>CM060979.1:56782500-58032500 GCA_030765065.1 Deroplatys truncata | reverse complement strand
TAGAAAACAGTGGTGGCTTAACAGTTGATGCTGGTACCGAGCCCGGGCCTGTTACCTCCGGGCATCGGAGTGTCGGTGGTGAGTTAACAGGAGATGGAGGTCTCAATCCCGGGCCTGTTATCTCCGGGAGTTGGCACGTCGTTGTTGATGATATACTGGAGGAGGTGGCTGCAGTAGTCTGTCGATCTCATTGAGGGTGTCCATGTTGGTCTGGTTGATGCGCGAGATGATGTCAGTGAAGCGTGTCTCCATGACGACTAACATCTTGCTGACACAGCTGTCCATGTCCAGGGTGCGTCTGTTTATTTGGTCCAGGCATTCTTGTCGTTCGTTGAAGTGACTGTTCATGTTGTTGGTCAGGCGTTTCTTGGTAACGTCGTGGGATTCGTCTATTATATCGGCGATTCCATTAAACTTCGCGCTGATCTGCTCTTCCAGGGTATTCAGCCTGCTGGAGAGGTTTAGCATCTCGGCGTGGAGGTCCTGGATGGCTTCGATGATGGATGAGTTGGTCGTAGTGTGCTGTTGGAGGAGTTGGTTCGTGACTACTATCTGTTCCTGGATCTGCGGCGAGTTGCTGGAAGATGTGGTGTCCTGGGATGTAGGTGTGAAGTTCTGCGGTGTCTCTGAGCTGTGCGGCGCGGCTCTACGAGGGTAGAGTGGGCAGACGGCCTGGCCAGTGTAGTGCCCCTTGCCCCCACAGGAGGCGCAGAAGCGGCGGCGGTGTCTCAGGTCGTGTGCCCTGCATTCGGAGGTGTTGATCCCGTTGCCGCAGTAGTGGCAGCGGGGTGCGGCGTCACAGGACGCGGCGGTGTGCCCGTAAAGGCAGCAGCGACGGCATGGAGTCGGTCGCACACTGCGGCTGGCCTCGATTACCAGGGTTTGCCCTAACAAGGGCATTCCTGTGTGTAGGGCCGCCGAGTAGTCTTCCTCCTCCACGAAGGTTAGACGGACCAGCGGTGTGGGACCTCTGTCGTTCTTAATCCTAGTCGCCTTGGCCGCAGACGGCCAGAAGCGCTGGGCGGCGGTGAGCAACAAACTGTCCGGGAGATGACGGTGCACTCCCCGGACAACAGCGGAGAAGCGTGCGGGCACGCTGGTCAGCGGTGTGTGATTGGCTGCGCTGGTTGGAGAGGAGGCGCTGGATGCTTCGGCTGGCGGCGGCGAAGAGGCGGGAAGCTGGTCATCTTCTTCGTCGGCGATGGCGATGGTTGCCTCGCAAGGAGCGGGCTTTGCGGCTGCGGCGGTTTTCTTCTTTCTTCCCATGTTGTCTCGATGAGAGCACGAAGGGAAAAGCCTCATGTGTTCCAGATGTGTTTGCCATCAACTTTTATGGGGTAGGTGGTGTGTTTCTTTCCTCTTGTTGCCTTAATGAGTTGCCAGAATTTTTTGCGGTCCTGTGTGCGGTTTTGATTTAGTGTCTGTATATATTCTGTCCATTTTTTGGTGCGAAATTCTATTATTGCGTTTTTGACTGCTTCCTGTAAATGGTTATATATTGTTTTGTCGTAATGATGATGTGTTTTCGTGTATTGGCGGTGTGCTTTTCGTTTCTCTTTAATTAATAGTATTATGTTTTTTGGTAGTGTATTGATGTTCCTTCCCGGGTCTCGCTTGGATGTTGGAACGGCAATCTTGCGAGCTTGTTGTATTATGTTTGTGATTGTGCTCTCTTCTTGATCAATTTGCGCTGTGATATTTCCATTAGTGTTTATTTCGGCGGTGGCGAGTCGCTTGTGGATTTCCTGTCTATAGAGGTTCCAACCAGCTTTTCTGTAGTCTGGTACTTCATATGGTGTCAAAGTTTCGTAGTACCATCTATTGGTGGCGATGGTTACTATGATCGGTAGGTGGTCGGTATTTAATGGCACATCTGTTTGTATTTCCAGTATTTTATGGTGAAGTTGAGGTGATGCTAGTACCTTGTCTGGTGATGTCGGTTGTTGTGTGCCTGTCCCAATTCGGGTGGGCCCGGGTATAGGGGCAATCTTTAGTTTTGTTTCACTTAGTATGCGCAGTAATTCTTTACCGTAAAGGTTTGTGGTTGTATCTAGCAGGCTGTGGTGTTGTGCATTCAGATCTCCAATGATGAGTAGGTTCTTGTATTTATTGCTAAGATATTTTATTAGGGCGACGGGGAACTGGTTGTTCTGGATGGACATTTGATTTGGTGGTGCATAAATGGCAGCTATAACCATGCTTTGGTTGTTGAGGTGGATTTGTGTTAACACTGCCTCAGCCGCTCGGAATTCATCTGGCAGTGGTATTTGTGTTGTACGATGGATGGGTTTAATCAGTGTGACCACTCCTCCTCCTATTCCAATTTGACGATCATGACGGTGGGTCTGGTATGGTGAAAAAGTAAACGTGTTATATGGTTTCAGTTTTGTTTCATTTATTGCTATTATGTCCGGGTCGTGTTCAGTAATGGCTGCTTTAAGACGATCCTTTTTTGATCGAATTCCATTAATGTTGATATGCAGTACTTTGATGTGATGTTTTTCATTAATTACAGGCGCCATTTTGTTGTGTTGTTTCTAGTGTGCTTACTAGTACTGCCAGCTGGGTTCCAATGTTTGTAATGTTGATTGTTTTGTTTAGTGTTTTGCGAAAGGTATCTTGAAGTGTTTTATTTGTCCTCTCTCGGTGTTCGGGAGGTGTGATTTCTTGAATTGCCACTGTCAGGCTTTTTAGCATCTGGTCAGCAAGATGGTGGAAAAGCTTCAATACGAAGTCTGTTTGTATTTCGTGATGTTTCTTCATTTGTTCTATTGTTTGCTGGTGTTGTTGGTTGCTGGCTTTGGTGAGATCTTTTAGCAATTTTGTGAGTTCTTGCCTGTTTAGTTCGGTTTTGTTTTCAGGAATGGTAGGTAGGGGTGTGGCTTGTGTTTCATTGGTTGGTGGTGGAGGGGGAGGGGTTGGTGGAGGTGGGTTGTTGTGAGGGAATATTCTGATTGGCTGAATGTGCTGCATTGTGCTGGGGGCCTCTTTAGGATATAATGGGCATCGTATTTGACCGGTATAGTGTCCAGGGTCATTGCATGTGGCGCAGAAAGGTTCATTTGAGTTCGGCCATCATGTGTGCACATTTGTGTTATTTTATTGTTTCCGCAGTAGAAGCAACGCGGGTCATTTGTGCAGTTGTCTTGGTCATGACCGTATTTTTGACATTTACGGCATGGGACATGTCTGGTGGTTGTTCTCGCCGGTTCTACTCGGTAAACCTGGCTTTCTAGCACAATACCTTTATTCAGGATTTCTTGCATTGTTTGCAATTCATCTGTGAATATCCGCACTAGCGGTGTTGGCTGGTTTGTAGCTCGGCTGATTATTCTCACAGCCCGGTTTATGGTTGGTTGGTTTCCTGGATTGCATTAAGTAATTCCTCGTCAGGTACTGCGAGGGGAACATTTTTAATTACAGCTACCAATTGTCTCTTTTGTCGCGGTGAGGCGTCTTCTTGGATTGGAGTTGGTAGCATGGTCAAATAATGGGCCTGTTTTCCAAAATTGGTGGCGCTAATCGCTTGCTGAAATAACCGCCCTTGTTGTTCATTTTTGAATGCAATGCCCAGTGTGTATTTTGGTTTGAATATTGGGCTGATTCTGACTATCTGGATAGGCTGGTCTACTTTTTTTAGCTATGAGCTCCTTCACTCGGAAGGAGTTGATGTGTTTCTGTTCACATGGTGTGACATATAGGATGAAGCTTCCATGTGGAAGAACTTCATTTCTGAGTGTTGGTGTTTGATGTTTTGTGTTGTTGTCTTTCTCAGTGTTCGTGACTTGAGCTTGGATTCTCGGGCCTAGTTCACTTTCTGATTCCAGGCTTGTGTCCGAAAGGTTATTGTCTGACATTTCATCGTCGCTACGGTGGATAGGTGCTTTCTCCTGTTGTGATCTTTTAGTTGCTGTTGTTGGTTTAGTGGATGTTCCTGGTTGAGCATGGGTCGATGGAGATTTGTTTTCCGGTTTGTCCAGTTTAGGCGGTGGTTTTCCTGTTTTGACCATGGTGTAGTGGCTGATTCTGGGTTTTGGTCTGTATGTGTGGTCGTGTGTCTATTTTTTTTTTTTTTTTTTTTTTTTGAGTTTTGTGGTGATAAGACAGGTATTGTTATGGGCTGTGGTCAGATGGGTTGGCTGCTGAAAAGCTCGTCTGGTGTATTGCCTCGGCCTCGGCCGAATAAGTGTGATTTTAAGAAACCACAGGGTAGTACCCTTTAACTAAGCTTAGGAAGCTTAGGGCTAATACCAGACTGGCCACAGGATAGGTAGGGTGGGTGAATTGGAAGAGGTTTTGATGATTATGATGATGATGTCCGGCTTGAAAAGGAAGAAAGTATTACGGTACCGCAGGACCGTGGACGGCTGGTTGGCTGCGCTGTGGTTGGTTAACGCTGCTGAGGTAGGCTGGATATTGTAGCTATCTCCCCTGCTCTCTGCCGGCTCGTTGGCTGCTTTCCGGCGTTCACCTGCTCAAAGACCTGAAGAAATTCTCAGAGGCTCGCTGACTACACTGCTCGGTTCTGCCGCGCGCTCCCTGAGATACACGATAGGGTCGTTGTTTTATAGGTTTTTCATCAGTGACTTGAATTTTAAACTCACCTATGTTGGTTTTCCTAGCTCCTTTAATTGTGTAGCAAATACGTGTCGGTATTTCTGCAATAAAGCACTCAATTGTATTTGTTGGTCCTGTATAAGTTGTGAGTTAAAGTTAAATTTTGCATTTTTAATGTCGACTGAGTGTGTATCTTCGGGAGACCAATTTGCAGCTTGTATTAGCGCTACTTCATGCGCATAAGCAAGAGTGGTTCCCGCGAAAATTGATTTAGGCTCCATTGTATTATTGTGTACTGGGATGACACATTCTTTACGAGCTTCGCAAAAGATAGGGGATATTTGCAAATTTTTCTTCTGCATGATAGCTCCTTTTGGTTCTAAGAGAATTCTACCCATTACATTAGGAGGCAGTTTCACTTTAACATTTACTGGTGTGAAAGGGGGAATGCGAATATCTTGTATACAACACGCTTTGTGTGGCACCGCGGTTTCCTCGTTCGATTCCACGGTAATTTGTGCCAATGGGCATCCTAATTTTTCGCCACAATGTAATTCTAATTGGGATGAGTCTGGAAGTTTAAGAGTAATTGTGTATGTTTCCAAGTCAATTAGGGCCTTATATCGGTTCATGAAATCCATGCCTAATAGGAGATCATGTCCGAACTCTTTAACAACAAGAACATCCTCCTCAAAGGATATGCCATTAATGTTGAAGCAAAGAGTGGTGGAATAACATACATCTAGTAATGTATTATCTGCTGTCCGTAGTATCAAATCTTTCGGAATTGGGTTGGTGGGTGTGGTCACAAAATTTTGTTGTACTAAACTGACTGCGCTGCCTGTATCAAACAGTATACTCACTGGTTGATTGGCAACCGTACCTTGTATAGCAATGACATTTACCGGCTGAATAAGTGCCGTCGTTTGTTTTGGTGTACTCTCGGTGATGGACGTCACGGAACTTATTCCCGTGACGTTCCTTGCCCGTTTGGGTGATGGTATTGTTGTCTGCAGTTCGGGGCAGTATGTCCTGTCCGTCTGCATTTAAAACATGTGAAACTAGATTTTGGCATGCGACGGGAGGCATTAGGGCCCCGCCATGTTCCTCTCGAGGCAACGTTAATACCGCCGCATTGACTATAGCTACTACGCCCACGGCTTTGTCTAGTTGCATCATATTGCTGCGGAGCATTGCGAGGCGTGTCAATGGGCCTCTGATATTTAAATTGCAAATTTTGCATTTGTTTCTGCAAGTCACGAATTTGACGCTGCAGTTGCTTTACGTCTGATCGTGGACTTGGTTGGCTGACCAGTGATACTGGTTTGGATGCGGGAGGTAGTTGGGCATCAACCCTTTTACCAGCCAGGTATCTGGCCGTTTCTACGCGTCGAACAACCTGTATAAGCTCTCTAATAGATTGTATACCCATTCCGGTCTCCCATACATCGTGGACGTGGTGCGGGAGAGAACCCGCACCATGTACGCGAAACTCACCTACCACCCCAACCAGCTGGTTAACTCTTTGGGCCGCTATGACCACAAGGCGCCACGGCGGAGGAAGAGCTACCGGTTGCCGAAAGACGGCTTGGGCCCCCGAGGCTGAGGTCTACCAATCCCTCATCTCACAAACTTCCCCAAGTTAAGCAGCATTGGGCCCGGTCGCTGGCTGGATGAGTGACCATCTACCAGCGACCCGCCCTGCCGCCAACTTGAGTACCCCCATCCCATTACCTGTATTCCCATCTTGCTTTGCTGCCATGCCGGCCTGCTTAACTTGACGACCACACAAGCGGTCGCCCAAGTTAAGCAGCATTGGGCTTGGTCACCGCATGGTCGCTAGTCCGCCCATGAGGAAACGCCGAGACCCAGCCAAATGGTAGTGCAGAAAGCTAAACCCCGCCCAAGACAGACATAAATCAAAAGCTTGTGTATATTCTTTTAAACCTCCTTTATCGCACAGGTAAAGCCGCATACGCGGCTAGGTACTGTGGCGATTATATTCCGCCCAGGTAAACCTGGGCGACCTGTTCTCGATTGCTGGATTGCTGGAGGGGAGGACACTTTCTATTAACGAGGGTTTCAATCCGCGCACAATATGGCGAATTATTTCAGGTTCGGCCATGCCTGGATTTACCTGGTCACAGAGAGCTAGTACATCATATATGTAAGTCTCTGTTGATTCAGACAGGTCCTGCACTCTGTGACGTAAGCGGCATTCTAAAATATCATCATGCGCCGCTGGTACGAATGCTGTCTGAAGAGCATGTTTTAGGTCGGTCCATTCAAGATGCGGGTGACGGAGGGAATATATTTTGAACCAATTTGCTGCTGCGTCTCGTAAATAGCATGGTAAATATTGTAGTTTGTGCTTATCTTCCCAGGCATTCGCTGTAGCTATGGTTTCAAAGTTATAGAGGTAGTTTCCAACGTCCTGACCGGGTTTGCCTTCGAATTTTCCAGGGTCAATGAAAGGTCGTGCAAAAGGCACATTTGCGGTAATGATTGTTTTGCACTGGGTCCCTTCGGGAACCGAGGGTGCGGCCGACGTAGAGGCCGTATTCATTGCCATAATGTCTTCCGTCGAGCTTGAACCTGAAGACGTTAACGTTTCAAAATAATCTTGTGACAGGTCACCCACGCTTAAACTACGTTCCTTTGGTGCAAAATACTGAATGGGAGTCAAACCTCGGAGTCGTCTACTAGATCTAACATGAATATGGGACATATGCGCTTGATTCTGAGTGTGAGTGTTAGTATCCAAAATAGTCTGATTTTCACGGATTAACTTTCTGATTTCGGCACTAATAGGGCTATCGCTAAGATACTTTGATGATAATTCCATGCAAAGGAGAAAAGAACACATATAACACTCAAATAATACTTAGATAGTAAGCTGAATATTTAAAAATAAGAACTTAATAACTAGAAAAATTTAAAATTAGGTGGTCGGCATTGGGAGCCGCGATAAAAGACTGTAAACTTTTAAAATTGAGAGGCCGAAGATCGGACCTCACTTTTCAATTAAAATAATTTCGAAAAGCTGGCGCCTTCATCATATTGTCAACTCACTAATTAGAGAGGCCGGTGCCTGTACCATAAACGTCTTATAAGGAATAAGAAACAGAGGTACGGGGTCGAACCATACTTCTCAAAAATAATTTACAGAAGCAGGCGCCTCCACCATATTGTCACATCCAAGACTGGATGGACATAGGGGGAATAGCGGTATCAGGGTAGAACATCTCAAGCTTGGCTTAATTTTACTTGCTTGGTTTATTAAATTCAGATATCTGCAATGTTGAGTTTACATTGAAGGGGGAACAAAGCTATAGTACATGTAAGATCTTACCTGAAAGTACTTGTCGTTTGGAATGTGGACGGACCTGTGAACCCATCATTGTAGATAGCAGATTAAGATGCTGACGGCAGCGATTCGACCCTGTCTAGCATGTGTCGGTCTCCCCCGAGCAGCGCTCAGGCGCTTGCTTAAATAGGCAAGAACCGACTCAATTCTAATGACGTCCATATCCTGTTTGTGGTAAGCCAACGCCATACATAAGTATGATTGAGCGGAATTGTGTAGGATTGAGCGGAAACACGTGATCGGTTCTATGTTGCAAAAGGCAACATTATTCTAAGAATTTCCATGGGAAATGACGCAAATGAGGTAGCCCACATACATCCTGTCACGTACACATCTTAAGAAAGTTTCTTAAGGCAGAAAATGAAAAATATGATTCTATTAGAATTTAGAAGAATGAGCTATATTAATGTTAAGATCCAAATTAATGTAAAATAAACGAGTCCGTCTAACATCACATGTGACAATATTTCATTGGTCTTGTATCACCTTTTACCAAGGAGAAAACATTTTACAGAACAAATTTACTGTAAGATGTAATTATATGGAGTTTCATGTAATTTTTATACCTTTTCTTTTACATTTTTGCAGGAATACAACAATGAGTAATGCAGATACACCAGCAGAAGCTAAAGAAGAGGCCTCTTCAGGAATTGTTTCAGAACGCAAGGTGCTTTACAAGTTTTCTGTCTGAATTCCAAGTGTAATGTTAGATAATCTTAAAACACATTTCCATAAAATTAGATTATTGTTGTTATTTTTATAAACTGCATAAATAATAGATTAAAGTAGTAGTAATAATATGATCATCATTGTGCCAGGAAAGTCAGCTGCCCCATTATTTTGTAGCAGCACAAATTAAGACTGGTTCACAATAACCAAGAATAGTAACCAGAACTAAGATGACAAAGTTAAAATACATGTATTGTAATGTGAGCATTCACAATTAACGAGAAGCTTTCCTGGGTCACAGGAGCAGAAAAAAAGTCTTGGCCAATTTTAACTTTCTCATCCTCTGGCACGGTATATTAGATCCATATTGTGCAAATGAGATTCTTTACTGCAGAGATTATTTAAGGCAGCCGTGACATGAAACAGCCACTTGAGCTCTCTCTAGTCACAAGCTGGAAAAAATGAAACTGAAAAAAATTCTAGCATATGCATATCCTAATCTTGGATGCTGACACCTTTAGATCCATTGAGCATTGTTCTTTTAGTGAAAGCAGCATCTGTAGTTTGTTTATATGCAACTCAGAACTGGCTATTGCCTCAAAAATAGTAGCAAATACTACAGAGAAGAGTAAAAACCAGTAGAAATTAACAAAGAGCAACAAACAACTTTAATGTACACCATTAATAAAGGAATGAAAGGTTGGTACAACTAAAGTAATTGAAAATAGTATAGTATCCACAATTGGAAAATGTTTACTCTATCGAATTTTGGCTAACCTGCATTATACTGGCTGATTTGGCAGCAAGTGAAAAAATATCATTGGTCAGTTAGAAACAAATAAAATCCTAATGTGCAAAATTGACTGTACAATTTGTTATAGATACGGTCATCAATGTGCATTCCTGTTCTCGTTACTGGGTTATTGTGAACCAAAATCTTATAAGCTATTTTGCTTGCCGTTCTCATTTTGGTTTTCGTTCTCAGGTTATTGTGAGTCAGCCTTTATAGTGAATATGAAAACATTAGTCCCTATGAGGCACAAATACTGCAGTGCTGATATCCTTGATTATATATTTGCCAAACAGGACTAAATTATGCAAGATATTGCACATATTCTTTCTGAATTCTCTTGCAAAATGCTCATTGTCAGGAGCAGATTGTGCATATAACAGAAATGTATGCTTGAACATAAAATTTTTCTGTGTGTACCAGCAAGCTGTCTGCCAACCTGAACCACATATGTGGCTTAGTTGGAACTAGCTCATATATAGTAGAATAGTTTTGTAATGAAAAGACTGAATTATTTTGTCTTCTTTTCGTTAAAGTTTCACTTTGTAGTGATTTTATTTATTTTTGTTTCCTCATTCCATTTTTGCGCGTTACTGTAACTGCACTAGATACTTTGAAATTCACGATTTTCAAGAAGTGTAATCTGTAACTATTGTCATCCTCCATGGTATAGTGATTACACTCTAGTCTTTAATTCCCAAAGTCATGGCAGAGGATGATTTTAGGTGTAAAACTCTTTAAGCATGGCTTCCTTCAGAATGGAAGAGTTGGTCCCATGTGAGTTTATTTGCACTTAAGAAAACCTGATAACATTTTTTTAGCTATTTCACGCACAATACATGCTTGCCGCTCCTGTTGTAGATGGCGGGTACTTACAGCTAACTACAGAAAACCTTTTTAGAGATCTCTATGCCCAAGGTTGGGGCAACAGAATGATTGATTGATTCTAAGACTGTCAAAATTAATTATTTCATTAAAGTCCTAAAGGTTGTCAGTGCTGTTTGAACTAGGTGTCGAGCCAACTTGGGCAGAGAGCACCATAACTTTTTCCATCGGATAATCTTTTTTTTTTTTTGGGTGGGGGGGGCTTCTTCTGGCACCTACTTATGAGGTGTGGCAATAAAGAAACTGGATTCGTGCTGTAACACTTTACTTAAGAAAACCAGACAATGACAATGTTATCCCCTTCAGTGTGAGACAGAAATTAAGTCCACTAAACGCACTTATCTGATTATACATACAAATGAGAACACATGTTGATTTACATTTTGAGGTTACGTTTGTATATTTGTTGTACTGTTAATTTATTTTCCATCTAATTGTCATAATTATTCATGTATGTTTATTATGAAATTAAGTATTAGATTAACATAACCTATATTTGTGTTAAGAGCGATTTAATTAATTCATGTGAAAGGTTAAACATGGAAGACATCACAAAGATTGACCTAATAAAAATATAGGTAGGAATAAATGTACATAGCCATGGAATCAACAGAGTTTGTTGATTCCATGAATGAAAGACATAAAAAGAATGCAGCTTAGAGAGATTTTTTTTAAACAAAGGTCAATAGCTGCCTAAGAGGTACTTTATAAAGATTCCAAGCTGTTCTTAGTGTCTGGAATGTAGCCAGAGTGAATTTTTTTTGCTCTGATTAGAGAATATCAATATTCAACATATTTGTGAGATATAAAATTTTCTTTCACAACAAGAAAGGTGAAAGAATATTGCAATTCATCACAGTTTTAATAAATTGAAAACATTTCTGTTGCAAAATGATGAAATTTATTTATTTATAAAAAAAGCAATATCAGACTTTTGGAGATCTTCCATGACATGACCCTAGGATATAAAAGAGTACTCAATGATCACCACTAAGCAGCAGGCATATATGTAATAGCAATTACTATTAATATAATATAAAAGAAGTTTCAATAGTTGATATGGACCTGCCACAAGTGTAGTCCCCTCTCCAGTCACATCGCTCCATGCAAATTTTCCACTGTTGGAAGCAGTGCTGCAGGTCAACTTGTGTTGTGCTGTTCAACAGTTGCATTGCTTTTGCTTTCATTGCATCCATGGACTCGCACCTAGTTCCTTTGATGCAGACTTCACTTTCAGGAAGAGAAAAAACTCGCATGATGCTAGGTACAGTGAATATGTTTTGGATGTTTCATCTCTGGAACTTTTTTTTGCTAAATAACTTTTCCAAGAGTCTGGTCTTCCTTCATCATACATTTTCATGGAGGGTCTTCAAAACATTTTTATAATAAACTTGGTTGATGGTCTGACCTGCAGGCATCCAATCAATTAAGATAACTGGACGGATATTTAAAAACAAAATAATCATTACTTTGAATAACAATTTGCTCATGCATGCTTTCTTCTTCCTGGGTGATTAGGTGCTTTTCCAATGCATAGATTGTCACATAGTCTCTGGATCACATTGGAAAATGCAAATTTTGTCCTATGTAATTGCATTTTTGAAAAAACAGAATTATTTTCAATGTTTTAAAAAATGCCAATGCAGCAATTCACTCAATGTTTCTTTTGTGCAAGTGTGAGAATTTTTGGCACCATTTTAGCACTTAACCATTTTCATGCCTAGATCGTCGTGAAAAATTAACGCTTTCCTTATTGATGTTGGTAAATTCAGTAACTGCTGGAATGTTCAATCAATGGTTTTCTTGAATAATTTTAGTGAATTTTGCACATTCTCTTCAGTTTTCATAGTGGAAGGACAGTCAAATTTTGGTTTGTTGCTGATGTCTTCCCTACCCTCCTTAAGTTTCTTAAACCACTCAAAAACTTGTTTATAAATCTTTATTGTCAAGAGACTTAGTACAAGAACCAGACATTGGCAGAGATTACATCCTACAATTATATACAGATATGTAGATATATTATAATTCTGCAACACTGTACCGACACTTCTTAATTAGGTAAAATTTTAAAATATTTTTAAATTTAATACTTACGTTGTTTTTCACTTGGGTTGGTAGCTTATTATGATATAAGGCTCCAATTCTATATGGATCCTTATTAGTTTGACTTTTATTTGAGCTAACCCTATGATAATCATTTGAACCTCTAGTATCATGGTTATGGCAGTCTTTATTGAGCACATTATATTCCTTATTATTTTTGACAAGTAGTATACTTTTATAAACATAAAGTGAAACTACAGTTAATATTTTTGCCTTTATGAATGTTTCTCTGCATAACTGTTGGTAGTCGAGGTTATACATACATTTTTTTTGTATTTTTAATATCCTATCCATGTTGAACTTACTTGTAACCCCCCCCCCCCACATTTCAATTCCATAGGTTAATTGTGGATAAATTATGCCATAGTAAGCTGAATTGAGAATGGAAGTGTTTTTGTATTTTGCCAGCTGTCTTAGAAGGAATAGTCCCAAGTTGATTTTTTTGCAAACAGTATCTACATGTATGTTATATGTTAGACCATCATCAATATTTATGCCTAAAAGTTTAAAGTTGTTCACCTGTTCCAAAGTGCTATTGTTAATATTTATAGTTATTTCGTCCGTAAGATTGTTGGGCTTTTGGAATACCATAATTTTAGTTTTGTCTACGTTTAGTTTCAGTCCACTATGTAGAAGGTATTGCGAATTTCACCAATTGCAGTTGTCATTTTTTGTTCTGGTGTATCTCTGTTATCACTCCAACGTATTAAAGATGTGTCATCAGCATAGGAGATTACTTTACTGCATTCAGGTGTGGGTAAATTATTTATAGAAATCAAGAAAAGTGTGGGCCCAAGCACTGATCCTTGAGGTACACGGTACTTTACTATGTTATATTCTGACTTGACTGTATCTATAACATTACCTTTTTTCCAACTTATTTCAGTACAATTGATGCTAACAATTTGTTTACATGTCTTCTAAAACCATAATTTTCTAGTTTTGCAACTAGGTAATCATGTGAAACAGTGTCAAATGCTTTTGAGAGATCTAAATAGATTCCCGCAGCCTTTTTTTTTTTTTTTTTTTGTTTGTTTTGTTTTGTTATCTAACAATTTCAATAGTTCATGCATATATTCTGCAGTAGCTGTTACTGCTGACAGTTTATCTCTAAAACCATGTTGAAAACTGTTAAGGATGTTATTAGATTTTAAAAAGCTATTTATTCTGTTCATAAGGACCTTCTCAAATACTTTACTGAAGACAGAGGTTAGGGTAATTGGTCAATAACTACCAACATTAGCATTTGAACCCTTTTTATATATAGGTCGCACTAAACTTATTTTTAACACCTCTGGAAATAAGCCGTCATTCATTGAATAATTTATTAAATAGACCAGTATATTCATCAGCTCCCATTTACAATGTTTTAATATCTTGGGTGATACTCCATTCCACCCTACTGAATTCTGATTTTTAAAGTTACTTATTATTTTGCCAATTTCTCTACTGATGTGTCATAAAGATACATGCTATTTATTATAGTTTTGTCCTGAGTTATGCTACTACTGACATTATTATTACTAATACTAAGATTAAGATCGTCGTTTGTGTTTAAAAAGAAGGTATTGAATAATTTACAGATTTTAAGTGGGTTGTTGACTATCCTCCCGTCTGCACACAAGTTTATGTTTGTATGAGATAGACAATGATCACTATAAATTTCTGTCAACAATTTGTAAGTTTCAGTGGTTATATTTTCCAAATTTTGTGAGGAATTTGATGTTAACGTATTCTACTTTAGCACTCGGCACTATTCCAATGGAGCTCAGATGCACAATCTTCTTCTAACACTGGTCATGACCAGATAAACCACTACAAATGAGTGAAACTTTGTGTGACATTAGAGAGTCTGCAGGTCAATGCCCTATCCCCCTGTTTGTCCTTGAAGTGGCAGGAATGGGTAAAAAATTAGGTCTGGTTTCTTTATTGCTACTACACCTCGGTTAGTATGTAGAGGAAGTATTGCACTCCACCCAAAAATTAGATATTGCAATTTCACTGGAAATACATGTTTTGAAGTCCTCTGAACTTAAAAAAGAGAAGTATTTTTAGAAAAAGGTCTGTCTTGTGTGTGTGTGAACTGCATAACTTAAAAACGAAAAGTTGAATAAATATTAAACTTTGTATTTAAATTCAGCATCTTCCAAGAATGTGACAGAGATTTTCAAGAAAACCCGAACTACCCTTTACAAAGAAAAGTTTTCATTATTTTTAATTTTCAATTGATTGAAATACCATATCTTTAAAATATTTACATGGCTAATAAAATGTATATCTTGAATTTACTGTGGGTAGCCTGTGAAGTCCTCCTTCAGAAGGAATTTTGTACAAATATGCATAACTGGTAAAACATAAGAGATAGACAAAAACTTACATAACACAAAATGCAGATTTCTTTAAAACACACAATTTATTCAAAGTAACTCTTTTTAAAACATCAGCAATTTCTGATATATTCATTGTTATCAGTTTGAATTTTTCAATACTTTGTCAGCAATCAGCTGTTTCTATTCATTTGTTGATGTTACGCAAAGAGTATGAAATTTCGCAGCCAGCATATAGCAACTTGCTTTTTAAAAACTTTTGCCCTTGTACCTACAATGAAACATGTATTAAAACCATTGCTACAAACATCTTTGATAGCAAAATAAGCTTTTGTAAGAATATTTTGCACGAGATGTACAAAAATAAATGTTAGTGGTTAGAGGAGCTCATATGAATACAACACATAAGATTTTTTTTTTAAATCCTAAATTACTACTTTCAATCACATTGTACTGTACTTTACTTGATGACATGCCACAATGCTTTTTAACACATCATAAAACAGAATTAGCTGTAACTGAATTAACAGTATGTTTTTAAAATTGGCTTGTTCTTATTGCATGGGTTCATATAGCTCATTTTTCTCTGGAAGATTTGCCTGTAATGAGGACTGTCTTTGAAAGGAATGCAGACCACCTCATTATTGCTTAACAATTACACATCTTCCAAACGAATAAGGGACAGCTGGTTCACCTAGTACATGATTTTATTGTAATTTGAACTTAAGGAAGTGACAGTGGTTTGCATATCTTCAGGATAATGAGGATGAGTTGGCAGCTTTAATGTTGGCTAGTACAACAATTCGCACAACAAAGTCACGGTCAACAAATGTAATGAGGAAGAAATCAAAGCAAATGAGAAATATGCAGACCACTCTAACACTCCTGGCTCCAGATCCACCTTCTGTCAGAGAGGAAAAATCTTATGGTGAGTAAAATGTTGCTTAAACTATGGACTGTATTAGTTTATTATGTGTTACTTAACTAGACTTCTGATAGAGCTGGTGCAAGTTTTCTAGAAATTATTGCAAAATAGGCAGTCTGAAAACTACTTTATATAAATACAGTAGAATCTCGTTAGCACGTTTTTACAGGGACCTAAGGATTTGGACGTCATAGGCGGGAAAACGTGTTAACGAAAATGCAAAATATGCAATTTAAGAACATAGTTATGTAATAAAATCTAATAATTACTATGTCTCCATGGGTAATAGAAATCGATTTTGAGTACAATCCATGTTGAATTCAATGTGTGTTCAAATGGGTTTGGATACACAAAGCCTGAGAATAAATAATTCAAGCTTTTATGTTGGTCAACTTGGATTTTTGAGGTTATGAATGTTTTTGAGAAAATAAATTGCAAATTATGGAAGCGACAAGAGTGGCTTTGTTGTGCATTTTATTACACATGCGATAACAATTTCCGCTAAAAAGAAAAAAAAATATGAGCGTGCATCATGTTGCAAGTACAATAGACGAATGTATCTTTGGCGTATTCAATATGATTTGAATATGGTAAGTGTTTCCATGCAACAAATTTCGTTCTGATCCTATTTTCCAAGAGGAAAGTTTTGTTTTTGCGTTTTTCCCTTCTTTAAAAGCAGTTTTAATCAATTTAGGTTTGCTAACAATTGCATTTAAGATTGACGGAGGAATGTTTAACTTCCGCACTATATCCACATGTTTCATATTTGGATTGTGATCTATTTCAAGGATTTTCAGTTTTTCACTATTGGTTATTTACTACACTTTCTTTTTTTCATTGCAAATGAAAAGTTAAAATACAATCTACGTATGTTTGGTCAACACTCAACAGTAGAAACTATCGTTGGCATTTACCATGCCAAGGTAAAGCATTCTCTATCCTGCCCACACAAATTGTGTCACACAAATATTTACATACATGCATGTGGTTGGCTGCCGGTATCCACCCCGTGGCCGAGGATTGATCAAAGTAGCCAATGAGGACGTCAAACTTTGAATGTGTTAAGCGCCTTCTCCCACTGGACCTATCAAGGATTGGCTAAAACAGTGAATCAGGACGTCAAACTTCAAACGTAGTAAGCGGGACCGGGAAAATGCACTAAGCAAACGTTATTTATTACATTTGGTGATTTGGTACCGGAACTTTTATAATTGAACGTAATACACGGGAAAACGTGTTAATGAGGAATGTGCTAATGAGATTCCATTGTATATACACAAAGCTTGCTATTTAATTTTCTGAATCTATAAGAGATACAGCTATTTCATTAGCAATTATAAAATGCATTTTTAAAGCAGCAAATGCTAAAGGCAGTTTAGTTAACTTTGGTTTTCTCTCTGCAGTTGTAGCAAAGTATTCATTGGAAATACATTATAAGTTAACAAATTAACTCCCTAAAGCTTTAGGCTTGCTCACTATGGCAGAATATCTTACATAAGTCATTGCTCATAGAGTCAGCTGATTTATACCTTGGAATTGCTTCCCATTAATGACAATCACAATCCTCTATTTGAGATAATCAGATGATTCTCATATCAAAATTCATTAATTTTGATGTGAATTTTTTAAAATAAAATTCTCCTTTATGACTCCTAAACACAGATTTCTGAATATGAATAGGTTTAGCAATGGTGTTTGACTTACTGAAATGACTTTTTCTTAAGTCATTCATTGCAGACTGAGAAACATTAGCGCTGAATGCAAAAATACTGAATATGGCTGTTGATTTTGTGCACAGGATTTGCTCAAGCTTACTTCATGAAGGTCCAAGAAAGACTTGAAGGAACAGAATTGTTAAATGAGTTCTTGGACACAATGAATGATTTTGGCAACAACATCCTGGATGTATCAGACCTCTATTGGAAGGTTACGTCAGTATTGAGCCAACATCAAGATCTTTGTGAGGAGTTCTTAGCATTCTTATTACCAGAACAGGCAATGCAGATTGGCAAGTTCATGGAGCATCTAATGGTTACCAAAATGAGGGACTTCTTCAGGAAACTGGAGGTATAACCAACCCATAATGCACTATGAAGCAGAAGAGTTAATAATTCCCAGTATTTTTGGAGCAAGCTCAGAGGCTAATTGTATTCATAAATTTACATGTAAATAATTTATCTTATTAAGGGCTTAGTATGTAATACAACATATATTACAACATATTTATTTTGCAATTTCACTGTTTCTTCAGCACTGTGATGGTATCTTGTAGCATTGGAGCTCCTAAGTATTTAATTCAACTCAATTTCATTATTTGTCCAAAGTAATAAAATACAGGTGGCATCATCATACAGATGACAATACATAAAATTGCATACAACTTGGACTTTGAACATCGCTGTTACTGTGCTTATTATTAAAGTACAGGTATCTAATACATTACATACATCTTTATACATTATGTACAATATTAAGTATACTTCTGTTTTACATTTGTTTAATATGTTTTGTACTCTTCAACTGAATAAGTAACAATATCAAATAAGTAGTCTTTAACCTTTTTCAGTTTAATAGTGTTATTTTTTTACATTTTTTATGCCTTCTGGTAGATGGTTATATAATATTGCCCCATTATTTATTTTGTTTTTATTGCTGAGCGAACTCCCTAATGTAGTTTGAAAAAAATTGTTTTTACCCCCTTGTATTATGTTTGTGAACCTCAGTATTTACTTTCTCTACTACGTATAGTAAGTAGGGGAAGTATTGTATTCCACCCAAAAATTCGTTACTGAGATTTCACCGAAAATACATGTTTTGAGACCCCCTGAATCCAAAAAAAGCATTTTTAGAAAAATGTCCATGTGTGTGTGTCTGTGAACAGCATAACTCAGAAACGAAGTCAGATAAACACCAAACTTGGTATTTAGGTTCAGTATCTTCCAGAGATGCGACACAAAGATTTTCAAGAAAATCTCGCCACCCCAAATTACCCTTTAATTTTCTCAAAGATGGCTCTAACGATTTTGATTAGAATGTCATATGTTTCAGATATTTTCATGACAAATGAAATGTATATCTCGATTTTTCTGGGAATGTCTCCAAAAGTATTTTTCATTGTGAACGACTTTTGCATAACTGGTAAATCATAAGAGATAGACAAAATGTTACTACACAAAAAATGTAGATCGTGTTAAAATACACAATTTATGTCATATACATTTTTTTTGTTGAGTGAACCATTTTCGAGATATTGCTTGTTATTCCCTTAAATTTTCCAATACTTATACTTTTTCTCAAATTTGTTATTCATTTTTTTTATGTCCTGGAATGCAAAGAGAATGGAATGCGCCACATAGCAACCAGCACTTAAAAGATTTGACTATCGCTTATAACCTACCGTATTCCCCTTGCATCTACAAGAAAATTAGCAATAAGATTAATATCTTGATATCTCAATTAACATGAAGCATATGGAGAATAAACATTAGTAAAAATAGTTTGTACAAGAGTAGAGAAAGTCATGTGAGTGTAACACATCAGATATATATATATATACATAGCTGGAAGTGTTAGGATTTTCAAATCTATAAAACTACATTTACACGAATCTTTGAAATTTAGTATAGCTAGTATTCTTATCACTTTTTTCTGTAGCTTAAAAAGTTTTTGTAACCCTTCTTGCAACTATTTCCCCATAGAATTATACCATAATTTAAGTGTGCGCTAATGAATGCAAAATACTTGTTTTATATCTTTTTGATCCAAAATCTGTTGTATCTGCTTTAATACATAAATTCCACTCCTTAATTTCTGGCTGACTTTGTTGATATGTGCTTGCCAATTATCCCTATCAATAGTAATTCCTAGAAAATTGGTACATTCAACCTCAGGAATCAGTCCCTAGTACATTTACTTTCATGTTATTCTTAATTGTATCTTTTAGTTGAAGCAGTACCCGTTCTGTTTTGTTTAAATTTAGTACGATATCAAGGCTGCTAAAATAATTGCAAACTTCCTCCATTATTTTGTTTACCTTACGACTAATTTCATCCACCCTTGTGGCTTTTACAATCACCATTGTGTCATCTGCATACCCTATAACTTTGCCGACATGCTTTTGGACTAATTCTGATATATCATTTATATATAATAAAAAGAGAAAAGGTCCTAACTTAGATCCTTATGGCATGCCACGTTTAATTTGTTGAAATGTTGATCTTGTATTTGTAACTGATTTGTTCTCATGTTTGTATTTAAGTTCTATGCATTGTTCCCTATTTGTCAAGTATGACCTTAGCCAGTTTTCTGAAACTCCGTACATGTCAAGTTTTTCTTACAAAATATCTGAATTTACACAATCAAATGCTTCAGAGAGGTCCAGAAAAACTGTTTTTACAATTTCCTTTTTATCCATTGATTTATTAGAATTGTATTTAAATCTTCAATGGCATTTATGGTTGATTTTTTTTTTTTTGTAAGCCATATTGTGAATCAAGCAGTACAGAAATTCTGTACTCGTTTTAAAAATATACCTTCTATTACTTTAGAAAATACAGCGCACAGCGAGATTGGTCTGTAATTCTCTACATTTAGCCTGGATCCATTTTGTTTATATATGGGTCCAACAATTACTTTCTTTACAGATTTGGAAATGTTCCCATTACAAAAATTCTAATTATAATATCTGTTGGTGGTTCTGCAATTTCATATTTGCAAAATTTTATCATTTGCTTAGAAAAGTTGTCTAGACCTGTTGATGTTCTACATTTTAGTTCGTGTATTTCTCTAGTTAGCTCATCTACAGTCATTTCTACTGGTACCATTTAATTGTTTTTTATAATCTATCTTTGTTAACATATGATTTGCTTTTATATTTAGAGACTCTGCAATATTTATATAGTGCACATTAAAAATGCCAGCAATTGTTTCTGGCTTTTCTAATTTTATACATAATGTTATGTTTTTAATTTTACATAGGAAGATTCTGTTGGAGATTAAACTATAAGGGCAGTTTTATGGAAAGTCAAACATAACAAAACCAGTGTCGTAAATATTCAAAGTAAGGATTTAAATATTTGTAATGCTGAAATAAAAATTAGCTTTTCCTTACATTACTAAATCTTATATATATATATCCAAAAATAAAAATAATGATGAAATGTTATATTTTCATCAACAGATTTACTTTGCTAAGCAGCCCCAACAGATGCAGAAGATATATACAAGTCTGATGGCATTAGGGAACCAAGCCAATGTGACAATACAGGATGTGCGTTCCACAATGCTGCCTCTGCTCAAGGGCAACTCTCTGCTTGTGGACAATTTTATGTCTCTTCTACCAGAGGAGAAACCCCCAGAAAGGTAACAACCATTGATTTTATGTTGTGTGTGCATAATCCCTAATGATGAATAGCAAATTTCATATTTAAGTTAGGGATCTTAGGCAGAGATACCCAAGGAATTACACCACCCCTACATGGAACTTATTTTTCTCAAAATAGTTAACAACTTTAATGAAGAAATATCATAAGATAATGACATTTTGGATTTGCTTAAAATAGTCTGCAAAGTCTTTGTTCTTATTGAATGTTATATAACTTGGAAACTATTACAGATATACAAAAACATATCACAGAAAATATATGGCTATTAAAACATGCAATTTATGTTAAATAACTTTTTATAGCATTAACCTTCTGGTAGGCACACTTAATTCTGTCACACAAGCAGACGTGCATTGTAAAACTTGCAATGGATATTTTTAACTAATAGCAAGATATTTCTGGGGAAGTTCAATAATGCATTGAAGGTAACAGTTAAATATGTTGTTATAGGGGATGCTACACCAACAACTTTAGCGATTTGAGTTCTTGATGAGACTATTTTGTTCCATTGTTCTAAGAAGGTTCACTTTCATCATACATTTTAGGAGCTCATCAATAATTCAAGTCCAATTATTTTCAGAAAAGCACTTAACTTTATCAGCAATATTTATTACACTTCTTTTTGGTCCTGGAAGAATTTTCACTATGTTTTTCTCTTTGGTTTTGAAGTTTTAGCACACTCACTTTTACATCATCATTTAGGTTTGTCTCTTCCAATAAAAAACTTGCACATCTTCTAGCTTGTGAGATCTTTGCCATCCTGTTCAGATTCACTACTGTGGTTTTCCGACTGAATGTTCGTATCATTCAAATCTGCATCACTTTTCTCCAGCTCTGTAAAATCTACATAGGTGTCATTATCGCTTTCTTCAAATAGTTTGCAAATTTCCTCATCTACTAAACCCTTTGAGCATAAAATAAATAAATAAATAAATACATGTGCCCACATAGCAAGATTTACCAATTAAGAGTGTAACTACTCGGAAAATGAATTATTAAGTACACTTTAATGGTTATTACACTTCCCTCTGTATAATGCTGACTTCTAGAACCAGGCACGTATACATCACAGGAGCAGATGCATGTGGTACTGTTTACAACATTCAACTCACTGTTGCTTAGAATGCACTAAACCAACTAACAGACTGTATTACGATCTCCGGTTAAGTTTCCATTAGAAATAAACCGGTAGCCAAGGCAAATTTTCGTATTACGACCTTTGGTTAACAGCTAATCGGGAGTTATTCTTAGCGATGAACTAACCTCCACCTCGGGTAACAGTTAGGGTACTATATATAGTACAGCAACTTAGTTAAAAACCCTTGGGAGGGGTAACTCACCTGATCATGTATTCCTCCTTTCTGACTTGTGCAGGCATGCCTCTTCTACTCTCCTCTGAGTTACTGCTTAAGCACCACACACCATAATTTTGCCTAGCCCGTGTTTTATTTTATTTTATTCTCACAAAATCGTTTATCACTTAATCACACCACTCTTGTAACTATTCAACTGTAGAGGTATGACTAAAGACATAGGAGTTTTGCAACAAAAATGCTGAGTTTTAGATTGCTGTGACAGGCCACACAAAGAGCAAGGTGCAATGGGTGTGAAAGCAAGTGTTTGCATACAACTAGTGATAGCATTTAACATTCATGTGGTATTTTCCAAAAGCTAATTCATACCTTTTAGGGTATTTCATAGCCTTCATTCCCCCATCTATCTCTTCAAGGGAAAATGTTCCTGACTGACTGATTTTCATAATACAAATTGTTTAAATTAAGTTTTACAAAAGAAACTAGCAGCTTCAATTTTTCTACGGGGAGACCAGTCACACATTATCATCATCACCATCATCATCTTGAATCTGTGTTAACATACCTCTTACAAAACTGGAATACGGATTCTAGTTTTTGAGTTATAACAATGTAAACAAGGCCGTATTAAATTTTTCTTCACTATAAAATTGCTGTGTTCACACCAGTGATGTGACACTTGTTTCCCATTTATCAGTCCACTTCCTCTTTAAAGACACCTCATTGGATAACCCATTAGCTAAAGGCAAAAGACAGGTAGAGTGGGAGCGATTTATCCCTCCTGAATACTGACACAATCTGCAGACTAAGATGTTGTACTATAACTTGGAGCTAACCATACAGAAATGGCATACCTTCAGCCTCGATTGATAGACAATAGTAATTCCAAGGCAAAATATTAGAGCAGTATTTAAATAACAGGAGGAAAGCCAAATAATTAGACTTCCGAAAGAGTAATTTCCAAGTTTGTGATGAGGGTGAATTTCGTAAACGTTATTAAATTGTCAAAAGTTGCACTGGTTCCTTTAAGTTCTATTACATTTCTGCTGCATAATATCTCCAGCATTATTCTTAGACATAGTTTGCGTATCATTTTATTTTCTTTTTTTAACGTGAATGATAGTAATGTTTGTTAAATATATAATGTAACTCATATTAACCCAATATTTGTGTGTCTAACCTATTTTGCAAGTAACCTTTACAAAAAATAGTAAAACTTAACCCAAAAGGCCCTATTTTCCTACTAGCCTATAGGAAGCCAAAAACAAAAATCCATAGAAGTTAATGCTCTGATATCACTCAACACTAATCTACAGTAACATATTAATGGCGAAATCCTAGGTACTTAACATAGGATTTCCATTTTGTTTGTTTGTTTGTTTGGGGGTTTTCTTCTAAACATAAGCATTTATTAATAACTTCATTCATACTATACAGAGCATATTAACAGCGAAACCTATGTAACTTAATATTCTGAAATGTTTTAATCTAGTGAACGCCCTAGATTATTCCTTTTGTAGTGATGCTGAGGTGAATGCTCATATTTTATTTATATAATAGGAAAAATAAATTTGTTGAGAGGGATGAGGAAGTTGGGAAATGATTAAGGTTAATGAGAATTGCATTATGGCTCTATTTTCTATCACATTTATGCTTCTGTAATGATTTGTAGCACATCTCAACCTCTTTCCAAGTTCATGGTCTTTCTTTAACTCAACACACTTGTAGAAATTGTTTCTTAAATGTAACGGTCACAAATTTCAATGTAGTGAAGTAAACCTTACAGCTAATACCTCCATGCCGTCAAGCACCTGGAAGAAATAAAATAAGTATGACTACATCAGGTAAACCATTTCATTACTGCTCTAATCAGTTTTGAATGTTTTAATACTAATGCAATACGTGTTAGCATATGTTACAATGAAGAAAGACTCCAGTATTCTCCTCTACCAACACATTCTTATGTTATATGTAAAACTTATTTTCCATTAACCTAAGTCATGAGAGTGAAATCCTACATAACCTAATACTCTGAGAAGCTCTAACATATTTTCAAACTACACTACATGCATAGCTATTCTATGTATTTTACACTACCTCCAAGAACTTATTAATGGCAAATCATTCTTTTTTAAAAATACCAAAATGTACTTAACCTATTCCAATGCAAACAAAACTAATGCCACAACCCTTAGAAATGTGTTGCTACCTAACCTATACAAATCATAATATTAAAAACAAGTATGTTTTATTATGTTCTTGAATGCATCCAGCCCTCAGAAACATTCATATTAACCATGAAAGTCCTCAAATTATTTTAATAGAAGCTTTAGATTTCAATATACTGAGAAATCAAATGGCAAACTCAAGAAAATTACAGCAGAAAGCTTGTTTTAAAGACATAGGGCCAGTTTCACCAGCTAATGTTAAATTTTAACACATTAAAGTGATTTAACACCGAAGTTAACAAAAATTCTGTTTCATCAAACAATGTTAACATTAACACAGTGTTAAATCTCATGTTAAATTAACATCCCGATGCTCCTGTGTTAAAGTGTTTAACATATGTTAGAAGTTGGAAAATGGCTGTCACAAATCAAGTAGTAGACACTAAGTTATTGTATATAGTAGCTTTTGCCCTTCAGAATTTTTAAAGCGATACACAGTCTCAAAAGTGGTGGTGAGCAGAGTTGTTGATGAAATACAAGAGAGGTTAGAATATGTTACCAACAGAAACTTGCCTCTTTCTCCAGTGTTGCAGGTGTTAATAACCGGGCAGTTTTATGCTACTGGCGCATTTCATTTGATGGTCAGAGACAGTGTTGGCATTTAAAAATCCACTTGTGTAGGGTTATCCAGAAAGTTATCCAGTCGCTTCATGATGTGCACAGTACATAACCTTTTCTTCTGTTTTTAGTAATACTTAGAGGTGGCATCTTTGCCTTTGGTGTCAAGGTCAAGGTTTGTGACCCTGCTTCTCCCAAGAACAAAGTGGTGTCCTCAGTTGACTCCAGTTGAACCTCGGTATCAACATCCTGCACAGACGAACATATTTTTTAATTTCATAGATTTCATTTGCCGGCATAATTATATTCACAAGATAAATACGCATGTAATATAACTTTACCTCTTGTATTATTGTCAGCACTTCCTCTTCTTCATCCTCTTGGTCCACAGGCTGAGCAATCTCTCCTGTAACAAAAAATTCAACATTTTTAGAATGTCTAATAAAAAACTAATTTTGAATTGCAGTTAAAACATATGCATAGCGTATTTTCTTCCAGGCAACATCTTTCTCCTTTAACTTCAGATCATCCATTTTTTTCTCCCCTTCTTCTTCTTCTTCTTCTTCTTCTTCTTCTTCTTCTTCTTCTTCTTCTTCTTCTTCTTCTTCTTCTTCTTCCATTCAATAATTGATCTCAATTACTAGTTCTTTTTTGTACAATGAAAAATTTGTGCCTCTGCATCTAGCTTTCTCAATCATTTTCACTATTCGTAACGAACAGCAGGTCGGAAAACAACAAAACTAACCTCAAAGAATCTGGTGTGCTCAACAGTTATCAATCAAAACACAGCGTTGCAAAGTGAAGGATCAACAAAAGTACATCAGAGCACTTCATTATTAAGTTTGGTCACCACCTTCTTGCCCGCAGTTATACATTGTTCTCTTTGACTAACATTTTGTTAGTTAACAATTCTCTGGAAAAGCTTGATGAAACACAAAGGCTTTAACAAAATGTTAAACTTTCAACTTATTGTTAATAAATAAGAAGTTAGAGCATTTTTAACATACATTGATGAAACCAGCCCATAATGTAACAAGTTTCCACCTAGGTGGCATGAAATTGCACACAAAAATGTTGCCAAACATAACAAATTGTTAACAAATTACAGTTACCTTGCATTTGGATGTGAGGCACTCCAGTTAACCAACAGGTAGCAGTAACTACAAGTTGCAAAACCTCAGCTTTTAACCGGAGATTATAATACAAGCTCTTAAAACATTAAATAAAGAAATAGCAGCAAACATCACGTTGACGAGTAAGCATCAACAAAGGAATGCATTGCACCGATGGTATAATAGCTCAAGTTTAAAGCATTTATAAAGCATAAATACTACTATTGTTAGACATTTTACAAATGCGTGCTTGGAAGGTCAAACATTTCTGAAGTAGTTCTATGAGAGCAGTCCCAGAAGTACCTGACCTGATGTATATATAGTGGTTGTTGTTTCAAACAAATGACTATAGTAGAAAGTACCACCTAAAGTTGGTTATCGAGACCCAGGAGAGAAAACAACCACAACAACAACAACAATAATAGTAATAATAATATATAATCGAAATCAAATATAACGACAAAAACATGCTGAAAAGAGATAAAGGGTATAAAGAGAATCAATTTATAAAATAAAGAGATGCCAGCTCTGTAAATTCATACTAGGAATGGGGTTTGTTGAAAAGGCAGAAAAACAATTTTTGTTTTCCTCGAAAGGAAAGCAGATGTACCTGCTATCGGCGACAAGAAGTCTACCGGAAGTTTCACTTTTGTACTTTGGCTCAGACATGAAGTTAACAATGGTCTTAAAGCTTAGCAGGGTCAGAAAGCATACGTGTCTTATCTTCGTTCTAAGAATATTCGTGGGAAGATTTTAAACTCAAAATAAGTTGTAAGAAGCAGATGTGAAAGTTGTTAAAGTGGGGGTAGCCAATAATAAAATCATGAAACAAAAATGATAGCCAATCAAAGATCGCATATACATCATATGATACGTTGAACTTAAAACAGAACGAAACATAAGAAAGGTGGGGGAAAATTCTAAGTTTGGCGAAAGGCATGAAAAAAGAAAAGAAACGCCTAGCCCACATATATGGGTAAAAAATAACCACGAGGACAGTTGATGAAACAAAATAAGAAGAAAATAATCAGGAAGTTTGAAGTGTGAAATGAAGTTGTGAAATCTAGGCAATTTGAGGGCTAGTCGGAGGAACATATAAGTAGCGACTTCGAAAGTGATGACAATAATAAGTGGTTTTCATGACGAAGGTGGCGGGTCGACCATATAGGAATCTTCGTAACAAAAATAAAGAAATAATAACTCAATCTTCGCCGGCAGCATTATTAATATCATCAAGGCAGTGTCACCACCCCTGAAAACCAGAACCTCAGCTCTACCAGAACAAGTTCCTAATCCCTGCCATCCAACAATCGAACCCGGGACTCTGAGTCCTGAAGCGTTGAGTCTCCTGAAGCGACAGCAAGAAACAACACAGATGTGTCAAAGTCAGCATCACACCCTTATAAGCCTTAAGTTTGAAGATGCTACGTTGTTCAGTAATTGTTTGGCAGCCATTAATAGTGAACACACTCAGCAAATTTGTAAACATGGATAAAACTGGCCATCGTTATGTGATACAATACTTTCATTTGAAAGCTCTTACTACAGCTAATATTAAAGCTGAGCTGGATTCTACTC
Source organism: Deroplatys truncata (assembly GCA_030765065.1). Classification (NCBI taxonomy): domain Eukaryota; kingdom Metazoa; phylum Arthropoda; class Insecta; order Mantodea; family Mantidae; genus Deroplatys; species Deroplatys truncata. The sequence continues at coordinate 58,004,704 of CM060979.1, read as the reverse complement.
TGGGGGTGTCTGCTCCTTCATTTACAACAGTAAAATATTGGGTGGCAGAGTTTAAGTGAGGCCGTACGAGCTGCCAAGACGAACATTGCAGTGGTCAACCAAATGAGGTGACCATGCCAGAAATTGTGAAGAAAATCCACAAAATGGTATTGGATGACCGTCGACTGGAAGTGCGTAAGCTAGCAGATATCGTAGGCATTTTAAAAAGTGCTGTACATCACATACTGACTGAAAATTTGGACATGAGAAAGCTGTGCACAAGATGGGTGCCGTGTTTAATCACAATGGAACAAAAACGGCATCATGCGGATGTTTCAGTCAAGTGTTTGGCAATGTTTCGCTGCAATAAAGCTTAGTTTTTGCTTCGATTTATAAACATGGATGAAACATGGGTCCATCACTTCACACTTGAGATGAAGGAACAGTCAAAACAGTGGATTGAAAGGGGAGAATCAGCTCCAAAGAAGGCAAAGACAGTTCCATCTGCAGGCAAGGTCATGGCGTTAGGTTTTTGGGATGTGTGTGGGATAATTTTCATTGATTATCTTCAAAAAGCAAAAGCAATCAATGGTGAGTATTATGCAAACTTATTGCAGCGTTTGAATGATAAAATCAAGCAAAAAGGCTGCATTTAGCAAAAAAGAAAGTTTTGTTTCATCAAGACAATGCACCAGTTCACACATCCATTATCGCCATGGCCAAAATCAATGAGTTAAAGTTCGAATTGTTTCCTCATGCACCCTATTTGCCAGATTTAGCCCCCCTCTGATTATTTTCTGTTTCCAAAGTTCAAGAAATGACTTGGTGGTAAAGGATTTGCCAACAATGAAGAGGTGGAGTCTGCAGTTGATGGCTGTTTTGCAGAACTCGACGGTTCTCACTATAAGTAGGGTATCAGAGCGATTGAATATCACTGGGAAAAGTGTATCGAGCTGAAAGGAGACCATGTAGAGAAATAAAGATGTTTTTTCCCAAAATTTTTGTGTTTTCTTTAGGTCGGATACTTCTGGAACAGCCCTCATATATTGAACAGTGAGGTGATCTTTGATCGCCACATATCTAACATATTTGAAAATTAGCTTTCTGACACATTGCTGTTACACATAAGGTGTATTATTTTCATATGTATACCACCTTTAATTCATGAGGTCATATGGGCAGCTTTGGCTTTTAGAAAGAATCATACTTTTCAGATTCTGTAGGGAACACCTAACAAACCTATCTAAAGAAAATTTCTTTACCTCCAGCCAGGGAATCAAACTGGAATTTGTGGTTTTTTTAGCCAGAACACAACCAATTTAGACAGTGAGGGAAGGCAAGATAATCCAATGGAGTAACTTTGAGTTGAAAGTGAAATATGAACTTCACTAAAGTTTTGCTTACTTGAACATGTTTTTGACACAGTGGTCTTTGTCCCCATCAGTACTGATTCACAATGCAAATAGTGGTAAGCTGGTGTTACAATGTGTTGCGATTGTTTTATAAATTTCACAAGATGTGCAGCAAGACAGATCGAAATTCATAAGATGTTCTTTGTTTCTGAAGATCAAAAGCTTTTCTTGCATATCTAGTTCAGCTAAATACATGGCATGATTAATTATGGCTATGCTAAACAGAAATGATGTACAAGGTCATTTGAAAAGTCCTCAGAATGAAACGTATAATATATTACGCTTTTTAAATTGTTCTTATTTTTCAACATAGTCTCCCTTGATCAATTCATTTCATCCAGTGATGCTCCATGGTCTTTATCTGTCACAGTCAGATTTCTACAAGCCTGCAAAATGTGCATTGCATTATTGATGCAACAGCTCAAGGTTAAAACATTGACTTGCTGCTGGAAGGTTAGGCGACTCAGTTGTGAATTAAACTGCAGTGTACTCAGTTCTTATAGTATTAGGCTTTGTCCAAGTGTTTATAAAATTAACTCTTTCATGAAAATGTTGCTTAGTAAGCCCAGTAGTACCAGTGGATATAGTAAGGTTAGGGCTGTTAACTTCAGTGTGTATAATTTCTTCAAAAATTATACCAACGGAGAAAACTGCAAATATCTTAACTTCACGAAATGTCAAGATCTTACGGCTGAGGCATGCTTACTAAGTACATCAATGTTTCACATGTGTGTAGGGAAGCGAAAAACGATATGCCGTTAGCTGTGCCATTTGAATAACAAAGGACGCATAGAAAGGTATGGTTTTTATTTTGCTACTTGTGTATTACATTTCCATTATTGTCTCTCTTCTTGTCCTCTTGTAGTTTTTAAATGAACACTGTGATGCCACTTATAACAAACGCATAACGTTTTGATGAAGCGAAGTTAGGCAACCGCATGCTCACTTCGTATTGGTTGTCATGAAACATCAAGTGATTTGGACTGCACAGTAGTTACTTTTGATTGCTTTTCATATTGAAGTTCCACTACTTGCTTTCTCTTGGTTAAATATGATTCAATCTATTTATTAATGTTTTCTCTAATTTCATATATGTACAACTTTGATATTAAGATTTATAGTATAGTTCATGAAGCAAACATATAAGAGGCTAGTGCACTATTATAGCATAGTGATGTAGTGTAACAACCCTCAACTCTCTATTTTAAATTATGACACATCACTGTTACCAGCTTCTAAATCTTCAAAATTAGTTAATATAAGAGGCTCTTATCAACAATGTTAATTGCAGTGAAATTGATGAGAAAAATCACTGTCTTAGATGCCATGCATTTCATTAAGACTGCTTTATCTAGGCTGCTCAGAACTACTTCAATGGAGTTGCCTTTTTTTGGGTGCTCAGCCATGATCTAATGCTAGAAAATAGTTTTTCAAAATATCTCTTTTGGAACATTGATTAGGATCTTCCAATGTGTAAAGCTATGACAACTGATGGAATACTTGAAGACTGAAGTGTTAGTGCAGGATGAAACTGATGATGAGCCAGATCCCGAGCTAGTTGCTACGCTGTCAAAAATGATGGCTGGACTACACTGTGTGTAGTTTAGAAGCTGGTGATGACATAATAAACTTACTAAACAAAATGGGCAGTGCAATTTTGAAAGCTAAGCCAAAAACAGCACTTGTGCATAGATATATACCTAAAAGTGGTGAAAATATTCTATTTGTTGGAAGGTAGTTTAAATATTTTAGTTTGTTTTTGACTATCAGGTAAGGTGTATATTAAGTTGGTGTATTGCATATTTTATGTTTTTTATCACATTTTCCCATCTATGAAATAACAGATCCTAACATCCCTGCAAAAATACTTAGTAAATCCAGTGCATATATAGATTAGCAGAAAATAATTTAATTTCATTGAAAAATGCAATAATTGCAATATTTTTTATTGTAACATCTTGTTGTGTTATGCATCTCCAAGGGATGAAATGAAAGAAAGAATAAAATGTTAGAAAACAATTTTGCCTCTGAATGCACAAACTCAGTAGAACAAAAGTCTTTATGAGAACAAGAAGAGCACTTTGCTTACCATTCCACACTGTTCTCCCTGAATACAGCTACTTTATTATTGAAATACTGTTAATAGCATTTATTAAACTTGCACTTTATTATAGTCCCACCAGCCTTAGAAGGAAACCTGGTGTAAACAAAAGCACATGGTGCTCTGTGCTTCAGCCACAAATTACGACAACGTAATTCCATGTGGGACTATGGAAATTAATTTTGTTTTATACTATTTAAGAGTTTATTTTATTAAAAAGCATTGTTAGAATATTACATTTTAGTTCATACTGCATTTAAAATATATATATAATTAATAAATATTTAATGAATGGAGATCTGCATATGCACCATTTTCTATTACTAAAATACAGTTGGTCAGTCTTGTTGCCTTTAGCGATACTCACTTGTTTTCAAATTGTTTATTACAGTGTGGTTAACAGTGGTTAAGGTTAATAATCATTATGAGTAATGAAAATGTGTATGTAAAACATCCCAAAGGGGGCATTTTGAAAAGTGGTGAAGAAACTTTTAAAGACTTTAATTTAACGTCTAAGTTTACTGCATTTCCATAAAAAGTGTCAAATCCATTTGTGTGGAAAAGCACAAAACTGGAAAACTGTTATCACACTTTAAAGGAAAGGAAACACAAAAAAACTGTGCTTGGCACGAAATGTGGTGGTGGTGGTGATGATGAGGGGGAGGAAATGATGGGATTGGACCACTTTGATATTCTGATTAATAAGCTACATTTCAAATTTTACTATCATTTGATTCTATCATTCCATACTGTTTATATTACTACTTCAACATTTTAAATAGTTTATAACTCATACTCGGTCTGCAGGAAATGTGTTAAAGTATGTCTTCTTCAATATTCCAATGCACCATCGCCAAATTATTTCAAAGTGTGTTTTGGTCATAGGTTACAGCTGTAAAAAGAATCGTCTGTTGTCAAACAAAGTAGCAGTGTTAATGAAAAGAGGATCATGTGATCATTCAGGGGTCTGCCCAGGGTGTAGTAATACAATTTGCAGACCGGTATTTTGCACGGGTTTTGTTTACATTAGGCTCCCTTCTAAGGCTTGCAGGATTATATGGTGTTTTTCTTCCAAAATCAGTTTAGGTTTTCAGTGCAAGATTTTATTAATTTTTGAATCACATAAATTTCGAACATGTTAGAAATGCATACTTTGGCATTACAGCTGCATGGCAGAATTTGAAGAAATGGAGTGTGCTGAAGTGGAAAGTGACCATTCAGGAGATGATGAGCTGTTTGAGAATGTACAAGTGCCAGATCAGAATGATGTGTATGGCGGTGATGCCTGTGCTTGTGTTTGCCATTCCTCTCAGGATGATAAATATCGTGCACGTGCTCTACACTGTGTAAAATGTGGTACAAGGGTAAGGCATTTCTTTTTGTTGCTACATTATTACACTATGATATTGCACACGAGAGCAGTTTCAAAATAATACTAATCATCATTAATTAGCTGAAATACAAGAACTTTAGCACCTCCCTCCAAAATAGCACACATACTGAATGCATACCCACCTACATACAACATGTATGTTTACGCACTCATGTCTGTTTTACTATTTCTGTTATTTGCTTCCAATATACTGTTGAGCCATGAATCTTTGCATTATCAGCAAGCTCACATCTTCACTTGCCTATCATTTAAAGCTCCATTGTACAGTTTTGCATTGTTCACCTTTATTATACGAGAGCAGTCCCAGAAGTACCCGACCTGATGTACGTATAGCAGTTGTTGTTTCAAACAAATGACTATAGTAGAAAGTACCACCCTTTGATGCAGTAATTTGTATCGCAAATTATTTAAATGTAAAGAGTGATTATAGTATGAATATGCATTTTTATGTGACATTGATTTGAGATGTTTGTTGATTGTAATTATTGTTGGGAAGTAAGTTTATACTGCCTTACTGAAACTGACATAATAGTGTGCAATAATGCAGCGAGGGGGTGAGCTGTTTATCATTATTGGAAACGAGGAAGTTACGTAATGTTGGCGCGTTTTCCTTTAGAATCTTCTGGAACATTTCCCTAGAGCATATGTATTCATAATTTTCATTGGATATAAAAATAGACGCTAATGTTGGCGCGTTTTATTAGCCAATTGCAGCTCAGTTATAATCTTTAGGCATATCGGGGTGTATGAGTATAAAAGGGCTAGGTTAGAGATAAAACCCGTCAGTTCACCGAAAATATTTGTATGCTACACGTCGCCTTCAGTCCGTCAGTTCGTCGAAAATATTTGTATGATACACGTCACCTTCAGTCCAGCAGAAATATTACACGTCGGCTATCGATTCGCAAGTTACGCGTATAAGAGTTATGAAAAATCTCAAGTATGGTAAAGTTAATTATACAAAAGGTTGAAGTACGTGAATTAAAAGTGATCAGTAAGAAGTTATTATAACAGTTTCAGTTTGGCGAGTGTCTAGATCAATGTGTAAATGTGATAGTGAAAGTGTTCGACAATAAAAGTATAAAAGAAATTCTTTCATCAGTGTTATCTTTGGATAAAAGATTCCTTTCCGTTTACACAACCTGTATAAAGAGAAGTGCTCGACCCAAAAAAGATCATAGCTAGCCGGAGGACAGTGAAACAAAATAAAAGTAGCATTCTTTCAAACAAAAACTAATACTGCCGCAAATTGCTAACACCAGATGGAGCTACAAACCTAACAAAGAATCACGTCACAAAATGGCTTCACCATGTTGAGTAAACACATACACAAATAACATTATAAATTTACCATCGCAAATTGGCTCCCAAACGTGGGGCTCAATAAATAAATATAACATAAATACCGCCGCACCTTTTAAAGCTCAAGTTTGACAATGCTACGTTGTTTAGTAATTGTTTGGCAGCCATTAATAGTGAACACTCTCAGCAAATTTGTAAACAGGATAAAACTGGCCATTGTTATGTGATACAATACTTTCATTTGAAAGGTCTTAGTTCAACTAATATTAAAGATGACCTAGATTCTACTCTGGGGGAGTCTGCTCCTTCGTTTACAACAGTAAAATATTGGTTGGCAGAGTTTAAGCAAGGCCGTACAAGCTGCCAAGTTGAACATTGCAGTGGTTGACCAAAGGAGGTGATCACGCCAGAAATTGTAAAGAAAATCCATAAAGTGGTATTGGATGACCGTCGCCTAAAAGTGCGCAAGCTAGCAGACATCGTAGGCATTTCAAAAAGTGCTATATATTGCACACTAATTGAACATTTAGACATGAGAAAGCTGTGCACAAGATGGGTGCCACGTTTACTCACAATGGAACAAAAGGAGTGTCTTGAGGATGTTTCAGTGAAGTGTTTTGTAGATGTTTCACTGCAATAAAGCCGAGTTTTTGTGCCGATTCATAACCATGGGTGAAACATGGGTCCATCACTTCACATCTGAGACGAAGGAACAGTCAAAACAGTGGATTGAAAGGGGGGAATCGGCTCCAAAGAAGGCAAAGACAGTTCCATCTGCAGGCAAGCTCATGGCGTCAGTTTTTTGGGATGTGCATGGGATAATTTTCATTGATTATCTTCAAAAAGCAAAAGCAATCAATGGTAAGTATTATGCAAACTTATTACAGCATTTGAATGATGAAATCAAGCAAAAAGGCTGCATTTAGCGAAAAAGAAAGTTTTGTTTCATCAAGACAATGCACCAGTTCACACATCCATTATCATCATGGCCAAAATCAATGAGTTACAGTTTGAATTGCTTCCTCATGCACCTTATTCACCAGGCTTAGCCTTCTCTGATTATTTTCTATTTCCAAAATTGAAGAAATGGCTTGGTGGTAAAAGATTCCCCAACAATGAAGAGGTGGAGTTTGCAGTTGATGGCTATTTTGCAGAACTCGACGGCTCTCACTATAAACAGGGTATCAAAGCTATTGAACATCGCTGGAAAAAGTGTACAAAGCTGAAAGGAGACTTATGTAGAGAAATAAAGATGTTTTTTCCCAAAATTTTTGTGTTTTCTTTGTTAGGTCAGGTACTCCTGGGACAGCCTTGTAGTTATCAGACATTTTATTATTGGACATCCATCATAAAAAAAATCTGATGTGTTACACTCACATGACTTTCTCTACTCTTGTACAAACTATTTTTACAAATGCTTATTCTCCATCTACTTCATGTTAAACATGAGATAAACGTTTGCAGAGTCTATCTTATTGCTAATTTTCTTGTAGATGTAAGGGGATAATATATTTACAAGGGCAATTTGGAAATACAGTAGCCTTTAAGCACATACATATCTCTTAATAGCCGGTTGCTAGGTGCAGGACCATTCCCTTTCCCACAGATTAATACTCTTTGCATATCCAAGACAAAAAAATGAATAACGAATTCCCATTTGAGAAAATAAGTATTGAAAAATTTAAGGGAATAACAAGCAATATCTCAAAAATGGTTCACTCAACAAAAAAAATGTATATGACATAAATTGTATATGACATAAATTGTATATTTTAATGTGATCTACATTTTTTTGTGTAGTAAAATTTTGTCTATCTCTTATGGTTTACCAGTTATGCAAAAGTCGTTCACAATGAAGAATACTTTTGGAGACATTCCCAGAAAATTCAAGATATACATTTTATTTGTCATAAAAATATCTTAAACATATGATATTTTAATCAAAATCGTTGGAGCCATTTTTGAGAAAATTAAAATATTCGAAAAATCTTCCATGTAAAGGGTAATCTGGGGTGGGGGTATTTTCTTGAAAACCTTCGTGTCGCATCCTTGGAAGATACTGAACTTAAATACCAAGTTTGGTGTTTATCTGACCGTTCGTTTCTGAGTTATGCTGTTCACAGACAGACACACACACACACGGGCATGTTTCCAAAAATGCTTTTTTTGGATTCAGGGGGTTTCAAAACATATATTTCCGGTGAAATCTCGGTATCGAATTTTTGGGTGGAATACAATACTTCCCCTACATACTACACGTAGTAGAGAAAGTAAAAATTGCTGCATTTAAATCCCACTCACTATTTCTTCTGTAGATAATTATAGTGATAAATATTTTTAGTGAATTGAACTCCTTTTTTTATATTTGTTAGCATTCAGCTTTATCCATTGTTTTGTGAAACACTTCAAGTTGTGCTCATGGAATGTTATTCTCTTTGTTACAGTTTATACATGGGAAGGTTTTTCTGCAAACTGGAAAGGTCTTACGCCCAGCAAAGGTGGTTTTCCAAAATGAAAGCAGCAATGACAGCATTAAGAGGTTAAGGGCAAAGGCTCAACCCAGAAGTCGCAGTCGTAAAAAGGCAGGAGAGATAGGCAGCATAAGTAAGGACTTTTCTCCAATGAAGCAGAGCCATTCTGGAATCAACAGTGATGATCATCGCATGGATCAAGATGAAGACGATGCTGCAGCAAAGTCCAAAAATATGTCTCCAAAATCTGCTCGTGGTGCAAAAGCAAGGGCATCCAATGCAACTAATAAAGCTAGAGACAGAGCTACCAGTGTAAAAGCATCAGCAAAAAATTCACCTACAGAGAAGAAAGAGACCTTAAACAGCAGGGTGGCAACAAAATCAGGCTCAGTAAGGCAAAGCAGGGCTGCCAATTCTTCATGCAATAAACAGATAGCTTTCATATCACAACCTGTTGTATCTCTCCGTGATATAGGGAATGATATTTCACCTTCCTTATTGTCTAAGCATTCTGCAAGAGGGAGTACTGTTAGCACCACATCAAAATATGCTACAAAATATTCTCCAACACAGTCAAGTAATTTCAACAACATTCACTCTACTGCTATGATTCCAAACATCAGCCAGGAAAAAGCTAAAGCTTTAGATACTTCTGTAAAGTTTGAGATCACTCAAGAGACCAAGGAATCTTCTATGGTTGATGTGGCGCCAGAATTGAAAATGGAAGTTGATGGCTGCACTGAGGAAGGGAGGAGCACCTCATGGACCAGGGAAGAAGATAAGACAATATTGCAAATGTTCCAGTTGGATTGCAGCACCGAACAAGCATTTGTCAAGATTAGTGAACATTTACCCCAACGCTCTCTCAGTGAGGTAGGCCCTTCATGTTGTTAGTATTTATATTTTAGTTTATAAATAAACCTATCTTAGGTTTAAATACTGTAAAATACAGTGAAATCTTCGGCATATAGTAAGCATAAATACAGTTATAGCAGAGGTAGGAAAAAATTAAACCATAGATCCAGTTACACAGTTCCAAAATAATGGACCTCCAATTTTACACTAACACAACATACAAGTATTTTTGTAATCAGTTCCAAAAGTAACACCCTGATCATAGAGAATATATTGTGTTGCAATTCAACAGTTGCAAATAATGTATATAATGTGAGACCTTGAAACCATCTCTGTTTCCTCAAATTTCAATAGAAGGCAATACCCACTAGAAGTCAGATTTAATTATGCTTAGAATTCTTATGATACACATGCTAAGGCAATTACATGAGATGTAATTTTGGAACATATAATCACTATCAGTAAATTTATATGACAGTTACTACTATGATTATGGACATAAACTCCTATAACATGAATTAAATGAACAATGATCATAATAAATTGACTAATTTTGAAAATTTAGAAGCTAGTAACAGTGAGTGTCATAATTTAAAATAAATATTTAGATGTATTGTTGTTACATTATGAATTTGCACACATAGTGGAAGGGAGAGAAGGGAGGGGAACATTGTCTCCCAAAACTGGACAAATGTTCATGACTTGATGCAAAAGAACTAGAATTAGGCAAGTAACATGAAAATACATCAAGATCATCCTACTATTAGGATAATGTTAAATACTTGGCTGTTATTTTGAAATGGTTATGGCATTATATAACCGTTGTGGAGTTGAATATACCTGGTATATTCTTTTTTGGAAACTGGAATGGTCACAATTGTTAATGAAAAATAATAATTTTTCCTATTGCTAGTAAATAACCAGAAGCTTGCAGCTTACAGGGGCTTGTCAGTAGTTAACTATTGTAAAAGCTGGTTTACAGCAGCTCGAGAATAGTAACCAAAACAGAAACAAGAATGGGAAGCAATGTGGCCTACAAGATTTTGGTTCACAACAGCCCAGTAATGAGAACAGGAATGTATATCGATCATATTGATCACAAAGTGCAAAATTGATTTTGCGCATTGGAATTTCATTTGTCTGTAACTGACCAATGATATTTTTTCACCTGCTTCCTATTCAGCCAATAATGCGGGTTAACCAACATCAAAATTCAATAGAGTAAACCTTATCTAAATGCATATTCATTATATTTACGATTCCTTTAGTCATACCAAGCTTTCATGCCTTTATTTAATGGCATACATTAAAGTTGTTTGTTATTCTTTGTTAATTTCTGCCAGTTTTTGCTGTTCTTTGTAGCTTTTGCCATAGTTTTTTTATACAATAGCAAGTTTTGAGTTGCATATAAACATACTACAGATGACCCTTTCACTAGAAGAACCAATGCTCAATGGATTTGAGGTTAAGAAGCACATATGCTACTAATTTCTTCCAGTTTTATGTTTCTGGCATGCAACTATAAAGAGCACTAATGGCTGTTTAATGTCCAGGCTGCCTAGAATAACCTTCTACAGGGAAGAGACTAATATGCACAATATGGATTCAATATGCCGTGCCTAGGAACGAGAACATTAAAACTTGGCCAAGTCTTCTTTCCTGTTCCTGGGTCCTGGAAGGCTTCCCAATCAATCGTGAAAGCTTCCATTACAGTGCATGTACTTTGTATTTCAACTTTATCGTTCTTGTTCTGGTTACTGTTCTCGGTTGTTGTGAACCAGCTGTAGGTCGGAGATTATTTTTGAGGAACAATCTCATATACACTACATAAAAATATACTGTACAGTCAGCATACTGCTATTCCATACTGCTTTCCTTGTTTTTGTTTTTTTTCCCATTATTTGAACTGCAGTATTTTGCTCCTACATTTTGGTTTTCTCTAGGCCTTGTAATTCATCTTTCACTGCTAAATTTGGTAGTAGTGTTTATTAACACTTAGACACTTGAGATTAGGCATGTCTTCTCTTATTGTACCCAGACACCCAGGAGTTTTGGACTATTTCAAACAATTTTAGATATGGTTTTACTTAATATTTGTAGACAATTTTTAGGATATATGGAAAGAATGCTTTACAAGGGTATCTAAACAACAACATGTATGCAGCCCCATATTTATGCATGGATCACATGGGTGCGGGCCCAGAGTGGCAAAATTAAGAAAATAATAAAATATGTATATGCTGAAAATAAATTTTCATATGCGCTAAAAAGGGCAGTGATGGTAGCGGGAATGCATATTAGTGAGAGAGAAATTGTAGGTAGAGGATGATGTTATGTTCATGGTGCAACTGGCAACACTGCCTGCACTGTTTTCGAGGGTGTCGCGCAGTCGGGGGGGGGGGGGGGCAGAAAAATTGTTGGGCCCATAGGTGTAACACTACCTAAATACAGGGCTGATGATATGTATTGACTAATTTTGAAGATTTAGATGCTAGTAACAGTGATGTGTCATAATTTAAGATAAAGAGAGTTGAGGGTTGTTACACTACATCCTAAAATATTTTTACTTGAACGCGTTTCGGGAGACGGCTTGTTCCCATCGTCAGCATGTTCTCATGAGTGTAGTGTAACAACCCTCAACTCTCTTTATCTTAAATGATGATATGTACTTCATTTTATTGTGAAAAAAATCTATGAAAGCACAGTATGTTGCTCATGTAAGTTTAAAATGCAATAAGTACTGTCAGTTAGGTAAACTCAATTCCATTGATACTGAATGTAACCCTTTGTCATAAAATATCCCTTCATACAACAAAGCGATCATGGAAGGTTCAAATCACTACTTATCCCATTTTAACAGGTATGACTTTTACCCCTTTTGTACGAGCACCTGCAATAATTGTAATATTAGTTCCATTTGCAGTTTTAGAAAACTGCCAGAAAATCCAAATAACTTGGCACATATTCAATTAAATTGAAGTAAATAACTCCTTGTCCCATCCCACAGCAAATGTCCTTTTCCAAGGGTGAGCAATGTTCATCATTCATCTGCCCTGCCATTCTGGTTAGCTAACCATCAGAGGTTTCTAGCATGCTTCTCATAACAATGTATATTTACTGAATGTTTTCCAATTGAGTGCCAGTGTTTTTATCTGACATCAAGGCAACCTGGTCTCAACTCCAGTGGCTATAAGTTGAATGCATGGAAAATTAAATAATATTTTCTCCAGGCGCTCCAATACCCCTCGTCACTTATTCCACCTTAGGTCGGCCATCGTTGTCATCATGTGATACCAGTGTATCATGCAGTGTAGTCTATGGAAAAGATCCATTTCCTTATTTATATCAGTACCTGCAGTGCAACATTCATATTTTCAACAATGTTTTGTTTATGAATAAGATCATTTCTCAAATGGTTAGAGGGTGCCAGTCCATTGATTCAGCTTCAATTTTATTGCAACAGTAGAATTGTAATAATGACTAAAGTAGTATAGGTAAAAGCTATCCCTTTTACATGTTATCATTTGTGTTTAATATAATGATTCATTCCATGTAAAATCATCAGATTTACCAAAATTCTTGTGGAAAACCAATTTTATATTTTGATGATAGCACCTGTAGTATTGTATGGCTAATAAATATGTCCTGTATTTTCTAATTTCCATTTACCAGTACCAGAAACACGGTCTTCATTACTGCAGACATGTAAATTACTTTATGTAGGAACTGTGCATCAGAAACTTTAGAAATGTTGGAAAATAATGTAATTGAATGAGACTTGCAAGATATTTAGTCCATACCTCAGTCTTATGTAAGATAAAAATCAGTATATAAGCTTTTATCTTTGCAATAATTAAATGTGTGTTTGTTATTTAATTTTTTCTCATATTAAAAATCTGCATAATGCCAATTATTTGAAAATGCTTTGTGAAAAAGAAAACATTCTGAAACATTGATAATTATTTATTTGTTGTTTAGAAGTAGCAATTAAGATTTCCATAAGTTTTTCAATCAATAGTTTTCTTACACTACATGAAAAAGTTGGTTTCTGCTGCTAACACAGTGACCTAAAAGTTCACTGTTTGCAAATACTTATTTATTGCTATAAAACTTAAATAGGTACTGCATATTGAGATCTGTTTATATAATTCATAAGAAATCGGCATTTCATTTTCTTTTATGATTAAATACAATCTACAAATAATCATATTCTGAGAGTTTATTTGGTTTTTCAAGGCACTCACAAGAGGATTGAGACTCAGAATACCTGTTTTAGGTTTTCAAACTCAATCTGGAGGTAGCAATAATTTAATCTCTATAAAGATTGCTATGTTCAGAAATTTTTCATGCAGATATTCCTAACTTCATGGGAAGTACTTAATTACAGAAATATTTTCTTTGCAGAAGTTCAAAAATTATCCAGATATTTGCTTAGATATTGTTATGGAAGACTTGTCTCAACAACAAGGCATTTTAGACTCACAGTATATATGTCAGTGAAAGAAGCTATCAACAGCAAGGCATTTTTCAGTATTTTAATAACGTCCACAAATTTGAAGTTCTTCTTCTTTTTGATAAAGCTCTAAAAAGGCTGAAAGTTAAAGCCGTGTTTAACAGCAATATGCCGAGACTGACAAACCTGAGGACCCTAATATTTTGTGGTTTTCTGCACTTGTAATCTGCCAAGGACAAATTTTAAAGTTAAAAAATTAAGCTATCACAATGTATCCAGTAATTTCATATTAATAACTCAAATAATATTTTGTAACCAAATTATACATGGATTTGACATGTAGCATCTCGGTGCTAAATGTGATACCATTAACAGCAGTCAATACCAGTGATTCATTAGAGTTGTGCACTGATGTATTGCTCAACTGTGAGCATGGGGTTGATAGAAAAATGCATAAGATAAAGGAGGAAATAATTTGTTTCAGATCCAGAACAGGTTTCAGACACTGATGAAACTGCTACAGCAGATGACAGAGGCAAAAATGGAGGATGCCATCAGTCCTCGTCAATAAAACTATCACGTTGTACTTGTTTTGTAATCATAAGCATCTCTTGTATTGTTATATCTTCATGTAAATAGTTCTATGAAGTGCAACCTAATAAAATATTTGTGATTTTGATAAATGCAACAGTCTCATTTTACTAAGGCCCCATTTATGCAAGCAATTTTGTGCCAGGGACAAAGAATGCCATAATTTTTAGTGGTCTGTTCATGCATGCAGCATGCCTGTTGTAGTACTGCTGTATACCATTTGGCACATAAGTTCTACCAACGCATTTCCACATTTGGTTCAACAGCTAGTATGGATCCCTGTGTTGCACGTTGCTATAAACTCTTGAAAAAAACAAGATGAAAATTACGGAGTATACATCCATTAAGCAGTGCAAGTTTAGTGGACAGTGCGTTTAGAAACCTGTATGGGAAAATGAGAGATGGCAACAAATTGTAATTTTCTGAGACAACATCCCAAATTGTACTTCTTCTATAAAATATTCCATAACCATACTTGATAAGTCTGAATGGTGAAAGTCAAATTACTCCTGTAGCATGTGAAAGTACAAACTACACTGAAAAATTTAAATTACAGTTCTAAGTTTCTCAAAGTGGCAGCACTGACTTAACTGTCTTGCTCACAATGTGGCAACAGGATGTGGATAAACAGGCCCAATATACCCATGTTGGTCATGATTTGTAAAAACCCCACAATGTGTTTTTGAGCTCATACAACTCAAATCTTGCACGACTGTTGATTCGTGTGGTATTAATGCTTTTTTAAACTCTGTGTACTTTCATAGCTTCATGCGACTTGAAATTACTTGCATAAATGAAGCTTAAAATATGACCAACAATACTTAAAGCAGTGTAACAAATGCTCTGACAAGGAAGGTTTATTGTGATTAATTGATTTTATGATTTTTACTTTCTCTACTACGTATAGTAAGTAGGGGAAGTATTGTATTCCACCCAAAAATTCGATACCGAGATTTCACTGGAAATACATGTTTTGAGATCCCCTGAATCCAAAAAAAGCATTTTTGGAAACATGTCTGTGTGTCTGTCTGTTAACAACATAACTCAGAAACGAACAGTCGGATAAACACCAAACTTGGTATTTAGGTTCAGTATCTTCCAGAGATGCGACACGAAGGTTTTCAAGAAAATACCCCCACCCCGGAGTACCCTTTACATGGAACATTTTTCAAAAATCTTAATTTTCTCAAAAATGGCTCTAACGATTTTGATTAAAATATGATATGTTTAAGATATTTTCATGACAAATAAAATGTATATCTTGAATTTTCTGGGAATGTCTCCAAAAGTATTCTTCATTGTGAACGACTTTTGCATAACTGGTAAACCATAAGAGATAGACAAAATTTTACTACACAAAAAATGTAGATCGCGTTAAAATACACAATTTATGTCATATACATTTTTTTTGTTGATCGAACCATTTTCGAGATATTGCTTGTTATTCCCTTAAATTTTTCAATACTTATTTTCTAAAATGGGAATTCGTTATTCATTTTTTTGTCTTGGATATGCAAAGAGTATTAATCTGTGGCAAAGGGAATGGTGCTGCACCTAGCAACCAGCTATTAAGAGATATGTATGTGCTTAAAGGCTACTGTTTTTCTATATTGCCCTTGTAAATATATTTTCCCCTTACATCTACAAGAAAATTAGCAATAAGATAGAGTCTGCAAATGTTTATCTCGATTAACATGAAGTAGATGGAGAATAAGCGTTTGTAAAAATAGTTTGTACAAGAGTAGAGAAAGTCATGTGAGTGTAACATATCAGATTTTTTTATGTAAGTTTCATTTTCAACTAGTTAAATCCTGCCCATTTCAGTGATTAACACCATTATGGCTGTGTGCAGAAGATGATATTTGAATCAAGCTTGGCATGAGGAAGGCAAACAATTAACTTATCATTGATTTTTCTTATAACTGAAACTCTTTCACTATTGGCTACTGGTACATCAGCTTTACTATCTGTTTAATTCTGACAGAAAGTTATTAATTTTTACACCACTAATTCAGTTTTCCTTTGTTATATGAATACAGAATACCTTCAAAGCTATAAATGTGCAATTAATTCCATTTGCATGCAGCCAAGGAGCCATTGAAATCACAAGTGCCCAATCTTGTTGAATGAGCTCATATTTCCAGATATTTCGCTGACCATTTTCAATAAAATGTTGCATAGGACATGTCTTAGTACATTCTCCATACATGTACTTGTATTTGGTTATGACTTTCTCATATAATGTTGAACTCAATTGGATTTATCAGAGGTACTTTCTGCACAGAAAAGAACAGCTTGCCAAACGTAAAAAAATTATGATAGTTTGCTTTCTTTCCTGAACAAAACCTTGTTTGTATGTTTTTTAAGGTCATTTGGTTTATACTAAACAAAGCCTAAGTTTTGAATTTTTTAAATCCTTCTCTCCTTTATCACCTTTGCCTTTATGCATGGATTGATGTTTTTAGTAGCGTTATTTACATAGATTGCTTGCATTTCCCCTCCTTCAGAGTAAATGAGCTTAACCTTCCCCTCCATGCCCATTCACAGTGACAATAATTAGAGAAGCAGTTGTAAGCAAGCGCTCGTAGAATAGTTTCAATTTTCAAAGCAAGAACAGAGAAGCAGTTACAATTTCATTGTGCTAGAATTTGCATAGCATAGCAATGTCATCAAGGACTGCAGGAGGCTTGCAAGGCAACTGCATTACCTTATCAAATGGGATGTGGACAAGTGCCTTCAGAGAAGGATGAGGAAATGTCACCCATGCCTCAATCTGGCCACTCACCAGTAAGTGACAAATGGGAAGTGAATGGGAAGATCATTGGGACTGGGAAGTGTTCTACCATCTGCCAACTCTCTGGATTTAAGTCCCTGTGACTCAATGTAATCTCTATGATAAAGGAACTACTTCGTGGTATTCACTTTTGAACAAAGCAGCTAACCACGCTACTTGTATTATTAGATTAGGCAGTGTCAATGGGATCCCAGTGGCTTTCAAAGTGCTGGTGGCTATATTGAAGGCCTGTAAAGCTTAGAACCATGTAAGTTTGCTATGTATCAAGGAATAAAATAGTTGCCAGAGCTAAAAGAATCAATCTATGTATATGATTGATATGAAGGAAAAATGTTGATAATAAATCTCTAGCTTCAATTGTACCTGTTAAACTAAAATGACACTTTTACATAAAGAACCAATTTTTAACTAACTGAAACTTAAATGCCCACAAAATCAGTCTATCCTTGAGGAAACATTTCTTGTAAGTACAGTAGAACCCTGGAAAACTGAATGCCGCAAATCTAAACAAAATCAAAAAAATTAAAATTTCATTTGCAATGTAAAGAAAGGATTTAATCATAGTACTTTGCTTAAGAATGACTTTTTAAAATAATATTTAGTGCAAAGAATCCAAATGGAGCATATAGGCCTACACTGTTTGTTGAATTCTATTACAGTATACAGTAGCCGAAATAGAAGTGAAGCTATAATATGGAAATGAATACTGTGCTGTAAGCAATTTTGTAATTGTACACTGTACTGTATACAGTACTTTATTACATGTTTTTCGGATTAATCCACTAACCATGTGGATTGCAGTAGTAGACTAAATAACTCCGGGTTTAATGGTAGTTAATAGGATAGAAGACACATTGTATACTCTACTTCAATCGCCCCTGTTCTCAATATGTTTAGAAGCCTTGTGGTGGCTAGAAGAGCGGTCATCACAGAGAAAAATCGTAGAAGCCATCTGCAGCAAAAATATAATATGTTTGGCCAGAGAGTGCCCCTGCTCTACCAACATCACTTGCTGCTGAGGTAAGGCAAATGCATCTCTATGGCAAAGTATTCTTTTTAAGAAATTTTATGTAATAAAATGTAATCTGTATTAGATACACACTAGTGGCTACAAGCATTCTACAATTTGAGTATTGTAGGTAATTTCTAAAAAGTAATTAAACCTTTGTGCTAGCTGCTCAGAACATATACTAGTATTACTATGTACTACAGCTGAATCTGTATAAGAACATAACCATAATATGAGGGCAACAAAATTGAAATACATATCTGCCCCTTGAGCCTAAGAGCTTGTTTCTCAGATATGACGAGCAGGAAAACCAAAGGAATGGTGGTTGTACTGTGATGTTGCTCATAAAATTAAATATTTTTTAGATTTATCTGTAATTTTGAAACAATAAATCAAATCAAAGAGCAGGAATTGTCTTCACAATTTCATTCTGCAGATTGCTTGCCAGGTAGTGTGTGAAGACGTTTTTAATAAACCTGCATTGAGTTCCTCTCTTACCCATCTGAACTAATGGAGATATTTATTCATCATACAATCTGTGTGTCATGATTATGTTATGAAACAGTATATCTTGCCTTTTCAAGTAGTCATACTCATTTACAAATACTAAGTTACATACCTTTGCTTTGTATGCTAAGAATTCTCTTAAACTTCCTGTAGGCAGAAGCAAAGCTAAAACAAAACGTACATTGCTTCCTTGCAAAAACATTATGTGAGCCCACCTCTGTGGTGTAGGGGGTAGCATGTCTGCTTTACATACAAGAGGTCCCAAGTTCGATGGTTAGTGCGAGTTATCTGGATACGATTTTTTCTGGGGTTTTCTCTTATCTTAAAAAGATGAATGTCTTCTAACTTTAAGCTCTAAGAATTCTGGGCTTCATTTGGGCATTATTTCACCATTTCCTTCATGCATCGTCTGATATGGCCTAAAGAATGCTAAACTAAAACAAAAAAATAAAATAAAAATGTGCATTCATGTCCCATCATGGTAGCTCATTGGTAGAGACTAGGCATGAAAAAGTGAAAATCCACCAGGTCCTGAACATGGCAATGAATTTTTACTTTCTCTACTACCCACCCATAGTAGGTAGAGAAGTGCTGAATTCCACCAAAACTTCATTATTCAGATTTTGCAGAAATATACATTTGAGGTCCAGTGAACCCAAAAAATATCATTTTCAGAAAAAGAGAGATGAGAGAGAGAGAGAGAGAGAGAGAGAGAGAGAAAAAACAGCATAGCTCAAGAACGAAAAGTCTCATAAATTCAGCATCTTCTAAGAATGTGACACCAACTTTTTTCAAGAAAATACCCCACCCCATCCTTTAAATGGAAAAAAAAAAATTGTTTTCTCAAAAAACAGTTGCAAATGACAATATAATCTGACATACTAACATGAGAAGTAAAATGTATACATTGAACTTTTTGTGAATAGCCTGTGAAGTAACCCCTTTATTTCAATGAAATTTGTATAGCAGGAAACTATGAGAGATGGACAACACTTTCCCCTGGAGAATTAAGAGTTCATTAAAATATACAATTTGTGTTAAGTTTTTCTTAACATTAGCCATTCTTGAAATATTCCATGTTGCAAGTTATAACCTTTCCCAAGTGAAAGTTTGCTTGAAGCTGCGACGGTATTATTAATGTTGTTTGTGTATTTGTTTGTCGAGCCCCACGTTTGGGAGCCAATTTGCAGTGGTATACTTATAATGTTATTTGTATATATTATTGTTTATTGAGCCCTACGTTGGGAGTCAATTTGCGATGGTATTAGTTTTTGTTTGAAAAAAATGCTACTGTTATTTTATTTAATTTTGGTTCTCTGTCCTCCGGCTAGCTATTATCCTTTTGGTCAAGCACTTCTCTTTATACAGGTTGTGTAAACGAAAAGGAATCTTTTATCCAAAGATAACACTGATGAAGAAATTTGTTTTGCACTTTTATTGTCGAACACGTTAACTATCACATTTACACATTGATCTTAACACTCGCCAAACTGAAACTGTTATAATAACTTCATTACTGATCACTCTTAATTCGCGTACTTCAACCTTTTGTATAATTAACTTTACCATACTGGAGATTCTTCATAACTCTTATACGCGTAACTTGCGAATCGATAGCCAACGTGTAATATTTCTGCTGGACTGAAGGTGACGTGTATCATACAAAATATTTTCGACGAACTGACGGGAATGCGACGTGTAGTATACAAAGAATTTTGATGAACTGTCCGGGTCTGAAGGCGACGTGTAGTGTACAAAGAATTTTGATGAACTGACGGGGTCTACCTCTAACCTACTCTTTTTATACTCCATCACCCAGATATGCCTAAAGATTATAACTGAGCTGCAATTGGCTAATAAAATGCGCCAACATTAGCGTCTATTTTTATATCCAATGAAAATTATGAATACATATGCTCTAGGGAAATGTTCCAGAAGATTCTAAAAGAAAAACGCGCCAACATTACGTAACTTCCTCGTTTCCAATAATGATAAACAGCTCACCCCCTCGCTGCAATTATTGCACGCTATTATTGACAGTTTCAGTAAGGTCGTATAAACTTACTTCTCAACAATAATTACAATCAATAAACATCTCAAATCAATGTCCCATAAAAATGCATATTCATATTACAATCATTATTTACATTTAAGTAATTTGTGATACAAATTACTGCATCATATGCCCCACTAGAAACATAATTATAAATATTTACAACTTGTTTGGAAATTTTATAATTGGGTTTTTAGTCTCCTAAATCTTGGAACACACGCTATCACTTTCACTTAACACTTCACACGTATTTAACACACGACATATGTTTTGTCTTTATCTTGCCACTATTTACTGGCTCTGGTTTAATGTGTTTAGACATTAATCTGACATCACAATTTTTTTTTTTTTTTTAGAGCAAATACTATACCCTGAGTTATTTAGTTACTGTTACAAAATTATTTATTTTCTTTTATTGTTGACAACAATTTGTGCATTTAAGAATTTCTTTTTGTTGTAATTATTATACATATTTACCAAAAATATTCACTCTCTACACAAATATATTTACGTCTCCTAAATCTAGGCACTGTTTCACATGCTCTGTTTGCTACATAAGTATTTGTTTTTTTTTTAATTATTTTTACCCCTTTTTTGTTGTTTTGTACATTATATTCACAATACTCTTGGAATTATATTTACGTACTTTTACTTTAATATCATATTAAGTTTCAATTTTTACATTCTTAATTTCAAATACTGTTACAGTTACTACAAAAATGTTAATTCCCTTTTTTTTTTCTTTTTTTTTTTTTTAACATTTATGTCCAAAATTTTATTTCTCCTTTTACATGACGTACATACATAATTAACCCTCTTACATTCCAATACATTTCTCTGCAAGTCATCTTTAACTATCCAGCATTTACTTTACATCTCATTGCTATTTACCCTCCTGGATCAAATTTTCTGTGGCTAAACATTACTCGTAACCGTATCCTAACCTTCCAAAGTTTGTTCATGAATAACCTCTTGTATTCATATGAAATTTCGTCCCATGATAACATTTGAAAACAATCTAAAGTTTCCTGAACAACACATCTTTTAACAACTGTCATTCTCAATTCTTCTGCTATCTCTTTAATTTGAAAGTACTCTGACAAGTCTGTAATAAACTGTACTGGACTGGAGTTTTCATTTTGAACAGCTTGGTACATGTTAATTTCAGAAGTTAGTTTTTGATTATTTATAGGCAAAACTTTAACTTCTTCGTACAATTTATTTCTTTGCATTACTGACTCCTTCTGTATTTCTGATATCTCCCCTCTGAAATTAACTTGCGCCTGATTCACATCTACATTCATAACCTCCTTCATCTCTCTTATCTCACTTAAAATGCTACTCATTCTATTACCTGACTCTGTACATTCTACATCAACATGTTCACTTTTAGTATTAACCTCACTTTTTTTGTTACTTATTTCCCTGCTCATGTCTAGCATTTTCTTTGAAACTTCTCCTATCTCACTTGCTATTACTTCCTGATTTTCATCTCTCATTTTTGGCATACTACTATCTAGCTTCATAACTTTCTTTTCAATTTCTTCACTGCTTTGATCTACTTTTTGCTCTAATATCTCATTCCTCCTACCAATATCTTCAATTAATTTCCTATGATTCTTTTCCATACTCTGAGTTAGTTTTTGTTCTAATTTCTCATAACTCTGATCTATTTTTTGTTCTACGCTCTTAATAATATCTTCCCTTAATTTCTCTATATTCTTTTCCATATTCTGAGTTAGTTTTTGTTCTAATTTCTCATTATTTTTTTGCATATTATCATTCATATTTCTCAGCATTTCCATCATTATACTAGCATCAAAATTAATATTTCCTGCTGTTTTATTCTCACTTCCTGCACTAACATTTCCTCCCTCAAATACTACATTGTTTGAGCTATTTTCTGTAACCTGTATTGAATTACAGCTAACTGTTACACTATCTCCCTCCATAATTATTTCTTCTGTATTATTAGTGGACATTGTTTTCTTTATCCTACCGCTCCTAAGGTACATTAAAATTTTTTTACCCTTTTTTACTTTCTCTACTACGTATAGTAAGTAGGGGAAGTATTGCATTCCACCCAAAAATTCGATACCGAGATTTCACCGGAAATACATGTTTTGAGACCTCCTGAATCCAAAAAAAGCATTTTTGGAAACATGTCCGTGTGTGTGTGTGTGTGTGTGTGTGTGTGTGTGTGTGTGTGTGTGTGTGTGTGTGTGTCTGTGAACAGCATAATCAAAAACTAACAGTTGGATAAACACCAAACTTGGTATTTATGTTCAGTATCTTCCAGAGATGCGACACGAAGATTTTCAAGAAAATCCCCCCACCCCAGACTACCCTTTACATGGAACATTTTTCGAAAGTTTTAATTTTCTCAAAAATGGCTCCAACGATTTTGATGAAAATATCATATGTTTAAGATAATGTCATGAAAAATGAAATGTATATCTCGAAATTTCTGGGAATGTCTCCAAAAGTATTCTTCATCATGAACGACTTTTGCATAACTGGTAAACCATAAGAGATAGATAAAATTTTACTACACAAAAAATGTAGATCGCGTTAAAATACACAACTTATATCATATACATTTTTGTTGTTGAGTGAACCGTTTTCGAGATATTGCTTGTTATTTCCTTAAATTTTCCAATACTTATACTTTTTCTCAAATTCGTTATTCATTTTTTTATGTCCTGGACATGCAAAGAGAATGGAATGCACCACATAGCAACCAGCGATAAAATATTTGACTATCGCTTAAAAGCTACCATATTCCCCTTGCATCTACAAGAAAATTACAAATAAGATTGACATCTCGATATCTCGATTAATATGAAGCATATGGAGAATAGGCGTTTGTAAAAATAGATTGTACAAGAGTAGAGAAAGTCATGTGAGTGTAACACATCAGATTTTTTTTTTAGAATTAACATAACACTTTTCTAACCTTTCTGATGCTATCTGCTGATGTAGCTTTGATGTCCTGCTTTCTGCCCCTCTCTCCTAGATTATATGTTGCTTCTGCGTTGTATTACGATGAATCTACGTCGTTTTGGTGTTTTGTAGTTGAATTCCCCTGTTGCCTTTTAATCTCGGAATTACGATGTCCAATCATCCGCATAGTCTGTCGTTCCTATAGTTGTTTCTGGAATCTGCGTCTTGTAGTTCAGTTCACTGCTCCATTCGCTCCACGTCCTGATTCCTTCTCCCTTTCCTGGTTATTTCACTCCTTTCCTGGTCACTCTGCCCCACGTTCTGGGTGCCAATTTGTAGTGTATTTCTTTTAATGTTATTTGTATATATTGTTGTTTATTGAGCCCTACGTTAGGAGTCAATTTGCGATGGTATTAGTTTTTGTTTGAAAAAAATGCTACTGTTATTTTATTTAATTTTGGTTCTCTGTCCTCCGGCTAGCTATTATCCTTTTGGTCAAGCACTTCTCTTTATACAGGTTGTGTAAACGGAAAGGAATCTTTTATCCAAAGATAACACTGATGAAGAAATTTGTTTTGCACTTTTATTGTCGAACACGTTAACTATCACATTTACACATTGATCTTAACACTCGCCAAACTGAAACTGTTATAATAACTTCATTACTGATCACTCTTAATTCGCGTACTTCAACCTTTTGTATAATTAACTTTACCATACTGGAGATTCTTCATAACTCTTATACGCGTAACTTGCGAATCGATAGCCGACGTGTAATATTTCTGCTGGACTGAAGGTGACGTGTATCATACAAAATATTTTCGACGAACTGACGGGAATGCGACGTGTAGTACACAAAGAATTTTGATGAACTGTCCGGGTCT
This sequence comes from Deroplatys truncata, assembly GCA_030765065.1. Taxonomy (NCBI): domain Eukaryota; kingdom Metazoa; phylum Arthropoda; class Insecta; order Mantodea; family Mantidae; genus Deroplatys; species Deroplatys truncata. The sequence continues at coordinate 57,979,957 of CM060979.1, read as the reverse complement.
GAAGGCGACGTGTAGTGTACAAAGAATTTTGATGAATTGACGGGGTCTACCTCTAACCTACTCTTTTTATACTCCATCACCCAGATATGCCTAAAGATTATAACTGAGCTGCAATTGGCTAATAAAATGCGCCAACATTAGCGTCTATTTTTATATCCAATGAAAATTATGAATACATATGCTCTAGGGAAATGTTCCAGAAGAATCTAAAAGAAAAACGCGCCAACATTACGTAACTTCCTCGTTTCCAATAATGATAAACAGCTCACCCCCTCGCTGCATTATTGCACGCTATTATTGACAGTTTCAGTAAGGTCGTATAAACTTACTTCTCAACAATAATTACAATCAATAAACATCTCAAATCAATGTCACATAAAAATGCATATTCATATTACAATCATTATTTACATTTAAGTAATTTGTGATACAAATTACTGCATCAAAGCTTTGCAATTCTCATCTTCGTTTCCATCATTTCAGTTTCAGTTTCAGTTTTATTCTGCCATTTGCAACATTTTTACAAAGCATCGTCAAGTTTATAAAAGATAGAAAACATATTTACCTTTTCTATTTACCAAGTAATTTTACACAAGTTAGGAACATATATGTACATTATTGATTAAACAAGTAGTATTTGGTACAAAGCTGAACAGATATAGATACATTGAATTGATTAAATATCTAAAATTAATTAAACACAAATTTCAGAAGATTAATGTTATAAGACCAAGTTACGGCTCACAGATTTTGTTTCATTTTGTATTCCTCAATTGAGTAGAAAGCATTTTTAATCAGGTAAGTCTTTATTGCATTAATTTTCTTCACTTCTTCATGTAGTTCTTTGATTGGGTGAGGTAAATGATTGTATAGGTCTTTTGCAACACTTTCAATACTTTTGGAAGTTAATGATCCCCTTAGCCTATTTCTAAAGTAGTTCTGCTGTGTTCTCGTGTTATGCCCATGCATATTCCTATTTTTTTCTTCAGTGTGATTTCTTATTATGTACTTAAGACATTCAAATATATATAAGCATGGTACTGTGAGGATTTTTAGTTTTTTAAAACTGCTTTTACAGGATTGTTCCCTTTGAAGTTTTTCCATTATTCGAATTGCCTTCTTCTGTAGCCTAGATATTCTCAGTATATTTTTCTTACCCGCTGTTCCCCATAAAATAATCCCATAATTTAGGTGCGAGTGTACAAATGCATAATAAACCTTTAGTATATTATCTTTATCCATAATTTGAGTTATCTGTTTCAATACGTATATGCCCTTATTAATTTTGTTACTGACCTTTTCTATATGTTTGTGCCATTTTAAATTATTGTCTATGACTATTCCTAAAAAATTTGTCTGTGTAACTTGGGAGATTTTCTTATTTTGTATTGCTAATGTGATGTTACTTTGTGCTTTATTACTAATCGTAATTTGCATCCATTCAGTTTTGTTTGCATTCAGTGCCATTCCTAATGTTTCTAAGTAAGTTCTGATTAGTTCTAGTAAAGAGTTTGCTTTATCTTGTACTTCTCTTTCCGTCTTACCTGTTATCACTATTGTTGTCTCGTCAGCATACCCGATGGCTAAACCTCCTGCCTCCTGTATTATTTTAAATAAGTGATTTATGTATAGAATGAATAGATATGGTCCCAGTTTTGAACCCTGAGGCACTCCATGTGTTATGCTTTTAAATGTTGATTTAATTTTTTTCAGTTGTTCTCCATTATTATGAATTACTTCAACACATTGCTCTCTATTTTGCAAGTATGAACTTAACCATTTTAGCGGTATGCCTCTTATCCCAAAGTTTTCCAATTTTGACAATAGATGTTTAATGTTAACACAGTCGAAAGCTTTTGATAAATCAAGAAAAATTGCCAGAACTACCTCCTTTCTGTCTAAAGCCTGAACAATTTTATCATTTCCTAAGCTAACAGCATGTATTGTTGATTTCTTTTTTTGGAAGCCGAACTGATTTGGTGATATGATATTAAATTTGTTTCAGTAGTTCTGAAGTTGTTCAAGGAGAAGGCCTTCCATGATTTTAGAGAATCCTGAGCAAAGAGATATAGGGCGATAGTTTTCAATCAGTTCTTTGGAACCTTTCTGTTTGTACACTGGCCTAACTACTACCTGTTTTAGTTTACTTGGGAAGGTTCCTACGTTAAAGCTTTCATTTATTATATGTGTCAAAGTGTCCACTATTTCATATTTGCAGTATTTTATCATTTGGTTAGAATATTCATCTAGGCCACTAGATCTTTTACATTTCAGTGTATTTATTTGTTTGATGACATCTGCTTGTGTGATTTCTCTTAATATCATTGAGTTGCAAACTGAGGTTTCATTTATTTTGTGATCTCTTGTCTTAATTCCCATTTTTGCTACAACGTTTGTATAATAAAAGCTTGTTACCATTAACACTGAATGTTGTTTCTGCAAGTATCTGAATACTTCTTGCTTAATTTTAAATCATTCCTAGATAAAAATACTTGTAACTAACAGATAGAAGAACCACTTTTTATATGAATGCTGCACTATATAATAGATATATGTAATTTTTCATTGATTTATCAGTGACAAATTCACATTATCAATTTTTTTTGTTTTAATCAGATTCAACTTTCCATTCTGTAAAATTTTATCCACCTCACAAAAGTTCCATAATACCAAATTGAGCTTTTTCTCTTTTGCTTATACATTCTGAAGGAGGGTCCAAATTGAATCCCTTTGATATAAAGTTCACCAAGAAAACAGAATCTTCACACACTTGCAGCAATAATAACGATCCAAATTTGAGATTGTCAATGATTGCAGAACTAAATAAGAGAGAAAATTTCTCCTATTCTGTATAAGACATGTAAAGTTAATTGAAGGATGTGGCTATTTCTACAAGCGTAAAAAAAAAGGTTTCAAATGGAGCATCATTTTAAATCAGCAAACATAAGAACATGGTAGCACATTATCATGCGTCTGATGGTTGCAGCCAATATTTATACACTAGGGATGCCCCTTCTTTACTACATACACCCTTAGGCAACAAAAATGAATAGATGCTTGGAAGCATAAATTTGCACAAGTTCCACTTCATTTCACAGTCAAATCACGTTGGCATCTCTACATGTAAGCCTAGTGAGTATAGTGCAACTCTAGCTTAGTTAAAAGCTGACAGCAAAGAAATGAATTGGAACTTTTATTATAATTTGTAACTCCCCCTTATTTGCATGAATTATGTATAGCCTAGTCTGTTATTACAGTTCTGAGGAATCATAAATAAGGTACATGCTTTACAAAAACATTCTAACTAGTATAACATCTTAGATAATTGTATTAATACTGTAGTCTGGAGCACACATGAAGGCAGATGAATGCAGGTTGCACCATAACAGTGCTCTGAGTATGTGACTGCCAGCACATAGCAAAAGAGTGTCTCCCTCTCTCTCTCTGTGCAGTGGTTTTCCCCGACTCACCTTCAAATGTGTACTAACTCAAGGAATACATAAAAATGGTTCAAATAAGTTGGTATTAAAAGGAGGAAGGACCCATTTTGACATTATTTTTAACTCATGTTCACATATTTTGCAAAATCATTTACTGAAATTTACAAGATTATTTGTAATAGCAATGTTACATATGCAGAGTGGCTGTACTTTATACAATCAAGCCTACAATTATAATTAACTGAACAAAACCTAATCTTCATTTAGGCACAAATTTAACATACACTGCTTATGAGAAAATAATGTTGTGTTAAAACTTCACATTAGTTGCACTTATAACACTAGATAAAAATCACCTACTATGTTTCATTTGCAAACCTCTAAAGTGATAACATTCAAAGTAATAAAGTTATGAAATCCAAGTATGTAAACTCCTTATATTCACATCATGTTTCCTGTAAATTCAATAGTACAATTGTAATAGATGGTTACTAAATTACTTTTCACTGATTTGGGATAATTTGGGTATAAAATTTATTTAACAAAACTGAACCTTATCTTCATATATATGCTAACTTAAGATACACTATCTGTGAAAGTTGAATCTACAGCTGGGGACAGAACAGTTCAATTCCGAACATAGATAGTAGAGTGGAGGGGAGTAGCTTGCCAATATGGAGTAATTTGAGAATACTTGTAGGTGGTGTTGCATTTTTATACATTGAAAATGTATGTAGTTTGGCGATGGTGAACCTGTTCCAACTAGAGTGCCAATTACAATCAGATTTATTATTTTCAATTGTTCAGTGTATCACATGTTATTGTTTGGTAAACGATTGTTATAAAACCCTGTCTTGAATTCCAACCTCCAAAATACAACATAGCAGACTGTTTATACACCAGACTGCTTTTCATGATTTTATTTTCCAAAAAGAAACATTTAAAATCTTGATAGCCTCAATATTAAAAATACAATATGCTCCTACAATATTCACAATACACTTCTTTAATAAACACTAATGTTAAGTATAAAATGTTTTTGTCACAGAAACATAATCATAGCTGTCTTCTCATATCTAATGTGAAATTTGTTTCTAGATCTCTCTAGCCATGTCTTTTTTTTCTTCATTTGGTAGTGAAGTTTCCATTTCAAAGTTATATTACGAGGGATGTTCCATATACATTTACGCTTTATTTTTTCCCATCACCCATGGTGCGCCATTTAACTCATTACAGTTGCAAGTTTTTAGTGCTTTGGTCTAACTGTAGGTGGCAGGAATCGCTAGAAGTGTACTCCCTGCGCAGTACAGCCCATTATCCCAACCGCTGTCATCACATAAGCGGACAACATGCAGTGTGATCATCAAGGACAGTGCTGGTCAATGTAGTTTCTGTGAAAGGAAGGTGTAAACATTGTGGATATTCGCAGGTGATTTGTGGGAGTGTGTGGGGAGTGTGCACCATCACGAAAAACTGTGTACAACTGGGTAGATGACTGGAAAAGTGGTCCCACATCAATGGAGAAAGGAACCAGTTCTGGAAGGAAAGTGACTGTGGTAACACCAGTCAACATTTCAAGAGTGGAAAAGCATATTCAGGAGAATAGGTGCACCACGTTCACAAACTGGAGGCAGCTACAGGACTTGCCAGAATCACTCTGCACCACATAGTGCACTAACACCTTAAGCTTGGGAAGATGTCTGCCAGGTGGATTCCCAAATCCCTGAATGCAGCATAAACACAACAGCGCTAGGACATGTGGAGTGATCTCCTTCAATGTCACAGCCAGGATACAGAAGGTTTCATTCCAAACTCGTGACTGGTGACGAGACTTGTCTCCACTACCATGAGCTGGAGACCAAAACCCAATTAATGCAGTGGAAACATAAAGGCAGGCCCTCGCCAAAGAGGTTCCATACAGCACCTTAAGTAGGAAAACACAGAACCAAAGTCTTTTGGGACAAGGATGGAATCCTCCTCATTGACTCAGGGACCATCATTAGCAACACAGTGTATGTGAGACTCTTTGGAGGTTGTGCCATGCAATTCAAAAGAAACTGCCAGGAAAATGCGTGGAAGAGTGCTCTTGCAACACAACACTCGTCCGTATTCGAGTCGGAATACCATGGCTGCCACTGCTGAAATGGGGTTCCAAGTACTGACACAACTACCATATTCTCCTGACTTGGCCCCTGCTGATTACCACCTAATCAGGGCTATGAAGAAACCTCTGCGCAGACATTATTTCGCAGGCTTCAAGGAACTACGAGCAGCTGTCCTGCAGTGTGTGCAACAGGCTCCCAAAAAAGTGGTTCAAGGAGGGCCTACAGAAGTTACCACATCGGTGGTGCAAGTGTATGCAGCTTAATGCAGACTATGTTCAGAAAGTGAATGTATCTGCCGAGGCATAGAGGTTTTTAGTAAGTGTAAAAACAATAAAGTGTAAATCTATATGGAAAGCCCCTCATAAATGACCGCAAATACTCTCCTAGTACAGGCAATGCAAAATTTCATATTTTTTTAATTTCTTTTTAATTCAAAAATTTCCTAATTTACCATTATTGAAAAATGCAACCATTAGGTACCTATTTTAATTTTTGGTTTATGAAAAATATGTAAACTCATCAGAAAACGTTTTCAGTTCACCAAAGAATAAAATGCACGGTAATTACATTCAACTAACAAACTTCAGTGATTGAAGCGAGTGCATATGCTGAAAGGCATATATTGTCTAATGATGATGTACACGTGTGTGAAACTCGGCAAAGAATTTCAGGAGATAAGACATTCATTGTTATCTCTGCACTCCTGCCAAAAAAACTAAAAAACCTCACTTATTATGCTAATAAAAGTAATAATAATAATAATAATAATAATAATAATAATAATAATAATAATAATTTAGTTCAATGTTTAAATATGTGCTACTGAAATTGAGGTCATAGGTTCCCCTATTATGTATAGTCTTAAATATGAGAGCGATACTGAAAATTTTAAAAAGTCATGTTTCTAAAAACAAATTAAATTTCTTTATAATTTGACAGCTACTTTCTGTGTCTTGTGAATTGATTGCCGTGTAGTTTGTTCGATTTGCTCTAAGAGTTTGTTAATTATTATAATTTAAAGATTTTTTCACCCAAAATTGAATTTAACTAGAAAACATTTCCAGGCTATGATTTTTTTACAGTTTAAATCGTCATTAATGCCTAAACAATGTGATGATCAGCTTAGAAATACACTTGGCAAAGAAGCCCCACCTAAGGCAACAATTTATAATTGGTACAGCAAATTCAAGAGAGATGGTTTTTTTCTTAGTGATGAATTTCATGAAGGATCCCAAGAACTGCTGTTACAGATGAAAATATTGCTGCTGTTCTTATGAACTTATCCGGGCAACTTTGGGCATTGGTATGAGTCAAATCCAAAACATTTTACATTAACGGTTAGATGTGAGAAAACTTTGTTGTTGATGGATTCCACATAAACTGACTCCCTATCAAAAACAATGCATTGATTGATGCAGATAAATACCATGGTCTTCAAATTTGGTTTGGAATACTGTCACTGGTGGTGGATTTTGGATTTATTGTTACAATCCTGAAAAGAAATAAAAAAAATTGACTGTTTATTTGTGGATGCTCTTAACTACCTAAGCTCTTAGCGTCCTATTCTATATTGGGGTGAAAGGCCGGATATTTTGCTCAGATGCCTCTTTATCAGGCTTGAGTTTCTTTTACATGTTGTAAATCTAAAACACAGGACCACCAGCTTTACTTCCCTTTCAAAGGAAGCTATGCTAAGGATTTTTATACCCAAAAAAATCCATTGCCCTCTGCTGGGTTTGAACCCGCAACCTCAGGAACTAGAGGCTAGCATGGTACCCCCACAGAGGACAACCCTGAAAAGAAAAGTCAATCAGCTCAATGGGTCTTTTGAACAGAACCTAAGCCTACAAAAGTCTGACAAATTCGCAGTGCTGGTAAGATGGTTGCTAGTTTTTTTTCTTCTAAAATGGACCATATTGCTACTATAGCAATAGAAAATAGATGTACTATTATTGCCAACTGGTACACAATGTCTGTTTACCACTAATTTCTTAAAAACTTTGTGAAAAACACCCAAAAGTAAAAATAATGTTACACCATGACAATACATTGTTGCATACAGCAAAACTAACAACTGTGTATCTGGATGACCTAAAGGTCAGAACCATGGACGCTCCACCATACACCCTTGACCTAGCACCTTGTGATTTCTTTATGTTTCCAAAAATTAAAGATAAAATGTATGGAATCACTTTTTCGTCATCAGATGAAGCAGCTGCATGTTACAAAAAACTGGTTTCTGACGTACCCCAGGAAGAGTGCTTTAAGGGCTGGTTTCGTCGAATACAAAAATATATTGACATTAAAGGAGAATATTTTTAAAAATAGTAAATTAAAATTTTATTTAAAATTTTTAAAACTAATCTTTGCTTGGTTTTCCAAAAACTTTCAGTATCGCCCTCATATCCCTCCTTCAAACTGGAGACATTTTGAGTTTGCAAACAAAACATAATCAGGAACCTAATTGGTATGTTCAAATTATGCTGTAATCCAGGCCTCGTTATTGTTTCTTTGAATTTACAATTGCTTCAAAGAAGCTATAAAATTCTACTGTTGTAGGCTGCTACATTTAACTGCTGCTGAAGCAGCTGTTTGAAAGGAATTAAAATCTTTTACTAGTGATACACATTATACCCAAATTATCTCTGTATGTAACTGTTTATACTAGTCATTATTACATTAAGAAGAGGTAAACAAAGCTGAAAGTACAATACAACCACTTTAGATCTTTTTGCTAATGAATGAAAAATATTAGGTTGAATATAAGTTACAAATCTTTAAACTTTCAAAAAGCATCTTTTACATAATCACTGCCCTCTATTACACAAATTTTTACATGGGTTACCAGTTAGCTTCACCAGAATGACTATGGAATAAAAAAGTGAAATAAAAATGAACATTATTTCCTAAGGAAGGTAACTTCACTGACACAGGTGGCCAAGATCGTTAAGGCACCAACTAATGAACAGGAGGCAGTCCAAATGCCACCAGGACCATCGTCCTTGACTGGTGTTTTTTCCAGGTTTTCCTCAGTCCTCATAACTGGTAAATGCCAGGGAGGTGCTCTAAACTTAGGCCTGGAATGTTTACTTCCCAGATTTTCTATGTGTGCTTGAAGTGTTATTAATAGTAAGAATGGGTGTTCAACAGTATTAAAAAAAAAAGTAATCTTATGCTATCACAGTATGTCAGGTTTAGGCAGTGTCACATATAAATTCTATTATATGTAAATGCAGCATTAACTATGCTCAAAATCTTAATCTGAGACTGCCATAATGTATATTTTATGTTAACAAAACTCTTAATTCCTTGAGATGGATTTATGTGCACATGTTTAAATTGTTTGAAGCAACAGATCATATGCAATACAGTTGTGTAGCCACAGCAGCAAGTTGTTGTATGGCATTACTAAACACGCTACCTTCCATGCTCTTCCCTGTAGTGCTGTGGCAGAGCATAGGATACTTCTGTGGTTAAGACCACAGGTTCGCTTCTCACGCGTAGCAAACACTTTTTTTTTCTTCTGTTAATAAAGTTTCAACACATAATGGCTACTTATTTTTGATATACTGCATTTAAACATGGCGTTCGGTAAAGTTAATAATAGAATAGGCATTATTGTGTTTCTTTAAGGGTTCATTCTACCTATACCTTTTTCACTATAAGTTGAAAGGAGAAGTAAACAAACCATGTGACAAGACAGCACCTCATTGGCTGGTGGGCAAACTACAACCTCCCCGTTAAGCATGTCATCTCTTCCTCTACAAAAAAAAGTTTGGTTCAGATCGTAACATTTTGTGGTTATTCTCGTGCAGAGAAATTTAAAAAAACTCATTATTGTAACAGTTAAATTCATGAAACTAAATGTGTTTGTTCAGATTCACCTATAACTAAATGAACCGTTACAGCAGAGGTTTTAAGAGGCCAAGCACAGGCGCTGCAGTTTGTTTCCGCTTTCCGGCTGAGAATCTTCTGCCACTTTCCATTTCCCATAAACAAGGGAAATGGAAAGAAGACAATTGTGTTAAATGCTTTTAACAAATTCTGTGAAAAGTATCCACCTTTAATCGACAATGAATATGGTTACCCATTGTTTAGCAATAATTGAACTTCTTTGTTAGAATTGTTGCTCGGATAGCTTGGTTCCCGTTGTTTTCTGTTGTGTTCTAACCTATAGCGTTGATTCATTATTTAACTTGTTGACTCATAAAAGGTTAAAGAAAAGGTGGTATACTCATATTAGTCATTAAATGAATGATTTCTAAAGCCTGAAGTGAAGAACAGTTTAATCCAGTACCTTTAAACACAGATGCCGAACTGTTCAGGTACAAACTTTTGTCTACTCAGCTCCCGTCATCCTCCACGTGGTGCTGCCATGTGCTCAGCGGAGTGATACATTTAAGTTTTGTTTACTTCTCCTTTCAGCTTATAGTGAAAAAGGTTTAGCTGCAATATGCTGTACACCAAATCACATGATGCACAGAAGGGTATACAAACACATAAGGCTTAAACAGTCTCTCTTTCACTGAATCATACCACATTTGACAATGGAAAAACATGCACACAAAAACAGATACAAGGAAGTCTCTCCTTGCACTAGTTAAGTAGTAGGCTTTTCTGCTCATGAAGCTGCAGCTCGTATTAGAGTCCCTGCAATTCCAACACAGGATGGGAGAGATTATCCAAGGAAGGGATTGAACACTGCCATCCTGGTTCAGGAAGAAGACGGTGTCCACTCCCAAAATGGATGCAGCTTTAATTGCAGTAGCAGAGAGGATCCCTTCCCTAACTGGGTCTGAAATTAAGGCACATTCAAATTCCCTGGACCAGCTTGAACAGCTATGCAACATGTAAATGACACAGGACTTCTTGCACAAACAGCAGCTAAAAAGCAACTTCTGACAGACAATTACAGCTTGTTTTGCCTCATGTTTGCAGAGGTATGACTGGAATAACGTGAGTTCTCAAGACAAGGTGACATTTTCTTCCATACGTAAAGGAAAGTGATTGTCTACCGCCCAAAGGGGTCCCAAACTATTCACAATTTTATTATGGTTGGGCTGGATGTCAAGGAACAGTACGTGTGTTGTGGCAGCTTGACAATACACTGAACAATGCGAAATACATGGCAATATTTGTGAATATTTTTATACCCTCTGTGAGGATGGGGTATCCTGATGGAATTGTTGAATTCAAACAGGATCCTGTCTACACATTCTGAAAGGTTTCAAATTGATTCTCAGGTAGGCAGGATGTCAGAGTGATAGAGTGGTCTCTCTGTTTAGCAGATTTGAACCCTATTGAAAATGTGTGGACTGTGGTGAAGAGAAAGCTGCATTTGAATTTCTCTGCAGATGCGCAGACAAAAGATAGCTTCTAGGCACAAATTCAAGAAGCCTGGAATGTTGTAGCTTCTTGTCCATATTACTGGAAGGGTTTAATTTCATCTTTGCCCCGAATATTGAGGGCGGTTATATGTACTAAGGGTTCATACACCCGATATTAATGCTTTAGTGTGCCAAGATATGCCTAAAACTTCAAATGCTAAAGTTATATTAATGCAATATTATGCTCTACACATCCAGTCATAAAGTTAGCTTAAAAAATTTCAACTAAATTTGAACCGAGGAGCTTATGAGCTCAAGCAGTGTCTTCTTAACCTCTTGGCCATGATAATGTTGTTCCGTGCTGTTTTCAGTAGCTTATAAGGTGACCATTGCACTCAGAGGCACACACCATTCTACCATTCCTGTATGTGCATTGTGAACACGGTTGTTACGTAGGTACATGAAGCCCTATGATCTACATGTGGAATTTGGGGATGAGGTTTTTTTGTCCACAGGTGTACATGGACATCTGTTCTTGAAACCAAACCAAATATGGCCAAAGACCATAATACCATAAAGTATAAATATAATTACATAAACCCCTGCTTAAATAAAATGGCAGAAGGGGAAAAACGAAAGAAGAAAAAAAAAAGAAAATATATGAAAAAAAATACAGATGCTCAAATTTGTACTGGCAATACTGCTGCAACAATTGGCAGTGTTCTTTTGCCTTATCCCTAAATCCCAATACAGGTACTTGATATTGTATGCAGGCTTAGCATGCAGGTGATATTGCCATTAGCGCTGGAGTACACGAGTACTAATGGCTTCATTGCCATTGCCAAACGCCAAGCATTAAACGACAGCAACATATCACACCTAGCCACAATCCAAGAAATATTGCACTGTTATAACAAATGTTAACTGTTTCCACTTGCATTCAATGCAGAGGCCCATTGTTGTTTTAAGTTGGTGTTGGTCAGTGTGGTTTGTTAATGTTTAGGGTGTCAGCAAAAAGAAAGCATGTTGAAATAAGCACTGAACAGAAGCCTTTAGCAACAGAATGACAGCAGACAAAGGATGCAAAGCTTAGGGATAAGAAAGACTACAACTTCATATTCAAAACTTAATAGGAAATAATTCAATTATTATGGCACTATCAGTAACAGATATAATTCTTATCAAATGGTGGCATGATATAACTCCTAACAAGCATTGCAAGAAGGTTCAGATAAAAATTACTGCTTTTATTAGCCTTTGCAATGAAACGTATACTGCATACAGCAGTAATTTCCTTAAAGATTATTGCATGCATTTGAAATACAATTATTTTCTTACTTCCGCTGCTTAAAATCATTACTATTGATATTCAAAAAAATGCATTATCTCAAACATCTCCACCCATTTAGTTTGGTTAGGCAGAGTTCTACTGTACCAACACTAAAACTGTTACTACATTTACTTTTAAAATTTTTTTGTTTTTCAATTTTCATTGGGAGATCCACTTAGGTTTATGTTTTTAATATAAAAAATCCTGATTAGAACAGGAAGGCTGGATACAAAATTTGAGCAGCTTATCACAAGCGGCCTCCTTAAGTTTTGGTAATGTTGTTGCCAAAGCATCCAAGGCTGCATAACAAAGGCAGGCAACCTATGAAAAATGATTATAGTGCAAATTGTGGCATAAAGTGGATGCTGTAGTAAGCATTTCGTTACTATTACTAATGCATTGCTTACTTAGGGGTTAATATTGGGGTTTAGCTTCACAAATCCTACGGCTATGCCCTGTCATTGTTCCACAGTTGCATATGAAGGACACAACTGTTTCACTCCTCTACTTATACAAAACACCCTTCAGCTATGCCTTGCAGCTTTGAGCTATGTTTTGCGGCTTAGGACCATAAATCACTCGCAATGATCCACTTGTTCCTCTTTGCACATTTTGTCTACACTTGACATGATTTAGCAAGATTGGGCAGCTAATGGGTGCTTTGGCAGCGACATTACCCAAGTTTTAGTTTACTACTCTCTATATTTTTATTACTTGTTTCACAATTACTGATAAGGTTGCTAGTTCTGCTGTCATTGGCTTTTTCTGAATGCAGGTGGGACAAACAGATCAAGCAATGTGCAACCTGAAGCATATAAAAATAATTGTCTAAATGTTGTGGCATACAAAACATTGACAAATCAAGTTTTCAGCAACTAATGCAGTTAGATGTACCTTTTTTGATATCGTAGAGCCAATTTTACCATTACTGGCTAGCAAAAGTGAACAGTCTATTGTCATTTTTTGACTTAATATTTATTTGGTTGGGGGATTGAATGTCAGTTAAAAATAAGAGGTGACCTCTTGGGGTTCAAGTATGAATGGCATTGGACAAACTCCTGTAGCAGCTTGCATGTAAAAGTAATTTGAGTGCTTGCAAGCATCACTGTAGTATACTAATATACTTAACCACACAAACTGTTATCACATTTGATGCAGCCACAGCAAACTGCATATTTTTAAATATGAAGCATCATTTTCTTTGTAGCTCTTAATTTAAGCTAGCTCAAAATAGAGTTTAGAAAGAGTAAATTTGATATTCTTTGGAATTTTTTGCCAGGCAGAATTGTATCAGCAAAGATTAGGATCTGTAGCATTTTTCAAGAACAAACTTTATGCTTTAATTATGCCATTATGAACACAATAAGAATAAACCTTATATTTCAGGGTGTGCATTGCTGACTTTCTTCCATTGTTTGCTCCAGTGTGAATATTTATGTTTAACAATAGTCAATAGTGTACCTACTGTGTTGTTTACAATCATAATTCTCTAATGGATCCTACTTTCATAAAATATGTACAACTCTGATAACCTACACAGTAAAATCAGGTTGCTTCTCTTATGCTTATAGAGATTGCAGTTCATTCTGTACAGTAATTCATTCATTTATTGCCCAAGTCACACTTCAAATAATATATTTAAATTAATACACAGGGCCCCAAACAATTCAGTATCCCAAACCATAACTTTTCACCCATTCATCTACACTTCTTCAGTCTTTTATTGCAATGTGAAATAACACAGTTCCATCAGAGAAAATAAAAAGTGCAGGAATGTCAATAAAATAACAAACTCCTTCCCAGCATGACTAGCTATTGAATTCCACTGCATACTACCAGGAATGTAAAAAATCACCAATATATTTATCAGTTTTCTTTAAAAACATTATAGTTCTTCATGCTGAAATGAATGTAAAATATTGACACGATGCTGCAATTCTTCTTTCTTTTCTTTGCTCATTTTGCCCCTTGCCAAGTTCTGCACTCGCTTTAACTCGTTAGAGATAAAATCGTCACCTTTTTCCAAAGTTTTTCTCATTGTTTTCACGTACATTTCTGCAGCTTTCTGATCTGCCCTGACAGTAGTCTTATCCCATAAATCTTCTGCTTCCCGTAAGAGCGCCTTTTTCACCTCAGGATCTCCAACTTGGGCGAACTTCGCAGAAATTCTGTCGAATGCTTCCAAACAGCCAGGCAAACGAATGTGTACATTTGATTTGGTGCGGATAAACTTTTTGAGGTTATCCGCTGTGAAGTCAGAGTCAGAAAAAGTATAGGGTTCCGATATACCTGCCACAAACAACTTCACCACTGGGAATTCATCTTTATTAACTTTATACCTCTCTGATAAATCGGCATTTTCCTTTTCACCGTAATCTTTCACGCCTACCTCAGCTACAAGCAGGTCCGAAACCGTGTGCGCTGCTTCTGCCACTTTGGCAAATTCATCATGCTTTGCTCCATAGGGGTATGCGACATCAAATTTCACCAGCGAAGCTTTGAATTTTGATATTATCTGGAAAGAGAGAAAGCCGTTATTATCCTGCCGTAGGAATTTCATTTCCTTTTGCCTTTTTGATAAATACCCTTAACATTTAACTACCTTATCAAATGTAAATACATCGAGTGGAACACATCCTTTGCAATTTATAGCATCTGTAGGGGCCGCAAAGTAAATCAGCACCGAAAAGTATGTGAGATAAATTAGCATTTCTTAATATTTTAATGTTGGAACACAGTCACTCAGAATTATATTGTTATCCACGTTTGTACGCTGTACTGCTGTCAACCAATTGTATTTTGACAATCCGAAAAGCTCAAAGCTGACGTGCTTAACTGTGATAGGCTGTTGCAGAAAAACGTCAAAGGGATCGCTCCATGGTAACTTCAATTTTGGTATAACAACAGTGCATGCAACAGCAAATAGTAAAATTGAGGCTTGTCAACAAAAAATTCGTGTTATATATAAGCAATGCTTGGAGATGGTGTGGGTATAACGTGCCTGTCTCACATTCCAGAAGCTCTGTGCTCGAATCTCGTTTGAGATGATTACCTGAATAAGTATTTTCTTTTCCTCCGTTTTTTTTTTTCTTTCTTATCCACAGAAAACGAATCCTGGATAACAGGGGCGTCATTTCGGGTCACAGGGGGATCAATTGCCCCCCCTCAAGTTATGAGAAATAATTAGGTTAATAGTTATTACCGCTCTACCAAAAGAAAAATTACGAGAACTGTACTTTTAATGTACTTATTTCACATTTAAGACATGAAAGATGACTTTCTCTTAAGCTAAAGGTATCGTTATAATTCACATGAAAATTCAGACAACTGCTTCTGCAATCTTCCCCCCCCCCCAAGCAGAAACTGAAACTGCCGGATAAATTCTCAAGGATTATGTTGTCATCATCATCCTTTACACACATTTCTTAGATACTCCATATGGATCCCACTATGGTATGTACATCACGCAACTGAACTAAACAAGACTGTGTACGATAATGAAATTGAAATCTTTATTTTATTTATTTATTTTTCCAATTAATAAACTTCATTCCGTAGCTCTAATCATCACAATAGTAGTAAAGTATGCTTTTAGGGACAAAGTGCCAAAAGATATGTGTATTTCAAGATTTTGAAAGACACCATATAGCATGAATTGATTCCTAGTTGCTGTTTTTTTTGTTAAATTATCTCTATGGGATTTCATTTTACATGTTTTAAACCATGAAACGCTAAACTAAATAGTTGACAACGTAGATCACAAAAGACCAAATTCATATTTTAGCAATGTCTCTACACTGTTGACAAAATACTGGAAGATCCAAAGCCAAGTTATTTCACTTGCAGGCCTTATGATGGAACCACCTTGCAAAAAATGTAAGAATTAATATAATAAATAGCTCCCTCAACATAATAAAAAATAATAACCTTTCTAGGTTGGCAGGAACGCGATACTTCCTAATCGTATCAATAGTAGTACTATATTTACGCCGCCTGTCTTGGACACATTGGCGATTATCCCATATAGGATGCAAGGATCATCCTACACTTCACTCACAACTTATCTGTATAGGCGTATATTCATTGCCACACTTGAAGAGAAGATAGCAACTCACAATTAGAAAGTAAATGACACCGTTATTGAAAGCACTCACGTAGGGAGTCAACGGTTTTATTGTGATCAGGTTGGTGAAACGAAGGATGTCCTTACCATAGCTTATGTAGTGCATATGATGTGAGCACGCGGTTAAGGAAAGAGAGAAGTGGGGGATGTTGTGAGGACATATTCATTCGTCCTATATGCAGTTTTTTTCCTTTTATAGCAAACTGTTATTTTGGCCATATTTATTGTTTGCTGAAAAGTCGGAGAAAAGAATTTTGTCTAATCAAAGCTTATAAAGCTAATAAAAAAACAATGCCAGAGTGAAAAGTAATCTAGAGTTTCTTAACTCTTTCATTGATGCTACATGTTATTTAGCTCTTAAGAACTGTCTTTCAAAGATAACAATGAGTCAGAAATTATAGGGAGTTGCTGAATTCTAATGCTGAAAGACTCTCACTTCCAAAGTCGCTTAAATAATAGTACTGTTTTCTCCGGACAAGCATCCATGATGTGGAATGACTTAACAGAGCATGGGTGGAGCATTTAGATAACCCATAAAGTTAAACAACAAATCTTGCGAGCTCACTTTGTTGCAGTTATTGTGGATAAAACCACGGACATTTCTAAGAAATGCCAGTTATTTATAGTGTTTAGGTATGCTGACTTAGGGCAATCCAACAGGGATATTTGTCAAAAAGTTAATTTTTCGATTGTTTTGTTGTTCATATTTATCATGCTTATAATTTGGACTTCCATGCTACACATTTTTTAATATCAGCAATGTAAAACTTGCAAATGGCTATTTAATTGGTCATGTAACATTCAGGTGTAGCAGTGCATTGAACTTTAAACTCCATTTTTCTCAATTCTTTTTTTCAGCATTTTTCACTGTGAAAATGCTCCTTGGACCACAATTTATTACTTACTAACTTGAAATGATCAGAGAAGCTTAAGAAATTATGGATTTAAAATGTTTTGTCTTCTAGTTAAAGTACATTAAATGGTTCAGTTAAAATTAATTAGTTTCCATAGCTTACATTGAAAATTTTAATAACATATATACAATTTTTTCTCTTAAACTTATGTTTGTACACTAAACTCAATTTAAAACTTTAGAGCGATATGATAAACCGTAGGATCCAAAGAACATTTTTATAATATCTATCAAAAACTATTCATTATAAATAAAAAAATTAAGATCTTAACGGTTCGATATAGCTGATTAACATTTTTTCTCCTGCTATATGTTCTATGTTTTGGGTATATGGTAAAAAGTCAAAGCAATCAAAAGGAAACTGTAGATTTTTGGATGCATTGCCTTGAAAGGAGAAATTCAAGAAAGATTCATTCGATTCATTGGTGTGAGTGATGATCGCATAGGGAAACAGATTTCAAGGATAGTGTTTCAGGATATAGAAGAATTCAAATCAGGCGGCAAACTAATTGGTCAAATGCAGTGGCGACTGCTGTGTAAGAGCACAAGACCACGTGAACATCCTAATCTTCACGTTAAAAACCTTGTGAATTTTTGCTTATTTTTCCTTGAATGCTATTACACGTAACATAGATGTGTTAATTTAAAATCTACGGCATTTAAATATGCCGTGCTTCTCCTCTAAACTCAATGAGATATGGCAGCGGAGTCATGAGCACAACTTGACTTGTTTTTACGCATGGGCAACTGATATAACGAATTAGCTTATGTGTGAATTACACACGGGTCGTGCACACTTGAAGATGTGCATTGGCCCTTACCATTCATCTCTAAGCAACAAGTTTGCGTCAATGCCACTAAGTGGTGGCATACTACTGCACAAGTTTCACTCATAAGTGTCGCAGTAATCTCTCGTGTTATCTTTTTTACTTGGCGCCTGTTATTGTTTTACTATTTTGAATTTTGGGTTCTTTGTCCTCCGGCTAGCTATTATTACTCAGTCGAGCAAATATCTCTAAGCAGGGCGTGTAAACGGAAATGAGTTGTTACTAAAGATAACACTGATAAAAGAGTTTGTTTTTACACTTTTATTGCCGTCACACTTAATTAATAGTTCACATCTGTAATCTTTATACATGTCTGACTGAAACTGTTATATTTCCGAATGTAATTACTGTCGTAATAGTTATCATGTATCTACTTCACATTTTGTGATTAACTTTACGACGCGAGAGATTCCGTAGAATTGCGTATTGTGTACCTCGCGAGAGATTCTATAGAATTGCGTAATGTGTACCTCGCGAGAGATTCTGTAGAACTGCGCGACGTTTACCTCGTGAATGATTCTGTAGAACTACGTGATACTTGCTTTTGGCTCAAGAATTTATACTCCCTCGCCCCGATATGCCTAAACATTATAAGAGCTGCTATTGGTTAATAAATCGCGCCAATATTAGCATATTTTGTCAGCCAATCATAATTACAAACACGTATGCTCTAGGGAAGATATTCCCTCCATTTCTAAAGAAAGGCACGCTACCCTGACGTCATTTGTTTGTCTCTTTTAAGTGATAAACAACTCACCCCCTCGCTTCATTGTTACCCACTCCTATTGTCAGTTTCAGTGAGGCCGTGTAAACTTATTTCCTAACAATGCTTATAGCTAACAAACATCTAAAATCATTGCCATATAATAATGTTAATTTACACTACAGTCACTCTGGCATTCACAGTGTTGTGATATAAAATACTGCCTCATAAGAGAGAGCATGTGTGGGAAGTTGGGAACCCCCATTCGCTTTTCAGTTTGGCATAAACCTTGCTAGATGGTAGCATACGGAACAGTTATACCAATGCACTCACTGTGCAGCGAAATCTAAATTTGATGTGGGTATATTTTATAGTTATACGGATAGAAAAGCTTATTTTCTGTAAATATTATAGCTTTCCTAGTTAGTTATGGTATATTATGTTACGATACTAAAACCTTTATCACAGAGTGATAGACATTTGCGCGATTGAAAAACAGTCACAAGGATTTTGTTTATAAATAGATCGTGTCAGCCATGATGCAGTATCGTTTTCCCTCTTTAACGTGTATCTACAGTACAGTACAGTTCATTAGGGCTTATGGCTCTAAGAGACATAAAATTGTGGCAGGGGAACGATGAAGATTCACGAAAACTGTTACAAACGGCGCCAGAGATAACAGGGAACCCTACAGCCACAATTGGCTAACACTAAAACGTCCTGTATAATTTACCTGATGATCCACCGAAGTGGAAAACTTACATACCAAAACACGCGAAAAATATTGATAGCCGCATTCCACCAGTCGCTCGTCCATGCTGGATCAGAGCGCACAGCATTAAACATTTCAGAACATTTTTATGTGAAGAAACTACACCAAAAGGTCAGAAAAATGATATCAACCTGCAAACTGTGCCAATTGGCCAAACCTATAAACATGAAGTTTGACACATAGATGCAGTCAGTAATCCGGGAACAACCAAGAATGGTGATTTGCATGGACACACACGGTCCGTTGCCAACTAGCAAATTTGGCACGAAATTCATTCTAGTATTTTTAGACGTTTTTTCGAAACACACGAAAATATATCTGATAAACGACATCATAGCCAGGACATGTGCCAGAAAGTTACTAAATGATTACATTCCAGAGTGTGGAATAATAAGCTCCTCTTAGGTGAAAATGCTACGGTTCACAGAAGCAAGCTATTTACAAAGACGCTAAACGACAAAGGGGATAACATTGTATCACAGTTCCAATTATTATCCACAAGGGAACATGTCAGAGCGCTTTCTAAGGGATATTACCGGTTATTTTAGAATTTTGAATCACAAACGTCACACAGGATGGTATGACCATTGCAAAAATATTGAGTTTATCATCAATAACTCGGTGAACGCTACTACATGCCACGCGCCCGTTCAACTACAATTTGGAAGAAAACCGGAACCCATACTTAAGAGCACACCGAAAAACATACTTAAGGGACTGGAGGAAACACCGCTGGAACAATGCCAGAAAGCTCTGGAAAGAATTCGGAAAAAGGGAGATCAGAGAAAAAAATCAGCTAAGAGTCACCGGAAGAAGTGGACACCGAAACTTGGAGATCTAGTTCTCGTCAGGAATAAGAAGAAGTCGTCAGTCTGGAGCAAAAAATATCATAGAATGTATCAACTGTACGGAAGGCCAGCGGAGATAACAGCCCAGTTTGGTCCACACACTTACCAATTAAAGAATGTAGATGATAACAAAATTTGGGGAACGTATAATCGGCAATTATTAAAGTCATTTAAAACATAAGCAAGTTGTTCCACCGCGCTGAACTTTCGTAAAATATCTTATAATTTGTGTACATATAGTAATAATATTTAGCATATATTTTATATATAATGTCACTTATTACTTTTTGAGCGGTCACCGATTACCTAGAAGCAGTGAATTCGCCATAGGCGAGAGAAAAGAATTTGTGAAGAAAATGAGTAACAAGAAACGTAAACAAACATGTACGCTCGTATGTGTGTGAAGGTAACTTTGACTCTCGCAAACAATTCCTTAATAGGTAAATTTAACATTTATAATTTGTACAATAAATTTAATACTTCAAGTGTAAGGGTTCATTCAAATAATTTGTATGTCTTGAATGCTAAAGAAGGGACAACAGTAAATTTAATGCACGATGAAAAATGTTACCAAAATCCAACAAAAATCGTAAACTAAAATTTTAGGGTTGGTTGAGAATGGTTAAAACTTGTTTTTCTTATGTTACAACCAAGATATACGGTTAATGTCTTAGAGAGCAGGCACCGCGGCCGACATTTTAGCATCTTAATTAGCTACAAAAACATTATAATTAGCTGTAAGCAGTGCACACAATATGCGTGTGAAGCGGCCTACAAATGCAGGTAACCAAGGGGCTAGTGCAAGTGAATAAGTGAAATAGTGAAAAAGAGCTCAAAATACCAGTTTTCGGTAAAGTGGGAACAGCAAACTAAAGTGAAACCACCTCCGAAAACAAAGAGCAAAATTGTATTTTTTTCTCCCTCTTTTCCTTGTGCTACTTAAATAAAACACAGACAATCACCAATTGTGCTGGACACTCAAAAACAATAGGAAGCTAGTCACATTACAGCACATTAAATTGCAAATGTCTATAAAATTGTACATACTTGGTATTGCTTCTTTTTTTCTTAGTTTTAAGCAGATTATTTATGTATTGTGCATTTATCATGTTTTGTTTGTGGACATTCATGTATGTTCAAAAATGTCTTTGCTGGAATTTTAGCAACATAGCTGCGGGGCATTTGAAAGGGGATGTACACACATATATAAGAATTGTACATAGTAATGGTATAATTCACCAAGAAACATGTTAAAATATTAAACAACCAAGAATTGTACAAAGCAGATTGTAAGAGACGGGTGAGCTTGCAAATTCCAGGTAAAAGATAATTCTAGGTAGAGCCCACCTTTCACCAAGCTAATTAACAGGGAGCCGGTAACGATAAGGAGAAATAGAAAGAGACCGATAGAGAAAAGAAAGAGACGGAGATATGGAATCCGATTCCTGGCGCGTCATGGGGATGCGTAAGCGCAAAACTTTGGAGTAGAATATCCTCATACATGTTAAGGTAACGCGGTCTGAAGACCAATTAGAAATGTCGTTACATTTTGCGACGCGGAGGTAAGCGTCACTAGGCTCGGGTATATAAAGGAGAACAAAGCCACAGATTTTCACCCTCTTCTAGAATCTCGTCGACGCAAAGTGATACGCTCTGGACAACAAATGCACGTGTGTCCATATGGGTGGGAAGACGTGTGCAGTTAGTTTAGGCTTCTGATTTATTCAAATGGTGGGATTGGTATAATGGGTAAAAGCCAGCCATCCGTAAAATATTTGATTTGATAATAAACCACACTTACTAAGGGAAATGCAGTATATTTTAAATTGCCTCACCTACGATAACCCTGAGACCCAAGAATTAGCTATATAGGTAAAGATTAGCAATGGTAAACAAAGCCGGCGACGAGCCGAGGACAAGAACACTGCAGCAGATAGCATCAATCAGAGGAACGACGCTTTCCAGATGCTACTGATCAACGATTTCCCACTACATATTTAACGCTGGTTACCCAGAATGCACTACAACAACAACAAACCATATAAAGAATAAGCAAACTAAGAACTTCAAGCAAAGACTCACCATCTGTTATCACATTCTCGAGGAAGCATCAACAATGGAATTCATGTCACCACTGACGCGATAGCTCAAGGTTAAAACATTGACAAAGCAAAAATACTGATGGTGTACTGTTTACAGTGAGCTTAATGGAACGTTAAGCGACTCAATTATGAATTCAGCTGCGGTTTACCTACTCAGTACTTGCAGCTTTGTCCTAGCGTTTATTAAGTTAACTCTTTCATGAAAATGTTGCTTGGTAAGCCCAATATCACCAGTGGATATAGCAGTAAGGTTAGGGTTGTTGTCTTTGGTGTGTATAATTTCCTTAAAAAGTATGCAAACGACAAAAAAACGCAAAAATCTTAACTTCACGAAACGCCAGGAACTTACGGCTGAGGCATGCTCATTATGTACACCAACTGTTTCACGTGTGTGTAGGGAAGCGAAAAAGGGTATGTCGTTAGCTGTGCCACTTGAATAACAAAGGATGTATAGAAAGGTATCGTTTTGATTTCTCTATTTGTGTATTACATTCCATTATTGTATCTCTTCTTGTTTTCTTTTAGTTTTAAGGGAATATTGCGGTGGCATTTATAACAAATGCGTAACGTTCTGACGAAGCGAAGTGAAGTTTGGCAACCGCGTGGTCATTCCGTATTGGTTGTCACGAAACATCAAGAGATTTGGAGCGCACAGTAATATACTTCGGAAATTTTCGAAATAATACAAAATTTGATTTAAGAGATGTAAACAAAATTTCGAGAAATGTTTTTTTGAAAGGTTCAAACTCTTTCGAATCAAGTAGCTCAATAAGTTTTAGTTCTTCTAAATCACGAAATCGGTTTTCCATTTCGCTAACTATTGTGTCAATTATCACGTTGTAAAGACGAAAATATTTCATTCTGGGATCATCCAGTTCACCTTCATGTCCTCGCCTTCTAGTTTAATTATCATTCGTGTTATTTTCTTTTAGTGTTGTATACATATCAAAATTTGTTCGAGATTCTTGAATGAAAGAAAATGGTCTGTCTCTTTCACTTGCATTGCAATGCAATAAATTATATCAAAGGCCTTTGTCTCCAGAATATTGAATAAACCATCAGCTGATTAAATAATGTATGTGAGGGAAAAATACGACTGAAAATTTCCAACAGAACCGAAAAGGTGAAATCCTTCAATGATGCTAAATATCCTATGACATAAATAAAAATGTCACTATCTCAGGAGTCTGGGTCATCAAGAAAATGCTGAAAAATATGAAATCGCTTTTGTATTATTTTTGCACCGCATTTACAATCCTATAGTCGCTGAGGAGCAAGTTGAGACACAATTTTAGACAAAGACAGCATATACATCGACCCTCTCACACGCACTCCTGCCATTAGGGAGTTGATGGTATCGGCGCCACTTCTTCCAAAACGTCAAAGGTACTATCCTTCCCGAGTGTTCAGCACATACTTTATCCTCGGTGATAAAGGTTGATTACAAATCGGTCGATGGCCTCGTCAATTAATCCATCTTTCCCCAATAAAGCTTTTCCTCCTTTTCCACACTTTCATTTGCTTTTATCCAGTTTTCGGGTTGTCACCTTTGATCATTTTCAAGAAGAGTTGTTACGTCACTTGCTTGAATGTGATATGTTTCGCAACGTCTTTCTTTACCTGGATGCAAATTAACTCAGTTGCATTGAAATTGCAATGGTAAGGAGAAAGACCCACTATTCAATATCTTCCTAACTCCGCGATAGTGTCAATTTCATATTTTCTAAATGGGTCTTTCATAAGCTTAATAATGTATTGCGCTACTTTCGTTGATCTGGGATCATATTTAATATTCTTTTCACATAACCAGGCTTGCATTTGGCTCTTTAAACTGGATAACATAGGAGCCTTGTTTAGTTCCACCGAAATATATGGTGCATCATTGTACATAACGATTACACTGCTTTGAGGTAAGTTAGGAGTTTTTCTACAAACCAATCCCTGAAAACAATGCCGTCCATTTCTTCGTGATAATCTTTTGTTGACTTAGACCAAAAATAAAGCAGAGCATTTAGAATAAACCCTTCAGAAGACTCGGAATGTGTTTTGATGAATATCTGTCCTTTACCTAGGGGGACAATCATAGCTATGTCAATTACACCATCGGGTGTATCACAGAACCATATTGTACCTGTGGTATGGTTCAAATTCAGCCAGGTTTCATCGAGATTCTCATTTGCCGCGATCGTCTCAAGTATTGAAACCGCTTTGCTATGATATTAGGCTTTTCCATTAAAAATTTTCGTCCTACACCGGTATTAGCATACCGGAATTTAAAATATTTTAATATCTGCCATTTTTCAGAAAATAAAACACTTCGAAAAATCTTTCATGTAAGGAGTAGTTTGGGGTGGGGTATTTTCTTGAAATTCATGTCGAACCTTTGGAAGATGCTGAACATAAATACCAAGCTTGGTATTTATCCGACTTTTCATTTTTGATTATGCTGCTCAAACACCACACCGGCGCGCGCGCCGACCTTTTTGTAAAAATACTTGTTTTATCCAGGGAGTCTCAAAACGTGTATTTCCAGTGAAATCTCGGTATCGAATTTTTGGGTGGAATGCAATGCTTTCTCTAACTAATATATGTAATAATATCTAATAGATGTGTATATATTCTGCCCATTATAACTATATAAGGCATCATAGGCGGTGGACACTGATAAATGCATTTGGGAAAGGAATTTTGTGAAGGAAATGTTCCAAGTATAAACTTAGTCCTACTAGTTCACTTACCGCACACCTCTGCATGCAATCCTCGCAGTAGCACTATCACCTTGAAAACTGCATATATTCTCCATTCATACTTCGCATAGTCGATGCACTGTAGAATGATCTTTACGTTTTCATAAGTTTTTTTTTCTTCATATGCGTAGCATAAGCAACGGGAACAGATGGCAGATGCTATTGCAAAGAGAACAGAATGCACGAACAATCACCAGTTTTACGGATTGTGTTCCATTTTAGGGCATCTAAAAGACCATCAACATTGTTGCAAAATACACGATTGTTCTCATAGAAAAGATAGAACACCATAGATGCTAGTGTACCACCAAATATTGGCACACTAGCATCTTCTTTCAGCAAATTCCAACCCTTTAATCTGATAGCTAACAAGGATTGCTTTAAGTTTGCTAAGGCCTTACTAAATCACTTAGTTCTCCATGGTTATTAAATGAGGCATTTTTGGATAACTGCTATTGTAGTCCAAGTCTTTACATGTATGTAGCCTGGATTCTTGCATGGTCCTGCTTCTAGCTCCGGTGATGACCAATCATAAGAGTATTTTCTGGAGCTTTTGGTACAGATAATTCCGAACTATCAGGAACTGGGCGAATAGCTAAAGGAATGTTTGGATAGGAAATTGAGTTTTCTTTTTGAGGCCATTCCCACTAATGATGGTGTCAAACAAAAGCAGCAATCAGTGACATGATTAGTTGGCTCCCTCCAGACCATGGGTACGGCAGAAGGCATAAATCGATCATTATCCTTTAACCAATACTGTAAGGTCGACGAGTAGGTTTTACAACATAATTTGTGGAGCCTATGTCCTACCTTCATCGCCCACTTTGCATCCAAAACAAAATGTGTACGCTTTATGAGTCAAGGAGCTTAATTTGCATTATTTGTTTAGAAGGGGTAAATTCGTCACAAATGTAACACAAATTTTATTTTGTTTATACACTTACTTAAACTGCGCCTTTAACACTGGTTCAAGATCACTTTCACTTCCAAATTACTCCTGGTAAGCTCTTCACTAAACTGGAATCTTTTGCGCATTTTTCTATAGAAAACCTTTTTCAACCCTCAGTGGAAGGTTGCACATGGCCTTGGCGTGGCAATAAACCCATAAAACCTTCTAGTAATCAGTTGGTTCCAGCACAGAGAACAAGTGCTCAGAATGCTACTTTTAGAGCAAAGGCATTGCCATATATGCGTGGAACATTTAATGAAATGAAGACCTGAAAAAGATATGTAAATACAAACATTGAAGTTATGCATCTCGAAAGCCGTAACGAACTGAGGTTTTATTTTGCTATATTTGAATTCAGGAGGTCAAAATTAGTAATAATTGGTTACTTTTATATCTGTGCAAAATAATTGCTGCCCTGTTTAATTAATCAAAGCAACCATATTATTCTGTGGCTTAAATACTACAAAATTAATAGTCAAGATTTATGTTTTCCACAATGAGACCGGGAAGTGCCCATACATCCCTTTTCTTTATACAATTTCTAAAAGAGACCCTTCACTACCTTGGATGTGATATAACTTATAGAGAAGACAAAGATATAGAAAATAAAATATCAAAGTTCCAGGCAATATGCGGAACCATCAAAAGAATCCTAGGTCGAAAAACCAGGAAAGACACAAACTCAAATTATATCAAACAAAGGTCGTCCCCGCGTTATTATATGGAAGCGAAAACTGGACAATTAAATCGAAAGATGAAAGTAAAATACAAGCAGCTGAGGTACCTTTTAACGTAATGTTAAAGGATATATGTACAAGCGCGGGTAAGTTAAGAAATGAAACAATAAGAGAAGATTTAAATATTTATAATATTGGGGGGAAAATTAAAACATATAGAAGAAAGTGGACGAAGCACCTGATGAGATTAAACAATGAAAAACTACCAAAAAGAGCCTTTCTATATAATCCGAGAGGAACGAAAGATGTTAATCGGTCCTAAAGAAGATGGGCTGCAAATAACTTCGCCGGTACAGGTGTACAGCCTAAAACCCTGAGGAAGAAGGATACTCTCCATTCTGTGATTGCGCAGAACTTTTGGTTCTAAAGTGTCTTGAAAGAAACAAACAACAGTGTTGAATTAAACAGAAAAGAATTGAGGACCGCAAAAAACAAAAATGGACACTTTTCTGCACATTCTCCAAAAACATGTCAATCCCTTTCGGTTTGGAAATTCCCTCGCCTAGGGAGAAATCCATCAAGCTGGCAGTTCTGGCAGGTAGTAGTCAGTCAGGGTGGGAGAACAAACCAAAGAAACGTGTTTGAACTAGTTTTGTATTTGTGTTACTTTGCATATAGTTATATGCACAGATTAACGTTATATGTCATTTTTCAGTGTTGTATTGAAGTGTCACCACCAGAATTAAGGCGTGTTTTGATCCTTTTGTGCTGTTCTAGGAGTGTCAACTTTATAAAGGGCTATAAAACTGAATTTTGGAGAGCTAGTTGCATTTTGTTGATGACGCTGATGAAATTTACAGTTCCACAATGTCACGTAAACTGAGGGTTAGTAGACAATTAATGTTCATAACGCTGTGTACAAAGTTCTTATGAATTGCACATCTAAAGCCACTGTCAATTATTTAGTTTATACGGCTTGTTATGGAGGAATACAGGATAAATGGTCGGCTTCTTTTGCTGTCATTGTAGAGTTCCTTCAATGGGCATTTATATTTAAATGAATGTAACCTGCTTAAGCCACCTATTGGGTAGCTCTGGTCGTGTACAGCTGACAACCACCCGCTTTTATACATCATTACCGCTGTTTTAAATGCATACAATATGCATAAGTCAGAGTGCATTGATTAAAATCATTTTAGGAATTTACTTTATCAAATTTCATGTGAATCTCGCTATGGATTAGCAGAATTTCAAAAGTCTTTTGCACCGGCATGTAATTAAGTTATCAACACAGCTACTTCACAATTTACCTGGTGTCCTATATGTTTAAAACCCTTGTATGCGAAGTTTTTGACCATCGGTTTGCGTTTTAAGAGAAAAGGTCATGCATTCCACTTGTGTTACTTGAAGTTGGTGCTTTATAGATTGAAGCATTCTCAAGCGAAATATATCTATTGATTGTAGGTTATGCTTTAAATTCACTTAGTTTACTGGAGTTTTCTAACTCCAAAATAAAATGTTAATTTTTTTTCTTTTTGTTAAGTCCACGATTAATGATGTTTAATGTAAGGTAGCACTTAAACATACAAACAATAAATAATTTCTGGCCTTTGGTATAAGCCAGCAGAAAATGCCAATACAGAAATAATGCTTTTCACAAGTCTTTATCTCCTAAACAATGATCTTGGTGATAAGGTACAGGAGCTCAAATAGGTAACCTGTTTACACGTTTGTACGCATGCAAATAAGCATGAAACAAGGTAGCAGAACTTATAAAATGCAGGGTTGTGCATAACATGTGTAGTCTTGACAGATGAATGCTTAGGGTTGATAGGTTTACAGGCTCTGCCAATAAGTGTACAATACTTTCCACATTCCCAGACTTAGCAATTCCTCTACAAAATGCAGGAATCACCTGCACTTGCTCTTGTTTCTCTTGCTCACTCATGTTTTAGAGAAAGTTCTCATTTCAGTTAATGGCTTCTCTTTGAAAATAGTCCTTTTTTTGTTTTAATTGTATAATTTGCAGAATCCTCAGGAATGTTATACATTAACATTACTGAACCCTCTAACTTCTATGGCCATATCAGCTTTGACTTTAGCATCAACTCACAATGTTATATCTCATTGAACTGTAGGTATTATACTTTTTTACTTGAAGCATATTTTCAGTTTTTATTAGCAATTTGCTCTAATTATTATTTACCATAAAACATGCAATAAATGCCATTCTAATTTTATATAGCTTAATTTTTATTCATGTAATATAAAAAAAAATTATATTAATTGTACAAAAGCATTGTGTTAAAAGCTTAGGAGAAGGTTCAATACTTATGTTCATTGTCAGGCGAATGCAAGGTATAGCCCAGCATTGAGGGCCCCAAGTCACAAAGCGTCAGAGGGATGTATTTTTAGAAGTGGAGGAAAATGCCGACCTGTGAATCAACAACAGGGCGTACCCATA
Organism: Deroplatys truncata; assembly: GCA_030765065.1. NCBI lineage: Eukaryota > Metazoa > Arthropoda > Insecta > Mantodea > Mantidae > Deroplatys > Deroplatys truncata. Next base: position 57,950,630 of record CM060979.1, on the reverse strand, counting down.
GGATCTCCACATTTAAAACTCGAATGATTTGCTTTTCAATATGGACACAACTGTGAAGCAACAACAGGGCGTAGCCATAAGATCTGCACATCTAAAACCTGAATGATTTGCTTTTCAATATGGATGCAAGTAATGAACTTTAGCCAAAGTTTAAGTCATTGCTTTATGTGTACTTTGAGTAATTCTGTTAGCATTTTGTAATTGATTTAACAACTTTTATTACAGGAAGCAGTAGTTATCATCATTGATGCTGGCCATCATGATTCCTATGAAGAGAAGGGATGCACTTCAACTTTTCTTGAAAAGACTAGAGCATGTGTATCGATGATACTAAAAAGAAAGGTAACTTTTTATTCCTAAGTACTTATAAAAACATTTGTTTTATGTCTTTCTCTGTTTACTATCATTTATCTTCTCTACAAACTATTCTTGCAAAAGGTTATTTTTCTATCTACTTCATGTTATTGGAGGATGAGTATGATGGTTCTGCTATACAAAGGTAAGGGAGATATAAATAAACCAGATAATTATAAAGGAATATGACTTTGTTCCACATCTAACCGGTAAAATATACTTCGTGCTTTGGCTAGTAGTAGCCACTTTGTGTCTGTACTGTTCATACGGGAGAGCCACCAACTTCATAACAAAAAACAGTAATCAAGCTGAGAAAGAAAGGAATTTGAGCTGTTTTCATTATACCTGCCAAAACAACTAAAATTGAAATTTATCCTACATTTCTCAAACTTTTAATTCACTAAACCAGAAAAGAATTATTAAATTCACTAACTAAACTTATGCAAATGAGTGATTTAGAGCCTAAGCCGCAAAGTATAGTCCAGGGTTGAGGGCCCTAAATTGCAAAGCGTAGTGTAAGGTTGAGACACCAAAGCCATAAAGCGTAGCCGAGGGATGTTTTTTATAGGAAGAGGAGTGGAGTAGTTGTGACCAAGAGCAACTATGGGTCTCAGCCATAGGATTTGTGAGACTAATCCGCGAAGAATTATGAAACTTCATTTGGTGGGATAGATACACTAGCTAATAAGTGTATTTGGAAGAAGAACTAAAAATATCGCTATTTTTGCGGATTTTGGTAGTATGCATGGGTTGGCATTTTCTTCCATGCATGAGCAGTAGTAACAAAAGGAGTATTTTGTTGACATGTAGCGATTTATTTTGAATATAAGAAAGTGCCCTAAAAGGGATGGGTGGGTGGCTCCTCTTAAAATGTGTAATATATGCATTTTTATTCTCTAAATCACTTTTTTCTACAAGTAATTACCAGTTATTTGAGGAACCATTACAGGAATTACTTAGGAATCTCCTGTTTTAGGAAAAATATATACAGTGATAATGTTAGAAACATATTGGTAATACAGATATTAGTAAGTAAATACTTCAGCTACAAATGAGAAAGGTGTGTGTGTTCTTTGCTGATTTTGAAAAAAAAAGTTTTACTCGATCAGAGGGATGTGCGGGAATGGAAATTAAGGAAATAAAGCAAAAGCAATGAGTTCATATAGGGATCAAGAAAATATATGGAGTGAAGTTTGTTTTGGATGTAACAGAATGGAATAACAGACATAATTGATCAAAAGCTGGCGAGGTTTAAGATAGATGTAAGCTGAGCCATATTGTCGCAGCCTCTAAACAACACGCTCAAGGGGCAGAGCACTCGCTAAAGAGGTATCAGGTAGTTAACAAATTTTAATAATTTAAACAAGGCGAGGCCTCAACTAGGGACGCAGCTAAAATGGAAATGCAAAATATTATTGGATATCTGACAAAAGGACACCTACATGGTTTAGAATGGGAAAAAGTAGCTTTATACTATCGTAAATAAAACAGGAAAGATCTGGATGGTAAGGGGTTTATTAGATAAAACAGGGTACATTACCTATCTCCTTAGTCCCATGCCTGTCGGTTGAGGCTGCCATACATTCCCGTATGGAGAGAGCGTAATACCACGTCCTGTCCGGTCGACCTCTACTCACTGACTGACTCCCTAAACCCAAGCCACGCTTATCGCGTGGGGGACGCCAACTAAACTACTACCCCCACCTAAACTATAACCGCTATCTCCAATCCAGGTGACCAAGGAGACGTATGCGCTAACAATGCCTGCATACGTCACTTCTCCCCCTGGCCACCTAGATCGACGCCCTCGTCGACCTAAGGAGAATTTTGTTTGTGGAAAAGAGAAAGAAAGAAAGGAAAAAAAAATTACAATACAGAATAAAACATGACATACAAAAGGTTAGATAATTGAACAAGCAGTATCTGTGAGAATATATGGAGCACACATGAAGAAATGAAAGGCAATGCTAATTGGCATATTTGGGAGTCTCGAGTGTTGGCGAATTGTTTTTTACAGATCACTTATGCACGAGTACCCCGCACACGCATACACACCATGCTGCCACTGTTACATGCACACTACACTGCACCTGGATGGATGTTCCGACGTAACTGTTTGTGGGTGGAATTTCCACATCACCCACAATGACAAATTGTTTTTCAGCTGTAGTCTTTCAGATGCTGCAGGTCGCTGAAGATGTGGGGGGGTGGGCAATCGCTGGCTTGGACTGCCTCCCAAAATAATGACTCCTTATTCCACTGCAGTGTAGTGGCTGAACGACAGCTCTCCTGTGGTGTCTCTGGAACCTCTGGCGTGACTGGCGGGGATACTCTTCTTGTACACTCGAGCTCCGCAATCAGCAAAGTGACTATAACAGAAACCATAGAATGGTAGAAATGGTGCTCCAAAAGATCATCATACATAAAAGAAGTAGTATGTCATTTACAATAAAAGATTTAAAATGTCAAAAAGGTTTACAATCAAACAATTCTTTTAATATGGGACAAAGAGAGAAAAAAAAATGACTACTCGTTGACATAAAAACTAAATTTTACGGGGGGTTACCATCCAAAATTTAACACAACTGCTTTAGAATTCAAATACAGAGATACAAAAGGACCAGAATACATAAATATTACATCACTGACATTCATTGTTTACATACAATAACACAACACAAATATAGAAACTTATTTGGGATCCCAATATTATTTTTTTAACCAGCTGGTTCTACTAATGAAAAGAAAATAAGTGCACTTACAATACATTCATACATGACAATGAAATGAAATCATTCATACTGACCATGGCCCAAATTATACACAACACTCACTTAACTAACTACTCAAAACTACTGTGTGCATTACTACAGACTTCAAAAATAAATCCACAGTACATATTCAAACTACACCACATTACATTCTTTCAACTACAATACTCATACTCTACTGTCAAATATATAGTCTCCTCTACATTACTATCTTATTCATCTTTTTATGATCATCATTAGCTCAATCATCATCATCATCATCATTATTTCAATCATCATCGTCTTAGCTTTCAACTTTCTCGTAGACAGTAATTTCTGAGAAAACAAAATATCTTCACTGATGCGTCTCATTCAACATGCTGCAAAGTCAAAAATACCTGACATAGGCATAAACTTAAAGAAATCACATTAACATTTCAGGAATGATACAAATAACATGACATTATACTGTTGCATCCACATCCTCCGAATCAAAATTAAGCTGGAAAATAGATGGTATTATAACTTGCTATATAAGATGGTACTAAACTTGTTGCATAAACACACACACAAAAAAAATTATTCTCATTACATTTACTCTCTCGTGTGAATACATCAGACACGCTATACTGGGCATGTTACAGCAACACCAATAAGCAAAATCTCTCAAATCATCACATCAAATCGAATTTCCAGGTACATGTAGCCCTCCTGAAAAATCAAAACATTTACACTCCAACTTTCGGGGTTACTCTTTGGCACTTCCACCGAAGCTGACATCATCTCATCTCTCACTTTACCACCGTCAGGGTTACTCTTACGCACTTCCACCGAGGCTGACATCAACTCATCTCATCTCCTCTCTCACATTACCACCATCGGGGTTACTCTTAGGCACTTCCACCGAGGCAAATATCACATATACTACTCACATCACCTCAAAAACATACATACACACACTATTCATGCAACAATTTTCTGCAAATAAAAGATCACAGCATCATAATGAAACCCAAACCAAATGCAACAGAACAAATCACCTCTTTACCCAAAAACAATACTGTCACAGAACATTCCTGAAAATCAAAGCTTAATTAAGCACACTGTACACATCAAACACATTCCTGCAGCATAACATAACAAAACAAATGATTTGCAATGCCCAAAACAGAATTCAAAATTTAAGTTACACAAAATGATAATAAACTTTCAATTTAGCAGAGACATTCATAGCACACATTATTCCTGTAAAGCAAAGCTTAATTAAGCATCAGTCAGTGAAACAATAAAAATTTAGCATACCTGTGTGAGTTGTGAAACTGTTTCATTCGTCCAAACTTTAGCACACACAATGTACACATACTTACAGGTTATGTTTTTTCCTTTTTACCACAAAATTCCAGTGCAACTTTCCAAAATCTGGTAACACAGATATAGCTGATCCATCAACATCCACGTCGTACTGGTCCATATTAGAGGCACATTAAACCTAATTAGGTGAAGATACTGGCAAGGTTGGCAGTAGCTCCTGAAACTTTTACTTAAATGAGTCATTTTGAAACATTTTCCCCCAAAAATATGCATTGCGTAACTAGATAAACCAAACATGGCAACGGTGAAGCAAAATTATCATCATTATGATTACCACTATGCGTACCGCGAGTGTACAATGCACAAATATGAAATTGCAATATATATACTCTTGACTTCTTTCGTTTTATTATTTTATTATTCCAAACAGATGCACCACACTTTTTTATACACATGCAACACGTGAACTTTAAAATATTTGCTGCACTTTCGAGCTGTTAACACTTACAAGATGACGCAACCAATAATGCAATGTTACATAGATCAGCTAACACACGCAACTATATTATCAAAGTTACAAATATCGCCCAATTTTTCACAATTCACAAAAATATGTACTTTAAAATGACCAGTACGAATGATTTATCACAGTAACAGAATTTAGTAGAAGTGAAGCCAAGGTAAGGGGAAAAATGGAGCCAGGAGTTTTAGCGTCATGCCACTGAACTTAAAATTGAAATTTAGACACGGGACTTTCAGAAAACAATGCAACAGGAATTTAGAATAAAGAAACCACAAATGATACAACCAAAACCCTTACCCTTAAGTCAAGAAACAGATTTACATTTTTAACGACCACGTGGAGGACCAAAACCGTTACATTTTAGTGAAAAGAAAAAAAATTTTACAGTTAAAAATCTCAAAAATATTACATTATGCCCGGTGCCTCCACCAATATGTCGCAGCCTCTAAACATCACGCTCAAGGGGCAGAGCACTCGCTAAAGAGGTATCAGGTAGTTATTAAATTTTAATAATTTAAACAAGGCAAGGCCACGACTAGGGACGCAGCTAAAATGGAAATGCAAAATATTATTGGATATCTGACAAAAGGCCACCTACATGGTTTAGAATGGGAAAAAGGAGCTTTATACTATCGTAAATAAAACAGGAAAGATCTGGATGGTAAGGGGTTTATTAGATAAAACAGGGTACATTACCTATCTCCTTAGTCCCATGCCTGTCGGGCGAGGCCGCCATACATTCCCGTATGGAGAGAGCGTAACACCACGTCCTGTCCGGTCGACTTCTACTCACTGACTGACTCCCTAAACCCAAGCCACGCTTATCGCATGGGGGACGCCAACTAAACTACAACCGCCATCTCCAATCCAGGTGACCAAGGAGACGTATGCAGTAACAATGTCTGCATACGTCCAATATTTTATTCAATTTATTTATTGATGATATTTTAGAAACAATAGTGAAAAGTAACTCACACTGTCCAGTGGTGGGAAACAGAGATACCAGGATTATATTATGCAGATAGTGCAGTATCAGTTGCGGGGTTATAGAAGCCAATAAATAAAATCAGCAATTCTGCAGAGAGTGGGGCATAAGAATAAATGTTAGGAAATCTAAAATAATGGTATTTAAAAAAAAGGAAGTTGACTAAGGAAAGCTGAAAATGGTATTCGAATTCAGAAGAGTTGGAAATAGCTGAAAGAATTCAATTATTTAGGAGTGAGGTTAAGTACTGTATTTTCCGGCATATAAGGTGCACCGCCACATAAGATGCAGCCCATTTTTAAGACATGTTTTACAGAAAATTATTGAATCTACTGTAATTTGAACAATTGCAACAAATATGTGTAAAAGCTGAAGTTCCTGCTTGTCTGTTGTGTAAAATCCAAGAATAGCAGTTCAAGTTCTGGCCATTTAACAGTTCCACTTCATAGATTATGTTTACTGTGATTTGCTTTCCTTATGTGTGGGCATCCACTGAACTGTATACAACTGAAATGCTCTCACCTCTGCAAGGAAGCTAACAGGGAATTGCTTAAAATTAAAACATGCCAATTTTTAAAAAAAAATTGACGTAATAAATAATTTCCATCATCGTATAAGACACATGCTGTTTTTGGACATATTTTTGAGAAAAAAGTATGTCTTATACGCTGGCAAATATGGTAGTAGTGGAGGCTGGGAGTCGCTCAGTAAGAAGCTGATTGCCAAAAGAAAATTAGCTATGAAAGGGATAAGAACATATTTATATAAGGTACCAACAATATCTGTGAATTGGCAGGAGGGTTTGTACGAAGCAGTGGTAGAATCAAAGGTGTTATATGGATTGGAAATTTGGGGACTATTAGAGATTTTAAACAAATTCCATTTAATACATAAGATGTTTTGTAGAATTGTTAGTTCTACCTAAAAGAAAATTAGATAGAGCAGGAATAAAAGAAATGGTGGTCAAGTTTTAAAATACTGGTACAGAAATCTGAAACTAGAGAATATACTTAAAATGTTTATGAATTACCAAAGAACATAACTGATGAAACAGAGATATGAGTGATGTACAACAGAGGGGACAAAATAATTCAATAGGATCCTGGAGGAAAGCAAGCAGGAGAATAGATGAGAGATGCTCAAGTTTTAAGAATAATAAAAGCTATTTGAGATTTTGGTGTAGGGAGAAGTATGTTGACAGTTATGATAAGGGCAGAAGGGATATGCATGAATGCAAACAGGTTCAATGTATCTTAAAGGATTTGGAAACAGCAGTTTGTAAGTATATGTTAGATTTGGGGAAACAGGATGTTTCATTGTTTGATGCAGCGTTAGAAAACAAGTAAGTGCATATGGAAAACAATATCACAGCAATAAAAATGTGAACAGCCAGAGGCACGGAATCTAACACTTGTCAACTTCCAGAGATTCATGATATGTTGGGGTCTCAAAAAAAAAAAAAAAAAAAAGTGTCGGTCTCAGTTTAGAAAATGTCTATAATCATTTGATATACTTTTTTTGTGGTGATACATTGAAATAAATATAGAATAAAATATCTACTTCACGTTAATCAGATAAATGCTTGCAGACAAGGTTTTATTACACATTTCATTGTAGGTAGGGGGGATTCAGGAGTTTGAAGTCATAGTCAAAATTTTAAAAGTGGATTGCTAGGTGTATGCTAATTTTGAGATTCTATACATTTTGCATAACATTGCGTGAAACAAGTGAATGCTGATTTATTAGTTAAAAAATGCATAATAAAGTATTGGAAAATTAAACTAATAACAATCGGTTTGGGTGGCTCAGTTGGTTAGGCTCTGGCCTTCTGATTCCAAGGAAGTAGGTGCAAACCTGGCTCAGACCAATGGTTTTTAAGTGTGCTTAAAAGCGACTGTTCCATGTCAGTAGATTTACTAGCATGTTAAAGAACTCCTATGGGATGAAATTCTGTTATGCTGGCAATGCTGTTATAATCCTGACAATTGAATATTGTTTGTCATTAACAAACAAAATATTTATTTATTATTAAACCAATAACAGTGAATATCTCAGACATAGATTGGCATTTATTTTGAATGAGTCAGAATTATTAACACTATCATCACTTAAGTATCACTCATACTTGTTTGCAGAATACAGTTACACTGATCAACACCAAAATTCTCTTGGGGAAAAAGAGAGCCATTTCACGACACTGAATCTGAATTTAAAACCCAAATTGCTCTACCATGTACCATTTGTAAAAGAACCATAAATTTACATAAACAAAATTAAGTTTTTGTCTACATTTGAAATTTTGGCCTGATGCTTTGTTTTCATCTCAGATTGGCAAGTAATGACAAATGGCAACATTGTATATAACTGTAAACAAATTAATGTGTATTTCAAATATGCATAAATAGAGCTAATTTAACTTTTATCATTAAAAAAATAAAACCTTACATGCAGAAAGAAACTACATCAACATCATTATAAATAAATTATAAATAGTTAAATAACATTCTCAATACTGGAAGCAATGATGAGTAGCTGAGCTGAATTATTTCACTTACGAATGTTCTGGTTAAGATTTAATATGTTTTACACTTGAACACCACTGCATAAATTTAGTAGCATGCACATGCATATAATACTGACTGCAATTTCATATGTTTTACTTTAAACCCTAATTGTAATTTATCACTGTCTTAACAATTTTTTCCACTGTAATGGAAAATTTATTTGATTGTCCCTTTTACTCTCTCTACTACGTATAGTAAGTAGGGGAAGTATTGTATTCCACCCAAAAATTCGATACCGAGATTTCACTAGAAATATATATTTTGAGACCCCCTGAATCCAAAAAAAGCATTTTTGGAAACATGTCCGTGTGTGTGTCTGTGAACAGCATAACTCAGAAACGAACAGTCGGATAAACACCAAACTTGGTATTTAGGTTCAGTATCTTCCAGAGATGCGACATGAACGTTTTCAAGAAAATCCCCCCACCCCAGACTACCCTTTACATGGAACATTTTTCGAACATTTTAATTTTCTCAAAAATGGCTCTTAACGATTTTGATTAAAATATCATATGTTTAAGATATTTTCATGACAAATAAAATGTATATCTTGAATTTTCTGGGAATGTCTCCAAAAGTATTCTTCATTGTGAACGACTTTTGCATAACTGGTAAACCATAAGAGATAGACAAAATTTTACTACACAAAAAATGTAGATCGCGTTAAAATACACAATTTATGTCATATACATTTTTTTTGTTGATCGAACCATTTTCGAGATATTGCTTGTTATTCCCTTAAATTTTTCAATACTTATTTTCTAAAATGGGAATTCGTTATTCATTTTTTTGTCTTGGATATGCAAAGAGTATTAATCTGTGGCAAAGGGAATGGTGCTGCACCTAGCAACCAGCTATTAAGAGATATGTATATGCTTAAAGGCTACTGTATTTCTATATTGCCCTTGTAAATATATATTCCCCTTACATCTACAAGAAACTTAGCAATAAGATAGAGTCTGCAAATGTTTATCTCGATTAACATGAAGTAGATGGAGAATAAGCGTTTGTAAAAATAGTTTGTACAAGAGTAGAGAAAGTCATGTGAGTGTAACACATCAGATTTTTCTTTTATATACTTCTTCAGGTGTCTCTCACACAAGTCCAACAGTAGCCAGTTACCATGTTTTTGTTCCATTTCCTGCTGTATCTCCTTTCCATTTCAGCTATATCTTGGTGAAATTTTTCACAGTGTTCGTCAGAAACATCTCCCATATTTATGGAGAAAAAGTCCAAATGAGAACAAAAGATGCAGCTTCAGAGACATATTACAGCCCATGTTACGACATGAGGCAAATAGACACTCTACAATTTCTTCATAATTTTTAGATTTCTTGTTTCTGAGAAAGTTGCAACATGCATTTTCAAATGCATTCCAGGTTCTTCTCTCAATTAAATTAATGAATATGGTGTCCTGAAATACAAGGGCTGATCAACAAAGACTGAGACTGATTTTTTCCTGTAGCTTCCCTGATAAGTTTCGTATCTGTAACATAAATATTTGAAAAGAGCGGGTTTTTATGTATAATGTTGGTAGGCAGCAGCACTCGTATTGGAAGGTTGGTAGTAATGCTCTATTTTGTAGACCCTACATGCATTTTGCATACCAGACAATGGAGGTGATGCGAGAGGAGCAGTACATCGCAATCAAATTCTGTTTTTGTTTAAACCATACAGCCACCGAAACTTATGAAAAGCTGAAGCAAGCGTACAGTGAAGATGCACGATCTCGTGCAACAGTGTTTAGGTGGTTCAAGGACTTCAAAGAAGGCTGACTTGTCAGTGTTAAGCAAGGTGGGCCTGGTGTTTCGGCTTCTGCTGTGACTGAAGTCAACATCAACACAGCTGCTGTGATTGTCCGAGAGGATCGGCATATAACACTACGTAACCTCAGTGAAGTGTTGAGAATTTCATATGGCAGTGTGTTTACAATTATGCACAACCATCTCCATATGACCCGAATTTGTGCTCGTTGGGTGCCACGTCTGTTGACTCCCGAACAAAAGGCTGTGCGAATGGAGACAAGCTATGAGGTGCTACGTCTCTTTGCTGATGGAGGGGATGCATTTTTTAAATTGATTATCACCGGTGATGAGTCATGGCTGCATCATTATGATCCTGAAGGAAAACAAACCAGCACAGTGTGGAAATTGCCAGGTTCTCCAACACCAAAAAAGGCAAAAGTTGTTCCATCTGCAGGGAAAGTGATGGTGATCACATTTTTTGACTGTAATGGAATGATTTACCAGCATACAGTTCCCCCTCACACTACTGTTACAGCAGCATACTACACGTCAGTATTGGCTACACTGAGGAAGCACATTGCAGAGAAATGACCAGAGCTTTCTCGGACTGGGTGGCAACTTCATCATGACAATGCACGGCCTCACGTCGCAAATCAAGTCATGCAGTTTCTGGCTCGATTCAACATTACCTGTGTACCACATCCACCTTATAGCCCCGATCTTGCACCCTGTGACTTTTTTTTATTCCCATCACTAAAGGCAAAGCTTAGGGATATTCGATTTGAGAACTCTGAAGCAGTGCTCATGAAAAGTGAGGCGATTCTCAAGGACCTGACAAAGAATGGTCTGCAGCATGTGTTCAAGGACTGGCAGAGATACTATAAAAAGTGCATTGAAGTAGGAGGGGACTACTTTGAAAAAGAGCATGTAAACATTGAATTGGAGTAATAAACATCTGTGAAAAAAAATCAGTCTCAGTCTTTGTTGATCAGCCCTCTTAGTTGCTTTATTTGAGGTCCAACAAAAATGCCTTCTTTTATTTTGGCCTTGCTAATTCATGGAAACTTTTCTTTCTTGTAAGTGAATCCGGAACCTTTATCCATTGCCTTCACTAATTGTTTTATTAAGCCAATCTTAATGTGAAGAAGAGGCAATATAATTTTTGTCCTGTCAACTAACGCTTCATGTGCCACATTTTTTTGACCTAGAATGTTTTCTTCTAAGAGTTGCAATTTTTTCACAATATAGTGTTTGTCCTTGCACGACAGTCCCACTCACACATAAAGCAGTAGAATTTTGTATACCCCTGTTGTAGCCTCATCAACAATGCTACAACTTTAAGGTCAGCACATATGCTCGATTGATGGTCTTTGTAGTTTATTTTATGTAAAAGATGTTGCATATTTACATATGTTTCTTTCATGTTAACTGAATGTGCGAGAGGTATTGAAATGCATGTTATCAATAATACACTTCCAGTTTGTTATCAGACAGACCGTGGAGGGTTGCGCTTTCTAAGTTCTGATTGCAATCTCAAGGTATTCAAACAGACACCATTATGAAGCCTTTGTAATCCTATCTAAAAATTAAATTATTGGTAGCAATTATCATTTTTGCATTAAAACAAAAATCATAGAGACAAATTGCTAATAAAAGTTACCAAAAAGGGCACTTTTTTCCATTTTCACCCACCCAAAATTGGTACATGTTAGAGAAATATGACTAACTTATAGAGGATATGGCTAACATTTGGTTTCAACAATGTTGATTACACAGGGTAAATATATTTCTTTTCCAAAGAGGGATTTTTTAAAAAAAATTTGCCAGCCAGTGTTGTTGTCATCTTCAGCAGGTGTATGACTGGTTCATGGTGTTCAGCTTGTGGTTTTTGGAAGTAATGGTAAAATGTATTTACACAGCAGGGTTAGTGGTGTTTGCTTGTGGTTTGCTGGAAGTGAAGGCATCTTGTTCTGATAAAATGTATTTCCAAAGCAGCCTCTGTGGTGTTCAGCTTGTGGTTATCGGAAGTGAAGGCATCTTGATTGTAAAATATATTTCCAAAGCAGCCTTGGTGGTGGCATATCAAAATGATCAATTGAGAAGTGTGCTTTATAACAGGATTTTCTCCTATATGTTCAATTCTGGTATACATATATCCAATTAGTTTTAATGGTATTATGTTCTGTACTATGTTATGGTTGGATGTCCAAAACTTGTGTGAAACTGCAGGTTTGTTTGTTTGTATTTCCAGCAACTTTCATCCTGGTTTCCAAATTTCTTTTGGTTTTACCTATATAGATCTTGCTGCTGTTGGAACAGTTGATTTACAGAATCAACTGCTTCGACAAAAGAAAATTACATATTGAGGTGAACTTGCTTGGCTGTCATCTACAAAGGTTAGTTTAGGAAAGTTGCAAGTTACTAAAATCATTTCAATATTACCTGAACATTTTATTGTCGCTGGATTCATACTCTTTAACTACTGCTACACAAGGTTTTCACCAATGCTGAGGTACTTGCCGTAATGAGGAACACATTCATTACACAATAATACTGTGTGGTGAAAGTAATTTCTGCCTACTTCGTTAGCCAATGGATTACAGAAGTGGGTAGAGAAGGAGTAGAAATTATCAGATGCTGAAGCAGGATTGACGACAGGGAGAAGAACATCAGACAGTATCTTTGTAATAGACAATTGTAGATATTATTGTAGGCAATTGTAGATAATACTTGAGTATTAAAAGGGAAAAGGTTTATATTATTTGTTGATTTTAAGAAGGCCTTTGAACACTTTAAATAGAAAAGCATTGTGGTTGAAATTAAAAAGTAAAGGGATAAATAATACATTCATTGAATTACTGCAGAAGATACACCGAGAGAACCTGTTTTGGATTAAATTTTCAGATAAGGTAACTGAATATATGCAGAGTAAAACAGGAGTAAGGCAAGACTAAAAATTAAGTCCAGTATTATTGAATCTCTATATTGATAACATTCTGAAGGAGATTCAGAGAAAAAAGACGTATATGCCATTAATTAAGAATAATAGATACCAGAGTTGCTTTTGCAGATGGTATAATAACTGGACCTATATTTAGTGGAGAATTGAGAAGGGCAATCAAAGTAGTTAATAATTATTGTAAAAATGGGGACTAAAAATAAATGAAAAGAAGTTGAAGACTGTGATCTTTAAAAGGGACTACAAACTGAGAAATCACGAAAAATGGCAGTTGAATGGAAAAGAAATAGAAGTGGTAGGGAAATTTAATTATTTAGGGATTAATTGAGCTATAATGGAAGTTGAAATGAACAGAGAAAAATGACAATAGCAGAAGGAATACAGCTATGAGTATTATACAAGCATGTCTAAGAAAAATACTGGATATAAGAATCTATTGGTTGGAAAGCATTTACGCAGCTACAGTAGTAGCCAAGATGTAACATGGGGTTGAAATATGGGCTGTAGATGATGCCTGGAAAGATGTTTATAGAATTAAATGAACCTTTTGTAAATATAATGCTCAAGATTGAGGACCCTAAGCCACAAAGCGTATATCATGGATTTTGCTAGTGCTCATGGGTTGCCACTTTCTTCCTTCAATGCACATCAGTAACAAAATGGAGTACTTTGTTTACATTTAGCGATTATTTTGTATATAAAAAAGTGTCTTACAAAGAGCAGTTGGATGAGCCACAGGTTTTCTAACTGTTTACATCTCCTTTTAAAGTGTGTAATATATGCATTTTCAGTCTCTAAATCGTCTTTTTTCTGCATTTCAATTGCAGGGTAATTAAAGGACAGTTACCCAGTCTTTTGTTAATGATGTTTCTTTCTTATGACACCAATGTAAATCAAATAGTTTCTAGATTTATAGTGTAAGCACAAAGAAATAATTTGAAAAGAGTGAAATACAGTAATCCCATGGTCAGTTCACTGGTCCTTCCTGGTGAAGTACAGATTGTCCAAAATGCTGGACAAAGATTGATTGTGAATATAGGCTAGAGCAGGAACAACTAACAAGCATGCCATGTCTGTATTGTGTGCACGGTGCTGAAAGCCACTGGTCTGTGCTGGCGAGGTATATGTCTATAAGTCAATCACTACTTCATGCAGTGGCTTCTGGTAATTTGTAGTTGCATTACCATTAACATATTAAGGATAGGATAGTAGAGAAGGAATCAGTCACAAACTGTGTTACACATGGCTTAATATTTCTCTTGTTTTTGGTATTAAATTATAGATAAAACAACCAATACAAATCAATTATAGCCTTTAGTCCTATACAACCAAATGATAGCATATAACATGCAATATCTTTTAATATAAGAAAGAAACAGTACTTTCTTAGTGGAAATTACTGCAATTTTGATTTTGGAAAAGTTGTACAAATATAAAATAAAATAAAACTTACTATACAGCGATAATATTACAAAGAGGACTTCAAATAAAATGAATATAAACTGTGTAGTTAATACACGTTTCAAGTAAGAATTTGATGCATTCAGTTCTTCTCAGTAGACATTCTTGCTTTCTTACATCTTTTGGTTTTCAAAATATTCACCATATTCGGAGACAGTGAAACACAACTCTGAACGCACAATGCACACCTTAAGCTATGTCACTGATGTTGGCTCTCTGAGGGCCTTTATCATGTTACCTAGCTGAAAATAAGGCTTCACATACATAGGTCGAACCAAACATTGCAATCATAGATGCTGCATGTCTGTGTAAACAAGGGAATCTTCATTTAGGAAATCAGCTGTAGAAGTCTAGCAAACTTTCTCTGTTTCTGTAACTGTCAGCTAACTCAGTGTCACATTTCAAAACAATAAGCTCTACTGTCCATTCCAAACCAGAGTGCCTTTCACTGAAAACAAACTCTTTGTATTATCCGCACAAAAGTAGTTCACAATCCCCGCCCATAATGGCTGCTTGTTCCCCTCCCACGTGCTTGTTGAACATTATTTAATCTATAAAAAGGCGCCCTGCGTGAGAATCATAGTTCAAAATGCAACCTGAGGAAACAATAGATTTTATAAGTATGTGGCAATGAACATTTTACTTACGTTAATCACAATCCTTGGGCAAAAGTGCAACACCCAAATCCGAATCCTCCGAAGATGACTCAGCTGCCATATCAGAATCAGAACTCTCTCCAAAATAATGACAAGCTTATCCACAATTCCACAGCACTGTCGCACTTAAAACAAGTTCCCACATTTAATCCTCTTCTATGTTGTATTATGTCTGTTTATATTCCCTGCTCGCTTTCGTTACACTTCTCACTGAAACCCCTGTAAAATCCGATATTAGTTTCGTAATATGCAATAATGCAAGTGTCGGGTAGTTTTGTAATAGGGAGTTGAATATATGAAGTATTGTTTGTTTTTAGCCACTTTTTAACTGTTTCCCGCTTCTGTGTTTGAACAGTTTATTTGCACTACACGCATCTTCCTCTGCCATGTGAGCTCAAATACCAACTGACTAAATCACAAGATTTGACCTGAGCTGAGCATATGTGTGTTAGTGTATTATGAATGACTGTTCGCTTATCATATATCCTGTGTTACGCAAAGTGTCTATTCGGTACTCAGATAGCACCTCTGGGAATTCGTTGCTGCATTTCTTGTGTATGTAAGAGAGTGGCAGTCGTGCATTTGGTTGGTATTAACAAGCAAGATGATCTCGGCGTCAGCACAATAGCAGGCGAAAATCATATCTTGTAATCTCTTAACAGCTAGTATATATCCATTACCTTTCACGATGAGTTCTTATGATAACCGCAATAAAATGTGCAGTTCTATACCTTTCCTGCTCTAATATTTTATAATACAATACATGTATTAAGGAACCATTTACGTTGGCATAAGAGTATATTCTTGGGTTCGTGACAAGCTTCTGTTTACATCAGAGGGAACTCTGGTTTGGAATGGACAGTAGTTGAACATCTTAGGAAGTATCATCAATATTCATGCTAAATGGTGTAGCGAATAAATCCAAATCCATTTTTAAGCCCATCAGATTGGGAAATATTTCATCAAACACATGAGAAAGCAAGTGCAGATTTTTCAACATAACATTCCACCTCTAGAGAATCAGTATTACTGATCACACTTTCCAACCTGGGAAAATGACAAGGATTACCATTTGACAATTGATGTTTCCATAATGACAAGCATATTTTTGTAAACTTCGATGCTGCAAACATATCTGTGATTAATTTGTTTTTCCCTTGAAGTGACACATTCAAATCACTCAAATGTTCACTTATATCAACCATAAATGCAAAATCACATTTCCACTTAACGTTCGCAAGCTCTTCAATAGGTTCTCCACACATTTCCAAGACAAACGTATCTCCTCTAATAATTCAACGAATCTACTTAAAACTTTGCTTCAATTGAACCACTTAACTACTGTATAATATGGTATATCACCATACTCATGCTCCAAATCTAAGAAGTTTTTAAATTGTTTGTATTTTCGACTGTGGGACCTCAGTTTGTTTATAACATTCACTACCAGACTCATTACATTGTTTACATTCACTGTTTTGGCACACAAATTTTCCTGATGAACCATGCATTGGACCGCTGTTATTTCTTCTTTCAATTAATTTTTTTTAGGAGAGTCACAAACCCATTGTGCAAACCAACCATAGCCAGAACACCATCGGTGGCTACCAATGCAAGTTTATCCTATGGGATTCCGGAATTCTCTGCAACTTCCATTATACAGTTCAGAATGTTTCATCCTGTTGTTTTGCCTTTCATTGGCACCAGATCTAGCATTCTTCCACAACTTCCAAGTTGTTATTCACTCCATGAATAAAAGTACATAATTGGGCTGTACTTATATGTGCTCTCATCAATGGCAATAGAGAATGCAACAAATTCTCTTGCTCTTTCAATAAGTTGTCAGCAATGATTGTCCACCAGATCTTTAAATCTATGTGATATTGTAGGAGGTGACAGACTTACACTCTCGAACTGATTAACATTGACAGGGCTGAATTTACTTGCAGCTATAAACATACATCATTTAATAATTGGACCATAAAAACATCTAAAAGACCTGGCAATTTCTAGTGCAACTCACATATACTGAGCTTTTTATCTCTGCACTGCATTCTTCATTTTTAAGAGCTGAATAATCATTAGCATGCAATGTATTAAAATGAACGCTGAAGATTAAATCGTTTCAGCACTTGCAATTTTTTGTGACAATTTAAACAAATGGCACCATCACTACATTCCATGAAGAAGAATGCAGCTTCCCACTCACGGCTGAAATAATTTGTTGGTATGGACGCCGTTCGCATTAAGGAGTACCTCTTCCATTACAAAATGGCACTGATATACTGACCACCACTGCTACAGAGGATGAACTGACCACTCCCGCTGTGCAGCATGCACTAAGTCAGCACAGTGCCATATTCAAGCACATGCACCATGGCAAGCCAGTTGGTTGTGGTTGGGCTAGAGCTTCAACATGGTATTTTGAGCACTGGTGTTAAAATTGTTATTGGAATATAATTCATTGTCAACTTAAACCTAAAGTCAATATAGTAATGTAAAAATTATACTGATAGTGATGTATGTTATTTCTTTTCTTTTCAGATATTTTCTATGCCAAATGATGAGGTTAGCATTATTGTAGTTGGCTCCCCAGAAACTAAAAATAGTTTGGACTACGCCAACATAGAAGAAGCTTTTCCATTGAGTACAACTTCCTTTGACATGGTGCGCTTTATCGATGACAAATTGAAAGGAGCAACAACTGACACTGATTGGTTGGATGGTATTGTAGTGGCAATGAATCTTTTGAAAGAGCAAACTGGGTAAGTAGTATATACGTAAATGCCTCAAACCTAGAGATTTTATTTGTGGTAGCTTGTAATATATGTATTTCTTCCTGCCATTGCTTTGTGTTTACAGAAAAGGTTTGAATTCAGACAATAACTGTAAATAATTTTATTTACATAGCAGTCTTCCTGCTATGTGATTTATCAGATTTGAGCAAATACCGTAGTTAAAATATAATTTCAACAATTTTATGGGTATACCTGCTGAATTTTAAAATCTCAATAACCTTTTATCGTAATACCATTTTTGTACCATTTGTGTACATTTGTTCTTAACATTTATGCGAAATTTCAATTTTCATTTTCAAAAACTGAAAGAAAAAAAATTGAGATGAGTAAGTTACTTTTTGAAAGTATTAAAGAATATTTTGAGATATGTAGCAGACTGTTTAAATTATAGAACTGCATGTTGATTTTATCACATGTTTTTTGTAAAAGATTTAAAAAAAGAACAACTACTGCTAGCCCCCTTCCCCCCTGTCATCCTCCGTGGACTAGTGGTACCGTGCTAGCCTCTAGTTCCCAAGGTCGCGGGTTCAAACCCAGTGGAGGGCAATGAATTTTTTTAGGCGTAAAATCCTTAGCATGGCTTCCTTTGGAAGGGAAGTAAAGCCGGTAGTCCCGTGTCATAGATTTATGGCACGTAAAAGAACCTCAAGCCTGATAAGAGGCCTCTGAGCAAAATTTCCGGTCTTTCACGCCTAATATAGAATGGGACGCTAAGAACCATAGTAGTTCAAGAGCGTCCATAAATAAAACTCAATTTAATTTAACTTTTCCTTCCCCCCTTTTCTTCCAAAAGAAGTTACAAGCTAAATAGTTATGCTATTCTTAACATGTGTTAAAAATAGTAGTAATATCTTGCATAACTTTATAAAAAATAATTTTAAGGGCTATGAAGATTGAAAAAAGACACGTAGGAGATGTGTTTAAAATGAAACACACATACTTTGGGCAGTGATATAGATCTTCCTATGTTTTGTGCATACATATGCTTACTACTTACTTTGAAATTTTTAATTTCTGTAAGTCTGTTATACATTAGAAGTTATATTATTGCTCTAAGCATTCTACATATTTAAATGATTTGCAGCAGTTTAAAAGAACTGAGGCATTTAGAGTTGGAGCAGCAGTATGAAGCCTGGACACACATGACGGAAAATGTAGAGCTCATTAAAACATGCAGTTTGTGTAATACGCTTTTTGTGGCATTAACCATTTCCAAGATATATTTTGCTGTTGGTTTGAATTTTGCAATACTTTACATTTTTTAAGTGCCAAACGCCATTTATTTGTTTCTCGTGAAGTCATGCAAAAGGTATGGAATTTCAAAGCCAGCATTTAGAGGTCCACTTCTTAAAGAACAACCTCTTGTGTCCACTGTATACCTACAAAGAAATATGCAATGAAAGCATTTTTGAAAATGTTTATCATAGAAGGAAATAAGGTTTTTTAAGAATACTTTGTAGAAAAAATATAAAAATAAACAATAGTGGGTAGAGAAAGCCATGTGATTATAACACATTGATTTACTTTCTCCACCACGTACTCCGTCCAAAAATTTGATACCAAGAATTTGGTAGCGTTCAGCCACTTTCCATGAATCAGGTACCTTATAACTTCTCCAACATTACCTTGATCCAGTCCTTCTGGTGTTGACGGCGTTTTGAGGAGTAGACTTGCCAACGTTTCACCCATCTTATGATGTAGCTTCCTCAGGGCTGAGTGCATCCTGTCCAGCTCACGTTCCTTCTTTTATACTCTGTCAGAGGGAAGAGAAGTACCACCTGCGTTCTTATTGGTGATCATCCAATCATTGGGGTCATCCCTCTTGCACACTATTGGCTAATGATTGGCAAATAGTTGGTGTCACCGTCTTCAGTAATGGCTTCCAAATGGTATTAAGATTTTTACCATTGTCCCGATTAACTTTTTGTTCTTCATTGAAGATCTCAATGCTTTCTCTATGATGCAATGTTTATAATCTCTACAAGGAACAGGCAATTGTATATCATCAAAATCGATGTGGTGGCCAGTCTCAATGGCGTGTTCCACTAGTGGAGACTTTTCAGGCTGATTAGGCTTTAAACTCCTGATGTGTTCTTTATGTTTGTGGCTACTGACTTTCCAGTCTGGCCGATATAGGATTTTCCACAGTCACATGTTATTTTGTAAATTCCTGGGTTGAGCAGAGGGTCAGATTTATCCTTGGTTGACTGGAGTGCTGATTGTATCTTTTTAACTGCATTATAACGGGTGCTGATCCCATGCTTGTGTAAAACTTTACTTACTCTTTCAGTAATACCTTGGATAAATGGCAGACAAGCCCATTTAGTCCTCTTTTTTTTTCTTTTTTCTTATTTATTTGTGGCTTTTTGGTGTTCTTCTGCCATAGACATCTCTTTCTTGGAGTACCCATTTGCTTGCAGCACCTCCTGTGGGTGACGTTTCTCTTTAGGTAAACATTCTGGATCACATAATGCATTTGGCTCGCTGAAGCAGTGTTTTAATCATACTTCGTTTTACTAATATAGGATGATGGGATGTGGCATCTATGTATCTGTCTGTATGGGTGACCTTCCAGTGGACTGAGCAGTATGTTGTTTTGTTGACTGGGTCCTGTTTGACAAGGGCAACCAGAAATGGAAGTTTTTGGTTTTGTTCTAGTTCCATAGTGAATTGTGTATTGGGGTGAAGGCTGTTCAGATGCTGAAAAATTCCGAGATAGTGTCCATTCTGTGAGGCCATACCACAAAGGTATCATCCACATGGCTGGTTTAAGTCTGCAGGTGTTCAAGGCAGTACTTTCAAAATCTTCGGGAAAGAGGTTAGCAACAATTGGTGAGATGGGAGATCCCATAGCTGCACCTTCCTTCTATTGATAAATGTCTCCTTTATATGAGAAGTATGTATTAGTTATGCAGTGTGCAACCAAATCTCTCTACACCAGAAGGACGAACCAAGATAGTTTCAACATCGGCTGCAGGAACTTGTGCAAACATTCTCCAACATTCGTTATATAAATGCAGGAGTCTTGGTTGGCATATTAAAGAAAGTTCTCAGCAACTCTCTTTTATTCCATCTGGACCACTGGCTTACCTGTTTTTCATGTTTTTCAAGGCTACTTGTATTTCACCCAGAGTAATTAAATCTACCGTTGTATCTTGGTAATCTACCTTCTTGTGTATGTTCTTCACCATTGAGAAAATGTTGATAATACTGTATCCAGGTTTGCTTGCTTATTATATTTATTCTTGCTATGTCGTTTTTTGACTGATTAAGATGTTGCATCATTCTATAAGTGAAAGTTTGCATGAATGCAAGCCTGTAATGTAACTAAATCTTGTATAATTTGAGTCTGTATGAAGAATGCAGTGAATTTATGTAATAAAATGTGGTATGTTCTATTTAATTAGAATACAACTTCGTGTTACTACAAATTTTGAGAGCGTCCAGTATAATTGACAAACACTCCATATTGTGGGCTTTGATATCCACTACAATGTAAATGTATAACAATTGTTAAATATATTACTTTGTTTTAGAGTTTTACTAAACCATTCTGTTTCACCACCTTCTGATTAATCACTCATTTCTTAGCATCCCAACCTCATCTATCACTACTTATCTTTTTTTAGATTGGGTTTCTTCTTATTTTAAAGCTGTAAAACATTTACACATGTCATTATTTTCAGCTACAGTTGTATCGCTGCAACCTGCTATTGCTTCTTGAATGGTCTTCCTTTGTGTATAAGCAGAGGATGATATTTTATCAGAGTTGTTAATGAAGATGCTCCTTTCAAGAATAAGGAACAAACATTTTCTTCAGTTGCTTAGGTATTCTGTTGTCTTTTATTAAATACCTTTATAATAAAGGGAGTTCTTCAAAATCGGTTTCATGGAAATGTTTTGAACATTCAACAGTTCTTTTGGATGGCTTAAAACGTTCACTGTTTGGTTTCTTAAAGCACATTTTCAACCTCTGCTAATTTCTGTATTTGGAAAATAGGAAACGATGGTGCTTCTGAATATTCTCCTTTTACTGCTATTCTGAGAGAAGAATAAACACAACATTTCAGTATTTTGAGCTTTCAAAACGTTTTCTTGTGTCCTTACATTACTTTATTGTGCTGTAGTTGGAAATGCCATACATCAAAGAAAGAAGGGTGGGGGGAGAAAAAAAAGATTGATGTTTTACATTCACATGACTTTCTCTACCCTTTATCATTTATTAGTATGTATGCCTAATTATTCTTACGAAAGCTTATTTTTCGATCTGCAACATGATTTTATCAGCTTTTAATGTAACAAAACTTTTATCTGCTGTTTGCCCCATGGTCGGGAGCCAAATGTAACGTTTTTTTACTGAAATGATTGCTGTGCATTAGTAAGTTGATTGTGGCGGAAGCTTTAGAATACAATGTACTCACCGATGTTGGTGATCTAGATGTGCCGATATTTCTCTCTGCAGTGATTCACATGATGAATTCTGGGTGCAAATCTCTGTTGCCTTTTCCCACAGCATTGTAGATTCCAATTTGCATGAGCTATCAGTACTCTAAGGTTCTCTTGGTTCGAGGTACAGGAAGGTAATGTGAAATGATTCCATGGAAGTTGAGAAAATATGGATTATATTCTACGTTATCAATTGTGCAGAAAAATAACAATAAATTCAGTTTCAGTGATCGTTTTGTAATCTGCCGACTTAATTTACATGCTGTTTGTCCAGAATATTCATGACAATGTTGTCTATCCAGGAATTTGAATGCAACCTATATCTAAAATGTCCCCTTCACTAGAGAAAAATCTTATATAGAAAGCCTTCATTACCATGGCTGTGAATCAACCATTGTTGGTTTGTTACCTTACATAGCTACAAACAAACGGTATACATTTTTTTCCTCTTGATGCATTCTTTCTAGGTGGGCCATGTACCTTGTCTAATAATTAATATTTTTTCCTTTGCTTCAATATTCTGGACATTTACATAAGCCAAAATACATATAAACATTATTATGAATAAATAGAGAAATATTACAATCTCATTAATCTATAAACTCAACTCACTCAACAAATATTTTAGTATACACATTTTAAGCAAGATCTTCATTTTGTAATCCTTATGCATTATATATGTTCAGATCTACTTAATTTTAATCAAGATAAACTTTTGCAGAAATAGATATATTGCACAGTTTGTTACAAGTACAAAGGGAATAATGATAGTCAAATGTTTAACAACAGGACACTATATGCTGGCCTTAAAATTCCATACTGTTTCCATGCAATCATGGAAAACAACTGAATGTTCTGTGAACTTAGAAAGAATAACAAAATATTGAACAATGCAAACCATTAATGATGGATATCTCAGAAGTGGCTGAGGCCACAAAAAAGGTTATTTGAAATAAATTCTTTGTTTCAAAGAGGTCTACATTTTTTGTGCAGTACGTTTTCATTTATTGCTCAATGTTTACGAGATTATATACAATTCCTTCCGATTGAAGAGGACTTCACAGGCTATTCCCAGAAATTTCAGGATATGCATTTTATTTTTCATGTAAATATCTTTAATGTATGTTGTTTTAATAAAAATCGTTCGAGCCATTATTCAGAAAATAAACAATTTTGAAAAATCTTCCATGTAAAGGGTAGTTTGGTGTGGGGGGACTTTTATGAAAACCTTTGTGTCAAATCTTTGTAAGATACTGAGCTTAAATACCAGTTTTGGTATTTATCTGACATTTTGTTTCTTGAGTGTATTCACATACATACAGACCGTTTTCTAAAAATCTTTTTTTAATTCAGGGGACCTCAAAACATGTATTTCTGAATTCTTGATATCCAATTTTTAGGTGGAATGCAATACTCTGTATGGTAGAGAAAGTAAAAATCCCTATATGCTGTGAAACGATTAACTGAAAAACAAAATACAGTTTCACACAATTGCAACCAAGCATAATTACAGCATGTACTACCTACCGCACAAGAAGCCCTCATTAACCACTTCATGAGGTCACAAGTATTTTGGGGGAGTCAGCTGCTTGAGAACCATTCCTTGCATAGATGTGTGATAAGCAGCATTCTGCTTAGGTTGAAAAATCTTTTGGATTAAAGTGAACTTATAGTTATTGCAGACTGCCCCATTAGAAATAATATATTGCATGTGCTTGATATTCAGTAGTTTTGTAGTACTATCCCTGAAACTTTGCGTAAATATTAATAACCAAGCATAGGAATCAGAAAAGAAAATTATTTTGTCAGCTGATGCTAAAACATATGATTTGATAGCCAGTTGGTATTAGGGAGTACTGTGCAAACATACAGGGTGGCATGCACCAACCTGGAGTAAGCTCTACTTTCGTAGTAAACTACTATTCAAGTCAACACTCTGTGACTTCCATGCGAGAGTAAACTACTTCCGAAGAATTTTACTCCTTTCAGATACTCCCAGATTAAATTACCGTAGAAGTAAATGTCGGAGAGCACTATCGTGTAGTATGTTACTACAGAATTAAATAGAGCACAAATATAGGTTAGAATTTGCTCTTGCGACCTGGATGGAGTAACTAACCTGCCATTTGAACTAGAATACCATATCGTATTTGGAGGTAGATATTTTTGACGCTTTCATAGATTACTTAGATAACATTGATGATCTCGATGAAGAAAACAGTGATTACTTAGGTTACATTGATGATCTTCATGGCAAAAAAATAAAACAACGGAAATGCGATAGTGCTATGCGAGAACCATATGATACTTATACAGAGGGAGAGGGAGAGAGAGAGAGAGAAAGTTCAATGAACATTTCGGTATTAGGAATGAATCTTATACACGCCTTTTGAACCTGCTTGGAGAACATTTCAACAAAACCCAGACACAAATTCAGCTCTATAATCCAAATTATAATTATTGTTATGTGTCCTATAATTGTTTCGTACCGGAATATTTCAGAAGCTTGAGCCGGCATTACGATGAATTTAACGTAATGTGAGTCTTACACTGTATTAAATGGAGAATTTTAGAATTGACTTAACGCGATGTAACTTAAAAGTTTGGCATCAAACTTTTCCCTCCCGATACGTCAAGTTTGATTTCACATGGTAATTAGAACCAGTTGGTACTAGCTCGAAGTAATAAGAGAGCTATGAATTAAGAGTCATTCCCATTACGTTAAGTGCATGCCAATTATACCTTTAGTTGACCAGCATTTTCATGTCATGTTACGTAAAGTTCATCGTAATCCCGATATTACAGGCGATCTTATATATAAACGTTCACGCGTCTGCTGGCCGTGTATTTCACTGCGTTCTTGGAGCGCTTTTGAGGTTAAGAGCAAGGTACCTACACATATAAATATACACGAGTGTTAAGAAAATAAAAGGCAATTCTTCTTCACTTTCACAGATTTCCCACACATTGT
This sequence comes from Deroplatys truncata, assembly GCA_030765065.1. Taxonomy (NCBI): domain Eukaryota; kingdom Metazoa; phylum Arthropoda; class Insecta; order Mantodea; family Mantidae; genus Deroplatys; species Deroplatys truncata. The sequence continues at coordinate 57,925,107 of CM060979.1, read as the reverse complement.
GTGTGGAATTGACTGCATGCATGTTACTATTTTGTACCCATCCATGAATACGGTGAACTTTTCTGAAATCAGAAAGGGTATTCTCTATCAATACACAAGTGATCTGCGGTGCAACATGAACATTAGAAGTATTGTTTCCAGAATTTTAAGCAGCTCTTCAGTACGTTTCCCGTCGCTAGAATTATTAAACTCGTCAATCACAACATTCCAGCATCTTATAACACATTTTGGCTTTTTTACATTACTTGGGTCCTCATTGAAAACGTTAATAAAAGTAACTTCCTGTGAATCAGGAACCTAAGCTTATATATATAACCCTAACCTAACCTCCCGTAAATCAGAAACGTAAAAAACTAATAAGCCTAAAATAGAAAGTAATTAAGAATGCACGTTACGAGTGTTGGCGGTATCTCACTGGCTTTGAAGACCAACGTAATGCAGGATATAGCATGTTTTGTACACTCATATTGTTTAAATGGATTTTCTTTATTTCTACCAACAAACATTTATCTCTTTCACTGACGTTTCTCCCCTTTTCCTATCACACATAACCTTATTCATGATTGCATCAAGTAAATTGCGCAAACAAAACAATACCTTCGAGAGTAATGAGCTCTTACTTCCGTAGTCGTAACCAAAAGAGTAAATTGTAATTGAGCTCTCCAACGTTACGTTCGGGGTAAATTGCTCCCGTAGTGGGGACTTCTTTAGTAAACGTTACTTCCGAAGCAATTTGCTCCAACATGGTGCACGCCACCCACAGTGTTACTTTTCTATTAGAATATTTCACTTTCATTATTGACACACTGTATATTCTGTATATTCAGTAAACATGTTTTATCATGATCACCATGCATTCATGTATTTACTTGCTTTTCTAATGTGTAATGTGTGCTTTACTGCTTCTTTTAAGAGCAATGCAGATGAATTATTTGGATTCTATTTGCTGCTAGTGTGTATTTTATTGCAAATTTTTGCTTCAGGGAGAAGAGATTTGTTGAAAGGAAACTGGTGTTGTTCACTGATTTGAAGGGACCTGTTTCTGATGATCAAGTTGATGTCATTATAAAGGGAATTAGGAATGAGGAACTACGTTTGATTATGATGTATGTATCTTAATTTATAATAAAATATTTTGATGCCTTCTCTTTCTTTTTCTTTTAGATATATATTAATTATTATGGCTTCAAAAGAGTTAGCTGTAAAAGTGAACAGCAATATATACAACATAATCAGAGAAACATAGACTTTTAGCCTAATAGCAGTAGCTAGTGCAAAAACAAAAGGTTTCCTCTGGTGTGTGCCACTATTCACTTTTATTGTTTGAGTTTGTTTGACTAATGTATCTTTTGTCCCTTCACTAAGGAAATAGAATTAATTCCTTTGGTGTTATGATCTTGAACCTTCTGCCAACTTGCACTGTTTTACACATGTTATAAAAGCATGCCATTCATGGCTCAAAGCTACAAGGCTTGCTTGTCATAATGTATTTTAGATGGGTATCTGTGCATCTAAATGAACAGATATGTTCTCTTTAAATTTATCCCTCTTAGGCTTAATAATTAATTTTATGGTTTATTTGTAGCTAAAATATTTTTATTAAATGAAGTATTATCCGGACTTGTGGGCCGTGGTCTACTGGGCTCCTTCTTCCCAGACATTTCGTCTGCAACTATGGCAGACATCTTCAGTGGCAGTGGCGAGGTCGAAGTGTTCTGGCAGAAGTTTTGACCGACTGTTCTTGATGCACTTTGGATTGCGGTATTTATACTAGGGGCTGGCAGGGAGAACTGCAGTGATTGGTTTGGGTTGGCGGTGGGTTGGACTTGGTAGATGGAGTGCTGCGTTCTGCTGGCATCTGATTGGTTCGGGTGAAATGCTTGATTTTGACTTTTGTTAGTTCTGTTTGCCATATTCTATTTAGTTTTAGGCCTTTCTCTTATGGTTGATGTTTTTATGCTTTTGTATTTCAGTGGATTCGCGATATAAATGTGAATGGTAATGAAATGAAAGATTGATGCCAGGATATCTGTGTTTTCATACTGAATGATATGTTCTCCTTCGAGTATGACATGTTCTGCAACTGCCGATTTTTCTGTTTGACCCAGATGACAATATCTTCTATGTTCGTTAATGCGAGTTTTTATGCTTTGTTATATACTTTACCACATGAACACTGTATTCTGTATACTCCCGCTGTGTACAGTGGATCTCTAGAATCTTTGGCTGAATGGAGTGTATTGCAGATCTGTTTAATGGGCTTGAAAATGGTGTCAATGTTGTGGCGTCTGTAATTTGTCAATATAATCAGTGACTGAATTAATGTACGGGAGGAAAGCCTTGACCTTTCTACTGCTTGCAGCTGTTTGTGTATTGATGGAACTTCTCTTAGGGTGCATTGCTCTTCTGATTTCATGCTTTGAGTTGCCATTCTCTTGGAGTACTGAAGTTCTTGGTATAGGTATTACGGTTCAGAAATGCGTGTAGCTCGATCTACTAGGGTTATAATCATGGAATGCTTTTGTCTCAGAGACATATCATTAGGTATGAAAACACAGATATCCTGGCATCAACCTCTCATTACCATTCATGTTTATATTGTGAAGCCATTGAAATACAGAAGCATAAAAACATCAACCGTAAGATGGAAGGTCTAAAACTAAACAGAATATGGCAAACAGCACTAACAAAAGTCAAAATCAAGCATTTCACCCAAACCAGTCAGACGCCAGCAAAACGCAGTGCTCCATCTACCCAAGTCCAGCCCACCGCTAACCCGAACCAATCACCGCAGATCTCCCTGCCAGTCGCTAGTATAAATACCGCAGTCCAGAGTGCATTCAATCACAGTTGCCATCGAAACTTCTGCCAGAACATTTTGACCTCGCCACTGCCAATGAATATGTCTGCCATAGTCATAGATGAAACGTCTGGAAAGGAGCCCAGTAGCCCACGGCCCGCAACCCCGGATAATACATCATTTAATACTGACATCAGTTGTTAAAGCCTACATATTTTGATAAAATATTTTTATTCTACCACATTGTAATGTGGCAATTTTGACACTGAAAACATGCTTTTGTGATGCTGAAATAAACTTATTGAAAAATGGTGTAGTAAATACTGCAGCGCTTATCTAATTAGGGTACTTTGCCACACTGCTTTATATGTAAGTGGTATTTTACACAGTTTTATGACAGTGCATTTCAGTATATTGAACCAAAAGCAATTATTTCTTGTATGCATCATGTTTTTTAAAATAATACTTTGATAATTAAATAATTTTCCTTCTGGCTTCCCAATATTTTGGTACAGATCTGCATTTCAACAGTTAAGTATTTCATATCCATTTCTTCTTGATTACATAAAGAGTAAATATGGAGAGGTTAGAATTCAAATCCAATGAAGATGCTAGCTTAAGCAATCATCAATCTGTTTTAAGTCTGAACATTGCTGCTGATGATTTTCTGGGTGATCTTGATGATTTGCAGTGGACTTAGATTTTTGTTTTTGAGGCTTAAACTGTTTGGTAAATATGCTTTAAGTCTGTAGATCAATGAAAACACCTGCTACATTATTTGAGTTATTCCTTTTCCCTTCTTAGCTAGAGAATCAACTTTTTCATGAGTAGCAATACCACAATGTGTCAGAATCCATTGCAAAAGCAGTGTTTGTTTGAATTTTGTGTGTGCTTAATAATTAGTCACATCTTGAATTTTGCTCTTGTTTGGACAAGCAGTTGAACTCACAGCCTATATAGCAGTTTGAGACTCTGGTAATGTAACTATATTCATATAGTTATTCAACCAATTTAGTAAATTTTGTAGAGACATGTGTATGGCTTTACTCTCAATCAAAATTTGTTGTATGTGAACGTTTGTGCTTATAAGAGGAGAACTGGCAGGTTCCACCCCTGCAGCTCCTATATCAGATTCAAGTAATGAGTCATCTATATACATTTGCAGTCAAAAATGTGAATATTATGTAATAATACTTTTAAGAGCAATGGTTCTGGCTCCTTCATTACATACATCACTTTTAGGAAATTCTCATTTAAATCAAGACAATATTCTACTACTAAATTATTGATGGGGTTATTAGCAGACTTTTTACCTCAGATGGATAATTTAGGATCTCTCTCAGATTTGATAATTCCTGTATGAATCCAAACTGAGTTGGATGCTGGAGCCACTTATTATATATACGAGGGTTGGAACTTAAATAGTGGCAACACTGCTGTAGAGACGCTATGCAACAGAATCTAATATTGTCGCTGATAGCACACGTTAGTTACATACCTACCTTACCTCAGAGCAAATGGACTCCCTCTTCCCATTTCACCTGCGTGCGCACAGTCGAGAGAAACAGAGTCACTTGTGAGCTGGCGGTCTAACATAGTGTTGTCACAATGTTTTCGAAACAGGAACAACGGAGTTGGATCATGATTGAATGTGCCAGAGGTCGTACAGCACGACAGTGTCATCATGGTCTTCAGGAGGCTTGCGGTAATCTGCATTGCCTTACAGAACAGTGGCATATTGGATAAAAGCCTTCAACGATGGTCGGCAAACTGTGGCAGATATGCATCGGGCAGGTCATCCTAGCGTCAGTTAAGTAGTGCATGCGCTTGCCGCGTTGCTGGACAGTGATCGACGCTAGACGATTCCTGAGCTCACCCAAGAAACCGGATTAGTGCATACAACTGTGCTTCACATCCTGAAGGAATGCCTGGGCAAGCAAAAAATTGCATCACGATGGGTTTCGCATGGTATGATGGAAATGCAGAAATGGTTGCATTACGATGCTACTAGGATGCACTTGAAGCGCTATGAGCGCGAAGGAGAGGCTTTCTTATGCCATATCATAACGCTGGATGAGACATCGTATGAACCAAAACTGAAACGCCAATCGCACGAATGGCATCATTATGGGTCGCCATGAAAATCGAAAGTTCATCAGAGCCCCAGCAATGTGAAAGTTATGGTGATTCTTGTGTACGGCTGTGATTATCCTAACGCATTACATTCCTTCACGGCAGACCGTCAATGCACAGTATTACCATTCATTTTTGGAGCACCACCTGCAACCAGCTGTGAGAAAGAAGGAGCAACACTTTCTGCAGAATCCACTCATCATTTTGCACGACAATGCTCGGGCACATACAGCTCAAACTTTGGCTGATATGTTAGGTCGATGTGACTGGGAAGTGCTGTACCATCCACCATACTCCTGGACTTAAATCCTTGTGACTTTGATTTGATTCCGAAGATGAAGGAACCACTTCGTGGCATTCGCTTCAGAACTGTTCCAGAGGTTCATCAGGTAGTAGACCTCTCCATTCGCTCTATCAACAGAACAGGCTCTGCTAAAGGTATACTATAACTTCCACATTGCTGGCAACGGGTTATATACAATGCTGGTGACTACATTGAAGGGCAGTAAAGGTTGCTAATATGTAACTCTTTTGTATCGGCTGTAAATAAATAGTTGCCACTATTTAAGTTCCAACCCTTATGTATTAACGTTTCATTATATTAATAGACCTTGCTTTTCTAGGTCAAATAAAATTGGTCTGTTTGATGTTAAAATACAATTTGCTTCAGAATTCATTGAATCAGATTGTAGCTGTTTTCTTTCCATTGTGAATTTTATCACTTTCTGTATGAATGTTCAGAAGTTTTAGAGCATCTTTAATGAGTCATCTAAGCACAATTCCACTTCTACTATGGCATGTCAGCCCGTTTTTGAACCATGGCCTCTCCCATTGCTTTCCACCAGTCTAGACGATCTTGTGCTGTAACTTTCCAGTTCCGAATCTTAAGGATGTTTGCTGCATCCTACTGTACACCATCTTCCTATCTGTTATGGTCTTCTAAGCACAATTGCAAAGATATAATTGCAATTTTATTTCATCCTCAAGTCATATTTGTGCAATATGGGAAACTCAAAACACAATGGTTTTGCTGATGGGTGTCCTTTCTTCCTCTTCACTGATTCATGGCGGCAGCTCTTTGGACATATGTAACAGAAGATATGAAATCAGCATTAATTGTTATTTAGCTAGACACTTCAGTGGTTATATTTGTGGAAGAGATGATTGTATTCACATCATGTAAGTCTTTCCTTTGCAGTGATTGTTGACTTCATCGCTAATAAAACTGATGGGTTAGAAAGTAATTGTTGATTTCTTTTTTGAATATTTTTTTCTGAATTTATCTTTTTCAAATATATAGGAAGTTGATTAAAGAACATAATTTCTGTATATTTAAATATTTCTCATAAAGACTTGTTTTGTGGAATGTAGAATGCAAGTTGTTTTTCTTTCTGATATTGTGAGAATGTATTTCTGCATTGTTCGGTAGACTTGCCATACTTCTTTTAGCATAAACCAATATGTACATGCTAAAGTTAGAATAGTTAATTTTTTAAAGTGCTCTCTGCAACTTTCATTCTGTGTATCCCTAAAATTGTTCTGGTGGCTTTTTTTTTATTTGTAATTTAAATATTATAATGTGTTTACTGAATTTCCCCGTTGTAAAATCCCATGTTATTTGAGAGTGGAAATATGCAAAGTAACATTTTATTTATGCCAAACCTTACACATCTCATTACAAAAAAATTTGTATATTATCCATCTGCACACTGACATTTAAAACAATCTTTAATGTATTCAAGATCACATTAGCCGCTTATAATATACAATCTAAAAAGTCTAATTAATATAGACTATAAAGACAAAGAACCACCAAATAAGAAATTTGGCATGTACAAGAATAAAATGCATAAACTGTAACAAAATTTGTATAGGCTAAATAAAAAGGGGTATCAGAGCTAGAGCATTTCAGGAATATTAAATGTAAATAAACGGAAAAGTCAGCGATAGCTTCACATTTTGGGGACACCATTTGTGACATATGTAAAAACGCAGAATTAATGAAAGACGTCTATTATACCATAGACCTTTCTGTGCAGCAAAATATACTTATTCGGGAGAATAAATATGATCTTGTGAATTTTAAAGTCCTGAGAGAAGATAATTTGATCAAGTTCATTCAGCTTCATCTGCCAGGGAGGCAGTTATTTGCTAGTCGTGATCAGCTATAAGAGCAAGGTATGACAGCTTTAGTTTTGAGTAGGGATGGGACCTCGATACTCTTGGCATCAAAGTATGTCTTAAGCTAAACCTTAAATACTTTTAAATTTTTAAGTTTCGTATAATTGAAAGTTGTTAAAAAATTTAACTTTATTCTAGATAAGGAATAAAAGGAATCGAGACCACGTCATTGCCTCACGTGTGTCCCCAAAGTGTGACTGGACTATAATTCTAGATAGACCTTGTTTGCATTTCTTGTGGGTGAATCAATGCAACATTTCAGAGAGACTTGTGTCTAAATGAAAACATGCAAAACAGTGGGGGAAGGAATAGAGGTACTGATGTAACATGCAGTCTTAACTGAGTTGTGAATAAAGCTTATTTAGCTGATGCACTAAATCACGTTTCTGCAGTAGTCTGGCTTGTTGACTCACTCTCAGCCATTACATTTACCTACTCCAGTGACCAAAATGTGTGAATCCAGCAAAAATAAATCAGAACTTAAGACGTGAGATAATACAGCACATGGAAATATTTGTTCTTTCCTTCCATCTGTTCGTGTTTATGCAAGTCAAACTCAGGTCACGAGCATAGCTTACAGGTATATTGTATGACTAATTTCCGTAATATGGATAGAAAATAATATAAAAGAAAGTTTTCAGCACAAAATATAGTTTCATAAAAGGAAGCAAAGGAATATTATAATTATAAATTATTATTATTGTTATTATGCTTGATTAAGAATAGGGGATATATAACCGAGGTTGTGGGTTCAAACCTGGCAGAGGGCGATTTTTCGGGTGTAAAAGTCCTTGGCATGGCTTCCTTCAGAAGAGAAGTAAAGCCGATGGTCCTGTGTTGTGGATTTACAGCATGTAAAAGAACCTCAAGCTTGATAATGAGGCTTCTGAGCAAAATTTCCAGACTACCCAATATAGAATGGGACGCTAAGGACCATGTAGTTAAAGAGCATCCATGAAAAAAAACTCAATTTTGGGGATATATAACCTGTAGCATTATCAAGGTAAAAATATTGCTGCCAATGGAGAATGTGTCAAACAGGAACAGTTTCGGAACAAGCCTACAATACAAAATTGGTTACATACACAGAAAACTGTTAACAAAACAGAATTCAATGAACAAGCTGTTGCCTTTACAGGTTTTATAAAGTTAGTATCTAGTATTGGTGTTGAAAAATCAGTATCAGTATCAAGAAATAGTGATATCATCCCATCGCTAGCTTTTAAGTATACATGAGTAACCTTTTTCAGTATATTGTGTGGATAAAAGAGAATGTGTGATAGCACTAAGAACTGACAATTTTGGCTTCAGGTTTGTATGTGCTTGGTGCCAACTTCTGAAGCTTAAAGAATGTATAAGTCATTAGATGTTGTACTGCACAAACTTTGTTATACAATCACATCCCATATAGTCATACTATTTAAATAAGATACCTAAGTAGTTATTTCAGTTTATTGATTCTTATACATCTGTGTAATTCTAGAGGTCCACATGTGAGTCTAAACGTCACTGAAGATGAAGTAATGGATATCAACACAGGTGGCGTAAAGAATGAAGTTAAAAATGAGAATGAGACATTAGGTGCATCAGTTTTGCGAACAATTCTTAATGAGGTAAAAGTATTTTACAGTTTGTTTATTAATTTGAAAGTAGGATTAAGTTTTGCTCCTTAGAAAAATAATGTACAAAGCATTTGAGAATAGAAAATATGTTGAAGAATACATGCCTCCAGAGTAGAAATCAGCAGTTTCTAATTCTCTTTGATGTCCTACAGGCTTTGTCTTTCATACTTGGTAACACACATATAGAAACATTGTTTCCAAATATTTTAATGCATAATTTATTTTATTATATTTATCTTGTGAAACTAGTGCCTTCCAGGGTCATATCAGCATTTGACAGAATTTTCTACCACAGTAATTCTTTCCATGCTAGTAAATCTACTGATATGATGCTTTGCATTTAAACATACTTAAATGTTATCAAACTAGGAAGGGATTAAACTTGCAATCTTGGAAGCCACCATTCAGCCATCTGTGTATTCCACCCAGGTCACTAGTGATTTATGGCTATACATATTTTTTTTACCACCTTTTAAAATGTGTGTACCAACAAAGCTGGTGATGTATTGTATGAACCACCTTCTAGAGCTGCCATTAGAAGCTAAATTTATGGTCAAACTTAAGTCCTAAGTGCCAAAAATAGTGTGGATTCAGATATAACTGACACAAAGGTCCACTAGAAGAGAATATGTTGTTTCTAAAATGAAAAAGAATCAAGTTTAAACAGAATTAACGTGTTTTGTGTACAAAGTTCATATCTGCATGGGGAAAACAGAAACAAGTTTTATGGCACTTCTATACCTTTTGAAGAGTGGCAGTAGAAGGATATACTGCTTATTGTTGGACATGCTTAAAGTTCAAACAATGAAAAGTGTTATTGATTTGTATGACTTTCTTACAATCTTTTATAATTCTGTAATTCTAATTTTAAATGTAATAAAATACTGCCATTTGGTGCTACTATATAGTACTCACTTTGGACATGAGAGTTAGCTTGAAAACATGTGCAGCTGGCCAAGTGGAATGAAGACCAATTACTCGACTGTCTGGATCATAGTATTTGAATGGACATTCCATAAATTTTATAGTAACTCGTAAGCAATGCTTACATTAGGAACCAAAAAAACCAGCACTGAAAGCTCAGAATCTTCAGGATAGTTTTTGTAAACATAATTAAGAGTATCATTACCAAGCATAAAAGTCAGATTCAAGTATTCAGGTAAACCTTCAAAGAGATGCCAAATATTATAGACATTGTGACCGATTGCGTAAAGTTAACTGCAGGTTGATGGTAAGTGCCTCTTGGCCCAGCCCCTAGGCCACACCTTCAACTGGCCATCCAGAACATTCCTTTCGGCAAGTGCTAATAGCCTCCCTTTCTAGAGCATTTCTCTTTGTATGTGAGGCCTATATGAGGGAGCTGCTCTTGCCTGTGAGGAGTTCTGTTAGTTAAGAAGTTACAAACTGAAAAATGGACAGTGCCAGTGCAGTTCAGTTGTGAATTGTGACTCAGTAGTTAAGTTGGAGTTGTGATTCGAGAATCAGTTGTGTTGTGTTCCGAGTGTGTGCCAAAAGTGACTAAGTGTAATGTTTGTGCTACGTTGAGTACCTAAGTGATAAATAAAGTGTGATTTACAGTAACTGGTCTTCTCATTTGTTACAATATCATGCCTCAAAGGCAACTTGCAATGTTGTAAGTTCTTTAAATTTCCAGACTTTATAGTTAGCCTCTATTAAGGCGTACTGTGTTTTCATAATTGTTCTTTCACACTAACTGTGTTTAGGTACCAAGTTGCAAAGTTGAATCAGACTGAACAAATTCAATGTCACTTAGGTTTTGAACCATCACAGAGCTTCAGCTTTCTATGCCAGTGCTCTTACCGCTTGAGCTAACATGGCGAGATATCTTCTGATTCAAGTATCCCAGTAAACCTTTAAGAAGAATTCAAATATGGCTATGACATTGAATTTTTCAATTTCCCAACTTGTGCCTACACACAACTAGTTTGCAAGAATAATCCTCAAAACCCTAATATGCAGGTGCTATGTTTATTCATAATGTTGTACATTTCATAAATGAATTTACAAACATATTTCTAAGAAGTAAAAATGTTAAAGTCTAATTGAACATGAGTAAGCGTAGGCTTTCACGGCCGTGTTCGTAATTCTAAAAGAGTCTTCCGGGCTGATTTGCTGTGGTCTGCTGGAGTAATTGGATCCAGACGTTTCGTCCACTACTGCGGTGGACATCATCGGTGGCGTGGTCAAAGTCTTCTTGGTGAAGGTACAGTTGTGTCTGAGGCGTCGACTGTCCGGGATGCGATATTTATACACGGGGGGGTCTTCTCTGATTGGCTCGGGGCTCGCTGAGGCAGTGCGGTAGGTGGGAGGGGCCTAGCTGCATACTCGGCGCTACTAGATTCTGATTGGTTCGCGTTGTTTGACTGTCTGTTAATGCCATCAATGATGGGGTACCAAGTTTTGTTGAGCTTGAGGGCTTCTTCCTTCCTATTGAAGTTGTTGGAATGCTTATAAATTTCTATGGCTTCGCGCTGTAGTTGAGCGTGGTACTGTGGGATGTTAGATAGAATGCTGGTGTCCTGAAACTTGATGACATGTGCGATAGCAAATTTTCATATATATGTTTGTACTTCACGCGTATTTGCGAGAGAACTTGCTTTACGTAATGTCTTTTTGTTGTCGAGCCCCACGTTGTGGAGCCAATTTTCGACGGTATTAATGTTACAATGTGTTTAACATTATTATAGCACCACGTTTGGAAGCCAATTTGCAACGGTATTACAAATAATGTTGTGTGTTTACTTCACGCGTTGCCATCTTGTGACGTCACTCCTTGTTTGGTTCGTAGCTCCCTCTGGCGTAGCAATTTGTATCAATTAGTTTCCGAAAGAATTTAAAGTTTTGTATACTGTCCTCCGGCTAGCTATCATCTTATCTTGGTAGAACTTGTATCTCTTGCAGGGTGTGAATCAGAAAGGAATCTTTTATCCAGAAATGATACTGATGAAGAAATTGGTTTTATAACTTTTATTGTCGAACACGTTCACTAACACTTTTTACATATGAATCTGGATACTTGCCAAACTGAAACTGTTTGTAATAACTTCTTACTTATCACTTTTAACTCGAGTACTTCAACTTTGTGTATTTTTTTAACTGTATAATACTTTATAATAATTCTCGTAATTCTGATGCGCGTAACTTGACGAAATGAAGGACTGGCTGACGATGTGTAGTGTACACAAAATTTTGATGAACTGAACGGCAAGCTACCTCGGGCCTGGCTTATTTATACACTTGCCTCAAGATACGCCTAAAGATTATAAATGAACTGCTATTGGCTAATAAAACGCGCCAACATTAGCGTCTATTTTAATATCCAATGAAAACCACTAATACATATTACTTTAGGAAATGTTCTAGAAGCTTCTCAACGGAAAAAACGCGCGAACATTACGTAACTTCCTTGTTCCCGGTAATGATAAACAACTCACCCCCTTGCTGCATTATTGCGTTATTGTCGACAGTTTCAGTAAAGCCGTATATTATTATTTACCAATAATAATTACAATTAATAAACATCAGAAATCAATGTCACATAAAAATACATATTCATATTACTATCATTAATTACATCTGAGTAATTTGTGATACAAATTACCGTATCACATGCTCCCCCTCCGCTTCTATAGCATGTTCAGCGACCGCTGACTTTTCAAATTGTCCAAGACGGCAGCATCTCTTGTGCTCGTTTAGTCTGGTGTTGATACTGCGTAGCGTCGTGCCAATATATACTGCACCACATGAGCAGGGGATCCGGTATACGCCAGCCGAGGAGAGGGGGTCCCTCGGGTCCTTGGCTGAGCGTAGTAAGTTATTGAGCTTTCTAGTAGGCTTGAAAACCGTCTTGATATTATGGTGTCGCAGGAAGCGTTCAATCCTGTCAGTGACGTTCTGAACATAGGAAAGGAATACCGTGCCTTTGCTCTTAGGTGGGGTTGGCTTAGCAGAGATCGGCTGACGTCTTGGTGGTCGGAAGGCTCTCTTTATTTCTTGTGCAGAATAGCCATTGGCTTGTAAGGCTTGTTCCAAATGGTGCAGCTCTTGTGGTAGTAGGTGAGGCTCACAAATGCGGGAAGCGCAGTGTAGAAGAGTTTGGATCATAGCCCGTTTATGTTTCGGATGGTGGTTGGAGGTTTTGTTGAGATAACGGTCTGTGTGAGTGGGCTTGCGATATACCGTGTGCCCAAGTTTGCCGTTGTCTGTTTTGCTGACCAGCACGTCCAGGAAGGCCAGCACGTCCAGGAAGGCCAGCTGACCGTCTTTTTCTTTTTCTATGGTGAACTGGATGCGCGGATTGAGGCTGTTGAGGTGTTGAAGAAAACACAGCAGAGGCTGCTCGCCATGACTCCATACGACGAAGGTGTCATCTACATAGCGGAACCAAGCAGACGGTTTGTGAGATGCTGTGTTCAGAGCTGTGGCTTCAAAGGATTCCATAACGAAGTTGGCTACTACTGGACTGAGTGGGCTGCCCATGGCCACGCCATCGATTTGTTCGTAGTAAGAATGATTCCACTGGAAGTAGGTGGTGGTAAGAACGTGATGAAAAAGAGCTACAATGTCATCAGGAAAAATCTGCTTCAGTTGAGTGATGGTGTCGTTGACAGGGACCATGGTGAAGAGAGAGACAACATCAAAGCTGATTAGTATGTCTTGAGGCTGCAAAGTGAGATTTTGGAGTTTCTCAATAAAATGTGAACAGTCCTTTATGTAGGTATCAGTGTTGCCCACATGCGGTTGCAGCAGGTTGGCTAGATATTTCGCGACGCTGTATGTAGGAGATCCAATACCGCTGACAATAGGTCAGAGTGGTAAATCCGGCTTGTGGATCTTGGGTAGGCCGTACAGTCTGGGAGGCAGGGCTTCGGATTTTGTGATGCGTCGTTTGTCTTCCTCTGGTAGAGATGATTTCTTGATCAGAAGGTTGGTATTACGTACTATGCGTGCTGTCGGATCATGTTGTATCTCGCGATATGTATCTGGTTTCAGAAGATCCTTGATTTTTTGCACATGTCCTGCTGGTTGAGGACTATGAGAAACTTTTTATTGAGAAACTCCAAAATCTCACTTTGCAGCCTCAAGACATACTCATCAGCTTTGATGTTGTCTCTCTCTTCACCATGGTCCCTGTCAACGACGCCATCACTCAACTGAAGCAGATTTTTCCTGATGACATTGTAGCTCTTTTTCATCACGTTCTTACCACCACCTACTTCCAGTGGAATCATTCTTACTACGAACAAATCGATGGCGTGGCCATGGGCAGCCCACTCAGTCCAGTAGTAGCCAACTTCTTTATGAACTGGAGAGCCACAGCTCTGAACACCTCAATCCGCGCATCCAGTTCACCATGGAAAAAAGAAAAAGACGGTCAGCTGGCCTTCCTGGACGTGCTGGTCAGCAAAACAGACAACAGCAAACTTGGACACACGGTATATCGCAAGCCCACTCACACAGACCGTTATCTCAACAAAACCTCCAACCACCATCCGAAACATAAACGGGCCATGATCCAAACTCTTCTACACCGCGCTTCCTGCATTTGTGAGCCTCACCTACTACCACAAGAGCTGCACCATTTGGAACAAGCCTTACAAGCCAATGGCTATTCTGCACAAGAAATAAAGAGAGCCTTCCGACCACCCAGACGTCAGCCGATCTCTGCTAAGCCAACCCCACCTAAGAGCAAAGGCACGGTATTCCTTCCCTATGTTCAGAACGTCACCGACAGGATTGAACACTTCCTGCGACACCATAATATCAAGACGGTTTTCAAGCCTACTAGAAAGCTCAATAACTTACTACGCTCAGCCAAGGACCCGAGGGACCCCCTCTCCTCGGCTGGCGTATACCGGATCCCCTGCTCATGTGGTGCAGTATATATTGGCACGATGCTACGCAGTATCAACACCATACTAAACGAACACAAGAGATGCTGCCGTCTTGGACAATTTGAAAAGTCAGCGGTCGCTGAACATGCTATAGAAGCGGAGGGGGAGCATGTCATCAAGTTTCAGGACACCAGCATTCTATTTAACATCCCACACTACCATGCTCGACTACAGCGCGAAGCCATAGAAATTTATAAGCATTCCAACAACTTCAATAGGAAGGAAGAAGCCCTCAAGCTCAACAAAACTTGGTACCCCATCATCGATGGCATTAACAGACAGTCAAACAACGCGAACCAACCAGAATCTAGTAGCGCCGAGTATGCAGCTAGGCCCCTCCCACCTACCGCTCTACCTCAGCGAGCCCCGAGCCAATCAGAGAAGACCCCCCCGTGTATAAATACCGCATCCCGGACAGTCGATGCCTCAGACACAACTGTACCTTCACCAAGAAGACTTCGACCATGCCACCGATGATGTCCACCGCAGTAGTGGACAAAACGTCTGGATCCAATTACTCCAGCAGACCACGGCAAATCAGCCCGGAAGACTCTTTCTAATTGAACAGATAGTAACATAATACTTTTATTCTAGGTTGGTGGTGTAGTGTGCAGTTTCGAAGAAGCTGTCCCACAGCTAATGTATTTCCGAAGAAAGACTGTTCGTCCATCTCCTTGGAATATTGTAATGGATATTGGCTCAATTATGACGATTAATGTATCTGGGTATAAAAAGGTAACCTTCATGAAAACTAATAATGCTTTAGAAAGTTTTAAAGTTAAGCTCAATGAGTTAAAATAAGTTTCCTGTTCACTCTGAAAATCACTGGCTTTCAAATGACGAGCTAAACAATTTTTTGTCACTTTATTGGATACAAGAATTTAGAAACAAGCCAGTTGTTAAGGATAAAAAGGAAGTGATAAAAAGTTGCTGTTTTAGTAAATAGGAGAGAGGAAACTGAACTCATTATAAAATAAAACTGATAATTTTGTGAAACCATAAACAGGAATTGCAGTAAACATTTAAACTAATTGCAAAAAGAAGTAAGCGTACATTTTAAGAAACAGGCACAAGCATTACCTATATTCCAAAATTAAATGATATAATCTGTGCCAGCTGTTTACATGTAGTGCAGCAATAATCTTTGCTATAGTTTATTTTGTTGGGTTAGTATGAGCTCTTGCCTTGTGGCTTTTGTTTTGGGTGAGCTCGGGTGAAGAGAGGCGACCAGCTTGGGAGCTTGGAGGGTTCATTGGTTGGACAACATGAGATAGGGTGGAACCGTGAGAGACGTTCGCTTTGTGCCTTCCTGAGGTAAGTCACCGTGCAGCAGCTTATTTAACTTTGGTGAAAGTGGAGCTTGCTTTATGTTTTTGTGTGATCATGGTAATCTTTCCTATGTGCAATTACATGAGGTAGGTAATGATATTCCTGTAGGGTGATCTCTCAGTGAGCTGGGATAATTGAATGGGGCTAGTCATGTGGTTAAGAGGGTGAAAGTGCTCTTGGGAATATTGTTATGAGTTTGCATTCCCTTTTCCAGAGCTTGGGATTGCACCTATTTGTTTGTGAGGTGGTTACCTTTGTGTTTTAATTCAAATTTATGGCATGCTATTTTAAAGTGTTAGGTTGGGCTAAATTGTTTTTCACTTGGTATTCAGCCAAACTGTATGTTACGCCGCATTGGTGTGTGATTGATACTTTTGTTATCATTAATTTAATGGGTGCAACAGAGTTTTAATATTACCCTGTGTAGGATTTGTTGCCCCAGGTAATTTTATGGGAGTGCAAAATAATACATTTTCTTGTTCATGGTAGGAAACGGAGATAATTATGGGAATTATTCTGCAGAGCAATTCCTGTTCATTTTGTAAGCATGTTAATTTCAGCTCACTTTAATTGTACAGTAGGCCTATTAGCTGCAATGTTATATAGTGGCCTGACATGGCATGCTGCTTGATGAAACTACTGAGCTCTTAGTAGGCATAGTATTTTGAGAATTTTGTATACTTTTATATGAGTGTGAATAATATATTTCTTTGCTCATGATAGGAAATAGTCTGCAGAAAAATTTCAATAATTATATAATATCTAATTGTTGTTTAGTTTTCAAGGACAGAAGTATTGTTAATTGTGATGTTATGTTATAAATTGAAGTGAGTCGTTACATATTATTTCACATCACAATCGCACTTGGTGTTAACTGAGAAGCGCTTTCAAGAGACATGTTTGTCTCATCTTCAGCACAATATGTTTATGCAATCATATCTGCTCAGTTATATAGTGACATGAAATGTTTGGTAAAACTGTTGAGTTCGTAGAATGCATATTATTTTGAATGCTTAACACCCTTTTCTATTGCTGTGAATAATATATTTCCTTATTTATGATAGGAAATAGATATAATTATTGGAATTTTTCTTCAGGCTGATTACACTAAATTTAGTTCAGTGTAATAGTGTTTCAGGTTTATGTAACCATGTGTACTAAGTTATATAGTGGCATGACATGCTGCTTGCTAAAATTACAGTCAATATGCATAGTATTTTGAAAGCATAGTACATTTCCATATCAATGAATAATTTATTTACTAATTGCTGTTTGTTTTGCATGGGAGTCGATTTGTCTCACCTGAGAAACAGTTTGTTAAGTACATAGACTTAGCTAACTTAGCATCCTTTCATATAATTAAAGTGCATGTAGTTGTATGCACCACCAATGTGGTGCAATAAACGAATTGGCTGAACACCAGGTGAAAAGCAATTTAGCCCAAACTTAACCCTTTAAAACAGCATGCCATAAAATTGAATAAAGCGCGAAGGTAACAACCTCACAAACAAATAAGTATAATCCCAAACCCTGGAAAAGGGAAAGCAAACTTACAGCAATATTCCCACAAGCACTTTCACTCTCATAACCAAATGACTTTTTCCCCATTCAATTACCTTAGTGCACTGAGAGATCACCCCACAGGAAAATCATTAACTACCTCATGTAATTGCTCATCATGATCACACAAAAACATAGATCAAGCTGATCCCCACTTTCACCAAAGTCAAATAAGCCACTGCATGGTGCCTTACCTTAGGAAGGCTCAAAGCAAATGTGTCTCACAGCTCTGCCCTATCTCATGTTTCCACACACCCAACCCAAGACCAAGCTCCCAAACCAGTTGTCTCTCAGCCCCAGCTTGCCCTAAACAAAAGCCATGCAAGAGTTGAGAGCTCATACCAACTCAATAAAATAAACTAGAACAAAGATTGTAGCTGCGCTACTCGTAAACAGCCAGCGTAAATCTCAAAACTGCACTGATGATCTTGAAACAGAAACTAAAGTCCTTACCTGATTATTTGTATATGTGAGAAAACATAGTTATTTTCATTTGAGGTTATATTTGTGTATTTATTGTGATATTTGTTTATTTCACATGTGATTGTGATAATTGTTAATTTATGTTTATTATGAAATTAAGCATTGGTTTAATCTGACCTATATTTCTGTTTTGCAGGATTGAATTTATTGTGTAAAGGTTAAACATGGCAGATACTAATAAAGTTACCCAAGAGAAAAAAATCTAAGCAGGAGTAGTGTGCATGGCCATAGAATCAACAAATTTGTTGATTCCATGAATAAATGAAAGATCAAAATTTTATCTAACAAATTCAATAGCAGCCTCCCCCTAGGCTGTACATCATTACAACCCAAGTCAGATGCTAAAGTAGTAGCCAGAGTAAATTATTTATGCCCCAGGTAGGGGATGATACTTTGGGGTGATTGTGAAATGTAAAAAGGTTCTTTCACAAAGAATAAAGTGAATGAGGTATGTAATTCTACACAGTTCATAAATAAACCCCCAAAAAAAAGTTTGATCTGCGAATAGTCAAATTTATTTCATCTTAATTCAGCAGCATCAGACTCCCAGAGATCTTCCTGTGACAGCCCTGGGGTATAAAAAGAGAGTTCTCATCACTCGCCACTGAGGCATCATTTTAAAAACAAATTTAATTATCCATATTTTCCACAATCGCCCACTTTAAAGATTTATTAAGTAAAAAACGATATTTTCTACCCCAATATGTAGTACCTATGTTATTTTTTACTTTGTATCACATTGGTAAAATTACAAGAAATAAATTATTATTAAAATATATAATACAAATTGACATTTTGGTACTATACTTCACTTAGTAAAAAAACCATGTGCAGAACATTTGTTTTAGTAAGTTAAAAGTTGACTTATTCATAACTATGTATTTTAATAATAGTTATGGATTCACTGTGTTAATTCCTGCTGTGATTTGTACAAAATAAATTATGTTACTTTTGCGAACAGATTGCCCATGTTGCTGCGCCAACTTGGAAAACAACTTCTGCAACAGAGGTGGGAACTAGAGTGATAAAAGAAAGCACATTCTACAAACAAGATGAAGAGCAAACACCTGTTGAGGTAGCAGATGTTATTGAGGCATACAAATTTGGCAGCACAATAGTTCCTTTCTCAGGTTACTATTACTGTTTTACTTCCCTCTTTCATCTTAGTAATTATTCTGTTTGCTTTCCTTGCATGGTTTATGATACTTGAAACTTAAAATTAGAAGGCATAGTTTTAGAATTATTCCTTGCAAATAGAGGATGGCTTTCTCTTGTTGCACTTATAGCTGATGCATAGAGACCTTGAAAAGGATTATAAAGATTGTTCTCCATTTTATGAAAAATTAGAGCATGATTGCTTTAACAAAATTAAATAAAAATTCTGATGGGTTACACTCACATGACTTTCTCTACTCTTGTACAAACTATTTTCTCAAACGCTTATTCTCCATCTACTTCATGTTAATCGAGATAAACATTTGCAGACTATCTTATTGCTAATTTTCTTGTAGATGTAAGGGGAATATATATTTACAAGGGCAATATAGAAATACAGTAGCCTTTAAGCACATACATATCTCTTAATAGTGGTTGCTAGGTGCAGCACCATTCCCTTTGCCACAGATTAATACTCTTTGCATATACAAGACAAAAAAATGAATAACGAATTCCCATTTGAGAAAATAAGTATTGAAAAATTTAAGAGAATAACAAGCAATATCTCGAAAATGGTTCACTCAACAAAAAAATGTATATGACATAAATTGTGTATTTTAATGCGATCTACATTTTGTGTGTAGTAAAATTTTGTCTATCACTTATGGTTTATCAGTTATACAAAAGTTGTTCACAATGAAGAATACTTTTGGAGACATTCCCAGAAAATTCAAGATACACATTTTATTTGTCATGAAAACATCTTAAACATATGATACTTTAATCAAAATCGTTAGAGCCATTTTTGAGAAAATTAAAATTTTTGAAAAATGTTCCATGTAAAGGGTAATCTGGGGTGGGGAGATTTTCTTGAAAACCTTCGTGTCGCATCTTTGGAAGATACTGAACCTAAATACCAAGTTTGGTGTTTATCCGACTGTTTGTTTCTGAGTTATGCTGTTCACAGACAGACACACAGATACACACACGGACATGTTTCCAAAAATGCTTTTTTTGGATTCAGGGGGTCTCAAAACATGTATTTCCGGTGAAATCTCGGTATCAAATTTTTGGGTGGAAAATTACAATACTTCCCCTACTTACTATACGTAGTAGAGAAAGTAATAATCTGGAGTAAAAGCTATAGTTGTATAGTTTAATTTTATATTAATAATGCTGTAGATTACAAAATACTTTAAATTACAAACAAGGTCCTTAAGTGATTTTTAAGTAGAGGAAGTTATGATTTACCTCTATAAATAGCAGACATAAAAACTAATCAATCACTTCTCATAACACTGCTTTTCCTTCACATTAAGGCCACTGCATTACTGCTCATGTGCCAGCTGCAGCAGCTCGGACTCCTGTCGAAACACTAATAATAACCCCACAACCGTCTTACATTCTCATAGCTACAATTACAATATTAAAATGCTAATAAACACAGAGCTAATCTAAGAGATGTTGGAAATGTCCTTCTCCATCCACACATTTCTGGCATCATCTCAGAAAATTTGCATTCACATTTGAGAGTTCTATATCCAAAACTGAGTGAATTTCTCACTTATGTTTTTTTAATGTCTTACAGTGTATGGTGTTTGTTGCATACATCTTATTTTTCATGTAGTCATCAGAGTTGGGTAAATTTCTGTAATCGGATTTTGCAAAATGTCAATTAGAGAGTAATTGACTGACATTTAATATACTTTTCTGATAAATCATGGTCCCATTTATATGGCTGTTTCATCACAAAATAGCACATATTGGAGTACAGAGAAGCCCAGTTTTACACACAAAATTCCCTTGCATGATGCAAAAATTGGTGAGTAGTGAATGCATACAGAATAATAGGACCCACATTTATTTAACAAACAACTCCAGAGAGATACAGGAATGGTGAGGTTATTTTTTCCAAAAAGCGATGTTATTTTCAAAGGTTTATTTGGACATTTATTAACATATATTATACACCTTTTGGTGCACCCATCACACTTAGCACTCATATACAAAAGCTGTCATTTTATACAGATAATTTTCATTCAGATTTTTCTGTATATCTGTCAGAATACTGTTATAGCAAGACAAAACATGCTCAGAGCCACATTTGCACAAGGTAATCAAGTATTAGTTGCATAGATTTCTCAGCAAAGTCTGATTTTGAAATACTTACAGGTTTCAATGCAGTCCTCGTGTCCTTTCACAACTTCAGCCATGTTTAACTACAGCCCTTCAGTTCCTTATAACCTGAAATTAACTTATCCTGATCCAGTTCTTTGAGAAAAGGATGTTTGCTGAAGTTTTGTCAGGAGAGATGTATTTATTTCTTTTAGGAAGATAGTTCTGGGATGCAGACTACAAGCTTTTTAAAAATGTCCCTTGCTGGATCTTGCGACATCAGTTTATTGAGTTTCACTGACATTTTTTAAGCAACCTGCTTAAAGGAGGCTTTAACAGCAGCTGTTGTGGCACTGAAAATGACATCCTGCTCTGGGGTTTTGAAGTCTATCTGCAATTTTCCCAATTCTTCATAAAGAAGATGAGCAGTAGGATATTTTGATCCTTCTAGTTTGGTTACCAGTTCAACAAGGCACTGAAAGTGTTCCCTGACGAAAATGGCTTGGGAACGAGCAGCCGAAACCTCTTCAATACTCAAGAGATAGAAAGTACTTCATACACAGGTGGTAATATCTTTAAGTTCTTCTGATTTACAGAACTTGACAATATTTGGCAGATAATCTGCCAAATAAAACACACTGGTGAACCATAAATTCCAGCTGGTAACCACTGGCATTGGGAACAGTTTACTCCTGTTTTCTCCTTTAGAAAGGTGGAATAAAGATGTTTCCTTTTCCTGGTGTACAGGAATAAACTCTTAACCTTGATCACTACAGTATTCAATTGTAATTCTTTGAGGACAAATGTTGCCAAGAAGGCTCAGTTTGCCCAGCATTGGATATGTATTAAATGATCTCCTAAAACTAATTTTAGACCCTCTACACATTTTATCATATAGCGAGCGGAGTCTGTCACTATACAGTTCACTGACCCATAATCTACACCATATTCCTTAATGGACTCAAGAATTGCGCTAATGCAGTTGGTAGCATTTGCAGACTCAAGAGAATGTATGCCAGCAACCATTAGTTCAGGAGCAGAATCACACAATATTCTGAACAAGACTGTAAAACACATTGTCCCATCCTGCCTGTGGACTAATCACAGAAAAATGTCATTTTTTTATTACTTTCTCTACTACATATAGTAAGTAGGGGAAGTATTACATTCCACCCAAAAATTTGATACCGAGATTTCACCAGAAATATATGTTTTCAGGCCCCCTGAATTAAAAAAAAGCGTTTTTGGAAACATGTCTGTGTCTGTCTGTCTGTGAACAGCAACTCAGAAACGAACAATCGGATAAACACCAAACTTGGTATTTAGGTTCAGTATCTTCCAAGAGATACGACACGAAGGTTTTCAAGAAAATCCCCATACCCCAGATTACCCTTTACATGGAAAACTTTTCAAAAATTTTAATTTTCCCAAAAATGGCTCCAACGATTTTGATTAAAATATCATATGTTTAAGATATTTTCATGACAAATGAAATGTATATCTCGAATTTTCTGCAAATGTATCCAAAAGTATTCTTAATTGTGAATGACTTTTGCAAAACTGGTAAACCATAAGAGATAGACAAAATTTTACTACACAAAAAATGTAGATCGTGTTTTATGTCATATACATGTTTTTTGTTGAGTGAACCATTTTCGAGATATTGCTTGTTGTCCCCTTAAATTTTCCAATACTTATACTTTTTCTCAAATGGGAATTCGTTATTCATTTTTTTTTTTTTTTTTTTTTTTTGGTCCTGGTAATGCAAAGAGAATGGAATACTTGACATAGCAACCAGCTCTTAATATATTTGACTATCGCTTAAAGCCTACCAATTCCCCTTTTATCTACAAGAAAATTAGCAATAAGATTAACATCTCGATATCTTGATTAACGTGAAGCATATGGAGAATAAGCGTTTATAAAAATAGTTTGTACAAGAGTAGAGAAAGTCGTGTGAGTGTAACATATCAGAAATTTTTTTCTTTCACCTTCAGTACAACTTATGCTTTTTGGATGCTAGCTGCCTCTCCCAGTATTTTTGCATGTGGCAGATCTCCACTTCCTGAAGAGAATATTACAACAAATAAAACAGCTATAAATATCTAAAACTATGGACAGTCAATCTAAGTTAACTTTCATAAGCTCCCTTAACTTCATCAAACAAAGCTAAAGCAATTTTTCCATTAAGTTTCTGAAATTTACCAGTATGTAATCATTTTTATTAAACTTGTGAATATTCCCTAAGCTAAAGTTTTCAAGTTTCATATTATAGAGATCTGGAAGTGGAAAAAAACAATAAGTGGATGCAAATCACCCATATAAGCACGGTTTGCATGAAAATAATGGTTACTCCATTATGAAATGCAATTTTGTAATTTATTACTATTACTTTGGGTTAAAGCTACTTTTATCAGATTAATAAAAAAATTATTAAAAGCTAGCATTTCATAATAATTTCGTTTAGAGTAACCATTACTTTCATGCAAACCACATTTATATAGGGGATTTGTGTTTACTTCCAGTGGTACTATACACGTTCGATAGGAAGCTATGCAAGCTGCACAATCTGTGTTAAGTGTGATAACCTGAATTTACAGTTAGCACAATTTTTTCTATTGAACATAGCTTTGAAATGCTTTAATCTGTTCAGATATGATCTTTTGCATGCTCAAATTCAGATACGATACTCAATCCAGTTATCATAAAGAATAGAGCTCCCGTAACTTGTACGCTAAGAACCATAGTAGATAAAGAGCGTCCATACATAAAACAACTTGTATGCTGTTACATATAAGATTTTTGAAAATAGCTCCCTCTCTCTCTTTCACTCACACATGCACATGTACACACAGAATTTCAATTCCTGCCAAACTGAACAATGTGGAAAAACTATGTAGGTACATGACTCATATTTGTTATGATAGCCCTGATCCGATCCTACTTACCTATAGTACAAAATAATATTGGATTTGACATTCAAATCGAAGTGAATACTTGATTCTGTGACTTTTTCAGTACAGAAAGTGGACTCGAGCATTTTTTAATACATTGAGTAAACATATTGTTAAAAAAGTGAACTTGCATATTTGTAGGTAAATAAAGTCACTGTAAGTTACAATCTGGAAGAAAGCATTACCTAAAAGTACCAACCTTCACAGTATTTATTTATCCATCTTCTTAATTTGGAGTCGTCCAGCTTTTCCATGGGAATATATGCTTTAATGAAAGCTTTTGCAATGTCTCTTGCGAATGAGATAGTTGCATCTTTTTTCTTCTTCGGTGGCTGAAACATTACAGCAACTGATGCTGTGTTTGTTTGCTTTGCTCGAAGAAGCTTTATGCTTTTCGCTTTGAATGTGCTTAACACACGTATTTCTTCTTTGCCATGAAACTGTACAATTACATGTTTTGCACTTTAGCACACTGTTATCGCTTACTATAATGTCCTCGTTAATTCTCTCTTTTAAACTTTCACATTTACATCGGGCTTTGGCGTGTTCATACTATCACAACACAACAGGTGTACAAGAAAAGCTAGGGCAAAATGAACGACTAAAATTTTGCAGTTGCATTTACTGATTTACACCTATTCTGTGATTTGCCTGATGACCGTGCGACAGTATGGAAACAGAAGATGCACTGACACACAGGAGGAGGCAGAGTAAATAACTTTGTTCCTACACTGCGCTTCCTAATGTCAAAAGGTCATTGTTGGTATCCATCCATCCATCCATTCATGTCATTAGACTGATATATATTATACACAACGATTTGGCAATTCACAAAAATTTGCAATATTTTTTAAAAAAAATTGCAGAATGCATGTTGTTCTTAGAAATGCGCTAAATTTGCGTTATTCTTTGAAACATGCCCAAATTCGCATTATTGCAAAAGTGAATTTTGCGTGCCCCTACAGGCTATGAATAATAATAAGGAAAGTGTGTTGCTATGAAAACACTATGACTATGAAAAGCCAAAATTGGTGAAGGGTGACTTCATTGTATAACAAAGCACCCTAATTTTCACAAATTAATTATGCAGGGTGTATCATAATTAATAGTGCAAACCAAAACAGTTTAAAGTATATAATAACAGAAGCAAAAAAGTTCCAGTAAACATGGATCCACAAACAAACCGTGTGTGAGATTTATGATTGCAAATGTGTGGTTCTGAGCTGTCACTGACTTCATAAAAAAACAATGTCTTAATAAGTATAAATGAATTTGAAAAATATACTTTTCGTTTATTTGCCATTTTAAGTTGCCTCACAATTCACTCATAGCTGAACTTAACAAGGAACACAATTCTGCTTTAGTATGTTACATGTTATTAATACTGTACACTCTTCCTGTTAAAGGTGGTGTTCAAAATGCCATCCTTGCACCTGGATGCAATACTGCACTCATCTCTGCAAACACCCCCGGATCATCTTGAAATTCTTGATAAACACGTACAATTCTTTGCTCCAGTACTTCAACACTCTCAATGGGAGTGCTGTACGAGGTCTGTTCAAAAAGTATCGTGAATTTTGAATTTCCGCGTGCTACGTATATTCGATTTTCGATTGTTTTGTGGCGTTATGTTGGTATTCATGTCCCTCACTTATGTTGACAAGCTCGACCATTTTGAATGTTCAGTTAATTGTTGACAGCTATTTTGCTTGGACATGTTTTGGCTCGTCTTTGATTTTTGCCTATTCCAAAACATGGAACAAAGGATCTGTATCAAATTTTGTGTGAAAAACAAAATTAAGTGCGTGGATGCATTCTGAATGTTGACTGTGGCATATGGTGAAGCTACCTTGGACCAAAGCAACGTTTATCGGTGGTACAAAATATTCTCAGAGGGCCGAGAAGATGTGAACGATGAAGAGCGTCCCGGATGCCTGAGCTCGTCAACAACAGACGAAAACATTGAAGAAGTGAGGAAAATAGTATTGGCCAATCGTCGAATCACTGTTAGAGAAGTTGCTGAGGACCTGAACATAACGATTGGCTCGTGCCATTCAATTTTTACCAATGATTTGGGCATGAGAAGGGTCACCACAAAATTCATACCAAAGTTGCTCAATTTCGACCAAATTGGTTTTTGCACCATGAGAACACCCCTGCTCACACATAGTTGCTTGTGTGCGAATTTTTGGCCAAAAACAACACACTTATGATGCCGCAGCCACTGTACTCCCCAGACCTGGCCCCCTGTGACTTTTTTTTTTGTTCCCAAAACTGAAGAGGCCCATGAAAGGATGACGCTATGCCACGATTCAGGAGATAAAGATGGATCGAAGGAGGAGCTGAACAAGATCACAAAAAACAATTTTTTAAAGTGCTTCGAGGATTGGAAAAGACGTTGGCACAAGTGTATAATATCTGGTAGGGATTACTTTGTAGGGGACAAAATAGATATTCATGAATAAATAAATACTTTTTTAAAAACACAAAATTTGCGATATTTTTGAACAGACCTTGTACACTACACTTTGAGTTGACCCCATACAGCAAAATCCAAAAGATTGATATCAGGTGATTGAGGAGGCCAAGGTACAAACCCTCCTTGACCTATCCATCTTGTACCATATATCCATGTTAAATGTCTTCTACAGTAACAGCAAAATGTGCCAGTGCTCCATCATGCATGTACCACATACTCCGATGTTGTTCAAGGGGAACATCCTCAAGCAATTATGGAAGATTCTGCCACAGAAACAAGATAGCTCTGTCCATTGAA
Organism: Deroplatys truncata; assembly: GCA_030765065.1. NCBI lineage: Eukaryota > Metazoa > Arthropoda > Insecta > Mantodea > Mantidae > Deroplatys > Deroplatys truncata. Next base: position 57,898,084 of record CM060979.1, on the reverse strand, counting down.
TTTTGTTGGAAGAATGTATGGCCTTATGAGACGATCACTTAGTTCCCCTAATCCACACTCAATGAGAAATGTCGCTGATGCTGTGACTCATGAATAGCATGTAGGTTAACTTTGCACCATGCACGTGTATTATGATGATTAGAAATATAATCGCTTCGATGGTAAATAAAATGTTGTGTAAAACAAGGGTTGACTGCAGCCTGTTTTTGCATCCACTGACAAAAATTCACTCTAGGATCAAAATCCCAATCACTGAGACATTGAACTCTTTGAAGGTTGTAAGGATACAGTGTATTGCAATTTAAAGTGCTCCATATGCTACTGTGGCTTAAGTCACTTATGTGGCAATTCTTGTTGAAGTTCCTGGAGAGATTTGTACTGCGTCCAACACCATCTCCTCAAGTGCAGGCGTAAAGCATGCAGGCCTTCCTGCTCCCCTGCCATGTGTAAAACTACCCTGTTCTCTTAGATGCTGATGTATCCTTGTAAATGTGAGACTTTCCGGGTGTCTTCGATCAGGGTACTTTTCACTGTACAAACATGCCTCCATTCATTGCTGTTAGCGAAACCATACATGAAATGCATGTCCACATACTTTTTGTTGTGCTGTATGGTTCCATTTTGACTACATAAACTTTCGCATAGCTGACACTGTTCAGACAAGTGATCTGACTGCTTCGACTGTGTACTATACCCATTATCTGTTGTGTATGGTATGATTGCAACTCCAGTGCTCAGTTTTGTAAACGAGCACATTGCAAATTGCTTCTAAGTGTGCAACGAGTGAAGCACAACTAAGGACGTCAGTGCCGGCAATAACCACACATTTGAACAATAAATATCACACATGGTTTGTTTGCAGATCCATGTTTACTAGAACTTTTTCGCTTCTATTATTGTATACTTTCAACTGTTTCGGTTTGTGCTATTAATTATGATACACCTAATAGATTGAAATACTTTGAACATGCTGAGGTATAATTTAGTATTAAAACAAAAAGCAGAGCTAAAAAGAGATTCCTCACTACCAATAATGCTGCTAATAAGGCCTGGTAATATTTCTACTACAAACAATTTACAGCATGGATTAATTCATAGACTGCTATTGGACACAGAAGAAGAGTCGTCATACCATATGTTTAGTGCTTAATACTACAAATGCATTTCCAGAACCCAGTGAAGTATATACAAGGTTTCAAACTTCTTTAATATTCTTTAGTAGTGACAGATCAACTACTTGTCCAATAAGGCATCCACACATTGTGAGTACAAAGATTTATTTTTTATTTTACTCATCAGTAGTTTCCATTCTTCGTTAGATTCTTCATTTTTTTTTATTTATTATTTATTTTGTGTATTTTATTTGCATAAAAATTGTGATCTAGTGCTGCAATCATGATTCTTTGTTGAAGGCCATAATATGAAAAATGTAGTTTTTTTTCCAATCATATCCAAGACTTAGACACTGATAACTTTCTAAACTTATGTATATAGTGTTGAATATGGGACAAATCTGCTAAGAGAGTATTAACCAAAATAATTTTCTTCCTACCGTTATAGCTATTTGATTGTCCTTTAATCCATAATTTATTTATTTCGACTTCTTCCAGTAATTCATCATGTTCACAAGATTTCCATTCACCATTTTCTAGTCATTTATATTCATCTTTATATACTTGTATATTTGTGTGTCAGTTTTGTAACACTACATCACTTACACTTTTAATGTATGAAGGAACTAGTTTAAGGAGCTGTTACTTCCATTGTCAACCTTGGGGCTCTGACTGCCTTTGACGGTTGTAGGTGACTGCAGCCTTCTCTCTTGCGATGGAACGACAAACTTCTTTACCAAGATGCCAACTGGTGGGATTTCGAAATTTATCAGATGGTCTTTGCGCTTTCATATTAAAATGTTTCCCATGTTGGGAGTTTGGTGTGGCCTGTAAGCTTTTTAGTGGTTTCAGATTTAGTATTTATTTATTCATCAATTGAATCAACTACATTGATATAGGACATATCAAATTTTTAGTATACAAATATTCACATACACATGCACTCTCACTCTCTATGCATAATAGCAATTTCAATTGCATCCAACATATACAGTAAAATCTCGTTAGTACGTTTTTGCGGGGACCCAAGGATTTGGACGTCATAGACGGGAAAACGTGTTAACGAAAATACATAATCTGCAACTTAAGAACATATTTATGTAATAAAATCTAATAATACATCTTACCTCAAAAACGGATGTGAAATATAGACACTATTTACATTGGTTTGAAATACATATCGATAGTTGATTGCTTTGTTGGTTTTAATGCCAAAATTTTACTGTCCATCTTGTTTAGTAAAGTCATTACATCATCATCAACTTCGAAACTGCACACATATCGCTTCACTATGTCCATTGCCTGCATGGCTTCTGACACTGTAGGTACTGGCTCAGGATCTGGTTCATCGTCACTTTCGTCTCCCACTAATGCTTCATCTTTCACTTGTTCTTCAAGTATTTCATCTATCATCGCTGTTTCACACACTGGAATTTCATTGTCAATGTTTACATAGTTTTCGAAAGACACGCCGGCATCGTCTGCTATTTGGCGCCATTCTTCACTCTCGGAAAACTCGTCTTCTTGCGTAATTTCATCACCAAGAACTCGGCAAAAACCGGCTTTATTAAAGCAGTTCCTAATGGTATCTTGCGTCACACAATCCCAAGCAGTTCTAATAAAATGCATGGCATCTAAGACGGTGATTTTTCTTGTCGTCGATTTCAGTGCAGCCAACCTTCTCTGTACCAGCCTCTTACGATACGCATGTTTCATGCACCGAATTATGCCTTGATCTAAAGGTTGTAGCTTACTCGTGCAGTTTGCTGGGAAGAAAATGATCTTTATGTTTCTTAAATTTGAAACAGTTGGTGGATGAGCAGCACACTGATCAATAAACAGTGCAATTTTCCTGCTTCTTATGCCCAGTCTTGCGTCCCATGCTCGTAAGAAATTTTCAAAGGCGGCAGAAGTTATCCAGGCTTTTGTGTTGGAAGTGTACTTACATGGAAAAGATCTCACATTCTTAAAACATCGCGGATTGCGTGCTTTTCCAATAACCAGTGGTACCAATTTCTCCGTTCCACTTTCGTTACAGCACAACAAAACTGTAATCCTCTCCTTGTTAAGTTTCCCACCGTGGCACTTAGTGCCCTTAAAATCCAGGGTTTTGTCTGGCAAAAGATGGAAAAATAGTCCTGTTTCATCTGCATTATACACATCATTGGGGCTATAGTCTTTCAAAATTGACGGGAGCGTTGTATTTTTCCACATTTCTATGTTTTCACACAGTGTAGCGTCAATATCTACGGCAGCAGCCTCACCTCGCAAACATCTGTAGACTAAGCCATGTCGATTCTTGAGCCTTTCAATCCAGCCATTGGATGCTTTGAAATCATCCAGTCCCATCTTCTGTGCTAAATGTGTTGCCTGAGCTCGAACCACAGTACCGTCTATTGGCACATTTGAAGCTCTAGCTTGTGTAAACCACTTTAGCACAACATCTTCTAATTCTGGAAACTGGCCAGGGCGATTACGTTTTCTTTTAGCATTTTTTCCTTCTTCAAAAGCAGTTTCAATTAGTTTACGTTTGCTAACAATTGTGTTTAAGGTTGACGGAGGAATGTTTAACTTCCGCGCTATATCCACACGTTTCATATTTGGATTGCGATCTACTTCCTCAAGGATTTTCAGTTTTTCACTGTTGGTTATTTGCCGTACTTTCTTTTTCTCCATTGCGAACAAAAAGTTAAAATACTTTTACGTTTCGTCAACACTCAACAGCATAAACTAACCACACCAAGCCACTGTTAAACTAAAGCGTCACCGCAGAACACCAAAGAGCGTCACTAAAGCATCCCCCCCCACACACACACAAAACGCGTCCCACAAATACGTACATGCATGGTATTGGCTGCCGGTTCCACCCCGCCTGGTTTGACCAAAGTAGCGAATGAGAACGTCTAACTTTGAATGTAGTAAATCTACTCCCGCTGGACCGTTACTTTTATGTTCTCAAAAATGACTATTAATACCGACCGACCAAGCATTGGCATTGGCCAAAATAGCGAATGAGGGCATCAAACTTCGAACGTAGTAAGCGGGAGCGAGAAAACGTACTAAACGAACGTTATTAATGCATTTGATGCATTTTGTGCCGGGACTTTTATAATTCAACGCAATACACGGGAAAACGTGTTAATGAGGAACGTGCTAACGACATTCCACTGTACATGGGGTGAGATTTAAATATGTTTAATTATAAACGAAAGTTAAACAGTTAAGGGCAAAATTCCCATTTTTTTGAAATAGCAACTTGCAGTTACTAGTTGATTTTTTTCTATAAGTCTTGCCACCCTTTTCTGAATTTTAAATACAGTGGAATCTCGTTAGCACGTTCCTCATTAACACGATTTCCCGTGTATTACGTTCAATTATAACAGTCCCGGTACCAAATCACCAAATGTAATAAATAACGTTTGCTTAGTGCGTTTTCCCGATCCCGCTTACTACGTTTGAAGTTTGATGTCCTCATTCATGGTTTTGGCCAATCCTTGATCGGTCCAGTGAGAGAAGGCGCTTCACATTCAAAGTTTGACGTCCTCATTGGCTACTTTGGTCAATCCTTGGTCACGGGGTGGATACCGGCAGCCAACCACATGCATGTATGTAAATATTTGTGTGACATGATTTGTGTGGGCGGGATAGAGAATGCTTTACCTTGGCATGGTAAACGATAGTTTCTACTGTTGAGTCTTGACCAAACATACGTAAATCGTATTTTAACTTTTCATTTGCAATGAAAAAAATAAAGTGCAGTAAATAACCAATAGTGAAAAACTGAAAATCCTTGAAATAGATCATAATCCAAATATGAAACATGTGGATATAGTGCGGAAGTTAAACATTCCTCATTAAACATTTATCATTATTGGAAACGAGGAAGTTACGTAATGTTGGCGCGTTTTTTTTGTAGAAATTGCTGGAATATTTCCCTAGAGCATATGTATTCATAATTTTCATTGGATATAAAAATAGACGCTAATGTTGGCGCGTTTTATTAGCCAATTGCAGCTCAGTTATAATCTTTAGGCATATCGGGGTGTATGAGTATAAAAGGTAGGTTAGAGGTAAAGACCCCGTCAGTTCATCAAAATTCTTTGTACACTACACGTCGCATTCCTGTCAGTTCGTCGAAAATATTTGTATGATACACGTCGCCTTCAGTCCAGCAGAAATATTACACGTCGGCTATCGATTCACAAGTTACGCATAGCAGAATTATGAAAAATCTAAAATGTTGTAAAGTTAATTATACAAAAAGTTGAAGTACGCGAATTAAGAGTGATCAGTAATGAAGTTATAACAGTTTCAGTTTGGCGAGTGTCAAGGTCAATGTGTAAATGTGATAGTTAACGTGTTCGACAATAAAAGTGTAAAACAAATTTCTTCATCAGTGTTATCTTTGGATAAAAGATTCCTTTCCGTTTACACAACCTGTATAAAGAGAAGTGCTTGACCAAAAGGATAATAGCTAGCCGGAGGACAGTGAAACAAAATTAAATAAAATAAAAGTAGCATTCCTTCAAACAAAAACTAATTCTGCCGCAAATTGCTAACACCAGATGGAGCTACAAACCTAACAAATGAATCACGTCACAAAATGGCTTCAACACGTGGAGTAAAAACACATACACAAATAACAAACATAAATGTCACTTCAAATTGGCTCCCAAAGGTGGGGCTAACAAATACAAACATATACAAATAAATAAATGTTACTTCAAATTGGCACCACAACGTGGGGCTAAATAAATAAATAAATATAAGTATTAACCACTACAAATTGCATATTTTGCATTTTCATTAACACGTTTTCCCGCCTATGACGTCCAAATCCTTAGGTCCCTGCAAAAACGTGCTAACGAGATTCTACTGTATTTCTTTGCTGTGTGATGAATTACCCCAGAAAATGATGCCATATAAGAGAAGGGAATGAAAGTATGAGTAGTAAACTGTTTTTAAGCACCTTTAGCTTAAAATGTGTATTACAGTTTTTATTGCCAAGCAGCACTTGCGTAGTTTTCATGCTAGAAAATTTATATATATACCCCAGAAATTTTGTTGTTTTTTGAACACACTATTGGTTTATCTCCTAGTTTTAGTACTTTGGGTCTAGGTTATGTTTTTATTCCAAAAGTGAAATGCTGCTGCTATTTGTCTTCTTCTATTAACTTAGCATTTCTGAAGTGTTCTTTGATTCTGGTTTTTAGACTTCTTTTGGTTTTTCCTATGTAATACTTTTCACATTTTATACAGTTAAGTTGGTATTGTCTATTGTCTGGGGAAATCGCATCTTTGGTTTTCATAAATAGCATGTTTATTACAGAGTATCTGTTTATTGGAGCCAAGATGATATTTTCTTCTTTTTGAATTTTTCTAAATGCTTTTAAGTGAACCTCTGAATGTATTACGGTCTTTTTCTGTGGTGAGGGTGCTTATTTCTTTTATGGTTTTCTTTTGATTTTCTTTGTTTATCTTCTTGTACACATACTTTTATTGTATCCATTTTCTTCTGCAGTGTGAATTATAGTTTTTAGTTCTTTTTTGAATTCAGGGGTACATTAACTAGTATGTATGTAAAGATGTTTATTATTTCATGATTATGAGATACCGGGTTATAGCTGTCAATTTCAGTTTGGGGTGTTATCTTTTTTTCTGTTGTGTACTTCCATTTTGTTATATATTTATTTGTATTTTCAGATGTGGATAAATCCATGATGAAGTATAATTCTGGTGCAAAATGTTTAAGTGTCCTGGGCTTTACAAAGAAAGCAGCGATTCCTTGGCATCTGTTAAGTGGAGAAGGTGTTTTGTATTTTCTACCTCGCAAAGGAGATCCGGTGAGAAAATAAGTTGTTTAGTGTATTAACTATTTTGTTTGCACAACATACTCGTGCAGAAGTCAGTTTTAACTAAAGCTTTGAATTTCTGTGCTCCTGCATAAGCTTGTCAATATGCTTCAGATCCTTAAGATCAATATACTAGAGTAATAAGCAGCTTATTTTGGTGTTAGAAGCTATCTGTACATAGCAAATTCCAGCTGAGTACATACCTCAGAGCGTAGTTACAACACATTGTATAGCAGCATTGTAACAATTCAAGATGTTTGAAGGGGTACTGTCTTTAAAGTTAATTTATTACTAAAGTAAAAAATCTGATGTGTTACGTTTGCATAACTTTCTCTACCCTCTGTTGTTTATTAGTGGGTATGCAAATTATTCTTACGAAAGTCTATTTTTCTATCTACTTCATTTTAATCAAGAAAACCTTTGCAGAAATAGCTATATTACACATTTCGTTAGGGTACAAAGGGAACGATAGTTGAGTGTTTAAGAATTGGACACTATATGAGGCCGTCAAGTGCAAAACTCATCTTATCCAAAAATTAAAAAAATTGAGTTAAAAATGGGATTCAATACTTCTTGCAGTTCTCTACGAACTGGTGACTTTGGGTTTGAACAAAACTCATCTAATACACTTTCAAGAGAGTCCCGAAAACTGCTGTTCAATGCAAAACTCTTCAAATTCATGGTGGCGGTTGATGCAGAACTCGTCTAATCCATCTTACAATTCAGAGCAAAACTTGCCTTATCCAATACTTGTTCCACTACAATTGTGCTGTGTGAAGAGCAAAACTTGCCTTATCTAGCACTAAGAAATATAGCAGTTTTGCTTATCTGTTTCCCTACATTGGTAGTCCTGTGTGATTCCAACTGTTTTTATTATTAATTTTGAAGATTTAGAAGCTAGTAAAAGTGATGTGTCATAATTTAAAATAAGGAGAGTTGAAGGCTGTTACACTACATCACTAAAATGTTCTTACTTGAACGCGTTTCGGGAGACGGTTTGCTCCCATCATCAGCATGTTTTCAACTGATTTTGCCGGTTATTGTCTGGGGAATAACCGGCATAACAAAATCTTTAAACAAACCACAGGCCTAACTATGGGAAACCCCCCTTTTACCATTTTTAGCAGAACTATATTTGAGCCATTTTGAATGCCATATTACTCAATCTTTCCCACATCTATTCAAAACCTGGTATAGGTACGTAGCTGATATTTTTGCTATTCCAAAAATACTTTCAGAAGATGCTTTGAAATTATTGAATTTACAAAAAAGATCTATTAAATTCACAATAGAAAAAGAAGAAAATGGCCAATTACCTTACCTAGACATCAGGATCATCAGAAATAATGCACACAACAAACTAACGTTCGGCATTTACAGAAAACCAACTCACACAGAAAATTAAAAACAATAGCTACAATACTACAAGCCACAAACATGCAATTTTAAACAGCATTACTAACAGGTTAGTACATATACCATTGGAGAAAGAGGAACACCAGAAAGAATACCAATACATTATCCATATAGCCACCATGAATGGATACCAGAAAAAAACAATAGATAAGAAGACAAAAAAAAGTTTGAAAGACAGAAATGTATCAACAAACGACTACTTTACTGAGACAACAAAACCCACAAGCATATATAAAGCTCACTTACCACCCTTGGACACATCATAAATTTCAAAAGATTTTCAAGAAATACAACCTCACCCTGACTCCACAGAATAACCACAATATACAGAAACTACTATGCAACAGAACAAAAGACCCTATCCCCAACGATAAATCAGCTGGTATGTATCAAATTGTTTGTAATGACTGTAACCTGGTATATATAGGAAGAACCAAAAGAAATAAGACTTAAAGAGCATATGAGATGCATTTACCAAAAACAGACGGATAAATCAGCAGTAGCACATCATTTCTGGTCTTCAAACCATGATATCACTCCGAACATAAAACTCTTAAAACCGATCAACAGCAGCAATGAATTGGACATCTGGAAAAAAATACATATCGTCAAACACAGGAATCACCTAATGAATTTCCAACTGCCGCCACCCAGCAGCCTTTGGAGGTTCATCAGCCCAGCATCAGAGAATACCACTAGTCACACGCATTCCCCAGACAATGACCGGCAAAATCAGTTGAGGACATGCTGACAATGGGAGCAAACCGTCTCCTGAAACGTGTTCAAGTAAGAACATTTTAGTGATGTAGTGTAACAACCTTCAACTCTCTTTATTTTAAACATTCAAGGAGTTTCAAAATCTCTATATTGCTGCATGAAAGCATAACCTTGAAGTATTATTGAAAGTCAGATTTAATAATTAAGCTTACTATGTAAAATCCTAACCTCAAAATTCTGCTACTTAAGTAGTTAGGTTACTTATAACAACACTGTTTCGTAGAAAAATAGTGTAAACATCCCAGATTCTAGAAACAGTCTGATTTGAATTTGCATCTGGCACCTTATAATTATGACTTTATAATCCATGAATATTTTCAGTTTGCCTGATTTATTGATAATAGACTTTTGCCTATTTCATTTTATTTGTTGCTTTGCTAATTTAATTTACAGCTATTCTTTTGTGTGTGTTGCTTCAATTAATTTTTCATATCTTGAAGGACCTAATATTTCTCTAACATTTCTGCTGAAACTTGTTATAAAACACAGGATAATTCCTGAGCAGTTTAGATGGGACAGAACCAAATATAACAAACTCTACTCCTCTAATTCAAAATGCCAAACACAACCTCACACACTCAACGAAGCTAGTATATAGTCAAAGAGTGTAGATGAAATGAGTATATACTTACATTTAAGTGAACAAGATGGCTGTAGGGATGAGTATATACTCGTTTGAGATAGTAGGCTTTTATTCTTATGAAAACGAGTATGTTATCATTGAGCTGAGTATATAATCACAGAAAGTGTTCATACTCATGGGTATAAACTTTGAGTAAGTACTTGCTTTTTATTCATACGACCCATTGTGACGTAATAAGCAAATAAATTTGAATGAAGTTACTGGCGTTCTACGGAACGGATTTGCACTCGAATCTAATGCGCACCATGATTTTGAGTACTATATTTAGTCAAAAAAGGTGTGCATTAGATTCACATAAATATGGTATCATATTTTAATCAAAATCGTTAGAGCCATTTTTTAGAAAATAAAAAAATTTTGAAAAACATTCCATGTAAAGCAGGGATTGGTATGTAGGCAAATGTTGTATTTGGGTGCCCTTGCTAGCCCGGTGTCTGCACTGGGTAGAGTTGTACCTATTCAGTTGTAGTCGGCAGTGGCATGTTAAGTATGGCAGAGCACAGTGAATCGAAATGAAGGGAAGTTGAAACTTGACTTGATAGTCCGTGGCTGATAAATGTTTTGTATCTGTTGCTAATGAGCATGCAACATGTCTGTTGTGTGATGTCATTATAGCAAAAAAATATAATATTCAAAGGCATTACAAAGCAAGACATAAGGCTACACATGACACATTAGGAGAAAAGCAATGATCGAAGCTACTAAATTACTAACTTCATCACAAGAGGTTTGTTTCGAAATAATTTCATTCTTGTATTTTCTGATAGTGCCAATTTTGTGTTAACTTAGTTAATTATGTGATCTTACTTATTTTCTAACTAGGATATTTATTAATAACATAGACTATTATTGTATTATTGTATTATTATTATTATTATTATTATTATTATTATTATAATTTAATTTATTTATTTATTTATACAGGAAACTGACTCACAAGCTTAGAATCAGTCTGCTGTTTAGCTAAGTTACAAAATTACACTCTTCATTGCGAGAGGTGTATTTTCTCAGTGCATTGTGTACTTCATCAAGAAAATTTGTGCAGCAAAATACTTCATTATGAAGATACAATGGGTATAGTGGTAAATGTGGTGATTTTTAACAGAGCAGCGGAATTAAATAATCGTCAGTTCAGGGCGTTTCTAGATGATGTCGATTCCCCTCACACAGATGTACCGTACATTTCTGCTATGAGATTGTTGAGTTGAGGTACAACTCTAGAGAGATTCTTTCAGCTGAGGGAAGAGAGCACATTGTTGAAATGAAATGGGGAAAACATACCCAAGCTCTTGGATTCATCATGAATTTCAGATCGTATTTTTACCCTTTGATATTACTGGTCATTTAATTATTTTGTGCACTTCATTGCAAGATAAAGAGAAGATAATAACCTCCATGTATTTTAGAAAAAGGTCTTGTGTGTGTGCCTGAATATGGCATAACTCTAAACAAAAAATCGTATATAAGCTTAGCATCTTCAAGGAGCGACACAAAGATTTTTGACAAAATCGCCCCACCCAAACTACCTTTCACATGCATAGAAAATTTTTCAAAATTGTTATTTTCTCAAAAATGCCACTTAACGATTTTGATTAAAATACCATATTTTAAGGCATCTTGAATTTTCTAGGAATAGCCTCTAAAGTCCTCGTTCTGAATGACTTTTGCACAACTGGTAAACCGTAAGAAATAGACAAAATCTTACTACTCAAAAAATGTAGATGTTATTAAAGCACACAATTTATGTAAAATTATTTAGTTGAGTTAACTATTTCCGAGATATTTCTTGTTATTAGTTTGAGTTTTCAAAAACATGCTTTTCTTAAATGGGAAATCAGTATTAATTTTTTTTATTTATTTATTTATTTTGGCCATGCAAAGAGAACAGAACTTCAAAGCCAGCGCATAACAACCCGCTCTTAAAAGATTTGGCTATTGCTAAAAGTCTACTGTATTCCCCTAATCCTCTTTTACCTACAAGGGAATAATAAGACAATTTCGGCAAATTTTTATCTCAATTAACATGAAGTAGATAGAAGAATAAGCATTTGTAAGAGTAGTTTGCACAAGAGTGAGTAAAGAAAGTCATGTGAATGCAACATATAAGATTTTTTGTTTTTTTTATGTATGTATTTATTTCATCTGTGTAGTCTAGTTTGAACAGCTTTGAGAGCCAATGCTGTCTCACTTGCAATGTTTAAATGCTTTGAAATGTACATACCAAAGGATCGTTGGTGAATTTTCAGTAAGTGTATCCATGTACAACTTGTTGGTAATAGAAAAGTGAAATGTAATAATACTTGAGAAAGCACTGAACACATGTGTTCGAAGGTAATTCGTCAAAAATAGTGAAATTTGAGTCAGATCCATTCAGAGCTTTCTTAAGTATTACAATAAGTGCTCTTTTATTTTTTGTTGACAGTGTGATCCATTTTACTTCCTTTTGCTCCTTGATCATTTTATTTTCTTATCTGCCAGTGCTCTGTTGTATCCATTGCTAGCTGCTGTTCTTATGTATTTACCTGGGCATATGTGTATTCTAAAGTGTGTTTACCAGTCTCTGAAAACCAAGCATTTATTGCTGCTGTTTGCGCATTGTGAAGTTGAAGCCCCTTAACATCTGTATGCGTACTCTTCCTGTAAATCCCAAATTTTTATTTGTGTTCATCCTAATGACTTTTAAATCCAAGAATGTAATCATGTCTTCATTTCCTTCCCAGCTGTAAATTTTATCTCCCATTCATGTATGTTCAGTAGCTCCATAATGTAGTCTGTGGTTTATTGCTGATTATCGCAAAATATCATTATGTCTGAACTGAAGTTGAATATGTAGCAATAGGATATATATGCATTGTTCACAAGGTTTCATGTGCACTGTCCCAATGTTTAGTGTATTGCATTAGCCTGTGCAAGCGTAATGCTGTCACATAAACAAAAGTGAGTGTTTAACCACAAGGTGCAATCTTTAGAGTGTTAATGAGGGTTATGAAATAATGTGAATTATAAGATGTTTAAAATTATGCAATTGTAAATAGATTAAAGGTACATTATAAAATAAGGAAATCAAAGAGACTAAAAGAATGATGGAAATGACAGAAAAAAAAATCTTATGTGATACATTCACATGACTTTCTCTGCCCTCTATCTTTTATTATTGGGTGTGCAAATTATTTTTATGCAAGCTTATTTTTCTATCTACTACATTTTAATCCAGATAAATCTTTATACAAATAGCTACATTACACATTTCATTTTAGATACAAAGTGAGCAGCAATTGTCAAATGTTTAAGAACAGGGCGCTATATGCTGGCCTTAAAATTCCATGCAATTGCAAGAAACAACTGAATATTGTAAGGGCTTTAAGAGAATGACCAAGAAATGAACAATTGAAACCTTTGATAATGGATATCTCAGAAATGGCTTATGTCACAAAACTTATTTGAAATAAATTTGGTGTTTTAAACAGTTTTTACTCACATTTTCTGTCATTAGATTTTTGTCTATTGCTTAGCGCTTATGGTGTTAAATGCATGATGAACTAAAGAAAGAAAAGAAGAAAAAAAATCTGATGTTTTACACTCACATGACTTTCTCTACTCGTGTACAAACTATTTTTACAAACGCTTATTCTCCACATGCTTCATGTTAATCGAGATTAATCTTATTGCTAATTTTGTTGTAGATGCAAGGGGAATATGGTAGGTTTTAAGCGACAGTCAAATCTTTTAAGCGTTGGTTGCTATGTGCGCATTCCATTCTCTTTGCATGTCCAGGACATAAAAAAAATTAATAACGAATTTGAGAAAAAGTATTGGAAAATTTAAGGGAATAACAAGCAATACCTCGAAAATGGTTCACTCAACAACAAAAATGTATGACATAAACTGTGTATTTTAAAGCGATCTACATTTTTTGTGTAGTAATATTTTGTCTATCTCTTATGGTTTACCAGTTATGCAAAAGTGGTTCACAATGAAGATTACTTTTGGAGACATTCCCAGAAAATTCGAGATATACATTTCATTTGTCATGAAAATATCTTAAACATATGATATTTTAATCAAAATCGTTAGAGCCATTTTTGAGAAAATTAAAATTTTCGAAAAATGTTCCATGTAAAGGGTAGTCTGGGGTGGGGGGATTTTCTTGAAAACCTTCGTGTCGCATCTCTGGAAGATATTAAACATATATATCAAGTTTGGTGTTTATCTGAATGTTCTTTTTTGAGTTATGGTGTTCACAGACACACACACACACGGACATGTTTCCAAAGATGCTTTTTTTGGATTCAGGGGGTCTCAAAACATGTATTTCCGGTGAAATCTTGGTATGGAATTTTTGGGTGGAATACAATACTTCCCCTACTTACTATACGTAGTAGAGAAAGTAAAAATAGCAACTCAAAGTAATGTATTAAAAATTTTAAGATCTTTGTATAGCATTATGGAAATAAATACATACATACTAGTTATATGAGATTACACAAAATTTCTTCCAAATGAAGTGGACTTCACAGGGTATTACCAGAAAATTCAAGACACACATTTTATTTGTAATGTAAATATCTGTAATATATGGTATTTTAATCAAAATTGTTACAGCAATTTTTTAGAAAATCGAAACTTTTGAAAAAAAAGTTCCATGTAAATGAGAGTTTTGGGGTAACAGGATTTTCTGGAAAATTTTTGTGTCGCATCTTTGAAAGGTATTGAACCTAAATACCAAGTTTGGTATTTATCAGACTTTTTGTTTTTGAGTTATGCTATTCACATCAGAGACAACACATGGATGTATTTTTATTCAGGGGGCCTTAAAACATGTATTTCTGGTGAAATCTCGACATTGAATTTTTGGGCAGAATACAATACTTGCCCTACTTACTATAAGTAGTAGAGAAAGTAAACAATTCCTGGAATTTAAAACAAAGGTCTTCCAAGTGAGCAGTTCACCAAGCAACTAAACTGTGAAGATTTGGCTCTTCTGGTTAACTACCATCTGTTTATGTACTAGCTGTTGCTGTTTATGTAACAACAGAAGTGAGAAGGGTGCATCTATGCCTGTATTGAAACATAGGAACCAGAAGAACATAATGCATTTAAAAGTATAATATCTTGGATCTTTAACAAGTCTCCCTTTCCCTCTCTTCCCCCTCTCTCTGCTATTATCATTTGCAGTTTATGTTGCTTTCTATTGTCCATTCCAAACCAGAGTTTCCTCTGATATAAACAGAAGCACGTGCTTCGGCTTGTCACGAACCCAAGAATATACTCTTACGCCAACATAAGTAGTTCCTTAATACATGTATTTTATTATGAAATATTAGAGCAGGAAAGGTATAGAACTGCACATTTTATTGCGGTTATCATAATAACTCATCGTTAAAGGTAATGGATATATACTAGCTGCTAAGAGATTACAAAATATGATTTTCGCCTGCTATTGTGCTAATGCAGAGAGCATCTTGCTTGTTAATACCAACCAAATGCACGACTGCCACTCTCTTACATACACAAGAAATGCAGCAATGAATTCCCAGAGGTGCTATCTGGGTACCGAATAAACACTTTGCGTAACACAGGATATATGATAAGTGAACAGTCATTCATAATACTCTAACACACATATGCTCAGCTCAGGTCAAATCTTGTGATATAGTCAGTTGGTATTTGAGCTCACATGGCAGAGGAAGGTGCGTGTAGTGCAAATAAACTGTTCAAACACAGAAGCGGGAAACAGTTAAAAAGTGGCTAAAAACAAACAATACTTCATATATTCAACTCACTATTACAAAAATACCCGACACTTGCATTATTGCATATTGCGAAACTGATATCAGATTTTACAGGCGTTTCAGTGAGAAGGGTAACGAAAGCGAGCACGGAATATAAACAGACATAATACAACATAGAAGAGGAGAATCAAATGTGGGAACTTGTTTTAAGTGTGACAGTGCTGGGGAATTGTGGATAAGCTTGTCATTATTTTGGAGAGTAGTTCTGATTCTGATACGGTAGCTGAGTCATCTTTGGAGGATTCGGATTTGGGTATTGCACTTTTGCCCGAGGATTGTGATTAACGCAAGTAAAATGTTCATTGCCGCATACTTATAAAATCGATTGTTACCTCAGGTTGCATTTTGAACTATGATTCTCACGCAGGGCGCCTTTTTATAGATTAAATAATGTTCAACAAGCACGTGGGAGGGGAACAAGCAGACATTATGGGCGGGGATTGCGAACTACTTTCGCACGGATAATACAAAGAGTTTGTTTTCAGTGAAAGGCACTCTGGTTTGGAATGGACAGAAGTGTTTTTATTTATCAATGTGTTTTTAAGTGCTTGTATGCTTTGCGTTATTATTCAACATGTTATATTTTTATTCCAGGATGCAGCAGTAGCTCTTACAGCACTTATACAAGCTTTGGATGAACTAGATATGGTTGCAATTGTACGACGAGTGTACCTTTACAACACTGCACCCAAAATAGGTGCCCTTTTCCCAAAGAAAAGTAAAGCAAATAAAATGGTAAGTCATCTCTGCTCAGTTTTATGAGCAGTAATTAAAGTGCCTAAGCAAGAATTTTAATTGTCTTTTAAAATAACACTTATTGACATTATTTGCACTCATTAATCCAAATGCTTAGATTCCATGCTTATGACCCCATAAACTTCAAATCTGGTATATCCAGAAAACTGACTTATTTTCCCGTTTTCACCGGAAGCACCCAAAGTTCCACTCTCAGAATAAAAGAAATAGAATAAATGATTTTACAACTAAGGCCAACTGATCAAGTTATTTATTAGATGGTACAACTTAGCCCATTTATCTGATACCACAATGAATACCTATTAGTAAAATACATAGAACAACAATACTATGATTGCAGAAGTCCATCCTCCAATTAATCCTATCAATGCTAACAACAGTGTGTTGCCTTCCTTTGTGGTCATCATCTGCCGTTCAGTTTAGTTTTTCGTCCCTTGTAGTGGTACCTGAAATATACTATCTAACCTCTGAATGGCCTATGGCCTCTTTTTTGCCCATTATTTTGTATACAGATATTATTTTAGGCTCACTGTTTGCGCAATAAAGTGCATGTACGAGGGCAAATTGATAAGTCCATGACTTTGACTAGGGATAACGTTCTAATCACAGTTTTCTTGTTTGTACCCAAGTCTTACACTATTCTGGGTATAATCGCAGAAATTGAAGAATTGCTATTTTTAGCTGAGGTGCTTTATGTTTATCTGCCCCACGTATGGGAGCCAATTTGAAGAAGGCAATTTAGCGATGTTTTTGATGTTAGATGTTTCTTGTAAGCCCCACGTTTTGCACCAATTTGTGGTAGGTTTTTGGTTACGTAAATATTATTAAAGTTATGTAATGAAGGTACACTTTGATGTTGTTTGATTTTTAGGACACCAAACTTTATAGTGAATGATGATGCTTGTTTTTACATAATATTATTAAAGTTATTTGCCTCGGCTGCTTTCAGTCGTACTATAGAAACACAAATTCTTGTAGGGTTGTGATAAGACTCAAATTATAAGACGGCACACAATTTACGTTTTAATTTTTACTTATTTTTATTTCACTTTATATAGCACATTTTTATAAACACAACACTTTATAAAATAAAACTGTGAGCACTTAATACACTTTTGGTGGAGAACACAAATTTTATCATGTTTATACTTTACAACATTTTTACCCACGACTTTCACGTCTGCTCTGCACTACATCTTGCCCGAGACTGACTAGATTCAATGGTAAAAACCTTTAGCTTGGGTAATGCCATTCTCTTATTGACTAATTCTAGTCCAATAGAATTTAAGTATTCAAACTAAAAATCTTTCTTTACTTTTGATTGGCTAATTTCAAATTGTAAGCGAAATTACGTTATTACCGATCTTTTTCTTAACCAGTATTTTTTTAAAACTTCAGACACAGTATTATCACCAAAATTACAATATTGCCTCATTATTAACAATCCAAAACATAGTATTCTCACAGTTTTTGCACTATTAGAGTATATAAACATTTACATATCACTAATAAGTATGTTTACAATAAAAATAAGTATTTACAATGACTTTACATATAATTTATATAATAATTATATACATATTGTTTTCTAGGTGGGCTGTTATTGAATTTAATTAATAAAAAATACAATCAATATCATTTAGGCATTAAAATACTGCCTCAGAATTCATCATCATTTGTTTCTTAGAACATTGTTGAGAGCATCTAAAATAAGCGGATGTTTGTTGCTTTGTATAAAATGAGAAAAGTTAATTTCGTGTTCTGGTATGGGGAGTAGATAGATATGGTACATAGGAGTTTTTGTAGAGAGGTTTTAGGCCTGCCAAATGCTACAGTTAAGGAATTTGCTCTAATTGAAATGCAAAGAGTGGGGAGAAAAGGGGTAATAATGGAGAGAGCTCTTAAATATTGGTACAGACTATTAAATTTAGAAGAGAAGAACTTGCTGAGTCAGTGTTGTAAAGTTATAAATGGCAAAATGAAGTTCCTTTGCTCTTTTGTTTGTATGGAACACATACTCTTTGAAATGTATGCAAGTAAAAATGTCTGGTTTTAGTTTCTCAATCACTAACTCAAAGTTGTTTATTGTTTGGTAATTGTTCTTTCACACAAGCTGTATGTAGGACAAGGTTGGAAAGGTAGAATCAGACAGTAAAATTCAGTGCCATAGCCAGTATTTGAACTACAGATCTTCTGGTTCCAGTCTGATTGCTGTAATCAACCATGGCAACATGCCGGCATGACATTAAATTCCTCAATTGACTCGCATTTTTCCCAGTAAACCATAAAGAGATCGCAAATTCCTTTTGAGATGACATATGCTGCCTACTTACTTATTATTTATTTACTTAAAATCAAATAAATTCATGATTGAAAGAAAATCCTGAAATATGGAAAAATTGAGCTTTTTATTGAGTAAAATAATAATTTGAACTAAATAAAAACTTATTTTGTATTTGAATTCATTCTAGTTCCTTATGCCCTGATTATGAAAGAAAATACATGTTTCATTTCTCCGACACTTGCTTTTACCATTGAGTGCAAAAGGCAAACATCTCCAGTTATTACAGATTATGAGAGTGCAAAGGGACTTGTAGTTGAGCAGAGGCATGTATGTGTTTCCTTAACTATTATATGGTGGTATTTAGACACTGTGTAGCATAACTTTTCTTCTCTTCCTTGTGTTTCAGTGTCTCGTGTACATTCAGCTACCTTTTGCAGAAGATATGCGTGATTGTTATTTTACACCACTGCTTACTAAAACTGATAAGCCCACACAAGAACAGCTGGATTCAATTGATGCTCTTATTGACAACATGGATCTTACTTCAGTTAGGTGTGTATTTTATCAAGTGGAAAAGAAATTTGTTAAAAGAAAGATGGCCGAGAGTAAATGTTGAAAAGGCATGTGGCAAGTAGTTTTAAAGGTAGAGCTCAAATCACCAAATAACTTGGGTGAATGTTTATTATAAAGTAAAAGCAGCATATACATACCTACCTACCCATTATTTGGGGGGGGGGGAGCATTATCTTGGAATATTTTGGTTATAGTTTTGTTTCAATATCTGACATATTTTTAAAGTTATGATAACATAGAATAGAGCAATTAAGATAATTGCATATATACCAAATTGCCACTTTCAAGAAATTGAAATTTCAAACACTTATTCCCTAATAATTCAGAAAATATTAATATAGACCAGTGTATTTTTAAAGCAAGTCATATCTAATAAAATGATACAAAATTGTCCTCTCTGATTACTTTCTTTTTTAAAACACTATTAAAAAACACTGCTACATTTCTCGAAGAAGACTGTTATTTATTTATTCATTCATTCATTATCTGTTTACCCCCCTCTTATGTAGGACTTACACCCCCCAGGACTTACAGGCGGATGCCTGGGGTCAGAGGCCCGTCGAGGAGCAGACACTCATGGATCAGACAGAACATCCAGGATGGGTGATCAGCCCAATGCCTGGTATGGGATGAAGGAAGTAGATGAAACGAAATGATGGTGAAATGGATGAAAGGAAAGGTGATGATGGAGCAGGTGGTGGAATGAATGGCGGGGGAAACCGGAGAACCCGGAGAAAACTCACCCAGATGCCGCTTTGTCCACCACAAATCCCACATGCAGGTACCTGGGTTTGAACCCGGTCCGCCTCGGTGGGAGGCGAGCGATCTAACCACTCGGCCACGGCGCCGCCTTTTATTTGTTAATACATTTGGAAAAAAATCATGATTTTGTAAACATGGAACTTAATCAGTATTAACATTGAACTCTAGAATTTCTTTTGAGAGAATGTGGGGCTTAATTTGTATTTATTTTGACTATTTCACAAATAAAATTATAAAAATCACATATACACATAAAATGATGATAATTAAAAACAATAGATATGTGGTTATGAATGTGCAATCCAGCTTTTTAATGTCTGCTATAATTCAAGCAGACGAAAGTCAGAATTATGATTTACAAGATAATGCAATAAGTATAAGTAGGTGTGATGGGTTAAAATTTAAAGCATTTCTATCCAAAATTGGTGACTTGATAAATGAGGAGATACTCAGTATAATAAAACAGAAAGGTCTCAAGAAAAATGAAAGACAGCTGAAATACCAGGAAACTTAGGTATACTTTCGTGATAAACAGTTGCCATTCGTTTTCAGATTTTGTTGATTTAGTTTTTGTGTATGTACAAATTCATGGCTTTGTTAGAATCTCAGTACAATAATGTAATACATAATACAATTTAGATATATGAACAGGAATATTGTGATGTAATGGTACCGTCCCAGCACCTACAACAAATGTGACGTTAGCTCGGTGACATTGCCATCAGCGCACTTTTGAGGATTACGGGTTGCGGTAGTTGGAAGTGTGGGGAAAGGATGCCATTATAAGACATGTGACTTCTATTTCCAATTTTTCTAATCTTTAATTTGTCTAATGCAACCTAAACTATGTTTCAAAAGTAAAGAATTAAACAGATGGTGGATTTACCTGCTTGGCAGAGGAAGTCCGGTGCTACATCCTCATCGGGTCTAATGCCTACATTGAGATTACAAATTAACACAGTATAAATTTAAAGAACTGACCAGCAGTGGTTGGTCGAGAGAGAGCTGTCAAAAATTCCTAAGTTTAAATACCCGACAAAATGTTAGTCCTAGCTAGTAATTGACATAAACCTTCTGATGATGGGAACAACGGTTTCCCGAAACATGTTAAGTGAGTAAACTTAAGTGATGTTAGTGTTACAATTTCGACTCACCTTTAAATAAAAAGAAATTATATAATTCGCCCGCTTGCTTCAGCATCTGGAAAATGATGCGCAAGGAATCTAAAACCAATTTCCTGAAGTTGCTTAAAGTTTGTTCTGAATATCTCAAACTGTATAAAGTTATATTTATCAAAATCCGTTAAAATAAAATTATAACTGTCACAATACTATATAAATAAAGAATACTGATTTAAACAGAAGAGAAGAGTGCAGATATTACAGTGAGTACTTCTAAATTAATCAGTGATGAGAACTATATATATACTGAAATAGATTACTTTTAGGGCTGCAGTATTCGAAAACCTCTTGCACATTGTGAAAGGATTGCTTGTGTAAAAAAAAAAAGTCATTTACATCTTTCCTGAACTTTGTTTGATTAAAATTAGCTACTTTATTTGTAATTAGATCCTATATACCTATAGACAAAACAAAATGAGTCATGTCTTGAATGTCAAATTTTTCCTTCAGGACACAGTGCCTTGTTTTTACCATATGTAATACTTATATTCTTTAAATTAAATTCATTTATTAAAAAACTAGATATCCTTGAAAATGATTAACAAGTATTGTAGACACTGCAGCAAGTTGTACAGCATTACTAAACATGCTATCTTCCATGTGTCTTCTCTGTAGTGCTTTATAATATACTGTGCCTCAAAGTCTATCATCAGTATTTTTAGACCCATCTGTGTATATATAAAGAACATTTTCATATCTGTTACAAATTAATTTCATTGAGTTGCATTTTAAGGCTTGTGGTACATCATTCTTGGTATAACTGCGCAGGATTGCATTATCAACTACATTTTGTTCCATTTTTACTTCTCTACTATGTAGAGTAAGTAGTAGAGTAAGTAGGGGAAGTATTGTATTCCACCCAAAAATTCGATACCGAGATTTCACCGCAAATACATGTTTTGAGACCCCCTGAATCCAAAAAAAAAGCATTTTTGGAAACATGTCCGTGTGTGTGTCTGTCAACAGCATAACTCGAAACGAACAGTCGGATAAACACCAAACTTGGTATTTAGGTTCAGTATCTTCCAGAGATGTGACACGAAGGTTTTCAAGAAAATCCTCCCACCCCAGATTACCCTTTACATGGAACATTTTTTAAAAATTTTAATTTTCTCAAAAATGGCTGTAATGATTTTGATTAAAATATCTTATATTTTCATGACGAATGAAATGTGTATCTCGAATTTTCTGGGAATGTCTCCAAAAGTATTCTTCATTGTGAACGACTTTTGCATAACTGGTAAACCATAAGAGATAATCAAAATTTTACTACACAAAAAATGTAGATTGTGTTAAAATACACAATTTATGTCATATATATATTTTTTTAGTTGAGTGAACCATTGCTTGTTATGCCCTTAAATTTTCCAATACTTATACTTTTTATCAAATTCGTTATTCATTTTTTTTTTTTTTTTGCCCTGGTAATGTAAAGAGAGCAACCAGCTCTTAAAATATTTGACTAAGGCTTATAGCCTACCATTTCCCCTTGCATCTACAAGAAAATTAGCAATAAGATTAACATCTTGATATCTCGATTAACATGAAGCATATGGAGAATAAGCGTTTGTAAAAATAGTGTGTAAGAGTAGAGAAAGTCATGTGAGTGTAACTCATCAGATTTTTATGTTAATTATATTTGATGGGACATCTTCCATGTTTGCTATAAAACTCGTTACAATTGTGATCCAGACTCTAATGAAGACAGAAGCATTAAGTGTTAAGAGTTTACCCAGTGCATGCATGCACATACACACTCTAATAGACTGGATATTAGATTTGATATCTACAACACATGTTGTAGTAGTTTTTGGGACTCCCAACCACAGTTTTAGTGCTGCAAGTGTTTCTTTGGTGCATCATCCCAGACTTCACACCTAGATAATAGTTTGGATCTTATGTAGACTATATAAAATAATCTCATTGTTGTAATAACAGATCCCCATGTTTTATTTGCACCAATTTTTAGAAGATTTAATCTTGAGAGACATTGTGAGGTAATATGATTTGTGTGCATGTTCCATAAGAATTTTTCATAAAGAATGATGCCAAAAACTTTTGAAGTTGGATTGTATAGGATTTGCAGAAGATAAATGGGAGGTTGTAATTTTTCAGGCTTTATCTTGTAAATATGACACATTCAGTTTTAGATTGTGAAATAGTCAATTTCCATTTACTTTCCCAAAAGCTATTATTGTTTATGGCTAACTGTATTGCTATTGATGCTTTTTCTGGCCTGCATTAGTAGATTTGAGATTTATTTCCCTCTTTCTTTAATAGAATATTACTAATATAATATACATTTAAAAATTAAGCTCTACTATTTAAAGCTAGTATACCATTTCTTTACTTTTCAGGCTGTAACTATTCTGCTTTGATGTTAGATTGAGTCACACTTTTTTACACTCACTTCACTAATTAAAAGTTATATAAAACAAACTTTTTGAGGGCATTGGTCCTCATCGTCAGCGACTGGGTGACTAAAGGCCCAAGGGTGGTATGTGAAAATTTGAACAAATCTTCAACAAATTTAACATAAGGCTAGTTCCACAGAACAAATTCAGCTTGAACTTGCTAAACACACCTCTCAAAAATACCATCCCAAACACATTAGAATCCGGAATTTACCACATTAGTTGTGATGAATGTGAGAAATACTACATAGGAAAAAAAACTAAAAGAAACTTGGAAACCAGGCTTAAGGAACACCAAAGGAACATAAAACTAAAACAAATAGAGAAATCCGCTGTATCACACCATTTTTTGACAGAAAACCATAACATTGACCAAAGTATAAAGTTGTTAAAACCCCTCACCACGCCAATAGAATTGAACATCTGGGAAAAAATACGCATCATCAAAAATGGCAACAATGTCATTAATTTTGAAATCCTGCCTGTGAGTAATGTGTTAAAACTTTGTGCCCCCAACACCAGATGGCAACAGGTTCAGAATCTGCAGGAAGAGGAAGAAGAGGACACGGGAGAAAGCGACCTTCAGTCACCCAGTTGCTGACGATGAGGACGAATGCCCTCGAAAACGTTTCTGTTTTATATAACTTTTAATTAGTGAAGGTGAGTGTAAAACAGTGTGACTCAATCTACCATCATGATGAATACTTCACTGTTAATAGTGCTTCTGTTTTTATTCTTTAACCATTCTGTTGCCCGTTTCTTAGGCTCCTTGTACACTTATCTCTTACGTTTCCTAAAACTTTCCCCTACTTGTCATAAAAATTGTTTCTACTCTTGGACTTGATAGCATTTTGATACTATTTCTTTGTTTAATTTATATCATTTTTTGTTCCATTTATCATCTCTCCATTTTTTAACCTTTTCGTATTTTAATAGGCGATGGAAAATACTACCCAATGTTTCACATATAATACATCTTCCTGAGCAATTATTTCCTATTGTTTTTAAAAATCGTACTCCTGTGCACATCCAAGCAATATCTAATCTTTCAGACTGATCGCATATGTCTACATACTTCTCCCTCCCCTATTTTCTTTTAACTATTTTATACAAAGTCAACAAACTTCATTCCTCTTGTTACTCTCTGTCTTCCATCTTTATTCTCACTTCTTTCTAAAATCCACCGTTATTGCTTTTATCTAATACCCAAATATTCCTCATGACAATGTCTTCTAATGCATTTCCCATCTCCCCAAACCAATTCTCTTGTCCTAATACATCTTTTTGGAGCTTTGTGCATTCTTTCATTATATTACTGTAGGCTAAATTTATACACCTTTACCAATACTTCAAAATTTGTCCACTAAGTTAGGCTTTTTCTCCCTGCCAGTGCCACACCCCTTGGTGAGGTCTTGGGTAATCTCAGAACTTCCCCACAAAACATTCTATGAACTACATCAATCTTTAGCCACCCCTTTGTCACTCTCTAGATTTCTATTTCAGATAACATCTTTAAACTCAAATACTACTTCATAAGGTCTTTCCAGCCTATTCACTGTCATTGTGTGTGTTTTGTATAAGCAGTTTTCATGTCTAGTTTTCCTTTTGATTGTGCATATTTAGACCACCCTGTATTAGTAGCCCATATTGTAATGTATGTTGGACTTAACACAGAAGTTTGCAGTATACCACTGATGATTCTTTTGGAGGATGATAGATAATTGTTTATTTCTTTGAGAACTGGACATGAGTACTTTTTGGTGGGAACATTGAGAAATCATATAAAAAATGCATTACTTTAAGAATATTTATACTGCAAATAACACAACATATAGACAAATATGTCTTTTGTAACAGGAATGAAGATGGGGACATAGCAGAGCTTTTTAATCCAAAACGCATGTTAGATCCACATCACCAGCATCTATACCAGTGTCTTGCACATCGGGCTCTTCATCCTGAGGAAAAAATGCCAGAAGTACATGATTCTATAAAAGATCTCCTTAAACATCCCTTTAAGGATAAGACAGGATTCAAAATGGCTCTGGCAGGAGTGAAACGGCAGTTCAAATTAGAAAAAGTTGTACAGAAGTCAAAAAAAAAGAAAACTGCAGCAGAAGAATTCAAAATGTAAGTTATGTACATTAATCAGTTCACACTTAAACTTACCCAATCAGCAGGCCAGTGAATTCCCTCGAGGGTAATAGTATTTCCTTTTCAGACGATATAAATAGGCAGTAAGAGGGAACTCTCTTGTGTGATGTAAATACAGCAGGTATACTACAAGAATATAAAGGTGCTCTTCCACTTCTAAATTTACATACAGCACTCATTTCATGTGTATGGGCAATGCACCAAACTGTTCAGCTTTTATTAGAGACTCCAAGTGCATGCATGATAAATGACCAAAAGAGCTTTGGTGTCAGTACATAATTAAGAAATTTACTTTTCATCATCCCTTAAAAATGCTATCATAAGAAACTTAAAATGAGCAATGTGCACAAAATTAATGTCCTAAATAGCAATCCTAGTCAAAATTTGTCTTCTGCCAGTACCCTTCAATCATTATTTCAGAATCTTATTTTCATTTAGCAAATGTTTTAAGTTGTATCTACAATTTAATGTTCGCTCTACAAGTATATTCATTAAACTTTATTATATGCAGAAAACCAGATGTTTCTTCAGATGCTGGACCATCAAATGTGAACCTGAATGATTTGTCTGTAGCAGGCATTGTTGGTAAAGATATTTTAGAAATTGGAACAATCAAGCCACATGAAGATTTTGAAGTCCTTTTAGAACGAGGAGAGCCATTTAAAGAAGGTAAATTACATGCACATGCTAATATTTAGATTTCCAACTACTCACTATGACAAAATACCTACTGATTTAAAGGAAATTAGAAGTAACATAAGGTGTTTCAGTTTAAATGAGAGCCTCTGGCACTGATTTGTAATTCATGTCAACTTTTGGCATTTATATTCATAAAGAGAAGCATAATGTAAGACATACCAATCATAAAGTAAGCTCCCATTTAAACTTGAACACCTGGTGTAAGTAGATAGATAGATATTTTATTTCACTTCAATAATTACATTCACAAATACTTAAATAATAATAATAATACTTAAATTCTATCCCTACATGCTACCCTTTACATATCAATTTCCTCACTTTGCTAGGTTGCTGCATTTCTAAGGATCTATAGCATTCAACACCATGGTTACCGAGCTATTGGGGTCCTGCTTACTCCTTTTCTTCCTCAGTTTGCGTTTTGTTCCTATTCCTTATTTCTAATTTTCTTCAGCCATCTATTTCTCACTGCACCTAAATATTTTCCTATCTCTATTAAACTTTCCTTTGATTTAACCCTTAACATCATTATACCTATAATTTCATTTGGTAAACTGGACCTTTTGATTTTTCGCCATTTTTCTGTCATGCTAATTGTTCCTTCACATTCTAAAATTAAATGCCAATAATTGTTAAAAAAAAATTCCTATTACATAATGTGCATTTTCCTTGATTTTCTCCTTCCCATAAGCCTTTTAACCTCACCACCCCTGTCCTTGCCCATGCAAAACCCTCTCTTTCTGATTTATTACAAACATCAACATAATTTTCCCTTTCCCATGTCCTTTTAAGCTCTGTATATATACACAATGTACTTTTGGAGTTGAAGCCAGCAATTATTTCCTGTCTTTCCATGTCTTCAATTCTCAGTCTCTTTTCCAACACTCTTTCTCCTTACCTGGCTATCCCTCCAAATATCTCTACATCCTATTTCATTTAGAATTTTTTCTAGACGCTTATACCAAGTATCCTCTTTATTAAATTTTTGCTGAACCTCCAAGCATTGCTTTAAAATATTATTTTCTAATTCCATAATCCTGAACCAGTATTTCACTACTCTTTCCATAATTTTTGCTTAACTACCTAATCTCCGCAGCTCCATTTGTGCAATCCCATTAGATGAAGCTCTCAGTAAACCCATAATTAATTTGCAAAAGCTCCTATGCACCTTATTTATATGTTCCCACCCATCCTGTATGCCCCAAATTTCGTACCATGGAGCATTTTTGCCTCAGCTACTGCTCCATATACTCTTTCTAACCATTTTACTTGCTTCCCTGGTATTTTATCTAAACAAACTTTAATAGCTTTCATAGCCACTTTTCCTTTAGCTAAAACCTGTTTCTTTTGTTCACCCCATCTACCATTACTGCTTAATCTTACTTCTAGATAATCAAAATTCCTAACGATCTCAATTTCCTTACCTTTCCAACTCCATTTTTCATCCTTTCCTAGCTTATTTCCCTTTTTAAATACCATTATTTTTGTTTTACTTGTGTTAACTATAAGGCTCCACCTGTTACAAAACCTCCCTATTGCTCCAATTATCCTGATGTAAGTATGTACTGTTTTATAAGTATAACAAATTTGCTTGGTTATGCAGAATGACACTGAGTAGAAAGAACTACTACTACTTCATGGGGTACAGCCTATCCATTTGGTTGACATAGTTGTTTTCATTTTTACAGTTTGCAGACAGATGAAGAAAGTTATCCAGAAGCTAGTGCTAAATTCTTTTGGTACAGACAGCTTTGACAAAGCTTCTCTTGCACTAGAAACCTTAAGAGAAAGTACGACCAAGAAAGATCCAGAGTTATTTAATGACTGGATTTCTGACTTCCGAGAGTATCTTTTTGAAACTGGAAAGACTTCATTTTGGGAGCTCATTGTAAAAAGTAAGTTGCATTATATATATAATTTTTTTTTTTAATTCAGTAATTCAGAGTGCATACTGGTCACCTGAAGATATTTTCCCTGTTTCATTTTCATTTTTCCTGCATTAAATTTAACGGGCCATTGTAGTCGAATATTTGTGTATATTTATCAGTATAAAATAATATTTCACATTACAAGAAAACCTCATACTGTAATAGTTTCTCCTTGGACCATAAGGCCCCATTTAGAATAAAAAGTAAGAAGTGTAACAATTCCAACTCACCTTTAAATAAATAAAAAGTAATGCCCACATAACAAAAAAAACGTAGTCATAAGGTAATACTATTCATAAAGACACATGAGCACAGTGAAAAATAAGCAGGCTACTTGATTATTTGTAACCACTGTCAACTGAATCTCATGAAAATGTTGTATACATCAACTTTTAAACACAAATCAATGGAGATTAATTATGTCACTACAGCTTGCATTATTTTCTCCTTGAGATCCTTGTCATTTACAATAAAATATGGATCTAGACAATGACAGATTCATTAATTTAGTTTGAGGATTTCAACAACCTATTGTGCAAAATAAAGAGATCATTATGCATAACAATTTATATTATTCTGCATGAGGTTGAAGCCAGTCCAACTGATGAGTGAATTATAATTAGCTTCCTTGATTCTTAATGTCAATAGTGTAACCATCACATTGATCCCAAACTGTGATTCTATGTGATTGTTTTCATTAAATAACATGGGTGCAAGGTCTTGCATTTACACAATGCATCTGCACTTACTATGAATGGCACTTAATGCTATAACACTCGGACAAAATCCATACTTGGTGACACTTGTGGAACTTTAAAAGTAACATAATAGCAAGCATTGGTCCAATGACACAAATCAGTAAAAACAATCTCTGTGTTATGTTTATAATGGTAATGTCTTATAGCAATTAGGTAGGTAAGCATTTTTTAAAGAATGTAAAATTTCCCAATTCAAACAAATTACACCTTTTATAACAACAATTGCACTAAAACTTGATCTTTAGTCAGTGTTAATACACAGGTTTCCTCAACAGCACCAGTCATTTCAGAATAACTTAGTTCGGTTTTGTATTTTCTGTATTTAATTATTTTTTCATCTATGCCTTTATTTTATTGACTTCAATTTTCTCAACATTTTTGTACTTATCATATGGATGAAAGTTCAGACATCACAGCAGGGGCAGTAACAGCAGATGTTAGCACCTGAAGAAACAAATTCTGTGTTATAACTAAAACTAGCTTGATTCTAAATGTGCTAAGAAGAAAGAGGTTAGTTAATACAAAATTGATCCATTCGGGATAATTTAGGTATAAAAGAGCCTTTTTAAGAAGTTTTAATTATGGTTGCACATGTATAATTTCACTAAGGATTTTTAACCTCGGAACTAGTTTCAAGGAACCTATCTCTTCCTTGTCACCAGTCCATGTCTGTTTAGACATACTTTGTCAATAACCCCATACAGTTCCAGACTAACTGTCATAAAATTAATTTGTTATAATGTTACTTTTGAAGCAGTAATTTGTATCACAATCATGTAAATGTCAGAGTGATTGTAGTGTGAATATGCATTGTTGTGTGACATTGATTTGAGATGTTTGTTGATTGTAATCATTGTCGAGAAGTGGGTTTATACGGCCTTACTGAAACTGACAATAATAGCGTGCAATAATGTAGCGAGGGGGTGAGCTGTTTATCATTATTAGAGACGAGCAAATGACGTCAGAGTGGCGTGTTTTTCTTAGAATTTGCTGGAACATTTTTCCCCAGAGCATATGTTTTCATAATTTTCATTGGATATAAATATAGACGCTAATGTTGGCGCGTTTTATTAACCAATAGCAGCTCGGTTATAATCTTTAGGCATATTGGGGCGAGGAAGTATAAATTCAGTGTCAGGGTCAGGTTTCATGTAGTCCAACAGAAGCATTCGCGTATAAGACATCGATGAGTTCAACGGAGGCATTCATGGAGTATGTATCGCACAAAGTTCATCAAGGTTATGCGTAGCAAATTTGTGAAAAATCTCTCGTGTCGTAAAGTTAATTACATAAAAAGTTGAAGTACACGAATTAATAATGTGCAGTAAATAAGTTATTATAACAGTTTCAGTTTGGCGAGTGTCAAGATTAATAGGTGAAAGTGAATAATGTGTTACGACAATAAAAGTGTAAAACAATTCTTTTATCAAGTGTTATCTTTGGATAAAAACTCCTTTCCGTTTACACACCTGTATAAGATAAGTGCTTGACTGAGAAATCATAGCTAGCCGGAGGACAGTGAACCCAAAATTAAATACAATAACAGGCGCCCAGTAAAAGATAACACGAAGTGACCGCAACAAATTGTCTTTTATACGTGCGGCAGATAAAAATGAAACATCTTCCAACTGCCAACAAATACCCCCGCACTTTCATCAAATTACATTATAATAGGTTGTTGAATTACAATAACAACAATATAAATGTACCTTCAACGTACGTATTAGAAAATACTTCCTTTCAAGATATGTCAACATAGATCCTGTGGCATGTACCTAGCTTCACCTTTTATCCCAAATGCAAAATATGAGAGATTTAGGAGAGTTTAAAATCCCTATTCTGCCAATATTATGTTAGCTAACTTCACGTATAGCTTAAGACAAAATAAATGAGCAAGAGCCAGAGAGGGAAGTTCAATTTGGAAAACATTGGAAGCATTTGCTGATGCTGCATTTACAATAAACGATTGATACCACCCTGCATTAATTTCAAAGCTATGCGATAAGTGGGAAGATGCCTTTCAATTTGGTTGAATGCATGGGTAGCCAAGCGGTGAAAGGCACGTGTGTTGTAATTGGAACAACCTGGGTTCGAATACTTGGCATATGTTTTATTTTATTATTATTATTTAATTTTTAATTTGTTAAATATATGGAATTGTTTACCATGCATAAGGTATCTATTAACTTTAAGACATTCATGCATAAAAACACAAGTAAATTATCTTTTCGTTTTCAAAATAAGTGCTATATTAGTAGGAATTCTAAAATGAAAAACTAAACCAAATTTTTAATTGACTTAATACTGGATGTGCAAACTCTCTGTCTTATTCTTCAGTTATGAATGGCACTGATGTGATCATGCGCACACACCTCATAGCCTTGGAGTTCTGCAGGATATGTTAGCAATCATACTGTTTTTGTATGGCTGAGCGCACATATAAAGATGAAGCTACAAGGAGATTTCACCTTATGTTAGTGAATGTTGCTGGATACTCTGTGTCACAGGCTGCAAGAACACTAAGTGCCTATATCTACTATTACGAGATGGGTATGATTATCCAATGCAGGGATTGTTCATCATCGACCTGGTTCGGGTCAAAAACTTTTCTTCCACTCCTCAGCAGGATACTGCACTTCTAGAAGAGCCAGACAGCAATACCTTAGGCATGTGCCTACAATTAGAAGAATTCTAATTTCCCTCAGTCAAAATGCACAGCTTTGCGTCGTTTGACTACAGCAGGGCGTTTTGCTCGATTGGCAGCTAAGAAGAGCACAGGTTATATCGACCTTAGCTAGAATGGGGTTATATTCACAGTCAAGGTGCATTTTCTTCTACAAATGGGAGGGGGTAATTGTCTACTGCTCCAGAAGAAAACATTACAATGCAAAAAAATACTTGGCACAAATGGATCACCAAGGTCATGTTGGGTTGGATGTCACAAGATGATCTAAGTGTGTTGTGGCAGCTTGATGGCACATTAAAATATAGTCAGCAGTATAAAGACATCCTCAAAAACATCATGGTTCCCTCTGTAAGGACTAGACAACCCAATGTAATGATTGAGATCTAGCAAGATAATCAACCTGTCCACACAAGTCAGCATGTTTCAAACTGGTTCTTGCAAAGGTAAAGTATCACTAAAGACCTGTATTTCCATTATTAATGATAACTGCAATATTTTCAAGTGACACATTTAATGTTACCAAAATCACATATTTGTACGAGATAAACTTAATTTTTTTAAATTGAAGCCATGAAATGTCTTTATTTTACGAAATCTGCTTTAAAACGTGAAATGTTGCAGATGATGTCAAGTTTTTATTTTTTTTTTTGTCCATTCTATGGTTAAGGCAGCCTTCAAGTATGCTAGGAAGAGGAAGCACCAGTATATAACCTTTTTGGCATGCTGGTGCTAAAGAAGAAAAGATGTTTCCAATTCCTGTGTTAACTGAGTGGGGTTCATGGTTAAAATCTGTTCTGTATATTGGGAAATTCTTCAAAGAACTCCTCAAGTACTTCAAGTAACTGACTCTAATCTGGCAGTTGACTACTTTAAAAGAGCTTTCAAATGATGACAGAAATGCATTTGTTTTGAGGCTGCTTTTGTGAAAGAGCATTGCTGCACTATTTCTGAGATTATTCAATTTTTGGAGGGGTACCAGTATCCTACAGCATGCAAGCTTGTCCCAAGAGTGACTGCTTTGCTTGGTGCAGCTGCACCTGCAGCTCATAAAAAAAGGTGTCTGGAAGGAAACATCCTTAACCCTGTGTAAGCTGAAGGATGAAACCAAGCAGAAGGAAGATGCTCAAGTGATGAAATTAACCAAATGCAGTATCGAAAAGCTGGAGAAGCTTTTGGCAGAAGGTCCTACAGGAAAAATCTTTCACTCAATTGCCCATCTTTTTCATTTATTTAATTTACTGGTAGTACCAGTATCCAATGAGCTCATGTCACACATGAGTCAGTTTCCACTGGTGAAGTGCCTCTCTAAAGATGCATTTCTGAAAGGATACCTAGCACTGCAGGATTAGGCAAAGACAGTTGATGTGATGCAGGATGTGGAACCTGAATTATTGAAGGGGCTGATGCAGGAACATCGTGATTTT
Source organism: Deroplatys truncata (assembly GCA_030765065.1). NCBI lineage: Eukaryota > Metazoa > Arthropoda > Insecta > Mantodea > Mantidae > Deroplatys > Deroplatys truncata. The sequence continues at coordinate 57,864,873 of CM060979.1, read as the reverse complement.
TCAAGTCGCTGCTTGGAGTATGGTTTCGAACTACAAATGTGGATACTGAAAGATGCTTTTCACCACATGCAAACTTATTGTCAGATAGGAGAACAAATTTCCTCCCATAAAATATAGAAACAATGCTGTGTTTGTACATTAGTGACAATTTCAGCTAAATTGTATTGTACTTGCTATTCATTTCTATGTGATTTTTTTTTAAAGTTAATTGTAATTATGATTATTTCAATAGAAAAGCAATGCTTATTCCACTTGAGTTGTCATTCCTTGATATTTTATTTCACTACTCTTGAGTATTTTATTTTATCACTTTGAGCATTTTATTCCACCACTTTGTTCAGTTTATTTCACCATATATCCTGGTCTTTAGGTGTCACAGTAATTGACTGTCTTTCCTCACCAGATTTGAATCCCATTGAAAATGTGTGGGCAGAGTGAAGAAAGCTTTGGAGTTAAATTGGTCTGCAAGACAAAAGAGATGAAATACAGGATGCTTTGGAGGAAGTATCCTCTCATGAAAATTTAACTAGCCATTTGATCATCCATTTCCCATAGAATGAGAGCAGTAATAGAAGCAGAGGGTGTACACACCCGATATTAAGTAAATTTCTATTTTTATTTGCTTTTTCATTTGAAACCATAATATTTACTTATTTCTGTTAGTTTGAAAACAAGAAGTGTGTTTCAGGTTCTGTGTGTGAGCATAAATGCCTTGAAATTAAATAAGCCTTAGCAATTGGAAATTATAATATGCGTAATAAACAGTGTGTTTTTTTTAGGGGGTGGGGATTATGCTTGGGATACGAACCTCAGTAGGCTTCATTACTACGTACATACCTGCTTATAATTGCTCAGGTCTCAGCGCATATTCATTAGCTGGGCTTCAGTAGCTCAATTTGAAAGGTGAAAATGAAACGAAGTTAAAGGCGTGCTTTCCAAGACAACATTGTGAATCGGCCACTGAAACGATTTGGACTTAGACAGATAAACACATCGAGAGTCTGCACTTTTTTGTCTAGGGTGTACCTTTATCTCAAAACTATTTTTAAGATATCATGTTCAAACTTTTATAGAAGATATATATATCTTCTAAGTTTACTGATCTACTTTCATACCATAATGTCTTATTAAGAAAGGTATGATCTTTTATTAATTATACATTTAAAATTAATCAGTAATTCATTTTTAAACATTTCACCAGCCATTATATTAACACCGAAGTAGATTCATAAAAGCATCAATGTTTTATCATCCCATAATTTAAATCAGTTATCTTCAATTATTTTGAGAAAATGGGTCAATTCATTAATATCAGAAAATGTTAAAGAAAATACTCTTAAGTAGAGTTGGACCTAAAATGTCACATGTAGCATCATTTTAAAATATTTTAAATACAACTAATGTGCCTGCAACAACAAAACTTATATAAAATTAAAGAGAGGAATTTCCAAATTTAGATTAAAAACTACACTAAAATCTAAAAATTAAATTTTTTTGGCGATTTTTCACCATCTCCCCAAAATTTATCAACTCTAGCCACCAGCTGACCAGAGCTGGAAATAAACGTTGCATCCATTTTTGTTTGCTGGACGGCATTTGCAAAGTTGCAACAAGCGCTTGTATGCCCAGATAACATGTTCCATCTGTGAACGGACACATTTACAAAAATGTGGACTTCAACTGTGCTTGCCGGCACTTGCAAGCTTTTGAAAATTGTCACTTTTTTACTTGTAAATATACAGGATTTTGGGCATCCCATACGAGGTCAAGCATTTACAACCTGAAATATGAGATGTGTCATACCAAACTGGACACCAGCAATCCTATTAGGTGCATGCATGAAAATGGAATGTATGCACTAATAAGATTGGCAACGTGATTCTCTGTCAAAACTTGCCCATTAACACAGGAACAGTGAAGAAGAGTGTTCAATAAACAAAACTGCGGCAACGTACATTGTAGTCTACATTCCAAAATGTGAGGTACTTCACATCATTGAGGCCAACTTCAGTTATTAAAAATAATTATGCGGCACTACAAGTGGGTTCAGCAGTCAGGAGCAGTTTCACATACATTTCAGCCAAGCAAGGATTGGCATTTCCTCCCAAAGCACTAGCTAGCAACAATGTCGCCAAATTGGTGAACTGCAAAATATCCAGAGCCAACTGTGACTGTGTGTTGCAACAGTTTAATGCAGTTTGTAGATCTACGCTTGTCACCCCCCTCTCTCTCAGCAATCACAACTTCTTTGTATTTTTATTGTCTTCTCCCGAAATTTTTGAACAATATATAATATGAAACATATTGTTCATCTTCTAAATCATAAGACTAAGCTATTTTTAAAGTTAAATGATCATAAAACAATTGTGAATTTAGGTAAGTTGCAAGCATGGATGATTCAAAAGAATTGAATGAATAACAATGGTAGGCTGCAACTAGTTATTATAGATAATTCATGATGATTGGTAACTGACAGGTATTCGTGTGAAGCAGTTCATGATGTGTGAATGAACCGTATGAACAAGTACTTTAAAAGAATCAGTTTGTACAACCCTACTCGGTATAACTCCACTCCTTTGTTCTGCTTTTACTCCTTCATACAGTCTCATTTGTCATCCTCTTGGTCTAGGAGTACCATGTTAGCCTCTAGTTCCCAGGTCGCAGGTTCAAACATGACAAAGGGCAGTAGATTTCTTTTTGGCATAAAAATTCTTAGCGTGGCTTCCTTCGGAAGGCAAGTAAGGCCAGTGGTCCCTTGTCATAGATTTACGGCAAGTAAACAAACTCAAGCCTGATAATGAGGCCTCTGAGCAAAATTTCTGATCTTTCACTCCCAATATAAAATGGAACGCTAAAAACTATAGTAGTTAAAAGGCATCCATAAATAAAAACTGTTTTAATTTTAAAAATTTGTCAAATATTCTGACGTGACAAGCCTTTTCCCTGTATTTTGATTTCCCTGTTTTTCCCGAAAATGGTTGCCCTGTAATTGTGTTATCTTTTGAGCCTGAATAAAGAAAGTAGTGAGTTAATTAATTTAAAGGGTGACAAAAATATAAACTTTCATAACCATGCTAATCATGCTGTGTTTGATTATCATTTCAGTAAATAAAATCGCAAGAATTCTCTACATATGTTTTTAATCAAGGACAAATAGGCTTGTTTTTCAGTTGAATAATATTAGTAATACCAATTCAGACAGAATGTTCGGCAAGTATGCTACCATGTCCAAGGGCAGTATTCATAGATGTAATTTAAAATAGAGAGTTGAGGGTTGTTACACTACATCACTACTCAACATCAGTTGAGAGAAAATGCTGACAATGGGAACAAGCCGTCTCCCGAAACGCGTTCAAGTAAGAATATCATAGTGATGTAGTGTAACAACCCTCAACTCTCTATTTTAAATTATGACACATCACTGTTACAAGCTTCTAAATCTTCAAAAATTGAGTTCATAGATGTAGTTTATATGAAAAATGACTCTTGGGTTATCAGCTGCACACTAAGGTTTTTCGTCATCCTTCATGGCCTAGAGTTACCATGCTAGCTTCTAGTTCTCAAGGTTGTGTGTTCAAATTCCAGCAGAGAGTGATGGATGTTTTGAGTATAAAAATCCTTAGTGTGGCTTCCTCGGAAGGGAGAAGTAAAACTGGTGGTCCTGCTGTAGATTTACAGCATGTAGAAGAACCTCAAGCCTGATAAGCCTCTGAACAATATTTCCGGTCTTTCATGCCAAATATAGAATGGGATGCAAAGAAAGATAGTAGTTACAGAGCATCCCTAAATAGAAATCGGTTTTTTTTCCTAAGATTTTTCATATTCAAATAAAGGCTACCGGGAAAGTTTTAAAATGTGATAAAGCAAAAGTTGACCCACTTAAATAGATTATGCTATGGTTTAGAAGGATTTTTTGCAGTAGAATTAGTATAGATTCAGTAGCAGCTCATGAGTGTACATTTTGGGTATTTACAAAATGTCAGATTCAGACAGCCCTGAAAATGTAAATAGCATCTACTGCATAATGGTTATGATTATACACAAATTGATGCAACTGTGTAAGCTTTTGCTACTCTCCATTTGCATTCTTTTGTCAGTCAAATATTAATATTACTAAAGCACTCACCAAGTCTCATTTTCTGAAGCAGGAAAATGCATAATTTCTTCTTATAAAATGTCCTGTCTCTCCATATAGTCCACACAAAAGTTAATATAAATACACATTACACTGCACTATAGGTACTAGTTAAATAGGGAAAACTATACTGCATCATGACTGTCACTATGTGTTTATAATGAAGTTGTATTTATGTTATATTTATTTAGTAATGTTGTTTGTTTAACATTATTGTAGCCCCACATTGTGGTGCTTATTTGCAGTGGTATACTTATAATGTTTGTATATGTGTGTTTACTTCACGTGGTGAAGCCATTTTGTGACGTGATTCTTTGTTAGGTTTGTAGCTCCATCTGGTGTTAGCAATTTGCGGTAGTATTAGTGTTTGTTTGAAAGAATGCGACTGTTATTTTATTTAATTTTTGTTTACTGTCCTCCGGCTAGCTATTATCTTTTTTTGGGTCGAGCACTTCTCTTTATACAGGTTGTGTAAACGGAAAGGAATCTTTTATCCAAAGATAACACTGATGAAGGAATTTGTTTTACACTTTTATTGTCGAACACAGTCACTATCACATTTACACATTGATCTTGACACTCGCCAAACTGAAACTGTTATAACAACTTATTTACTGATCATTCTTAATTCACGTACTTCAACCTTTTGTATAATTAACTTTACCATACTTGAGATTTTTCATAACTCTGATACGCATAACTTGTGAATCGATAGCCGACGTGTACTCTGCTGAATTAACGGACTGAAGGCGACGTGTATCATACAAATATTTTCGACGAACTGACGAACTCTACCTCTAACCTAGCCCTTTTATACTCCTACACCCTGATATGCCTAAAGATTATAACTGAGCTGCAATTGGCTAATAAAACGCGCCAACATTAGCGTCTATTTTTATATCCAATGAAAATTATGAATACATATGCTCTAGAAAAAATGTTCCAGCAAATTCTAAAAGAAAAACGCGCCAACATTACGTAACTTCCTCGTCTAATAATGATAAACAGCTCACCCCCTCGCTGCATTATTGCACGCTATTATTGTCAGTTTCAGTAAGGCAGTATAAACTTACTTCTCAACAATAATTACAATCAATATACATCTCAAATCAATGTCACATAAAAATGCATATTCATACTGTAATCATTCTTTACATTTAAATAATTTGTGATACAAATTACTGCATCAATAAAGAAAATTAATGCGTCTGTTTCTCAATCACACAAATGTGTCTATCACTGTATGATTGAAGTCTTAAGCATCATAACATAATATACCATAACTCATCCAGAAATCCATAATATATGTATATAAAATAAACTTTTCTATTCATATAACTATAACATAATCACAGCAGATCTAATTTTTTCTGTACAGTGAGTAAATTAATATAACTCTTCAGTATGCTACCGTCTAGCGGGATTTATGCCTAACTGAAAAGTGGTAGGGGGTTCCCAACTTCCTGCCCGTGCACTCTCACATGAATGAAAGTTCTACAGAAGTGTGCTACTGCCTAGTGGCATTGATGTAAACTTGTTGCTGAGAGATGGATAATAAGGACCAGTGCACATTTTCAAGTGTGCACGACCTGTATGTATTTTACCCATAAGGTTGAAACTGAATTCAAAGTTATATAACCTTACAGGTTTACTTATGAACATGGAAATATTTATATGTTATTGGAATCTTAAAATGTGTTCATATTTATTGTTATTGTTGTAATGTTTATTTTTATTTCATGTGATTGATATTATTGTTGGAATATGTATGTTGTGGAATTAATTTCATAGTAACGTAACCTAAAATTGTAATTGGAAGAATTAAATTAATTACTGTAAATTTGGAACATGAGAGGAAAAGAATATAGGAAAGGAAAAGATTAAATTAAATAATAAAACAAACATAGAAGGAGGTATATAAGGCCATCGAAGTGATCATCGTTGACCCTAAGAGAGCAACATATAAGTGAGTGGAAGGGAGGTTACTATGGAAAATTTAGGCAAACAGAAACAATTGCTGCCTAGAGGGTGGTAAGCAATAAAATAAAGATATTAAGTTTGAAAAGTCAAGCCAAGCTTTGTTAGCAGTTGTCTGTGTGAGAGTGTAGGAGAGTGATGCCAAGCCATAGTAGGTGGCTGGTGCAACCATTAATGGCTGATGTAAAAGTTTTGTTTTATTTATGAATATTATGTGCTGTGTATATGTATAATTGATTGGATGTGTTAGGGAATGAGTTTGTAAACCAGCAAATAAATCCAAGTTTCTACTGCAAAAAAAATATGTCCCAAGGTAATTACATCATACCAGTTGTGCATGTGCAAAAGCTCCTAAAAGCATACTCAAGTCAAGTTATGTTCATAACTCTGTGGCCCTATCTCATCAAGTTTAGAGGAGAAGTGTGGTGATTTAAATACTGTAGATTTTAAATTACCGCATCTATGTTACGTGTAATATCATTTAAAGAAAAAAATAACCAATAGATCTGGAAGGTATCAAAAGTTGAGGGTGTTGATGTGGTCTTACACAGCAGCTGCCACTGAATAGATTTATTTCCATCTTTCACCGATACTATATTACAAATATAACACTATTAAAATCTAGTGTGTCTATAAACTAACTCTTCCATACTTAAGGTTTTATGTATGGGATAAAGCTACTATACCATTTCTTCACTTTCCAGATGTAACCACTCTGTTGCCCCTCTCTTAGGTTCCTACTTATCTCTTACATTTACTAAAAGCTTCCCACCATTTTATTTTTTTATGCCCTTGGGCTCACCAGCATTTTATTTGTACTATTTCTTTGCTTAAATTATCCCATTTTTTATTCCATATATCATCTCTCTTTTAACCTTGTCACATTTTATTAGACAATGGAAAACACTACCCATTTTCTTTGGAATTAAACCGGTTTATCAACCTGTGAACCTCACATTCCATACCACAAAGTTATGATCATGACCAGATGCCAGAATTAAGGTGGAAAAAAGAGCACTTCCATGTGATTGCGTAGGATTTTAAAAGTGATTCAAACGAGTTCTTGCATTAAGCATTTGCAACAGGCTTTTAGAGACATTCCTTCTTCCCTTGCTGGTTTTTCATGGTTTCAAATTTCTTTGAAAGGCAAGGAGAGGAATGCTCATCCTTCCACAGTATTGATAATGAAACATTGGACAAACCCCTCCCTGCTAAGTTATTTTCAGATAAATTCAACATTTTAAAAATACCTATAATTCCATGCAAAACTGTTGTAAATGATGCAGTAACCCACCATAAATTATGTAGACTGTACTAGATAATCCAGATTGTAATAATTTTTACTTTGAAACTATATGTAGGGAAGCATGTGCAACACTCACAACACAGGGCTGCCCATAAGAGGCCACTAATATCAACTTTTTCTTTCTGGTATTATGTAATTTAAATCCGTTATTTTACTACTTGCAGAATAAAAATATTAATTATATGTTTGTATTATATTTTTCACTTCAATTCAAAATTAGGGTTGTACAAACAAGAATCCCCAAAATATATGTTAAAATTTTTTTTTTTAAATAATTTCAGGCTGTACTTTTTTTTTTTTCTACACAATTCTTTGCAGAGCAACTCAGAAATTTAAAAGTGTGTGATAGCTTTTGAAACGGTTGTACACATGCCAGTACCACTTTTGGCACACATGTACCTGCTTTCTCTTTGTTTCTTTTCTGCTAAAGATGTGTTGGAGCACACATGGCACTGCCTGTGGGATATGCTTTGTTTGGGGTGGATGGTACAATAGAAGGAAAATTTCTTTCTGTCAACTGCAGAGATTGGTCACCTGATGTAGTGGTAGATTTTGGCGTATGATATTTCTGGAAAATTTCTGTAATGAGTTGAATTTGGAATTCAGCCAATGAAATGTTCTTGCAAGTTTCTACATTATACAATGTCTGAATTTAAAATTACAATGTGCAAAAGGTGAAAGATTTTTCTATACCAGTGAAGGGAACTTAGAATCATGTCGGATCTATCCACCGTACCCATGTTGCTGTTGTAGTCCAGTACACACTCTGATTTCCTTACTGGTGTGTTTGTAGCACTGCTCACTTTACCTATTTCCTTCATCCCAGCTTTGTGCATTGTAGACTCCCTATCCATCCACCTCAGTACCAACAGATTGTTACTGTCTCTAGATTCCACTTCTCTTTTCAATTTGTAAGTCATCTTGGGCATTCCCTTCCTGTTTTTCTGCACTGTACCATAAGCATTGGTCTATTGTTGTGAAAAAGGAGAGGACTGGAATACCATTTATCCAGCCAAATACTGTGGCCTTTATGCAGATATTTATTCATGAATGTCTGGGCTACTGCTGCAGAAACTCCAAATTCATGGTCTGGAATTATGTCTGTAGTTGCCCCTGTATATATTATAAAGTCAACAACATACCCTGTTTCAGTTACACATCACAAATGATTTTACTCCAAATCTATGTCGTTGGGATGGAAAGTACTGCAAAAAGTGGAGGTAATCCTTAGAAGTACAAGGTCCTCTTCAATGCAAATATAATGGAAAGGGGTGACACTTCACTGAATACACTTCAGAGGTGATCTATCACTGGTTTCAGTTTTCTCCCTGAACGTGGTTTTCTTTGTCATTGAAATGTATCACATGCAAGAACAGAAGATACCTATCACGAGACACACAGTTCATAAATTGTGGGATTGCAAGAAGGGGATGTTTGGACCAGCTTTCTGCGTTGCCCAAAAAAAAAACAAAGTAGAGTTCTTCTTGGGGTATATTACTTTCTCTACTACGTATAGTAAGTAGGGGAAGTATTGTATTCCACCCAAAATTTCGATACCGAGATTTCACCGGAAATACATGTTTTGAGACCCCCTGAATCCAAAAAAAGCATTTTTGGAAACATGTCCGTGTGTGTGTCTGTGTGTCTGTCTGTGTGTCTGTGAACAGCATAACTCAAAAACGAACAGTCGGATAAACACCAAACTTGGTATTTAGGTTCAGTATCTTCCAAGGATGCGACACGAAGGTTTTCAAGAAAATCCCCCCACCCCAGAGTACCCTTTACATGGAAGATTTTCGAAAATTTTAATTTTCTCAAAAATGGCTCTAACGATTTTGATTAAAATATCATATGTTTAAGATATTTTTATGACAAATAAAATGTGTATCTTGAATTTTCTGGGAATTTCTCCAAAAGTATTCTTCATTGTGAACGACTTTTGCATAACTGGTCAACCATAACATAGACAAAATTTTACTACACTAAAAAATGTAGTTCGCGTTAAAATACACAATTTGTCATACATTTTTTTTTTGTTGAGTGAACCATTTTAGAGATATTGCTTGTTATTCCCCTAAATTTTTCAATACTTATTTTCTCAAATGGGAATTCGTTATTCATTTTTTTGTCTTGGATATGCAAAGAGTATTAATCTGTGGCAAAGGGAATAGTGCTGCACCTAGCAACCAGCTATTAAGAGATATGTATGTGTTTAAAGGCTACTGTTTTTCTATATTGCCCTTGTAAATATATTTTCCCCTACATCTACAAGAAAATTAGCAATAAGATAGAGTTTGCAAATGTTTATCTCAATTAACATGAACTAGATGGAGAATAAGTGTTTGTAAAAATACTTTGTACAAGAGTAGAGAAAGTCATGTGAGTGTAACACATCAGATTTTTTTTCCATTCTGCAGATGAGAGCTGGGTGATGCACAAAATGAAGGGGAAAAAGAGTTGGTGCTTGCTTGAGTGGCTGTGTTGGTACTGTTTGTTGCTCATTTTCATTGTCATTGGTGTCTTCACCATTATCTGTCACATGAAAGTCACTGTCACTATCTGCAAACTCTGAAATATCGGATAAATCTGATCATAACAACTCTAAAACATTCAACATTTTGGCATTGCTAAGATAACGTCGCACACCGCTTGAACAAGACACTTTCACTATGTTGGAATGCCCTGAGTATGTCATGCCGATAATGTGATAAATGGTTTTCTGAAGTATGTGGCACTGTCTTGCTATACCTCCTTCATATATTTCCCTTCATAGGGCATAACTGTACAGAGTGACAGCAGAAAAGTAGTTCATGTGGTTCCCAACAGATGAGACTGCTTATGTTCAAATGCTTATATGAATCAAAGCCCATAAATTCCAGACATGGGCTTGAGATAACTTGCTCATAGCACGGCTGGAATGGTTTTCCACACTCAAGATAATTCGTCTTTAGCAGTGAAAAGGTTAAGGAAATTGAGGTAGGCTTGCTGATAGATCACTGGCAGTGTCCAAAGTCTTCCACGAATATCTTTGAGTGAGGAAGGTGTAATCCCAAATGGGTGCCCCACAATTTGACAAAAGGTCTTCTTTTTGAAATGGTGTGAAAAAACATTAGCCAGGTTCAACAGAGACAACTGTCGGCTGATCTCTGAATTTTTCACTGGCAACAAATTTGGATTTACCAATTTGTCTCGAGAGACTAAATGTCAGATGGTTTTAAAATCACAGTAAAACATCCTTCCATCAGCAAGAAAATAGTGGATACTTTCCTTTATAAAAGTGATCACATGTTAACCAGAAGTTTTTGGAAAGATTCAAGAACCTTGGCCAGAAAAAAAAGCTCTGTGAAATCCGACTCCACCAAAATAATTCCATCACTCATGCAGTCACCATTGTACTTTGATATTGGGATTTTGTCAGAAATATACATTTTGAGGTTCCTGAATACATAGTATATAAAAAATCCTTTTTTTAGTTAAACTCTGTTTATCTGTCCAATGAACATCATAACTCAAAAACAAAAACTCTTCCAAGGATGCGATATGAAGGTTTTCAAGAAAATTCTCCTACCCAACTACAGTTTACATGGGAAAATTTCCATTATTTTTTATTTTCTCACAAATGACCAACAACATTTTCCCTCCCTCTCACACTCTCTTGTAGTCATGAAAAGAGTGGAATTTCAAAGCCATCACATAGTGACCTGTATTTTGAAGATTTGACTATCACCTACACAAAATGTATAAAAAAAGCATTTCTGTAAATGATGATTTATCATATCAAAATGTTGATTTATTGTAATCAACAAAGAATAAGCTTTTGTAGGCATGGGTTTTAGAAGACTGAGTAGTGAAAGTCATTTCAATGAAAGGCATCACATTTTTCCAGCCGGAGAGGGCCAAAAAACTACGAACCGGCTGCGCTGTGTTTTTCCTGTCTGCGTCCTCGGCACTCGTTGCCAACTGCCGCCATCATAGAAAGGCGTGGGTGAAACCATACAACATTTTTAAAACTACTTTTAAAGGCTTTACTTACAACTTTATGAAAGGAGATGCTGAAAATGGTCACTGTCCATATATTTTTGGCACCTCTTTAGGAAACTATCCATCACTCTCCATAGTTCACATTGAGAAATGCTGGCAATTTCCTGGTGGATATTTTGTTTTAATTCTTCCAGGGTATGTGGGTTTGTCTTGTACACTTTATGTTTTAAGTTACCCCAGAGATAGAAACACAGGGGGTTAGGTCGGGGGACCAAGGGAGCCACAAATCTCTACTAATAATTCTGTCCTCAAACGCGCTTTCAATTGTTCCTATTGAAATGTTGGCCGTATAATCTGTTGCATAGTCTTGTTGAAAAAAGACTCTGCAACAGCTCATATGGCCAATATTTTGATGAAAACAATTGAAAGTGTGTTTGAGCACAGAATTATTAGTAGAGATTTGTGGGTCCCTCGACCTAACCCTGTGCGATTTCTATCTCTGGGGTAACTTAAAACATAAAGTGTACAAGACAAGCCCACATACCCTGGAAGAATTAAAACAAAATATCCACCAGGAAATTGCCAGCATTTCTCAACATGAACTACAGCGAGTGATAGATAGTTTCCTAAAGAGGTGCCAAAAATGTATGGACAACGATGGCCGGTTTCAGCATATCCTTTCATAAAGTTAGTAAGTGCCTTTAAAAGTAGTTTTAAAAATGTTGTATGGTTTCATCCATGCCTATCTATGATAGCAGCAGACGGCAACAAGTGCCGAGGATGTGGACAGGAAAAAACTGCGCAGCCAGTTCATAGTTTTTTGGCTCTCCCTGTACTTTCCACAGCTGTGCATATACATAAAATAGAAAATACCCATCCCAAAGTAAAATTTTAAACACTGATTTCTTGAAACTATGTTTATCTCTTCAATGAGCCACTAAATTATATCATACATATTTTGGTAGTGCACAATATATAACACACAAATATTGCTAATAGTGATGTGTATGCAAAGCTCATGGTAGTTTGCTCTCTTCTCTTATATATTCTTTCATGCTCTATGAACCCACAGGCAACTGTTTGTGTTTGTCTACCCTTAGGTTATTCTATTGTATCTATATCTCTTGTTTAAAACTAGAATTTTATTGATGAATCATTAAGTTTAATAAAAATGATTCATTTACTTTTTAATCAGAAAAATTTGGCCTGATTTCATCTCAAGAAAGTGAAAAAAGCAAAGTAAGTGAGGAAACTGCTGAGTTTTTCCTTGCATTCAAACAAAGCAAAAAGGAAGAAGTAGAAGACCAGGATGCAGTGGATGCGGAGGATTTGGTAAGAAATTATCTACTTAACATGTATGTGATAGGTAGTTTAATTTCTTAAAATGGTTAATTTTCTTGTTTCTTGAAGGATTCATGCTGCTGTGGATACAATTGCATACATATTTAGTTGGTTCATACAATTTATACTCATATTTTTTTGTAAACAAAAGTGTATAATGCAGTGTTTTAATAAAGTGTATCTGGAAACTAAAACCTACATTGGCATTACAATTGAATGTCGTACAGTAACTATAGATCAACTTTAAGCAAGGAGGTATTGTTGTAAACTCCAACCATATACTTTTATCTACACCCCATCATGCTTTTATTAATATTTCATGTAAATTATTCCAATGCTTTATGCATATTTCCTCTCTTGAATTTTTCAACTATCCTATTATATTCTTATCTACAGCGCACCTCATTGTATTCACTTCTAGATACATGATATGAATCTGAATTGCACCATTCATGAAACTTCTCATACACCTAATTTTGCACATGTAAATTCATTTCCTCCCAGTTTATTACATATATCCAAGTGTTTAAATTTGCACATTCTGTTTTCTACTCTCCGTTAAATTAACAAAAAATGTTTAGCTCCCAATTAGTAAATAAAATTTGTATTCATCTCTACGGTTCTCCAAGTTTACATCTTTCTAAGCACCCTTATTACACGTATATCCATCCTTCTCTAGCTATTAGCTTTTTTTTAGCATAAGCAAGCATTTATAACAGTATTAATCCTAACCGATGTCATTAGTACAAGCTAAAATCAGACTTGAAAAATTCCATGCCTCGGGTGGAACTTTAAATCAGGATATTCAGCTCTATATGCCAGTGCTCTTACCGCTTAAGCTACCATGACAAGTTGCCCATGCGTGCATTAAACATTTTCATCCGGTTCCAGTAAACCTTCAAGGTGATCTCAAATACTCGAGCTATCATATCTCAAAGACAACTTGCAATGTTTTAAATGCTTTTAATTTTTGGTCTTTATGGTAATGTTTAACTCTAAAGCCCAAAAATTAGAAGCACTTGAAACATTGCTTTTAATATATTGTCTTTTATACCTCGAATATTTCAGATTGCTCTGAAGGTTTACCGTATGCTTGAATTGAATGATAAGGTTTTAATACATATATGGACATCTCGCCATGGTAGCTCAAGTAATAGAGAGTATCAGCATGGAGAGTGGAGAATCTGTGATTCAAGTCTCAGCTGTGGCTTGAATTTTTAAAGTCTGATTCAACTTATTGCCTATACATGATTAGGATGAAGGAACAATTACCATTAGTCTGTATCAGATTAAAGGAATTTTTCAACTTTTTACCCTTAACCCTTATCAAGCCTGCCAATGTGATGTCTTAGGTGTTACCTTTCTGTAAAGACAGAAATAAAACATAGAAAAGTAAAGAAGCATTGAATTTAAAAATGCCTACAATGGTCTTCCCTTGTTGTGGCAGTATTTTTTGTTGAAAATTTGCCCAACTCAGAAGGTGGGGTATGAATTTGCTTAGCTGATCTGGAAGGGGAACATCAAAGTTTTCAATTTCCAAATCATGTTTTAAGCATTTTTAAATTTTGCTCCTTTCACTGTATGTAACTTCTGGCTTGATTACCAAACAAGGATTAACTTATTCTGAGTTTCTTATTCTAATTGTTAAATAAGAGCAATATGAAACATGATATTGTTTGATTTTTATTTATTTTTCAGTTCAACGAAATGTGAATGTGAAAGCTTAATGCAACCTACATCCTCTGAGTCTCCAGTAAAATAAAAAATCAGTTGTTATATGTATTGTTATTCTTTGTGCCTTTTGATGTACTGTACATTTGTAATAAAACAGTCACAAAAACTTGTGTAAAAGTCTTTTATCCTTAAATGCATTTTAATATCTTAATTTTTCAAATTGGAATGAATATTTATTAGTGAAGTAGCTATTCTGCCTTTTTTACTGACTTTACATATATATTATTTATGAATATATTCATTAGATCAATCCTTTTGGTAAATGCTACCTCACATTCCTGAATTACACGTTTTTCATCTCCCCAAATCCAAATGGGCATTTTTAGAAAATGGTCCATGTGCAGGTTTGGGGTGTGTGTGTGCGCGTGCGTGAGAGAGAGAGAACAGCTTAACTCAAAAATGAAAAGTTGGTTAAATACCCAACTTGGTATATAAATTCAGCATCTTTCAAGGATGTGACACGATTTTCAAGAAAATCCCCCTACACCTAACCACCCTTTGCACAAAAAATGTTGCAAAACTTTTGATTTTCTCAAAAATGGTTCTAATGCTTTTGATTAAAATAACATACATACAAGGTGTTTTCCTTTCAGAAAATACCTTCCTGAGCCATGGATTTTTTTGGTATTCCCCCAGGTCCTTAGGTGAATGCAGGGATGGTTAATTGCATCCCCTGAATATCCTGCCCCTCTATTTCACCTCCATTCTCATTTCACTTCACCCTTCATCTGCTTGGCTGTTTAGGGTCTCATGATTGCATGGCAGGGAAAAGGATGCTTTGTGTAACAATTCATCCCTGGAATGGGGGCTGTCTCTGAGTCCTGGGCCCCTTAGTGGGATGTGCAACCTGCAAGGGGGAGGGAAGCTGCTTCTACCAACTGCCATTTGGGGATTTTCAATCTGAAAAAAGGTAGGGACCCTGTCCTCTGTCTCCTCTCACCTCACACTCTCTCCCGGGGGCGCCCTACAGGGGTTTAGGCACAAAAGATCGATCGAGGTGCTAAGTCCTCCGCTCCTAGTCCTTGTCCTTAAGTGTATCTACTAAAGCTCTGGTAAGTGTATGCTTTATTTTATTATGCTTCTGATCCCTTATCTTTTTTGCATCAATGTATTTTCCAAAATAAAGAGAATGATTGACTCACCTATGTTATTAGCTTTCTTTTATCAACAATTTACCCATCTCTTCCTTAACTAAATGGCTGATATGGATAAAATGCAGTAGGCACCTTCCTTTTACATTCTTGAGGTGTCTTCTTGCAATGGCATGCATAAAAACATGCATAGCTATTTCTCCCTTCATATGTGTAACGATCCTACACTGAGACTCGAATCAGCAACATGGAAGTTGTGCAACATATCAAAGTTTGAAAGGGAGGTTGGGAATTGGCTACAATAGATTGCTAATGGGTTTGTAGTCAGCACCCAAAAAGCATATAAGCTACCCCAAGTAGTTCACATTCTCTCAGTGTCTCAGTAGGTCTCCCTGTCACCATCAGTCATGTTGCCAGAGTAGTTTAATATTTATTTTGTGATCAAGAGCAGCCAGAACACTCACAGGTATGTGCATTTGTTGAAGTGGCTAGACTAGGACTGATGGCAGCTAGAATAAACCTCTTGGGCATGTCAGATGGACTCAGTCTTAGTTATTCTGCCCCTCTATCCCCTCTCCCTTAGCAAAAAGCCTCTACCCTGAACTATCTCTCCTGTGTAAGCTCCAGGCTTAAACACTCGGGTTGCTACAATATGACATGGATCTGAATGCAGAGAGGAGGCCTGTCCATCACAGAGTAGCTACTCCAGTTTGTAATGCAAAAACATCTCCTCAATGCAACACTCAAGATGCTAAGAGGAATACAAGAATGGATATTCCAGGAGCAAATGACAACATACAGAAACATCTGCTGTTTTAACAAATATATAAACAATGTATACATACCTGTTGTTACATAAAGGATGTTAAAAGGTTTAAAAATTGATGTAGTTTAAAAAACATAACATTAATAAAGCAGTATATTGGAAAAATGCAGAACCTGTAAACTATAATGTTGTTTCTTCTTTCTGCATATAAACAAAGAGAGATTGTTCTAGAACAGTTTAGCTGCTAGACTGGAGTCACTGTAAATATGTAGTAATTTTACTTCTAGTTTGTAACTTATCTTCATTCTATTTTAATATTTGACAAACTACACATTATCAGTGATATTACTATTGTAGGATGCCCCACAAAAAACCCATGAAATTTAAAGTTATTTGTATGAAAAATATTTCACATGTTTTCATTTTTTGTTGTCTAATGTTGACTGTGAAGATCATTTGTAGTTTGAACGTATGAATAATCATTCTGTTTTTCATCGCAAGATGACATGGTTAACAAATTCCCAATGTGAGACAACTGTCCTCTTCATGAAAGAAAATCCAACATGTCATAGTACTTTATTTCAATAAGTAAAACTCAGTTTTTCAATATGGTGGCAGTGTTTATGAGGGCAAGATTCTCTGAAATGGTCAAAAATAACTTTTTTTGTTTTAGGCACTAATAAAATCTCTATTTTCAGTTTCAGAAAATATATACTTTTTGGGAGTTAAGAGGTTTTTAAGACATTTAAATGCTAGTCTGCATTCCTTTAAATGCAATGCCCCTTTTTAGAACATTTTTGTATCTGTCAACAACGAATGACTATCATGCCCAGCGAGCAGTTCAGCAATTAACAAAAGAGGCCAAGACCAAGAGAAGGCAATCCAGGAATGAAGGTGCAGATGAATATGACCCTGGAATGTAATGAAGTGCGTCAGAATTTTAATTTTCAAATTCAGTTTTCTCAAAACGATGCTTATGTACCTTTTACTCAAAATATGAGAGGTAGAGAGCCGAAATTTTCAATACATGTATACAACACGCAGTTAAACTTTCTGAACCACAATCATAATTTTATAATGTATGATAGTGATATTAAGAAAGCAACAACATTGCAAATTTTCCACATTTTTACTTTTTTGATTTTGGAAATAATTTTTTTTCTCAATTTCTAGTGAACTGATATACATATCTAAATAATTGAGATTCAGAAGATAGCTGATTATACTAGGAACAAGCATGCAAAAGTCTGATTCTGTATTGTAAGTAGTAGCGGAGAAAAATGTACAGGAATTCACATGTTTTAAGAGTAAATTTTATTATTTTTCTGCTGAATGAAATAATTTTTATGGACTCAACTACATAAGCTATCAATGCAAACAACCACTTGAAATAATTGGCATGATTTATAGAATAATTCATAAAAGTTTTAGGAAAAACAATTCAGAAATTTAAGAGCAGTGGTAATTTAGCACATAAGGTATAATTTCCATGTGTTCAGACTACCTTGTCCCCCTTAAAAATGCTGCAAAAGTTGGCAAGCATGGATCTAGCATGACCAGACAAATGCATATGCAAATAGGCTGCGACATTAATCAAGACAAAACCAGATTTCATGCCGACTAGAATGTCCTGTGAGAACTAAACTTATCAAGGGGTTGTGTTTTGCATTATTAAACAATCCGGTTTGAGGTGCCTTAGGAAAATAAAATGATTAGGTAACACAAGAAAGAAAATGTGAGTTTCTGATTCTGTTGTTGGAACAGCCATTAATCATGTTATAAGGTGTCACCGAGCGGATGGCTCAGGCGGTTTTGTCTGTGGCCCGCATTTGGGAAGTCCCGGGATCTATCTGCAACCGCCTACTCTGACCCATGGGTTTTCCTGGTTGTTAGACGAATGCTGAAGTGGTTCCCTTCATCTCCCGAATTTCTTGTCATTTCATTCCATTCTTCATTTCATTCATCTTTCATCCCGTTGGTCTCTTTCAGGGTCGTCATGGGTTTCTTTGCAGCGTGGCAGGAGACAAGGATGCTCTTTGTGACTCTCTCTGTCTTTCGGCTAGCTGCCGGGGTGTCCGAACCTTCTTGAGGGGCATTGGATCCCCTCTGGGGTGGGGTCTATCTGGAAACTTAGGGACCCTGTCATTGCTGTGTCGTCACTCCTGGTTCCAGCCGCCCGGTGTCCCCTCTCGGAGACGCCTCCTCATGGAGCATAGATACAATATTCACTCAGGATCGGTGCCGAGTTCCCTCCGTAGTCAATCCAAGGTGCTGTCATCGCAATTTATTGAAGGGATGCTACTGGACAAGAACATCTACCCAGATACATAAGAAAGAAAAACAAATCGATCTGTTGCACTCTTATGACATATTACTCTTCTATAAACTGTTCTTGCAAACGTTCATTCTTCTGTTACTTCTTGTTAATTCAAATAAACCTCCATTACTCATTTAATCATTTTGTTGTAGGTTTAAGAAGAATACAGTAAGCTAAAGCGATATTCAAATATCTTCAAAGCTGATCGCTATGTGATGACTTCGAAATTCTGTTCTCTTTGCATCTCTACCTTCTATCGTTTATTAGTGGGTATAAAAACTGTTCTTATTAAGCTTATTTTTCTGTCTACTACATTTTAATCCAAATAAGCCTTTGCAGAAACAGCTACATTACACATTTCGTTACAGGTACAAAGGGAACAGTGATAGTCAAACGTCAAGAATTGAACGCTATACGTTCGCCTTAAAATGTCATACTTCGTCCGATATGACTTGCCAGTTAAAGAACGTTAAACTTTAACAAAAAAATAATAATAATAATACGTTTTCCATACAGTCTCGAGAAACAACTGGATGCTGAAAGGACTTTTAGGAAAATGAACAACTCGACCTTTAATAACTGATACCTCAGAAATGGCTTATGCTACAAAAAGCTTATTTGAAATAAATTATGTATTTTAAAGACATGTACATTTTTTGTGTAATAGGTTTTCGTCTATCGCTTAACGTTTACCAATTATACAAGAGTATACAAAATTTCTTCCAAATGAAATGGACTTCACAGGCTATTCCCAGAAAATTCAAGATATACATTTTATTTATAATGTATAATCTTTAATATATGGTATTTTAATGAAAATCGTTAAGAGCCATTTTTTAGAGAATAAAAAAAATTGAAAAATCTTCCATATAAAGGGTAGTCTGGGATGGATTTTGTTGAAAATCTTCGTTCGCAACTTTGTAACGCATTGAACTGAAATACCAAGTTTGGTATTTTTCCAACTTTTCGTTTTTGAGTTATGCTGTTTACAGCAGACACGGACTTTTTTTCTAAAATTATTTTCAGGGGTCTCAAAACATATTTCCGGTGAAATATCGATATAAAATTTTTCGGTGGAATACAATGCTTCCCATACTATACGTAGCAGAGAAAGTAAAAATATAGCATTTGTTATACTTAAGGTTACGGTGTTGCTTTGCTAAAATAAAAACCACCGCTTTTATTTCCATCCTATTTACTTAAACGAGATGAGCATCTATTATTTCAGAGTCGGTGAATGCTCTTATGTTAGTGGTTTACTATATCTTAAAAGATGTTCCAGGAAGAAAAAGAAACAAATCGGCTGAAACTAATATAGATATGTTACATTTACTAGTAAATAACTTCTGAATAACAATTAAGCTCTGAAACAGTAGGAGCAAAATCTTACAGTAAAGCTGAATAATCAAAACTATTAAATTATTACTTTTAAAATTCATGCTAATTTAATAAGCATTTCTATAAGTTTTCTCAAAATTTAAATTGGTGCTTGCATCTAAAGGATGATCCATGGATCACTTATATGAAGTTTGTAAATTTAGAAAGTTAAAATGCTCTATTATTGACTGCATTTTTCTCATTGGTGAGGTATGTTTTAAAATGTGATAGCGCCTCCCACAGAATCCTGGATTCACTTGTGCACCAAGTTCAGTACAGAGAGGAATCACAGACGCTGATTGCCTAATAACGGTGTTGACCGAAGCTTGGAATAATATTATATCTAACGGGAGAGCCAAGAAACTACGAACCGCTGCGCGGTGTTTTTCCACTGGGCATGTGGAAACATAATGCACTGCTGCTATAAAGAAGGTCACGCTGTTGATGTGTTTTGCTCTGCAGTGTGAAGTGTAGTATTGCGTTGACGGTGATGTGATGTAGGTCAGTTATTACGAGTTATTTATTATTTTATCCTGTACTTAGTCACAAAGTATATTATGGATCAGTATATGTTTTCTACTGCAGAGCGTGTATTTATTTATGATTCGTATGTGTTAACTCAGTCAGCTCGCCAGTACGATTTGCAGAAAGATTTCCAGGTATAAAAATTCCAGGCCGTACAACAATCCATGAACTTCACAATAAATTTCAGGCTACAGGAAGTGTTCAGGTAAAGAAATCTAAAAGACGGAGTATGGTTCTTATCGAAGAAACATTAGACGACATCGGTCATCGTTTGAAAAATTTCCCCCAAAAATCACTTGGGCGTCTTTCACAAACGGCAGGCATTTCTTATGTATGGCTCTGCGCGAAGAGGTACCAAATTGAAGTTAAAACCATATAAAATAACTGTGGCACATGCTGTTCAACCAGGCGATCCTGTAATTAGGCGCACATTTTGTGAGTGGAGTCTCAATAGTGTGCACAATGGCGAAATAGACCCATATTTAATATTTTTCACGGACGAGGTTTGGTTCCACCTTCATGAAATTACAGTTTTTAAATTTTAGTTTTATTAATGGACGCTCTTTAACTACTATGGTTCTTAGCGTCCCATTCTATATTGGGCGTGAAACACCTGTAATTTTGCTCAGAGGCCTCTTTATCAGGCTTGAGGTTCTTTTACGTGCCGTAAATCTACGACACGGGACCACCGGCTTTACTTCCCTTCCGAAGGAAGCCGTGCTAACGATTTTTACGCCCGAAAAAATCCATCGCCCTCCGCCGGGTTTGAACCCGCGACCTTGGGAACTAGAGGCTAGCACGGTACCACCAGTCCACGGAGGACGACCCACCTTCATGGATGTGTGTACACAAAATAATCATCATTGGAGCTCTGACAAGCCTAATGTTCACGAAGTATCCCTTTATGACGAAAAAAATTGGTGTATGGTACGCCATGAGCGGAGAAAGAGTTATAGGGCTAATTTTTTTCGAGTCAACAGTTGACGCCCTTATATACGAAATACAATTTTGCTCCCTTTTTATTAGAGAGAGAGAGAGAGAGCATCATTTTGCATTTTTTCAACAAGACTGCAACATCTCATACGCTAATATTTCGATGAGAACAATTGAAAGTGTGTTTGA
Organism: Deroplatys truncata; assembly: GCA_030765065.1. Lineage (NCBI taxonomy): Eukaryota > Metazoa > Arthropoda > Insecta > Mantodea > Mantidae > Deroplatys > Deroplatys truncata. Next base: position 57,843,201 of record CM060979.1, on the reverse strand, counting down.
GGACAGAATTATTAGTAGAGATTTGTGGCCCCCTCGGTCCCCCCCACCCGACCTATCCCCTGCGATTTCTATATCTGGGGTAACTTAAAACAAAGAATTAAAACAAAATATCCGCCAGGAAATTGCCAGCATTTCTCAACGTGAACGACGGCGAGTGATGGATAGTTTCCTAAAGAGGTGCCAAAAATTTGTGGACAACGAAGGTGGCCAGTTTTAGCATCTCTTTCATAAAGTTGGTAAGTAAGACCCTTAAAAGTAGTTTTAAAAATGTATGTTTTTATCCGCGCCTTTCCATCATAGCGGCAGACGGTGTAGAATACCACTGCAAGTTGGTTACACCGTCTACATCGTTGCTTCTCCCCCTTTGTTTGTTTATTTTTTGTTTCCTTTAACCTCTATGGTCATATGGTCAAGTCTTTGACTTGAGAAGCAACTGATGATGTGACTGTAGGGTTTCTTAAGTTGGTTTTATCAGTATTTTACTATTAAACACACTCGTACATTCATACCTCCAGACCTTGTGGGAAATAGGAATACTTTTGGTTAAAGAAAAATTTCCCACCCCAACTGGGATTTACGTCGTCGTATAACACCCAATGGAAACATTTTGAACATTTGAATTAAATATTGCAAAATGTAACATTAAGTGAACAGAAACAACTTTATTATTATTATTATTATTATTATTATTATTATTATTATTATTATTATTATTATAATTTTGTGAAGCATCCTGTAGTTTATAATAACAGGCATCGAAGCATACTTGGAACCTGAAGGGTAGGTAATAACATCATCAGCTGTTTATGCAACGAGAGAGGACTACTGTCTGTGACTCAGGAGTTTAGCTTTGTCCTTGAGGTTGACGTAAGCGAACCTGAGAGAGGGCTGTGTTATTCTTTCCTATCGCTTTATTGTTTACACCCTGTTCCAAAGGTACTTATCCTTTTTTTCCGCGACAACAAATATAGGCAAAGTAACATCAATATTACATTATTACCGGATCAAACAAAACAATTATGATCATAATTTCAATAAGTGAACTTGTAAAGCGTGTATACATGTAAAACAGTATATTTACGACACTATACATGTGGAATATTATTTTACTAACCTCATTAATCCAAAGGGTATGCAAGATCGATGCAGATGATTCGGAGTCCGAGTCATCGGATGATATCCCTTCTTGCTCATCAGAAAAACTGTCGTTTGCATTTGAAATAATAATCTGATCGATCACATCAGAAACCACACGATCCTTGGACCAGTAACCATCTTCTAATTTTCTAATATGCCGGTGATATCCTACCCAGTGTTCTGCAGGTACCGCAGAGATTCCTTCGTTGGTTAAACTCAATAAACGAAATAACGAAAATTCGCCAGTAACGTTGCGCTCCCTTATGAAGTGCTTTACTGTCGCCCATGCAACCTCAATGGGATTAAGATCGCAATTGTAAGGCGGCAGATACAGAGTGGAGTGTCCATGTGCATTAAGAATGCGGTCAATCTTAAATACCTTTTCTCTTGGTCAATGAGTGTTTCCTGCACTACCATCAGTAAGCACCCCTGTGATCCCATCAGTTTGCCAACATTTCTTGAAAGTTAAATTATTGTCCATCCACATTTCATCCAAATAAACGATATCCCTGCCTTGACTTCGGTATTCCCCTAGCTCAGCCAAGTATTTCCATCTCCAATCAACAATTCTTGGCTTTTCGATTAAGATTGTTCGCTTTCCTCGGCACTTGCGCCATCTAAATCCCAATTTCCGAATAACTCTCCTTAATTCTCCCCCCCAAGGAAATTGTATCTTACTTCTAACTACAGGAGTAACTTTCTGCATGTCGGAACTATCTTTTTATTGAGGTAGAAGTCCATTATTGTCCGCTTAATGAGCACATGTCGAAATCGTCTATATTTATATTTCGTTCTGGATTTGGAGGTCTTGTCTTGCCTGCAGTGCGTAAAGGGCTTCCTTCTGTTCTCTTCGCAATTTCTTGTCTTATATTCTTAATTGTTCCCAAAGACACACCACACTAATTGCCTGTTCTCTCATCCCTCGCGAAATCGGTAGAATTAGTTGTTTCTGCTCTGCTTCCTTTTTGCATTGCTCGTTTACATGGTTTATTATTTCGCGAGCCTCGCTATGAATGGTTTTTCCCTTTTTCCGAAAGTTAGCCATTTCACTAATGGATTATATTAATTTGACACTCGCGATACAACGCGTTTTAACACTGTAGCATCCTCTGACACTGCCTGCAGTAAGACTGCACTAGTTGAGAATATTTTTGAACTGTTGGTGTTGCACTATCTACACCTTACGCAAGAAGCTCCCAGCCCACTGCACGCTTGCAGTTCAAGGACAAAGTCAATCTCCTGAGTCACTGACAGTATTTGTCTTTCTGTTATGACCCTGAACATGAGGAGTAGTTCTTGACCTTCACCGCCGCTGACTGTTTAGGGCTCTGTCTACTGTTGATAATGCTCACCACCAGCATAGGAATTTCTATGCATTAAAGACAAGACAGAAGGAAATAAGGTTGAACTGTTACTGGAATACAAGTCGCAGGTAACAAATCGCCCCCGATTCCTCGTACAATCTTTTGGCGTTTGCAGACAGCACTCGGGCCGGTTTTTACCTGTCTGTCAGTAGTAACGTAGCAGAAAAATATTAAGGGGGGGTTTATGTATAGGGATCCGTTTTTAAACAATTTGTATCAGTCAAATGATAAATAGGAATTTGAAATATTTAAATAAATGGATTTTATATTCACAGATAAGGTGCAGCAATTGGAACTGAAATTCGGTTAGGATATTTTGTGTATTCTAAGCGCAAATGTGTTGTGACATGAGAATTAATGACCACTGTGAAGTAGGTATTTTATATTACCGCTGCAGGATATGTTATTTTACTACAAAATAGGGTTTCTGTTATGTTCTAAACTGGGAGATATTGCACTCGTTTGTAAACCACTCAAATTTAGCACCGGAAGGAAAACATGCCCTCGATATAACATGGTTGTATGCACGTCATCTGAAGTACAGCTTCTGTTACTGTCAGCTTTGGCAAAAAAACATGCGGCGTATAGTGCTACCAGTGATATATTAGGAAGTATCTCGTTACAACCAACCTAGAAATATGCTATTGTTTTAACGAAGCTATTTTTGTTAGGTATACATTTGTAAGTTCTTTTTTTAGCAAGGGGGTTCCAATCCCCCCCCCCCCAGCCAGGCCTCTCCCTGCCAGTGACCCTTGGTTTCTGTTTTTCATTCTTTGTAGTCATATCAAATGGTTTGAGTGTAGATAATTTGAAGGCAACTGCTTAAGAATCGCTATGTCTATATACTCAAAAATATTCTTACATTAGTGAGGTTACACTGAAAGAAACCATTCCGTAAAAACGTATTAAACTACTTCCAAAGGGGCTGTTTCTTTGGATGGAACGAACTGCTTCATTTGAACGACTCCGAGTGAGAATGGAAGTAGTTTCCGCAAAATGTTGATGAAATCCGGACCGGAGTCAAACGGGGTCAGAAGCGTGAGGGGCAAGAACATCATGTATTGTCTTTTAGACTTTCGGAATTACATTGTTTCTTATGGTAACCAAAAAGCAAATTGGCATAGCTCCTTCAGTTACATCGTATCGAAATTTTGTAAATAATAAAACATCAGAAAAGTAATGTAGGTATATAAAGCTATTTTATATAACATTTTGCCTAAAACTCGGCAATAAGCTAAATCTAGTTTTTACCTTCGTACTTCATAATCCTCTACCTTTCGGGTATGCCATGACTCATAACATTTAAGGTATGTTAAATTAAGTTTCATAATAACCGGTTTTGTTGTTCTTGTGTTAAAATATAACACCAAAATAACCACAATAAAAATAAAGAAATGCTATTGCATCATATTTATACAAAACATAATATTAATAGAAAACGTAAGTTGCAATTTTTATTAAGCGTAATTTATTTAAAAATGAATTGCTTCTATTTTACGTTATAATAAATATCCACATGCTTCATTGTAAATTTCATTTCAAAATCTCTGTAAATGTTACATTTACACATAGGTGTGCACTTATTGCATTATTCGGATTCATCGCCAATCGCCATATTTGCAATATACAACTTCATTAATGTTGTTGCGCTGTTACATCATATAGTGCGAGGAAATTTTAATTTATAAACAGATTACTATTTAGCTATACGTAATATTATGATGTATTTTAGTATTTTAACATCATATAAAATTGTATGGTTTAATATTTGTTAATTTTGTTGATTAAACATATATTTTTCAAATAAAATGCGCAAACTCATCAATCTTGCTGACGTGTGGGAAGAGGAGGGAGAGAATGTATCACCAAGGTGCTGAAATATAGCGCCATTTTTAAGCTTCCACCTAACTGCGTAAGAACGTGGTGTTTAGGAGCTGCATACAAAAGTTACAAGTCGCGGTGTATTATACTACGTCATTGATTTTAAAGTGATTATTATTAAATAGCGGATTATTCTTATCATTAGTTAATCGTAAGTCTGTTAATTGTGGCTTTAAATACCGGCCTCAAGCAGATGCAGGTTTTAGCCGCTGTGCTTAAAGGTATGTATTACAAATTCTTTTCTTTTACTGTTGTATAAAGTTTACTCTAATTTTCTTTTGTGTTTAATTAACAAAGGGTTCCCTTTTCAAATGAACAACTTACAGTGAAAAACAGCTTTATACTGGTTTTCAGTTTTGCGTATGAATTAAACAAAAATGTGCTTCCTTAGTGTTTAAAATAACTCATTCCACTGTTTTATTCGTAATGTTACATTTAAGAATCTGTTGATTCATTAGCATTGTGGTTAGTCATTAAACACAGTAGGTAATTGCGTTGCTATAGCGATTTGTGCAACGCTCCAGGGATTATTTCTGCGACAAAGCAATAAATCAGAATATAAATTCCAAATTTGCTCCTCCCATTCTTAAATTCTGCACTTTTGAACACGATGTAATGCTTTATGTCTGGAACCTATCTTGCGAGCGTTTTCTTTTTTCACTGCATTTATGTATTTAAAAAGCCAACGTATATGTGTGCATGTGCCTCATAGACCACACATACTCTTTAGGATAAAACAAAAATACTGTGGGGTTGGTGTCACAAAAAAAACCAACCCGAATGAAAGGGAGGGTGAAAAATGTTCGGCGAGGGGCAATTTTGAGGATTCTCAGCACAAATACGCCTGTTCTCTCAATACTTTTGACAGTAATTAAGTAAATGTTGCTCCCTTCAAGTCTTTTATGGGTAGGTAATTAAAAAAAAGCCAATGGGAGATGGCGTTGAGCACTGTTCAATAGGAGCCAGTTTGTAGGATTTTCAGTATGATGGTAAATGTACGATGATACACGTATTCTTTAGGGCAAGTGTAAAGTGCTGTGGGGATGTTATCACAAAGAAAAACATTCCTAACGGAAGAGGGAAGTGTTCGGCGGAAAGAAATGTTGAGATTTTAGCATGGAGAACCTGTTTTTTCAATAGTTTTGCGAAATAAAGGTATAAATAATGCTCTCTTCATTCTTTTAGGGATAATATAAAAGAAAACACTCCCTAACCGGAGAGGGGCTGGAAAATGTTCGACTGAGGGAAATTTTCAGGATATTCAGCACGAATGGGCCTGTTTTATCAATAATAAATGTTGCTCTTCATTCTTTTAAGATTGGTAATGTGAAAACCACCCTTAATGGAAAATGTAGGATAGGAGGCAGGTGGGAGAAGTTTTAGTAAGAACGGACTGTTTTCTCCACACTTTCGCTGAATAAAAATATAAATGTATTCTTTTAGCGGCGGTAATGCAAAAAACCACCCTTAATGAGAGTTGGGGTTGAAATCTGTTCGATGAAAGGCACTTTGGAGGATTTTCAGCACAAATGGGAATTTTAACATACATTCTTTAGGATAAAAGTATCCTACATAGTGTGGGAGTTATGTAAAAAAATACCCTCAAACGAAGAGGGAGTAAAAATGTTCGGGGAGGCAATTTTGAGGATTCGCAGCACGAATGGGCCTTTTTTCTCAATACTTTTGCTAAATAATAAGATAATGTTGCTCTCTTCATCCTTTCAGGGGCGGTAATGCAAAAAACAACCTCTAATGGGAGATGGGGTTGAAAGTTGTTCGATGGAGGCCTGTCAGTACAAATGGGAAATCTGACATATATTCTTCAGGACAAGAGTAAAAATACTGTGGGGGGGGGGGGTTGTCGCACAAAAACACCCCTAACGGAAGAGGGCGGAAGTAAATTTTAAGTTTGTTTAGAATTAACGCGTCTGATTTCTCAAAACTTTCGTGAAATAAAATATAAATCATGTTCTTCATTTTTAGGGGCGGTATAAAAACCACCCCAACGGAAAAAGTGGGTGGAAACTTTTCGGCGGAGGACAATTTTTAGGATATTCAGCATGAATGGGCTTGTATTATCAATAATAAAATGATAAATCTCTTCATTCTTCTAGAGTTGGTCATGCGAAAACCACCCCTAATGGGGGATGGGGATGAAAAATGTAGGATGGGCGCAATTTACAGAGAATCTTAGGTACAGATATGCTTACTTTCTCAATACTTTTGCCAAATAAAAATATAAACGTTTCTCCTTTCTTTTAGGGATGGTAATGCAAAATATAAAAAATAAAAAAACACAAAAAAAAACACTCCTCTAATGGGAGGTAGGGGATAATTATTCAATGGGTGGCACTTGGAAAGAAATTTAACACATACATCCTTTAGGACGATAGTAAAAATACTGTTAGGGTGCTATCACAAAAACCATCCCCAACAGAAGAGGGGCTGCAAAATGTCCAATGAGAGGCAATTTTGAGTATTCTCAGCCTGAATGGGCGTGTTTTCTTAAAATTTTTGCTAAATGAAAATATGTGCATTGCTCACTTCAAAAACACCCCTAATGGAAGATGGGGTTGAAAATTGTACGATATGAGGCCCCTTGATGAATTGTCAGTATGATTGGAAAATTTGACACACATATGCTTTAAGACAAGAGTGAAAACACTATGGGGATACCATCACAATAAAAAGAGACATCATTATAGGAAGAGGTGCTGGAAAGGTTGGCAGGAAGCAATTTTGAGGTTTATCAATATGAACATGGACCCGTTTTTTTTGTTTTTTTTTTCCCAGTATATTTGTGAAAGAAACCTTTTGTGTGAAACAAATGAAATTGTTCATGTAAATAAATAAGATAACTTACCTTTCAATAAAAATATAAAAATAATATGTTGGGATTTAAAATTTTTGTCACATCACATCCTGTATAATAATGGCTGAAAATTTTGTTTCTTTTTTGTAAAATTTTCCTTTCAAAATATTAAATTTGAAGTCTCCTAGAACTTTTTTTCTAAAATGTTTAATTTTAGTTTTATTTGCATTATTCCTTGCTCGTAAAATATCCTATGTATCCTATATTATGATCTGCTAGTTGCATGTTAGGTGTCAATAACTGTGGAAAATGTTTGTAATGTGTAATGTTAATGTGGAGATGTTCCTTGATTTTTCTTTCTTTCCTGTCATGCCAAAGATAAATGTTTGCATTGAAAATTCTGCTTTCAAATTTTTATTTTCTCTACTGCTTAATGGTGCAGGTAGGAGAAATATCATATTCCATAAATTTGATATTGAAATTTCACCAGATGAACATATCTTGAGAGTACCTGAATTCCTTCGCCAAAAAAGCATTTAAAAAAATGTCCTTATATGTGTAAGTGAACAGCAAACTAAATATGAAAATTTAGAAAAATACCGAACTTGATTATTTTCAGCATCTTCAAAGTATACAGTATAAGATCAACAATTTATCTCTACCCCAAACTACTCTTAACTTAAAATAAAGAGGTGTTTGATATGCTACATTCATGTGACTCTCTACCCATTCTTCCGCAAATTATTCTTACAAGAGCATATTTTCTTGTTGATTGAGTTTATCATCTACAGAAATGTTTTATTACAAATACAGTTTTAGGTAGCAGAGGAATACATGAGATTGAAAAATATGTGTTACGTTCACATGTCTTTCTGTATCCGCTATTGTTTATTTATGTAGCTTTTACAAGTTATTCTTATGAAAACCTATATTTCTTCCTAGTTCATGTTAACTGATATAAACTTTTGCAGGAATAGCTTCATTACACATTTCGTTGCAGCTGTAAGGGGGATATAGAAAACCAAATTGATAGGCATATATTTAAAAGTGAATTGCTAAATGCTGGCCTTGAAATTCATATTGTTTATATGACATCATGAGAAACATCTGAATAATGATAGCACTATAAAAATAGCCTAGTATTTGAAAACTTAAAACAAGTTACAATGGATGTCTCTGGAATGGTTGAGGCAGAAGAAATAAATTGAGTTTTGTTTTAGAGAGATCTAGTAGATTTTTGGTGTAGTAAGTTTTTGTCTATCTTGCCAGTTATGCAGAATTCTTAACCAATGAAGAGTTCCTCCACAGGCTATTCTCATAAAATTCAAAATATGCATTTTATTTGTCATTTTCCATCTACTTCATCTTAATCGAGATAAACCTTTGCAGAAAAATATTGCTAATTTTCTTGTAGGTGCAAGGGGAATATGGTAGGCTTTAAGCGATAGTCAAATCTTTTAAGAGTTGGTTGTAAGCTCTTTGTATGTCCATGACATTAAAAAGAAGAAGAACAAAATTCCATTTGAGGAAAAGTACAAGTATTGGAAATTTGAAACAAATAACAAGGAATATCTCGGAAATGTTGCACTCGGCAAAAAAAAAGTATATATATATAAATTGTGTGTTTTTAACGAGATCTATATTTTTAGTGTAGTAAAATTTTGTCTATCTCTTATGGTTTTGCAGTTATGCAAAAGTAATTCAGAATGAATAGGACTTTTGGGGAACATTCCCAGAAAATTCATGATATACATTTCATTTGCTATAAACATATCTAAACATGTGATATTTTAATCAAAATCATTAGAGCTATTTTTGAGAAAATCAAAATTTTCGAAAAAGTTCCATGAAAACGGTAGTCTGGGGTTGGGGGGGGGATTTTCTCAAAAATCTTCATGTCGCATCTTTGAAAGATACTGAACCTAAATACCAAGTTTGGTATTTATCCGACTTTTCATTTTTGTTATGCTGTTCACAGACACACAGCACATCCACACAGACACGTACACGAACCTTTTTCTAAAAATGATTTTTTTTTCATGGGACCTCAAAACATGTATTTCCGGTGAAATCTCGGTATCGAATTTTTGGATGGAATGTAATACTTTCCCTACTTACTATACCTATTTGAATTGTATGTGTTAACAAAATCTTTCTTCCTTCCTTCCTTCAGTGAGGTTTTCTCTATCTCCAATGGTTTACCAGCTACATAAAAGTATTTCAGTATAAAGAAGACTTCACAGACTATTCGCAGAACATTCAAGATATACACTTTGTCAGCTTAAACACGTGTTATTTTATTCAAACTCTTTAGTCATTTTTTTAGAAAATAAAAAATAAACAAGATTTTTCCATCTAAAGTTTAGCTTGGGGGATTTCCTTGAACATCTTTTTCTCGCCTTGGAAGGCACTGAACTCAAATACCAAAATTGCTATCCATCCGACATATCAGAAATAAAATGTAAGTATATTTTGAATTTTCTTCGAATGCCTATGAAGCCCCCATATTCTGAAGGAATTTTGAATAAATTAGGGATTTATGACAGAGAGACGATAGTTTACTTCATGAAAAAAAAAGTTCATTAAAATATAAAAATATGTGACATGGGTAGTAATTGTTTTCGTAACGCTAGCCAATTTAAACATGTCATGCTGCATGTTTCAAATGTAAATATGTCATCTGACAGAAGATGCTTGAAATATTCCGATAAACCTGCTCGTTTTATATAACAAAACACGTACTTCGTATTCGCATTTTTTGTTCTGATGGAATATTTCCTTAACTTCTCAATTCAGGGAATTCATATGTATTACAATTTTTCGTATCAATATCAATATCAATTTATTGTCATTAAACAGTTATATAACTGCAATGTAGGTAACTGATTTTATTTTGTTTGTAACGTTTATCTAGCTATAATCAAGAAGATACTTAATTATTTATTTGTGGATAATGCATTGAACATTCAATGTGGCAATGCAAATTCCCTACAGTGCGAGAGCCGAAAGCATCATGCCGGCAAGTGTACTGCGTTAAAATATGCGTGCGCATCAAGTTTAGCCAGCAGTGAAACTGGCGTCGCAAGGTTGCCAGCTCAGGTGTGTTTTCGCAGAAAAAATTCTGCGACAAGTTATTTTAAGTCCATAACAACAGATAAATACTATGTTAGAATGTGATGCTGAAGCTTTATCCAAACGGTTAAATTTATTTTTACTTTGTCTATCAGTTACCTATCGTAAGTAGGGGAAGTATTGTACACCATTCAAAACTATGATATCGAATCCTCTGGATATACACTTTTTGTGGTCCTGAATACAAAAGTAATTTTAGCAAAAAGACCAAACCGCGGGCCTTTAAAATTGAGTTTTATTTGTGGACGCTCTTTACTACTGTGGTCCTTAGCATCCCATTCTATATTGGGCGTGAAAGAGACCTCTTTCAGTCTTGAGGTTCCGTAAATCTATGACATGGGACCACCGGCTTTACTTCCCTTCCGAAGGAAGCCATGCTAAGGATTTTTACGCCCGAAAAAAAACATCCTTCGCCCTCCGCCGGGTTTGAACCCGCGACCTACTAGAAGCTCAGCATGGTAACCACTACACCACGGAGGACGACAAACCGCGGGTCGCATGTCTGTCTCTGTGTGTGAAAAGTTGGGTCTCTGTGTGTGAATAGTTGGTTAAATACCAATCTGATGTTTAGTTGATTGACACGAAGATTTTCAAGAAAATCCTCCCATCCAAAACTATCTTTTACATGGAAAATTAATTATTCGTTCTTTTTTAATTTTTTTTCGAAAATGGCTAAAACTTTTTATTAAAAAACACATGTTTGCGATATTTGTCTGACTAATAAAATAACATAGCCTTTGAAGAGCTTTTTATTCTAAATGAATTTCTATACTTTTATATTAACTGGTAAACTGTAATGGATAGGCAAAAATTTACTTACAAAAAATATAAGTGTCTTTAAAAACACAATTTCAAATGACTATTATGTGTCATTAAACGTTTCTAAAATACTCGTTGTTATCGATTTGGATGTTGAAATACGTTATACTTCTTTATGTGCCAAATCGCCATTCGTTTGTTTCTGCTGGTCATGCAAAGAGTGGAATTTCAAAACCAGCATATCTCTTTCAGCCTCTTGTATTCCTTTGTACCTAAAAAATGTATAATGAAACTTATTTTCTGCAAACATTTATCTCAGTTAACATGGAATAGAAAAAATAAGCTTTTATAAGAATAGTAGAAAAGTGGGTAGAGAAATCCAACACATCAGAACCGTATCTTTTTTACGAGTAGGCTTTCAAAACATCGAATTGGTGAGAACTGTGTGAAGCTCAAATTAGCATTATAGTAATGAATTATTATTATTTTCTAGGAGAAAAAATGAAAATAGCATTGACGCAGGTTCGTCTGAAACCTGTGTTACTCAAGTGAGAATCGTATATTCATGTTTTTTATTTTTAGATTCTTGGTGTTGGATACGAGAGCATAATCAAAAGCCACGAGAAATTAAAACTGTTAGCAATATGGTTGTCTTGTCAATGTAGAAAGGAAAAAGGAAAGAAAATGAAATAATTTAATTTATGTTACAACAGGCTATTGGTTTTTTTCGCACTTGCTTTATACTTTGCTGGATTAAGCGTATGGCTTGATTTTCCAACCTCCCCTCTCGGGTCATTCCATTTCTCGCCGTCTCATATAACTGGAGGGGGAGATTCAAAGAACGGCGTTACATGCAGACATTCCATCTTCTATTAAACCAGTGATGCCACATTCGCCTTTTTATTTTCACGTCTTACTTTTTTAAGTGACAGTCACTTCTTTACTGTAAAGGCATTGCATAAAGAGAATTTTATGCGCTGCTACTTTGTCTATTCGCTCTTCTTCAATCTATCCTTGTAAAAGCTTATTCCATTTCTTGTTAATCGAGATAAACTTTCATTACACATTTCGTTGTAGGTATAAGAAGAATAAAGTAGGCTAAAGCGATATTCAGATTTTTACAAAAACGTGTCATTTAGTGATGGCCTTGAAACCGAAACCAAAATAGCATCTTTAGAACACGGTCCAGTCTGCATTTTCTTTATTTTTATTGAGTTTACTATGGCTGGAAATTACAAGAGACAAGACTATTTATTGTAGGTAAAATACAGATCTCGTTAAATTTTGCAATTTATATTATATGAAATTGTTTCCTGAGATAATCGCTGCTGTTCGTTTGCCTTTTCCAGTATATTAAACAATACATTCGAAGTGACCGTTCTTTTGTTTCTCAAGGTCATACATGAGTATATCTCAAGGCCAAGGTAGTTATATCGACCTTCATTTGAAACATCTGATTGATTACTCTTTATACCTTTTGTATAATTGCAACAAAATGTAAAATGAAAAAACAATTTCTGACAACGTTGAAGGTATGCATTACTGAGATTTCTGACTTCTACATTTATTATCAGATCTTAATAATTTTAAAACTAGGTATCATTTGTGTTTTGTATTATGCGCCTGCAAAGAATCATCATTAATTCATTATCGTAATTTATTTTAAGTTTTCTCGACATTGAGTAAAGCTATTATTATTGTTATTATTATTATTATTATTACCATATTTTTAAGCTTTCTGGTCATTGGTTAAAGATATTATGTAATGGATTCCAAAAATGAGATCCTAGGGTATTATAATTGCATTATTGATAGTAAATAACACCCGTGAGATATGTATAATCAGGCGTATGTTTTCAATCCTCATGGTTAATGTTAATGAACTATTAAACACAAGAGCAAATGAAAAGAAGAGATTGATCACAATTGGCAAAACATAATTTGCACAGCTTTTTTTAAACACCAGATTTGCTCGTTTTCTTTTAGTGAATCAGTAGATGGAGTGAAAATTCCGTTGTGTTGACAACACTGGTTACCTCCATCTACGCACGCCGCACAGCGCAGCAGCATGGCGTCGCTTTACTTCCCCACCCGCCCCTTTATATTGCCATTTCAGCAAACCTGTGGCTGTGCCTGGTGGTTTCATGTAACGAGGATGATGCAAGGAACAGAACAATGGTAAACGCAAATATTAATTCCTGTGTAAACGCGAATATTAGTTCCTGCGTAAACGTGAAAATTCATCCGCTGACGACCATGAATAGAAAGCCGCTAAAATAATATTAATTTTCTTAATATCTCGTATGATCTCGTATAATGCAGATTCTTTGCAAAGTCGCTTCGCTTTAAAGTTTAATATGAACTAATATTGCACATTGTCTGCATCTTTGGGTGTGAACGTAGCGGACTGCCTCACATTCAAGAGATCTGGAGTTCGAATCTCGGTTGTGTTTTTTCTTTCTTACTCTTTCTTTTTTGGAGAAGTTTTCCCTTATCTTGGGAAGACGAATGTTGTGGGATAACCTATGGAGCCCGGACTCATCTGAGCATTTCACCCATTTCATTCATTGATCGTCCGATATGACCTACACGGTTAAAGGGCGTAAATATGTACGTATAATCGGCGCAACAGTTCTAGACACGTGAAAATCTTAATGAGAGCTTTGATGCGAGTTGCTTACCAGATCAGGTGGTGACCGGTCGACTACATACTGGGACAGTCATCGTTAAATATGCACACCGGTTATGCACTGCTTTGCGCTGATAAACTTAGTTATATACAGTATATTAAAATCCACGCTGTAAAAGCGCTTAATATTAAAAACGCTGTCAATCATTGCCTCCAATTCTTCCACATCTAACAACCTTTCCTCTTCTGCGGAATCACTCACATTATTGCCGTCATCACTGCTGTCACTACTTTCTGTACCATTATCCTGGATGAGAATTATTTCTATTTGATTTTCTGCAATTCCGTATTTTTCGGAATAATGATTCTTAAATTATTCAGCATGTCGCCATACATTTTCCCATTCTGGCCTTCCAATTTCAGCAAATTGCTGGCGTTATAACTGCTCCACATATTTTAATTTAAAAGTGATATTTCTGCATGCCACCCATTTTTTTATATCCGCCCAGATTAATTCGATTGGGTTTAGATCTGGGCGATACGATGACAGTCTAAGTACATTATGGCGATGTTGTATTACTATCTGGTCAAGTATGTATGACTTCTGAAGCTGTTTGTTGGCTTTAATTAAGTTATATAGCTTTGTTTTACTCATGTTTCACCTAAAGCTTTATTATGTCTAAGTAACCAAGCTCTCATTTCTTCTTTCAAGGAAGTTGAGGTAGGTGGTTTGTGAATTTGAGTGTTGACGCATTGTGAAGCATTGTCGATGACCAGAACAGACCCAGCAGGCATATTAGGTATCAACTCATTCACTTATCAACTATCAACTTATCAACTATTGATTCACTTCATGTAATTTTCTGTATTCATTTCTTGTTGAAAATCTCCTGTTGTTTGTTGCGACTTGTAAAAGAAGGGCATTTGGAACGAAGCCGATCTTTCCAACAGCACAGTTTTTTCTTCCACATAGGAATTGTGAATCGTGCGCCGAATGACGCATTCGAAATCGTCTATTTCTGTAATACGTTTAGGGACCTTATTTTTCTTCCCAGGTGTATCAAATGGTACTCTTTCATCCATATGTTTTTTTCTCTTATCTTTGAGAACTCTGGAAACGGAACTCGGTGAAACACCAGTTGCTTTGACTACTCTTTCTTTCATTCTCTTAAGGCTTTTGTGGAACTCGGATATAATTTCTTCCTTCATGAAGTCGATGACATTTGCAATTATTTCCCTACTTTGACTATGTAACACCTTACCACTTAACTTTGAAAACATAGGAGCCATGGTTATAAATATAACAAATATAAGTACTATTTAGATACTGCAGCTCTCTTTAAAATTACAACCAGATGCAGACACTTTCTATGCAGACTGTATGTGTTACGCACTGTGAGTAAGCAAAGGTATTATATCGCTTTCGTTGATAAAGCTAAACATAAACACTTCCTAGGCTCGGCAGCTGGGTTGGCAATCAAGGTCACGATTCCAGAAGTTTTGCGCGAGTTATACCATGTTTTACTTGAACCAGCGTATGCCGAATAAGTGTGCAGTCGCCTTCTGCTTGAGGGATTTGCTGATAGCTTGCCTTAGTTGCGTAGTCGCCTTCTTGTACGAACTATTTTTGCTGATATTTATTTTTGGAGGAATGTGAATTTTGGGGTCATGGAACTGCTGGTGTTCTTTGCGTATATACGTACCCATTGTTTTGCAGGATAGATGACGTTAGTTGCGTAGTCGTCTTCCGTACAATATATTTTTATTTATATTCAGATTTTGAAGGAATATGGAAATCGTGATTGTGGAACTGCTCTTTTTTTTAGTATGAGTCATTCCACGTCAAGTCGCTTAAATTTTCACAAAATTTGACCACCATGTCTCCGATTCACTTCAAATTTTGTCCATGGATTACAAAAACAAAGTGAATTATGTTTTATATTCTTAATTTTTTTAAAATCAGAATATTTTAAAAAAAATATTGCGCAATCCAACTTGTGAAATGCGGCACACCTCTCTATCTTTAAATTAGAATATCTCATAGGCGATAAGTGATAAAATTATGTTATAAACTGCAATGCAAAGCTTAATATTTAATCTTTTGCTTAATATTTATTATAATTGATATAATTAATTATTTACATCATTTTTTAAAATCCAAACATTAAAAAACTATAAATTCCTATTAACCCACAGGTTTAAATTTCTATTAGAATCATAAATAACTTGTAGTTTTTTTGTATATATATGCATAAAACAAAAACGGGACCCTGTATATTTAATTTTAAATAAAGCAACTTAGAAAGCGGTGCGTAGCGGATTCCAGCGCAGCGCGGCTGGAGAGGAGGTGGTGGTGGCGGCGGGGCGCTCTATCATTGGATGCCTTGTCCATTGTTCACAGCACTTTAGTTGCATGTAACTTAAATTTGGAACACAGTTGAGAAACATTCGATCTTTAAATCTTATCCTATGAGAGGCAACTTAACTGCATTTTAAATGCGCACCTATTCCTTCAGCCTCAAATACCACCTGATTATTATTGCATTATTGGTTGTTGAAATAAATAAATTTAGCTCAAAAGTACCAAGGATCGCTTTCGCATTGCTGTATCTTGCCTCAAAATGGTCACTATGTTCAAAACCATTCACGGCATTATTCACGGCATTGGTACTTTGTAGCACACAATCACTGTTATCAGTGGTACTACTTTGGGAATTTTTTCGACATGAATCACATAGTTTTAGGTCTGGTGACAAAGATAAGTTCTTCATTTTTAAGTTTGTAAGCATATTGCGGGTAAGTTAGCTTAATGATTTCTGCCCTGTGTTATGCTTGGAAACATTAAATGGAGTGAAGCAATGGTCATAGCTCCGTTTCTTAAGTTCACTCATTATGCACTTTCATAAACCATAGAGCTAAAAATGAACTACTAACGCAAAAAGCTGAAGACAACGTTATATTTAAAATGAAACGGGAGAAAGGATTCATAGAATATCACATTCCAGTTGCTAAGTTACAGCGAACACTGGAAGTGATAGCCTATCACGTGCTGTTGCGTTGTGATGCTTTCAGTTAACAAGCAGTCCCTATGTTCTAAAACCCTACACGCTAACACAAATAAACTGTTTAAAAGCGTACCTCTAAGGAAGATCCCATCCTGATATTAACAGGTTTAAAACAAAATATATCACAGATTCCTTCTGTATTTTTTTTTTTTTTTCAGATTTTAATATTAGGTAGTTAAATATGATATTGCTGTATAAGACATTCATACTTAAAATTTTGAATGATGAAAACCACAATGTTTATCTACAAAACGACATATTGTTCTTATCCATGACCATTCTGTGTTCCAAGAATAAATTGCTTTTATGTAACGTTGTGCGCGTATAAGAAAAATGTTAAGTAACCTATAAATCCTAAAATAGATTTTCCGCAAAATTTAAAAGTACGTGTGTATTTATTTTAAGTATGGGACACGTAAATTAAAATTCAGAGAAAGTGGTGCTTTGTGTGTGTTCGGTTTGATGTGAAATGACTCTTATACACCTACTCATTTGATGCTGGATAGATGACGTTAGTTGCGTAGTCGCCTTTCTGTAACATCCCTTTTTATTTGTATTGAGTTTTGGAGGAATGTGGATTTTGGGATCGTGGAACTGCTGATTGTTCTTTGAGTGTATACGTAGTCATTGTGATGTTGGACAGATGACCTTAGTGCGTAGTCGCCTTCCGGTAACAACTCTTTGTATTTATATTCAGTTTTTGATGGAGTATGGGCTTTGGAATAGTGTAACTTCTGGCAGTTCTTTGAGTGTGTCATGTGATGATGTACAGATGAAGTTAGTTACGTAGTCGTCTTCCTGTACCTCTCTTTTTATTTTTATTGAGTTTTGGAGGAATATGGCTTTTGTGGTTGTGGAACTGCTGGTTGTACGTTGTCATTTTATTGCTGGACGGATGATGTTAGTGCGTAGTCTCCTTCCTGTACCATCTACTACTTTCTCTACCACGTACATAGTAGGTAGAGAAGGTATTGCATTCCACCCAAAATTGCGATACTGAGATTTCATCGAAAATATACGTTTGAGCCCACCTGAATAAATAAATAAATAAATAAATAGAGAGCATTTTTAGAAAATGGTCCGCGCACGCGTGTGTGTTTTAAGAGCATAACTCAAAAAGCATAAGTCGGATAAATACCAAACTTGATATTTAGGTTCAGTACTTTCCAAAGATGCGACACGGAGATTTTCAAGAAAATCACCCCACCCCAAACTACCCTTTACATGGAACGCTTTACGAAATTTTTGATTTTCTAAAAAATGGCTCTAACGATTTTTATTACAATATCATATATAAAAAATATTTACATGACAAAATGCATACCTTGGATTTTCTGGGAATAGCCTGTGAAGTCCTCTTCATTCGGAAGGAATTTTGTAGAATCTTGTATAACTGGTAAAAGTTAAGTGATAGTCGAAAACATACTGCATAAAATGTGGATCTCTTTAAAACACATTTTTTTTGTGGCATCAGCCATTTCCGAGATGTCTGTTATTAATGATTCGAATTGTTCAATACTCGGCCATTCTTTTAAAGTCCTGTTGATTTTCAGTTGT
This sequence comes from Deroplatys truncata, assembly GCA_030765065.1. Lineage (NCBI taxonomy): Eukaryota > Metazoa > Arthropoda > Insecta > Mantodea > Mantidae > Deroplatys > Deroplatys truncata. Next base: position 57,824,865 of record CM060979.1, on the reverse strand, counting down.
TTCTCGATTGCATGGAAAGAGTATGGAAGTTTAAGGCTAACGTATAACATGTAATATTTCCTCTACTTACTATATGTAAATAGTAGAGAAAGTAAAAGTAAGTTTTAAGAAGAATTCTGCTCAAGTGAAAATAACATTTTCTATAATATTCCAGATAAACATATTACATCATTTTAATCGAAAATTTAATTGCGTATCACTGCATCCTCAGGCAAAATAACCATGAACAAATATTTCAGTTTTATCTCATACATTATTAAAACTATTTTGTTATAAATAATAAAATATATCCTGAAAATGTATTACATTCTGATGTGCTGCACTCTGCGGCGGTATTACTTATAATGTTTGTGTATTTGTGTTTACTCCACGTGGTGAAGCCATTTTGTGACGTGATTCTTTGTTAGGTTTATTAGCTCCATCTGGTGTTAGCAATTTGCGGCAGTATTAGTGTTTGTTTTAAAGAATGCTACTGTTATTTTATTTAATTTTGGTTCACTGTCCTCCGGCTAGCTATGATCTTTTTGGTCGAACACTTCTCTTTATACAGGTTGTGTAAACGGAAAGGAGTCTTTTATCCAAATATAACACTGATGAAGGAATTTGTTTTACACTTTTATTGTCGAACACATTCACTATCACATTTACACATTGATCTTGACACTCGCCAAACTGAAACTGTTATAATAACTTCATTACTGATCACTTTTAATTCGCGTACTTCAACCTTTTGTATAATTAACTTTACAACACTTTAGATTTTTCATAACTCTGCTACGCGTAACCTGCGAATCGATAGTCGATGCGTACTGTACAAATATTTCTGCTGGACTGAGGGCGACGTGTAATGTACAAATGTTTTCTACGAACTGACGGACTGAAGGACTTTACCTCTAACCTAGCCCTTTTATACTCCTACACCCCGATATGCCTAAAGATTATAACTGAGTTGCTATTGGCTAATAAAACGCGCCAACATTAGCGTCTATTTTTATATCCAATGAAAATTATGAATACATATGCTCTAGGAAAAATGTTCCAGCAAATTCTAAAGAAAAACGCGCCAATATTACGTAAATTCCTCGTTTCCAAAAATGATAAACAGCTCACCCCCTCGCTGCATTATTGCACGCTATTATTGTCAGTTTCAGTAAGGCCGTATAAACTTACTTCTCAACAATAATTACAATCATTAAACATCTTAAATCAATGTCACATAAAAATGCATATTCATACTATAATCATTCTTTACATTTAAGTAATTCAACTCACATGACGTTCTCTACAAACTATTTTTACAAACGCTTATTCTCCATCTACTTCATGTTAATCAAGATAAACATTTGTAGAAACTATCTTATTGGTAATTTTCTTGTTGGTGCAAGGGGGAATATGGTAGGCTTTTAAGAGCTGCTTGCTATAGGAAACATTTGATTCTCTTTGCATGTCCAGGACATACAAAAAAAAAAAAAAAAAACGAATTCCCATTTGAGAAAGAGTGTTTTGGAAAATTCAAGCAAATAACAAGGAATATCTCGGAAATGGTTCACTCGACCAAAAAAAAAAGGTATATGACATAAATTGTGTGTTTTAACAAGCTCTACGTGTTTAGTGTAGAAAAAATTTGTCTATCTCTTATGGTTTACTAGTTATGCAAAAACCATTCAGAAAGAAGAGGACTTATGGGGATATTCCCAGAAAATTCAAGATACACCTACATTTTATTTGTCATGAAAATATCTTAAATATATTATATTTTAATCAAAACTGTTAGAGAGTCATTTTTGAGAAAATAAAAGATTTCGAAAAATATTCCATGTAAAGGTAATCTGTGGTGGGGGATTTTCTTGAAAATCTTGTGTCGCATCTGAAAGATACTGATTCTAAATGCCAAGTTTGGTATTTATCCGACTTTTCGTTTTTGAGTTATGCTGTTCAGAAACACAGACACACACGGACCTGTTTCTAAACAGGCTTTTTTGGATTCAGGGGGCCTTATCCTTATTTCATCTGTTAAGAGTTTCTTCCACTGTAATCATATTTGAACGTCCTTCAACAGCTGTAGCAGATGAATAATGATCTTCAAACAACTACAGTGTTTTTCTCAATCTTTGTTTTTGCTTGCTCTTCAATAATAATAATATTATGTAATGTGTCTGAAACATTTTCATGAGATCCAATTATAGCTGCCTCACAATCTTCTTTCTCCATGACAGCTTCTTTTGCAAGGCCTTCTAGAATGTGCATTTTCCCTCTATCTTCACAAGTCCTTTCAAAGTAAGCACAACTTATTTCTGATTCCAAGAAATGGATTCTTCGACAAATTACCATAAATGTTATTCTGCACTTGTACAATTAATCCATTCTGCTATCAAGGGAGTTTCTGATCATGCTACATTCATTAGTTTCTGAAACAAGATATAAACGATGAATGATTTCCATTGGGTTTCTTCCCGATCCAGATTTCATAACATGTTTTGTCACATGTATGTCCATTTGGTAAACAAATAATAAGATAAATGTCTATTGAAGGTGCTTATGCCCAAAAATGTTTGGTAACCCTGAATCAGTTTAAGTGCAATGTGTTTCTCTTTAATCATACAATTACACACTCAACTTATCCATTCTGCTTACTTTTGTACAGTGGTGACTTCTGATGCTGAATACCTCATGACTGTAATATTGTTAAGAAACTACTTTCACAATTCTTGCCATTATTATCTGTTCTGAGAACACTTTACCTTACTGCTTCATTTGGTTTTTGGTTAAATCACTTGAATGTCCTGAAATAATGATAAACTTGACCTTTGGTCTTCAGTAGATACACCCATGGCTAAAGACAAAGTCATCCAAATGTAAGCATATACTTGGAAGCATTAAGTGATTCCTCTTCAGTGGAACCGCATGGATCACAATGAACTAACTCCAAAAGCTGGAGTTGCAGTCTTAAACCTGTACACCTTTTCCTTTATTACTATATGACGTTGGAACCCCTGATTTGATACTCTTTTTCATTTACCATTAAACAAAGCGAGTGATCTTTAATGGTTGTCATTATTACTTGGATCTCTATGTCCTTATGCAGTCTCGATTTAACTGTATCAACCGTGACTGGAATACTAGAATTCTTAATTCCTATGATAAATTTATCCATTGAAACCTGTCTAATGTATTACTCTAATCCATACATCACTGTCTAATATGGCACTACCTTATAACTTGTGCATGTGATTATGATTCTGCTAACATAATCTTTAACTTAACGGCTTTCTTCCAATCTCACAGCAATCGCAGGTCTTAAAAGACTTTTAAGTCTTGTTAAATTGGTATCTTCTGTTGTGTTACACAGAATTGTCCCATGCTTGTTTTGTTATGGTTGTCTTAATATTCACCTATTTCATGGTAGCAAGCATCAAAACTCTTTTTGTGTGGCTTTTCATACTTTTCTGTCTTCACTAAGCTTACTTTGAACTTAGGTACATTGTCGGCCAATGTTTTGAGCATTAATATTTGAAGAACGATTCTTCAGAAAAAAATAACCATGACTAATCAATGCCCACATTAATCTCCAGCTGAATTAACAACTTAACAACCAATGATTTCTGATTCTTTAGAACCACAGTTTCCGTTTGAGCTTTAATATTTAGTTCACTGAGCTACCTTATAATTCGGTTTACTGCATTCCAATGTGCTGGTTCAGGGTTTCCGTTGCAGCAGCTTAATGTGTTCACTGTATTTCATATATCTTTTGCAAATTTGTGCAACAAATATCAAACAACCAATTGTCTCTTGTAGGTAGCTTGTTCCATCTTCTCTCTGTATTCAAGTGATGCAGGGCACATCTTTGAGAAGTTTGTTAGTGTTAGTATCGGATTACCAGTGGGTTGGAACCTTTAATGTGAATGTGGCAAGAATATTTTCAGTGTGAGCAATTTCATCAGTTAAGATCTTCTTCGTTCTCTTATGAGAAGTCCTTTTACCCAGAATATATGTTCTCTCTCTAACATCTTTCATCTAGAAACTTTCCATCTGTTTCTTTTTTGGACAGACATTGCTAAAGAGATCATCACAAATGGCACATAACAGAATTTCTCACTCTTTATTAAGATAATAAATTCATTAATCTAATTGAGATTGTTTCATTCAAAAAATTTTCAAACATTCTTCAAGTTTATGGTTTCTTATTTGTACTCCTGCTTCAAACCATACACTGGCTATTGCAGTTTATAGACCTTCTCATTAGTTAGTCTGAAATTCTGTGAATGAAACCTGTAAATTTCATGTTTCAAATCTCCTTGCGGAGTTGCTGTAACAGCACTTAAATCATGTAATTCCAAATCCAGTTCTTGCGACGGTATTACAAATAATATTGATGCTTGTGATGTTTATGTATGTGTGCTTACTTCACGCGTTGTCATCTTGTGACGTCATTCATTGGTTTTGTTTAGTAGCTCCCTCTGGCGTAGCAATTTGCATCAGTTTTGAAATAATTCATTTCTTTAATGTCCTCCGGCTAGCTGTTTGGGGTCGAACATGTTTCTCTTACAGGTTGTGAAGCGGAAAGGAATCTTTTATCCAGAAATTATACTTAATGACGAAATTTGTTTTATAATCTTTTATTGTCGAACACGTGCACTAACACTTTCACATATTGATGTAATTACTCGCCAAACTGAAACTGTTTGTAATAACTTCTCACTTTTAACTCACGTACTTCAACTTTGTGTATATTTAACTGTATAATACTTTAGATTCTCGTAATTTTGCTGCGCGTAACTTATGACGAACTGAAGACAGCGTGCTAGAAATTTTGATAAACTGGGCGACCGACGTGTAAGGTATTGAGAATTTTGTTGAACTGCGGGGCGATTTACCTCGGACCTGGCTTATATACTCCCACTCCTCGACATGCCTAAAGATTATAAATGAACTGCTATTGGCTAATAAAACGCGCCAACATTAGCGTCTATTTTAATATCCAATGAAAACCACGAATACATATTGCTTTAGGAGACATTCTAGAAGCTTCTACCGAAAAGGCGCGAAACATTACGTAACTTCCTTGTTCCCAGTAATGATAAACAGCTCACCCCATCGCTGCATTATTGCGTTATTATTGACAGTTTCAGTAAAGCTGTAAATTATTATTTACCAATAATAATTACAATTAATAAACCTCTGAAATCAATGTCACATAAAAATACATATTCATATTACAATCATTATTTACATTTAAGTAATTTGTGATACAAATTACCGTATCATATGCTCCACTAGAAACATAACTATAAATATTTATAACTTGTTTGGAAATTTTATAATTGTGTTTTTAGTCTCCTAAATCTTGGAACACACGCTATCACTTTCACTTAACACTTCACACGCATTTAACACACGACATATGTTTTTTTTTTATCTCGCCACTACTTACTGGCTCTGGTTTAATTAATTTAGATATTAATCTGACATCACAAATTTTTGTATAGCAAATACTTTACCCTAAATTATTTAATCACTGTTACCAAATTGTTTACTTTCTTAAGTTGTTGACAAAAATTCATACATTTAAGATTTTTGTAATTATTAAACATATTTACCAAAAATATTCACCTTTTACATAAATATATTTTCATTTCTTAAATCTAGACACTGTTTCACCTTTTCTGTTTGCTACATAAGTATTTGTTTTAAATTATTTTTACCAATTTTTGTTATTCTGAATTTTATTTTAACAATACTCTTTGAATTGTATTTACGTACTTTTAATTTAATATCATATTAAGTTTCAATCTTTGCATTCTTAATTTTCAAATGTTGTTACAGTTACTAAAAATTTAATTTTTTTTTTTTAAACATTTCTCTTTTTTTTATATAATTTATTTCTCTTTTCAAATGACATATATATATATATATATATATATATATATATAGTTAACCCTCTTACGTTCCAATACATTTCTCTGCAAGTCATCTTTAACTATCCAGCATTTACTTTACATCTCATTGCTATTTACCCTCCTGGATCAAATTGTGTGTGGCTAAACATTACTCGTAGCCGTATCCTAACCTTCAAATTTTTGTTCATGAATAACCTCTTGTATTCATATGACATTTCGTTCCCTGATAATATTTGAAAACAATCTACAGTTTCTTGAACAATACATCTTTTAACAACTTTCATTTTCAATTCTTCTACTATCTTTTTAACTTGAGAATGCTCTGACAAATCTGTACTAAACTGTACTGGACTGGAGTTTTCATTTTGAATATCTTGGCACAATTTATTTCTTTGCATTACTGACTCATTTTGTATTTCTGATATTTCCCCTCTGAAATTAACTTGCGCCTCATTTACATCTACATTCCTAACCTCTTTTATCTCTCTTATCTCACTTGAAATATTACTCACTGGATTTCCTAACTCTGTGCATTCTACATTAACCTCACTTTTAGTATTAACCTCACTTTCTTTGTTACCTATTTCCCTGCTCATATCTGACATTTTCTTTGAAATTTCTCCTATCTCACTTACTATTACTTCCTCATTTTCATCTTTCATTTCTGGAATACTACTATCTAGCTTCGTAACTTTCTTTTCAATTTCTTCACTGCTTTGATCTACTTTTTGCTCTAATACCTCATTCCTCCTACCAATATTTTCAATTAATTTCCTATGATCTTTGTTTATAGCTTCTCTCAATTCCATATGACTCTTTTGCATATCTTCCCTTACTTGATCTACAATACTCTTACCAATATCTTTCCACATTTCCCTATACATATTTAGCACTTCCATTATTATACTAGCATCAAGATTAACATTTCCTGCTATTCTATTCTGACTTTCTGCACTAACATTCTCACCATTAAATACTAAATTGTTTAAGCTATTTTCTGTATCCTGTATTGAATTACAGCTAACTGTTACATTATCTCCCTCCATAATTATTTCTTCTGTATTGTTCGTAGCGATTGTTTTTGTTTTCTAAAAAAAATTACTATACTCTGACCTTTTGTGATGCTGTCTGTTGCTGTTACTTTGATGTCCAGCTTCCTGCCCCATTCTCCTATGTTTGTATGTCGCTTCTGCGTTGTGTTGTGATGAATCTACGTCGTCTCGATGTTTTTTGTATCCACTTATCCGCGCCGTTTGTCGCTCCTCTAGTTGTTTCTTGAATCTGCGTCTTGTAGATCATTTCACTGCTCCATTCATTCCACATCCTGGTTAATTCTGCTACTTTCCTGGTTAACTCTGCTACTTCCTGGTTATTCTGATCCTTTCCTGGTCATCTTGTTCCTTTCCTGGTCATCTTGCCCCACGTTCTGGGTGCCAATATGCGACGGTATTACAAATAATATTGATGCTTGTGATGTTTATGTATGTGTGTTTACTTCACGCGTTGCCATCTTTTGACGTCATTCGTTGGTTTTGTTTAGTAGCTCCCTCTGGCGTAGCAATTTGCATCAGTTTTGAAATAATTCATTTTTTTAATGTCCTCCGGCTAGCTGTTTGGGGTCGAACATGTTTCTCTTACAGGTTGTGAAGCGGAAAGGAATCTTTTATCCAGAAATTATACTTAATGACGAAATTTGTTTTATAATCTTTTATTGTCGAACACGTGCACTAACACTTTCACATATTGATGTAATTACTCGCCAAACTGAAACTGTTTGTAATAACTTCTCACTTTTAACTCACGTACTTCAACTTTGTGTATATTTAACTGTATAATACTTTAGATTCTCGTAATTTTGCTGCGCGTAACTTATGACGAACTGAAGACAGCGTGCTAGAAATTTTGATAAACTGGGCGACCGACGTGTAAGGTATTGAGAATTTTGTTGAACTGCGGGGCGATTTACCTCGGACCTGGCTTATATACTCCCACTCCTCGACATGCCTAAAGATTATAAATGAACTGCTATTGGCTAATAAAACGCGCCAACATTAGCGTCTATTTTAATATCCAATGAAAACCACGAATACATATTGCTTTAGGAGACATTCTAGAAGCTTCTACCGAAAAGGCGCGAAACATTACATAACTTCCTTGTTCCCAGTAATGATAAACAGCTCACCCCATCGCTGCATTATTGCGTTATTATTGACAGTTTCAGTAAAGCTGTAAATTATTATTTACCAATAATAATTACAATTAATAAACCTCTGAAATCAATGTCACATAAAAATACATATTCATATTACAATCATTATTTACATTTAAGTAATTTGTGATACAAATTACCGTTATCATTCTTCAGCATATGTAACAGGAATTTGAAGTCCACATATCTTACTACTGGAGAATAAGTTTCTTGATTATCCAGTCCTTCTTCTTTTTACAGTGTTTAATTACCAGACAACCTTCTGCTGCATAATTCTGTCTTCAGCATCTTGTTTAGTTTTGAATCAATTATCCTTCTATTAACTGGCAATGCTCTTAATACCCTTGCGTAATGTTCTGTCATTGCCTCATATTCAGCTTGCATTTCTTGAATCCATTCATACCTATTTCATCTTTTGAGAGTTTCTGCCACTGTAGTTATATCTGAACATCCTTCAACATCTGTAGCATATAAAGAATAATATTTAAACAATTACAGTGATTTTCTCAACTTTCATTTTTGCTTAGTATTTAAAGATTATTATGTGGTGTTTCCAATTCAACTGTATCAGCTATAGTTGACTTACAGTCTGGCTTTTGTTGATAGCTTCGTTTTCAAGGGTGTCTTCAATATGGCTCTATCTGTTTTTTCACAAACGTTCTCAAGGTAAACACAACATATTTCTGATTGGAAGAAGTGATCACTTTTACAAATTAACATATCTTTTGGACTTGATCCATGCAATCAATATTTTCAAGGGAGGTACTAGGAGTATCATGGGAGTATCCTACCATGATACATGAATTAATTTCTGGATCAAGCTACAAATGTGTTTGTTTGAATATGGAAGCAAAAGCTTTGCATGGAAAAAATGTGAAAATCCTATAAACTTTTCTCTTCCCAGTCGTGATTTCATATGGTTTTTTTTTCTCATGTACACTGACTTGATAAACAATAAGATAAAGGGCTGTTGAAGGTGCTTGTACCAAAACCTTTTAGGTAATTCTGATTCATTTAAATGCAATATATCTTCTCTATAATTGAACAATTGAGTGTTCAGCTTATCCATTCTGTTCAATTGTGTATGGTGTTGACTTCTGATGTTGAATTCCTTATGAATGTCAAATTGCCAACAAATTACTTTCACAATTCTCTCCACCACTATCTGTTCTGAGAACCTTTTTTTATAGCCGGTTTGGTTTTGGACGAATTGCTTGGTTGCCTTGAAATAATTATAAAGTTGATCTTAAGTCTTCAGAAGATACACAAATATCATACGACTAGGTCATCCAAAAAAGTAAGCATATTCTTGGAACCATTACGAGATACCTGATCAATGGGACCACATAAATCACAATGAACTAACTCCAAAGCTGGATGTTTGAGTTTCACCATCATGAAAGTAATCTTTCAAGATGTGGTGTGTCCATTAGTAAAGTAGATATGTGTGTTTTTACCCATAAAGATGTGTTACACTCAAGGAATACATATAATATTTTGCTGTATATGAGTGATACCTTTAAAGGTATGCAGTGCCCATTAGTGAAGTGGATTTGTATAGCTAAAAACATGAATATCTGTTTCAGCATGTGAAAATGTATTTGAACATGTTAGGTTGATAAAGAGCTTGATAAAGAGATATCTGCAGTTATAACACATGTAGGTTTGTTTGGCAAAATGAAAATATGTTTGGAGATTTGGAATACCCTGTAATAATGTATATATTTATATAATACTAAAATCTCTTACATGACATGAAGTTAGCTTTGAAGTTGTGTAATACCTGGTAGTGGAGTTTATATGAGTAGTATTAAAAAACACAAACATCTGTTTCAGGACATGAGGATTTCTTCGAAGGATGTGGAGTGCACAGTAGTGATTTAGATATATGTGGTTATACAATGTGAGCATCTCTTACAGGACATATAGGTATCTTTGAAGATGTGAAGGATCCAGTAGTGAAGTAGATATATGTAGTTACAAAATAGTGAAGATCAATTGCAGGAATTGATGATATGTATGAAGATGTGGAGTGCCCAGTAGTAAAGTAGTGTGTGGTTAAAAATCTGAAGATCTATTACAGGACATGAAGATATTGTTTTAAGATTTGGAGTGCCCAGTAGTGAAGTAGATACATATAGTTATAAAACTTGAAGATTGGTAGAGAATACAAATATCTGTTGCAGAACATGAATATATTTTTAAATATGTCGATCATGCAGTTAAGAAGTAGATATATGTGGTTATACCACATTAAGATCTCTTACAGGGCAATGAAGATGTCTTTGAAGATGTGAAGTGGCTAACTGTAAAGTAGTTAGGTATACTTATAAGTTAAACAATGATTTGTTACAGGAGATGCAGTTATGTTGGAAGATGCAGAATATTCAGTAATAAAGTATATATGTTTAGTATATATTTATTTTATTGTGCTAAGAGTTTTACAATTTGATTGTCTACTGAGCTTTGACCCTGGCCACTCATTCTGTAGACAATCACTACAGTTCATTTACATTTTACAATTTCCCGTCAACTCATTCTGTAGACAATCACTACATTCTGCAATTTCTCATCAATAAATTATCTTGTTTTTTTTCAGTCTTTTATGTCCCATTTCCACTTGTTTTTCACTTTTCACTTATTGATTACTTTACAATCACATATTCACCATAGTTTTCCATTCAAAGTAAGATACACTACCTCTTACTTTTCTCTATCCACTGTCCAAAGCCATTTATTTTTGACTTTACACAAAAACTGTCCAATGCTCCTAGCATCCTTGCACATTATTTTGATTATAGACATATTTCTATCCCCCTTCAACCACTTCTGATTAAAAAATTCTTTTCTCCAATTTTCTGCTCCTTGACATTTAAATACTGTGTATTCAATGTCTTTATCACCACCACATATCGGACATTGGTTTTGAGGAATACCCTGTCTTAACCCTCTTAATCTCCATGCTCCAGTTGTAACCCATGCAATAGATTCTGTCTCTTCTTTATTTACTATGTCTATATATTTTTCCCTACCCCATGTATTTTTCATTGGCCTATAACAAACTATGAGCTCTTTTCGGCAATCTCACTGAACATGATTTGTATTTCTATCTTCCAGCTTTTCCTTGCCTTTTTCCAAAAATTTTTCACATTATTTTCTCTCCTCCACAAGTCTCCTAACCCATTTTTCTCCAAAATGTTCTGTAAATTACTTACCCATTCTTCATTCATTAAACTATTTTCTTGGTACTCTATACATTGTCTTAACACATTACTTTTTCCTAGATTTAAAGTTCTGAACCAAAATTTCAAAGCTCTTTCCATTATCTTCCCCTTAATTGTCACCCTGCCCATCTTGAATTGTGCTACCTGTCTTACAATTTCCTTTGTAACCCTAGTATTTTTCTACAAAACAAACTGTGCACTTCATCTACTTTCCCATCCTTTATCTAATTCCCATATTTCTATACCATACATCATTTTTGCCTCCACAACCATCTCATAAACTTTTTCCAGCCATTTAACATTTATATTAGGTACTCTATATTTGCAGCTTTTAATTGCTGCCATCACCCCTTTACCTTTTGCCAATGTAAACTTCTTTTGTTTTTCCCATTTATTACCTCCATCTATTTTAACTCCTAAATAAATACAGTCACACATCATCCTGTAATCTTTATTCTCTCCCTTCCACTTTTCATATTTGCTTAATTTTCCCCGCTTTTTGAATACCACAATCTGTGTTTTCTCTTGATTCACTTTTAAACTCCATTCTTTACAATATACATCAATTGCTTGTAATGATTGTTTTAAACCACTTACTGTAATAGATCCTACCATTAGGTCATCTGCAAAAAGAAGTCCTGGGATTTGGGGTTTGTTTCTAGAAATGAAGATATTTTTGAAGATTTGGAATGCCCTGTAATAAAGCTCATACTATATTCATATAACTTGAAGATCTCTAGCAGGACGTGAAGATAGCTTTGAATTTGTGGAATACCTGGTAGTACAGTTAATATGAATAGCATTAAAAAACATAAAGATCTGTTACAGGACATGAAGATTTCGTTGAAGATGTGGGTACCCAATAGTGAAGTAGATATTAATGGTTATACAATATGAGCACCTCTTAGAGGACATGAACGTATCTTTGAAGATGTATGGTGCCAAGTAGTGAAGTAGATATGTGCAAAAATCTATTTCAGGAGATGATGATGTGGAGTGCCCAGTAGTGAAGTAGATATATGTGGTTAAAAAACTGAAGATCTATTACAGGACATGAAGATATGATTTAAGATATGGAGTGCCCAATAGTGAAGTAGATAATTGTAGTTATAAAACTTGAAGTCCTGTTACAGAACATGAATATGTTTTGCAGGCCAGCATGATATTTTTAAATAAATGAATCACCCAGTTAAGAAGTAGATATGTGTGGTTATACCATATTAAGATCTGTTACGGGTAAAAAACATGTCTTTGGAGATGTGAAGCGGTAAATTGTAAATTAATTATGTGTACTTATTAGTTGGAGAATGAAGATATGTTGGAAGATGTAGAGTGTCCAGTAGTGTATTGTATATTTATTGTGCTAAGAGATTTACAATTTGATTGTCTACTGAACTTTGACCGTGGTCACTGATTCTGTAAACAATCACTATAGTTTATTTACATTTTACAATTTCTTGTCAATAAATTATCTTGTTTCAGGTTTTCATGTCCCATTTCCACTTGTTTTTCACTTTTCACTTATTGATTACTTTACCATCACACATTCACAATAGTTTTCCATTCAAAGTAAGATACACTACCTCTTACTTTTCTCTATCCACTGTTCAGAGCCATTTATTTTTGACTTTACACAAAAACTGTCCAATGCTCCTAGCGTCCTTGCACATCATTTCGATTATAAGCATATTTCTATCCCCCTTCAACCACTTCTTTTTAAAAAATTCTCTTCTCCAATTTTCTGTTTCCTTGGCACTTAAATACTATGTGTTCAATGTCTTCATTACCACCACATATCAGACATTGATTTTGAGGAATACCCTGTCTTAACCCTCTTAGCCTCCATGCTCTGGTTCTTACCCATGCAATAGATTCTCTCTCTTCTTTATTTACTATATCTATATATTTTTCCCTACCCCATGTATTTTTCATTGGTCCAGTAGTGAAGTATATATGTTTAGTTACAATATACTGGAGTCTGTTACAGGGCATAATGAGATCTTTGAAGATGTGAAGTGCCCAGTAGTTAAGCAGTTATGTAGGATTATAGAACTTGAAATTTTTTAGAGGAAATTAAGTAATGTTTGAAGATGTGGAGTGTAAGCAGTATGTATGTGGGTTTTTGTATTTGTATTTATTGTGCTAAGAGTTTTACCATTTGATTGACTACTGCACTTTGACCCTGGCCACTCATTCAGTAGCCAATCACTGCAGTTTATTTACATTTTACAATTTCCCATACAACATGAAGACGTTTTACATGCCATGTATAACATAAATTTGAAGTTGAGGAGTGAAGTAGTGAAGGAGGTATGTGTAGCTGTAAAATATGAAGGTATCTTACTGTATATGGAAGATATCTTTGAAGGTATGGAATGCCTAGTAGTGAAGTGGGTATGTGTAGTTAAAAAAAATGAATATCTGTTTCAGAATATGAAGATATATTTGAAGATGTGAGGTTCCCAGTTGAGATAGATATATCTGTATTTATAACACATTATATCAGTTACAAGAAATGAGGATAGTTTTGAAGTTTTGGAGTGCCCTATAATGAACTGGATATTTATATTTATTCACTTAAAGATTCCTTACAGGACATGAAGATAGCTTTGAAGGTGTGGAATACCCGGTACTGAAGTTAATATGTCTAATATTGAAAAACAAAGATCTGTTACAGGACATGCACGTTCTTGGAAAATATGGAGTACTCGGTAGTGAAGTAGATATATGTGTTTATAAAATATGAGAATCTCTTACAGAACAAGAAGATACCTTTGAAAATGTGATGTGAAGTAGTTTAATGGTTCTAAAATGTGAAGATCAGTTATAGGACATTAACATATCTTTGAGGAAGTGAAGTGACCAGTTGTGAAATAGATATGCATAGTTACAAAGCATAAAGATCTCTATCAGAACATAAAGGTATCTCAGTAGTGATATAGTTATGTATGATTATAAAGCATGAAGTTCAGTTACAGAACATCTTTGAAGATGTGAGGTCTCCATTTGTGAAGTAGATATGTATAGTGATAAAACATTAATGTCTATTACAGTGTATGAAGACATGTTTAAGGATATAGAGTGCCAAGTGTTGAAGTAGTTATGGGTGGTATAAAACAAATTTTTAAGGAAAATGAATATTTGCTATAAGAAATGAATATTACTTTGCAGATTTTGATCCCCAGTACTGAAGCGGTTATATTATGTGGTTTATAAAACTCTGTTATGGACATGAATGTATTTGAGGATATGAAGTGCCAAGTACCAAAGTAGGTATATGTGATTTAAAAAAAGAAGATTTGTAGAAAGACATAAAGATTGATTTGGAGATGTTATGTGCCCAGACTTACATAGTTATTTATAGTTATAGAATACTAAGATCTGTAAGAGAGCAGGAAGTTTACTATGGTGAACTGAAGTGTAGTTCTATGGGATTATCAAACTTGATGTGTAATATGACCTGACGGTCACTTTTGGAAACTGATTTGCGGATTTGTGAAGAGTGGTTGTGTGTGGTTGCAAAATTCAAGGATTTATAAAGCGACATGGTTTTTGCTTTGGAGAAGTGAAATACCTGCTAGTGGATATTAGTTATGTGTTGTGTAAAACATTTGAAGATGTAGCAGAACATGAGGACAATTTAAGGGAAGTGAAGTCACTTTAGCGAAGATTAGTTACATGTGGTAATAAGCCTTGAAAATGTTTAAGAGGACTTGGAAATTTCTGATTTTCTTGTAAGAATTGTAAGTATTTTATTACACGTAATATTACAAGAGAAGGTTGCTGAAAAGATCAAGTACTTGAGTGATCTATCAGAACTATTTCTAAATTAAATAAGACTTTCAATAAAATTACATAATACTTTGCAGAAAATATTTTAGTTATAGTCCCTGTTCAGTGTTTTTGAAGTTGAGGGTGTAATAAATGAATGCCACTTACTACTGTCAGGGATGGCAATAGAGAAGAACAAAATAAGGGTTTTATTAGCTGTAATTAGCAAGTAACTTAACTAATGCCCTAAGGATAAGGAGATTAAAAATCTGAAAATGCAAAATTAAAGTAAGGGAATTGAATTATAAACATATATCTGTAAAAGCTCTGTGTATTTGCTATAGTAAAAAAAATATGCTATTCATTCAAACTCTTAGTAATTACATATTCACTGTAAAAATCTGAAAATGCAAAATTAAAGTAAGACAATTGAATTATACATATATATTTGTAAAGCCTCTATATATTTACTATAGAAGTCAACAATAAGCTATTCGTTCACTAAAAAAACTAAAACTGATACATTGTAAGGGAGTGAAGTCTCCTGTAGTGAAGTGAAGTTATTGTGGTGCAGTGATTTATTATGTAATATTTGTGAAGTGAATTGATGTACATCTGGGATTTGAATACTGTAAGAGAAGGAATTCTAACTGAGATAAGATGTAGAAAGGATCATTCAGGTTGTAAACTTACTGAGAAAGTATATTTACTAACACTAACTGTGAAATTCATTTGTTGCAGTGTCAAAGAATGAATTAAGAATCAAAGCATTAACTGTGTGAAACTTAAACAAGGTGAAATAAAATTCACTAGATCACATGCAGTTACTAAAAGAACTATTTTAAGTGCTACTGAGCAGTCAAGTTACCTTGTTTGAAGAATGTTCAATATGAATTTGGGTGATGTTTTGTGAAAAGGATTCAAAAATAATTAAGGAATAGCTCTGCATATAAAGAGAAGTTATCTTAAGTTCAGTATAAAGGACTGGATGAAATACATAATTTAGTGAATTTCAATGTATGAAGAAATGAGCTGTCTTAGTATGCAGAAATCTATGTTGCACTGATGGATACAAACTGTACGAAGTAAAGAAATATGAAACTTAAAACCTAATGAAAAGTACAGAGGAATTTCAACAATATGGCTGAGTGTCACATAAGAACCTTACTCTGAAAAAGATTACAACATTTATGATACAGAATTGTGAGATGGGCAAGTTCTAGGATTTGAAATAAGTTAAAATTTTTTACAGCATCTAAATGAAGTCTGAATATGAAAGTTTTAAAGCACTGTGTAAATGATGCAAAATTTTATCAGCCTAGCATGGAAATAACAATTATGAAGGAGGTGGAATAAGCATTAGAATTTGGTTGACCACCACTAAGCAATACGTGGTGGGGTATTGCTTAAAGAAGAGGATTTTAAAACTAATTCCAGTTGAGGTAGGTGCTTAAAGCTGTAACTATTACAATATTCAAGTAATCAGTTGCAGCAATTTGATTAATTAGTTTAAAGCAGTAAATTTTATTCTCATATTATTAATAACCTTTATAATGCATTTTGGGATATTATAGTACAAACCAACTGTAAAATGTGATGTAAAATAAAGTGTATAAAGTTTTTCATTTCTTTTCTTTGTGCACCACTACAAAGACAAAGATCTGTAACAAGTCTCGAAGATTTCTATGGGGAAGTGAAGTGCCCTGTAGTGAAGAGGAGTCATCTGTGGGTAAGAGGATTGTGAAGTGTGATTTGAAAATGTTATTGTGGTGTAAGGTGTAGTGCCGATGAGGTGAGATGAAAGGAGGAAGCACACAGTCCGCAGGATTAGTGAAAGATTTCTTTTTACTAGAACTAAATAGGAAACAAGGGTATCACATTTCAATTGTTTTAAATTCTATATTGGCAATGGTCTCCATAAAGAACAAAGAGCATTGTAACATATTTTAAAATTAAGAAGTTTTAAAATTAATGCTTATTCTAAATTACATATATAGAGAACAAATATTTCAACAAATAAAAGAAAGTTTTTGCACACATTATTGCCTGAGCCATCCCACTTGGTAAAAAGAAATTACACTATTTTCAGAATACTACTAAAGAAAAAAGTTAAAAATTTTGTGAAATTGTGACAGTTCTCGTGCTACGTATTATGCTGAATTATGGATGCTAAAGAAAAATGAACAAAGAATAATACAATCTGCAGAGAGGAGTTTTTTAAGGTTACACTGGTTACACTTTGTTTTATTCACAGGTAAATGGTGTATAAGGAGGAGATTAAACATTTTTAATTTAATGGAGAGAAGAAGTCATTACACAGATAATCAATTAGCAAAAACATGTTGAAAGGATATAGGATCACTGAATGCCAAAGGTAATGTAAGTAGGAGAAGGTTGGCAGATCAAGTATGAAATAAATACAGTCTTTTAACTTTATGAGACCAGAACCAACCATTAAAATTAATGATAAAAATCAAATTGTTACAGTATCTGCTGCACTTTAGAAGAAATCCCTTACAAAAGTGAAACTAAACTTGTAAAGATTAAATGATATGAAATATAATCCAGCTGAAGAATTGCACTTAGCAATACAACTAATTAGAGTAACATTGAAGAATTTAGTTATTTTGGTTTAGGAAGATCCAAAATAATTAATGTAACACTTACTGTAAATGGACAGTGCAAAGAAACCTACTAAGGAGACAAAATGCATTATTGGATTGGTTAGTTCATCAGCAGCTGCCTTGCAGTGAGAGATTTTCACAAAGGATTTAAACCAATGCATGGAGTAATTATACATTTAAATACAAATTTTGTGAAATACAAGGTAATGCAGTAGAAGAAATATGTTAAATTATTTGGTTGAGTTCCAGCAAATGAAGAAGGGAACTGACTGAGTTCAAAGAAATCTGCATTGCATTGAAATATACTATCAATAAGAAAGTGTTGAGCTTTGAAATAAAAGCTGACAAGGGGGCAGGAAAATGTTGAAGAAAATTGCTGATAGCAAATTTAAAAGCCTGCAAGAGCTATAGGAATGTGAAGTAACAAACATACAAGAGTTGAAAGTGTTCTGTAACAGTGTCAAAATGAATTATGAAACCCAGATGGCACTGAAATTTTTAAAAATTGTGAGAAGAAGGAAGAAATTATACAGGAGGCGGAATAAACAGTCGAATCTGGTTGGTCGCCACAAAGCAATGCGAGGTGGGGCATTGCTTAATGAAGAGGATTCCAAAAGCACCTTTAGCAGAGGTAAGTATTTAATTCTGTACTGATTGCAATATTCAGTGTAATCATGTGCAGCTATTTAATGAATTACTTTGTAATTGTATTATAGAAATAACTGCCATGTGATAGCCTATAGTATAATGTAATGTAAAACTATTTTATTTGAATAAAAAGATATAAAAATTGCTTTTTTTTCTATGTCCATATCTTTGGATTCACGATCTTCTGTAACAAGACTTGAAGAGTGCTGTGGGGAAGTGAAGTGCCCTGCAGTGAAGAGAAATTACTGTGGTGTGGTGATGTAGTGTGTAATGTTTACAAAGCGAGTGGATATTGTTTTTGTGGTTTGTAATGTGTGAAGTGTGCTAACAGAGAGAAGATGCAAAGATGGATGAATTAATGGGTTATTGTTGACTACTATAAGAAATGCATCAAATTTGTTCTGTATATATTGTAGATAATTCCCTTATTATGTTTACTTTTTCTGATTTCTACATACAATTAATGTTAAATTAGAGCTATTTGTTGCAATATATGGACCTAATGCACCTCAACATATGTTTAGTTCATTTAAGTCTGCACCTTTGTCAAACTATTCCATTCCTTCAGCTTCTTTTTTGATCAGTCATATATATTTTTACCTTCTCTACCATACATCTAGTAGGTACCTAGATGAAATATTGTATTCTGCTCAAAAATTTTATATTGAGATTGCACAAGAAGTACATGTTTTGAGGCCAAATCAAAAAAGTCATATTAAGAATGAGGTCCACATATGTGTGTGCAGTGTAGTTATTTGTAGCTATAAACCTAAATAATCTGTAAGAGGACATGATCATGAAGAATAGTTAGTGAGGTTATAAAGCTCAAAGTTCTGTAAGAGAATGTGAAGATGGCCATGGGGATTTCAAATGCCCTGATTTTTAGGTCTAAAAATGGTAGCATGCCTTCTTTTTCTATTTCTATGGTGAATTTTATTGATTGGTTCTGTAGGTTTAGTAAGGCTAAGGAGTCTTGTATGAACCTATTAGGGACAACAGCAAAGATGTCGTCAACATATCTGTGCCAAACTTTAAACATGTATGGAAAGGAAGTTGTTATGTGAATTTCTAAGTAGCTCATAAATAAATCTGCCAAGAAGGGTGAAAGTGGGTTGCCCATGGTTAGACCAGTTGGTTGTTGATAGAACTTCTTATTGAAACTAAAACAATTTTGTCCAATGCATAAATCGGTAAGTTGTATGAGGTCTTCTATTTCTTCTTCAAGTAGGTTAGTCTGCTGTAGCCATTTCTTTAATTGACGCAGGAGTTGATCTGTAGGGACACTTGGAAATAGTGCAGTGACATCAAAGGAAACTAATCTGTCTTCTGGTTCGAGTTCCAGGGATTTTATCTTCTGTATTAAATCTTCTGAATTCATTATGTTTTTGCTGTTGAATTTTGGTAGTGAAGAGAATCTCTGTACTAACCATTTTGCCAGTTTGTAGGTAGGAGAATCAATATTGCTGACGATTGGTCTCATCTTATTACCCGGTTTGTGTATTTTAGGTAGAGCATACATTCTTGGTAAAATGGGGTGGTCTGGTTTTAATCTAGATTTATCAGTGTCTGTTATAGTTTTGCTTTCCTGGATGGTTTGATTGAAGGCTTTTAAATGTGATTTTAATGGGTCTTCTTGAATTTGTATGTAATTTTCTTGTTGCAGCATATTTTCTACTCTGGTAATATAATCATCTTTTTGAAGTACAACTAGTTTATTTCCCTTGTCAGCTTTTGTGTATACTACTGGTTTTGATTTTAATGTTTTGATCACATGTTTGGTTGGGAAATTGTTATGTTTATCTGCTTGTATTTCTTGGAGAACTATTTCACATTCTTTTTTTATAGTGGTTTTACTATTTTCATTTAGGTTGTAAGTAGCAATCTCAATGTCTGCGACTATTTCATCGGTTGTTTTTGTGTAGCCAACACATGTTTTTAGGCCAAGGTTTAATACCGATAATTCTGCTTTGGTGAAAGTTACATTTGAAAGATTAATTACGTCAGAGTATGGCGTCGGTTTTTCATTTTTTAGGTTAGGTTTATATGAATGTTGCTTCCGGCGTAGTATGTCTAGTTTTTTCTTTAATTTCAGCGTTTTTGTTTTCATCCTGTAGCTAAGAATAGTGAGGAATTTTGATTGCATGTTTTGCCAAAGTGGATAGCCGAGTGTGTCCGTTAATTTAAGGTGAAGAGCATATAATTCCAGTTCCAATTTTTGTAATTTTGCGTAGTGGTTGTTTCTCTCACCAAACATCAGCCGATAAAAGAGTAATAATAATTGAGAGAAACAACCACTACGCAAAATTACAAAAATTGGAACTGGAATTATATGCTCTTCACCTTAAATTAACGGACACACTCGGCTATCCACTTTGGCAAAACATGCAATCAAAATTCCTCACTATTCTTAGCTACAGGATGAAAACAAAAACGCTGAAATTAAAGAAAAAACTAGACATACTACGCCGGAAGCAACATTCATATAAACCTAACCTAAAAAATGAAAAACCGACGCCATACTCTGACGTAATTAATCTTTCAAATGTAACTTTCACCAAAGCAGAATTATCGGTATTAAACCTTGGCCTAAAAACATGTGTTGGCTACACAAAAACAACCGATGAAATAGTCGCAGACATTGAGATTGCTACTTACAACCTAAATGAAAATAGTAAAACCACTATAAAAAAAGAATGTGAAATAGTTCTCCAAGAAATACAAGCAGATAAACATAACAATTTCCCAACCAAACATGTGATCAAAACATTAAAATCAAAACCAGTAGTATACACAAAAGCTGACAAGGGAAATAAACTAGTTGTACTTCAAAAAGATGATTATATTACCAGAGTAGAAAATATGCTGCAACAAGAAAATTACATACAAATTCAAGAAGACCCATTAAAATCACATTTAAAAGCCTTCAATCAAACCATCCAGGAAAGCAAAACTATAACAGACACTGATAAATCTAGATTAAAACCAGACCACCCCATTTTACCAAGAATGTATGCTCTACCTAAAATACACAAACCGGGTAATAAGATGAGACCAATCGTCAGCAATATTGATTCTCCTACCTACAAACTGGCAAAATGGTTAGTACAGAGATTCTCTTCACTACCAAAATTCAACAGCAAAAACATAATGAATTCAGAAGATTTAATACAGAAGATAAAATCCCTGGAACTCGAACCAGAAGACAGATTAGTTTCCTTTGATGTCACTGCACTATTTCCAAGTGTCCCTACAGATCAACTCCTGCGTCAATTAAAGAAATGGCTACAGCAGACTAACCTACTTGAAGAAGAAATAGAAGACCTCATACAACTTACCAATTTATGCATTGGACAAAATTGTTTTAGTTTCAATAAGAAGTTCTATCAACAACCAACTGGTCTAACCATGGGCAACCCACTTTCACCCTTCTTGGCAGATTTATTTATGAGCTACTTAGAAATTCACATAACAACTTCCTTTCCATACATGTTTAAAGTTTGGCACAGATATGTTGACGACATCTTTGCTGTTGTCCCTAATAGGTTCATACAAGACTCCTTAGCCTTACTAAACCTACAGAACCAATCAATAAAATTCACCATAGAAATAGAAA
The DNA here is from genome assembly GCA_030765065.1 of Deroplatys truncata. Lineage (NCBI taxonomy): Eukaryota > Metazoa > Arthropoda > Insecta > Mantodea > Mantidae > Deroplatys > Deroplatys truncata. The sequence continues at coordinate 57,802,879 of CM060979.1, read as the reverse complement.
AAGAAGGCATGCTACCATTTTTAGACCTAAAAATCATCAGAGAACAAAAGAACCTAACCTTTGGCATATACAGGAAGCCAACACACTCTACTAATTACATAAAAAATAAGAGTTTCAATCCAACCACACACAAACATGCAGTACTAAACAGCCTAACACATAGACTGGTATATACCCCCTTAAATAAAAAAGAATACCAGTTAGAATACCAGCATATAGTAGACACAGCAATACATAATGGGTACAACAAAGCAACTATTGACAAAAAAATTGCAAAATTCAAACGACAGATGCACATCAGAAACACAACTAATCTCAGCCAGCAAGATAAAGAACTAAAGTTCAAGAAATTCACATACCACCCAGGAACATTTCACAAATTTAAGAAGATTTTCATGAAACATAACATCAGCCTAGCTCCACAGAACAAATTTAACATAGAGAAATTACTTTGTAACAAGTTAAAAGACCCCATTCCACAAGACAAAAAAGCTGGAATCTATAAAATCAATTGTTCAGATTGCAATAAAGTATACATTGGTAAGACAAAAAGAAACTTAGAAACTAGGCTAAAGGAGCACATGAGATGTATTAAATACAAACAAATGGACAAATCTGCAGTTTCACACCATTTTTGGATCACTAATCACAACATCAAACCCAATATTACATTAGTCAAACCAGCCAAATTTGCAGCCGAATTAGATGCATGGGAGAAGATCACCATTCTAAAACACAACACACATCTAATGAATTTTGATTTGCCGCCACCAAATCCTCTCTGGAAGTACATTTCTCCACCACAAGATGCCACCACAGGATCCAGTCCAAAAAACGGAAACACCAACAACACGGGCCAGTCGAGTTAATAACCTTCTGAGGATGGGAACAACGGTTTCCCGAAACATGTTAAGTGAGTAAACTTAAGTGATGTTAGTGTTACAATTTCGACTCACCTTTAAATAGAATACACATCACTGTTTCTAGCTTCTTTTCATTACAATACATATGTATTAAGGATATTTATTGCATTCTCTATTTGATTATTCTTAACCATGAATGTTACTCCATATAGATATATCTTTCCATAATTTGAATCTAGAGTCTGTTTAAATTTTCACAAAATTCTTCTTTCCATTTATAGCTAATATACTCTTTTTTACAATAGCTTTCCATTCTTATATTGTGTTTTACTTGTGCTGTGTGCATCATAAGATCCACAATCAGTGGATAATACCCGCTAGTTGAGCTTAAATTTAATACCTTAAAATTCCTTAAAATATGCCCTAAATTCGGAGGCCACAACACAAATCTATTACACTCTGCCCATTATTGCTAACAAAGGTAAATTCTCTGTGTTCATCTTCCCCATATTTTCCATTCAAAATTTCTAAAGCATTCAACTCACAAAAATCAATAAATTTTTCACACTCTTTATCAACAAATTTGTCCTTGTTTTGCCTAAATTTCTCACTTTTAAACAATTTCATCACTCATCCAATCATTTCCAACATATGTATCACTTTCCCCAATCCTGATATTGAAGTTTCCCATTAGTATTACCTCTGCAGTTACAAATTTCTCCTTCAGCCTATCTATATCTTTTTTTATTTGATTAAGGAGATCAGGATTATGAAACCGCGAGGATGCGGGGGGGGGGGGGGGGGGGTTATATATTATTGCTACACAGAGTATATTCCCATCTATGTACTTAACGTCCATTATAACCCACAGTATTTTTTTTACTACTGACCATGTTTCTTTAATTTCCTTACTTAAGCTGTTCCTTATAAAGAAACCTATACTTCCAGATACCCTTCCCATTAAACAGGTATTGCATATGTTTAGTTAACTGCTATAATGGCTAGTTATTATCATAAATCAGGTAATATAAAAAGAGCTGAAAAACGAAAAAAGAAGACAAACACCAGGAAGAAATTCAACAATGTAAACGGATATCTACTTACTTCTCAAAAGCAATACTCCTATCAAATTCTAAGATACAATCAAATACAGAAGCAGAAGATAATGCAGGTGAGCATGTTCCTGTTACATCTCTTGAATGTCAGATACCTACAGATCTATTTACCATCATCATCAGTCCAAGGTATAACATAAATTTTCTTTAATAAAGTGTCAGTCTCAGAGTGTACTTAGACAGATAGTTGAGATCCCTCAGATCCTGGCCAGTGGACACTAAAAATTACAAATGTGAGGGAAATAATTGTTAAGAAATGTTTGCCTGAAATATATTGAAAGTTTGCAAGAATATTATGGCTCAAAAAGGAGCAAATTCACAGAGCATTATTTTTATTATAAATATTCTTCTAGAAAGTGTCAAGTCAAGAGAGACTAGTTAGGAAAAAAAGTTTTTCTGTGGACCATGTCTGTTATTTGAAGAACCTGATTCAATATCATCTTGTAAGCCTATATTAGGTAAACAAGAGGGATTCAATTATACTTGACCATTCATGGAAATATTTACATGAGAGCCTACCTTGGCATGCGAACATTCATAGCCAAAAAACTAAGTATGTGTCTTGGGGAAATTTGGAACAGGGTTTATCAGGTTCTGGAATAGATTTCAAAGACAAATATCTAAAGAACAAGAATTTATGAATTATTTGCTGAAAAGGCTACTGAATGTTATTCTCTTTCTTGCATCTAAAAATCTTACATTTGAAGGCAATAGTAGTCAATTATATCATGAAAATGACAATTTCTTAGGTGTGATTGAACTCTTGGGAAAATATGACCCATTTCTAAGTGAATATACTCTTCATTGAAGTATCAAGAGGAAAATAAAAAAACATTGTTCATTACTTATCCTGGAGAGCACAAGATGAATTTCTGTTGTTGGGTGCAAACAAACTATAACAATACATACTACGAGAAAGAGAGAATTCTGTGTATTTTTCATTCATGTGTTATACAACATTAATGTATCAAAAACAGAGCAGAATGTTTTAATAGATATGTTTGTTTGTTTTTGTTTTTTATTGTGAAGCGAAAAATGAATGGGAAATGTACGAAAGATTCTTAAAAGTTTTTTTATTTCCAACAAACAAAAAAAAAACAAAGAAAAAAAAGGGGCAAGGAGATAGTAAATTCTATTATAGAAAATTGCACACATTGCAGCACTATTCCAGAGGACTGCTGAGGTCAATGTTATAACAATGGTGCCAATATATCTGGCCACATCAAAGGAGTTAAAGCTATCATTAGGAGATTGTCTGCAACTTGCCTACCTTGTGCTCCTCACTCTCTTAATCTTGCAGGTGTCCATGCTGCCAGAGGTTTTATAGAGTTTCTAACATTTCTCAATTGTGCAACTCAGTTGTATAATTCTTTTTAGTATCAGTCCTGAGAGAAGGCATAGTCTTATTCAGAGCACAGGAAGGTCACTTCAAAAACTTTCAGAAACTTGATTGAATTCAAAAGCATATACGTGAAATCTTAAGCTGAAAGATTGCCAGATATCAGCTCTTCATTGCTAAGACAGACTATCCTAACCAAAGAAGCATAAGTAACAGGATTGATCAATTATTTCACTAAATTTGAGAATATTGATCTGTAGTTAATTTGGGCAGATATCCTTGAAATGATGAAATTTTTGAGAGTCATTTTATAAAGCTGGGATATAATTTTACTGCAGGAAAAGCAAAATATAAACAAACTTAAAAAATATATGCAGAACTGAGTGTTTATTGGCGCACTTTCCTTGGAAAAGCTTAATGAATTGTAACTGAACTACACACTGATGCAGAATCTGAGAAACATAAAAGAAAAAGGGAAAAGAAAAGGGTTTTTCGATGAAAATGAAGTACACCATAGTATAGTGCAGAGGGATGAAGAAGCATGTCTCGCTGAAAATAATATATCCCAATTCAATATTCATTTTAAACAAGTTCAAGAAATATGCCAAACCTTTGACCTGATTCTTGAGAAGAAAAGAGAAATATAAGAAGGTAATTTGGATAGTTTCACCAAGAATCTCACTTCAAAATACCCTAAAGATCTGAGCAACAAACTGAAGGATGAACTGAAACACTTCCAGTACATTTTTAAGATATTTCCAAAATATATTGTCAATAAGTCTGGAAACAAGATTTACACTTGCTCTCTTGAAATCCATTTATAAATTCAAGCTTCAATCAGTATTTCCAGAACTATATAATGCTCTAAGATTATTTTGCACTTTGCGAGTTAGTGCGGCTTCTGGTGAGAGAAGTTTTAGCGAACTGTCTCTCATAAATAACCAGTTGAGATCCACCTTGGAAGAAAAACTGAACCACTTATCTGTTTTGTCAATATAACACCAAGTAACATTAGATTTAAACTTCTCAGATGTTATAGATGATTTGTGACTGCCAAAGTTATAAAATTTAAGATGCTACAATACTAACTAACAACATGGAAGATATATCACATCCTAACCTTTCTTTAAAATATGCCATGCAACAAATCTTCAGGATACTCACTTAAGACGTCAGTATTTGACATTAATATTAATAAATAAATATTATTCAGGAATTAACTCATTATCAGGTATTAAATTTATTCATTTAAAAAACGTATATTTACAGACTATAGTACATTTATACCCATTGTACTTTTCTATTTGGTGCAATATATTTGGAGGTTGGGGTTTGGGGGGATCCAAAATCTTGATTTGTCAGGGGGTCCTTAATTTATTTGGTTGGCCCTGAGTAGAGAAGCAGATATTTGGACTTATAAAACATGAAGATCTGTTACAGAACATGAATATCTATTATAGGATATCAAGATATTTTTGAAGAGTTGGAATACCCAGTTAAATGTTATACCACATGAAGATCTGCTACAGGTAATGAAGATATCTTTGTATAATATGTTTAGTGACCAGTAGTGAAGTAGATATGTATAGTTACAAAATGAGAACTAGTATTACGGACATTGAAGATATCTTTGAATATATGGAATGTCCAGTAGTGAAGTAGATATGTATAGTTATAAAACATTAAATCTGTTACAGGACATAAAGTATTGTAACATACCGCCCGCCGGTAGTGCCTCCTGACCCGATACCTGGGTGGGGCCTGCGACGGGCCTCGGAACAATAGCGAGCGCGGAAACAATAGAACAATAAGCAGCACGGAATCGAAGCCTATTTGTTGCCGCTTACCTGTTCTGGACTGTTCGTTTCGGCATGTTCTCGTGGGTTCCTTTTCTAGAAGGTTTCGTTTTGTATGCAGAACCTATATAAGGAGCCACTGTGCCAGGAGTGAGTCAGTGTTGTGTTGAATTGAGTCGAGTGTGGAGTTCTTTTAGAAGTGACAGTGCAAGTGGGCAATACAGTTTAATTGTGAATCGTGTGTTTCAGCAGTTCAGTTGTGATTTGATTCGATGGATCAGTTGTGTTGTATTCGAGTGCGTGCCAAAGTGACTCGAGTGTAACGTTTGTGTTACGTTGAGTACCTAGTGATAAATAAAGTATATTTTCACAGCAACCGGTGTTCTCATTTGTTATAATATCTTTGAAGATTTGGAGTAACCAGAGCTAAGTAGCTATGTGTGGTTATAAAACTTTAGGATCTGTTAGAGGACAGGAGGATATCTTTGAAGATGCGACGTTCTCAGTAATAAAATGTTACCATGCTAGCCTCTAGTTTCCGAGGCCGCGGGTTCAAACCCGGCGGATGGTGATGGATTTTTTTTTCGGCGTAAAAATCCTTAGTATGGCTTCCTGCGGAAGGAAAGTAAAGCCGGTGGTCCCGTGTCGTAGATTTACGGCTTGTAAATGAACCTCAAGCCTGATAAAGAGGCCTCTGAGCAAAATTACCGATCTTTCACGCCCAATATAGAATGGGACGCTAAGAACCACAGCAGTTAAAGAGCGTCCATAAATAAAACTCAATTTTTCAGTAATAAAATAGATATGTAGCTTTAAAACAGTGAAGATCTCTTACAGGAGATGAAGATATATTTGAAGATGTTGGGTGCCCTGTAATGACATAGATATGTATGGTTATAAAACATGAAGATCTCTTCCAGGAAGTAAAGATAACTTTGAAGTTGTGGAATCCCCAGTATTGAAGTTCATATCTCTAGTTATAAAACACAAAGATCTGTTACAGGAAATGAAGATATCTTTGAGGATGTGGGGTGCGCAGTAGTGAAGTAGATAATTGTGGTTATCAAACATGAGGAACTCTTACGGGACATTAAGGTATCTTTGAAGATGCGAAGTGCCCAGTAGTGAAGTAGTTATGTGTGGTTACAAAACATGAAGAACAGTTACAGGACATTAAGATATTTTGAAATTGTGGAGCGTCCAGTAGTGAAGTAGATATGTGCAGTGATAAAACATAAAACTCTGTTGTCGTGGTCATGGGTTCAAATCCGGCGAAGGGCCATGGATTTGTTTTTTTCGGGCGTTTAAATCCTTAGCATGGCTTCCTTCAGAAGGGAAGTAAAGCTGTCACGTAAAGGAACCTCAAACCTGATAAAGAAGCCTCTAAGCAAAATTCTTTCACGCCCAATATAGAATGGGACGCTAAGAACCATAGCAGTTACATAGCGCCCATAAATTAAAAAAGGAAAAAAAAAGAAAGATATTTTATAGGAGATTAAGATATCTTTGAGGATATGGAATACCCAATAGTGAAGTGGATATGGGTGGTATAAAGCATGACGATCTATTACAGAACATGAACATCTGCTACAATACAGGAATATGAAATGAATTAATATCTACCTATTCTTGTCAACCGCTACAACCAATAATTCTTCGGCCAACGCTCTTTGACATTCCTCAAAAGACTCAAGAATGTTTACGATATGTCAGAAGATCGAGTCAACAATCTTGCTGTCCTCTCCATGTATTCTGCCAGTATGCAGCAACTAGACCACGAAGATATGATCGATGAATTTGCAACAAAGAAAACACGCCGTAAACCGCTCGTCTGACTTGAGTTTGGTGAGTTCAATATAGATATATTATTATTATTATTATTATTATTATTATTATTATTATTATTATTATTATTATTATTATTATTATTATTCAGTTATGATAATGTTTATTGTAAGTTTCTTGGAGGTACATTCATGTCAAAATAAGGGGGCAGAAATATTTTTCTCTGTCTATAGAGGCGCCAAGTAGCCCCTGAGTATAGAAGAATTACAGAAATGACACTGCAGTGCTTTGATATTATGGTTTTGGATATCTGGGTGGGCTTTAGTTTCCTGAGGCGCTCTCCCCGTATACGTCCCTGAAGGTCAGTATGCCTGATTGCTTTGCCATTATCATATTATAAGGTAATTATTGTGATAAAAACTGCATAATATATTAATATTTTAGCTGATTGCCCAAAACAGCTTATGGTTTTACTTGAATTATTTCAAAACATGGAAATATTTGGGGAGGACAATGGTCCCCCCCACTTTGATGTTACATGGTGTACACTTCAAATTTATGATGCAGAAGATGCGAAGCAGCTGTAGTTTTTATTCCTTGATACGTTCGCATCATACAGAACGAAAAAAAAATAATAACAATATACCTAAAATATGGTTTTGTTGTCTGTAAGAGTTCGATTTTGTTCAACCTACTTGCAAAGTAACAAAGCCAATCAACGTTTGCCATGCCACAGGAGGTTTCTCACAAGGTTATGAACAATCATTTTTGCTTATAATCTTGAAGAATAAATCAGGGAAACGTGTTATTGCTGTACTCATAAATATTCTTGAGCACACACGAATGAAAAAGTTGTTTTGAATTAACGTTATGGGTACAGCTCAAAATCACGAAAGGAATAGTTTGTCAAATTTGAAATAACCGCCAAAAGTGAAAGGGCATTTCTCGAGAAAAAAACTTTGTTTTCCCTAAAGCAGTTGAAATTGAAAACAAGAAAAAAATGGGTTTATTTTCCGCGCTCAAGAGTATGTTATATGATCGCTGAACGTATTTCATTAAAAAAATTCGTTGACCAATAAGTAGAAACTTCCTTCAGCGCGGTTGGCAAGTGATTGTAAGTTGCTGTTGTAGAAACTGCCACTTCATCAGGTAATCTATTTGGAGAAATACTTTTTGGGAGAAGCTAAAACTTTGCAAGTTTCGTGAATGTTCAAAAAAACTGTGAGCTGACAATTGTATCTGTAAGTTTGGAGTTCGGTAAATCAGAATGTGTAATTTTGAACACGTGTTGGTTGAACTTGCATATTAGACTGGTTATTCAGTTTGAAGACTGTTTAGCAATTTTCCTATTATATGCGGTTAAATTAACCAGACACTGTATAAAGTGATTACCTGGTAGACAACCGCTACAAAGATATTAGTTGACACTGGTTAGGTTATGAATTTCATGTGCTCGAAGAGTCGCCTTTTTCCATTAAAGTTTTAAATCTTTTCCAACCCTTCCAGGTTATTTAAGCCCCGAAAATGACTTCACCTCTAGTTCATGAAAAGATCTGGTTCGACAAGGCGAAGTATGATGAAGCAGAACGTCAATATTTTGAAAATCTGGCCAAGGTAAGATAGTTAATTGTGTTAAAATGTTACAAAATGTATTAGAATGTTTGTCATAAAAGGCTGATTTGCCAAAATTCAGTATTCAATTTTTTTACCTTGCTAAGTTATTACCAAGAGTAAGACTCCAAAACTTATGAATACATAACCTCAATTTGTAAATGTCGCCTAAAACTGTAATTATATTTACCCATTGCGTGAAACCCAGATTGTTCACTATAGCCTCTACTATTAAATATTGCTATGAAAGATATATTTAAAAAAAAAGATTGGATTTAACCTGCAAACTTCTATAGAGTGTAATGGCTATATTTAATAGTGTAGCAACTGGCTTGTAATCGGATCAGAATTTCATAAAATTAGTGTAATAATTTAGGATAACTGCATTAACTTCAAAGTAAGTACAGTCATATCATTAGATGATTCCTGTTCCAGATGTAAATGTGAGAGCATCATCAACATGACAAATTTTTGAATAATCTGCCCTTAGTCCTCTTCCTGAGTGAGGAAAATGTGTTATATGTCCAATAGATGTCACTCTGTCATATGCTAGCTCAACAGATGTCACTCAATGTCATGCACTAGCTCTAAGGCAATGCTGCCAACATATGAATAACTAATGCCGCCAAAGCCTGTAAGATACTCAGCCGAGATATTGAGGGCCCTCAGCCTCAAAGCGTAGCCGAGGGATGTTTTTTATGAGAGGAGTGTAGCAGTTGCATTCCTAAGCTTAGGTTTCTGATTCACGGGAGGTTAGGTTTGGTTTAGTTTATTTTTATGTAAGCTTTTGTTAACTATCTACCACTGTTACAGTAAAGGAAGTTACTTATTTAATGGAAATAACAGATTAATATAACAAACTTTCATAAAAAGAATACAAAAATTACAATTTTGGTGCATAGTCTTTCTTATTATGAATGCGTTGCGTTTTTGTCAGCGGCAACACTAAACGAAGAAGAAGAAATTCTAGTAACAACACATCGCATATTTAGCAGATTTCACCTTTTCATTTAGGTTGGCAGTTCCCACTTTGCATGTGATTTAGGGAAAAAATAGCTACGTTTGTTGCGTTCATAATGCGAATTACCTATAAAAGTAAAACACCTAAAATTGCCGGGCAGGTGGGCACCAGATATTGAAGAGATCACATCCACATCCAAACTCACTCTTAAGGTAATTTATGCACTTTCCTATTGCTTTTATAACCATTTTCCAGGAAGAGGACTAAGAGCAGATTTGTCCAATTTTTTTTAAGCTGCAGTTAGATTAAATTCTTAAGGTTTGTTAAAAACAATAAAGTGCGTTATGATCAATGAATGCAATTTTCTACTGTATGGAATACTCTGCGAATAATTTTGTGTCTAGATTTACAGCCACTGACTGTATTGTAGTTTTTACTGTACTAATTGTATACTACCTTAACTAACTTATAAGTACCTTATCTAAGCATATAAGTGCAAGTTCTCAGGCAACAGCATATATTCCATGGCCAGTGCTTGAAGATGGTAAACATGGGGGATAATGATCTTTTTTTTTTTTTTTTTTCTTTCTTTCTTTTTTTCGCTCCACATCCAGTTGTAAGGTAAATGATCTTAAAAATGGGTATGGTATATACTGCTTGCAAGCCATATAACAAATTTATAAATATTAATTCTAAAATTAAAATAATGATACAACAGCTGCAGAACTAAACTTGCCAAGTAGCATCACTTATACAGGAGTTCAGAACATTTGTGCTTCTGTGTGGCAAGCATATCGGCAACCCTGTTGTTGAAGTTTGGACTTTAACTAATTTCATCCATATAAATCTAATAAACGGCCAGTGAACTCTGTCATAGCCCATGCTAGTCCCTCAGAAACTTTTAATTATTTTCGAGGTAGAAACATCGTTCTGCCTTCTCATTTGACACAGGAGTGATTATTGCAATTTCCAGAGTTTTGGGTACTTCAGAAAATGACTCCTAAAAAGTATATTGGATGAAAAAACTAAATAGATCACAAACTGAAGGGATTTCTTGGAAAGAGTCATTTTGATAGATCACTGACAGTTCATTTTTTGATTTCTCTTTGCAAATAATGTGACTAATTTGAAACAGAAGTGTTAAGTTAGTTGGAAAATTTGCTCTGAAACTAGAAAATTTCTTGGGTTCAATATTTTGAGTGTCTAAATATTGGAGACTGTAAACGTCCTTTTAAATTGGTTAATCACTATATCTCACACTTCTTTGGCTTCTGCAATCAGGTTTATTTCTGAGCCGTGTATCAGTCATTTTCTAGCAAGACCAGAACAAATCTCTTCATCAATGTGGTAGCCTCCAGTGTTGTCTTGCTTCAAATGTAGCGGATCCAAAATGTAATGCATTGGATAAGGTAATTGAATTAGCATTCTGTATCTGAATTGTGTTGTACAAGACATCAACATGTTTCATAATGTCATAGAAGACATTTAGAAAAAACAAAAATATTGAATTAAGTAAATTCTTTAAGACAAAAACTTCCCTCACTGTTACATTATCCCATTCAGCTTCTTCTTGGATTACCTCAAAGCATTCCAGCAAATTAGATTTGTTTTCTTGAACATTATTTCAGAACTTGAAAATTCCAGCTTGTGCTAATGGTTGTAGTTCGTCTTAATGCAATGATTGATTGAATGCAGCCCCAAGCACTGGTATAACCATGCAGTCCCAAGTAGTTGCTTCTCGCTGTGGGAGGCAGTAAGGCCAGACAGGCTATGGAGAGAAATGCGAGGGGAGTTAAAATGTAGAGGGCACTCTTCACGCTGGCCGTAGGAGATTAGGAAAAGCTTTAGCATAAACAAACAGATTGTATGCTGAATAGCTAGTTAAATCTTCTCTTATTACAACCTTTTTCCAGAAAAAATAACAATATAAGGTTGGTTGTAAGCCTTTTTGCCAGTTATTTTCATGTAATTATTAATTGGTAATTTTTTTCATAATTGTATTATGACAATTTTAATTAGTTTTGAATAAAAATAACAATTATAAAATAAAGGACAGGCGGGTGACCTGGATGGATACAAGAGTGATATGGAGCCTATGTTGTAGCAGAAAGGTTATGCAGTATGTTAGTTTTGGGATATTTAAATATAAATGTAACTTAAATTCAAATTGAAAGATATTAGTAACAGTGAAGTTTATAATAAGTGTAAGTGAAGTTGTACGACAAAAGCGACTCAAGTAATTTGTAAAAAGACATTGCTTGTTCAACTTTTTAGTGTTGATAACCTCTGCATTTAAGTTCGACCAAAGCCTGAATGCCCCCTTATGATATAGCTTTTCTACATAAAGTTCATATATCAGTTCTGTGATTCTCCATACTGATATAGGAAAGTGATTGACATTTCCTTTGTGCTTGTTGGCATGCCTATATAGATATCCAATTATATCATAACTGTAATTCCATCCATGACCCAGCCAGTTGGTTGACAATAACATTCTCAAACTTAATGACATTAATCCACAATTCAGTTTTTGTTAGCAGTTTCATTCCATCCCATTGGACAGGCTCAGCACTTTGGTATCTGCTACATCAGTTGCACTCATCCCCCCTGGCGTGAAACAAGGCCAGAGGGGCAGACTGTGGTTTCAGGATTGTCAAATGTTGGGATTATTGCTATCTAGTGACCTTTCTTGGGCATATATGACTGCACTATTACCGACTTACATGGTTTAATAAATGCAGTTGCTCTTGAATGGCAAGTTCAGCTTGAGTAGGAAATCAGTGCTTCATAAATAATCTGTCATTTGATTGACTCACAGTACAGAATAAGAATGGAAGAACTTCTTAGAAATGCACTGTTTCATCTCATCACTAAACATGTTTGTAGATTAGTAGATAAAGTACAAATTTTTAGTGGGTTGTCACAAGAAATTGGATATTTGTATGTGAATGAATTTATTATCCACTTGGTAATACATAGAATATATATAATATTACTTCACAATTTCTGGACAATACAAAGTAAATCCTACAATACTAAATACTAGTGACTCTTTCTCGAGAGTTGCTGTGTAAACAAATGGCCCGTCTAGTTTCAGCCTTGCAGTTGAAAGGTTACTCAACTTTATCCTGTTATAAGTTATATTCCTACAATTTCTGATTCCCCATGTTTGTTTATTTTCCTCCATGTTCTATTAACCTTGCCTAGATATTCCCCAAATTAAGACTTCCTGCCTTGATTTTAAATTCATCAACTTTTTTCCCTTTATCTGTTTTAGTAGACTAGCCCATTTCTCGATCTTAAGTTTTCCTCTCATTATTTTGGTTTCTTGGCATTCCAGAATCGCATACCAATAATTATCTTGTCTTCCGCACATTGGAACTCCTCTATTTTCAGACCTCCTCTTATTCCTTCCAATTCCACTACCCCTGTTCGGGCCCATGCAGCTCCCTCCCTCGTCCTCTGGTTGCTTTTATCTACATAATTCTCTTTACCCCATACTTTGTTTATCTGCCGGTATATCCTCAATTACTTTTTGCTGCTGAAACTGCTAAATATCTTCTGAATTTCAATGTCCTCAATTCTTTTTTTGACATCTTTCCAAAAACCCCTCTTTTTAACCCCTCTCACAGCACATCATAACCAATCTGATTTTTTCCATGGTCTCTTTGATTCTATTAATGCAGGTATTACTCATCATTTTGTCTTGAAAGTTTAGGTAATGTCTCAAGATGTTATTCTCTTCCAGTTCTTGAACATAAATCAATATTTCAAAGTTCTTGTCATTATTTTTCCTTTACTCCCAACTCTGCCTAGTTCAGTTTGTGCAAATCTAATTTAGTGAGCTTTTTGGTAGCCCCAAAATTTGTTTGCAGAAATTCCTGTGTATCGAATCAACGTTTAGCCATCCCTCCTCATTACCCCGTATTTCAGTCCCATACATAATTTTGGTCATTACTACTGCCAAATATATTCTCTCCAACCACTTTATACATATTCCTGGTAGTTTGTGCCCTCAGACACTAATAACTTTTAAAGCTAACCTTCTGTTAGCTAGCACCTTATTATTTTGTTCCCTCCAACCCCCTCAATTGCTAAGCCTAATACCCAAATAATCAAATTTATTGATTACTTCAATTTCTGTCCCTTCCCAATACCATTTTCATTATTTCTTAACTTTTTTCCTTTCTTAAATACCGTAATTTTTTATTTCAGCGTATTTATTTTTAAAACCTGCTCCTTACAAAATTTGGAAATTGCTTCAATCTACTTTCCTAGGCCAGTATGTATTTTTGTGTGGAATTATCTTTCTCGTGACAGTGTGGGCTATGGGAGGGACTATTCCTGTGTGGTTATAGTTTAGCTCTGAAGTAGTTCATTTATAATTAGGCTTGTAGTTTTAATGCACACCAACCATGCTTGGGCTTAAGATGAAAAATTTTAATGCTGTAGAGCTCAGAATGAGCCATATTGTTTCCATGCCATTGCACTTTTCTGATTTTTCCAAGATAGAATTGACGATACAAGCATTATAATCTCAAAAGGCAACTTAGTTGTTGCAGATACTTGCATTACTGAACTTTCAGCCATATGCTAGGATTAATTTATGTATAAAACTAGTAAAGATTGTTGTTTTTTCAAGTCCAGATGGAGAGTTTTGTTAACTTTTGATTTTGTTAAATCTGTGTATACAGGTTAGGCCTAAAGTCATTATCCATTTCAAAGAAAAATACATTAGAGTGAAATTAACACCTTATTGAAGCTACATGATGATTTGCACAGATGATGCATAATATGGAGGTGTACCATCATATTGAAAGTATTGCAATTCCTTTGTAGCCCTGAAATGGCATAGGTAGCTAAAATTTCCAGGTATTTCACTCCATAACATGAGATTGCAGTCCAAACAGTAACACTAGATTGATTCATGTGCTTCTCAAAGACAACTCTTGAGATTCTATATATACTGTGATCTGGCCTGGTAATTTGAAAGATGCCTCATCATTCCAAATTATCTTACGAGGGCTGATCAACAAAGACTGAGACTGATTTTTTCCTGTAGCTTCCGTGATAGTTTCGTATCGGTAACATAAATATTTGAAAAGAGCGGGTTTTTATGTATAATGTTGGTAGGCGGCAGCACTGTCGTAATGTAGGTTGGTAGTAATGCCCTATTTTGTAGACCCTATGTGCATTTCGCATACCAGACAATGGATGTGATGCAAGAGGAGCAAAACAACGCAGTCAAATTCTATTTTCGTTTAAACAATACAGCCACCGAAACTTATGAAAAGCTGAAGCAAGCGTACAGTGAAGATGCACTACCTTGTGCAACAGTATTTACATGGTTCAAGGACTTCAAAGAAGGCCGACTTGTCAGTGTTAAGCAAGGTGGGCCTGGTAAGTCAATATCAACACAGCTGCGGTGATTGTCCGAGAGGATCGGCGTATAACATTACGTAACCTCGGTGAAGTATTGAGAATTTCATATGGCAGTGTGTTTACAATTATGCACGACCATCTCCATATGACCCGAGTTTGTGCTCGTTGGGTGCCGTTCTGATATTGACTCCCGAATAAAAGGCTGTGCGAATGGAGACAAGCCGTGAGGTGCTGTGTCTCTTTGCTTATGGAGGGGATGCATTTTTTAAATCGATTATCACCGGTGATGAGCCATGGCTGCATCATTATGATCCTGAAGGAAAACAAGCCAGCACAGTGTGGAAATCGCCAGGTTCTCCAACACCAAAAAAGGCAAAAGTTGTTCCATCTGCAGGGAAAGTGATGATCACATTTTTTGACTGTAATGGAATGATTTACCAGTATGCAGTTCCCCCTCACACTACTGTTACAGCAGCATACTACACTGAGGAAGCACATTGCAAAGAAACGACCAGAGCTTTCTCGGACTGGGTGGCGACTTCATGACAATGCACGGCCTCACGTCGCAAATCAAGTCATGCAGTTTCTGGCTCGATTCAACATTACCTGTGTACCACATCCACCTTATAGCCCCAATCTTGCACCCTGTGACTTTTTTTTATTCCCATCACTAAAGGCAAAGCTTAGGGGTATTCGATTTGAGAACTCTGAAGCAGTGCTCAAGAAAAGTGAGGTGATTCTCAAGGACCTGACAAAGAATGGTCTGCAGCACGTGTTCAAGGACTGGCAGAGATGCTATAAAAAGTTCATTGAAGTAGGAGGGGACTACTTTGAAAAAGATCATGTAAACATTGAATTGGAGTAATAAACATCTGTGAAAAAAAAATCAGTCTCAGTCTTTGTTGATCAGCCCTTGTAGAAAACAATTCATCATTAACCCTCATTTCGTTTAACATCACTTCACAAAACTGAACTCTTCAATCAGCATCATCTTCCGATAGGCCATGTACAAGACAAGGTATGTAACACTTGAATTTGGCCACATGTAAAATTTTCCAAACATAATTTCTTGAAACATCTTGTTCACAAAACAGCCTGTAAGAAGATTTTTTAGGACTCTGGATTATCCTTTATAAAACGTTCAGCTTAGTTTCATCATTTAATGATGGCGTACCTGACTTGGGGCTGCCTGCTACAGCTCCAGCAGCCTCAACGTTTTTGTAAATTGTACACTGTCTTCCCTGTCAGATGGAATAAACTTTTCAGCATTCTTTACTCCCTAATTATTCACTGACAGCCATCTTTGTAATGGGTTTTTAAAGCAAAAGCCCTTTCTGCTGTTTGGCTGAACACAGTGCACACTACTGTTTACATAAAAGACTGTCCAATACAAACACAAAGAAGTGTAATTAAATTTTATGCACAGAAAAGACGTATAACATGTGTAATTAAAATTGTTGGTAAGATCACAACTAAATTTATAAATTCCTGTTCACAACAATTAGCTGATCTTGTCCTATCCTGTATAATGAGGATTGCAGTAATGCAGACATGTCACACAATGAGTCTCCTTATGCTGCTAAGGCTGGAATTTTATCCTATATGCCAGCGCATCTCTTCTGTCTGGATTTTAGCATTATATTGTTTCTAGCCATTTTTTCATGCTTCCCTTTAAGGAAACAAGCCGCAACAGATTTTCTCCTTGCTGCCTTAGTTACCTGCCTATTTTGAAGAGATTACTCCTGCTATGTTGAATATTGGGCACTAATTTGTCCGCAGTTTTATTCCCTGCACTACTTTTTTATTGTAACCGTTCAGATATAGAAATATTTTTACCATATCTGATAGCAATGAGTTGGTGGGGATATCAAATGTCCTTAAAAGCTACGTTGGTGTTTTAAGACTCAATAATATAATTTTGTTCTACAGATTAAAACGTACACATTAGATTATTGGCTGATATGCATAAAATGGAGCAGGTACCTTACCTTTGTACTTGCATTTTTGAAGCGTCTCCTTGCAATGGCATCCCCTCTCCACCAAAAAAAAATCATGCCTATTTTTTTAGCTTTGATATGCCATCACGGATCTAGTGCAGAGAGATGGCTTGTCCATTATGGAGTAGCTACTCTAATTTGATATGCATAAACACTAAGTAGCAATATTTTATACTGGCAAATCAGTGAGTCACCTCAACAGTGCACACAGGATGCTGAGAGGAATGCTAGAACGGATGTTCCAGAGCAAACAATGACAAAAAATTGGTTAGATAAATTTCAATTTATGTTTCTATCCAAATTCAAGATTATGTGGCCACTTATGATATAATAATAACAACAATGCTTGGAATAGGAAGAAATGTTTTATTTTTATCACTTGTAAAATTCTTGCCTCTTGGGTTCTAGTCCCTGTTTGGCTCAAGCTGCATTTGTAGAGCTTTTTGTTTAGGTTTTACCTCAATTCCAATAACGAGTAATGGATAGCTTTAGTGCTTTAGGACCCTAGCTCATTTTAACATTTCATTCATCATTTGTGCTAGTTTACTGTTAAAGGACATTGAATCTACTTCATTACTTATGAAAATTAATCAATTATCTGCAATATATGACAGTATGTTTAGTAGTCACCATCTATCTTTCTTTCTTAATTGTTTTATGTTTTCTTCCCTGTTCATGTTAAAATATTTGAAGGTAAAATATATTTTCATTGAAAATTAATAAAATTAGTAACTATTCTGTGCACTTTTTTGGTTTTAAGGCATACTATATGTTTAGAAAGCTTTGAGCTTTTGTTTTTCCTGCTCTCCTTTTTTTATTGCATTTTATGTTTTATTTTCTTTAAATAAGTCGGTTCCAAACTTGCTTTTTGTTTTGTTTGTTACATGATCTAGTGCTTCTACTTTTGTCCTAACATCCGATGACTTAGAATTAGAAACAAAGATTAATTGGATGCTCCTTTAATAGTTAAAACAAAATCCTTATGAAATGGGTTTATGTTCCTGCTCCACGCTTCATATGCACAAAGCCTGCATGCCTATAGTGAGGCTGCTTATTTCCATGAAAAAAAGCTGTGGCATAACACCCACTTAGTCCTACAGAGCTCAGTAAAATATTGCTTAATTAACATAGCACTCAGTGATATGATAAGAACTGGAGGGCATGGTGTCTTTGTAATTTTGGAGTTTCAGATTATTGACACTAGAGATCTCAGAGGTCATCTGTACATGAACCATTTCTGTGTCCATTTATTTTGTAATTTGTACAAAATTCTTATAGTATCCCAAGCAAATTGCCTGTATCTTTGGCTAGTACCTTTTGAAATTTTAGCAACATGTTACAAATATTTGTCATATGCACATAATACTGTATAAGCACAGAAAATGAAATCAATTTGCTATGTTTTGTCATTCACATTGAAATACAAAAATAAGTATAACCTAAAGAGAGCACTTTTTACTGTATGAAACAAGAAAGTATCTGAATGCCAGCTGTAGTTGGATGTCCATTCGAATGAAATAGAATGTAACGGAAGCCATTTTGATATAAAATCTACGTTATTGTAGAATGCTTCAAAGCAATTGTGCTTTCTTTCATCATGAATGATCTTTCCAATAATGATCGAAAATATTATTTGACTGGCAGCTTGCCGAGTCATACAAGCATTGCCAATATGCCAGAAATTTTTCCATAAAAGCATGTTTTACATGCCAATAAACATTTGAGCATACTTTAATGTGCTAGGTGTCAGTATTAAACATACAATCCAGTAGGTATTTGGAAGGCAAACATTCAACTCCATCATCCAGGTGAAAAGCTATTATGATGGTAACTACAATTACTTAAGTTATATTAAAACAAAATATAAATTTTGTGCACCAAAATATTCTCTTCACTAGGAAAAACTTTAAGCACTTCTTACTTCATTTGAAGAAAGTTATCAACAGAGTTTATACCTACTATGTTTTGCCCTTGACTTTGTTGCCACCTGCATTTGACTGGTCTTGGCCTTTGGGTCTTGTTCAATACACATATTTTCACCACACAAAATACTTGCTGTAAATATCTATAAAAGCAAGGAGTGGGTAATAGGTTAGTGAGAGAAGGGTGGGCCTGGTCTAGATTAAGTGCACATAGGCTAAGGGGAGATAGGAGGGGAGCGAATTTGGATAAGTTTCCTCTTTGTGGAAAGGCAAATAATGATTTGCATTATATAATTGAATGTGAAGAAACTAAGTTGTGGAGAGATCAGTTTTTACCTAAAGAATGGGAGAATGTTAACCAAGAAGTATTAAAAGTTAGGATAATGAAAATACAAAAGGAGAGGGATATAAAAAGAATAGGAGAATATATGGGGAGAGTAAGAGAAAAATGGTTTAGAAAAATAAAGCAGTATGAATTTGTTATGACCCACCATGCATAAATAACCACGGTGTTAAAATGCATGATGGACTAAAGAAAATAATAATAAAAGCAAGGAAAATGTTAATGCAACAAAGAAACTTAAGTTTATTTTGTTAGAGCTGCTTTCAGGTCTTGCAGATAGGCCCTATGTAAACACATGACTATGATGTAGTGGCGTCTTAACCTTGCAGTTTGTTTTTTTTAGGGTTCTAAATCAACAAATTCAGTATCTTTGACTTAACTGAAGAGCTAAGCATCAAAGCGGTGCAGTTTTTGTGTAGTCTTCAGAATTCTGTGTTCTATTCAGTGTATTATCAAAAACTGTGATTACCAAGCAAATTATAACAATGTAATTAAAAACTGAAATTAAACTAAAGCCTGAACCTATATTAAATATAGATAACTCTTGAACTAGGCAGCTGCACTTATGCTATGGCTGAGAAAGTTTCCTCTAGATTTACTTTAGATTCCTTCTCATTTTATACAGTATGTAAGTAATTATTCCTTACATTAGTGCTACTATACTCGGTGCCAATCAAGAAGGTGATTGACATTTCGCGGAGAGAGAGAGAGAGGCGACATTGCCGCTCATCGCGACCACATGGAGAGCGTGTTAGAACTGTGTCGAAGGCGACTGGGTTGTGCCTGCATTGTAGAGCGGGTATTATTTATATTCGTATACGAAGACAATTGTAAAATAATGAATCTACATTCAGAGGATAGAAAATGCAAGAATATATTGGTGTAAAAATCTGCGTTAACAGAAAAGAAATATTGATGCTTATTTTAATGAAAAAATGCAGATTTCCGAATTGCTTGCATCGCTGCTGTTGTTGCTGCTGCTCGTTTGATAGACAATGTTGCCACCGTCATCATCATCCTCATCATCTGAAGAGCTGCTAGAATTCCCCACGGAAATGACAAGCTGTTCTCTAGTTTCTTCCAAAACTCCTTCGTTTTCCCAAGCTGCACTTATTACGCCCTTTGTATGAGTCGCAGCTTTTTTTCTTTCTTTCTTTCTTTTTTTTTTCTTTTTTTTTCTTTCTTAGTTTTCAGCTTTTACTGCTGTTAGTGCCTCTTCTGTAAGCTTTATTACTGACGACACAGTGAAACCTTTATTGTTTCGCCCAACATAACCCTTTATGTCGGCCCAAATTAATTCAGTCGAGCTAAAATGACAATGATAAGAGGGAAGCCTAACTATTTTGTGACCATGTTCTGCAGCAGTGCCATTGACTACAAAACTTGGAAACCGCGGTTTGTTTACTTTCACAAGTTCCAGTAGCTCACTTTTCTTCAGTCCCTCCTTCATCGGTATATTGCGGCGAACAAGCCACTGAATTATTTTCTCCTCTTCGAAATGTTCTGTCACAGAGCATATTATTTCCCGCGCTTATCCTTTAATTGGGATACCTTTACCAAATACAGTTTTATTCGGTTCTTAAGTGTGCTCAGTTTTTCGTCTGGCTGTGCTACCTTTGTCACTATTTTTGGAAATTATTAAATATCCATTAAACATGTTAACACAATTATAAATACTGGCACAACACACGCACGCACAAATACATGGCTCAAACACATATAACACAACGCAAATACCATACAAATAGGACGATGCAAAAGAATTTTTCAGTACGCAGGCAATCTCTAAACTGATGCAAAAACATAAGCAAGCTGGGGCTAAAAGGAGGACATTGTTTATAACTGCAGCGACAGCAGAAGATAAGACTGCAGTTCATGTTTACTGCAACGGCCACTCGCCCGGCACGTCATGCCAATCACGTGTTACGATATCACAACAAGGCATTTGCGTCTAGCGTTGCTATGGAAACGTCTTAGTTCTAATTGGTCCTTCTAAAGGTTGCTATGACGACCGCTGTGACATATTCATCCCCTCCCATTCATTTAAAGCTTTCCGTCGCATGGTTAGTAACTGTCAATCACCTTCTTGACTGCCGCCGAGTATAATTAATTTTCCAATTAGCAAGACCCATTAAACTTCCTGACTTGAGAGCTATGATGACAAGGATACAGCCAATCCTTGCCGTCAAGGCTGGAAGTTTTAAGTAGATGCAAAACTCTTCTGTTTGTGCAATTGAACCTGGTAGACAATTTGCTCCTTGGTGATTAAAAGTAGTATTTGCTCATATACAGAATGGCACATGGAATGCCGTACCATATAATTACTGCATTAAAAGAATCATATTGTAGAATTGATGTTCAAATTATGTGAATGAAGCTTAGTTTGTAGAATATTCCATAGATGGCATCACAAGTCAGCAGTTGTCATAACACCACAAGGAGCACACCAGTTTGTGCAATGGCAGAGAAAGGATGGTTGACTGTTCAGCAAAAGGTGAAAGTTGTATTGTTTTTTGCAGAAGTTGGTGACAAGGTTTTCACATTCACTTTGGTACAAGGTGGACTACTTACAAACAGACTTTACTGACTTTTCCATCACATTGAAACTGGTTCTTTGTTAGAGAAAAAAAACAACCATGTCTCGCTAGTGTCCATGCTCTTGAAAGTACTGAGGCTGTTTGTGTGGCCTTGTCTCAGATCAACAGTGCTGAGTTGAGAATCCCTCGCTGGTCAATTCAAAGAATTCTGCATTCAAATCTGCAATTGTTTCCATACAAAATGATCGTGATACAGAGATAAGGAGTGGAGCTACAGTATGTATTATGGGCAGTAAAAGAAGAGATCGTACTTCACAACACATGGTTCATAGATGAGACCTACTTTCATTTGAATGTGTTGTGAACCGACAAGACATTCCAATTCTGGTCAACAGAATATACTTGTACATTCCATGGAAAACAATCTTATGGGGTATTTTTCGAGCATTGGAATCACCGGTTCATTTTTCTTCAATGGTATGAACAAAGATCGATTCAAAGCCGTGTTGTTAAACAGTTTTGTCACTCAATTCTTGGCAACAGGTCTCTCTATGTAAATCCAGTGAAGTACACTGTCTTTCCAAAGTATTTGTATTCTTTTCTATGTATGACTTACTTCCTCAACGATACCATTACTTCATGCAGTTCCGGACATATGTTTGCTTTCTAATAGTTTTTTATACTATTATGGAAAACTTGCATGATATCTAGGAGAAAAAGGCACACTGTTTGTGAAAAGGAGACCTCTTCTTCGTCTTTCAAAGCTTCCCATATGACCTTGGAGCACTCGTCTTCCCCTCGTGACACAAAATATCTTAAGGCTGTTAAAAGCAACAACCTTTGGTTGAAACATGTTGTAACACTTCTCTGTACTCTACTTTCATAAATTCAAAAAACAACTTGAGTTCTTTTAGCATAAAGTGAAAAGTCATTAAATACCTTTATCACAAGAAGTCCATATCAAAAGTAAAACTATTCATTCTATATTTGACACAGTTGTCTAGTATATGCCATTTACAGTTAGCTTTCATTATCTTGACCGGAGCATTGTCAGCAGCAAAAAAGAAAATACAGCAGCATCCTAATCATTTTCAATCACATTTAAGATTTGTTTGCTGATATTTTCACTTGTTTCATCGGCATCTTTGTAAAAAATTGTGAAGAATAGTTTTGATTCCTTGTTCTGTTGAAAAATACTGACGATCAAGGAAAACATTTTCAGGTTTCCGTTAGAAGAGTCTGTAGCAACTGAAAAATGTTGCACCTCCTTTAGATCTTGAATACCTTCTTGTGCTGTGGGTGCAATCACATTTTCCACAAGCATGCTGACTTTAGTATGACCACATTTAATTTTGTTTGCAATGTCAGAGTCCTTAAACAAAACAGTATATAATTTATTAGAACAGTCCATACTATTATAACTAATATGATGTTTAACCCTATGATAAGTTGCGGTGGTTTCTGCTGCTATTATAAGATAATCTTATTTAGTAAAAGGTTTTATAAATAAAAAAACTATGTGAGGACATCACTTTGGTTTCTCTGTTTCTCATTATGATGGTATTTAGAAGAATTCACGTATGTAAAGACTGCACCGATTCTCTCAAACTTGATTGAAAAACTCTGATGGCAATCATTACTTGTGCTTCAAACTCACTATTCTTTATTAACCAGTCCCAATGAACTAGCCATTACAATAATCAACTTACTTCCACTGCAGTAACTGCTATACCTGGCGCCAATCAAGAAGGTGATTGACATTTCGCGGAGCGAGAGAGGCGACATTGCCGCTCATCGCGACCACGTGGAGAGCGTGTCGAAGGAGACTGGGTTGCACCTGCATTGTAGAGCAGATACTATTTATATTCGTATACGAAGACAATTGTAAAATAATGAATCTACGTGCAGAGGATAGATCATGCAAGAATATTTCAGTGTAAAGATCTGTGTTAACAGAAGAAATATACCTGTGAAATATTGATGCTTATTCTAATGGAAAAATGCCGGTGATTTCCGAATCGCTTGCATCGCTGTTGTTGCTGCTGCTGCTCGCTTGATAGACTTATTCGGTTCCCGAGTGCGCCCAGTTTTTTGTTTGGCTACACTATCTTTGTCACTGTTTTTGGACATTGTTAAATATCCATTAAACACAATTATAAATGCTCACACAACACACACACGCACAAATACACGTAACGCAAGGCAAATACCATACAAATACGACTACGCAAAAGAACTTTTCAGTACACAGGCAATCTCTAAACTGATACAAACACACAAGCAAGCTGGGGCTAAAAGGAGGAATTGTTTATAACTACAGTCACAGCAGAAGATAAGATTTCAGTTCATGTTACTGCAACGGTCGCTCGCCCGGCACATCATGCCAATCACGTGTTACAATATTGCAACAACACATTTGCGTCTATCGTTGCTATAGAAACGTCTTAGTTCTAATTGGTCCTTCTAATGGTTGCTATGACGACTGCTGTGACGTATTCATCCCCTCCTATTCATTTAAAGCTTTCCGCCATGTGGTTAGTAACTGTCAATCACCTTCTTGATTGGCGCCAAGTATAGTTACTGATTTCTATTTGTTGCGAGACTGTCAACTCGACATTGACAACACAACAATTGGTTTCCCATCTCCCTCCTGACTTCACCAGGTAACTACAGTATTATTGCTATCTGCTCCTGTGCACTGCCAACCCTCGCATCTAAAAGATGGATTATTTTGTTAAAGTAAAAATAAAATTATTGTATATAAATATAATATATTATCTTTGGAGTAAGAAGATGTGACATAATTCCAGGAGATATAATTTCTTTTCTGGAGCCAGAAGATTCCATTCGATTGAGGATACTCCTGGCCATTCCGGAAGAGTTGGCAACTTTAGAGACATTGATGGAGTACCCCCACCCTGCCCACGTTATTTTTTTTTTATCTTAACTTTTGTATGGTCATATCGAGGCTTTGACTTGGGAAACAAGTTGCTGAGGGTGTTTTTTCTCTCTGAACTCTTGAGTTTTTTCATTAACTATATAATGCACATTCACTCCCACTTTCATACTGCTAGACTCCACAGAGGATAAGGAACATTTCTCGCTAGAGAAAAATTCTCCGCACAAGATTTTTTTCTACCACTGTTGTAGGTCATATTAGCTGGCATTAAAACTTCTCTCTGCTGTTTGTGTACTACAGAGGTGGCGAAAACGTGACTCGCGAGTCATTTTGACTCGCAGGCGCACGTTCCCTCTCTGCAACCGTCCGTTTGATTTTCACATGCTGTTAAATGATGCAGTGTGTGTTGCCTATTTGGTGACTCGCGGAAGGAAGCCGTTTTCGCCACCCTTGGTGTACTATATAGAACTGTTCCAGCCACAGTTGTTACTTGTGACATATTATTTGTGAAGTTATTATGGTTCTGTTAGGATTTCTGGTAATAATTAAAATATAGATAATATCACCTTAAGTACATGCATCTTAAGTCTAGAAATTGCCATAGTAATCTCTGAATTTTTTTAGCAATATGAGAATCTACAGAATACTGGTTCCATTACCTAGAGGAAGGTCAGAGCTGTGAACACCACATAAGTTAATAAATCAAAGGTTTTGCTGTCTAAAATATACTAACCATTAATTTGGAATTATGGGAAATTTATTTTTAGTGCTTTTAAACTCCATAGGGATGCAAAACAGGTGCATTAAAGAAGCTGATGTGTCACAATTGTTCTCACAAAATTCACTGTACATAATTTTTTTAGAAAATGAAGTTGCCTTTTATTCTGGACTCATTTTTATATTGATATAATGGCTTAAGTGTTACAAAGACGAAAGTTTTATAAACTTGCCATATACTAGGGAACTAAAACTTAGGCCTTATTTCTCATTGTGCATGAGCTAACATGTAGTGGCTTTTTGTAAGTTAAAAAATTCTTTATATTTTGACCTGTTTATGAATTCATCTTATTCTCATAAAAGGAAAGCTGGTGAGTCTTGCTATTTGCTTAGTCTTGGGGATGTATATTTAATGTGTCCTTTTATTGTTTGAAATATAAGTTACACAAGGTTACAAGTTTTGTGCAAGCTGCTTAAATTTAAAAGAATTTTGAGTATAAAATGTTCATAACTGCATTGTGAAGGTAAAGAACCTGCACTCGGACACATCATGTTGTAAATCCTAAGATATTTATAAATACATAATGCATGTCAAATGGATTTGCAAGCATTAACTTTCTGGAATTCTATCAGCACATACTTTTTGAGTAGGTATTGCCAAAATAGCTTGTGGACCTATGTGATTAAGCTCATAACTAGAGCCCGGAAGTTCAGGCATTTATTTTTGTTTAAATAGGCAGGCAAGAAAGTCACTTAAAATACTGAAAATAAGCAGTAATATAATTAGAATAGGCATTTATTAAAAGTGAAAACAGAGAGTAATCCCATTCTATTAATGAAAATAGTTATCTAAGATATTTATTAATTTATTTATCACATAAAATACTTACTGTTACTTTTCCTGATTACAACCAAGAAGAAGATATTTTTTCAAGATGTCAAGGCCATCTCTCAGTGAGAATGTTTTCATCATAGAAAAAGAACGTTCTACTGAAGTGACTGGAGCATATTTAAAAGAAGCTATTTCAGAAAGACTCATATCAGTTACAACAGAACTTCACCTTACAGGACATCACAAATGTTTTAAAGTTTTTCTAGTTCCACATTAGCACTCATAACACGTTTACACTTTTGACTGACCTTTTTCTCCTGGTTCTTGCAGTTGATTTATTGCATCTTCAAAGATTGCCAAGGATGACTCTAGCGTGTCACCTTTTTTCTCCAACTTCAAGATCATTTCCAGTAGTAGACTATGTACTGACAGCTCGTTGCCGAGTTCATTTTATAACTTTCCTTTACCTTGCAAACTGAAGCAGTTATGTCTTCCGATAGAGCATCAAATGCCTCACATATGTTGTCCAAATTTTGATGTAATATATGACTGCAGAGATCCAGGTTCTCCATCTGGTGAGAACTGGCTGGAGGTAAAGAGCGCTCGGTGCAAGCCCGTAAAATCCTGCAATTGGGAGGGTGATTTTAGGAAGACCTTTTTGGTGTTTGAAACCAACTTGCCCACAAGAGGAAACAAATTTCTTTTGTGATTCTGTGTGCTATATATGCGAGATAGAGCATTTTGGGAAGAGAATTTTCAAGACTTTAGCTGCCTCTTTTATGTAAGGCATCTGCATTTGTTTTGTAGGTCTGCTATTTAAAGAGTTTAATTGAATCATTTGAGTAGGTAAGTTTTTGACTTCTGGAAAACAAATATATGCATTTATAAGCCACAAGATACACAAATAATAAAATGACACATTCATATCACATAAATATTTATTGAATAACATTGTTTCACTTTCATACATTGAAATTCTTTATGTACTTTTCAAAATATGTAAATAATCACAGCAAAAAGCCATAACGATCCAGACAAAAAATGGATTTAAACCTTAAAATAGACAATAAAAGTCAAAATAGTTAAAAAAAAAAAAAAAAGGCAAAATAAAAACTGGCCCTACCATCCCTAAATGTTGGAAACATGTTTATCTTTATTTAACTCTTTATTATATCCAGCCAAATAGAAAAGGCATTTTGCCTAACTTTCAGGTTCTACTCATAACCTTGAGTTATAACTATACAACCATATGTTAAAGAAACTTCACTGGTTTGATAATCCATCTAAAATTCAGTTTGGTATTTACTTTGAAATCTGCAAACTTTCATTAAGATTAGAAAATAAGGCTTTAGATAGCACATAAAGTTGTAGACTGATTTGTCATGGAGACATTCCTAAGCCATTTCCTTAGAAAACAGTGCAAATAAAATGCTGCAAGGAAAATGATAATTAAGCATGTGATATGCTATAATTATTACAACCTCCATCATTGCCATAGAAATGCAAAGTTTGGGCTAGTATGTTTTAAATAGGGGTTCTGAAGATACTCGTTTGACATTCTGTTTGAACAGATGAGAAACTTCTAATCAGTTTCGAAACATTTTGTTTCCTAGGATGCCCAAAAATTTATATATTTAAAGTTAAAAATCAAAACAAAATTTAATGTGGATCGATATGAAATAATATGTTGTAACATCATCCACATCTAAATAGAGGAAGGCTTTGAAGTATTACCAGCTAAAAGAAACAGAATTGAATTCTAGTTAGAATTTGCTTACAAGGGATGAAGTTTAGATTGTTTGTTAGCACAACACACAAAATTTAAAGTGGTTTAATCAGTGGTGCAAAGTGAAATAATACTTGCTTGAAACACATTGCTACATATGAGAGACTCCTTAGTGTCTTTTAGATTGTTTGATTTGTATGTATGGTTAAAGCGTTCTGGGATATTGATGTTATCAGCAACTCATGAGTGAAAATCAGTTATGTAATTTTCTGTATAGGAGCTTTTAATAAACTCTATATTGGGGGTGGGACTGCTTCCATGCAATAGTTTCTTTGTCAACAAATTGTTAGCTTTCAGTTAAATATAATTTGTCGCAGTAATCTGATTGTGTTATCTTATTTGCTGAGTGCCTGTTATTGTTTTATTATTTTTTTAAAATTTGGGTTCTTTGTCCTCCGGCTAACTATTATTACTCAGTTGAGCAAATATCTCTGAGCAGGGTGTGTAAATGGAAAGGAGTTGTTACTAAAAGATAACACTGATAAAAGAATTTACTTTCACACTTTTATTGCCGTCACAATTAATTTCACATCTTTAATCTTGATACACGCCTGACTGAAACTGTTATATTTCCGAATGTAATTACTGTCGTAATAGTTGTCGCGTACCTACTTCACATTTTGTAACTAACTTTACGACATGAGAGATTCTGTAGAATTGCGTAATGTGTACCTCGCGAGAGATTCTGTAGAACTGCGCGATACTTGCTTTTGGCTCAAGAATTTATACTCCCTCACCCCGATATGCCTAAACATTATAATAGAGCTGCTATTGGTTACTAAATCGTGCCAATATTAGCGTCTGTTTTGTAAGGCAATCATAATTACATGCTATAGGGAAGATATTCCCTCCATTTCTAAAGAAAGGCACGCTACCCTGACGTCATTTGTTTGTCTCTTTTAAGTGATAAACAACTCACCCCATCGCTTCATTGTTACCCACTCCTATTGCCAGTTTCAGTGAGGCTGTGTAAACTTATTTGCTAACAATGCTTATAGCTAACAAACATCTAAAATCATTGTCATACAATAATGCTAATTTACACTACAATCACTCTGGCATTCACAGTGTTGTGATATAAAATACTGCCTCAAATTAAGGGTAAGGAAAAGATCAAATAAGAAATGTAAAAATTGTAAATTTAAGTATCTAACGAAAAAAAATGGCCAGTATTTGTCATTTATACACATGGTCATCCAGGAATTATAAAAATCTTATGTTTCACATTCACATTACTTTCTCTAAGTACTGTTGTATTTCATCGGCAAACTATTCTTACAAAAGCTATTTTTCTACCTACTTTATGTTAATTGAGGTAAAAATTTTCAGAAATGCTTTTGTTATACAGAGGGAATACAGAAGGCAGAAGTGATGATAAAATCTTTATAGTCTGGCATTGAAATTCCATACCATTTCCATGGCATTGTCAGGAACAACTAAATCATGAAATCATGACCACTTAAGAAAATGACAAACTATCGAAAAATTAACCAATAACAAATGTGTTAGAAATATTTAATGCCTCCCTCCCCCTCCTAAAGAAATTGAAATAAATTACGGATTTTAAAGAGATCTACATTCTTTCATGAAATAAGGTCTTGTGTCTCTCTTTTGGTTTACCAGTGATATAAAGTTCATTCTGAACAAAGACAACTTCACAGGCTGTTTGCAGAAAATTCAAGATTAATGTTTCATTAGTTCATGTCAACATCTTAAATATGTGGGGTTTTAATCAAAGGAACTATTTTTGAGAGATTACAAATAACAAAGTGTTCCATATAGAGGGTATCTTAGTGTTGCATCCTTGGAAGATGCTGAACTTAAATGCTAAGTTTAGTATTTATTCAGCTTTTTATTTTTGCTGGTCACGGACACATAAACGTGTATCTTCTAAACATTTTATTTTCCTTTCTGGGGGGGGGGGAGGATTTAGGGAAACTCAAAACATATTTCCAGTGAAATCTCTCAAACTTTTTGTGAAATATAATACTTCTTCTAACTTTAGTATCTAGGTGCTAGAGAAAGTAAATTGCATTCATGTATAGAGCTTTGGAAATACTTAATACTTTATATTTTCTTTTCAAGGGTTTTTCTTTCATCAGATCTAATGCTATTTCAGCTTTGGTAACTTTAAGAATTTTTAAATTCATTCCTGTCATCTCATCAGCAAAGTTGGTTTATGCTTTGTCGCTGCGATTTCAATTGAGAACTGGCTATTTTCACTTTTACAAAGAATTAATATCGTGGAAACATACATTTTTCCATTTGTAAATTTTAACATGTTAATAAAAAATGTTAAATGCACAAGATTTCCTATGTAACTTAAAATACACTATGCTAATTTTAAACTGTGTTTCAGATGTAGTGTCATTTTGAACATGCAAATCTGTAATTATGTGTGTTAGCATCATATGGGTAGGGGATGATGATGATTATTATTATGATGAATAGCAAGAATGTGTATATTTGAGTTGATTGTGATAATAATTTCTTATTATTTTTGCAAGCTGCTTGGGATAAAAAATGGTATGGCTGTCATGAACTCCAGTTCCTTATCATCCAGTGCACAGGCTAAATCAAACAGGACTGTTTCTTCTCCTAAGAAAAAGTCCCAGACGCCTATATTGCCAGAAGATATTCCTCCTCCACCTCCCCCTCCCTCTGTCAGCAGAAAGGATCTTCCTGAGCTTCCACCATTACCCCATTCACCATCATTTGTAAGAGAAATAATTCTCATCAATCCAGAAACCACCCAAAAGTCACAGTCTAAGGATGATAAGAAATTTAAGCTGAAAGAAGCTAAGGAGAAACGTAATAAGGCAGATAAGAAAGGTCGGGAGAGAAAGTCTGTTAATAAAGATGAAAATAAGGTAATGAAGATTAATCCATGTTTATTTTACCTGGCACTAATATTCCATTTGTGTGGAGATTGTGCATGATATAAATTTAAATATCGTGCTTTAGTTTGTTTTTCCTTTCATTTTAATTTAGGTATCAAACCTTTGAGTTTAGCTCTGCTTTTGTTTAATATGATTATGTTGTGTAATTTTCATTATTATTATTGTTGTTAAACAACTCTGAAATGAATATTATTCTCAATCCCTAAATTGGATGGTATCAGGTATCAATAGTACAAGTGCCAAAATGGTTTTTTATGTTACTACTCATTGTAGCTAAAGACTTCCATAGTAGTAGTATGATTTACATTGATGGGAAAGAATACTTTAATGGCCTTTCATTGTATCTGAATTTAAAATCAAGTGAACCATACACAAATGTGTAGTTACCTACTCTGTATTCACAGGTTGATCCGCGTCAAAACAAACCCTAGGTGACCAGTGCACCACTATAATGTATCCTTCCGCCATTCACACTAGAAATACTATCACACTTTCAGACCATGTGGCGAGTACAAGCGGCACGTAGTGCAAAAAAGAACAGAGTCCTTATTTCGACAACTGAAACGGTGACTAGCATATTCTGTTAAGGGTTAAAGGTGATAAGATTGATAGTTGCAACAAAATAAACGTTTGCACACATAATAGTTAATTCTAAAATAAATGGGCGAAAAATAAAGTAACAGGTGTGTGATAACCTAATTTATTCGCTCTCTAGAAGTGGCACTTTATTAACTGTTGGCGGCTCATTTTAAAAAAGAAATTGTGCACTGTTATGCGAATTGCATTCTTCTTAAAATCACTACATTTTTGTATCACATATTTCATATGCTTTCTTTTTTTTCCGGGTGTAGCCACTTTTCTCGTTTCAGATTTTTTCTGCACAAGCACTGTTTATACTTTTACTCGAAACACCGGTGAACTCAGAAGTTAATTTCACCATTTCTTTCGCGGAAAGTGTTGGATATTTCTCATATAACTTATAATAAAGATTCAACACTATTGTTTTTTCACCACTAGTCAATGGTTTGCGCGGCTAATGCTTTACGTAATTCGACGAAAACACAAGAGCAAATTCACCGTCCTCCATGATACTGAACACAACTGCTGGTTTCTGTAAACAATATTCTGTGCCTACCCACATGTCAGGTGACTCATACGAATTGGTCATGGGACTTGTAACTCTGTTTTACATATAAATCAGTGTTAAGTAAAATCTAGTAGTATTATACTATTTAAGGATAAATTCATTCTAAAATTCAGAGATTAGCATGGGACTACTTTCCTGGGCGCATTGCTACCATGGTGCACTGGCCACGTGGGTTTGTTTTGCTGCAGATCAACCTAAGAGTGAATATAGTGTAATCAAAAATATCCTTTAAATGGAGAATCAGGTTTTGCCTCCTGTATTTGAGCCCTGAATCTGTACTTGGTGCAGATGGTGTTGCACACAGTGTTCTTGTGTTGCCTTCCTAAATTGAACTGTGAATATATCTCATCCAATATGAGGATGGTTTGAAAAGTTTGGTCTTTTATGCAGTAACTACAATATGTGTGTTACTGTCCTGAATTGTATAACTGCTTAAAGCTTGGAATGTCCTCTAACAGGCAGTAATTCATTTTTCCACATAGTCGTCATCCCTGTCCACACACATGCAGTAATGAGAAAGTTTTCACATCCCATTGGCAAAGAAATCAGGAGACTGCTACTGGCACCAATGACACACTCCTGCTTGGACCTCTTCATCACAGGAAAGAGGAAGTAACAAGTTGCCAGGTCCGGGGCTATACAGAGGATGGTGTAAAATCTCTTAAAATTTTAGATTTTGTAGTGCAGCAGGGTTTTTTGACGTGTGTGGTTGAGCATTGTTATGGACAATTGCTTCTTCTCCAGAATGAACTTGCTGCAGTCGAGCACAGAGCTTCTGCAAAGTTCCCACATGTACGACAGAATTGCCAATGATGCCATGCCCCAGAAATTGTGTGTACACAATACTGTCCCATTCACAGAGGATGGCTACCACACTTTGCCCACAGAAATGACAGTTTCGAATATTTGGGGGTTATGTGACCTTGTCTGTGCTCTATATCACTTATTTTTTTTTTAGAAATAATGGTGAGCCCATGGCATGTCACTAATGATAGTCCAGCAAAGGAAGTCCTCACCTTCCAAAGCGTATTCAGTCAGAAGTTTTGACACATCTTTTTCCACTGCTGTTTCATTTCAGGAATCTGCATTCTTTGTACTCATCATATACAGTGTTCCATAGTCAAGCAGATATGTGATGGATTTGCTTGATTGAAACTTCAATTGTTAAGGAGATATCTTTCTGTTTTCATTCGATGCAAATAAAATTATTTATGTGTACCTGATAAGCATTTGTGACTGTTAGTTTGTCTACTGCAGGGCTGATTATGCACACTTCTTGCATCTGGTTTACTATCTTAAAGAGTTCTTGCCATCTTAATGAAATACATGCATTGCCATAGACAGTGCATATCCTTCAGTGAATATCCATGAGTGCACAACCCTCTGCTGTGAGGAATTTAATAACAGCATGCTGTTTTGCCTGATGTCCATGCAGCTGCCATTTTGTTTTTGATTGCACACATGGACATTGTATTGGATTCACACTTCCTAGTGAATTGGATAGCCAATGCATCAACAGTTATTTTCATACTAGTATCATGTCTGTATGTTGCAGTTATTGCTTAGGATGCAAAGATCTCAATTGTGAAAGATATTTACATCCAAAGAGGCTTAGAAATAACATGAACACAAACCCAGACTTTTAGCTTAGTCACCAGGCATGTAGACTTGTACGTGTAGGGAAAAAATCTGATGTTTTACACTCACATAACTTTCTCTACTCTTGTACAAAGTATTTTTACAAACGCTTATTCTTCATATGCTTCATGTTAATCGAGATATTCAGATGTTAATCTTATTGCTAATTTTCTTGTAGATGCAAGGGGAATTGGTAGGCTTTAAGCGATAGTCAAATATTTTAAGAGCTGGTTGCTATGTCGAGTATTCCATTCTCTTTGTATTACCAGGACAAAAAAAAGGAATAATGAATTCCCATTTGAAGAAAAGTATAAGTATTGGAAAATTTAAGGGAATAACAAACAATATCTCGAAAATGGTTCACTCAACAAAAAAAAATGTATGACATAAATTGTTTATGTTAACGTGATCTGCATTTTTTGCGTAGTAAAATTTTGTCTTATCTCATATGGTTTACCAGTTATACAAAAGTCGTTCACAATGAAGAATACTTTTGGAGACATTCCCAGAAAATTCAAGATATACATTTTATTTGTCATAAAAATATCTTAAATATATGTTATTTTAATCAAAATCGTTGGAGCCATTTTTGAGAAAATTAAAATTTTCGAAAAATGTTCCATGTAAAGAGGTTATCTGGGTGGGCGATTTTCTTGAAAACCTTCGTGTCGCATCTCTGAAAGATGCTGAACCTAAATACCAAGTTTTGTGTTTATCCGACTGTTCGTTTCTGGGTTATGCTGTTCACACACACACACACACGGACAGGTTTCCAGAAATGCTTTTTTTTTTTATTCAGGGGGTCTCAAAACATGTATTTCCGGTGAAATCTCGGTATCGAATTTTTGGGTGGAATACAATACTTCCCCTACTTACTCTACGTAGCAGAGAAAGTAAAAAAAGAGAAGATTTAACTTTTAAAAGTGTTGGAATGCTCTTATTTTATTTAGGAGATTTGCTAAAGCAATTCACATGATTGTAATTTTGAAAATATAAAATGCTTAAATACTAAACTAACCTGGCTTAATGGGAACAGTGAAATAGTGGAATTTATTCCTCAAGTGAGTGCAGTCATATGACAATTACAGTATCAGTTGCAAACAAAACTGGTTACATGGTACTAAGGTCGTGCAGCCCTCCTCCATGGTATAGGAGTAGTGTGTCTGCCTCACATTCAAGAGGTGCTGAGTTTAAACTTCGGTTAGGGTGAGGAACCGAATAAGGTCCCCCCCCCCCCCCCAGGGTTTTCCCTTATCTGAAACGAAGGATGTCAAATAACTCTAAGCTCTGTGAAGTATGGACTCATTTGAGCATAATTTTATTCATCCAATATGATCTATCCGGTTAAAGGACGTTAAGAAAAAAACCTCTTCAGTGTCAATAGTCATTTGCTTCCTACCAGTTGGCATTAGTCTGTCTGTAAACTTGCAGACTGAAATTTATAATAAATATTGAGCTACAAATAGATTTCAATGTGAATATACGTTCAAGATTCTGACTTAAAAGGAGGATCGAACAATAAAGAAAAAGGCAAAATATTTTTATATAGTGTATTAACGTTTAACAACTGTGATGCTCTTCATGCTGAACTGTTAAATGCTTGTGTTCATTTGTCTTCCCTCTCCTTGCAGCAGTCTTTGCAGTAACTGCCAGTTACCACTTTTATTCCTGACGATTATAGCATATTCAGAATTATCAAATTTGTGATTCAGGGTTTTCTTTAGAATTTTTGGAATTCATTTCCTTTTCCAGTATTTTTATATGATTTGCGTAAGGCCAGAAGAAGACCATCATGCAAAAATAATGATACCTAACACCATCCAGTTATCACAGATCCCACAATTAGGATTTCAGTTTTACATTAAAGTCATAATGATGGTGGTTTATTGTAATGCTTCCACACATTCATCAGTATAAAAAGTAGACTTTTAGTCATAAACTCAATGAAAGAAAGCAGAATAGTAATTTTAATGCAGTTTTAAGTAGAATGCAAGCCCTTAATATAAGCTTTTATCTTTTTGTGTTGTTGAGCTTCTTACAAACACTCCAGAAATGTTTAAAGATATATGCAATTGTTTTATGTGAGTGTTCATTTGTAAGTACTAACGTTTTTATGTGGACTCTTATGTGCATAGTAGATAGATAGATATTTATTTATTTACTTTAAATACATAGTGCATACATATTTCATTTTACAGACATCACTGAGTTGCTGGTTTCCTAGGGCCCCTATCCTCCAACATTGTGGTTACCGAGTCAATGGGCCCTATTTGACTGAATAAATAAATATTTATTAATCTTTGTAGATTTGTTACAATTCAATAGTTGCTTGAATAGGTAACCCACGTCTACTCCTATCATACTTTTTCTGTTCTTCCCTAAATTGCCATGCCCTTGGAAGCAAGGGCTCATAGCTCAAACACCGTGGTTATCGAGCTATTGAGACCTTTTTACTAATCTACTTTTCAATAACTACTTTTCTTCTTACTCCTTATTCCTATATTTCTTCAGCCATCTCTTTCTAATTAAACCTAAATATTTTCCTACTTCTAATATATTCCCCTTGCATTTAACACCCATCATCGTTCTACCTATAATCCCAATTGGTAAATTGTCCCATTTCTTTTTCTGCCATCTTTCCCTTGATTCCTTAGTTCCTTCACATTCTAGAATTAAATGCCAATAGATATTATACTTTCTATTACATAGTGGACACTTTCCTTGGTTCTCTCTTTCCCCTAAGCCTTTTAACATCATCACTCCTGTCCTTGTGCTGATCTGTCACATATATCGACATATTTTTCTCTTTCCCACACCATTTTTAAATCTGCATATGTACATAAAGATGATTTAAAATTAAAACTACAATTCTCAATTTTACCCTTCTCCAGTACCTGCCCCTCTCTCCAAATATCTCCATAACCTATTTCATTCAGGGTTCCTTCTATATACTTACACCAAGTATCCTTTTTGTTGAGTTTTAACTGCACTTCTAGGCACTGCTTTAACATATTATTTTCCGGTTCCTTAATTCTATACCAATATTTTAATACCCTTTCCACAATTTTTGCTTTGCTACCAAACCTCCCTAGCTCTAATTGGGCAACTCCATTGGGTGAAGCCCTTGGTAGACCTAAGATTATTTTACAGAAATTTCTGTGCACCTTGTTTACATTTTCCCACCCTCTCTCTAAACCCCAAATCTCAGTTCCATAAAGCATTTTAGCCTCTACTACTGCTCCGTATATTCTCTCCAACCATTTTATTTGTATCTCTGGTATTTTATCTAGGCAAGCTCTAATAGCTTTCAGTGCCAGTTTTCCTTTTGTTAGTATCATTTTCTTTTGCTCATTCCAACTCCCATTACTATTTAGTCATACTCCTAGATAGTCAAATTTCCTAACCACCTCGATTTCATTTTCTTGCCACCACCATATTATGTGCATAGTAATGCTCTTGTCACTTTTCAAATAAACTTGAAATTGTAGCAATAAGCCCAGTGTTTATCATATGTTGGGTATTCAATGAAAGCCTTCATAAATCCACACTGATAAATTTTAGAAAATACCATTTCAGAATTGGATCTAAATGTAAAATCTTTTGAGGTATTGAAAATATTTTGTTTTGAAACAACAGTTAAGGAGGTGAAAAAACCATAAACTTACTTTTAAAAGGAAATAGATTTTGTAAATTTTTCCTTGCACGGCAACCACATCCTATTCATATATGTTATTACAAGTTCAATTTTTAAATGAATGTGCTAGAACCTGAGTCTGAACTTACATTATTTATCAATTTTAATAGACATTAAACAGTTTTTGTTTTTAATATTGCTGATATTTGGCAATGAGAGGATGCTTCCATTTGTAATTGTAAGCAGAAAAAGCAATTACTTGTGAATTTTGGTAGGTACTTGCAGTTGTGCCATTGTTAATATTAGAATTTTGACATATTAATTGTCTGCTAAGAAATTCCCAATGATGTTGATGTTCATACTAGGTACCAGAGTTGCAAATGGTACTTGTGCTTTTGATCGACTACTGTGTGGTAATGTAATTGTATGCTGTAGAAAATTCTTTGTGAAATTATTTCATATGTCATGAATTTAAGGCAAAATCACTGTAGTTAGGTACATTATTTGGCATATCTAGTGCTATTCATAAATATTTTATTTGTTTGCCAGTTTTACTGTTTATTTTTGAGCAGCATGCTTTTCATATTGAGAGGCTGGGATGTAAAAACATGGTAACCGACATTTCAGTATTTTGGAGATATCTGCTGACATACTGTTCACAAATGTAAATGAACCAAAGGAGGTATTCTAGGAATCTTTGCAATGTATAACAGGATACTTATTATATGTTTTCAAACATGCATTAAATGAACTTAAAGCTGATTAGACTGCAACATATACCTCTAGATCAGCAGTTCCCAAACTTCTTGCACACACGACCCCCTTTTTGATGCTGAAATTATTGGCGACCCTTCCATTCACTTCGCTGCTTAATCATTAATTTGCAAGTTTTTGTGCGAAGTTAAAGAATAAATTAATTGAGCTTTCTTCAGACAAAGTTTAAAACTGACTTTCCAGAAGGAAGATGTGTATCAGTTCTGGCTAGCAAGAAGAACAGAATACGCTGGTGTCTGCCGCACTAAACATGCTTATTCCATTCTGCACTTCATATCTCTTTGAAATTGGATTTTCGTCAATGATGAACATCAAAACTAAATCTAGGAATAGACTGCAGTTAGAAAGTGGCTTAATAATGTGTGCAACTAATATACAGCCAGGCATTGAACGATTAATTAATAGCAAACAGGGTCATACTTAACACTAATCATCCTGATGTGCAGTGTAATAATTAATGCTTTACATAAAATTGTACATGTGCATTTACTGTGAAATTGTAGTATTAGTATGCTTCTTAAATACAAAACATGATTCTGTTTAAATGTAATATGTAATAGGTGACTAAATTCCATTTTCCCCATTGTTATAATAATAATTAACAATAAAAATGATATATTAATAATTGCAAATATCCACTGCGATCTCCCAAATAGAATACCATGGACCCTTGAGGGTCCTGACCCACAGTTTGGGAACCGCTGCTCTAGATGTTTTCAGCCACCATGTTTTATGTTCTTAGCCATTTAACTCTCTCCCTGGGATATTCCCATCTAATGCTCCTTTGTGTTCCCTGCTTTCCTTTGCATTGTATACTTTTATGTAGTCACCAGAAAGAAAACTTATATGTACTGCATTCACATTAATTTCTCTACTCTTATTTTTTAAAAAAAGCTTATTCTTCTACTTCTTGTTAATCTAGGTAAACTTTCATCATTATTTATGCATCCATTGTAGGTATAAGAATACAGGCTAAAATGAGTCAGATTTTTAAAAAGCAGATTGCTATGTGATGGCTTTGAAATTCCACTCTCTTTGTATGACCGCGAGAAAAAGAATCTCAACTCACTCTTCTACAAACTGTTCCTACAAAAGCTTATTCTATTTCCTGTTAATCATGATAAACTTTCATTACATTTGCACATTTATTGTAGGTAGTATAAGGATACAGTAAGCTAAAGTGAGCCAGATTTTTAAAAAGTGGAATGCTATGTGCTTGCTTTAAAATTTCATGCTCTTTGTATGATAATAAGAAAAAATAAATAGCAACTTCACACTTTAAAAAAGTGTTAGTGTTTGAAAATTCAAACCAATAACAAAGAGTATGTCGGAAATGGTTAATGCCACAAAAAATTATTTGATATAAATTGTGTGCTTTAACAACATCTACATTTTTTGTGGAGTAAGATTTAGTCCATCTTTGATGGTTTACCAATTATGCAAAAGTAATTCAGAATTAAGATTTCACAGGCTAATCCCAGAAAATTTAAGATATAGATTTCATTTTATCATACAAACATTTTAATTATATGGTATATTCAAAATTTGATTAGCTTTTGAGAAAATCTGAAATAACGAAAAATCTTGCCTATAAGGGTAAGTTTGAGCTTGTGGGATTTTCTTGAAAATCTTCATGTAGCAACATTGAAAGATGCAGGACTTAAAAACCAAATTTCGTATTTAACCAGCTTTTTGTTTTTGAGTTATGCTGTTTCACACATATACACACCATTTTCAAAAAATGCTTTCTTTTTTCTTTTCTTTTTCTTTTTTATTCAGGAAATCTCAAAACATGTATTTCTGGTGAAATCTTATCACATTTTTGGGCAGAATGCACTACTTCCTGTATTACCTTGGTTAGTAGTAGAGAAAGTAAAAATAGATGTAGTTCCATAATATATTGTGTTAAAAGCATAGTTTACCATGCTTTACATCTATACCTCTCATCTAAATAGAAGGAATCCAAGATATTAATGCCATGCTCATTCATTTGCATGATCCTTATATTATTTGTGGTGCATGGTGGTTTTGGGGGTAGGGGGGGCATCTCAAAGTCCTGCATGTGATAAGTGTTAAGTTTTCTGGCTGTTTGCTCTAAGTTTGGCTTAACTCTCTTAGAACTAGGCAGAATAGTAAAAATCCTTGAACTGGAAATTTTTCTTTGGAAATTATGTCCAATGTTTCTTTTTAGCTTTTATTCTGATTCCTGAAGCTGAATATTCCCATCTTCTGAAATGTATTGCAAAAAGTATAGATTGCTTTCTGAGGTGAAGCATTATGTAACCTTCCTCTGTCTGCTTTTAACTTAATGAGCTCTCCGAGTTAAAGCTTATGAATAATATGCACATGCCAGACTGTAGAGATCACTGTTGAACCAATTATATGCCCACATGCAAAACACAGTAGAAAAACATGACTTGTATTTTGAAATAATATAACCACAAATGTTTCAAATGTAGCCAGCTTTGCAAATGTGATAAATAAATCACTGATGCATTGATTACTATCAGAGTGGATTGCTTGTTATAACATTCTGCCCTGAACTTCAAGCCCTCTAGATGTTCTTTCTTGGGTAAATCTATTGAGCAGAGTGGTATTTGGGATCATGCACAAAAGTATAAGTTGCCCAAAAAGATCCAAAGGCTGTTGGTTTAGATGAATGTAAATTTCAGAGTAAATGTAAAAAGAAAAAAGAATTGTAATGTTTGCTACATTAAAAATACTAAAACAACTACAGAAGAATCAGCATAAAGAACATTGTTGTACTAATGATCATGAATGCCACTTGTGATATCTTCTGAAGTATATAAAGCAAACATCTTATGTTTTATGCCCTCCCATGCCCAAATTGTATAATCTTATGCTTGGAATACAAGTTTGTGCTTTATATGAAACTTGCCTTTTAATATGAAACAATATACTTTTACAGTTATTTGTTTTTCTGGGGATTTTGAACCTTTAAATGGCTTTTAATCAAGTATGCTCAAACCATAAACTTGATATTGTATATTGCACAATGGTGATAGCAGTAGGCAAGTTCTGTTTTGTTAGGGCTTTGAATTTTAGCATTGTATTGGGAAGCATTTCAGTGAACTTTGTATCAAAACCTGTCTTAGGGTTCATTCTCTTTACATAGGTATTACTTATCTAGCTATTTTGTAAGGTATCTTATTCTGATTTTCTGTTCACAATTAGACCTCTTAGCATTCAAATAAACATTCTGTGGTTCCCCTGATCACCTACATCTCTTGTGAGTAGAAATATATTGCATAATGGGGATATAAAGCTATTCTGTTTTTCAGGAAAATAATAACAAATTTTTTGTGAAATAATATCAAATGAATCACATTTTTATGCCAGAGTTACCATAAGATAGAATCACTGCTAATCACAGAAGAAAACCTATGAGTTTACTGTGTGATAAATTCTAGCACAGAGGTAGTTGGGAAACAATGCACCATGCTCTTATCTGTCCTTAGGCTCAAAAATCTATTTGCTAGTAATAATTTACTAAACAAATTAAGTTTATCAAACAATTTCGTAACTGAGTGTGGAAACCAAAATGTTCAAACATACCTTGTATTTTCCTTTCCAGCATAAATTAATATTCTGGAAGAAACCTCATCCAGGCAATAAAGTTTAAAATGTTTGAACCCAGCACTTCTGAATTTGCAATGACACATTCTGATCCTAAGAGCAATTGCAGTCTTGTTGCCTGTGCCATTCAGTCTTCATAATGGATAATGCACAAACTAATCCAAGGTATCAATGCTGATTTTCGAAAATAGCCTCTGCAGCTTGTAAAGCTATTAAATCTATTTTAACTTGTCTTACGCTATTGAGGAGTGATACTGAATCTTCCAAATGAGAAGCTTAGCCTTTATGCTTAAGTTGCAGCAACTTTGTCACACTGTATAGGTAATTGTTGCATTTACAAAGCTGCAGTGGGGGTGGGAGGCAGAACAGTTTTGCTTTAGTGTAACTTCATTTGTATATTGAAAATGCCTTCTTATTTCATGATATATGTTATAGCTACTAACGTGCTTTATATGTCATTTCCTAAAGATAAAAGTGATAAAAAGTGTAATAAATTCTGTACTGTGATGGTACAGAATAATAGCTATATTGGGGTGAAAGTAAGTCAGCATGGATTATGATTGTGTAATAAATACTGTTTTAAAAGACTTAAGCATGCTTCTGCTTGTTTCATATGCAATGGCTTTGGTTCATTGCATTACATTTCACAGAGAATCTGCTTGCTTTTTAAAGATTAGTTTTAGTTTCCCTTGTATTCATATGTAACTGATTAGTTTTTATTTTAGCTTAGCAGATCATTAATATATCATAAAGTGCACACATATGGCTGATGCCATTTCATGTGTGTGTGTTATTCTTTTTTATTTATTTATTTATGTACTTATATATTTATAAAATTAGCTGTCAGATTTTAAACTCTTGAATTACAGAATACATTTAATCCTTAATAAGACAATAACTATACAGTCTTAAAAATAAAGTAGGGTACAGGCTATTTCATCTCAAATCATCCAAAATACAGATAGAATCAGCTCTGCATTTTTTAATTATACGAAACTTCTTTTAATTTTGAAAAAGTATGATACATTACTCATTGCAAAGTTTGAAATAGCAAAACTGTATTAGCTTTGTAATTAAAATTTGTTTAATTTTCATACGATTTGCAGCTGTAAGCTGTAGTTAATTCTGAAATACTTCTTTCAAATGATTCAAATAAATCTTTATTTTAATTCTTAGAACTTCAGATTTCAAACTAATAGGTAAACATGTTCTTTTTGTTTCTTTAAATACAGCAATCTGAATTTTTTTTTAAATTTAAATACTTTTGTTACAAAATATTATTTAATAAGAATTCTTATTTTAAGGGCAAACAAAGATATTTTATTGCAGTAGTAACTGATAAGGAATCAACTGAAAAAAAATAAGCTAATTAATGGTCAGGTGCAAAGGAAGCATCACACTTGCATACTGTTTGGTCAAGTGATTGCAAGACATGATGAACCTGATGTAGATTACATGTACAGTGCTGATTGTTCCACAGCAGGTTTAACTTAGGTACTACGTAACAAATGCAGCATAGTGTTAGTATGATAAAGCTTGAACCCAGCATTTATGCATCATTTTGGTTGTATCTTGGGATAGGCATCTTATCTCTCTCTCTCTCTCTCTCTCTCTCTCTCTCTCTCTCTCTAGCAGAAGAATATGTTCCTGTTACAGCTTTTGTCTTGGAGACAGGAATCCAAACATGTATTGACAGAATCCCTACACTGTGTGCATTCATTCCTGGCCACCAGCTCCTTATTTCAACATATACGGGTTTACAGATTTATTCGGCCATTGCTGCCAGTAGGTTGTCTGCGCATGACAACAGTACTTGAAGCGAGTTTATCACCAGTGCCTCTGGCAGAGGACTAGTGAAAGATGCGTGGAAGGGATAGATGTCAACAGTTTCGAGGTCAGCTTAGTGAAATAGGACTTGTATCACACTTTCCACTATTTACATTTGGAACTTCCTTCGCTTGCATCTCATAAACTTGCAATTTCAGCTGGTATGCTGATAGGTAGCTCAAATAATTGGAGTGTTTTTGTAACGTAGAGTATCTCGACCTTAATGGCACAACTTTTCCATTACAAGAAAAAGCTTGTTTATACACTCTACACATGTTTTGTCTGGGAATTTGATGAAATTCTGGGCAAGAACGGAGAAAGTCTTTCACACCGGCCAATGTCGAATCCATAGACTTCCCCTTGTATTGTTCCAGTTCAGCAGTAGCACTCAAACATGCAAATTCTGTGATTGGTGGTCATTTCCATCGCATGTGCAAAGAACACACAAAATGACCTAGTGAAAAACAGTTGTGCACCGTTGCAGTACATCAACCTGTGTACGATTTCGGAAACACATGCAGGGTTCAATTTTGCACCTACCCTTTGAGACAAGGGGCTTGCTGAATTAATGTCGTCATTCATTTAAACCAACTGGCAGTAAAGGCCAGATAAATCTGAAGACCTGTTATAATAATCTTTAGTAATGTAACACAATGTTACATCTGTATGTGAATTGTACTTTGCAGACTAGTTTTGGCTACCTGTCTTCTTCCTTCAGTTATATTACATGCTTCCTTTCCATGAGAAAAAGAAAACTTCTTCAGGATTGCACAAGCTTAAGAAAGTTCTCTCTATTAGGTGGTTTCCTTTCTGCAGTTTAGTGTTCCTTCCACCATTTGCATAGATAGATGGTTTAATTCAGCAAAACATTAGATATTTTAATTCAACAAAACATTAGACACACATTAATTAATTTCGAAGATTGAGAAGCTAGTAACAGTGATGTGTCATAATTTAAAATAAATTATTTATAAATAAAATATTTTAAGTTAGACACATAGTTTAATGCAGTCTAAAACATTACAAAAACTGCTGTATAGAATCTAAAACAATCTTATCTCTTTATTCTTCTTAAAGTTGCTTGCCTATATTTCTACAATTCCAGGTTGCATAGGTATATTCATTAACACGAGTGCACCAGCAGAAAGCACTGCATACAAGCCTAGCTCCACCAACAAACACCCTATGTACACTATAACACTGCA
The DNA here is from genome assembly GCA_030765065.1 of Deroplatys truncata. Lineage (NCBI taxonomy): Eukaryota > Metazoa > Arthropoda > Insecta > Mantodea > Mantidae > Deroplatys > Deroplatys truncata. The sequence goes on along the minus strand of CM060979.1, from coordinate 57,758,272 downwards.
TCTATTCATACTTTATTCCATAACTAATAGTATTATACCACTACACTAACATTACTGGTTTCCTTAGTAATGCTAGGATTGCTCCGAATCACTTATTTTATTTTTAAAATATGCCAAATGGATTAAAATACTGTAACTATTGTTCTGTACTGTGGTATAACTGTTCTGTGTTATTATTTCATAAAAATACAGTTTTCTTTTATACAGAAAAAATTATGATTTAAGCTAAATACAATTTGATTTCACATGGACTGGCCTGTACATGAAAGCCTGGAAATATTTCTTCATACATTAAATATTTTATTTAATGTTTGGTGCATGTGGTTTGTTTTTGCTTGATGGTACCTAAAAGAAATGAATTTCTTCGACCTGTGAAAGAAATACACTTAATTTATATAAGCTGTGCATGACACAAACCTAGCCCATTAAAATTAAGTACACTTCCAATGCTTTGTTTTACCTATACCTAATTGTTTCAAAATTACATTTACAGGTGTAATCTTTCACAATTGCTAAATTCATTTTGAAGGAAATGTTTTAACCATAATGCATATGTGAACAATACTGACACTTCCTAACTGTAAACTGTTTTCTTTGGTGTAGGGATCTCCTAACACTCCAATCAAAAATTCTTTGGCTGGTGAGGTTGCCAAGGCAAGGCAGCATATAAAAAATTCATTAGAATGTGTGAGTAATCTTCTAATATAACTTATAAGATAAGTGTTTGTTTTTACTTATTAATTTATCAAAACCTTTTGTACCTTGCTGCTTGCATGACATAATTTTCATGGTTTGGAACTTTCACTGCATGCATGTATTGAAAATAATGTTAACAGTACAGATTTAAAATAGATCAGTTGCATATTGCGGAATATCAAATATTTTTTCAGATGGATGGTATTGCTGCTCTTGCAACAAATGCAAATGTGGAATTGGTGAACAGAATCAACTCCTTGGAGAAAAAGAATACAACACTGAAGAAGCGTAAGTGTAAATTTCCTCTTCCCATAATGCATTTTGTAATTATTTATTCATTCACAGTCAGAATTTATATGTTCTTTTGTAGTTTTTATAGCTCTGTCTGTTTTAAATGATCTTCAAATCCAATATTGCAAAATCCAACTGTGGGAAAATGTAAATAACATTTCATAATATTCAGCTTCTCTTTTAAGCATGAGGATTATCTAATATCAAAAAAATCTTTAGGTTATTAGAATGTTTTTTCATTGTTTCTGAAAGACCATAGTTCTTTAATGTAGCTTTCCTGCATTATCCCATGTTTTGCTTCAGTTTAACTGGTCCTGCCAAGTCCAGGTGGTTTTCTTCCCACCAAGAAGAACCAGTTAAGTCCTATTGCTTAAAAAGAATGTGGCGGAGGGACAGATTTCCTTCGAATACTCCACTTTATTCAGGTGCAACTGCCTAATACGTAGCAAGTTTAGAATCAGATTTAGGCTTTCAAATAGTAATTTCCTTATATTGGAAGTTCATATTTCTCTCAATGTTTGGAGTTGAACTCACCATGTACTTCAGTGTACATCATCCAAAGGAGCCAAGTAGTTCATTCTTGAACTGCAGTTCTCAATACATGTCAACCTTTATGTTAATCAGGAAGAATCTGGTGTCAGGAATAGATAGGAGTATGAGGCTCAAACCTCGAGTTGGGTAAAGCCCATTAGGGTGATAGAAAGTGCTAAGCCATGCTTTCTACATGCTAGTTTAGGTTGTAAATGCAGTAGATTTGCAATTATCCAAGCTAATTGGGACTGAGACTATCTCCAATGTGGAAAAACTCAGATAATACGTGGCTAATGTGTTATTAGGTTGCACCTAAAAGCATTTAAAAATGCTTAAAACTCTATAGTAATTGTTTACAACATAATTTCTTAAAATGTAAATTGAATATTTACGGTTTAAATAAAAGATATTGAATGAGAAAATTGCATGTTGAAAAAGTCTTTCACAGTTTTTTTAGGCTTACCTCTTGCCTCTCTTGGATGCTGTGATATAACACCAACACCATAGGGACAGTAGAGCAAATGTCATAGACTACTTGCTGTTCAAGTTGCTTTAATCACCTTTGGATGTGATATTTTCAGGGTGCTCTCATTGGGGTCAAGCTCCTCTTCATGATTGACCACTATATCAACAATGTCAGTCAGCTCCATTCCTTGATCTCTGTTACAGACTCCAGGACACCTTCATTTTTTATTGGCATTTCCACTGGTAGCTAGCTATGGTACCATTCAACGTCTTTGACACATGCCAGCTACTGTCCATTCCAAACCAGAGTTCCCTCTGATGTAAAAAGAAGCATGTGCTTCGGCTTGTCGCGAACCCATGAATATACTCTTACGCCAGCGTAAATAGTTCCTTAATACATGTATTGTATTATGAAATATTAGAGCAGGAAGGGTATAGAACTGCACATTTTATTGCGGTTATCATAAGAACTCATCGTTAAAGGTAATGGATATATACTCGCTGTTAAGAGATTACAAAATTTGATTTCCGCCTGCTATTGTGCTAACACCAAGAGCATATACCAACCGTATGCATGACTGCCACTCTCTTACATACACAAGAAATGCAGCAATGAATTCCCAGAGGTGCTATCTGAGTACCGAATAAACACTTTGCGTAACACAGGGTAAGCGAACAGTCATTCATAATACACTAACACACATATGCTCAGCTCAGGTCAAATCTTGTGATTTAGTCAGTTGGTATTTGAGCTCACATGGCAGAGGAAGGTGCGTGTAGTGCAAATAAACTGTTCAAACACAGAAGCGGGAAACAGTTAAAAAGTGGCTAAAAACAAACAATACTTCATATATTCAACTCACTATTACAAAAATACCCGACACATGCATTATTGCATATTACAAAACTAATATCGGATTTTACAGGCGTTTCAGTGAGAAGTGTAACCAAACCGGGCAGGAAATATAAACAGACATAATACAACATAGAAGAGGATAAAATGTGGGAACTTGTTTTAAGTGCGACAGTGCTGTGGAATTGTGGATAAGCATGTCATTATTTTGGAGAGTAGTTCTGATTCTGATATGGCAGCTGAATCATCTTCGGAGGATTCGGATTTGGGTGTTGCACTTTTGCCCCAAGATTGTGATTAACGTAAGTAAAATGTTCATTGCCGCATACTTATAAAATTGATTGTTACCTCAGGTTGCATTTTGAACTATGATTCTCACGCAGGGTGCCTTTTTATAGATTAAATAGTGTTCAACAAGCACATGGGAGGGGAACAAGCAGCCATTATGGGCGGGGATTGCAAACTACTTTTGCGCGGATAATACAAAGAGTTTGTTTTCAGTGAAAGGCACTCTGGTTTGGAATGGACAGTAGTATCACACTGATACGAAGAATATGTATGTTTATTTTCAAATAACTTCCGTAGTTAATCATGAGTCTACTGCATATAAGAAACAATACCTAAAGATGACATGGGTAGTTAAGACGGAAATTTAGTATTTTAACAGAAACTCCCTGCACACACACACACACACACACACACACACACACACACACACACACACACACACACACACACACACACACAGACACCAAAAAAAAGTATGTAAATGAATACATTATTGATCATGTGATGCAGTCTTAGTTTGGATGCATGGCCAACCAAACAGGAATTATCTTGGCACCAGGAAGCACACTGTATGTTAGCAAAGTCCGATTTTCATAGCATATTCAAGCACATAGATTTCTCCTGTAAATAGTAGCTACAATAACCACATTCCTTTGTCATAGCTCATAGATGATGTTGGAAATGATGCCCTTGTGCTGCCACATGTCTCTCACCTTTTAAGAAAATTTGCATTAATGCTCAGAATTCTTCGTGGTCATGTATATAAAACCATCCTTTCTTTGTCTGTAAAGCATCCCCCCCCCCAAAAAAAAATTAAACTTGGGTAAATGGAGTGATTATTAACATTATCCAATATCCAATTGTAGAAATGAACTCAGCACATTATTCAATCCTTGCAATTTCTGAACTACAACTATCTTATAGAGTTTTAATTTTAGAAGTTTAGAGGCAGTCCAAGCCATGCTTTGCAAAATTCCTGATTTCTCAGAGATCTCTATGGACATTGTTCTGACTTTTCTCTAATGTGATAGGTTTTTTTCTCTGTAAGAACAAGGGGATTCACTTTCAGTTTCTTATCAAGAATAGATCTCATTTCCTTAAATCTCTTCACAAGATTACAAAGTATTTCTCTGTAAGGTGCACAAACAGTAGGGAATCACTCTTTAAATCTCTGTCTCGCTTCTCTACAAGAGTTTGTTGTTACTTAGGAACCATACATGAAGATTCTGTATGCTAAAATGTACAGACTTTTTTTCATAACAGCACTAATACGCTGAAACACATAGTCTCAACATATTGACCTCTTTACAAAGACTTCATGTCAACTGATTAGCCATCAAAAGAGAGGAGCGAAAGTGGAGGGGGGGATTGGTTACAAACAGTTCAGTGCAAGGCAAACCATTCTGTGTAATAGGGTGACACATCCAAATGAAGGCTGTGTACAAGATTTGAATGAATCTATATTATCAATGATTTAAATTACTGGAACTTATCGGAACATGTTTAAAAAGTAAGCCCACTTTTTAAACACATCCCAAGTAAAAGATGTAAAGTGCTAATAGTTGTCACTCAGTTTTTAAATTGCATAATATACCATTATCCAACTCCTCTGCTCAAGAATAAAAATATTCCATCTTTGCTCTTCATTAATTTTGTTGGTGAAGTGTCATGGATTAAATATGGTGCAAGCTATTTACATTACCTTCATGACTTTGATAAAATATACAAGGTGTGATAAAAAAATAATGGGAATTTTTTTAATTTTGCAAGCTTTATACATCCGATGTTCAAAACTTTTGTTTTATCTTGTTGGTGCACATGTTCCTGATGTATGTTTGCATTTTCAGCTGTTTTGAATATTTAGTTTATTGTTGACAGTCAAAAAAGTTATACGTGTTTTCAAATGCTCTGCAAATTTTTACTTTTTAAAAAGATGGATCAAAGAATTTGCATTAAATTTTGCTTGAAAAACAATAAAGTGCAGCATCACATTCGAAATGTTGACTGTGGCTTTTGGCGAATTTACAGTAAGACAAGTTTGTGAGTGGTATAAATGTTTCAAAGTGGATCGAGAAGACATTGAAGATGACAAGTGCACTGATGACAGTGTGGAAGAAGTAAAGAAAATGGTTTTGAAAAATTGCAAATCAGCATCAGAGAGGCTGCTGATGATATCGGCATATCCTTTGGCTCATGCCAAGCAATTTTTTCGGACATTTGGGACATGAAACGTAGAGCAACAAAGTTTGTTCCGAAATTGTTGAATTTTGACCAAAATTGACATCACGTAGAAATCACTCAGGAATTGCTGAATGAAGTTCGAAAATGATCCAGAACTTCTAAAGAAGCTTGTAACAGGTGACGAAACATGGGTATATGGGCATGTCATCAAAACTAAGGCCCAATCGTCCCAATGGAAGCTGACTGAAGAGCCAAACCGAAAAAAATTTGACAAGTTTGATCACATGTGAAGGTTCTTCTCACTGTTTTGATTACAATGGGATAGTGCATCAAGAGTTCCTGTCTTATGGTCGTACAGTTAATAAAGAATACTACCTGGAAGTTATGCGCTGTTTGCGTGAAGCAATTCGAAGAAAATGACCAGAATTGTGGCAAAACCACTCATGGAAATTGCATCACAATAATGCACTCACTCACACCTTCTATTCCTGAGGCTGAAGAAAACCATGAAAAGACAGCATTTTGCCACCATTGATGAGATAAAAACAGAATCACTGAAGGAGCTGAACACCATAACGAAAAGTGAGTTCCAGAAGTACTTCTAAGATTGGAAAAAGTGCTGGCACAAGTGTATTCTATCTGAGGGGGATTACTTTGAAGGGTACAAGGTTGATGATGATTAAATGAAAATTCTTAAAGAAAACAAAAATTCCCATTACTTTTTGATCACACCTCGTATTTAGTATTTAAAAGTATATGAAAAACATGGTCAAATTGACATCTCTTGAAATGTAGTTTGTTAGTATTTTCTGTTAAGGTAGGGCTTGTTCACATAGAGTATGCAGCCTTTCTTAAATGTGCAAATGCAAATTGAAAGATACTTTGGTTTTATTGGTGAAATAAACTTCTATATAGAAACTAAGGGCATGTGTATTAAACAGCCAAAGAAGAAAACCACTACTATCATCGGCAGTGTTACATATCTCTAAGAGTAATATAAACAAATCTGATGTGTTACATTTGCATGACTATCTACCATCGTTTATTTTCATATAGCTACCACAAACTATTCCCATGAAAGCTTATTTTTGGTACCTACTTCATGTTAATCAACGTAAACTTTTGCAGAAATAGTTCCATTGCACATTTTATTGTAGGTACAAGGGAGATAGAGGACACCAAATCAATAGTGAGATGCTTAAAAACTAGTCACTGTATGCTGGGCTTGCAAAACTATTAAAAATTTAAACCAATAACAGTGGATATCTTGGAAATAGCCAATGCCACAAAAAAGCTATTTGAAATGAATTGTGTATTTATGAGATCTACATTTTATGTGTAGTAAGTTTTTGTAAGTATCTCTCTTATTGTTTACCAGTTATATAAAATTCCTTCTGAATGAAGAGGACTTAGCAGGATATTCCCAGAAAAGTCATGATATACAATTTATTTGTCAAGGAAATTGTTAAATGTACCGTTTAGTCATTTTCGAGAAAATGAAAATTTAGAAAAATCTTGCAAACAAAAGGTAGTTGGGGTTTGGGGATTTTCCTGAAAATCTTCATGCCACATCTTGAAGTTATTGTTTCACATATGGAAGCCAAGTTGAAAAACGTTTGTTGCTGCTACGTATGGAAAGTCAGTTTGAAAATGATGGTTTGTTATGTTATTTGCACCACGCTTTGGGCGTCAATTTGAAGTAGTTTGTATTGAAGGAGTTGTATTATATTTCAACTGTTGGGGAGCCGAACTTGTAGTAGTTGCTGCAACCACACGTATGGTACCCAGTTTCCGGTAGCCTTCGCCCCAAATGTATTTTCAGGTGGCCTTTGCCCCAAGTTTAAAAAAAATTTAACTTTGTAATTTAATTGTTTCTTTGAGTAATAAATATTTATGTTTGCCTTGGCTGCGTCAGTATTATTGTTAGAGACATGGAAGTCTTAGGCAGGGTTGTGATGTGACAAGAATGTAGGGTTACACAGATTTTTTGTTTTAATTCACTCCTTTTTATTAATCCTTGACACAAATTAAATAGCACTTCACTGATATCGAGAGCTGTGAGATTCTTTTATTTAATACTTGCACTTTTTTTTAACACATATACTATTTTCGTCTCTCACGAATACGTAATTAATTTCTCAAGGACACATCTCGCGTCTGGTTATGATCACTGTCTAGAAGCAACACGTCTTATTATGAGCATTGTTTGGAGGCAACGGAATTGATTTCAACCATATAAACTTGCAAATTTCTGTATTTCAAGTCTCTGATTGGCTAATCCTAAAGTGTTAAAAATACTGCCTTAATCTTTGGAAGATGCTGAACCCAAATACTAGGTTTGGTATTTATTGGACATTTCATTTTTGGATTATGCTGTTCAGACACAGACTTACACACATAGACCTTTCTCTAAAATGCTTTTTTGTGTTCAGGGGGTCTCAAAACCTGTATTTCTGGTAAAATCTCAACATAAAATTTTTAGGTGAAATACAATACTTTCTCTATTCACTGTGAGTACATAGTAGAGAAAGTAAAAATATGTTATGAGGGTTTATTAAAAACCTTTCAAATACACCACATTTATAGTGATATTTTTGTTCACTTTGAAGGTGTACTGTAATGCATTACTAAAATTACAGAAATGGATGACCTTCAGAGTTTAGTTATAAAACTGGATAGTCGAGTAAAAATGCTAGAAGCAAAATGCACTACAACCACTCCATCATCGGGGTCTCCAGCACCTAAGAAATCTGCACCTCCACAGCCTGCTAAGGTTGAGGATGATGACGATGGTGTTGACCTGTTTGGCTCAGATTCAGAGGTAAGTAGTTTATTTTCTGTATGCATGTGTTATTAGCAGTGAACACAGTTACAATTAATGATACTCTCTGCAAGAGAACATAGATGTAAGGTTGGAAAGGTAGAATCAGACTGAAAAATTGGTAACTAGCTCTGGAATTTGAACCATTGGATCTTCTGCTTTCCTTCCGGTTACTGCAACCAATTAAGCTACCATGGCAACAAGCTGGCACGGCATTAAATTCCCCAACTGTCTTGCATGGGAAATTTTTAATGTTCTGCCAGCATGTTGCCATGGTAGCTCAATTGGCTAAGAGCATCTTTATAAGCAGTGCAGTATATGAAGTTTTAGTAAGGAGAAACTGAAATTTGCATTTCTTTATGGTGATGACTGCTTCTCTTTACTGTTTGTTAGAGAATTAATTGAAAATATTAAATACAAGGGAAATTTCATAAGTAATGCACACAATTTTTTTTTGTATTTTCACCTTTATTTCTTTGAGATTATCTTTTTTATAATCTTTACACTTAATGTTCACAATCTTTTTATATACTCTCCCTGCTTCTCAATGACTGAGTCCCAATGTTTGGAAACCATTATTATTGCATTCAAGACACCACCTCTATTCATTGTTGAATAGCTTGAATAATGTCGGTAGAAAGCTCTGCCAGTGAAGAAAAACATCGCCCACATTTTTAACTTTGGAAATAGGTCAATGTCTGATGGGCTCATGTCTGGACTGTAGGACACATGAGGTAACACTTCCCATCCATAATCACAAAGATTTTTGGTTACAACCTCCACGATGTGTGGGCAAGCATTGTCATGGAGAATGAGTGGCCCAGCCACGAGCAACTGAGGTAGGTTCTTGTGCTTTTCCTGCAAAGCTTTTGCATGAAATCACAATTATACACTCCAGTGACATTTCTTCCATATGGGACTCTTATCTGTCATGATGCCTCTTTGGTGATCATAAACAGAGATCATTTGCTAGACCTTTGATAGAGCTTGTTCTCCCTTCATTGGACTGTGTTTTCAACTCCAGCCCAAAGTCCCTAATCCATGTTTCATCAATAGCAACAATCAGCTATAAATTGACTGAACCCCTCATACTCATTGTACAAGTTCTACTCCTAAATAAGGAATTGCAGATAATAAGTTGGCAATTGCTGTAGCACCTCAAAATGCTATTTGCTCTTCAGGTAAAACGTAATCTATAAAAGCTGTTGCTATTACTAAGAATAAAATTATTACTCCTACTATTCATGTGGTGCAGGTGTCAACAGCTGTTGCAACATGTGCTGCAATGTCTGATTTGTTGGGAAAGCAATTACCCAACTCCAAATTGCTAAAAGAAATAAACCATCCTGTAGAACTCAACGTAAGGAAGATTTTTATCCAAAAGCACAAATGCAGAGTTATTAACTTTGAAATTCTACCTCTGTACGTCTTCCAAATTCATCATGCCATCTACCAGAGACCAGAATGAAGATGCCACCAATTGCCTACAGCTGATTATAGAAGCAAAGGCATCTGAAACATTTCCTGTATAGTAATTACAGACTAAGTGAAGTTAGCATGTGCCAAATTTGACTCCTAATGCTCAAGTGTTTAACCTTGTCTTCACTGTTAAAGCTTCTGAATAAATTAATCTGTTAAGGGCACTTGCTTTTAACCATGTTCACTTTTCACCATTTTCACATTGGTTTTCATGTATCACCTGGAAATCTCCAAAGGTGTAGGGGGAGGGAGTTTATTTGTTGCTTACGTGAGTTATGACTTGATGGTCCAGAGCACAGCAAGTTTGTCATTCGTTAATCCATGCATTTTAAAGAAATTCTTCCCAGAAAAACCTCAGTGACTTTCAATAAACTGGGTATATGCCTGTACATCCTTCCCAAATTAGATGTTTTATATATTTTGACTCATCCATCTCCAATGGATATCTTCTCTTTTGCGGGATATTTAATAAGGTACCAAAATTTTACAGAAACCAAATAAAACTTTACCTTCTCATTCTGCAAAAATTACGTTAAAAGAAACATTACAAAACTCAAAGTAACAATAAATCTTGGATGACTATACCACAAAAAAAAATTTAATACCCAAACATCCAAGACATAAAGCTGTAGCAACATTTAGAATACTAATAGGCTATGATTGTTTGACTACACATCTTTATAAAACTAGAATCTTCAACTCTTCAAATTGTATCTTGTATCCCCCCCCCCCCAAATAAAAAAAAGCAACTGCAAAATGAATTTGTATCACCTTTCTTTCTAACTGTTTGGCTCTCAGGAATTCACCATGAAAACATTAACTGGACTTTATTGGAAAGCAAGAAAGCAAATGGAATATATCCAAGCATTAGATTGCTGCTGCTGCTGCCTACATATCTATGATATCTTTAATTCTCCTGGAACAATACCTTAAAGTCACACGCTTATAACATCATTTGTTATTAAAGATTAAAAACAGAAGCGTTATTAACAGTGAAGTATTCATCATGATGTAGATTGAGTCACACTTTTTTACACTCACCTTCACTAAGTTACATAAAACAGGAAACGTTTTCGAGGGCATTCGTCCTCATCATCAGCGACTGGGTGACTAAGGGTAGCTTTTTCCTGTGTCCTCTTCTTCATCCTGCGATTTTCTGACCCTGTTGCCATCTGGTGTTGGGGGCACAAAGTTTTAACACATTGCTTACAGGCGGGATTTCAAAATTAATGACGTTGTTGCTGTTTTTGATGATGTGTATTTTTTCCCAGATGTTCAATTCTATTGGTGTGGTGAGGGGTTTTAACAACTTTATACTTTGGCCAATATTGTGGTTTTCTGTCCAAAAATGGTGTGATACAGCGGATTTGTCTATTTGTTTTAGTTTTATGTTTCTTTGATGTTCCTTAAGTCTGGTTTCCAAGTTTCTTTTGGTTTTTCCTATGTAGTATTTCTCACATTCCTCACAACTGATCTGGTAAATTCCGGATTTTAATGTGTTTGGGATGTTATTTTTGAGAGGTGTGTTTAGTAAGTTCTTCAAGCTGAATTTGTTCTGTGGAGCTAGTCTAATGTTAAATTTGTTGAAGATTCGTTCAAATTTTCTAAAGGCCCAAGGGTGGTATGTGAATTTCTTGTATTTCCAATTTGTGTTTGAGAGAGGCGTTAGAGTGGTGGAATGTGAAATTGCCTTGAGTTTTTTCTTCTTGTATATCATGTTGCTTATGAGATCTGAGTTGAATCCATTAGTTATTGCTATTTTTTCTATAAATAGAAATTTCTATAAATTTATAAAACAAATAGAGAAATCCGCTGTATCACACCATTTTTGGACAGAAAACCACAACATTGGCCAAAGTATAAAGTTGTTAAAACTCCTCACCACACCAATAGAATTGAACATCTGGGAAAAAATATGCATCGTCAAAAACAGCAACAACATCATTAATTTTGAAATACCGCCTGTAAGCAATGTGTTAAAACTTTGTGCCCCCAACACCAGATGGCAACAGGGTCAGAATTCGCAGGATGAGGAAGAAGAGGACACGGGAGAAAGCAACCCTTAGTCACCCAGTCGTTGACAATGAGGACGAATGCCCTCGAAAACGTTTCCTGTTTTATGTAACTTTAATTAGTGAAGGTGAGTGTAAAAAAGTGTGACTCAATCTACATCATGATTTGTCATTGTGATCCTTGAGAATTGTGTACAGAAGAAAAGGCTGTCAGAATTTCTGTAGTGACAAAATGGTCTTATTCCGTAAACACCACATGCTTGTGAGAGATGAAATAACTGAATGTTGATTATGCTGGTGGTTACCTTGACAAATGGTCAGCTCATTTGTCAAGGTCAAGTGCTTTCTACAGTAAGTAAGTAACCAAGCATTTGAGACCTGTTTGGTGCTGCAAAATTGCAACTGGTGCAGATAACAGGAAGCAACCGTGCTTGGAAATAAAACTGAAATCTGGAGCAGGTGAAGGCATGTGCTCCATGTATCAGCAATGTCATTAATGTTACTGTTGCAGGATGCATACAAGTTTACAAAATGGTATTCTGCTTATATCTCTCTGGGTAAATGGAGAAACAAATGTGAACAAGTTACCACATAATCTTGCTGTCGTTTGCTTTGTCAATGGAACTACAATCTGTCCTAATTAGCATTGTTGGCAGGCACCATTTTGTGATGTTTTACATTGTCTGGTCATTTCAAAGGAGCAGTTCATATAGGTGGATTATTCTATTTCTAAGAAAAGGTATTTGTGAAACTTAAGTAACAATACTGCAGTTCTGAAAAGTGCATTTCATTGATGAGAAACGTTTTATAGGATTTGTCTTGTGTGAAGCTTGTTTTCATGTATTTTGGTACAGTATTTCCAAAGAACATTAAAAGGGAAGATCGTTATGTTTAAAGAAACTACAATGTATGAGCAGACAGCAATAGAAGTACCAAGTGCATACAACTGCAATGAAAAATTTTGTTCCATACACCATAGGTGTCCTGTCTCAAAATGTTTGTATGTGGTCTCTCTGCCATCCCATGAACTAGTGTGGTTGAATTCTGTAACATCATGTATGTGATAGCATAAATTAATAACTACTGCTTAAATTACGAGTAATTCCAGCAGAATTTTTAACTTACGTTATACGCCATATATGTATTGTATTCCCCCTTAATGGCCGTAATTACTGAACAAATATTTTTCTGTTTTAGGAGGAAAGTGAAGAGGCAAAAAAGCTTAAGGAAGAACGGTTAGCAGCTTATGCAGCTAAAAAGTCAAAGAGTAAGTTACTATATATATTTCGTTTTTCCTTGTCTTTGAAACAGTGGTAGTCAAAGTACAGAAGATAAAAAATAAATTAATGCTGAAAAACACTAACAAATAAAATCCCTAACAAAAAATAAAAAGTAAAATTCCCAAGCAACACGTAAAGGGGGAGGAAAATTCATTTTTTTTTCCTGTTTCCAATTGCTATGCATTCTCTTTTGTCATCTAATCACAGATGTTCTAGCAGTCATTTCACATAGGGCTTGCAGAAAATGGATGATAGGCATTGAAGAGAGATAGGTCAGATGAGTAAAATAATGATTTCTTCACAAAAATAAGTTTAAAGTTAAAATTTTTTACTCCTGTGGGAACACTTCTGCTATGGAATATACTCGAGTATCAGTAGTAAGTTGTTATTTTTCATATAAGATAAAACAGACAGACCTTCAATTATTTCACATTTGTGGAAATTCATTCATTTACATTAAAGCCACTTTCCTAAGAATTGTACTTTTCAAACCCAATTCAAGCTGCAATGTAACTATAGAATTTTCAGCACTACCTTCATTATTTATTATGTGTTGATTTTCTTTTTTGGGGGGGGGACACATTAACAAATTTTGCTGGCTTCTATCAGGATTAAGATTTTAAATTTTATATGTCAGCCACTTCAGAAATAGTTGTAACACAATCATGATGTCAAAAAAATTAAGCTTTAATAGAGACAACCCAATGCTGCAGAAATCAAACTGATTTTCTAATATTTGAAGCTGATGCCTGAAACGAATGCAGGCTGAAATATGAACACTAGTTGCTAACATTACAGTTGCTGTTAATTGTTGTTAGTATTCTTAGAGCATGGTGGAATAGACAGTTAAATTAGGAAAATGGTGTTTCTGGCATGACAGGCTCTCCTTGGAAGCAACTTTAACAAAGGCTTTGGGAACTAATATAAGTTATTTAACAAAGGTCTTAGACAAACCTCTGTAACCACCCTTCTGTATATCCCTGCATAAAGTCTTAGATCATTCTTAAACTGTTACCTGAATCATCAGCTGAATGTGGACTTTAGGCATTATTACAATGCAGTTCATAACTCAAATGAAGGCATGCAAAATGCATTCTAAAACACATTGAATTATGAACCTGGGTGACTTTTTAACTAAAATTTGTAGCATGATTTCTTAAATATTAAAAAAAAAAAAGCATTCAATGTATGTGTGTTTAACCAGACAGCAGTAAACTAAAACATTTTGATGCATTCAGTTCATTGCATTTTCAAAATGTTGCCAAAATTAAAGAGCACTCAATCCAGGCTGTTTTTAGTAGACATTTCAATGAGAGATAAAAATAGTGATTAGTATTGTTTAAAGCACTGTTTTATAAATCTGTAAAACTTGTGATGGATTTGCAACTTTTATTACGTATTTATGACATTGCAATTCTGAGTACTAAATGTGAAGTAGTATACTTCAAAGTTATTTATAATTTGTTGAGCCCCACGTTTGGGAGCCAATTTGCTACGGTATTAATGTTAATGTGTTTAACATTATTGTAGCCCCACGTTTGGGAGCCAATATGCAACGGAAGATTGCTTACGTAGTATGTTTTAAGCCCCAACGTTGGTGCGGCAATTTGCGATGAGATTCTTACAAAGGTTTGTTTACATCACGTGTGTTGAAGCCATCTTGTGACGTCACTCGTTTGTTTGGTTCGTAGCTCCATCTGGCGTTAGCAATTTGCATCAGTTTTGAAATAATTTATTTTAAGTGTCCTCCGGCTAGCTATTTAGGTCGAACATTTATCTCTTGCAGGGTGTGAATCGGAAAGGAATCTTTTATCCAGAAATTATACTTAATGAAGAAATGGTTTTATAACTTTTATTGCCGAACACGTTCACAAACACTTTTACATATTGATCTGGATACTCGCCAAACTGAAACTGTTTGTAATAACTTCTCACTTTTAACTCACGTACTTCAACTTTGTGTATATTTAACTGTATAATACTTTAGATTCTTGTAATTCTGCTGCGCGTAACTTATGATGAACTGAAGACAGCGTGCTAGAAATTTTTATGAACTGGGCGACCGACGTGCAAGGTATTGAGAATTTTGTTGAACTGTGGGGCGATCTACCTCGGACCTGGCTTATATACTCCCACTCCTCGACATGCCTAAAGATTATAAATGAACTGCTATCGGCTAATAAAACGCGCCAACATTAGCGTCTATTTTAATATCCAATGAAAACCACGAATACATATGCTTTAGGAAATGTTCTAGAATGTTCTAAACAAAAAAAACGCGCAAAACATTACGTAACTTCCTTGTTCCCAGTAATGATAAACAACTCACCCCATCGCTGCATTATTGCGTTATTATTGACAGTTTCAGTAAAGCCATATATTATTATTTACCAATAATAATTACAATTAATAAACCTCTGAAATCAATGTCACATAAAAATACATATTCATATTACAATCATTATTTACATTTAAGTAATTTGTGATACAAATTACCGTATCAAATGGCAATGTTTGCATCTACATTCATTTCCAAGCAGTGAGGCAGCATCTGTGGTTGAGTGTCATACTCTTTCCCCTCACACAGCAAACTCAGATTCAAATCCTTGTTGGGGCAAGCTACCTGGTGAAGGTTTTATTTGGGGGTTTTCCTGTCATTAAGATGAACGTTAAATAGACTTAACGCATTACGTTGTGGGCTCATTTGCACATTCACTGCATATTTTCATAGCCTGCAAAAAAAGTAAAACAGAAATGAAAAGAATGCAATGAAGCAGTTGATCCTCAAGAGTGAATACGCAGATATTCAAAAATTTGATACAGTGCACAGACATAGGAAAAGTTAATGCCCCAACCATGTATTGTGGATAAACGGGTTCTTAGTTTATAAAACTTTTGCAGCTTAAAAGAGGAAGTTTCGTTAATAAACTAATTATTTTGTGAAAGAAGCATTGTAACAACCTCAGTCAGCTCAAAACTGTATTCCCTCATCGCTGGCATGTCTGTGATAAGAGACATATTATTTCAGAATCATTTGAAATGGTCCACTACATTGAAATCATGTGCCCAGGAAATTATGAAAAATGCATAAAAATAGTAATATTAAGACTCGGCTACTGGGAGGGATATGCAGTAAAGTGTTCTGGCACAGTAGATGCCACATCCCAACTTACGCTGGATTTCATGACCGTTAACAAATGTAGTTTGAAAAAAAACTAGCGCTTTGTCAGTGCCAATCATATAAATTGCAATGCTTCGACTATGATGACTGCTAATGTAAGTTTGTAAAGGTTGGCAACACAAATGTTTGCAATGTCTTATTTTATTGGCTGCAGTTGCGCCTTCTAAAATAAGAGGTATGGCGCAGCATGGTATGTTTTTGATGATAACCCATCCCATCCTGCTTTGGTTCTTTTCTATAGGAGAGGTGTCATTAAACAAGGCATCATTTGACAATTTATCAGGGCTATTCTGTAACAAATTGTTAAAGCTGCTAACCAATTGTTACCTACTATTTGGCATTCTGTAATTTCATAACAAAACAAATTTGTTAAGAATAAAGATTTGGGTGTGAATGCAATAAACTCAGAGACCCTCGTGCTAACACATTTGTTACACAACAGATTTGCAAAGATGTCATTTTAATGTTGCTGTAACAGGAAAAGCATGGTAGAAATTTGCCATTTAAATGTGTATGCATTCACTCTAGCACAAAATATAGCTGCTATGGATTGCTCTTGTGTAAGCAATGTTCCGTGTGATAGCATTGATAAATAATGCTCCCAACATAACTTTTAAGAGACAATTTTTAATAGCAAAATAAATGTTGTGTAATGTTGCACCGTAATAAAACGTAAGTTGTTTATTTAGGAATTTTAGGTTAAAATAGTCATTAAGCGTGTGTTAATTTGCATGGTTCATGATATATTTACCTCATTTTTACGTTAAGATTAGGAATCAAGCACTTTTGAGAGCTGTGGGATATTACAGCAATATGTTTTCCTTCCCAGAATAATTTTAAGAGAATTTCCAATCTGCTAAATGACGCGGCTAGCAAAAATGATTTATCAAATTCTCATAACTATAGAAAATTGAATTTATACTGATGCTACTGGAAGAGGAAGAGCATAGTAGAATGCAGTCATTTGGGTTATAAAGTGATAATTTATACTGAATAAATTTATGTATGAAAAAAATCGAAATTAAAAAAACTTGTAGCTGCAAGATTCCCCCAGATAACACAACTAATTAACCTAACTTTCTTTTCACTACAACCTTCCACTTGGTGAATAAACTAATTTAAATATTATCAGACATCAATTATTATTTTTATTCAAAGATTATTAAGATGCAAGAGCATTTCTATGGAACTGAACTAAAGCTTAACATTGTCAAATCAGGAATTAAAAAAATCCTACTTGCGCTTGATGTATATACAGTAGAATCTCGTTAATGTGTTTTTGCAGGGACCCAAGGATTTGGACGTCATAGACGGGAAAGCGTGTTAACAAAAATATATAATCTGCAACTTAAGAACATATTTATGTAATAAAATCTAATAATACATCTTACCTCAAACACGGATGTGAAATATAGACACTATTTACACTGGTTTGAAATACATATCTATAGTTAATTGCTTTGTTGGTTTTAATGTCAAAATTTTACTATCCATCTTGTTTAGTAGTCATTACATCATCAACTTCGAAACTGCACACACATATTACTTCACTATGTCCATTGCCTGCATCACTTCTGACACTGTAAGTACTGGCTCAGGATCTGGTTCATCATCACTTTCATCTCCCACTGACGCTTCATCTTTCATTTGTTCTTCAAGTATTTCATCTATCGTCACTGTTTTACACACTGGAATTTCATTGTCAATGTTTACATATGTTTCGAAAGACACACCGGCATCGTCTGCTATATGGCGCCCTTCTTTACTCTCAGAAAACTCATCTTCCTGCGTGATTGCATCACCAAGAACCTGGCAAAAACCAGCTTTATTAAAACAGTTCCTAATGGTATCTTGCGTCACACAATCCCAAGCAGTTCTAATAAAATGCATGACATCTAAGATGGTGATTTTTCTTGTCGTCAATTTCAGTGCAGCCAACCTTCTCTGTACCAGCCTCTTACGATACATATGCTTCATGCACCGAATTATGCCTTGATCTAAAGGTTGTAGCTTACTTGTGCAATTTGCTGGGAAGAAAATGATCTTTACGTTTCTTAAATTTGAAACAGTTGGTGGACGAGTGGCACACTGATCAATAAAGAGTGCAATTTTCCTGCTTCTTATGCCCAGTCTTGCGTCCCATGCTCGTAAGAAATTTTCAAAGACGGCAGAAGTTATCCAGGATTTTGTATTGGAAGTGTACTTACATGGAAAAGATCGCACATTCTTAAAACATCATGGACTGCATGCTTTTCTAATAACCAGTGGTACCAATTTCTCTGTTCCGCTTTCGTTACAGCACAACAAAACTATAATCCTCTCCTTGTTAAGTTTCCCGCCATGGCACTTAGTGCCCTTAAAATCCAGAGTTTTGTCTGGCAAAGGATGGAAAAATAGTCCTGTTTCATCTGCATTATAAACATCGTCGGGGCTATAGATTTTCAAAATTGACGGGAGCATTGTATTTTTACACAGTGTAGCGTCATTATCTAGGGCAGCAGCCTCACCTCGCACACATCTATAGACTAAGCCATGTCGATTCTTGAACCTTTCAATCCTGCCATTGGACGCTTTGAAAACATCTTCTGTGCTAAATGTGTTGCCTGAGCTCGAACCACAGTATCGTCTATTGGCACATTTGAAGCTCTAGCTTGTGTAAACCACTTTAGCAGAACGTCTAATTCTGTAAACTGGCCAGGGCAATTTCGTTTTCTTTTAGCATTTTTCCCTTCTTCAAAAGCAGTTTCAATTAGTTTACGTTTGCTAACAATTGTGTTTAAGGTTGACAGAGGAATGTTTAACTTCCGCGCTATATCCACACATTTCATATTTGGATTGCGATCTACTTCAAGGATTTTCAGTTTTTCACTGTTGGTTATTTGCCGCACTTTCTTTTTCTCCATTGCGAATAAAAAGTTAAAATACTACTACGTTTCGTCAACACTCAACAGCAGAAACTAGCACAAAGCCACTGTTAAACTAAAGCGCGACTAAAGCATTCTCTATCCCCCCCCCCCACAGACACACACACGCACAAAAATCGCGTCACACAAATATGTACATGCATGCTATTGGCTGCCAGTTCCACCCCGCCTGGTTTGACCAAAGTAGTGAATGAGAACGTCAAACTTCGAATGTAGTAAATCTACTCCCACTGGACCGACCAAGCATTGGCCAAAATAGCGAATGAGGGTGTCTAACTTCGAACGTAGTGAGCGGGAGCAAGAAAATGTACTAAATGAACATTATTTATTGCATTTGGTGCCTGGACATTTATAATTCAACGTAATACATGGGAAAAAGTGTTAATGAGGAACGTGCTAACAAGATTCCACTGTATTAAAATTTCAGAAAATCTCTATGACAACTGGTGTCTTTAATAAGTATAATTAAAAGCCAAGAACCATAAAGACAATTAAGAAATAATTGCTGATTGATATGAATTAGTGAAACTTGCATTTAAACATTGAAATTGTGCTGCTAGTTCTTTTGTCTGTCTATCCTAACCTAAACTTCAGACACATTTTATAGGACCCTTGCCACAACTTTCAGCAGCTGGGCAAAGTTTCCCCATAAAAATATTGTAATTCTTTGGGTTCACAAGAGAAATCTTGCTATTCTAAGCATTGGGTGCATATTTTAAAAATCCACATAATTATATTTTTCTTTTGAAGTTTTCACAGCATGCTTTGTTTCCATGTTGGCAAGAAAACTAACAAAAGCTGATGCAGTAATTTGTATCACAAATTACCTAAATGTAAATAATGATTATAATATGAATATGCATTATTATGTGACATTGATTTGAGATGTTTCTTAACTGTAATTATTATTGGGAAATAAGTTTATACGGCCTTACTGAAACTGTCAATAATAGCGCAATAATGCAAAGAGGGGGGTGAGCTGTTTATCATTATTGGAAACGAGGAAGTTACGTAATGTTGGCGCGTTTTCGGTAGAAACTTCTGGAATATTTTCTCCCTAAAAGCAATATGTATTCGTGGTTTTCATTGGATGTTAAAATAGACGCTAATGTTGGCGCGTTTTATTAGCCAATTGCAGTTCAGTTATAATCTTTAGGCATATCGTGGAGTGGGATTATAAATAGAGGCTAAGTTAGAGGTAACGTCAGTCAGTCCTTCAGTTCGCCGAAAGCATTCATACATTACACGTCATATTTGGGCAGTTCATCAAAATTCCTAGCACATTACACGTCGTCAGTCAGTCCTTCAGTTCGCCAAAAGCATTCATACATTACATGTCGTATTTAGGGCAGTTCACCAAAATTCTTTGTGCAATACACGTCGTCTTAAGTTCGTCAGTTCGTCAAAATATTTGTATGAGATACGTCGGCTATAGATTCACAAGTTACGAAAATCTAAAGTATTATAAAGTTAATTATACACAAAGTTGAAATACGTGAATTAAAAGAGATCAGTAAGAAGTTATTATAACAGTTTCAGTTTGGCGAGTATCTAAATCAATATGTAAAAGTGATCGTGAACGTGTTCGACAATAAAAATTATAAAACAAATTTCTTCATCAGTGTAATTTTTGGATAAAAGATTCCTTTTCCGTTTCACAACCTGTATAGAGACACATGTTCGACCCAAGCCAACAGGATAATAGCTAGCCGGAGGACATTTGAAATGAATTATTTCAAAAACTGATACTAAGAACCGCAAATTGCTAACGCCAGATGGAGCTACAAACCAAACAAATAAATGACGTCACAAGATGGCTTCAACACTGATGTAAACAAACATTTGCAAGTACATCGCAAATTGGCTACCATACGTGGGGCAGTTAAAATTATGTAACCAAACAAAACAAAAGCAACACAACATAAGATCTCCAAGTTCTAATAAATTACGTAAAACATATTACGTAAGCACTTTTTACTACAAAGCACTCTGTAGTCTTGTGTTGCAGTGCTGGTGGCAGTGGGAAAACAAAGCGCTATTGCAGAGCGCACAATTTTCAGTTAGTCACTCCAGTTGGCTAACAGACCTCCAAAAAATAAATATTTTGATAACAAACGAGTTACAGAATGCCAAATAGTGGCACATTTGTTAAGAGCTATTCTTTAAGCTTAATAAATAACTGTAGCTGCTTTTTTAGCAACAAAGTTACAGAATAGCTCTGATTGTCACCTAGCAGAATGCCCTAATTGATCTTGCTAGCTCAAACAGCATTTTCAGTTAACTGTTGCCAAATATAAAACTATTTTGAGTATGAAGCAGTTGTAATAAATACTAATGTTAACATGTTAGAAAACTTATCTGATGTGTTAACAGATTTGTTGTTTACTTATGTTCCTTAATATAATCTGCTTCCTTATTTGTTATTGATTTTATACATGCATATACATTTTTCAATCTTCATATGTCAGTATAGTACTAAAGAATATTAAAATAACCAAAATTTTAAAATCTACATGAACCTTATTGTAAAGCATCAATAAGGAACAAATTTTACCTTGAAAAATAATTAAGAATGGTTGATGAATTGTCAAGAAGATAGTGTATGTGTGCGTGTGTGTTTTTGCACACGTGCATATGTGAGAGAGGAGGAATTTTCATGAGAGAAGCCATTACTCAGTAGTATGAACAATGTTTAAAATATACAACAAAATCAATTTCACTATTTATTATTATTATTATTATTATTATTATTATCATCATCATCATCATCATCATCATCATCATCATCATTAAAGTAACATCTTAATTTCGAAATAAACAACAAAATTAAAAATGAGATAAACTTATTCTGAATTACCTTCCCTGTATTACGAGTCCGAGAAAAATACAAGAGATTTCTTATCTTCAAGAAATACAAACCAACTTCAGAATCTACAATGCAACTGTAAAGAACCAATGCAACTGAGATTTGAACCTGGCACACTAATCATCCACTTACAAAAAGTGCTACAAATATAACTTGATCCCTTGCTACAACATTACAATCGATAAACTTACATTACAAACTGTCTGGATATTCAGGGAAAAGTATTGCTTTCTGCACTGTGTCCACTGGGTGATAAATGGATTCATGTGTACAATCAATGGTATCTACAGTACCAGAAAAATTTGCTATTGCATAAAATTCCTGAATAACTGCAGTAGGATTTTCATCTTCTAGATGATATTTTAAATAGGAAGGAACAATTGCTTTGAGTACAGTACTTTGTTCATGTATCTGCACACTGTGGTCATAACATTGTGATGAAATATCTGAGATTTAGAGCAACTGTATTATGGATAGAAGTGGCTGATTTTTGTTGGTTGGATATGTCAGTCATATTTTCTGTATCAACAAATGGAGTAGAAAGGAATTTTAGTGTCACATTCTTATGTGAAACATTTCTAAAAAAAAATCTGAAAGTAATAATGGTAAATGTTATACTTAACACTAAATCAAATAAAAATTCTACATCTATTTTTTTCTACATCCTTAATTGTATGTATATGAAGTAGATTATTCTTAGTTTCAACAAAAGCAGATTAAAGCATTTTTTTTAAAATGCATAAAATGTATTGTTGAACTACAGCACCAATCACGACAGTAAAATTTAATTTATAAAATCAACATTTTCCTTGCAATTATAATAAACATGAATATGGTTTTCAAAGTTGTATAGATATAAATGCTCTTAGTGCAAGAATAATTGTAATAATAATAATAATTATGTATAATATGTGTATTCCTGCCATTATTTGCAATGCATTATTTTTTAAATAGAAGGTACTGTTTGTCACAACAATCTCTTATATGCCTTCATTTGCCTTACCTGTCAGGCAACAATCCACTTTCAGGTAATACTATCTATGTATCTTCTCGATGTAATTGTATATACTGTTGTGAATACTGTGCACAAAAATTAAGTTTAGTTGATGGTGCCTGTTTTAGAACATTAAAATTGGATATAGTCCTAAGTTACATAATTGCTTTTCATTTCAGTGAATTGCTTTATACAGCTTTTCTCATTCTTTCTTTTTCTGTGTTAACTTTCTAGGGTCATTGCTTTCCATTCTTGCCTTAAGTAAGACCAGTGACTAATACAGGTTAAGTAACATGATTGATGTAATACATTTTATTTTTCAGAACCTGCTCTTATAGCCAAGTCCAACATCATTTTGGATGTTAAACCATGGGATGATGAGACTGATATGAAAGCCATGGAAACAGCCGTGCGAGCTGTCAGTACAGATGGGCTCCTTTGGGGAGCTTGTAAGTACTTTATTTACCATAATTCCGCATTTAAATTTGCTGTTTGTTGAAACCAACACTAGGTATCAGTCTTCTTTATTTGTTTGCTTTTTCAAGGTGTAGTTGAATTTGAGCAATTCTTCATAAAGAAGAGCTTTAATCTTTCTTTAATTTACTTACAGTAAAGGGTCTTTCAACAAGAGTGTCCTATCTTTGAACTTAAATAAAACACATTCTATAAATGATAGAGGTTTATTTCTTTTTTTATTTTGGAACATAATGTCATTACGTGTGGAAGAGAACATCAGTTAAGTGACCGCCCCGACTTTGTTGGGTTGCGCATATACGGTTGACCCAATTTTCAATGACAGAAGAACGTAAATTAGGTCCAACTTCATGAATAACACGCATGATGTTATTCATAAGATCATTGACTCTTTCTGGCTTGTTGACATAAACTTGAGATTTGACATAACTCCACAAGAAGTAATCCAACGGCATTAAATCACATGACCTCGGGGGACAGTTAACATCACCACCATGGGAAATGATGAAACCTTTGAACTTCTCCTTCAAAAGATGATTGTTTCGAGAGCAGTATGACATATTACACCATCTTGCTGGAACCAGATGTTTCTGAGATCTGTACCATCCAATTGAGGCCAAAAATAGTCCCTTATAAGAGCTCAGTATCTTTCTCCATTGACAGTTACAGCTTCTCCATCTTCATCTTGGAAAAAATATGGACCAATGATTCCACCATACCAAAATCCACACCATACAGTAACCTTTTGGGGATGAAGTGGTCGTTCTTGAATCTGCATTGGATTGTGATTGCTCCAATAGCGACAATTTTGTTTGTTAACACAACCATCCATCCATAAGTGGGCTTCATCGCTAAAGATGATTTTTCGACAAAAATCTGGGTCAGCTTCCAATAGCGCCATAACCCAGTCAGCGAATACACGGCGCAACCTATGGTCGTTGGGCTTTAGTTCTTGAGTTAACACCATTTTGTAAGCGTGAAACTTAGTCCAAGTGCAGAATTTGCCAAGTTGGGGTTTTTGCCGACCACAATTCTTGTGCTCAACGAGCAATTGATTTATTTCCGTTCTTGCATACACTCTCACAATGGCTCCTATGTTTTCGTTGGAGTGCTTACGTCAATTACGTACAGGCATTCTTTGATCACTGACAGAACCACTTCTTTCAAATTTATCGATCAAACACTGAATCATTCTCTCGCTGGGACGATTATGCACACCGTAAACTTCACGCAATACACAGAAGGTTTGGCGAACAGATGATCCATTTTGATAACAAATTTTCACAATTTCTACGCGTTGCTAAATGCTGTAACTTCCATGGCTATTTGTCAATAACAACTGTAACCACATGAAAAAAAATGCCTGCTGTAACTCGATAACAATGGCAGCTATCACATGTTAAAAGACAGGACACTCTTGTTGAAAGACCCTTTAGAAGACTGGAGAGTGAGTTTTAAATTTGAAATATCAAGAGAGAGGAGAACAGTTGCAAAAGAAATGTAAAAATTTAGGTTTTCTGTATTATTTACACATGATTAAATTCAGATGTTAAATTTTCTTTCTCATGCAGCAAAATTAGTTCCTCTGGCATATGGTATCCACAAGCTTCAAATCTCTTGTGTTGTGGAAGATGATAAAGTATCAGTGGATTGGCTCCAAGAAACAATTGAACAGATTGAGGATTATGTAAGTTTTCTTTTGTTAAGTGACTGTTAAACACAATAAGTCCAGAATGGTGCTAGAACTTATGCCTTTACAAATTAGTGGTGTTTGACTTTTTTTTTTCTTCTTTCTTTTCAGGTGCAAAGTGTGGATATTGCTGCATTCAACAAGGTGTAAAAATAAATCACTAATGCCAGTGGGAATTTTTCCCCCCATTCATTCCATTCTTGTTATGTTTCTGTTTAGAAATGCTAATTGGTTCCTTATCTTTGTGTTTAGGGTTTCAGATTAAAATAGAATTTCAGGAGTACCACTAAATTTGGTATATAATATTTTACTTGGATTATATTATCAACTTTGTCATAAGTGTATTGCCATATCCTCATCCTGAATCTAGGTTTGCAATGTTAATATTACAATGTCAGAAATTTATTTGTCAGTGTTTGTTTGAGACAGAATGGAATTTATGAATATGTTGGTATTCTATTGTGTTTAATAAAGAAAATACTCAATAACCAATATCGTGTCTTACAAGGGTTGTTCAGAAAGTTCTTGACTTGACAAAGATATCACAAGATTTTTAACCCAGCTTTTTTTTATTTTTGAACACAGCCACATTTGAGCTACATACAGTTAGCTCAGGATAGTCTTCAAAGTTCTCTTTACCTTCAGTATAAAATAATTTTTTTCAACTCTACAAAATAAAGAGTTCGTGCGACTTTATCTGCATAAGTAAAACCTCAATCTAGCAAGCCTTTCTTCAGATATGGGAAGAAGTAAAAGTCGCTCAGAACCAAATCTGGTGAGTGTGGTGCATGTGGCAGTATTCAAAATGCAAGTGAATTAGTGATCACAATAATTGAAGTTATGCAGGTGCATTGTCTTAAGAATTTTATTCTTTAAGAAATAAGGATTTTTTGGCCTTCAAAATATCAATTGCTCCAGCATAGTTACGTAGTATGTTCTGTTGATGGTTTTGTGCTTTTCCAGCTGGTCTATCAACACCCCAGGTATCCCAGAAAATAGCACCTGTCCCCTTGACTCGTGTATCATTTAACAAAGCTTTGTTGATTTTGGCTGCTTTCTTCTTCATCATCGTAGTAATCTGACATTCTGGACATTCATCATCAAAAATGAAGAATAGCCATGTTTACTCTGCAATCTATTTCTTCAAATGGTAGTGAAGAAGTGGAATCCAATTCCTTTTTTATTTCTGTTGACATGAAACCTTTTAATGTGAAGTAATTAATCACTGTTTGATATTAAGTTTTAACCATTTTTGGAAGAAACCTCAAATTGTTTATTTTGCAGCACTATAACAACCAAACAAATGAAAGGACATATTTAAAACTACACTTAACATATCTAAAGGATTGACTTGAGCACTATCCTTGCTATTTGATACTGCCACACCTGTGCAAGGCACAGAACATTCTGAACTGCCCTCGTAATAAATTGTAAATAACCTAATAAATAATTTATCAATAGCACTGTAAATATCTTTCATACATCAATAAAAATGAAGCTATTGACAGTGAAGCAAATGCAAATATATTAATATGACAATAAATGTTTTGTAGCAGTTCTTCACTATCTTTTTTAAAAATATAAATTCAACAGGACATGTTTTGTGATCATTAAATTACATCTTCAACTTTGTCTTCCTTGCTGACTTGTTTATTTACATTGTTACAGTTATTGTTGCTAGGTGACGGATTGTTTGCTATGGTATTGCCATCTGCTGGGAGTAAAACACATCTGTTGACAAAATCAATTGGTGGTATTTCAGAATTCATTATGCGATCTTTATTCTTCAAAACAAATATTTTCTCCCACACCATTAAATCTATGGGTCCGTTTAAATGCTTTAATAATTTAATTTCTGGATTTATTTCTTGATTAAATGACCAAAAAATGATCTGCCATAGCTGATTTATAATTTGTTTTACTTAATATTTTTAAAATGCTCCTTCACTCTGGTTTCCAAATGATATTTGGTCTTTCCAATGTAAACCAGTCACAATCTAAATAGCTTAATTAATAAATGCCAGACTTATTATTTTTAGAAATGTTATCTTTTTTAGAGAAATCTAGCAAATGTTTTATGTTGTATGTATTTTGAGGAACCAATATTATACCATGTTTTAAAAAAAGGTTTGTAAATTTTGTATTTGCTGAAGGATGATGAGTAAAAGTTTCAAAAATATAATCATCGTTTATTTTTTTAAGATTGGAAAAATCTGTAACAGCTTTCTGAAATTTAAATTTCTCAATATCTTCATTTATTAAATGAATATTAAAATTATTAAATAAAGCAGTCTTAATGTGTTTATATTCTTCATTAACTTCATCTTTATTAAGAAGTGTATTAATTATAAATGTATTACGAAGCAAGTCCTGTTGAATTTATATTTTTAAAAAAGGTAAGTGAAGAATTGTTACAAAATATTTATTGTCCTATTAATATGTCTTACATATATGAATGCAGTGATAGTGGCTGAGATAGTCCAGCTGCTACAAATACCAAAGAGTTCTAAATGAATGAAACTACTTTAAATTTTTATTGGGAACTACTTATTATAAAGGAATACTTAAGGTAACAGTGAGTAGTAAACCTTGTAAGTTCACCTCCATCACAAAGATTTTACAAGGTAGCCATAAGTCATGCAGCATAAATCCAGATGTCTTATCATACATATTTCAATGTATGTACATCAGCAGCAACGATACCCTGGCATACTTTATGGCAGAGGTGGTAAGGAGAAGTCTTCATCACGCATCAGTGCAGAAAAAAGTGAGGGATTAGAGCTTATGACCTAAGCAGCCAATTTTGAAATTTAGATCATTGGCAGTAGCATGGCTAATCCATTAATAAAGCAAATGTTCATTCAAATTATGCTAGGCTTTGTTATAATGTGGTGCAATAACTTTTTGAAAAAGGTGGTAATTGGAATCCTTGTTTAACCATAGCAGAATATGTCTTTGCCTCCAGCATAAGTGCTTTCTCATAGCCATTTTGGCAGATTATTAGTTTGCAACAACAATACCCTCAATGGAACATAACAGCGTGTGCAAATGTGAATCCTGAAAAGTTTCTAAGGTAGGTATCTGTTTTTTCTCTAGATGGAAACTCTTCTGTGACAAAAATACCCCCATGTGGAAAAAATAATTTTTTTACATTGGATATGCTCTGAATTGGTATACACTGTGTTTAAAGTTTCAAGCTGGTCCACTTAAAATGATTATAGGCTGGTTCGCAATAACCGGGAAGGAAACCAGAATGGGAATGACATTTTAAAAATACTTGTATTGCAATGTGAGCGTTCACAATTAACAGAAAGCTTCCTGCGTTCTGGTAAAGGGAAAGACTTAGTCAAGTTCTTAACTTTTGCACCCCCATTCCTGGGAATTACATACTAGATCCACAGAATCTTCACCATAGAAATTATTTAAGTCAAAGCTGGGAAAATGAAACCTCAAGAAATTCTGGCAAATGTGCATCCTGTCCTAGTCAGATCCATGGAGTATTGATTTACATTGTGAAAGTGTCATTGTAGTTGTTTATATGCAAATAATAATTGGCTATCGCCTTAGAAAGCAAGAACAGCAAAACCCAGTAGAAATTACTTTTAGTACGTAATTGATTAAGGAATAATGTTTGGTAAGACAATTTTGATAGAGGAATCTGAAATAATAGAAAATGAGAAAACGTTTGCTCTTATCAGATTTTGACAGCTAACTGCATTATGATGACTGAATGTAAGCAGGTAAAAAAATGTAACATTGGCCAATTTCAAACAAATGACATGCCAAGACACACAATTGACTTTCCACTTTGCTGTCGATGTGCACTTCCATTCTTGTTAGTGGTGTATTCTGAATCAAATGTTGCATTCTGTTTTTCTTTCCATTGAAGTTTCTTGTCTTGGGTTATTATAACACAGCTTTATTTTTGGAATAAAGTGTGTTCAGCAAGAACTGATATGTACACATCTTTCAATGCTTATTTAGGAAGTAGAAGTTTAAGGAGGAAAAAAGGAGACGTCTTATTCTCGTTATGATAGTGATGCCTCCTTTAACAACAGCTAGGTTTATGATGTAGTTTTTGAGTCTTACCTATTAAAATACTAACCTGAAATGTTACTTAAATTACTTTATTGCTTGTATATTGATGTGGTACTGATATTTTTGTGTTTACATTTAGTACTATTACTTCAGGTATAACTATCTTTACTGGATCATATTCAGAATTTTGCAACATCATGTGGATTTTAAAACTAGATTTCCTTCACCATTTATCAAGTAATAAAATAAGATTAATGATCCAAGTAGATCATTGAAAACTTCACTATTTTGAGTCTTTTACCTTGAACATGTTTCAAAGGCATGGTGCCTCCATCATCAGCTAAGAACCACTGATGTGATTCCTGCCTTCGATGCAGATATTGCTTCCAGCTAGTTAATTTGGAGATGAAAGTGTTGTCAGATGGAATGCTAAAATTTAATAGGTGATCCTTGTTCTTCTGTATCAGTTTTCATTTCTCATGTCATCAACATTGGTTTCCAGACTGCTTTTATTAATTTTGCTTCTTAATGGATGTCGTGATTTGCTGCCCAAAAATGATATGAAAGTGCAGATTTTTCCAGTTATATTTTATATTGCTCTGATGTTCTAAAGTTGTATATCAATACTCCTTGTTTTCTCTATCTAACTTAGTTTAAGAAAAAGTATATAAATGGAAACCTAATATGGGTAGTGTAAGAATTCAATTACCTGGGGGTGAGATTCTCATGTAATGGAAGGCACAGACTAAATATGTACAAATGAAAGGAAAAATAGCCATAAAAGCTGTTGGAATATGCTTATATAAAACACCCTTGTTGACAATGAAATGTCTGGAAAGACACTCTGAAGCGATAGTTGAATAAAAGATGTTTGGAGTAGAAATTTGGGGGCGGCCAGTGGGATGGTTAAAATTTGATATGGTACATAGCATGTTCTGCAGAGACGTTTTAGGATTACCTAAGAGTTCACCAGGTGGAGTAAGACTAGCAGAACTAGGAAGGCTATGGAGAAAAGGTTTATTAGCGGAGAGAATTTTGAAATATTGGTACAGATGTTTAAAATTGGATGACAATAATAGTTAAGGGATGTAATGGGAAGAGAGTTGGTTTAGAGGGGTGGAAAATATGGTTGGCAGCTGATCACTTTGGGAGAAGTGTGACATTGCCACATGTGAAAAGGTGGAGCGAAGTCACATGCAGTAATAAGAGAAGTATTACTGTGTTACTTAAGCAAACACTTGATGTACATTGCTAAAGCTAACAAGTAAAGTAATCTGAAAGTAATACAAACCTTGCGCAGACCAAGTAAAAAGAAAAACAAAAATACACTAAATTATAAATACACTAAATTATATTCCTGCTTTGGTGACTCAACACTTCCCGTTTGTTATTGGTTGACTTTTACTATTCGTACTTTGTTCTTTAAGTGACATTTTGACTAAGCGCCAATAAAATAACACAATCGCTATAATTGAACTACGGGAACTGAAATTGCCATCACCAGCGTGAGAGTAAAACTCTCTACTGAAGCTATAACATCAACTTAGAGGCTTTTTCCTTCCTTAACGCTTACCTCGTCCTGGTTCTGATATGTTTTGAAACACATGCTGATACAATAAACAAAAGAGGCACAAGGGGAGTTGGACGGAGAGCATTAAAGGCTCTTCGCAGAATCCCTTGTTAAAACAGGAGTTCCATCCACATCCATATCTCTGCAACCAATTAATGTAGGAAGTTGGCTTTTAGACTGCAAGCTTCAAAATAAAATGCTCTTTGTGAACAGGTTATTCTCGTTCCTGGAGTGCAAGTGATATTTGCATCGCCGGCTTTACAGTGTGCTTTCACAGCATCTTAACTGTACAACGCTGCAAGGCAGGGCAAGCCTGTCATTGGATTTTGTGATAAACAGCTCCTCTGACCACCCGTCATCAAATTTTGTCTGCTATAGAAGAGAAGTGCACAGGAGAAATTTGGCTATAAGGTGAAAACGATAGCTGTGGAATTTAGAAAGAAATGAGAGAAGGTAGACATAGAGAAGCAGATCTGGGCTAGTTTTGAGGACAAATGCTCCTAAATTTGTATAAAATAATTAAAATTAACTTGGGGGGGGTGGGGACATATGTAGATGTGTGTGATCAGTTTGAAAGAGTAGTTATGCATAGATGCAAACAGCAGCATAATTTCTAGAATGAATAAGCCATAACTGTAAAGAAAGTTGCATTATGCATAAGAAAGTGGATGATATTGCATGTTCCACTCACTACTAGAGTGGGGAGAGAGAGAGCATATGGGATAAAAATTGTAATAATCTACAGGATAATGTAGTAAATTAAAATGCTAGCAGATACAGGAGAATAGAAAATTAATGGGATAGCTGCATTTTAATGAAGAGTGAGGGACAAGTGGATAATGAACATAGGATATGTGCAAGAATAGGGGGTATGTTTGTAATGTGGAGATTCATTTTAGTGGCTGTATTCCATATATACAACCAGGGGATAAGTTGTGGAAGAGCCAACTTTTTTATGTTGTAGGTTTCTAAATGTATTATATATAAGTATTTGTAAATGCATATTTTATGAAGAAATAAAACTCATTCAGTAATTGATGCATGTAGCTTCCTTAACAACTCATGGCAGCTAATTTATAAATGCCTGCCCCCCTCCCCTCCCCTCCTTTTTGGCCTGTAGTACAAATGTTTAAAATGATGTAACTTAAGCTGCTTTGGTTGCCACATTTTTTTTTTTATTTCTTTTTATCCTGCACAGGGGTGCAACAATTGCTAGGTAGAGCAAATGGTATACACACTGCCAAGTTAATCCACAATTTTTTTTTACTATACTGGGGTCATGGTGCTTTAATTGTTGGTACAAGTTTTTTCTTCTATTTTCTGTAATGTGATGTTTTCCTTTTGGTTTTCAAATTTCCAGATATTTTTGTAAATAGTTGTACGAAACCATTCGTATGGGAAGCAAAATCTGCATCAAAGCCAAAAATGGCATCAGTGGCTCTTAGCTGATGTTGGAGGCACCATGCCTTTGAAATAGAGGTAAATACTCTGAAGTTACTGAAATTTTCAAGTTGTATTATTATTGCAACAATAGTGTGTTTCACAGTGTCTTCCCAATTGGTTTATAAAATTATATTAAAATAAGAGTATTTGCAAAACACCTTCACCTGAAACAGGTTTGGGAAATCTTGCTCCCATTCGTAGTTACATCTCACTTAGGCCTGGGTTTATCTCCTTGGGTTGTATTGGTTTTTGTTTGCCACCTCCTGTTTGGTGAACAAGTATCATCCATCAGCAGAAATTCAAAATGCAAGAATTTTCTTCGTTTTGAATAATATATTTTCTTCCATACATCAGGTTCTAAAGATATATTATACCTACTTTAACAATTGGACCTCAACTTCCTACATTACTGGTGATGAGTCTCTTTGCAATGATGTGTGAAACTTAATATTTGACAAAATAGATTGTAATAGAGAATTATTTTTGTGCCAAACATTTTAATGTATGTAGTGCAATATTTTAAATTGTCCCACTATAAACCCAATATTTAAACCAGTTTTAACATAAAATTAATTTAAGATTGGACTAAGGTAATTTTTTCACTCTGTATGACAGCAGCAAGATCGAATAATTACTCCATATAAAGCGCTGTGGGAGCAGAAACCAATTGGAATATGCCTTGGACTCCGCCAAAATTGTTCTTACAACTCTGTTATACCTTGCTGACAACTGAAACCTCCCCACCCATGATTTTGACAGAAGCAAATAATGAATGGACTTGGCAGAATGTAAAGCATCTGTTCCATTCATTGTATCGTTGCTAAAGCATTTCCAAACCAAAAGTGTGGAAATATATTTTTCTACGATCTGTGTTTTGTTATTTATTGGAAGATTGCCGGTCAAGAGCTCATTACAAGCTGTCGCTGTGCTTGACATTTGAATATGTGCATGGTGCCTTCATGAAACCAAGAATCCCACAGCTTTAGAGAAGTGAGCATAATGAACCAGAGGTGACAATATTCCTAAATAAAGCTATTAAACAAATGCAACAGGAATTTTAATTCAGTGTGTGCATGAGCTTTAAGCTTGAGGCTAAATGGTATTTTATTTTATGGTAGATGATAACTTATTGTGATAATTCTTGTGGCAGACTTAAAAATATTTGAATGCCTTATATTCTTTCTATACTTTTTTTCATGTGTTAAACTTCAGAAAGGATATTATATCAATATATCTATGTTTTAACTTGATAAAATTATATAGATCTGCGAACTTGGGAAAATTCTCATTGGTGTGCAAACCTTTATATAATTGTATTCAGTCCTTGGATACAGGTGTCAGTGAACACTAAGAATTTTACTGAGCATAGAGTGGTCCAGTCCAAACAATGAGAGTCTGAAAACTATATGGCCTTGAATTCAAAATAACAAGTTATGGTAAAATTGCTTAGTTACTACACTGGCCATTTCCACTTCACTTGGAAGCAATAACTGGAAGAAATGGACCATTTGCTTAAACATAATGGATATGTCATCAGGTAAGTGTAGTACTAAGGAAGAATTTTGTGTTCAAGTCACAATGACAAGTTCATTTCTGTATGATTTTATTTAATTGTAAACATTTATTTTTGAAGTAATCAAGAGCTGTGTGTCTCCATAGTGCATTATCTTCCCTGTCCACAATGACATTGATATTTCTTTTCACAAAAGATAATCCCATTTCTAATAGCAAAGAATGGCAGCTTGTTCACTTAGTAAGTCTTGTTGACAACACTTTACACTGTATTAACTCCTGGTGGTTCATGGCAAAAAAAGGTTATGAATAGCCAGTTTCAAACTTAAGAAAATAATCTATCTTTCCCAAAACTGTTAGCTTTTTTGCATCACCAGTCTCTTCAAATTTTTTTCACACATGCACGACTAGCTTCTGAAACACCGCTATACTTTGCAGTAATTCCATGAAGTCATTTACAGGAATGCCTGGATTATGCTCCATTAACTTGTGAAACACATCTAAAATAGGAAAGGTAGAATCAAACTGAAAAATTCACTGCTATAGCCAGGAGTTAAACCACAGATCTTCCATTTTTAGTGTAGTTGCTCTAACCAACTGAGCTGCAATGGTAACATGTGTATGATATTAAATTCCCCAAATGATTTGCATTTTCCCTGTAAACCACAAGGAGATATCAATTTATTTGGAGATGACATACCTCAATAGCAGCTTTACAATGCTAAGTATTAAGTCCTGGGCTTCATAGTTAACTTTGAAGTCAATCAATTGTAATTAATTATTCTGTCATACAAGGTTGTAAAGGTAATATCAGATATTTAGAATAATTTGTTTCTCACCACTTGAATAGATTACCTTTATGGTGTCTTTTGTAACCCTAAATGCTCATTTAAGCCACTATTGCATTTGCACAAGCCACATGATTGCTGCTGTATTACTTTCATTCAGTCATTAATTTCAGTAAATGGTTGGTTACCTCTTCCAAACAGTGAAAATGTATATTGCAATGAAATCATGAAACACACATTAGCACGTTTTAAAAGTAATAACGTAAAGAAAAGATGGAAGCTATTTTCTACTCTTAAACTGAATGTTGTCGAGGGTAATTCTTGTGGTGATGTGTGTGGATCTGCCTGTCATCTTTGTTTACCTTGTATGCATCTTATTTTGGAAAGAGTATAGTAGTTCCTCAGATTGTCTAGCCGAGACACTTAGATATTCTCAAATTATACGTTGCAGCACCCAGGGTTGCTGCTAAGTGTTCCAAAAGGCACCATGGCTGTTTTGCTACTTTTGTATGACAACCCTCACCCTTACTGGTATGTTTGTTGAAATATTCTTAGTTAAAGTTTTCTTTTTAACCGACTTATTTGAAGGGTTAAGTTTTCTAAACAGCTCCATACGGGATAACAACATACATTTTTCAGCTCTTCAGTAAAAAAAAAGACTTAAAAGTGTTCATCAACCACCTATAAAATGTGAGTTCTATTTTAAAGAACATCACTCTAAAGATGAAATCAAATCATTACAGTGGCTAAGTGATCCTATTAATGCTGAGGCACCTGCAAATTTATTGCCAGTTCTTACCATGATTGAGTGTGGTTTTTCTGCAATTGCGTTTCAAAATCAATATACAGCTAACTTGAGTATCAAAACGGAAATTTGTTTATTCATAAAAAATTACACCTAAATACCATGAATTGGCCATGAATAGACAAGCGCATCCCTCTAATTAGGACAGATAGTTTAAAACTATGTTTTATGAAGTCGATATAAAATGCAGTTTTTTAATTTTAATTTATTACACACCCTAAGAAAATGTGGGTACACTCTTGTATCCTGAGCATAGTTTTTTCTTCTTCAGAAAAATGCAATGTTTGTTGTGCATATTGTGTTATAATTTTCAATTGCTATGGCATGATTGATTTCAAGGCATTTATGCTCGCACATAAAAGCTGAAAAGCACTCCTTTTCGTTTTCAAACTAAATATAAATTGAGTTAAAATTATATTCCTAAATGAAAGTAGAAATCATCTTAACATCAGGGGTTTAGTAAACCCTCCACTAACGGCATGGATGATTGCAAATGCCTAGTCAAATTTTCAGTCCCAAGCATCCAACATTTAACCCCACAAAACCTCTCCTGTCTTGCAGGTTCAATTTAACTCCAAAACTTCCTTCACCTCTGCCCACACATTTTCAATAGGATTCAACTCTGGTGAGCCAGGAGGCCAAACAATCGCTGATGTTTTTGCAAGAACCAGTTTGAAACCTGCTGACTTGTGTGGACAGGGTAGTTACCCTGTTGGAATTCAATCATTCCATCGGAATATGCAGTCCTTACAGAAGGAACCATGAGGTTTTCGAGGATGTCTGTAAACTGGTGGGTATTTAATGTCTCATCAAGCTGCCGCAACACACCTAGATTATCTCGCGACATCCAACCCCCACGCGACCTTGGCGATCCATTTTTGCGTCGTAGCATTTTCCTCTGGGGCGGTAGACAAATTATTTTCCACCCCCATTTTTCATTGAAACTGTCACCTCGTCTGTGAATATAACCCTATTCCAGTTACGGTTGACATTTTCTTCTACATATGCGAGACGACATAATCTGTGATCCTAGCTGCCAATCGAGCAAAGAACCATGCTGTAACCAGACGACGCAGGGCTGTGTGGATCGACCCAGGCAAATTAAAATTACTTCAATTGTACACACATGCTGGAAGGGACTACTGTCTTCTGCTTCTAGAAATGCACTGTCCTGCTGAGGATTGGACAAATATTTTCCACACAACCCCGGTCGACGATGAGCAATCCCTTACCTCGATAACCATATCCACCTCGCAGCTGTAGATATACAGACTTCAAGTGCTCTTGCTGCCTGAGACAAATTATCCAGCAATGTTCCCTAACTCCGTGTGGCTTCGTCTTAATGTGTGCGCTCAGTCATAACAAAAGCCAGGATGATTGCTAGTCATATCATGCAGAACTCCAAGACCCTGAGGTTTGCGGGCGCATGATCACGCCAGCACCGTTCATAATTGAAGAACGAGACAGTTTGCACATCCAATATTAAGTCAAATATGTGGTGTAGTTTTTCTCTTTAGAATTCTTACAAATGTGCCATTTATTTTGAAAACGAAAATAGTAATTTGTATTTTTTTGCATGAAAGCCTTAAAATTAATAGGTAGGTACCTTACACATGGAAAACATCCACATTGACATATATTTAACAATTTATATTTCTCCAACAAATTATTTATCTACTTCCGTGTTACACATAATTTAAAACCTTATAAAATATAAAACAATAAAAATTCAATTTTAGACATAGTTTAGGTTTGTGCTATAAAGTCTTTTAACTTTCGGATCGAACTCTATATTGGTTTGTGTTGGGAATGCCACCAGAAATAATTTGTAGATTAAGGGAGCCGCGGATTTAAAATGACAACTGCAATAATCTGTTAGCGTGACGTCATATACATAAATTGCGAAATAGGAGGAATGTGTGCACATTATGTCAGTGCATTTATGCCATTCAGCGTGCAGTAATTGTTTGTTGTGAAAGTTAAATAAGTCGTGCTTGTATTTGAGTTATGGGTTTAGCCACTGGATCCGTAAGATGAGTGAATCTGAAAGTGATACATCAAGCGTGTTTAATCAACTTTTACGGTCCTCTCTATTTAGCATAAACCAGAACTTGTTAAAAAACAGAAGACGAACAACGTGAACTGCTTGCGTATGTATTTATAGTAAAATAACTCACAGTCCAGCAAGAGACTACGACCAGCGCAGATCAAGAGAAGAAGAGGATCTCATCCAGATCACTGAGACCCACTTGTCGCAGGGAGAAACTGTAGGAAGTCGTTCACCAATTGCAGCCCAGAATACGGATCAGCGATTCCCGTCTTCTGCTTATTTTGCAGCCTCATTAGGTTGTACATAACGGCCATAGCCAACGTCCCCTTATTACGGAAACTGTTAACGGCGGCATATTGCGTCTTACCGCTCTCCGGTGTCCGTGCCTTTTTGGCGCCTACGTACTCCCTTTGTCACTCTTTGACTTGCTTTCTTTATAGACACTATCTTATAGGCACGTGCTTATTTTTCGGTTGCAGGGACACTCACTTTGAGAAGTATTCCTTCAAATGTGCAAAGATATTCTACCTGCATCTCTCTTCCTCATATATATATTTTGTATATATAATTAACCCTTATAACCCAACCGCGATTAAAAAGAAAAACCATGCAAGTCCTTCGCTCAACCGAAGTTGGTCAAGGTGACGTGGGTCAGGCCCAGGCTCTCAGGCAGTTTGCTCCGGATGCCACTGTCATCGAAAGCTGATGATTGTCTTCTTAACTGTCCTTCCGCCTGGCCTACTGATCTCGCCTCTAACCCTTCAGTTGTCTCAACATCCTCTATCTCCTTTTCCAACAGCAATGCATCTCGCTCTCCTACTCTTGCGTCCATACACTACACCACCCACTAGTCTCCCCCCCCCCAACAGCTCCCTAAACTGGAACATATCCCCTGGAAGTTACTTCAAAACTTTGCACCAGTACGACTCCGCGAAGTCGGGCTGCGACAACCCGACGGAGCCAACGGAAGCATAGGCCACACGCCTCCTATACAAGCTACCGTGTCCATCAAAATATCGGGTTTCCCTCAGACATGCGCAGAAGTGAGAACCCCGATTTATGGCATCAAAATCAGGTGCTCAATTCAATGGCTGAGTTTGATCGTCGTCATCCTAACCAAGCTCGGATATCGGGAGATTTAAAGATAAGAACCCGTTCTCAGCAGACTACTGAGCAATGGTTCTCTTTCTACAAAGTAAGAATAACAACGGTGCACCTAGGGAGATGCCTACGGGTAAAGAAGTGCATTTACGCCCACAAAGCTGAGAACGAGCTCTCGAACCACCTTATTGCAATGGGGATAAATTCTGCTCACGTAACAGAGCTTTTCTGGGTCAACAGGGAATTTTCACATCTACGAATGCGTCGTCCTCCGTGGAGTAGTGGTTACCATCCTCTAGTTCCCGAGGTTGCGGGTTCAAACCCGGCGGAGGGTGGTGGATTTTTTCTGACGTAACATAATACTGGTGGGTATTTAATCTATGTGACGCATCATTCTTGTCCGAAGCAATTCGACTTCCGCGCTAAACGCTCCATCACTCAATAAGTTCTCCGCACCACCAATACACACAAGAGCACCCGGTGTGTATTCCTAGATAAGGAACGTGTTTTTGAATGGCATTGGCAGCAGGGGCTGCTGAGGAAGCATTCCCAATAGAATTTCCAAGACACTGCCATAAAACTAATCGCCATCAGCCTTCACCATTGCTAATCTCAATCATGCGCCAAATCCTCTCTCAAACCGGCGCTCCATTCAAGCCTGCGTCCCTCAAGGAAGCATTCTGGGCCGGACCCTCTTCAACATATTAGGTATATGAAAGATATCCTTAAATCTAAAAACATAATTTTTCCCCTCTATGGAGATAACACTGTCTTAGTGGCCCAATCCTGAGATCCCAAACTCATAACATCACTCTTAGAGCGCGCACTCTCCTTCCTCGAGTACTGGCTAACCAAATGTCACAGAAAAGTAAATCCCCACTAAATCACAAGCGATCATCTTTACACAAAACGAGTTAAACACAGACAGGAGCACAAACAATTACACCGATTCAAATCTTCGGCTCTCCCTTCCTTTTGACAGCTACTGCAACTTGGTTAAGCGTTTGTCATTAATTAAGGTTCAATCTGGAAACGCCAAGTACAAAACGCACGCCAGAAATCCAACCCTCAACTCTGCAAAATGTATCCTTTCATCAACTACAGTAGCTCATTACAACTCAACATGGGACTAGGTTTGTACAAAGCGCTCATCCGTCCCGTCATTACTTATGCAGCCCTAGTATAGGGTTACGCAGTAAAAAGTCACAGTAAAAGAGCTCCAAGCTCTACAAAAGGAAAAAAAGACACTACGTATTATTTCCAAAGACCCTATTACTTGCCTTCTCTAAATTTCTCCAATAGGAACTACTAGAACATATAATATAGAGTATGTAATTAGAAATGTTTCTACCGACCACTACATCAACTGCGCCAAAAGCCCAAAACATTCATAAAACTCTTGGTTCCTATGATGATGAACAAGCACCAACGCCGCTCTCGTTGTTGGACTGCGACCTTACATCTGTTGCCATCCAATACTATCTAAACAAGCTAGTCCCTCCATAAAATCAAACTCTAATGCATTTTGTAAGAACCCTTCACCGTATGCTACAGCACTACCACCTCAACACCCTGCAAGGCTACGTTTCACATTCCGAAAGAACTCAAAATCAGCCCTTCGGCATCCGACGGTAATGTCGATCTAGATCTGTCATTTAACTTCGCCGATGCATGCCACCCAACCCATCACGTCATTGTGCATAGTTTTAAGCATATTGCTCTTATTTCATTCCTTAAATATGCATCTCTCAAGCTCTATGTGAGCTGTTCTGTTGACCGTATTTATTGCAGGGACAAATCACCTTGGAACAGCAAGGATCCTGGTTATTTGGCAAGGGCGGCGTAGCGTCAATGGATGTGGTGGAAGCATTGTTCCCCCTTTTAATCTCAATAAAACCCTTTATTATATGGCGTTTATTAAGTGGTAAATGAATGCAAATAGATATACGTATACATATCTCGCATTCTGGGTTATATGTACAACGTTTTGGCACCGAGTTTGAACACGCGTGATGTCAGATATTAACATCCAACCTTTCTATTGCTCATCACGGCTTGGTAGGAAAAAGTGAGATGGTGTAAGAAAAAGTTTAAAGGAAGAAAAGAAAGGGGTAAGAACTTGAAAAGGGTGCTTGCCTTGTCTTACGCTTAGGACAGTGATAGCTAGATCTCAAACGGCAAACGCTTGATACAGTGGTAAGCGATGAACAATAATTATCAAATAAACAAGTAGTTCATGATTTACTAGCGTAATTTTCATAGACGTTATGGCAGAGTCATTGTGTAATCTTCTGTCATTGATCAACTTTTACAAACACCATTTAGTGCAATGACGTTCAGCGATAAATTTCACTAATAAAGAATGGTCCTCCAAAGCCTCTTCTTAACTTGCAAACAAAGATAAAGGCATGCGTTAGCCTCTTTAATATGAATTTGTGTGAGGGTATTCCTGGGTTGGGCCGTGTGAAACACCAAAATGTTCTGTTGACCATGCTGACAATGTATTTTACAAAGAAAGACAATTTTTAATAGTACTGAATATGATGATAAGGCGGACAAATGACATAGGAATGTTACTAATGTCTTTTCTTAAAGAACTAGTTGTTTAACAAGAATAATACAGGAATTGAATTCGCTCTCAGGAGTCAATATAAAGTTGCAATTGAAAGACACAATGAATTAGTATGGCAAAATGGAAAATTTGTCGGATATTTGATCACTGCAGTTTTAAGCTCGCAAGTTCTTTTACGAATCATGATGAAAGCAACTCATCTCCGTTTAGATGCAATTACAATGAACTTTCAAAGTGTTGACGCACAATGATTTGAAATTACATAATAATTTAGAGTCATCAGGATCGTTCCGAGAGTCTTCTTCTGACATACAAAATGCAAGTGCAAGCTGTTTCCGAATTAACTATACTTGAAATAAATAAGGAAATATCCTATGCTAGTTTTGTAGCTTTAATCGTTGACTAAATTTCAGATATCACTATGAAGTGTCAATTGTCTTCAATGATTAAGTATGTCACAGGTGATGGTGAGGTTGAAGAACGAGTTTTGTTCTTCACAGATGTGAGCAATACCTTTCTGCCACTTCGCTCTAGGTATAATCACGGTGTTGGACTGCTCCACGAGTATGAATGTGTTTCTAAACTTGCGCCACAGAACTATGATAGTGCTGCTGTAATAGCCGGGCAATATGGTGGTTTGCAAGAAAAGTTCAGTAGCATTATAAAAATGGCTTATTTGTCCATTAAAGAAGTAAGGGGTTTCTTTGCTGCTCTTCCCAACTTTGGAATAATATATATTTCAGTCTACTAAGAGAACAGAGGCATTGGACAGGCATCTTAAGAAACTATTTCGTCCGTAACACCAACTCGTTGGCATGATCAAAGCCGCCTAGTTGAAACTGTCTACAAATATAAAGTTAGGATTCAAAGCCTTGTTGTTTCTATTATTGCAAATCCAAATGAATGGGATATGGAAACAATTTCTTCTGCCCATGGTCTCCTTTTGCTTTTAAACGATTTCAGTATCACGTTGAAAGACTTTTTCTTGATTTTTCCTCATTCTAATGCTCTCTCCAAACTTAAATATTTGACGTAACATTTTACAGTAAAAAGATCAATTTACAGTTTAAAGATCACCTCCAACGTTTGAGAAACAATTTTGATCAGCTCTGGACAAAAAAAAACATAATACCACTTATTGTGATCGCCAATCGCGCGCCAAAAGAATTCGTACTGATTTAATGAAAGGCGAAGAAATAAAATTTTCCTATAGATAGCTTTATATGAGATCATTAATACACTACACTATAGCGTTTCCGAACGATTTCCAGAGGACCAAAACTTTGGTTTTTTACTCTCATTGATTCATAATCAAAATATTCCCAGAAAGAGCGTTTTTATGTCTAAAAGAGAATTGCGGAGCTTTGTTTGACTTGTGGCTTTGAAAAGTGAATTTGTGGTATTCTATTCGGATGTAAAACGTTGATAAACACTGTGAATGGTTTATATCAGTGCATGCAAAAACAAGACCTGACATCTGTTTTCCCACAAACATCATAACTTTGTGAGCTAATATTAACTATACCAACAACCAGCGCGGCAAATGAACCATTATTTTCCGCTTTAAAACGAATAAAAATCTATTTAAGAAGCTCCCAGAGCCAGACTAAATTATCCCGCTTGCACTGACGAGTACCGAGAAGTCCCTGCTAACCAAACTACAGATCACACAGCGATTCCAGGATGATGTTATTAACCCATTTGCAAAGAAAAATTGAAGAATTGGGCTGCATTACAAAAACTGAGGTAAGATTTTTAACATAGCAAACTTTTACTACTGAAGCATTAGTGATATTTATTATTCATGTAAAACGTTTCGTCATCTTTATTTAACTTTGGAAACATTCTTGCTTTCCTCAAATCGAAACTTGTTAAAGCAGGATTTACTTACTGCTTGATGAACGAAAACGTGAAAGTATTTTAAAACGCAATGAAGCTGTAACCTAGAAGCGCGAAATACCTACTCGTATTCTGAAGAGCCTGACAGTAACTGCTGCTTTTTAAGGTAATAAGAATTGACATTTAGAGGGCACAATGAAAACTCCGAATACAACTATTTAGAGCTAATTAATGTGTTGTTCGAGTTCGATGAGAAATTACAAGCGCACCGTCGATCGCCACGGTGTTCGCCCAACACATCAAGACGTATTTGTTCCCCAAATTATCTCCGCTAATACGAATGAACTAATAAAAACGTCCACGGTGTTAATGCTAACCGATTTAAAGACCCAAGTTAATGAAACGACCTTTGTTGCTATTTTACTTCATGAGATTTTCGACATCATAAATTATTCACTGTCAACTGTATTCAGATATGTATATAAGGGTCGCATTTTTTTTATAAAGGTTTGTAGGATTTAGCGACGTAAATGCAGCTAGATCAGCTGAATAAGTAGCAAAACTTGCAATAGAATACCTTGTACGATTTGAATGCAAAGAGCAAGTGGCAGCACAGACCTATGATGGGGCTACGCTAATGACGTTTCATTTAATAGTGTGCAAGCAAAGGTAAGGGTTTAGGATTAGTCAACCGGGGAGGCCACTATAGCACACCACTACACGTAGGCCATAGTGTCTGCTTTGTGCTTCAAACGATACCCCTGGGTGGAGGGGTGAAGGGGCAACCAGACACGGTGACGATCCGCACTAGCAAGTACTACACAGAATAACAACAATCCTGACCCCACCACATGCCCGCCTTAGCTACGTTCAACATGGCGGTCCGGAAATGAAAGCCACTCCTCAATAAGGGACCCCAGCCAGCCAAGCGCCAGGGAGAAATCGTTCCTCAGCGCAAATTCCACCGTCCCACAGCAACGCACCAATCGCCATCGCTTGGTCCTACAACCCGTAACAAGCAGACTAAAGGAAGTGATGCGGACAGGAAATGATGCACAGAAAATTTGTGGTAGAAAGGAACATCCCAGAATTCGCCTAAGGACCTCGCGAAACCACGAAAAAGCCCAAGTCCAGAGTGGTCGACACGATGGAAATAGAGCCCGAGAGCTCCAGAATGCGAGGCTCATAGGTTACCGTTGAGCCATCTCGCCTGCTAAAGGAAAGGGAAGTGGCTTGCATGGCATA
The DNA here is from genome assembly GCA_030765065.1 of Deroplatys truncata. Lineage (NCBI taxonomy): Eukaryota > Metazoa > Arthropoda > Insecta > Mantodea > Mantidae > Deroplatys > Deroplatys truncata. Next base: position 57,714,283 of record CM060979.1, on the reverse strand, counting down.
TTCGTTCATTGTTACGCCAACAAGCATAATTTAGTGCTATCGTGTGTAATAGCTTTGTTTGCAGAGCGATTTTTTTATTATTTATTTTTCTGGAGGGGGGCCGCAAATTTTAGTAGAAGATCTTTATGAGTACATTTTTGGAAAATTCAGAGGATTGGGACCAACTGACATTATTGCAGCTCATGGATTTCTTATGAGGTTAAGAAATAACCAATTTTAAATTCCTACTGTATCGGTTTCAAGAGGATTTTCGATGACAGATGTTACGTTTTCTTCGTCCATAATATCGTGCAGTCACATTAGATGTCTTTTCAAATTTTTCGGTATATACCCTTAGGCAAAACTGTTGAACGTTACGTTCAATTAGTGCTGGATTTAGGCCTTGGCGATTACCTCGGACGGCATTCTCTAACTCACAGGTACATACACAATTTACAATGAAATTTGTTATTGAACCTTTTTAGTATTCTTTACTCAGGCAGAAGTTTGTTCCTGAATAACCCGTGGAATTCGTATACTGTCGTTTTGTAATGACATTGTGACTGCCAGAGTATGCATTGTGCACTACATGCACCCATTTTGCGGTATTCCTTCATTCATTAAGTAATCGGGACATTTCGTAGTAAAGGGTGGGCAACGTTTATTTTGTTGAGTTGGCTACAATTGTAAATGTTTATGTTTAATATTCCAATATATGGCTGATGTTTTGTGCTCTTGTAAGTGAAACTACATTGTAAAATCAGATTCTTGCGGAATTTAAGCCCAGTCTGGTATAATATTTACGCAGTTGTTATTACAAACACTTAATCAAAATGGCTATGATGCAAAGGCGTACCAATGTAAGTAAATTATACATAACACCAAAGTATTTGACCACTTTGTGTTTTAAGTGTGTTTGTGTTTATGGATAAAACGAATACTTTTCATTGCAGGTTCGTTTACCGCCGGAGGTGAACCGAATCTTATACATACGAAATCTTCCCTATAAAATTACTGCTGAAGAAATGTACGATATATTTGGGAAGTATGGAGCAATAAGGCAAATAAGGGTGTAAGTACATTAGTTATGCCGTTTGGTGTAATGCTATTCCCTAATTGTTTAGTTGCTTTATATTAAATTAAACGTATGTTTAATATAATAACTAAGCAGCTCATTAACAGTGTGTAATTTGCTAGTAATTTAAGAAACTCACTTTGCAGTGAAGCAAGATAACAGAAAAAAAGGTTGCACATTTGGTTGCATCTGTAGTGCTACTGAACATTTTATATGTTGCTATAGAGTATGGGAGATCCCTAATCATTTTGTATATATTACAGCTGTAATTATTTAATTTCCAAGAGTGTAAACATATATAACTCCACAGAAGTAATGTCCAGATTATATTTTTGGTTACTTAAATATTACTTTGAGCCATGTCTTATGCTTCTTTATCTCTTTTTCCCATTAGTTGTCCACATTTATTAATAATTTACTTTTTATAGCTTTTTCTGAGCATCCCATATATTACATTCCTTTTTCCGCATTTTTCCATTTCATTGCAATAATGAACCATTGTAGTCCTTCATTCATGCATTAAAGTATGTGTTCTGTATATTCTTTCAGACCACTGCCGCAGTGGATGCATATTTTGTTGAAAACAATTCTTATTTCAGTTTTGATATAAGTGCCCTTGGAAATAGTGAAATTGTCGGACCCTGCGCTAACCTGCCATATCCAAGCATTTTCTAATTCCCCTCCGTACATGATGGTTCCCCCATGGCTGAAGTAATTGGCCTGGGTGGGGTGGGGTAGGTCACATGGTCAGAGGTGCTGGAGGAGTGAGCCTTAGCCATATTGGAGGGAGAAAGTGTTGGAATCTAAATTTGCGGCAATATGATGGATTTATGATTGTTCACATTGCTTGACACCTTCCTTTTGTTAAACAATACATTGTTTTGAAGGAAAGGGTTAAGGAAAGAAAAGTTTGCACATGAAAAGAATACATTGTAATTTATTTATTTTAAAGCAATGGGGAAAGGAAAGGTTAGTTTGCACGTGAAAGGAATACAGATTATTTTATTTTACAGCAACGGGGCAAGGAAAGGATAGTTAGCACATGGAAGGAACACAGTTTATTTTAAAAGTAATGGGACATGGGAAAGATAGTTTGCATGTGAAAGGAATACCATTTATTTTATTTTAAAGGATTGGGGCAAGTAAAGGATAGTTTACATGTTAAAAGAATACAATGGAGAAATTAAATAACAGTGGGGGCAGTCATGTGGTCGCATGGTTAGGTATCATAGGTACAGTCATGTGGTAGGAGATGAAACAGTGGTGGGGACACCTTTTTGGGAAGGTAATCGGAAAATGGCGAGATATGGCAGGTAAGTGCAGGGTCCCGACTATTTCACTATTAGCTATGCCCTTATCCATTTTGTTTTTATTTGCTAATTGTAATTTTCCCTCTCCTGGTTTTGGGTTTTATTAACACCAATGTAAAGAATCTTAATAAAAACCTTTTCATTCAGACCATCCATCAATTTTTAGGTTTCTAACTCTTTAGAATTTATGCTTGTTTCCTCTTAGAAATACTGTTATTCTTCCTTAGTATTCATACTTGCCTTTAACACCTACATAATTCTAAGTTACTTTCCTGTGCCTTTGTCCATCTACCATTTTATAACAATTTCTCTCCTATTACATTCTTTCAATTCTTATAATTTTGTAATTGTGTGGCAATAAAACTCCCTCTCTTTGTATTGGCAATCATCTCTCATCCATGATAATTAGGATAATGGTTAGGACACTGTTGTGGTTTATATGTTCTCCCTAGTTTCTATTTTATGATAATCCTGATGAGGGAATATTGCAATCAGTGGCAGCTGGACTAGAATTTATAGGTCAAAGATAGTATTATTACACCTACACCACATGAATATGGTATTGTTTCAGTGTTTAAGAAAAGCTGTATTATTATTATTATTATTATTATTATTATTATTATTATTATTATTATTATTATTATTATTATTATTATTATTATTATTATTATTATTATTATTATTATTAAATATAGGTTAAATGTGAATATGAAACACATATCTTTGGCGGGTTATAGTGCATAATAGTGGCAATGGATGGTGTGGGAGGACCTCAGTCCGGCTTGAAAACCGACAGGATCATGCCAACCTATGTCAATATATATAGAGAGAATTACTGCTGTTAATATAATAATAATATATAATAATTGTTTGCCCCAAATTCTATACTTTAATGATCCCCACATGTTTTCTGCATCTTTTGAGCATCTTTTATAGCTTCCTGGTTACTCAAATGTGTACAAAATTCATTCAAGGGACTTCACAGGTTTTTCATAGAAAATAAAAATAAATTTAAAAGAGACTTGTGAGGAGTACAAAATCCAAAAATGAAAAGTAGGTAAATGCAAAATATTTCCTTAATGACTTTACGTTTAATTTCCTTAAACTTTTAACAGTAGGTATTAATAACCAAAAGTTGCATATTAAACTGTTACCGTATATACACATTTTTAGCTTTTCTCAGTAAAAAGACAAATTTCTGGAAAAAGACAGAATTCTGAAACAAAATGTGGATAAATACTAAATGATTTACATATTTTCAGTTTCACTGAATATTAATTTCTTTTAAAAAAAACAGAAAAAAGGAAACACATTTATAAATTTCTTAATAAAGGAAATAGAAAAAGAATGAGAAAAGAAGGAACCAAACATGCTTTTGTAAGAAGCGCAAAACTCAAAATGTATTTTTAGTTTCCCTAAATTAAAAGATTAATGTCTCAGGAGAGCATTGTTAGATCGAAATTGTTCCAAAAAACACCAAACTTCATACTTGCAACACATAACCTTGCTACATGATTTGGTATGTGGTTACTTTTATGTTATGTTGTTATATCCAGTGCACTGATACTTTTTGGGTTGGCAGTGCAATAGCCACTGAGACCAAGCCCTTGTCATCCAAAGCAGAGGATAGCTGCTATTATACATCATAACCCTTTGACAGACAATTCCACCACCCTTCTTTTTGGAAAACTCAAATTTTGATAAAGAATCATCATGTTTAATGCATGTTTGTGCATCTTACCATGGTAGCTCAGGATTAAAACATCAGCATGCAAAGCTGGAGACTTATGATACGATTTTGATAGTGGTATTAATTTTTCAAATCTGATTCAACAACACACTGGCAATGCGGAGTAATTTTATCTTCAAACATAGACTTGATTAAAACAAAGGGGCAATGTGACTAGGAAGATTGTTTACATAGTTCCATGAATGAGTTTCTTCATTTTCATACGAGCATCTTAATTACCATTATAATCAAGTTGCATATGACTTGTTTTTGGTCGAACACATTATAATTTCACTATATCTAATCCTTCTTTTACAAACAATGTTACCTTGTTTAGTTGTGTGTAATTAAATGCTGATTGGATGGCAACACTGATGGCAGGTTGTTTTGCAAGTATGGCAGCAGTGTTAAGACCACGCTGTATTGATTTTTTTTACAGGTAATGTGAGAGCAACACATATTGAAGCAAAGGAAATGAACTCCATTTGTTAGAATATTAAAATTACAAGGACCAAAATTTATTTTATTTTAAATACACATATTTATTGTTTATCTGGGGAATGGATCCCAGTGAAAGGTTTGAAGTTGGGACTACTGCTTTGAAGGTGTTAAAAGTTATGGGTGATAAGGGAACTGTGCACGCTGCCAAGTAAGATCATAATGAGTCGCTGAGGTATTATGGATGCCACAACAGTTGAATTACATCTCGTGTAATCAGTGTATTATATGTGAATGGCCAAACCTTATTAATAGGGCGTGGATTCTTATGTAATTGCATATTCAAGTACCTTATTTGTAGACTACTGGAGATGAGAAGCCTTGGTTATTTGTTCTTCTGATACAATTATAGTTGGATTTAGTTTTACATACCTTTTATACACATTCTTTGTAATGTTTACATATTATGTAAAGGATGCAACAGTTTTGTAAATATCTAGGCAGTCACTCAAAAATTTAAAGTGCCCTCCCCACAGAGACTGGTAAAATAACTAGCTAATTCCATTTCATATAGAAGACATTTTAGTCACTAAGTGAGTTTAAGATAAATTCTTCTAAAATTGTGAATTCCAAAACTTGTGTATAAATTAGCACGTCTCCTTTCTCAGAATTGGGAATGGCCAGGTATATTCATCTTTATGCTATAAATTGAAACCAAGTAATAGATCCGAGTCACTGCAGCAAAGTACATAGGGTCACTCCAAAAGTTTTGAGAATAGACGTAATAAAATATTAAAAATTAGACCTGATTGTTGCATATTTTCAAAATGTTGCCCATTGCATTCTATACATCGTCTCATCCTTTCAAACTATTTTTTAAATGCTGAACACCTTCTTTGGAGAGAGCGCAAATACATTCTTGTAAGCAGCTACTGCTGCTTCAGGTGACTTAAATCATTGATGTCTTCCTCTGCAGTGTAGTGGTTGCCATATTAGCCTCTAGTTCCTGAGGTTGCAGGTTCAAACCAGGTGGAGGGCGATGTAGTTTTTCGGGAATAAAAATCTTTAGAATGGTTTCCTTTGGAAGGGAAATGAAGCCGGTGGTCCCGCATCATAAATTTATGGCACTTTCAAGCCTGATAAAGAGGCCTCTGAGTAACATAACCAGTCTTTCACACCCATTAAAATGGAATGCTAAGGACCACAGCAGTTATAGTGTGTCCATAAATAAAACTCAATTTAATTTCAAATGTTCACGTTGAATTTTTTCTTTCATTTTTGGGAATAGAAAGAAATCACATGGGGCCAGATCTGGACTGTAGGGAGGATGGGACAAACATCTGACTCCTGCAAAAATTGGGTTGTTTCTTGTGCAGTGTGGGCAGAGGCATTGTCATGGTGCAACAAAATTCCATGCAGGCCAGTCTTAGGACGATTTTTTCTCAGTTCATTGAATGCTTGTTGCAGACATTTTGTGATATACCATCTGACAGTAACAGTCTTTTATCCTTCAAGCAGAGTTGTCATAATGTGGCCACTTGCCAACACTACTCGTTCACTTTTGTTGGGGGGGGGGGTTCTCTTGGAAAGACTTTAGTTTCTGTATCATACTGGTAAATCCAGCTTTTGTCACCTGTTACAATGTTAAATATATTTTTGGATCTTCCTCCATTGAATTTTTCAATCATTTCCTGTATTATTGCACATGTGCTTGTTTCTGCTCATTTGTGAGGTGGTGGAGGATCCAGCAATTGCACAGCTTTCTGATGTCGAGTTTTTCTTTCAGAGTTGTTTCCACTGCTGCCGATCTAATATTTAGGGCTTCTTGAATCTGACCATATGGAACGATGATCTTCCCGCAACATGTGCCCTGCTTTCACCACATTTTCATCCATTTTTGCTGTAGCCAGCCGTCCTGCTCGGTCTTCATCTTTGAGGGAATCCCTTCCTCTTCTAAATCCTGCATACCATTGATAAATGGTGGGTTGTGAAGGGTAAAAATCTCCAAATGCATGATGCAGTCTTTCAAGGCATTCTCTCTCCCCTAAACTCACTTTAAAGTCATAGAAAATCATAGCACTGAAATGCTCTCGCTTGAGATCCACCCTAGCATATGGCAAAGCAACACCTGTTATACATACACACACTGTGCTGATGATCACATCACTGCTATCTGAACTTCAATCTGAAGTTAGGAAAAGCTGTTGACTTATCACTACTCGTTACCCATTCTCAAAACTTTCAGAATGACCCTTGTGAAATGTTATGCGCACTGTACAAAAATTGTTTCTCTAAGGAAATTTTAAGGCTGAGCAGGCAAAGAATGTGGGACAGAGAAAATTTGTTTAGCCTGTGCAATTGTTTTTGGTCACTGAAATATTTAAATGAAAGCTTGGATACAAGTCATTACCTCCCTTCAGTAGTAGCAGTATTTCATTGTGATGAAGCCACAGCTCGTATATCACATGTTTATTTCACATGTCTCTATAGGGAGAATTTGTAGTCACTGCCAAATTAAGTTGTCCTACATGGTGTAGTGGTTATCATGCGCTTGTGTTTCCGAGGTTGCAGATTCAAACCCAGCGGAGGGCGATGGAATTTTTTCAGGCATAAAAATCCTTAGCATGGCTTCCTTCGGAAGGGAAGTAATGCCGGTGGTCCTGTGTCATAGATTTATGGCACATAAAGAAACCTCAAGCCTGATAAAGAGGCCTCTGAGCAAAATTACCGGTTTTCCACGCCCAATGTAGAATGGGATGCTAAGGACCACAGCAGCTAAAGAGTGTCCATAAATAAAACTTAATTTTAAATTTTCAGTAACAAATTCAATTCCACACAACACTTCACACTACATAAAACAGTAGTTTGGTGTTTTATCACATTTTAATTCATCTCTCATCTTCTGGAATCACTGTTAATGTCATTATGATAATGCTTTCCATTCCATGGTCTTCAATTATAATTCTTTCAGTTCTTTCTTTCATTAAACCATGTTTTGTCAAGTTCTCTTAATTTGTTGGAACTTTATGCTTTTTACTTTCTCTACTACGTATAGTAAGTAGGGGAAGTATTGTATTCTACCAAAAATTCGATACCAAGATTTCACCGGAAATACATGTTTTGAGACCCCCTGAATCCAAAAAAAGCAGTTTTGGAAACATGTCCATCTGTGTGTCTGTGAACAGCATAACTCAGAATGAACAGTCGGATAAACACCAAACTTGGTATTTAGGTTCAGTATCTTCCAGAAATGCGACACAAAGGTTTTCAAGAAAATCCCTCCCACCCCAGATTACCCTTTACATGGAACATTTTTCGAAAATTTTAATTTTCTCAAAAATGGCTATCACGATTTTGATTACAATATCATATGTTTAAGATATTTTCATGACAAATGAAATGTATATCTCGAATTTTCTAGGAATGTCTCCTAAAGTATTCTTCATTGTGAACGACTTTTGCATAACTGGTAAACCATAAGAGATAGACAAACTTTTACTACACAAAAACTGTAGATCGCGTTAGAATACACAATTTATGTCATATACATTTTTTTTGATGAGAGAACCATTTTCGAAATATTGTTTGTTATTCCCTTAAATTTTCCAATACTTATACTTTTTCTCAAATTCGTTATTCATTTTTTTTTGTCCTGGTAATGCAAAGAGAATGGAATACTCCACATAGCAACCAGCTCTTAAAATATTTGATTATAGCTTAAAGCCTATCAATTCCCCTTGCATCTACAAGAAAATTAGCAATAAAATTAACATCTCGATATCTCGATTAACATGAAGCATATGGAGAATAAGCGTTTGTAAAAATAGTTTGTACAAGAGTAGAGAAAGTCATGTGAGTGTAACACATCAGATTTTTTCTAAGAGTTCCAAAATATGCTCCATCTTATGCTTTTACTTTCCTTGCAAAATTCTGTGAACAGAACTGTGCAGGACACTAGTGGCCACAGCATCTCTTTCTTGCACTTTTTAGATTTCCTTATAAAGCAGAGGAGAGTGCCAATCCTTATGTGTAGCCTCTTCCTTCAATAAACATTAGCAATAACCCCATGAGTTTGATTATAAAGTGTTTGTTTTTAAATTTGAAATTAAAGGAGGCATCATCACAAAATTAACTAACACATTATGTAAAAGCATACTAACATCCATACAACAATACTTTATGCTCAACTGTACTTAGGGGTAGACGATTTACACTGCATATTGCAACAAGTAACATGAGCCATAAGTTCGCTGAATACAGGGAGAGAAGGGTATATCCTTGCTCGCTAAGTGCTCTCTGGATCAAGGTCACGGTTCAAGAACAAATGCGCGAGCGTATTTACATGCTCCACAATGGAATGAAAATGTTATCTACTTTCTATGCTGTATGAGAAGGAGGTGCTGTAAAACAAGGTCTCATAACCATAACTTATAAACAACATACTTTACTATGTGAAATATGTACATAAAAATTAGTAAACATCGGGGAATTACATAGTAAAGTATGTAGTTTATAATCACTAATTTAATGCAATAAATGCACAAAAATGTTCACACCTCCATTTTGTTTATAAATTATGGTTATGAGACCTCGTTAACACCTTCTCATAGAAAATGGGAAGTAGGTAACATTTTCACTCCATTGTGGAGCATGCAAATGCACTTGCATATTCATTCTTGTACAGTGACCTTGATCCTGTCAAGAAACCATAATTAAATTTCTTCTCCTTAGAAGAAATCAGTATCTTATGTAATCAAACAATGCAGTAGTATCTCATAAGTGCTCACACTGTGCAGAATACCTCATCAGTACTCAAACAAGGCAGTAGTAGTGTTTTACCATTGCTATTAGTGTCTTATTAGTACCAAAATAGATCAGCTATGTCTTAGCACTATATGAAAAAACACATCTAAATGTATACAAAAGAAAAATGTACAGCGGAAAAGAGAAGTAAATAAATAAGAATTTAGTTTATGAAACTCTTCCTTGCACTTTTTGGATTTCCATGTAAAGCTTGAGGCATATTTTTAACACTTAAATGTTTTTAGTCAAATTATATAATAAAACATATAATAACAGCCCGCCTTAAAGCAATATGTATATGTAACAATATATAAAAAGTGTATATTACAGTCATTGTATATGTTTATATTATTGTATACATGTAACAATGTTATGTGAATGTATTACGTAATTCAATAATGTAGGAGCTGTGAGAATAATAGGTTAAAAGTTGGTAACAATGAGGTAACCTTGAGGCAATAATGAGTAAGAAAGTGTAATAATGCTACTAGTCATTCTTGGAGCAGCAATAATGTAATTTTTATGACAGTTTATAAAATCGCCAATCAACAACCAGAAAAAGCTTTAGTTAAATAAAGGTATTCTATTGGACTAGGATTAGCCAATCAGAGACTTGAAATACAGAAATTTACAAATTTAGGTGGTAGAAACCAAGTCAGTTGCTTGTAGAGAGTGCTCATAACCGGACGTATTGGTTGTAGACAGTGTTCCTGACCCGAGATGCGTCGAGAAATTTAATGTATTCGTATGAGATGAAAATAGTTTACGTGTTAAAAAGTGCATGTAATTAATAATAAAATCTCATAGCTCTCTTTCCCTCTATGTCAGTGAAGTGTTATTTAAATCGTGCCAAGCATTAATAAAATGAGTGAAGTAAAATTATAATCTGTGTAAACCTACATTCTTCAGTCGCACCACAACCCTGCAAAGAGAAACATGTCTCTAACAATAATACTGACACAGACGAGGCAAACATAAACATATAATATTTAAAGAAACAGTCAAATTACAAAGTTAATATTTTTAAATTTTGGGACGAAGGCTACCGGGTACCATATGTGCGGTTGCAACTACTTCAAGTTCGGCTCCCAACAGTTGAAATATAATACATCTTCAAACTGACTTTCCATATGTAGCAGCAACAAAACACCTTCAAGCTCAGGAGAGTGCCAATCCTTATTTGTAGCCTCTTCCTTCAAGTATTCAATAAACATTAGCAATAACCTCATGAGTTTGATTATAAAGTGTTTGTTTTTAACTTTGAAATTAAAGAAGGCATCACAAAGTTAACTAACACATTATGTAAAAGCACACTAACATCCATACGACAATACTTTACACTCAACTGTACTTAGGGGTAGAGATTCACACTGTGTATTGCATCAAGTAACATGAGCCATAAGTTAGCTGAATACAGGAGAGGTAAGGGTAGATCCTAGCTTGCTAACTGTTCTCTGGATGAAAATCTAGGTTCTACTAGTTAATTGCTATTACTAGGTATATGTGATGCCATGTAATTCCCATATTATGGAAGGCAGTGACAAACTACTGCTACATCACATGTGCTATAATGCCTTTACACAAGTTGGGCAGAACACCGATCACCATTATCATCCTTACCTCTTTCAAAACCTGTTATATTTCTGTCTTTATCCATCTTTTGCATAGAAACTTACCACATATCATGGTTCAAGGAAAAAGAAAATTGCTGCACAATGCTTTGCAAAATTGTCACAGCTCTGCACATTTTATATGTCATCATACAGAAACAAGAGCTTACTCTTAAGCATTGATGACATTTCTGAATATAGCTTAGCCGATGTTACAAAAATCTAAATGCTTTACATATCTTAACTTTTAAAAATGTGCATTGCTCTTAAAAGCCTCCAAATATTTATTTGCCACAGTTTTTTAAAGACAAACTATTAAAATGATTTATTGATTACAGAGGTAATACACCAGAAACAAGAGGCACTGCATTTGTTGTGTATGAGGATATCTTTGATGCAAAAAATGCGTGTGATCATCTCTCCGGTTTTAATGTCTGCAACAGATACCTTGTGGTTCTCTACTATCAGGTATGTTCAGAGGACATAATTTTATTTAGTGTTATTTGTTTTGATACCATTTACTAAGCCTTATTACACCTTTTCCTTGCTGCTTTAAACCTTCTGCAAAGCTATATTGCACACAAGCTCTTGGTCACATGGGAATGAAATGCAGAATTTAAGTAACCTCTTGATTATACTGAAAACAGAATGTGGCAAAGTATTAAATAGAAAAAATAAATTTTATCTGAAGAGATTTGTACTGAGAGTGTATAATTTCAGCTATACATGCAAAACATATGTGCCACTGTAACTGTATAGCCTTTTGGTGAGGAAGAAAGGCTATGGACCAGTTTCACAAACCTATGTTAAATTTTAACACAATGTTAAGGTGTTTAAAGAAATGTTAGAATATGGAAAATGGCTGCTGCAAACCAACTGTTGGTACGGAATTGCTGTATTTGATGTCTTTGAATGCTGAATTCTAACCGAAGAAGGGTGGTGCATCATAATGAGTTTGAAAACCTGCAAAAGGGGGAATTTTTAAAACAATACAGACTGTTCAAAAGAGTCATGAGCAGGGTTATAAAGGAAATAAGAGAGGTTTGAATACTACCAACACACACATGACACTTTTTGTTATGCTACATGTGTTAATTACTTTGAGAATTTATGGTACTGGCACTTTTTACTTAATGGTAGGTGATTGTGTTTGCATTTTCAAAGTTACCATTTGTGGGTTCATCTGGTAGGTTTCCAAAGTAATTGCTTTAAGAATTGTGAGGCAGAAAGATTAAATATTACTTGACTTACTCATCTTGAATAATAATATGAGGCGTACAGAATTGGTTCAATTTTATGTTACACTTATATGTGTATTATGCTATTTGCATATTTTGGATGTTATCATCTTGATTATTATATTGTATTTATTGTGGAATTCTGAATTGGTTATTTGTTAACCTATATTTGTATTTAGAAATTGAATTTATATATTTGGTTAGCAACCATATCCCACTCAGTAAAAATTTGTACGCAGATAAAATACATGTTCATGTTCATGTTCATGTGTTGTGTATTTCATAAAAGAATGAACTAGCAATAGAACTATAAATAATTTTCTTCTCCTTAATATCTTGTGTATCAAACTGTGCAGTAGTACCTCATTAGTACTAAAATGGAGCAGCTATGTCTTAACATTATATGGAAGAACACATCTAAATTTGTACAAAAGAGAAATGCACAGCAGAAATAAATAAATAAAAGAATTTAATTTGTGAAAAGTTTAATTATACTTCATACTGATAGTATATTAAAGTAAATAAGTCTTACCTGCACCACACCTTGAGGATATAGGAGATTTCATTGCTCAATTTTCAGTTATAAAATATTTTCACAAATTATACTGCATATCACCTTTTTTTACTGCTAGAGTTGAACAGCATTTTAGTTAGCGTCTGTTTGATCCTTATTCAGTATTAACACTATTTTATCCATTATGTTTCAGCGTAGTTTCACCACCAGTTTTAAACTGTTCTAAATGCTCTTTACAACTGGTATTTTTGGCGCTGCACTTTATGTTAGCATAAAATTGCTGCAGTTGCTTACTGGACGTGGGAGAAACATGTGCATTGCAATTAAATACCCAGTGTGCATCCTTCTTCTGTAATTTAAGTCCTTCAGCTTTTTGCACTTGATAATTCATCTCCACTTAGTAACCAGTTCTCTAATTAGTGCCTTTTCAAACAATGAAACATTTGTTCCTCTGCACCTAGATTTTTCAGATGACACTGCAATTCTAACTTCAGCCAGGTAAATCACATGGCAATTGTCTGTGAACGTAATTAGCTGTCTGCTACTGAAATGAACACTGCAATGCATAGACAAAAGTGATTAAAAAACAGTGTAGTTCAATCACCACCTTCTTGGAAGTTGTTGTTTGAAGTTGTCTTTGACATTAACAAGGTGTTAGGAAACAATTTGCGGGCGGTTGACATGGTGGCTTGAGTCTCAGAAACTTTTAGCGAACGCTCAGTGCGGATTTCGTCGCTATCGCTCTACCGTCGACCATCTGGTGTCCCTGTCGACGCATGTTATGAATGGATTTCTGAGAAAGTGTCAAACCGTGGCTGTGTTTTTTGACCTGGAGAAAGCTTATGACACTTGTTGGAGGGGCGGCATTTTACGTACACTTCACGCATGGAGTATCCGCGGTTGTCTTCCCATATTTCTTTGGGAGTTCATGACGGACCGCGTCTTTCGTGTACGTGTGGGCTCGGTTTTTATCTAGTCGTTTTATTCAAGAGAACAGAGTACCGCAGGGCTCTGTACTCAGTGTCACACTTTTTGCAATTGCTATCAACCCCATTGTTGATTGTATTCCACCTGGCATTTCATCGTCCCTTTTTGTTGACGATTTCGCTATTTATTGCAGTTCACGGCGGACCTGTCTACTCGAACGCCGCCTCCAGAGCTGTATCGACCGTCTCTACGCCTGGAGTAACGCCAACGGCTTTAATTTCTCCGCCGAGAAATCCGTCTGCATCAAGTTCTGGCGCCGGAAGTATTTCCCTCCGCCCTCTCTCCATCTAGGGCCAGGGATGCTTCCGTTTGCAGATGAGGCGAAATTTTTGGGGTTGATCTTTGATAGAAAGTTGTGTTGGACCTCGCACATTTCTTTTTTAAAAGCAAAGTGTGACCGTTCTCTTAATCTTTTACGTGTTTTAAGTGGGACATCCTGGGGAGCTGATCGGACCATCCTTCTGCGTCTATATCGCTCTTTGGTCCGATCCAAACTTGATTACGGGTGTATTGTCTTTTCATCGGCACGTCCATCTGTGTTACGTTGCTTGGATCCCATTCATCATCGTGGTATTAGAGTCGCTACAGGGGCCTTTCCAACTAGCCCCGTTCCCAGTCTTTACGCTGAAGCTGCAGAGCCTCCGCTGTCCTCCAGGCGTGAGATGCTCTTGTGCAGCTATGCCTGTCGACTCTCCAGCTTGCCTGACCACCCGTCTTTCGCGGCATTTTTTGAGGATTCACTTGACCGGCAATATTTAGTTAGCTCCTCTGCATTGCTCCCTCCAGGGGTTCGATTTCGACTGCTACTTCGGCATTTGGGCGTAACGCCAGCGCCGGCCCTTCCAAGGGGGGAAACGCGTTTTCCTCCATGGTCGCGCGCTGAGGCCCTCTGTCACCTTGGGTTATCGTCAATGCCGAAGAATGAGACCCCTTCTTCAGTGTATAGATCAGCGTTTTTAGAACTTCAGTCGCAATTTGGGGACTTGCCTTTTATCTTTACTGATGGATCTAAGACTGATGCTGGAGTAGGATGTGCCTTTTTTTGTGGTGGAAATAGTTTTACCTTTCGTTTACCAGAGCAATGTTCGATTTTTACCGCCGAACTTTTTAGCATTTATCAGTCTCTTTTATATATTCAGCGGCACGACTTACGGCACTGTTTTATTTGTTCCGACTCCCTGAGTGCTCTTCAAAGTATTAGCTCGCTGTACAGTTACCACCCGCTCGTACAGCGCATTCATGACCTGCTCCACTCGCTTGGTGTCTCTGGCATCAGCGTCTCCTTCATGTGGATTCCAGGTCATGTGGGCATCTCAGGTAATGAGTCTGCCGACGCCGCTGCGAAATCGGCGATTTTATTACCCAGATTTTTTACCTCTGTTGTTCCCTCGTCAGATTCGTGTTGTTATTTTACGTCGCCGCATCCTCTCGCGCTGGCGCGATGAGTGGACGGCCCTCCGGGGGAACAAGTTGCGGGAGGTTAAGCCTCTCCCGTTAATCTGGGGTACCTCTTCTCGTTCTTCACATCGGGAAGAGGTACTTTTAGCCCGTTTACGAATTGGACATTGCCGTTTTAGTCATTGTTACCTGCTCAGTGGTGATCCCGCTCCACTGTGTCAGCAGTGTGACGTGCCCTTAACGGTGCGTCACCTTTTAACTGAGTGTCAAGTTTTAGCTCCACTGCGCGTTAGTGTGGGTCTGCCTGTTGGCATAGCCAATGTTTTGGCAGACGACGCGCATGCTGTAGAATGTCTTTTACGTTTTATAAGTGACATTGGTTTTAATCGTCGCATTTGATGTGCTGAGCGTCTTTTAGCTTTGTTATTTTATTCTGTATGTTTTAATAGGGACTTACTCCCCAGTGGACCTATGGCGCTCATGTCCCTCGCATTCTACAGTTCTTGACACGTTTTACTCTTTTATTGCTTATGCCTTTAGTGTGTTAGTTTTTTACGATTGTGGTCTTGTTGTTTTTAGCTTTTGGACATAGCGGGTTTGTGCCCCGTTTTTAATTATGCGGTTCTTTTATATTTTTGACACTCTATTTTACACATTGTAAGGGCGCTGATGACCTTAGTAGTTTAGCGCCCTTAAACCGCATCTCATCATCATCATCATCGAAACAACTTGCTGTAGAAGCTTGATGTTAGGAGTATTTTTAACATCGATTGGTGAAATTGGCTCTATGTGTTTTTAGAAAACATAGGTTGACATTAAATTATCATTTAACACATCAACACACAAACTTTTTAACTTTTCTGGTTGGTTTAGCACATAACCACGTACCAACTATGTTGCAACATTTCATGTAGTAATCTTCCATGTATGATAGTTGCAAAATAGTAACCAAATGTTAAAATATCTCTCAAACTGGCAACCGTAGTTGGAAAGTCCTTGATGTATGGATGGATACTGACAACTTAAAAAATATCTTAAACCACTGTTTATTTTATTATTATATGATTATGATATGTTTTGCTAGGAAATGATTTTAAAGATTCTGTTCATAATGATTTTTACTTGATGCCCTCTATATTTTGTAGTATTAATAATCAGTAAGTTGGAAAATTAAATCAGAACTGAATCAGCTGGGATTTGAAACTTGGATCTTTAGCTCTCCATGCCAGTGCTCTTATTGCTTGAGTTATAACGGATACACACCCATGGCTGCCACAGTAGCTCAATGGTAAGAGCATTGGCATGGCGAACTGAAGACCTGTGTTTCGAGACCAGCATGGCACTTAGTTTTAAAGTCGGATTCAACTTTCCAACTTAGTGCATGCATACAACTAGTGTGAAAGACAAATAATTCATTAAATATAAATCAGTATTTTACTAATTCTTTGCTGCATTTATTTTTAAATATTAAGAACATTGTGCTTGGAGCTTTATGATATAGAACTAAAGGTGGAGATATTTTTCTGGAATTTGACTATTAATACATGGGTTTTAATTGCAGTCAAACAAGGCATTCAAGAGGATAGACATAGACAAGAAGAAAGAAGAAATCGACAAGATGAAAACAAAGTATGGTATTGGAGCAGAGGAGAAAAAGTGAAGGGAAAGTGCTGTATGGCTAAATTTGAACACAAATTGGCAACATTTTGTATTATATCTTATTTGATTTATTGAAGTCTGTACAGAACTAAGTAAAATATATTTAAAGAGAGGATTGAACTTGTAAAGTTTAGAGGTAACCTAAAGGACTGCACTGATATGTTGGTGAGCAACTTAGTTTCTCTTGTCTTTTCATAGATACTGCTGTGTTTAATTTCATTATGGAAATGTTAGCATTCAGTTTTTATATAACTATTTTGTATTTCTAATAAAATGAATCTGTAAATTTCTTTAAATTTTCATTTAACATAATACTTTTTCCCCCCTTTTCTTTTTCTCTCTTTTTTCTTTAATATATACTGTATTTCTCCAAATACAAAATGACCCCAATTTTCCAGAACCTGATTTTGGAATTAAGCATGTTATAAAATAAATATAAAAAAGAACAGTAACTTAATTTTAAAACAAAACTTAAAACAGTGTAGCACATGGTTTTTGTATAAATTGATACAAATTAACATGGTGGCGTTGGTAATGATACAACGGTGGACCTGGCAGTTAAAGCATTTTTAAGTTGCTAGTGGTCGGGTGGGCAGTGACAATGGTAACACTCATTAGTATTCTTCGGCCTGATCATTTGTTTAGCTGGTTTGATACATACACTATGTGATCAAAAGTATCTGGACACCGCTTGTGCTGCCACCTACTGCCTGGTACTCATTATCTGTGACCTCAGTAGTCATTAGACATCGTGAAACAGCAGAATGGGATGCTTCGTGGAGCTCACGGACTTCGAAAGTGGTCAGGTGATTGGGTGTCACTTGTGTCAGAAGTCTGTACGCGAGATTTCCACACTCCTAAACATCCCTAGGTCCACTGTTTCTGTTGATAGTGAAGTGGAAACGTGAAGGGACATATACAGCACAAAAGCGTACAGGCCGACCTCGTCTGTTGACTGACAAGAGACCGCCAACATTTGAAGAGGGTCGTAAAGAGTAATAGGCAGACACCTATCCAGACCATCACACAGGAATTCCAAACTGCAACAGGATCCACTCCAAGTACTATGACAGGTGTGGGGTGAGAAACCTTGGATTCCATGGTCAAGCGGCTGCTCATAAGCCACACATCGCGCAGGAAAATGCCAAACGATGCCTCGCTTGGTGTAAGGAGCGTCAACATTACACGATTGAACAGTGGCAAAACGTTGTGTGGAGTGACGAATCATGGTACACAATGTGGCGATCCGATGGCCGGGTGTGGGTTTGGCGAATACCCGGTGAACGTCATCTGCCAGCATATGTGTGTAGCCAGTGAAATTCGGAGGTGGTGGTGTTATGGTGTGGTCATGTTTTTCCTGGAGGGGGCTTGCACCCCTTGTTGTTTTGCGTGGCACGATCACAGCGCAGACCTACATTGATATTTTAAGCACCTTCTTGCTTCTCACTGTTGAGCAATTTGGGGATGGCGATTGCATCTTTCAACACGATCGAGCACCTGTTCATACTGCACGGGCTCTGGCGGAGTGGTTACATGACAACATCCCTGTAATGGGCTGGCCTGCACAGAGTCCTGACTTGAATCCTATAGAACACCTTTGGGATGTTTTGGAACGCCGACTTCGTGCCAGGCCTCACCGACCTACATCGATACCTCTCCTCAGTTCCGCACTCCATGAAGAATGGGCTGCCATTCCCCAAGAACCCTTCCAGCACCTGATTGAAAGTATACCTGCGAGAGTGAATGCTGTCATCAAGGCTAAGGGTGGGCCAACACCATATTGACTTCCGGGATGGCAATGGAGGGCGCCACGAACTTGTACGTCATTTTCAGCCAGGTGTCCGGATACTTTTGATCACGTAGTGTATGTCATTTCTGTCTTATTTCAAAATTGTTTCAAATCTCTGTAAGCAGAAAAACACATTGACAGATACAATTTTAAAATGCATTAAGCAGCCAATTAAATTTGCATGAAAATATATAAAGACGTTGGGAGTGCAGAACAAGGAGGGAAAGAAGTAGTACACATCAGTATCTACTCTTTCTGCACAGTTATTGTTTTTTAAAGCACTAATAAGAAAATAAAATCTTGTAACTTCTATTTTGACTAAAGAAAATCTTTGAGCCATAAGAGTATTGATAACCCTGGCATATGCCATAAAATCTGTTAAGCTTCTTTGTAATTGCTTTACTTGCCATTTGAATTGAAATATGCAGAAATCAGCTCATGTACTGTGAACTTGACTAATTTTGAAGATTTAGAAGCTAGTAACAGTGATGTGTCATAATTTAAAATAGAGAGTTGAGGGTTGTTATACTACATCACTATAACATTCTTACTTGAACGCGTTTCGGGAGATGGCTTGTTCCCATCGTCAGCATTTTCTCTCAACTGATTTTTGCCGGTCATCGTCTGGGGGATGTGTGTGGTTTGTGGTGTTCTCTGGTGCTGGGCTGATGAACCTCCAAAGGCTGTTGGGTGGTGGCAGTTCGAAATTCATTAGGTGATTCCTGTGTTTGACAATATGTATTTTTTCCCAGATGTCCAATTCATTGCTGTTGTTGATCGGTTTTAAGAGTTTTATGTTTGGAGTGATATCATGGTTTGAAGACCAGAAATGATGTGCTACTGCTGATTTATCTTGCTGCTTTTGGTAAATGCATCTCATATGCTCTTTAAGTCTTATTTCAAGATTTCTTTTGGTTCTTCCTATGTATACCAGGTTACATTCATTACAATCAATTTGATATATACCAGCTGATTTATCTTTGGGGATAGGATCTTTTGTTCTGTTGCATAGTAGTTTCTGTATATTGTGGTTATTCTGTGGAGACAGGGTGATGTATTTTTTGAAAATCCTTTGAAATTTATGATGTGTCCAAGGGTGATAAGTGAATTTTCTATATGCTTGTGGTTTTTGTTGTCTGAGTAACGTAGTCATTTGTTGGATGTATTTCTGTCTTTCAAACCTTTTTATCTTCATCTATTGTTTTTTTCTGGTATCCATTCATAGTGGCTATGTTGATAATGTGTTGGTATTCTTTCTGGTATTCCTCTTTCTCCATTGGTATATGTACTAACCTGTTTGTAATACTATTTAAAATTGCATGTTTGTGGCTTGTAGGATTGTAGCTATTGTTTTTAATATAGTTTTCTGTGTGCGTTGGTTTTCTGTAAATGCCGAACGTTATTTTGTTGTGTGCATTATTTCTGATGATCCTGATGTCTAGGTAAGGTAATTGACCATTTTCTTCTTTTTCCATTGTGAATTTTATAGATCTTTTTTGTAAATTTAATAATTTCAAAGCATCTTCTGAAAGTTTTTTTGGAACAATAGCAAAAATATCATCTACATACCTATACCAGGTTTTGAATAGATGTGGGAAAGATTTAGTAATATGGGATTCAAAATGGCTCATATATAGTTCTGCTAAAAATGGTGAAAGGGGGTTTCCCATAGTTAGGCCTGAGGTTTGTTTAAAGATTTTGTGATGGAATGAAAAGAAATTCTGGTCCAGACATAATTTTGTTAGTTTCAGGTAATCTTCTGTTTGTGCTCTAGGTGTGCCATTGTTTAATATCTAATTTTCTAGGAGTGGTAATAATTCTTCTTTTGGTATGCTTGGGAAGAGTGCAGTGGCATCAAATGATACCATCATGTCTCCCGAAACGTGTTCAAGTAAGAATGTTATAGTGATGTAGTGTAACAACCCTCAACTACTGTGAACTTGATTGTAACCTTCAACATTGCTTGCAAGCATCTCATTTTTCTCAACACAGGCTTGCCAAGTTTTAAGTTTATTTCTTTCTTTGCAATATCTAGAAAGTATGTATTGTGAATATCAAATTCAGAGTCAATATTTGGGAAAAAAATGTTGTGTTGTATTCAGAGAAATACAGCACCATAAAACTGCCAAATATTGTGTGCTGCATAAGAATTAAAATGGCATTGGAATCAAGCAGAAAGTGTTCTATCCATTTAGAGATTTTCCAATACAGGACAACTCAGCAGCATGTTGATTATTTCAATTTATATAACCGATGAGCATTCAGCTTAGCTCAGAGTTATTTAATGGATACAGGATGTTCTGAAGCACACAGACTAAAGCCTACTCAATGGAGCATCACTTATTAAAAAAAAATTCATAGATTATGAGAGAGTGAAATAAAAATGGAAAGAGTGTATGTATACAAATCACAGTTTTATTATTTGTAAAGTAATTGTCATACAAGCTTTCTTTAAAACAGATTCATGTTTAACTTGAGAGTGGGAACTGTTAACAGTTCTCATGCAAAGTGCAAGTAACCCAAAAGAAAACCATTCATTTGCACACCTTAAATGCTTTAGTCTTTTGTTTTATGGGTCTGTTGGAATGTACTTTTAAAATTATGTGAGCTATGCTGGGATGCCAAATATAAGTCGCAAGATCCATGCCCCAGTATAATTGGAAATGCATTTTGGATTTTTTTTCCTCTCTTTTTCGTTTCCCATATACATATATGACCATAACATGCATTTGGGCTTCTCAGGAATTTCATCATTTTTTTTTTCCCCCTGTTTGCTTGTTTGATTAAACGTACTTGTGATTGTTGTGGAAGAAATAAGATACTATATGCCCTTTTTCGCATCCTTGAATGTCATATTTTAGTACTATAGTATGTTATGTTTTGAATTTCACTTACTGTTCAGTAGCTTTCGTGGTTTTTTTTTTATGAGTGTCAAATGGCTAATGAAATCATTTGAGTTCTGAATAATAATGGCAGATATGAAATCATGAATTTTTTACATTAGGATCTTGCCTTTTAAAATAAATTTATAAAATATAAACAGTCGTGTTCTCATGTGATCATAAACCTTAAAAAACATTCTTTCTAAATGCGATAATACTTTTTGCCACTGAACATTAACCATTTTATGCTGGGATTACAATGAACTTAACATAATGTGAAAGTCTTGCATTAAATGGAGCGTGATTTATCTTAACGCTACTTAACTTAAGAGTATGTCAAACTATTGTTTCTTGTTATGTTAAGTTTGAAGTCACATGGAAATTAGAAGCAATCTACGTGAAGAAGTAGCATGAAGTAGTAAAAACAATTACCAATCAAGAGTCATTTCTGCTACATTAAATTAAGTGCATCCTGATTATACCTTTAGTTTAGTGGCATTTGTTAACTTCACTTTGTTTCGTTATGTTAAGTCACATTAAATAAAGTTTGTAATCCCGGCATTGGGGTTGCTGGAAAAAATTATGGAACATACTAAAATTTACAAAGCTTCAAAAGGAATTTAATTAACAAATGTAAGATGTTAGAATTTATTCACCTGAGTGTATGGATGGATTATTTTATATACAACATATTAGATATGTTTCTCTTTTTAAGAAAAGTGGAAAAAAGACCTGCATTATTTTTCCAGGTGTTATTTTTGCAGCAACCTCTATTAAGATTTCATACGATTATTTTTAGAGGTGAAGCACGCAAGTGATTTCTGCATTAAATGTTGCATCGTGATGTAAAATTTATCGCTCAAGTTTTAACTCAAAACCTTTAAAAATATCACGTGTTTCTAAAAAAAACTGATTTTTAGGGTCCCTTATTTTTCGCATTTACTATCACACATATTTTTGCATGAATTAGGTGCTCTTACATGAAATACACAATTTGCGCAGTTTTCCTATGATAACATGAATTTGTATTTCTTGTCTGAAGTAACAGCTTTACATGAATTTTGCCAGAATTTCAAATCGAGACATTTTGTCACTGGTTACCATCAAGCTCCACAGATGGCATAAGGGTCAGTAGTACATTCAATGATTGGCCACTGAGCACGCATTTTTAAAGACACTGTCAATGTGTTTCAAATACCAATTGCATGCTGATAATATAACAAATAAATTAGAACTGAAGTGTAGAATTTATAAGTTAAATATGTTGCAAATCCAAATCGTTAGTAAGTTCCAGTTTAAGCATTAGTTTTATATTATAAAAAAATCTGATGTGTTATACTCATGTGACTTTCACTACCCATTATCATTTATTTGTATATGGCATCTACAAACTACTCTTGCAAAAGCTTATTCTATCTCAAGTTGATTGAGATAAATGTCCAAATAGTTTCTTTACACTTTTCATTGTAGGTACAAAGGGAATAGTGATAGTTAAATGTTTAAAACCTCGCTATATGCTGGCCTTAAAATTGCATGCTCTTTCCATGATAGTGAGAAACAACTGAATAATAATAATAATAATACTTCTAAAAAATTACATAGTATTGAAAAATTTAAACCAATAATAGTGGATATCTTGGAAATGCCTGGTGCAAAAAAAAAAGTTATTTGAAATAAATTATGTGCTTTAAAGAGTGCTACATTTTTTTAGCAATAATTTTTTTTTCTGTCTCTTATTGTTCACCAGTTATAAAAAGTTATAAAAATTCTTTCCAAATGAAGAGACATTTACAGGTATCCCCAGAAAATTCAAGATATGCATTTGTCATGTAAACATTTTAAATATGTGATATTTTAATTAAAATTGTTACAACATATTTGAGAAAATAAAAAATTTTGAAAAATGTTCCACATGAAGGGTAGTTTGGGGTGGGTGAATTTTCTTAAAAATCTTTGTGGCACATCCTTGGAAGATGCTAAACTTAAATAGAACTTTGGTGTACTATTTAAGCACATGCCTAAGTTGCTATTTAAGTGATCCTTCAATTTTGAATTGCTCTATTTTCTCTCTCACATGCAGTCCTTTTTAAAAATGTTTTTTTTTAATTTATTTATTCGGGGGGGCCTTAAAACATGTATTTATGGGGAAATCTTAGTACCATATTTCTGGATGAAATACAATACTTACTTACCTTCCTTACCTATACGTACATGGTGAAGAAAGTAAAAGGGAAGAAAAAAATGTTACTTTAATTTGCCATCACCAACAATCAAAACCTAAATTTGCATCTGTTCCTTCTGTTAATACGCATTGCTAAACTGCTTGCTAATTCGCATTGGTTTGCAAAATTTCAATGAGCTGTTGGTTTGCTTTGTTTCCATGTCTTGTATTTCAGTAATGGATTCTGTTCCATTAATAATCTTTGCAAAACTGCTTGGGGAATATCTTTGTTGCTAAACATTGCTGTTATTTCAAGGCTCCCCATACTGTCAATCATTTTGGGGAAACTTCATTCCACAAAAACATGGCCAGACCTAGACCCATTAATTAACTGAGGCACTCAGCAGGTGGTGCCAATTATCTCTACCATGTAAAGGGTAATTTGGTGTGGGGAGGAGGATTTTCTTTGTGTCACATCCTTGGAATTCATAACTTAGTTTTACTTATGAACACACTTTAACTGCTGTGGTCCTTAACATCCCATTCTAATTGGGCATGAAAGACTGGTAATTTGCTCAGAGGCTTCCTTATCTGAAGGAAGCCATGCTAAGGATTTATACACCTGAAAAAAATCCATCGCCCTCGCGACCTCAGTAACTAGAGGCTAGTGTGGTAACCACTACACCACAGAGGACGATGCACATTTTTGGAAGATGCCGAGCTTTATGAAGCTTGGTATTTTTCCAACTTTTCATTTTTGAGTTACGCTGTTTCTCTCTAGCACACACATACATTTGTATACAATTAGTTTTTCTTTCAGTGTACCTCAAAACATGTATTTCCGGTGAAATATTGTTTTGAACTTTTGGGTGGAATGGAATTCTTCTTCTAACTATAAGTAGGTGTTAGAGAAAGTAAAACTTCCCCCTTATTTAATTCAAGGGGCTGCAATGGTAAAACTTTGGTTATAAAGTTTTGGTTTCAATGCCGTTTTTCCTCTGAAAAAAATTACAAAGAAAAGAAGTAATCCCCCTTCCCCCTTGTTTCTTATGTTTAGGAAAGAAAAGCTTTAATCTCACGGTAAATCTCGGCAAAATCATGACAGCGTGTATCACGCAGGGTGTCACGATATTCGATTGTTTCGCTTACCGACAACACACGAAATGTCGAACTTTTTACGAGATTACAGGTTTACATCAGGGACGTATTTTATCGGCTTCCCAGGCCTTTGACGATAGGCCAAAACGTGTAGAGAATAGTAAATTGCGATAGAAGTGCGGTAAGTGCATCTTTGTAGATCGAGGAAGGTGTTTGAAAACACGAAAATCAGAGTATTTTCACTTCCGAGCTTCTGCAAAGGACAACGCATATGTGTTGCATACTATTTTTTCGATGATAGTGAATAATAGAAATATTTACGGGAAAATAAAATTAATTGTTAAAAAGTGGTATAAATTTACCGCCTAGAGATTGCGAACTGGTGATCGATTAGTCACTTGGTAATGCTGATCAAGCCAGTTAACTGAAAGTGAGATGGGTGCTTGCGCCAAAAGTGTTATATTTAAATGCTGCATGAATTAAATTGTAAGTAAATTAAATAAGGAGAAGTAAAGAGGGTAAGATTCAAATGGTCAAATTCAACAATGTAATACATCAATAGTTGGAGGATTAAATACATTTTCGTAACATCTGTGATAAAAACGCAAAACGCGCGGAGTGCAGGAATTTCAAGTTTTCACGCACGAGGGGAAGTGGATGAAAAAAAAAAGGTCCTCGAAAAAAGGAATATACTGTGTTAGGTTTAACGTGTATGTATTACAGAAATAGTCGTTAAAGCAGATAGGTTTCTTTGTTCGCCCTTGGAAGGAAACGGCATTTGTGAATTGAGACGACTGATTAGTACTAGTCAGCCACGATGGCGACTTTGCTTTGAGGAGGGCATCACTGCTTTTGTTGATAATACCAGACTAGGAACAGAGGAAAGTGAAGGGCAAGGCGATAGGGGAATGTACAGTTGCTTAATGAAAACAGTATGACATTTACAGGACTCAGCCTCACTAGTAAATGCAACTCGGAACTGCGGATGCTTTCTTCACCTGACTGTCTTTCGATGCCCCGCCCACCTGTTCCGTAACTATTTAGTTACTCCCATCGAACGCAGTCATATCGTAGCCGTCTAGTACCACATCTCTCAGCAGTGCACTTCTGACTTGTTTACAAGCAATAGGGTAGTCGTAAATCAAGCCAGTCTAGTTGCCTCCACCGCTATCGGTTTCCAATATTTGTAACAGTTTGCCACCCCTATTTGTTATTTAAACGTGAAACTAGTTGTGTCAGTAACCTTATGGAATTTGCAAATACAAGAATGGTTTGCATTTAAGTGTATAGTATAGGTACGCAATTTGCCAACCACTATACAATTTGATTTGGAAAAAGAAAACCGGGACTTGCATTTCATTTTATAGACAGTTGTAGAAGAGAATATAACCACAAAATTACAAAGGTAGCGAATACTAGCCGATATGGGTTTCCCAGTTAAAGGACGTTAATTTAAAATAGAAAAAGAAAAAAAATCAGCAATTGTCAGGAGTATGTTAAATTTCAGACGCGTTCATTCGGAGGCGGAAATAATCCGGGAGCATTATTATGATTGTTTTCAGAAATACACTGAAAGGGTATAAACAATCCTTAATTTTGTTTACCAATTTCAATCAAATTTCAAATTAGTCGTACATGCTGCTTACGCTCTTACATAATATACAATTTCAACTCGGTACGCGTAGCGTCGGCTAAAATAGTAAATATTTTATGTTCCCCTAATAAACTGACTATAATTTTGTGACGTGTTAAACAAAATTTGAAATATGTCTACAAATTCTCCAAAAACTCTTGTATGTAACATTTCAACACCGTAGTAGTAGCGTCTTATCTTAAAATCTTAAATTTAAGTCACATAACTACTCGCTATTCGTGAGTTTTTTCATGCTTATAGATAAAACGACGCTAATAATCTGCAATAACTAAACAATTAAAATACTTTTAATTTTTGAGATAGATAATTCCGAAACTGAAGCTGAAGTAAGCTTTATTGGTGGTATAGTCAGAAACGGTTTGTTCCTTTCAGACGAATTCGCAGCTTAATTTTCGCGTCCGTAAAATTAAATCCGCATGCATTGGAACGGTTTCTGACTGTACTACGAACAAAGCTAGTTTGTTGAACATTGACTAATAAGAGGGCAGTTAAGAGCCATTGGATGAAAATACAGACATTCTGTAAGTAGTGGGCGAAATAATTTTTTTTCCCTTTTATGAGTAAAAGGGGTATTGTGACATTAAGTTCAACATGTTTTGTAATGGTAGAGGAGTATGTGAACTGAGTAACGCTTCTATCCAAATAAAAGTTCGTTTCGATACAAATGATGTGCAACTAAATAATTATTCCAGGAGTAGGGAAACCTTTTATATACTACGAATATCTAAATATAGTTTAAAACCTGCATATCGCAAATATTTCAGATCTGCTTTTATGTCTCGCGTGCCGTTGGAAAAACTGCGAACTAATGTTATTTGGGCAGGCTCTTACAACTGTAATTTTAGAATGAACCCAGTTCGTGTAAAATAAATCCCATAGAAAGAGAGAGAGAAGTAATGAAACATTAGGCATTCTGTTTTAGTTCACGTTGTAAGTAAGAGGTACAATGAAGGTACTTTATTATCGAAAAGGAACCGGGATATAAAAGATACTAGCGTTAAAAGAAATACAGCGCCAATGTTGGTGGATTTTGTTTTGAATAATTATTTGCTAGTGTTTTATCTATAAGCACAGCTATTTTTAAAACGTTTATTATTATTATTATTATTATTATTATTATTATTATTATTATTATTATTATTATTATTATTCACAGCTTGTTCATTACGATGTTACTGTACGTTAGAAAATCAGGGAACAGAGAAAATAAAACTGTTTGGTAGATAGTTAAGTTTGAGTTTCAGCAAAGAATTTTTGAATGGATGTGAGGGTTGGCAATTTGTGTCACCCATTACAGTTACTGGCAGTAAACACTGGGATGCCGACCCCGCTTACCGTGGTCATTGGCGTGTTTGGCTTTGACGTTCCATCGTAAAAGCATTGCGGACTCGAATCCCGCTTGGTGTTTGTGTCCTGTCTAAGATATTCGTCTAACAGTTAGTGTGCCCGTATAGCCTTCAACAGAGTTCAAGCCGACCAGTGTGTGAACGTTAAACAATTAAACATCCCCCCCCCAAATAATGGAATTACTCCGCAGACCTTTCGTAGCCAGTGTACAGGTTCTTCCTGAAACTTTAGAGCGTGTGTGAGAACATTGTAATGAATGGGGTCATTTTTATAAAAATCTTATGTGCGTAGAAGCAGCAAATTCAATGATTCTGCAGATATGGGAGATTCTGAACCAAGTAGTGCATAAATTGGTAAGTGAAAACGTTGTCTTAAAGCTACAAAAGCAGTTAGATATAAAATCATGAAATACGTTTCACTTTTGAAATGAAAGGATTAACCAAACTGGTTAGAAATTCATAATGGTTAAAACCCCATAAAAATGGGTGTTATTGATATTTATCTAACATGCATTACGCAGTACCAAGTATGTAGATATTCTGTCATGAGCGAGTATATAAACGTTTCTCAAAGCAATGATCTAGAAACGAGACATTTTCACTCTCTTAAATTATATACGTGGAAATATGGACAAAATACTTATTTGTTTTAGGCATATCACCGCGACCTGGGAAAAATATTTGGCTACGTACCTACTTATCTTTGATTTCTTAATTTTTGCCATGTACATATGCATTTGGAAGTGTTAAATGTTCCTTTATTGAAAGTTTCTCCGGATAAATGCGTAGATAAATTATTTTGAAACCGCATCAAGATGATCATCGAACATTTTTTCCAGAAAATAATATTCGAGAGTTTTTGTGCATGTGTCTTTTAGTACAGAAACATTGTATTACAGTTTCTCAAAAGGATTTACTGGTAAAGCGAAAAGTATTTATGGGCTAGCCCCACTTAACCAACAGAAGCATATGAATGTTTTGGAAGCCTTTGTATCCATCATATCAATGAAGGAAACACCTCCACAGGACGAATCCGTTTTTATCTTCGTATATTTTTGGGGCCTGTGGAGCTTTTCATGTAGATTTAAATGGAATGATTTTATCCTAATCAATTTTATTTTTTACGTAAATGGGTAAATAACATAATTTGTGCGCGTAATTAACTTTTAAGAAGCTATGTATTGCTGTATTGTACAATATTTAATTCTTCTAGCTAGAAGACACATGAAGGATATATATATTTTTTAAACGACTGGGTATATGACAACGTAAATATTTGAGCAATAATAGAGTATAACTATAAAGGTAGTTTTTATTTCTCATTAATAGCGCGTAAAATTACGTAAGCAATACAGATAGTTAATGGGGTTACAATTTTTGTAAACAAAACGGAAGACAGCTGAAATATCAGCTCTTGTTTATAATGACATAGGGATTAGTACGTATGGTATTTGTTTCACATATTTTAGTAAAATACTAGTTGATATATTTGGCGAAGTTTCTCGTTTCCGAAGTTTTTCAATAATCCTAAACAAGTACATTTCCCTTATTTGCTTTGTTATATTGTAACCAAAGCCATTAGTTCATTACCAATGGGATAAAATCTCTTCTATACGAATATAAAGAGAAATAATACGTCGATGTAATCATATAAAAGACTCAAACTATAACTCAAAAGTGAGTTTATTTATTTATGTTTACTTTATACTTTCTACATTGCTTACCTAGACTAAGTGGAGGAAATATTATACTCCACTGAAATTTTTAAAATAGAAATTTCATAAAAAGTACAGTCCGCTGACTCCAAAATATGTACTTTTACTTTCTCCACCAGTACCTAGTAGATAGGAGGTATTGTATTTCACCCAAAAGTTCTATATAGAGGTTTAATCGGAAATATATGTTTTGAGGTCTCTTGAATAATAAGCACATATAGAAAAAAAAAAGGTGTGTGAATAACACATCTTAAAAAACCAAATGTTGGGTAAATACAAACTGGTATTTAAGTTCAGCATCTGCCAAGGATGTGACATGAAGATTTTCGAGAAAAACTCCCCACCTCAAACTACCCTTTATAAAGAAAACTTTTCGTTATTCTTGCTTTAATAAAAAAAATGCTCTAAAGATTTTGATTATAGATGTTTATGATATTTGCATGAAAAATAAAATGTATACCTATCTTGAATTTTCTGGGAATAGCCTATGAAGTTCTCTTCATTCGAACGGAATTTTGTGTAATTTTGTATAACTGATAAACCATAATAGATTGAAACGAACTACACAAGCAGTGCAGGTATATTTCTTTAAAATACAATTTATTTCAAATAACTTTTTTGTAGCATCAGACATCTCCAAGATATCCGTCGTTATTGTTATTCAATACTGTTATCATTTTTGAAGTGTTCACAGAGTTGTTACCCACGATGCCATACAAAGAGAGTCGAATTTCAAGGCCAGAATATAGCGATCGCTTTTAAACATTTGACTATAACTTCGATCTTCTGTATCTCCCTTTGTACCTACAACGAAATGTGTAATGGAACTACTTCTGTAAACGTTTATCTCGGTTACCATGAAGCAGATAGAGGGGGGAAAAAAGGTATTGTAAGAATAGTATCTAGAGAGCATGTGAAAGTGAAAGGGTAGAGAAAATCATGTAAATATAAGATATCACATCTTATTTTTTTCTCTCTCACACGGTCGTGCAACGAGTGGAATTCCAAAGCCATCACATGACGACCTGTTTTTTAAACATTTTAATTATCGCTTAAGCCTCCTATATCCCCCTTGTTTCTACAACGAAACGTGTACTGCAAATGTTATCTCGAAAAGCACGTTGATAGAAAAATAAGCTATATGTGGGGTGGGTTTTGAGGAGTGGGTAGATAATGTGTGGTGAATGTAACCCATTAGATTTTGCCGAAACGATTTTGGAATGTGTTAGGGTGACAAAATCTTTATATCCGCCAATTTTGCCCACTATTTCATTGAATGTTGAGATGCGGAATCTCTCTTCTCCACAACCCGGAAAATTTTGAGTTTTGCATTTAATAACATTGGGGCCCAAGGGTATAGCATATCAACAACTTTTATATTGCACTTATCTAAAAAGTATTCGAGTTTGGATAAACCTCTCACTGCTGAAACATACTTAAGGATTGTGTGGCAGTTGAAAGCTTTTTATAGAAATCAGAAATAAAATATCCGCATTTATCCTCCCATTTACTTGGATCTTGATTATAGGAGATCTTTGGTCTGTTGCTACGAATGACGTGGAGAATTTACGAAATGGCAGATCTAAACGGTAGAGGGTTCATTGTGCATCGATTCGAATGCCTAAATATACAAGGGTTAAACGAAATTAAAGTAATTCAAAGTTTAAAAATCCATTCTACAGCGCTGGGTAAGGCAGATATTTTTCGAAATCCTGAGCACAATGCACTACTGCGTTTTTTTCCGTAAAATATTAAACTCATTTTGGTTTCTGCCATGACATGCAATCTCAGAAGTAGAATTTATGATCTTTTGATTGTTCGTGAAGTCCACGTGCATGTTTTTAGAATGATTGTGCACGTTTGGTATTAGGTTTTGTTTGTTTGGACTTTGGCTATATTTGTTAGCTTGAAATGTTCTGTGGTTTGCTTAATATGGCTGCTTGTCCTTCCATAACTTTAACTTACGCCAAGATACGGTGTGTAAATCTTGCCCGTCACCAGGTTTTAGATTTATTGCCGTACTTTTGCATTAGGCCCGTTTACAATGCGAAGCAAGGACAGACGCAGCATAAGCGCAAGACATTGCACCCATGTTGTTTAATGGAAGCATTTATACGAGGGCTGATCAACAAAGACTGAGACTGATTTTTTTCACAGATGTTTATTACTCCAATTCAATGTTTACACGATCTTTTTCAAAGTAGTCCCCTCCTACTTCAATGCACTTTTTATAGCGTCTCTGCCAGTCCTTGAACACGTGCTGCAGACCATTCTTTGTCAGGTCCTTGAGAATCGCCTCACTTTTCTTGAGCACTGCTTCAGAGTTCTCAAATCGAATATCCCTAAGTTTTGCCTTTAGTGATGGGAATAAAAAAAGTCACGGGGTGCAAGATCGGGGCTATAAGGTGGATGTGGTGCACAGGTAATGTTGAATCGAGCCAGAAACTGCATGACTTGATTTGCGACGTGAGGCCGTGCATTGTCATGAAGTCGCCACCCAGTCCGAGAAAGCTGTGGTCGTTTCTTTGCAATGTGCTTCCTCAGTGTAGCCAATACTGACGTGTAGTATGCTGCTGTAACAGTAGTGTGAGGGGAAACTGCATGCTGGTAAATCATTCCATTACAGTCAAAAAATGTGATCACCATCACTTTCTCTGCAGATGGAACAACTTTTGTCTTTTTTGGTGTTGGAGAACCTGGCGATTTCCACTGTTTTCCTTCAGGATCATAATGATGCAGCCATGACTCATCACCGGTGATAATCGATTTAAAAAATGCATCCCCTCCATCAACAAAGAGACGCAGCACTGATTGTCTGGTATGCGAAATGCACGTAGGGTCTACAAAATAGAGCATTACTACCAACCTACCAATACGAGAGTGCTGCCGCCTACCAACATTATACATAAAAATCCGCTCTTTTCAAATATTTATGTTACAGATACGAAACTATCACGGAAGCTACAGGAAAAAATCAGTCTCAGTCTTTGTTGATCAGCCCTCGTATATCACGCAACGCAAGAGTTTGCAAACTCCAAACTCTATGCTTGCGTTGAGTGCATAGGGGAGAAATTCTCATTTCTTCCTCAGTACGTTGCTAGGCTCAACAACACACAATCGCGATGCAAATTTTACGCCAATGATGCTGCTCTTCCATTTGGCCGTGCAACGCCATTTTAATTGCTTAGGCCAAATGTTTACTTGATACAATCTTTATGTCCTATTTGTTTATAAAGATTGGATGAATATTCACAGTGATATTATTTGTTCTGTTATTGAATTTGAAAACTGCTGTACGCTCGGAAGGTTTTCGCAAGCAGTTTACGGATCTAGAAATCAGTGCCAAATTCTTGCGTCACGCCTATGGTTGGTTTCATTATGAATGGTGTTACCTCACGCCTGACCTTAAGCTACGTTATGTTAGCGTTACGTCTTCATTGTGAATGGGGCCTTAGAGTTCGTGTCTTCTGACAGGTAAACCAACAGAAACGAGCTACCCGGAGATTAGATAATATCAGGGAAGTAAATTGCGACTTAAATATTTATCATCCTTTTTGGGGAAGCATATAAATTCCGATTCATAGGAAAAGACAAATTAGCAAGTTCCATCCCACTTTGTCAGACTTAAAACTTAAAGGTTGTGACAAATCGAGCATGATTATAAACACTGTAATCATTTGTGTGGTTTGTGTAGTCACAAGATTTCGTCTTAGAAAGAAATGCAATGACAAAAAGTTTTACTTTCTCTGCTGCCTTACCTATAGTAAGTAGAGGAGATGTTGCATTCCACCTAAAAGTTTGATAACGAGATTTTACCGGAAATGTATTTTTTGAAGCCCCTGATACATAAAAATGTTTAGACAAAGGTCTGTGTGTCATGATAAATGTTGGGTAATTTTTATTAAAATATTTAAGATATTTACATGACAAATCAAATGTGTATCTTGAATTTTCTGGGGATAGTCTGTAAAGTCCTCATTATTCAGAAGGACTTTTGTATAACGGTAAACCAAAGATATAGAGAAACATACTACTTAAAAATATTTCAATTAACTATAACACTTACGTGGCATGAGCATTTTTGAGATACCAAATATTATTGGTTTGAATTTTGTAATACTTTGAGATTTTTTAAAGTGCTGATGCAATTCAGTTGTTTCTCGCGATGTCGTGGAACGAGTATGTAATTTCTAGGCCAGACCTGGTTTTAAACTTGTATCGATTCGGTTTCCTCTATCCGGCTTGTAGCTTCAAAGGTATATGTAATGAAACTATTTTTGCAAATGTTTATCTCGATTAACATGAAGCAGATCGAAAAATAAGCTTCCGTAAGAATAGTTTGTAGAAGGTATATAAAAATAAACGATAGTAATATGTAGATAACACATCAAAATTTTCTTTTTAGATCTACCTAACATTGTAATAGTGTTATTCCACTTGTATATGAAGTCTTCTCTTTTTTTGTGAAGGATATTACACTTTTCAATGATTATTCTGGGTTGTCTTACAATAGAGGTAATTGTGCCCTTCATGTACACCCCCCTCAAGAAAGTGTACGTCTGGACTTTAAAAAAATCCTAGCAGCAAATATTAATGGAGGGAAATATAATTTTTTGGACATAAAAATCAAATAGTAATGCAGTTTACGTGTTTTGGCGGTTTTTCATATCGATCATTTTATCAGTTTTATAAATTTTTGAAACATATACCAGAATTACAACTCTCTTGTACGTGGTGTTTTTAAATTACCCTACACGCATTAATTAGAGCAATTTTTTTGTGTAGTACTTGATTTTGCGGTGAAAATAGGATTTACTTTGACGGAGGAATAAAATGACAAAGTTGGAAATTTTCCACTGTTTGCCCTAATTGCTCATTTTCGGCTCACTTTTTACGACTTCACGAGTTTATTTCTACACCAGTTTAAGTCACATGTCGATGAAAGTGGTGGATGTATAAACTATAACACCATTTATTCTTTATGTCCAAAAGAATTAGATTTTTCCCTCCATTAATTTGGTTGCTAGAATTTTTTAAAGTGCAGAGGAATACTTTGTTAAAGGGGTTTAGTTTGTATGCAACATTAAGCCTCGGTTTGGCATATAAGTATGACAATTGTGTGTAATAACAGAATATGCATGTAATGGAAACAATTTCTGGGGAGCATTTATCTCAATTAACACAGAAAAACTTCTTTATCTTATGAATAAGTGGTAGAATTTCTGTGCAAATAAATATTAGGTGGATAAAGTTGTACAACTCTTCCACACCAGGTGGTTTTTCCTTCCCCTCTTTCTTTTCACTGCAAAACTAGTAACGTGCAGATGAATAGTTCGACTTTTCTTTTTATCTCTTGTTTTAAGCACACAGTTCGTTAATTTGCATACAACTAAATTATTTACAGTTTTTTCTTTAACGTAAATGAAAACAGAAACGACGAAACCCTTGATTCAAGATTAAGGTAACCATATTAGGTTTTGTAGCACTAAAATTGCATACATTTGAATTGAAGCTTTATAGGCATTATTCAACATTGCAGTACGCAAATGTTAAAGGACTTAACAATTTCACGAGTGTTAGGTTGAATATTTGAAATTAATTATTTTGATTTGCTCATATCTGTACGCTGCACTCTTTCGATATTGGGATTAGTGTTGGTGAACGTGGATTTACTGGGATAGGCTTTTTACCGGTAAATATGCTTTCAAGCTGGTAGTACGTGTGCTGAAGTGTGAAAATTGAATTGCATTTGAACATCCTATACAACGGCCGGTGCTCGAACCACAGACACTCGTTTTCACTTACCCGGCCAGCGCTATACTACTGAAGCACTGTAATCAATGTCTCCGAATTAAATTAAATTGAGTTTTATTTATGGACGCTCTTTAACTACTATGGTCTTTAGCGTCCCATTCTATATTGGGCGTGAAAGACCCGATAATTTTGCTCAGAGGCCTCTTTATCAGGCTTGAGGTTCTTTTACGTGCCATAAATCTACTTCCCTTCCGAAGGAAGCCATGCCCTCTGCCGGGTTTGAACCCGCGACCTTGGGAACTAGAGGCTAGCACGGTACCACTAGTCCACGGAGGACGTCTCCGAAGGCGTACTGATTTATGCATCTTCCTCGAAACCTTCAAACCATTGTTACTCTGATTTGTCGCACCGTAAAGAATGGACATCTTATTTGCCACATTCCATTTTATTATTATCAATGTTTTGAAATTACCTCTACATATGTAACAACAATATATATATTTAGTACCTACTTATGGGTAAAAGAAGTATTGCTTCCGTCCAGAGATTTCACCGAAAATACATGTTTTAGGTTCACTGAATGAAAAAACACATTTTTAGAAAAATGTATGTGTATCTATGAACAATGTGACTAAAAACCGAAAAGTTCGAAAATACTTGATATTTAAGTTAGGGATGTTACAAGGATGTGACACGAAGTTTTTCGAGAAACCACCGTATAATACCTTTTACATTAAATGTTTCGTTATGTTTTATTTTTTCAAACATGGTTCTAAGCATTTTATTATAAATATTTACATGATTAATAAAATGTGTGTTGAATTTTCTACGAATTGTTTGCAAAATCCTCTTCGTTTGGAGTGCATTTTGTACACTTTTATATAATTGGCAAACCATAAGAGAGAGACATTAAACTTATTACTAAAAAAAATGCAGGTATCTTTAAAACACACATTTTTGGAATCTTTTTATGGCGTCAGCTATTTCCGAGATATTCCTTTGTTATTGATTTGAATTGTTAAATACTTTTGTCATTTTTGAAGTGCTATCTCCATTCTTTTGTTTCTCACAGAAGAATAGAATAGGAATTTATTTATGAAGGCTCTTTAAATACTATGGTTCTATATTGGTCCCATTCTATATCGGGCGTGAAAGTCCGGAAATTTTGCTCAGAGGCGTCTTTATCGGGTTCGAGGTTCTTTTACGTGTCGTAAGTCTACGATACTGGACCACCGGCTTTACTTCCTTTCCGAAGGAATCCATGCTAAAAAATGTTACGCCCGAAAAAATCCATCCTCTGGCGGGTTTGAACCCGCTATCTCGGGAA
Organism: Deroplatys truncata; assembly: GCA_030765065.1. Taxonomy (NCBI): domain Eukaryota; kingdom Metazoa; phylum Arthropoda; class Insecta; order Mantodea; family Mantidae; genus Deroplatys; species Deroplatys truncata. The sequence goes on along the minus strand of CM060979.1, from coordinate 57,677,817 downwards.
CTAGAGGCATGGTACTCCTAGACCACAGAGGATGAATTTTGTTTGTTTCCCACAAAGTGAGAACCGCTTTCTAAACATTTGACAATCACTTCCTCCTCTATATATGCACACCCCTTGCACCTTCAACGAAATGTGTAATGAAACTATTTCTGCAAATGTTTATCTCCAATATAATGAGAGAGAGAGAGACATTTTGCAAGAACTTTTTCGAGAAGATTTATACAAATAATCAGATATACAAGTCGCTAGAGAACGTCATGTGAAAGTAGTAATGATACTTTTTGTTTTATTTTATTTATTCTAGCATATTTTCCTTCTTTCCAATGTTCTCCCCGACCGCTTGTTATAGTACAGATATTACAGTGCGGGTGTTTTAAAGTAAGGCCTTGGATCGCGCCTGTGCCGAGTACCGAGGTCACTGTAATAAAACGTGTCACACATATAGCAGGTCTGTTTACTTACCTTAAAACGCCCGCACTGTACCTTCGCTTCACATCATAAATGCTATCAAGGCTGTATTGAGGCAGTATTTTTAACACTTGAGTTATTTAAATTAAATTATATAATATGTAAATTCAATAACAGCCCGCCTTGAAGCAATATGTATGTAATAATTTTTAAAATGTATGTAACAGTCATTGCATATGCTTATATTATTGTAAACATGTTTAAAAATGTTATGTGAATGTATTACGTAAGTTAATGTAAGAGCTGTGAGAATACGTTTAAAGTTGCTAACAATGAGATAACCTTGAGGCAGTAATGAGTTTGAGAGTTTAAATGTTACTAGTCATGATTAGAGCAATGATAATGTAAATTTTGTGACAGTTTAAAATTAGCCAATCAACAGCCAGAAAAAGCTTTAATTAAATGCAGGTATTCTATTGGACTAGGATTAGCCAATAAGAGACTTGAAATACAGAAGCTTACGGGTTTTGACGGTTGAAAAATGTTCAGTTGCCTGCAGACCTTGGTAGTGACCGGGTGGAAGATGTGTTCTCTAAAGAAATATTACGTATTCGTGTGAAACGAAAATTATGTATACGCGTTAACAAAGTACAAGTATTAAATTAAAAGAATCTCACAGCTCTTAATATCAGTGTAGTGCTATTTAATTTGTGTCAAGGATTAATAAAAAGAACTGAATTTAAACTTAAAATATGTGTAAGCCTACATTCTTGTCGCACCAGGCCCTGATTAAGAGAAACGTGTCTCTAAAGTAATACTGAAGCAGCCGAGGCAAACATAAATATAAATACTATCTATAGAAGCAGTTTAATAACAAAGTTAATAAATATTTTTAAACTTGGAGTGTAACAACAAAAATACATCTTCAAATTGGCTTTTCATACGTAGCAGAATATTACGTAAAGACAATGACTTCTTTAAATTCATGCTCAAAGCGTGGTGCAAATACTGTAAACTACTCCAACAACAATAAACAACTCCAACGTAAAAACAATATTACCTTCTCAAATTGGCTTCCCAAGCGTGAGGCTCATAAATTAAATAAAGGACAATTCTACTTCAAGTGGGTTCCCAAACGTGGAGCTAGCAAAAATCTACTTCAAGTTGGCGCCCAGCGTGGGGCTAAATAAATAAATAAATAAACTCCAAGAACAACCCTTCTTCAGTATGTATTCTGAAAAGTTTACCACCATTCTCTCAGAATAATTCATTCTAATGTGTGCAGGCATTAGAATGAAACATTTTAATGTATAGGAGTATGCATTAATCGCAAAGGCGGTTAGAAATCTGTAAAACTAAGAATTTGTCAAATGTTTCTGTTTAGTTTTGCAAATAATGCAAAATGTTTTATTTCGGTTATAAAATTTCAGCTCCAGAGAGATCATTGCGAAATCGCCATTTTGTTGGCGGAATCTATGAACACCTCTAATACAGATAGAAGTATTTCGAGAATAGACTGCGCTGGTTCGCATAAATTTTGGCGCTTTTGCGTCTTGAGGCATTTTACCGGCCTTGGTAACTTTGGTACAATTATTTTGCCGTTAGTCTAATGTTTACAACTGTAATGCACAGTTTAAGCGACTGTTAAGCTTTATGTACCCATTTTCTGCCGTATATGTAACCAACAAGAAGATAAACCTTATAGAGAGCATGTTAATCGCAACCATTGTTTGATCTGCGCGCCCCTTCGACTCTAGTTACTTTTCTTGCAGCGGTTGGCACCTCGACTGCATGGAGAGTAAACGAGTCATGTTGGTTATTTTATGGGGAGGGGAAAGGAGTGAAGGCAGCTGATCGCGTTGCATTTTTTTACTTTTACTTCGCATGTGTATGCATGGTGTGTAAAGCAATATGTTATGAGCACTGCAGTGCATTCATACAACGAAGAAATCGATTATACCGCCGGAGACATCGCTTCAAACGGTTTTCATTTTCTGCTTAGCAACCGTGCTCATTTCGCTGTGTTGAAATTGCAAAGTGAAATCGATGTACGACTGCTGTGGTAATGGTGACCTAGCTGGTGACACTTTTGGCGATATCATACGTGCTGTTTTCCGCGAGGTTCAACCGCGTGCACCCGACCGCAATGACGTGGACAGTAATTTTAATTTGCTAACCGTAGGATGTTGTCTTCTGCTAGCCATGTTGTCCGCAGTTGTGCTGCTCAGGCGGTTGTTGTAGTACTAGCAATGATTCGTGAAAGCGGATTGGCTGGCCGGCAAAAGGCGCGAACTGTGTGGTGCGTCGATTTCATGCAACTCGTGTGCTAAACTTGACAGTGGCTGCAAGTGCAAGGGCACGCCTCCTTCCTCAGCCATTCTGTTACGATGAATACCATTGCCATAAGAGTAGCACCTCGGGCTGCATAATTAACAGGTAAATATAAATCAGAAGATGAAATTAAATTTTTTTCTTACAAAAATTACCTTCCCATACATTCATCTGGTTCCAAATCGCTAAATGTGAAAGAAAGCAAAATACATAGGAACTTAGACACTTCAATATTTAAGCATAATGATTAATGTGTTAGTGTTGTGTTATATACGCATAAAACATCACTAAGTCGCAAGGTTAATTGGATTTGTTTTTTATTTTTATGTTGCATGTAGAATAGTTACGATTTTAATTAAAACGTAATTTAGTCAGTATTACAGCAGGTATTTTTATATGCAACCATGGTTTCAGCATTAAATTTTAGGATACATGTAGTTCGGTGGTGTTGTTAAGCAAAGGGAGTCTTCCCCAGTGTTCTAAGAACTAGCACAGCATTTGACGATTTATAAAATTACTGTATTTCATTCATAAACTTCAGTTTTATAAAACAATTGGTTATTATGTCATCAGCCGGCATATTTCATCAATCTGATCTTCACTATCCATAGATGTCAGTCGGTTGTTGGCAGTATGCTTACTGCTGCGGTAATCGAATATTTATTTACTCCAGTAAAAAAAACTGGGAAAATTCTAAGATCTTTGATCCAAATTGCTTTGCATAATTCTGATATGTTTTTCCTGTGATAATAAAACCCCACTATTTGGCAAACGGCAGTGAGGTTGTGTTTTTTCTTTCGTACTTCAAACTTTAACATTTATAACGCGTTAGTTTGAAGTCACTTTTAAAATACCCTATATTTCGTGCATTTTAAAGAGTTGGCTGAGAACTAATGCAAGCAGATATAAAGGCCAAAGATTTCTCTGTTGACTTAAGTAAAACTGAGTGTTTCTTTATGATCATCATTATTGTTTCTCAAAATGCTCAGCATAGAATATTCAAAATAACTTGCAGAAGATCTGCTTACAGATTCCGTGCGAAACTTAAGTGATGCTGCTCACAAACTACCTTAAAGTAAATAGTTTGGATTTAGTTTTTAACAGCCCCGGACAGATCCGCTCTGGAGATGTCAAAACGATTCGACGCCAGCCAATCCGCACCACAGGTAGATACGCCAAGGGGAAGAACCAGTACGTCCTTCCTTGGTCTTACCATACGTCCAGTTGCTTTATATGTGTTCGTTACTTCGAAATCCATATTAACTTCGCTTTGTCCAGCTTTACACATGAAACAGCACACGAATCTTTGCAGTATGAAACTGAAATATTACCTATATATAGGTATAAGGTAGGAAATGTGCCACATTTTATATTTGGAAAATCGCCACAAGCATTTGGATAGTATGTATGGGGTGTTTCTCAAACCGCTGCATATATAGAGTCAAATTTTATTTATAAGGAGCTGAATATAACTTTTTGACACCTTTCAAATGTAATATAAATTTGTGCAAAATTAAGGATATTTTATATGGAGAGCTCGCTGGAAGTATAGATTTTTAGATTTATTTCCCAAAGTGTTCACTAAAACCAGAATGCAACGCACATTGCGGTTGAAGTTTGAAGTTGTGCATAGGTTCATTTACGATATTGAGTATCCTTTATGAGGTACACTACTGCAGAGCACCTACATATAAGCGTCTGTTCACCTGTCTTTTCGCATGAAATAACCAGCCAACCGCTTCAAGTATAGAGTTTAAGATTTTATATGTAGGAGTTTGAAGAATTTGTCATCACATTTCAAATTTGGTTGAAATCGGTAAAAAATTAAGGGTATGCATTTTCAATATTTAGGGAACCACTGCATGTGTGGAGTCGAAATTTTATACCCAAAAGTTTGAAGAAAATATGGGGGTAGCCTTCAAATCGAGGCTGCAACTGAGTATTTCGAACCAAGGCAAAAGACTTTGAAACTTTGGTAGCTAAAAGAAATACTACAATGAAGTACATCATATGTAATTGTAAACCGGCAGGAGGAAATAAATAAGTTCACTTTTTTTATTACCATTAGAAGCAGAATAAAACCATAATGAGATCCAGGGCAGTGGGCGAAACGCTATTTACGTGACTATAGATGACTATTCCAAGTAGCTGCTCTGAGGTGTAATGGTTTGTCCTCTCGCCTGTTACGGATCTTATTACCACCAGGTGTTGAAATTTTAAACTGCCTTATTCAGCGTTAAATGAACGCATTTTAAATTATCTGCAGTTTGAGCGAAGGACATAACTATGCTTTTTATTTTAAATTTGCTGTAGTAAAAGGTGACTTTTTAAAACGTCTCAGGATCATTGCATGCTCCGAAAAAGTCAGGTTTTCCTAGGTACTCCTTAAGAAACTTTCACAAATTAAAACAATACAAAAACTACCATTGAAATAAATAAAACCTGGGAGATCTCACAGATGAGATCTCATAATCACATGAGATTACAGTCACTGTATTATACGGTGATATAACACCGTATCATACATCACAAAGGCAAGACTCCATACGTGTAGCTAGGCTTACAAATGCAAACTGCAGACTAATGTAATGAAACGTGAGGCAGTATTTTTAACACTTAAATGATTTCAGTCTAATTATATAACATAAAATGTAATAACAGCCCACCTTAAAGCAATATGTGTATGTTACAATATATAAAAAGTGTATATTACAACCATTGTAAATGTTTATATTATTGTATACATGTGTAATAATGTTATGTGGATGTATTACGTAATTTAATAATGTAGGAACTGTGAGAATAATAGGTTAAAGGTTGCTAACAATGAGGTAACATTGAGGCAATAATGAGTAAGAAAGTGTAATAATGCTACTAGTCATTCTTGGAACAACAATAATGTAATTTTTGTGACAGTTTATAAAATAGCCAATCAACAACCAGAAAAAAAGCTTAAGTTAAATAAAAGTATTCTGTTGGATTAGGAATAGCCAATCAGAGACTTGAAATACAGAATTTACAAATTTAGGCGGTAGAAATCAAGTCAGTTGCTTGTAGACAGCGCTCATAACTGTACACGTAGCTTGTAGACGGTGTTCCTAACCGGACGCAAGACACGTCCTCGAGAAATTTAATACGTATTCGTGTGAGACGAAACTATTTTATGTGTTAAAAAGTGCAAGTAATTAATTAAAAAAATCTCACTGCTCTCTCTATATCAGAGAAGTGTTATTTAAATCGTGTCAAGCATTAATAAAAGGAGTGAAGTAAAATTATAATCTGTGTAAGCCTACATTCTTCAGTCGCACCACAACCCTGCAAAGAGAAACATGTCTCTAACAATAATACTGACACAGCCGAAAATACGAGTATATAATATTTAAAGAAACAGTCAAATTACAAAATTAATATTTTTAAACATTTTTTTTTTGGACAAAGGCTACCGGAAAGTACATTTGGGGCGAAGGCTACCGGAAATCAGGTACTATACGTGCGGTTGCAACAAACTTCAAGTTCGGCTCCCCAACAGTTGAAATATAATACAACTCCTTCAATACAACCTACTTCAAATTGACGCCCAAAGCGTGAGGCAAATAACGTAAAGATACTATCTACTTCAAACGATATCGGTTATGTGAAAACATTTAAATGATGAGAGAGAGAGAGAGAGAGAAGGTGAAATTGTTAAAACAAAGAATGTTAACAAATGTTAAGTGAATATAAGGCTAAATAGTCTATATATGGGAATCTATTAAAAGTGCATGATTTTTAGAAGTGTTTCCTTAAAGGTCTGCTAAATACTACAAAGAAAGAGAGAAGATGTGAACGCATCTAACATGTAACGCGATGTGTACATTTATGATCTTTCATTGCTTACCGTCACTGGACAAAAGTATCAGTTATAATTTAATCAGGCCACTAAATAATCGTTAGTGCGCACAAACCCTTAAACGCAACGTTTTATTTTCCAGCAACTAAATATTTTTTGGGGGGAGTAACTATTTAATCATAGAGTGCCCAACCAGGACAACTAATTAAGTCGGCAACCTCATCAGTTTATCAGGAAGTACTCAGGCATTTTTGTTCTCGCTCCCTTTGGCAACCTCTCTCTCACGACCCGTGGCTTAACCTCTCATAGCTAGATTAGCACTTTTATGTTCAGGCTGAAGTTTTCCGCTATTTTCATTAACAGTATATCAATTCTCCTAGACAGCTTCCAGATTATGGTAACTATAATACTGCCAAGTCGTGTGGAAGCTGGCAGATAAAACAAGCAAGCCAGCTGCTTTGCAAAACAAACACCAAGCTAAACAGCGGAGTAATAAAAGTTAATTCGGTGACTTCGGTTAGTTTCTAGTTAATACTTAATCCTGTTGGTTCAAGCTTCTACCTACTTGAAAAAGCGCAAATATTTGTAAAGCCACATAAAATTACCGAGGCTTTCTAAAATGAACACCATTATAAAAGTCACTTTATCCACGTTATGCACATATTGAAGTTTTCGGCAATTGAGGAATGGAATTTGAATGGTTTTAATAACAGAAATCCGCAACAAACATATGCGATGTAAAGCAATATTTGCAAATAATGTGCCACGTTTAAGTTAACTAAAGTTATAAAGTGGTGATTTAAACACTTAGCTCTAAAAATGCTCGGTTTCAGAGCTAAACCTCCACCAAGATGAAATATAACTATCGACAGTGACTCATACAGTTAAGTTCTTGTAACAATTAAATAGCCATTCCTGTCACATTTCCGAGAATTAAATCCTTCCAAATAACCTCGTTTCTGAATAGGCAGAATTTCGAATATGCTCTTCCAAAAAACCCGATTCCGAAGGATCTTTCCCGGAATTAAAAATGAACCTCTTTTTTCGAAAAAAAAAAGTTACACATTTAATAATAGTTAACGACTTAAAGGTATATTAATCTTCTCCGCATCCTTTCAAGTGATTTATAGAGTAAAACGATGTCGTAATATCCATAAATACTCCAAGGACCATCCAACTTCCTTGTAAGTGGGATATTGAACACGAAATTCTGAATGGTGGGCCGTAGGTTATATAAGACTTGTAGTTGCATTCGATGTTGGCAGCTCTGAAAAGGAAGTGAAACATGGTATGAGTGAGGGAGAAGAATGAAAAAGAAAGTGCTACAGTCACAAAACCTTCTCTAACATTAAAGCTTCGCACTCATACTCTGTTATATTTTAGCATTCATTATAAAGTGAGTTTTGCGGCTTTTTTTTAGCTTTTTTATTTATGGACGCTCCATAACTACTTTGGTTCTTAGCGTCCCATTCTATATGGGAAAGAAGATGACCGAAGATGAAAGACCGGAAATGTTCCTCACAGGTTTTTTTTTATCAGGCTTGAGGTTCTTTTACTTGCCGTAAATCTATGGGGCCGCCGGCTTTACTTCCCTTCCAAAGGAAGCGTTGCTAAGAATTTTTACGCCGAAAAAAGAAATAATAAAAAAAAGATCCATCGCCCTCCGGCGGGTTTGAATCCGTGATTAGGGGCGAACTAGAGCCTAACATGGAAAGTGATTCTTCTATCCACGTTACATTAAGATACATTTTTGTTTAGAAATTATATCAAATTATGCGCAAGTCCTTTGTTATTATAACGTGTCAATACAACTTTCAAACGCCTATCGGAAGCACAGAATAAATTCTGTAAGAACTAATTTGCGACTATAAATATTTAAATAAGTATAACAAATGATTAATGATAATAAACGTACTTCTTTTTTCTCTTTAGAAAAAATAACGTAATTTAATAGGAAAACAAAGGATGCTGTAAAATAAACTGGTGCATAAAAAAGGAAGGAGAACACCAGTTACTCTGCTGTCCTTACAGGTACTCCCCACGAGTAATCTATGATGAGTAGGATACGGAAAATTGATTTTCTTCTTGCTATTTACATGCGAAATGGCTGTTATTAAGCGCTTTCGGGTTCCATGGCCTGTCTTGCAACTTTATCTCTGACAGTGTAATCTGGTTTTAATCTGTCAATATTCAAACTGAGGAAGTTACTTCCAATTTGAACATCGAAAATTCTATAAAATTGACCGGCTTATCACTAGATGTGTCCATAGGGTGATTCGACAGGTTTCTTTGTAACATCTTTGCGAACGAACGAACACATGAGACCAAGTGTGCAGGTCTTTGTGAACAAAAAAAGCTATTTCTTTTGTGATGGTTGTAGGCCTAGGTTGAAGACATTGAGGATCTGAAACATCTACACCTGTTAAGTCACCAGGGACTTGTGAGGTTGTATTATTCCTGTTAAAGGAAAGTGCATGTCTTCTTTTAACGTCATTGTTAGTCCTAACAGCACTGTATCCAACACTTCATTCCAGTCACTTTCAGGAATAGATGTGACAGGTTATAGATACCGTTGTTTTGAGGCTGATACGCACTGGGAGAGCTTTATTTACATCTGACCAGACTCGTTAAAAATGTCAATTCTTGGTATATGAATTGTGAACCCTAATACATTGTAATTACTTATGGATAGCCAAATCGACAAATCCTCCTCCTAAATAAATCTGCTGCGCTTTAGTCAGTTCTTTAAAAGCGATGTCCTTACGGAAGCACGTAAACCTATCGATCATTATTGGGTAATAGCGATATTCTTTGGGTGTTTGAAGAAGCCGGATTTGGTCTAAATGTATGTTCTGGAATCGTTGATTTGAAACTGGGAAACGTCTGTCGTCGTTCTAGGCGTGCCTGTTTATTTTGCTGAGTTGGCATGCTAAACATGTCCTTTTCCATTGTTATATCCTTTGTTATGTGTACGAATTTCTGCCTTATCATATTACTAGCATATTATCGCTTACTTGGGAGCGGTAATTTATGTTCCATGTCTAGGATTTACTGGAGGGGGAGGTCCTAGAATTTTTCCAGTCGAAAAATCGCAGTAGGTATACCGTAATGAATGAATGAATCGTAAACTTGTACCGATCTAAGATTTAGCGAAGCTTCTGTATGCAGTAAGTTCCAATGCTTGCTTCATTTTTGTTCCTCTTTTAACTGCAATGTGTCATTAATTAGCGGTAGATGAATCACTTCGATTCGTGAGAGATGATCTGCTACAAGATTATCTGTCCAGACAGGTGTCGAATATTTGTGCTGAAGTGTCTTGTATAATTAAGTTGTGTAATTTGATGTGGCGATGCCTTATCGGAACTTTTAAAGGAATATAATATGAGAGGTTTTTAATCGTTGCAAATGCAACATTTTGGACTTAATAAATTCTTCAAGTGCTTAATTCTCTTGAAAATAGAGCACTAATTACTTCAGCAGTGCGCCCTCAAGCCCAACTACTCTACTACACTATCTTCGAAAATGGCCAGAATTTCTGTGTGGTAACAGCTATAGCGCAATTCTACTCCGTGTAACTTCCTCGAATAAAACCCTAGAGGTTGCCATCCTATTTTATTTTTCTGTTCAATTACAGACCTATTGCTATACCAGAGACATCCGTAGTTAGTGCTAGTGGTATTCTGTCTCTTGGGTATGCCAAAAGTGTAGCTTTCATTAATTTGTTTTTACACTTTTTCAAAAGCAGGTGCTACTTCATGTGTCCATACAACCGATCTCTTGCCTGCCTTTTTGCTTCCATTTGAGTAAAACTGAAGTGAAACTCGTGTTTTTGCGGCGTCTTTTAAAACAAGACGACATAAATGAATCATGCTAAGGAAGCGCCTTAGTTTGGAAACTGTCTTTATTTTCCTGAAATTTAAGGTAGTTTTGAGTTTGTCAGGTAAAGGTTGGATACCATTGGCGCCAGCACCATTTCCCAAATAATGTAGATCGTTTGACCGAATTTGCATTTAACAACGGTTTACATTTGGACCATATTGCTGTAGACGTTGGAAAATTATCTGTAGACGTTGAAGACTTTCTTATTTAGTTTTCGAAGCTATTAGCACATTAAATTCGCCATATTAGCAAATGGCGAAATCCATAATCTCGTATGACTTTATCCATCTTTGGAATGTTTGAGCAGCATTTCCCAGACCGAGCGTTCACAGAAGATTCCAACAAACCGAATAGCGTGGTAATTGCAGTTTTTTAACACCTTCCTCAGTCACCAGTATTTGAGATATACTCGAACGAGATCAGTGGATGAAAATGTTATTGCTCCATGGAACTGACTTGAAGTGTGTATATGCGGTATAGGATATTTATCTGGATCGGTAATAAAATTTAGACGAGCATGGTCGCCGTTCTCCTATCTTCTTCAAAATTAGGTGCAGGGGGCTGGCAAATCGACTACTAAAAGGGCGGCAGATGCCTTATTCAAACATCCTGTCAAACTCGGCTTTAGCTTTACGGAATTTATCCGATGGAAGCCTACGTGGGCATTTGAAAACAGGGAGGTCATTGGTAAGAATATGGTGCTTAATTGAGTGATTTCCTTTACGTGGTGCAGTTTATTTTTGTATGGTATTTATTGCGTCTAGCTATGATGAATATCTGCCATTGTATACACAAGTTCTCCAGAAACTCAGTGTAGTGTCTTGTTGCTGAGTAGATGCAATTCCTTGATTCAACCAGCAATCCTTATGTGTTTTTTTTAAGAAAGTCGGCTCCTATCATCGGTCCCTCCACGTCAGCATTTAAAGCTCTCTTGTCATATCTGTTCTAGCACAAATTTGTGTGCACTTTGCTGCCACCATAGGTTCTTATTGTTCTCCGTTTGCTGCATAGAAAGAAATAGAGGTATGTCTTTTTCAATGGCCTCAAACAACCTGAACATGGCATTACGGGTATTTCTGCCCCATAAAGGCTAAATATACAGTGTGTCCATAAAAAATACTGTCATACTCCAAACTGGCACCACGTCGCCTTGGATAATCGTATTTAAATGAAATTGGTGACATTCGAAAGAAAAATTCAAATATTTTTGTGCATGTTATCAATGGACAGGATCGCAGAAATCAAACACAGAAACTAACTTCACTCATGTTTGTGATGAGTCGATATGGGTTCATTGTTGGATATTTAGCAGGCAGGTGACATGTAAATGTTTGCTTTTAAAATTGTGTTGTTATTAAAGGAGTTATGGTGAACCCACACGAACGTAATTGGTGTATTTTGGAATATCATAGCCCGTAGAGTCTGATGCAGGTTCAGGGTGCTTTTAGGCGAAGGTTTCAACATCAAGCTCCTACACACACGTCAATTTTAAACTGGTATCGTGGATCGTGGCTGCATGTGTCATCAAAGGAAAGGCCATTCACGGAGACCAATGCGGGAATTGTGGAACAAATTCGGAGACATTTGTACGTAGTCCTAAGAAGTCTGTCCGTAGCGGTAATCAGCGGTTAAATATACCTAAATCCACCGTTTCCAAGATCCTGCGTACGCGACTGAAGTTTCACCCCCTGCAAACTGCAATTACTGCATAATTTGAGGCAGTATTTTTAACACTTAAACGATATCAGTCTAATTATATAATATAAAATATAACAGCCCGCCTTAAAGCAGTATGTGTATAATATATATAAAGTGTATGTAACAATCATTGTATTATTTTATATTATTATGTACATGTATAATAATGTTATGTGAATGTATTACGTAATTTAACAGTGTAGGAGCTGTCAGAATAGAAGCAAAACATCTTCCGTAGCAAACAGAATTACAATGTAGAAGCGGAAAGTTGCTACCAATGAAGTAACCTTGAGGCAACAATAAATTAGAAAGTTTAATAATGCTACTAATAATTTTTGGAACAGTAATGTAATATTTAAGACAGTTTATAAATAGGTAATCAAAAACTAGAAAAGTTTTAAGTTAAATAAAAGTATTCTATTGGAGTAAAATTAGCCAATCAGAGACTTGAAATATAGTAAAGTACAAATTTAAGCGGTAGACGCCAGATGCTAAAGGCAGCGTTCCCAAGCAGTTCGTTTGGTACGTATTCAGTGTGAGACATAAAAATTCATTACGGCGTGAATAATATAAAGTTTACGCGTTAAAAAAGTGCAATTAAACAATAATCTCACAGCTCTACAGTAGGATATATCAGTGAAGTGTTATTTAATCGTGGGAAAGATTAATAAAACGAAGTTAAATACCATTATGATTTGTGTAAGCCTTCATTCTTTAGCCGTACTACCCCTTCTAAGAGATACGTGTTTCTGCAAATTACTACTGACGCAGCGAGGCATACATATATAATATTTAAATAAACATTAAAATACAAAGCTGATTTTCAATCGTGGGGGCAAAGGCCACCGGAAACTTTGTACCATATGTGGGGCTGCAACTGCTTCAAGTTTGGCGCCCAAAGCGTGGTGCAAATAACGTAAAAGATATTTCTGCTTCAAAGTTGAAACCTGATGACCCTGAAAAACGATTAGATTTCTTTGAACATTTAATGGATAATGAAAATCTGCTAGAAAAAATAATTTTCAGTGATGAGGCAACATTCCACGTTAGTGGAAAAGTGAACAGGCATAATATTAGGATTTGGAGGAGCCAGAATCCACATGCCATTTAGGAAGTTGAAAGAGACTCCCCTGAAGTGAATGTATCTTGTGCCGTATCGAAACGTCAAGTTTGGCCATTTTTTTTCGAGAGGCCACTGTCAAGGATCCAACTTACCTTGACATGCTCACTGGATGGTTATTTACACATGTCGTCCTCCATGGTGTAGTGGTTACCATGCTAGCTGTAGTTACCGAGGTCGCGGGTTCAATCCCGGCGGAGGGCGATGGATTTTTTTCGGGCGTAACAATCCTTAGCATGGCTTCCTTCGGAAGGGAAGTAAAGCCCGTGGTCCCGTGTCGTGGATTTACGGCACGTAAAAGAACCTCAAGCCTGATAAAGATGTCTCTGAGCAAAATTACCGGTCTTTCACGTTCAATTTAGAATGGGACGCTAAGGACCATAGTAGTTAAAGAGCGTTCATAAATAAAACTCAATTTATGGTTATTTCCACAGTTGAAAGAAGGCAACGAATTTATTTTCCAACAAGATGGAGCATCTCCTCACTGACGTTAGCATATTCGGGAACATCTGAATGAGCGGCTTCCAGGAAGATAGATTGGACGTTCCGGTAATCATGATGTCTTCTACAAGTGGCCGCCGAGGTCGCCTGACTTGACGGTCCTTGGCGGCTTTTTATGGGGTTATATAAAGGATTGTCTAGGCATCCCCATTGCTTCAAAATCTGCAACTTCGTATCACTGCTGCCATACAGTCCATTTCATTAGATATATTGGAGCGTGTGCTACATGAATGGTAATATCGCCTTGATGTTTGCAGTGTCTCTCGTGGAGGCCACATTCAATGTCTATGAGATATAGCAGAATATATTTGACATTTTCTTTCGAATGTCGCCAGCTTCTCTCAAATACGACTATCCAAAGCAACGCAATACCGGTTCAAAGTATGACAGTATTTTTATGGACATGCTGTAGTACACCCGATGTATGATCTGTAATATGCAGGCTGTTGGTTTGTGCTTCATCGCATACCGCCCTACTGGTGATGAATGTATGGACGATTGCTTAGTTGTTTACACTTTATAGTTATTTTTCCAAAGTTATTATAAAAGCATAGTTCATCGCTTAGGTGTATTTCTTCATGTGTATTCCCCAAACTTCATTTACTTTTTTTTATTAATTTGTTGCACTAAACTATTGATCTTATTTTCTAATGTTGAAGTTATTTTGGTGCGTAATATATTACGTAATAAATTACGTAAATTAATTCATCTGCCCCGCAATTGGGAGCCAACTTGTAGTGGTTGTTTTCTTCTATTGTTAATGTTTTACTGTTGTTGTTAGGCACACGCTTGGAAGCTAACTTGATGAAGTGTGTTGTTACGTAATATTACTTATGTTTACATAAACTTGAATTGTTTTATGTAATAATAGTTGTTTTATGTAGTTTGTAACAAGCTTTGGGCGTCGGTTTGTATTTTATGTTTACGTAATATTACTGTTTGAATTTGCCTCGGCTGCGTCAGTCTTTCTTTAGAGTCATGTATCTTGGGTAGGGCGCGGTATGACAATTATTGTAGACATCACAGAATTAAGTTTTTAAATTAACTTCTCTTATTTAAATTCTTGCACATATTTATAAACCACTACACTTTTTAAAGAACTGTGAGAAACTTTTATACATTCACTTAGCGCGTATATCTGTTTTTACTAATCACACGTTGATGCAGTAATTTGTATCATAAATTATTTAAATGTAAAGAGTGATTACAGTATGAATATGCATTTTTATGTGACATTGATTTGAGAGATTTGTTGATATATTGATTGTAATTATTGTTGAGAAGTAAGTTTATACTGCCTTACTGAAACTGACAATAATAGCGTGCAATAATGCAGCGAGGGGGTGAGCTGTTTATCATTATTAGAGACAAGGAAGTGACGTAATGTTGGCGCGTTTTTCTTTAGAATTTGCTGGAACATTTTCCCTAGAGGATATGTATTCATAATTTTCATTGGATATAAAAATAGACGCTAATGTTGGCGCGTTTTATTAGCCAATAGCAACTCAGTTATAATCTTTAGGCATATCGGGGTGTAGGAGTATAAAAAGGGCTAGATTAGAGGTAGACTCCGTCAGTTCACCGAAAACATTTGTACGTTACACGTCGCCTTCAGTCTGTCAGTTTCGTCGAAAACATTTGTACGTTACACGTCGCCTTCAGTCCAGCAGAAATATTTGTACAGTACACGTCGGCTATCGATTCGCAAGTTACGCGTAGCAGAGTTATGAAAAATCTAAAGTGTTGTAAAGTTAATTATATAAAAGGTTGAAGTACGCGAATTAAAAGTGATCAGTAATGAAGTTATTATAACAGTTTCAGTTCGGCCAGTGTCAAGATCAAAGTGTAAATGTGATAGTGAATGTGTTCGACAATAAAAAGTGTAAAACAAATTCTTTCATCAGTGTTATCTTTGGAATAAAAGATTTCTTTCCGTTTACACAACCTGTATAAAGAGAAGTGTTCGACCAAAAAGATCATAGCTAGCCGGAGGACAGAGAACCAAAATTAAATAAAATAACAGTAGCGTTCTTTAAAACAAACATTAATACTGCCGCAAATTGCTAACACCAGATGGAGCTAACAAACCTAACAAAGAATCACGTCACAAAATGGCTTCACCACGTGGAGTAAACACAAATACACAAACATTATAAGTAATACCGCCGTAAATTGGGTCCCAAACGTGGGGCTCAACAAATAAATAAATATAACAAAAGTTACCATCGCAACGTAGAGAACACATTTTCCCATCTATACTCTACCAAGTCTCGCCAGCAACTCAGTAACCCTCAACGGTCAAAACTCATAAGCTTCGGTATTGCAAGTCTCTGATTGGCTAATTCTAGTCCATTAGAATTTCTGTATTTAACTTAAAACTTTTCTTTGCTGTTGATTAGCTAATTTTAAAACTGTTAGAGAAACTACGTCATCGTCGCTCTAATCATGACCAGTACATTTCAAACTCTTAAACACATTATTGCCACAATTACCTCATTATTACTCATTGTTAGCAACTTAAAACTTATTATTCTCACAGTTCTTGTATTATTAGAGTATGTAATGTATTCACATCACATTATTAAAATATGTTTACAATAAAAATAAGCATTTGCAATGACTGTTACACACAATTTAAATAATTATTACATACATATTGTTTTCAAGGCGGGCTATTATTGAATTAACCTATTTTAAAATTACAATTGAAATTATTCAGGTATTAAAATACCGCCTCAATGTCAGCCAACAATCCTCCTGGTATTCACAACCTGCATAGCTGTTTCGCTGTATATGGTTGCCCAGTTTAATCGCAGTGTATTTTGAGGTAAGATGCTTGTCAAAGATTGTCAGCAACGTTAACAGTTGTAAGTCTGTGACGTCAGCCATAGCTACCACCATTCGTGCTTTCTACGGAAGTGTTTCTATCAACATTTTTCGAAGCGCTAGTCAAGAATATGACCTCTAGCAGGATGCCGTAATTTAAACATGTATGTAGACTCTATCTTCTCCCAAATCTTTCCTTTGCAGAAGTTTGCGTAACTTGTTTTCTTTCTCACCACATACGCCAATAATTCTCTCGTTAATGCCTGTATATTTACCTTGATCTGGGGGGTCAGCTAGGATGTTCTCCATCATAGCTGATCCATCAGATCAAGGTAAATACAAAGCCGTTAAAAATAGACTTATTGAAATCTTTGGAGTTCATCAAGATGTGCTGGAATTTAGTTTCATCGGGTGTTCTCATGTTATCTGGACAACAGCAAAGGCAGCTTCTACTTCCGTGAACCATAACGCAGGATTTTATTCTACAAATGTTGGTAGTTTTTTAATATGAGTCGCGTTCACAGCTTTATTACAATTTCCTTCCATTATATAATATTTATGTGCATTTATGCTTGTCTTTAGAACAACATCGTATCACCAATATAATTATAGCAACTAATTTGCGACGATAAGTACTTTAAATAAACATACTCAATTGATTGGTGATAAACAGTTTTTTTTTTCCTTTAGGAAAAATAAGTAACACTGAAAGGGTACAAAAACACGCTGTAAAACAAAGGAAGGAGAGCATGTGCTACTCTGTTGTCCCTACATCGGAAGTCATACTATGAAGGTGTTTTGTATTATATTTCAACTGTTGGGGAGCCGAATTTAAAATTCGTTGCAACCGCGCGTACAGTAAACAGTTTCCGGTAGCCTTCGCCCCAAATGCATTTTTCAGGTGGCCTTTGCCCCAAGTTTAAAAAAAAATTAAATTTGTATTTAAACTGTTTCTTTAAATATTTATGTTTCCCTCGGCTGCGTCAGTATTATTGTTAGAGACATGGATATCTTGGCAGGGCGTGATGCGACAAGAATGTAGGCTTACACAGACTATTATTTTACTTCACTCCTTTTATTAATACTTGATACGATTTAAATAACACTTCACTGATATAGAGAGCTGTGAGATTCTTTTTATTAATTAATTGCACTTTTTAACACGTAAAACTATTTCGTCTCACACGAATACATATTAAATCTCTCGAGGACGCATCTTGCATCCGGTTACAATCACTGTCTGCAGGCAACTGACTAGGTTTCAACCGTCTAAACTTGTAAATTTCTGTTTTTCAAGTCTCCGATTGGTTAATCCTACTCCAATAGAAGACTTTCATTTAACTAAAGCTTTTTCTGGTTGTTGATTGGCTATTTTATAAACTGTCACTAAAATTTCATTATTGCTTCTCCAAGAATCACAAGTAAGTACTGTTAAACTTTCTTACTCATTATTGACTCAAGGTTACCTCATTGTTACCTCATTATTAGCAACTTTTAACTTATTATTCTCACAGCTCCTACATTATTAAATTACGTAGTATATTCACACAACATTATTACACATGGATACAATAATATAAGCATATGCAATGACTGTTACATACATTTTACAAATTATTACATACACATATTGCTTCCAGGTGGGCTGTTATTGAATTTACATATTATATAATTTGACTGAAATTATTTAATTGTTAAAAAATACTGCCTCAACTAACGATCTCTTGCGAAGGAAAAGAAAAAAGAAGAATCCAAAACTTTCAATTACGTCAAATGACCTTGTTGCATTTGAAATATATAGCATGCAATATCTCACAAATGACTATAGTTGGGAGTACACATGAAGACGGGTTTGCACAGTAGCATTCTTCTGAGTCACGTGACCTACCAGCGCATAGAGCGAGAGTGAAAGAAAGAGACAGTGTAATTACCTCTGTCTCTTTTTCTACGCAGGGATATCCACAATCCGCCTTCGTGTGTGCTCCGAATCTAACGTTATGAAAAGAATTGACACAAATTGCATGTTGTAATGAACTCATTTTTTCTGAAGTAAGTTTTTGGCCACCTGTTATAATTTCCCAGTCATACAAAACAAATATGGAATGAAGGGGACTTCATAGGACCAGACAAAGAATGAAAGGTATGCATTTTATTAGTCATGAAAATATCTTAAACATAATGTTATTTTAACCAAAACGTTAGCCTTTTTTGAGAAAATGTAATGTAAGAAGACTTGAATGGGGAGGGGATTTTCTTGAAAGCTTTCCCAGGTGTGCTTAAAACTAACAAACTTAATAAACTATGAATTTTGGTATTTTTCCGGTTTTTCGCTTTGGGGCAATCAATGCTGTTCACAAACAGGCAGACCAACGGAAAGACGAACACATGGACCTTTTTCTTAAAATGCCTTTTCTCGAGGTAAGTCAATGTCGAAGCTTGAATTTTCGGTGAAATGTCAATATTGAATTTTTTGCTGGTGGAGATACGTGCCATTTCCTTGTATATTTGTAGTGTTTTATCTAATTAAAACTTTACTAACATTATTTGTATTGTTTATATTTTCAGTTATGTATTTCACACAGACACACACACGGACTTGTTTCCAAAAATTCTTTATATGCATTCAGTGCACCTCAAAACATGTATTTCCGGTGAAATCTCGGTATCGAATTTTTGGGTGGAATGCAATACTTCCCCTACTTACTATACGTAGTAGAGAAAGTAAGAAAGTATTTTTGGAAACATGTCCGTGTGTGTGTATGTGTGTGTGTGTGTGTGTGTGTGTCTGTCTGTCTGTCTGTGAATAGCACAACTCAAACGAACAGTCGGATAAACACCAAACTTGGTATGTAGGTTCAGTATCTTCCAGAGATGCGACACGAAGGTTTTCAAGAAAATCCCCCCACCCCCACCCTTTACATGGAACATTTTTCGAAAATTTTAATTTTCTCAAAAATGACTCTAACGATTTTGATTAAAATATCATATGTTTAAGATACTTTCATGACAAATAAAATGTATATTTCGAATTTTCTGGGAATGTCTCCAAAAGTGTTCTTCATTGTGAACGACTTTTGCATAACTGGTAAACCATAAGAGATAGACAAAATTTTACTACACAAAAAATGTAGGTATCGTTAAAATACACAATTTGTGTCATATACATTTTGTTGTTGTTGAGTGAACCATTTTCGAGATATTGCTTGTTATTCCCTTAAATTTTCCAATACTTATCGCTTAAAGCCTACCAATTCCCCTTGCATCTACAAGAAAATTAGCATTAAGATTAACATCTCGATTAACATGAAGCATATGGAGAATAAGCGTTTATAAAAATAGTTTGTACAAGAGTAGAGAAAGTCATGTGAGTGTAACATATTTTTTCTCTCTGTGTGCTTTATGGCAGACCTTAATTGGGGAAGCTGAATTTGCTAATAAATTCTGTAAGTTTATGTAATAAAATATGTAAGTGATAGTAGTAAGTATATAGCATATATTATTAAAACTAAATCGTCCGACCTCAATTGCGGTTAATAAAGAAATGCAGAAATTTCAACAAAATTACAAGGAAACTGTTAGTTTTCGTAATTAATGTATCTAGCTATAAAGTAACATGAATGTAAAGTGTAATTATTAAACATGTAGTTGATGTAAACTGAAGCTTGTTAAACCTAATTAAGAATAATCGGTATAAAATTATGTTAAATAGTTAATAACATCGTTGGAATTTTTAATTTGAGTTTTGTTGGTTAGTAAGCATAAATAGTGATATTGCAAGGCAAATTATCAGGTTTTGCAGGTATTATGAAAAAAGTTATGGCATGTATTTTATGCCCTCCTTTTTAGGGAGATGGGTTCCGAAACCGAAATATTGGTTTCTAAATATATGGTTTAAGATAGACGAATCTCCTAATTTCGGAAAAGAATCCGTTAGGAAAACGATATTTGAGAATATTTCCAGTAATCTTCAAACAGTCTGCAATTTCATACAGGAAATATACTTGACGCAGAGGTAAAAAATTAGAACTATCAAAAAGAGCTCTAAATAAAAAACTAAGGACAAATACCATGGTTCAGAAAGACGGACGTAATCACAACAAGGGGAGGTGTCTAGCAATTATATAAACTGTTACTAGCTGCTATATAACTTTAAGCTGATTTCCATTTATTTTTATAGTTATCCTGCCAGTTATTCACACAAATGCTTAAATTTTTTTATCGCTATAAATACTCCGCAGAAATGAGTACTTTTAATTACCGTAAATAAACCTTCGTACAGAAGAGTCTGGGATAAATCCAACTGCTTAAAAAGCTCGTCATCACTCTCGCATTTATACTAACGGACTCTACGGAGGATAAAGAATAATTCTGAATCAAGAAAAATTTTTCGCTCCATCCGGAAATCGAACCTGGCTTCTAGGTTGAGAAGCCAGAACGCCGACCACTCGACCACAGAGACAGTCTAGGTGTATACCTTTCGTGTGTTATGTGTTATGTTTCCTTTGTCACAATATTTTGCTTTATTGTATAACACCGAGATTTTTCCCACAAAGTATTCCTTAAACGTTGTGAAACAATATGATTTAAATTCATTGTTACTGTCTGGACCTCACCATTTTATTTACAAAACTAAGGTACTCGTTGCGCCATCTCTACGGCAATTACTGTATATCAAAGCTATTTGAATGAAACTCTCTAGAGCAATTTTTCAGAAAATAAAAGATAATTAAATATTTTCCATGTAAAGAGTTGTTGGAATGGAGAAAGAAAATGACTGCTGAGTATGGTCAGAGTAATTCCTACACTTTGAATGAACTTGCGGTCATTATTTTTAGCTAAATACTACTGTGAGTTTTGAAAATATTCTATTTATTCTACACTATGGTCAAATATAAGCGTATCTGAAAAAAGAGTGTGATAAACATAGGGAGCGTGGGAATGAGAGCTTTAAAAGGGACGTGACAACTGGTAAGTATGGAAACTACTGACCTAAAGGCCAAACGTTGAACGGTCGAGATTATGCTGGGAAGACTCGATATAAACACTTTGGAGACCGAACACGTTATCTTCAACTAAACATAAGTTTATGGTGAGTTTTAAAATTAAATTATATATTATAGCTGCTAACGGCTGTTTTGAAGTTCCTTTAAACTGGTTTAATTAGACTACGCTGTTGAAAGTTTATATTACTGAAGCCAATATTTGTTTTCATGTTTTCTTCGCATATTCTACCCTGAAGTTAACGCTTGTTCAAATTCAATTTGCTTCATTTATATCAACATCGCAGAAAAAAACCTTAGAACTGGCAGTTTCAGCCGTGGGTTTTCCACTGTCTGTATTTTACAGGATCATTAGCAGAAGAGTAAGCCAACAAGATAAAACCATAAACTAAATACTTCTTTGAATTTATAATTATAATTCAAAATCAAGTCACTTTAGTCACAGAAAGGTTAAACTGACAAACGTTTAGCAAATGCAGCCATCTTCAAAAATAGTAGGAGGTTTTCATTCTTATTATGACTGAAAAATTGAGTGGCATCAAAGAAGACTCTTTGATGAGTAGGCTCTTGAAACCCTTTGTGCCTCTTAAACTGTGCATTTAGTCAAAACCGATGGACCACATCTTTGATATTTGTTCTTATATCCTCAGGTTCCAAGAAAAAGCCTAGGTATACATATCTATACATGCAAAGCCTTCGCACTTGTATATGCCCTATTATGTCTGCGCAGTATGTTATGGCCCGTAAGATAGTCAAAGCTTAGATCTAGTAGATTCAAAAGGATCTAGAATTTAATTAATGATCTTGCCTGGCAGTAGTTAGTTTATTTCAATACTCAAGATGAGCCCTACTGGTTAACTGGATTATCTAAAAATTAAAGGTTCTGGGAGACACGCCACAAAAGGGCCCGGGTCATGTAAAATTAAGCCACGAGCTCCTCTTTGCGAGGATCTTATTACCTCTAATACCTGCATGTCCAGGGACTCAAACAACGGTGACCGGACAGCTGGCACAGCGTTTATCCAAAGTCCTTTGGCATTGCCACACAAATTTGGATGTGGTTTTAACCGCGTTAAGGGCATTCAAAGCTGCCCGGCTATCCGAGTAGATAATCACTTCTGCCCGTTGCCTGGCATATTTAAAATATGCATTGCACAGGCTGAGGTTGCATGTATATCAGCATGTATATCAGTGACATTTCTTTCCAGGGGAATGTTGAACCTGGATCTAGGACCCCAGCCCCCAGGTTTTCATTCTACATTTGAGATTGCCTCAGTGCTGGACGCACCACAGTACCGGACACTGCCAAATGCACAAGTGCCTCCTAAGATAGGAGAAATTGACGTTTATACATTAATTGTGAACTAGATAAAGGAATGTTGCTTGTAGGTTTCCGACTCGCTATTGTGGGGATGCACTTTTTGATGTGTGGAGCGCCTGTCAGTTGAGTTACTCGGTTTATGTTTGCAGTGTTATTGGCATTCTTTAGCAAAGTTCAACAAATCGATTGTGTTGTTAGAGAGTCACATAACTGTACAATACGTGAATGTGCTTGTTTAAAAAATCTGATATGTTACACTCACATGACTTTCTCTACTCTTGTACAAACTATTTTTACAAACGCTTATTCTCCATCTACTTCATGTTAATCGAGATATCGAGATGTTAATCTTATCGCTAATTTTCTTGTAGATGCAAGGGGAATTGATAGGCTTTAAGCTATAGTCAAATACTTTAAGAGCTGGTTGCTATGTGGAGTATTCCATTCTCTTTGCATTACCAAGACAAAAAAATGAATAACGAATTTGAGAAAAAGTATAAGTATTGGAAAATTTAAGAGAATAACAAGCAATATCTCGAAAATGGTTCACTCAACAAAAAAAGTATACGACATAAATTGTGTATTTTAACGCGATCTACATTTTCTGTGTACTGAAATTTTGTCCATCTCTTAGGGTTTACCAGTTATGCAAAAGTCGTTCACAATGAAGAATACTTTTGGAGACATTCCTAGAAAATTCGAGATATACATTTCATTTGTCATGAAAATATCTTAAACATATATATTTTAATCAAAATCGTTAGAGCCATTTTTGAGAAAATTAAAATTTTCGAAATATGTTCCATGTAAAGGGTAATCTGGAGTGGGGGGTTTTCTTGAAAACCTTCGTGTCGCATCTCTGGAAGATACTGAACCTAAATACCAAGTTTGGTGTTTATTCGACTGTTCGTTTCTGAGTTATGCTGTTCACAGACAGACAGACAGACACAGACACACACACACACACACACACACACGGACATGTTTCCAAAAATTCTTTTCTTGGATTCAGGGGGCTCAAAACATATATTTCCGGTGAACTCTCGGTATCGAATTTTTGGGTGGAATACAATACTTCCCCTACTTACTATACGTAGCAGAGAAAGTAAAAAGGAATATCTGCCGTAAGTTTTAATTGCTGGTAGTTTTTTAAACCTCTTATGTGGTCCCGATGCCGGAAATTATTGGTGTTTCCAATACCGTACATAAAAATAATTACATTGACAAATAATGCCGCTGTTTGTCTTCAACATCTCAAGCGGAATGGCAGCATATTAAAAGAGAAAGTGAGGTGAACAAAAGATGCTAGTGACAATTGAAAATGTACTGGTGGAGAAATACTCTGTGAGGGAAGTATCTACCTGTTCTCTTTTCCGAAAAGCACTTTAGGTGACCCTATCCGTTTCCTTAAAAGGGGGAAAATAATTATAATAAAAACTTCAATGGGAAGATTTCAATTAACGTTCAACGATGAGTTGGAAAATCCGCTTGTTAAGTATCTCAAACATCTGGACAATTGTTTCCTTCGCCTGAGCAAAACTGAACTTCTAACTCTAGCGCACCCTATCTTGCTGAACCCTTCAACAAAATAATGCTCGAAAAAGTTTTGTCATGGATTCATACTGAAGGGACTAATTGAAAATTTACATTCCCTCTAAGCAGAATCTTCAACTGCGATGAAACTATTGTGAATATACCTTCTAAAAAATTGAAGGTTTTGTCTTCTAATTACAAGAAGCAAGTCAACAAGCTCAATACGCGAAAGGAATATCGCAGAATTGCTCTGTATCAGGGGATATATACATCTTCCCTGTCTTTGTATTTCCCCGGATTCGAATGGATCAAAAGTTGACAAAGTACACACCAGTTAGAAGCATAGTTTGATGCTCAAAGTGGTTGGATCACATCAGCTGACTTTCTGAAATGGTTGAAAGCATTTGTCAACTAAGTCAACCTAACAGATGAAAGTCCAGTGCTTCTGATATTAGATGATCACACTTCTCACAAAACTTTAGATGCCACACATGCGTGTGAACAGTGTAAAAAACGACTAAAGTGTTTCACCAGACGCGAATCAAGCCTCTATTTTCAGTTTTGTCAGTAACATGACTTATGCCACTCTCGAAATCTTATTAATATACATATTAAAACACCATGTTTTCGTATCTTAATTCATTTATTGCTGTTCATACTCAGGAATTAGTTTTGTTTTAATTCATTAACAGATTATTCCAAAGGCTCACATGTCCGCCACTGGGACAATTTCTCCCATATAAAGTTTCGAAATAATAAATTATTTTATCATCATTGTATCCTATCTATCTGTTCTGACAATCACATTATGACTATTTCATCACTATTTCTCTGGTTGATTAGTAAACACTCCAATGGAAGCTCCAAATCAGTGCCATAACTAAGCAAGAATGGGTCCTGCAAGAAGCATCCTCTGAGTCCCTCCGCTCTTCTCAAATTCTGGTATTCTACATAAATGATTTGAATGTTGTTCATTATAACATGTTAACATAACTTTATTATTATTATTATTATTATTGCTGTTTACGTAAAAAGCAGTGCTTTCTTGGGAACATGGTATTTTACCCACACATATTGACAGAGGTCGCAGGTTCAAACCCGGTGGAGGGCGATGGATTTTTTCGGGTGTAAAAATTCTTAGTATGGCTTCCTTTGGAAGTAAAGCCGGTGGTCTCGTGTCGTAGATTTACGGCACGTAAAAGAGCCTCAAGCCTGATAAAGAGGCCTCTGAGCAAAATTACTGGTCTTTCACGCCCAATATAGAATGGGACGCTAAGGACCACAGCAGTTAAAGAGCGTCCATAAATAAAACTCAATTTCAGTTTTTTGGATATTTATTAATCTTCATAATCCTAATTTTGGAGATGTATACAGCTGTGATGCTGGTTAGAAGTATAAACTTCTTTCCATTGTTAAAAATATCCACTTTTCAGTTTCTCTAGCACCTAAACTGTATTCGCTCTTAGGTTGATCCGCACCAAAACAAAACCTAGGTGACCAGTGCACAGTTATAATGTATCCCTCCGCCATTCGCGCCAGAAATACTGCCATACTTTCACGGCCATGTGACGAGTACAGGCGACACGTAATGCAAAGAGTACAGGGTCCGACAACTTAAACGACGACTAGCATACTCTGTTAGGGTTGAAGGTGAAAAAATTGATAGTTGCAACAAAATAAATGTTTGCACATATGATAATAGTTAATTCTAAAAGAAACGAGCGAAAAAGAAAGTACAGATATGCGATATCTTACATTTATGCGCTCTCTGGAGGCGGCGCGTTATCATTTTTAAAAAACAAAATTGTATATTGTTACGTGAATTGCATTCTTGTCACATTCTTGCATCACGTATTTCAAACGCTTTCTATTTTTCCCGCGTGTAAACACTTTCCCGTTTCAGATTTTTGTTAACGAGCACTCGAAACACCGATGAACACAGAAGTTAATTTCACCACGTATTTTACGGGAAGTGTTAGATATTTCTCACATAACTAATAATAAACTTTCAACCCTATTGTTTTTTCACCACTAGTCAATGATTTGCCCGCTTATGTTTTACGTAAGTCGACGAAAACACAAGAGAAAATCACCTTCCGCCATGATACTAAACAGAAACTGCTGGTTTCTGGCTACAAACAATATTCTGCGCATCGCCGGATGTCAGGTACTTGAAATGTATGTTGGGACTTGTAGCTCTGTTTAAAGGTACAAATTAGCATTAATTAGACTTTTAGGCATTTGTGTAGTGTATTATACCATTTAAGGATGAATTCGTTCTAAAATTTAGATTATTAGCATGCGAATACTTTCCTGCACGCATTGCTGCAATGTTGTACTATGTTGCAGAGGTCACGTGCGTTTGTTTTGGCGAGGATCAACCTAAGAGTGAATGCAGTTTACTTAGAAGTAGTATAGTATTTCAGCGAAAAATTCGATATGGAAATTTGACCGGACATACATGCTTTGAGGCCTCCTGAATCCAATAAAACCATTTTAAGGAAAAGCCTGCGCGTACGTGTGGAAAGCTTTACTCAAAAGTCGAAGAAATGCCGAACTTGGTATTTAAATTAAGCATCTTCCAAAGATGTGACAGGAAGATAACCAGGAAAATCTCCCCACTCCGAGCTACCTTTTTCGCCAATTGTTTTTACTTTCTCTACTACGTATAGTAAGTAGGGGAAACATTGTATTCCACCCAAAAATTCGATACCGAGATTTCACCGGAAATTGTTTTGAGACCCCCTGAATCCAAAAAAAGCATTTTTGGAAACATGTCCGTGTGTGTGTGTGTGTCTGTCTGTGAACAGCATAACTCAGAAACGAACAGTCGGATAAACATCAAACTTGGTATTTAGGTTCAGTACCTTCCAGAGATGCGACATAAAGGTTTTCAAGAAAATTCCCCCACCCCAGGATACCCTTTACATGGAAGATTTTTCGAAAATTTTAATTTTCTCAAAAACGGCTCTAACGATTATGATTAAAAGATCATACGTTTAAGATATTTTTATGACAAGTAAAATGTATATGTTGAATGTTCTGGGAATGTCTCCAAAAGTGTTCTTCATTGTGAACGACTTGCATAACTGGTAAACCATAAGAGATAGACAAAATTGTACTGCACAAAAAATGTAGATCGCGTTAAAATACACAATTTATGTCATGTACATTTTTTTGTTGAGTGAACCATTTTCGAGATATTGCTTGTTATTCTCTTAAATTTTTCATTACTTATTTTCTCAAATGGAAATTCGTTATTCATTTTTTTTTGTCTTGGATATGCAAAGAGTATTAATGTGGCAAAGGGAATGGTGCTGCACCTAGCAACCAGCTATTAAGAGATATGTATGTGCTTAAAGGCTACTGTATTTCTATATTGCCCTTGTAAATATATATTCCCCTTACATCTACAAGAAAATTAGCAATAAGATAGAGTCTGCAAATGTTTATCTCGATAAATGTGAAGTAGATGGAGAATAAGCGTTTGTAAAAATAGTTTGTACAAGAGTAGAGAAAGTCATGTCGAGAAAGTAACACATCAGATTTTTTCTTTGTTTTATTACTTTCTCTACTACGTATAGTAAGTAGGGGAAGTATTGCATTCCACCCAAAAATTCGATACCGAGATTTCACCGGAAATACACGTTTTGAGACCTCCTGAATCCAAAAAAAGCATTTTTGGAAACATGTCCGTGTGTGTGTCTGTGTGTGTGTCTGTGTGTGTGTGTGTCTGTGAACAGCATAACTCAAAGACGAACAATCGGATAAGCACCAAACTTGGTATTTAGGTTCAGTATCTTCCAGAGATGCGACACGAAGGTTTTCAAGAAAATCCCCCCACTCCAGACTACCCTTTACATGGAAGATTTTTCGAAAATTTTAATTTTCTCAAAAATGGCTCTAACGATTTTGATGAAAATATCATATGTTTAGGATAATGTCATGAGAAATGAAATGTATATCTCGAATTTTCTGGGAATGTCTCCAAAAGTATTCTTCATTGTGAACGACTTTTGCATAACTGGTAAACCATAAGAGATAGACAAAGTTTTACTACACAAAAAATGTAGATCGCGTTAAAATACACAACTTATGTCATGTACATTTCTTTTGTTGAGTGAACCGTTTTCGAGATATTGCTTGTTATTTCCTTAAATTTTCCAATACTTATACTTTTTCTCAAATGCGTTATTCATTTTTTTTATGTCCTGGACATGCAAAGAGAATGGAATGCGTCACATAGCAACCAGCGTTAAAATATTTGACTATCGCTTAAAAGCTACCATATTTTCCTTGCATCTACAAGAAAATTACCAATAAGATTGACATCTCGATATCTCGATTAACATGAAGCATATGGAGAATAGGCGTTTGTAAAATTAGGTTGTACAAGAGTAGAGAAAGTTATGTGAGTGTAACACATCAGATTTTTTTTAATAAATTGCTCTAACGATTTTGATTAGTGTACTCCATGTGTAAGATATTTACATGGTAAATAAGATTTATGGAAGATTTAAAATAACGTGTATAATTTATCGACATAGGGCGTAGTTACCACGATAGCAAAAGAGAGTTTGAATGTATTTTACCTTTGCCAGAAAAGTGTCTTCTGTCACCAGGAGATAGCGACACGGAACAACGAGGTAGATGGTGCGCTCAAGGAGGAAAACGTGAAACTAACACGCAAACGTTCTGAAAATTGTATTAGGAATAAAATGGATTGCATATTCCCACTACTTGTTAGAGAAGATATTTAATAATTCATAGGGGTGAAATAACCAAAGCCTGCATATTCTCTTGGGATTTTATCTAGAGTCTATCTAGAGTCTTAAGAAAAAGCTTAATGGAATGTATAACACAATTAAGTTATACTTTTGTACAAATTCACATGTTTCTTAGTTCTAATCTACATGTATTTAATTGATTTTGTAGAATCAAGTAGTTTTTAAAATGTTTAACAAAGACTGTGATACAGAATAAACGTTTACAATTTGATAGGATTTTTACTATTAAACTGTTAAGGTATTTGCCAACTGATTTAGCAGAACTAAACATAGGTTTATCTTCTTTTGCCAGTTTAAAAATTCTTTACAACTGTAATCGTCATTAATGCCTGCCATTAATTCATAATTGTTTAGTTCTAAGCTGCAGTGGTTTCTCTGATCAGTCAGTTTATTGCTCATCAGTGAAAAAAGCTCTTTCATTCTGAGCATTTGAGTCTGGGGTGATGAAAACAAAGCCTAACATATTAAGGTTCAAATCCTCGGTATGGCATTGCATTTTTTAGTTTTATTCTAGCTTTCCAATATTAGCCTATACACGACATGTGGAAGAACAATTAATTAACAGAGAAAACGTTGCTAGATTTTGATGTATCTTTCATCGCGGCGATCTTGCACACTTCGTGACGCTAAAACATTTTTCAGGATAGCCTCTGCCTTTATTCGCCACAGAGCATCTCTTTCGCCAAATTGATGATGTGAAAATCGTCTTTATTGTATACTTCTGTAAGTGGTGTGTTTTTCAAGGTGAAAAACGTGTCAGCTCACTTGTAAAGTTATTTAGTTTCTTACTGCTGTTCCCGAAAAGACTACTGTAAGTTTGAAGGCCTGTTCGTATCGCCCTTCATTTCGTTTATGTCGTTCAATGGAAAAATATAGTTCACAATCAATTTTGCCTCCGTGAGCGATGCTGAAATCAAGTTTACAATATGTACACTCGGTCAATTTAAAATGGCCGGCATCTGAGAGACAGCTCGAATAAGGTACTTCTGTGAGCGCTCGAGACAGCCAGGCGTTGTTCATAAGATTGCGTATATTCTTGTAGTAGTTATAATGGGGAACAGAACTGTAATCGCTAAAGTCTTCTGAGAAAGTATTCATATACGAAATTTCAAACAGATGTTTTTAATTGTTTCAACACTAAATATTTGTAACAAAAAATACCTACCCTTTATTGATTTATAGTTCACAAGTGGAGTATGACTAAACCTCGTTACAATGCCACGCTTGCTGCAGCACTCCTAGCTCAGTGGTAGTATGCTAGCTTGCTGTTCCTAAGGTTGCAAGTTCAAATCTCCATGGAGCTACTCGACTCCCCCTTTCATTTTAAATACACGAGTAAAAATAAAGCAGGTTTTCTTCATTTTGTATGTATGTGGCATTTACTCAGTATTTCGTCATACCGGTAGATGGCAACCATGACATTAATTTATCGGTCGGGAGGTTTCATACTCAGTTAATTTAATTTCATAACCACAAAGTTCACCAATATTGTAATTATATTTGTAAGTAAAATGAAGTAACACTAGCAATATTATGTAAGTATATTGCAGTACAACGAGTAGTAAAAAATAAAATATAACAATCCACTACGGAGAGTTAGCCAAAGCGGCGCACAGAAGTTGACGGTTGTGAATCGCGCGCTCACTCGAAGGGACTTTGAAAAAAAGTTAACTGCTCAAAAGACCGGCCGCTTTTAGTTTGACGGAGTGTACAGTAAGCTTTGTATACGTTTCTGGAGGAAACAGATAACCAACGAATACTGTTCTTCCCATTTTCTCAGCGACAAGTAGGTATTTACGACTAGGACTATGTGCGAAGGGGGACTTAGTACCTCGGGCTGCAAGATCTTTTGTGCCTAATCCCCAATGGGGGTACCCCCGGGAGGGATGGGTGACGTGAGAGGAGACAGAGTAGTCGAACCGTGAGGTAGGATAGAGCAAATGCAGGTTCCCTACCTCCTCCGATGGCAGCTGGTGCAACCAGTTCCCCTCCCCCTGTAGGCTTGCTCATCCCATTCCGGGAACGAAGGGTTACATAGAGCATCCTTTTCCCCTGCCATGCAACGCCGAGACTTCCGACGCTTGCAACCCTGAAACAGACCAAGCAGATGAAAGGTAAAGTGAAATGAGAATGGAGGTGAAACGGAAGGACAGGAAATTTAGGGAATGTAATGAACCCTCCCAGCATTCACTTAGCGACCCGGAGAAAACCGAAAAAAGCCATGGGTCAGGAAGGTCGGCAGGTGGTAATCGAACCCACGACCTCCCGAATGCGGGCCCAGACGTTGCCGCCTGAGCCATCGCACTCGTTTTAATAGGTATTTAGCTTTCTTCTTAGCTGGAGTTTTTGTACTGATGTTTTCAAAATGAAGGATGAGTTGGACAGCATCATATCTGTACAGCATTATATCTCCACAATAAGAAATAGGAATACCACAATCCGAAACGGTTATGCGCCATCGATTTTGTGTTATTCTTCGATGTTTATCCACGAGCGTAAACTATAGATATCGATAATAAGGCGAATCTATGGAATGTGTTTGGCGGGAATAATATGTAATCTATATTTCGAAATTTTTATAGTTAAATACGGGAGATATTAAAGATCCAACAAGGAGTCTAAAACAAATTATCTAAAATAGGGGAGTTACCGGGGAATATGAAAGATTTGGTCTACCTATAATTGACTTGTGCTGCAATATGCTTAGATAATACATCTCCAAATCCATGACACTTTATTCATTCTTTAGAATTCTGTACGACATGTACTATTTTAATTTCTTGTGCTCCTGAATGCTTTTTAAAACTGTTACTGCTGATAATACTTTTTCCAGGAATAGTGAAACTGTAATCAGGAAAGTTTATTTTCTTTAGCAAGTTAGTGCTACATACCTTAAAAGCTAAGCATGTAGATGTAATACACTGAGAGAAAACTACAGTATCAGAGGCCTACCAACAGTTTAACAACAGGTTTGTAGTAGAGATAAATTTTGCTGTCTCTACGGATTATGTTATGTTGAAGGCAAAAATCTCCGATATCGATGTTTCATTGGAAGACAATTTCGAGGTCCTTGATGAACTTGTAAAATAGGGAAAAAATGGCTATAAAGGACCTGTACACTTAAATTTATTTACCGGATTATGGATAGCGCTGTGCTAGGAATTCTAACGTTTGGAAACTTAAGGTGGTATTTTGTGCAACGCTTTCATGTAAAAGAGTATTTCATACATGCATTATGCGGCAAAATACGCTGATATAAGGTGGATAGAACTATATTCACTAAGGTTATAATTTTGGGAACCGATAAGAATAATTAACTGCAGTACAGTGTATAAACCGGTTCACCCTTGCTTATTTGGCTAAATATCGTATACTCGCAGTGCAACAAGCGGGCAGGTAACTGTACTCCATTCTATTGTTCCCAAAGATTACAAGCGCACTTAATCACCAACACACAACACAATTTTGTGCTTTACAAGTGGCAAACTTGTTCCCGAAGATTACGAGCGCACTTAATCACCAACCCACAACACAATTTTGTTCTTTGCGAGTGGCAAACTTCCGTCCCATGCAATTGTCGTAAGTCAACTTTATAAGCATTTTTCCATTCTCTTGGCACTCGCTCACAGCTTCCACCAGGATCTGCAGTCGCCTGTCTCAGTATCTTTTGCTTTAAGTCCGTGTACAGTTACCTCCGAATGAATCCACTTCATCCATATACTACCATACCACTAATCTGATGTCGCCAGCGAGGGGCCGGAAGGGGTTGACCTCCAGTCCAGCTAGTGCCATTATCGATCTTTCTTTTGTTGTTTGTTACCATTTTCTTGTATTTTTTCATATTTTCAACCAAATATGTATAGCGTCAATGACGCTGATCGATTAAAATACGTAAATAAATAACTAAAAAAAACGCTTAAAAACCGAGGCAATATTTTATATCACAACACTGTGAATGCCAGAGTGATTGTAGTGTAAATTAATATTATTGTATGTACAGGATTTTAGAAGTTTGTTAGCCATAAGTATTGTTAGGAAATAAGTTTACACGGCCTCACTGAAACTGACAATAGAAGTGGGTAACAATAAACCGAGGGGGTGAGTTGTTTATCACTAATAAGAGAAAAGCAAATGACGTCAGGGTAGTGTGCCTTTTTTAGAAATGGAGGGAATATCTTCCCTAGAGTATATATGTTAGTAGCAGTGATTGGCTGACAAAACAGACACTAAAGTGGGCGCGATTTGGTAACCAATAGCAGCTCTATTATAATGGTGAGGCAATTCGGGGTGAAGGAGTATATATTCTCGAGCCATAAGCAAGTATCGCGCAGTTTGGAAGAATTTCTTACGAGGTGCACGTCACGTAGTCCTGAAGAATCTCTCGCGAGGTACACGTCGCAAAGTTAGTTACAAAATGTGAAGTGCGCGAAGTAATTGGTGCGCGGCAACTATAACGACTGTAGTTACATTCGGAAATATCTCAGTTTCAGTCAGGCGTGTATAAAGATTAAATATGTGAATTATTAATTAAGTGTAACGGCAATAAAAGTGTAGAAACAAATTATTTTATCAGTGTTATGCTTTAGCAACAACTCCTTTCCGTTTACACGCCCTGCATAGAGACACTTGCTCGACTGAGTTGCAATAGCTACGGAGGACAAAGAACCCAAATTTAAAATAAAAAAACAAGTGGCGCTCAACAAATAAGATAACACGAGCCATGAGAACTGCGACAAAACATACATGCTTTTTGCCGTGAGCTTGCGACCAAACATAATGCGACAATTTTCGCTCAAGCTAAGGTTGCTGCTCAGTCGTCTAATGTACCTCTATACTCACGGTATTTTGAGAAGTGGAGTGCTATCATCAGAAATATATACCTAAATATTCCCGATATTTGTTACTATCTTAATTGAATGATGATAGTTATTAATGTGATATATTTGACAGAAAGGTCTGTTGAACAGATTCAAAGTGTACGTAATAAAATGTACGAATAATAGTAGATTATGATACAAGTGCTAAAAGTGGGTTTTATTTTGCGAGTAGGAATGTTTGCGAAACGAAAGCTGTAGGCCGAGTTTCACAATCCTAGAGCAAAATAAAACCACTTTCAACACTTGTGACATATACTATTTGAGGCAGTATTTTATATTACAACATTGTAAATGCCAGAGTGATTGTAGTGTAAATTAGCATTATTGTATGACAATGATTTGAGATGTTTGTTAATTATAAGCATTGTTAGGAAATGAGTTTACACGGCCTCACTGAAACTGACAATAGGAGCGGGTAACAATGTAGCGAGAGGGTGAGTTGTTTATTAATTAGAAGAGACAATCAAATGACGTCAGAGTAGCGCGCTTTTCTTTAGAAATGGAGGGAATATCTTCCCTAGAGCATATGTGTTCGTAATTTTGATTGGATATAAAAATAGACGCTAATGTTGGCGCGCTTTATTAACCAATAGCAGCTCTGTTATAATGTTTAGGCATATCGGGGTGAGGGAGTATAAATATATGAAGCCAGAGACAAGTATCGCACAGTTTAAGAGAATCATCCACGGGTTACACGTCGCACAGTTCAACAGGATCATTCAAGAGTTACACGTCGCACAGTCCAACAGAATCATTCACGGGTTACACGTCGCGCAATTCTACAGAATCTCTTGCGTCGTAAAGCTAGTTATAAAATGTGAAATACTTGAATTAATAATGTGCGGCAAATAAGTGATTATAGTTACATTCTAAAATATAACAGTTTCAGTCAGGCGTGTATCAAGAGTAATTATGTGAAATTAATGAAGTGTGACGGCAATAAAAGTGTAAAAACAAATTCTTTTGTCAGTGTTATCTTTTAGTAACAACTCCTTTCCGTTTACACACCCTGTTCAAGAGATTTGCTCGACTGAGTAATAATAGCTAGCCGGAGGACAAAGAATCCAAAATTCAAAATAGTAAAACAATAACAGGCGCTCAGCAAATAAGATAACAACGAAAGTTACCGCGACATATTTTTATAGACAACGCTCGAATTTGCAAAATATCAATAAAATAATATTGTATTGATTCCTGAAACTAAGGGAAATCACGTTTAGAACGAGATCAACTCACGTGTATAGCGAGATTCTTGAAACAAGAGAAATGCTGATACAAACGAGATAAACTCTCGTGTGCAGCGAGATGTCAGATGTTTTGATGATTCAATAGCAGTCATTTTCAAAGAAATCATTTTCAACATGTTTATCCTTACACCAGGAAATGAAGCAATTAAAAACTATATCATATTGCTTTCAGCATTTTTTGGGTAAATAGTTCTAGTGTTACTATTTCTGCTGCTTTTAAAATTTCAACTGGCTCTTCTATTTCAGTTTCTTCTGAATTTATAATTGCCGCCATTTAATCAGTATGTAGGTTATACTAGATAAAAGAATAACGTTTTAGATTAAAGAAAGCACAAGGCCACCAATGGTATAGGTTAACTCCACAACTATTTCGATAAATTGAAGTATGACGATTTGTGTGGTGAACAGATAACGCGACCGCCATGACAAACTAATTAGGTAAAGCTACATAATGAAAAGTAAAACCTAATCAAACCAAGTCGAGTTATTAAACATGTGCAAACATAAAGAGTAATTGCCATGAGATTATACTTAAAATCAAAGCTGGTCACAATGGAATGGTATAACAGTTTAATCCCACTACTGCGATAAGTAAAGCTTTTAGTTCGTGTGCACTATGTTAAAAGTTCTAGTTTTAGGCCATGCGGTCTAAAAATAAAAATCTGATGTGTTACACTCACATGGCTTTCTCTACTCTTGTACAAACTATTTTTACGAACGTTTATTCTCCATATGCTTCATGTTAATCGAGATATCGAGATGTTAATCTTATTGCTAATTTTCTTGTAGATGCAAGGGGAATTGCTAGGCTTTAAGCGATAGTCAAATATTTTAAGAGGTCGTTGCTATGTGGAGTATTCCATTCTCTTTGCATTACTAGGAAAAAAAATGAGTAACGAATTTGAGAAAAAGTATAAGTATTGGAAAATTTAAGGGAATAACAAGCAATACTTCGAAAATGGTTCATCCCCCCCAAAAATGTATATGACATAAATTGGGTATTTTAACGTGATCTACATTTTTTGTGCAGATGTTTATGGTTTAACAGTTACGCAAAAGTCGTTCACAATGAAGAATACTTTCGGAGACATTCCCAGAAAATTCGAGATATACATTTCATTTGTCACGAAAACATCTTAAACATACGATATTTTAATCAAAATCGTTAGAGCCATTTTTGAGAAAATTAAAATTTTCGAAAAATGTTCCATGTAAATGGTAATCTGGGGTGGGGGGATTTTCTTGAAAACCTTCGTGTCGCATCTCTGGAAGATACTGAACCTAAATACCAAGTTTGGTGTTTATCCGACTGTTCGTTTCTGAGTTATGCTGTTCACAGATACAAAGACAGACAGACACACGGACATGTTTCCAAAAATGCCTTTTTTGGATTCAGAGGGCCTCAAAACATATATTTCCGATGAAATCTCCGTATCGAATTTTTGGGTGGAATACAATACTTCCCCTACTTACTATACGTATTAGAGAAAGTAATAAACCAAATAAATCGTATTACTGTAGCAAAGTGCTAGTTAGCCCTGGACAAGAAATCGCGCTTTTGCAGAATACATTTATTCATCTTCCAATGCAGCGGTAACCCGCTGGAAACGGTTGAGAACACTCGGTTAAGGGAAAAGAGAGCATTAATCAACTGAAAACAGCTGTTGGAAATGTATTGCACCTGACAATTGGTAAAACAGGGCAGAATTTTAAGAATTGGTTTTATACTAATATACAGAAGTTCATTTAAAACTAAAATGAACATGTTTCAAATGGGTTTTCAAAGCTAAATGATCTTCATTTATAAAGCTTTCAGTGACAGAAACATAAATCAACAGAATATGAACAGCACAACAGCTGTTATAAAATTATGGAAAAGTATGCCCTTTTTGCTGTAAATAAAGCATTTATCCCTGCAAGCGCCCGTGTCCGCTGACATTAAGATTTTCTTCTTTTAAATTCTTTGCTTCTAAAGGTATAGGAACCAGTAAAACATGACGATTATGGTGACAGTAACAATTTTAACGTCTCATCATTTTTCTCGCAATGCTAATGCCTAATAAAAGTGTTCTGCTAGAGATCAGTGATTGTATCCCTGTGTGCTGTTCAGAATAATCGGCAAATTTCAGCATTAAGATGCATGCACGCAGCAAATGTTTTCTACAGTTGTAAGAAGCTTATCAACTACCCAAAACCAGTCATATAACTTAGTGTTTCTTATACTATTAAGAAAAGATTAGGCATGAAAATGTGCATATTTACAAAAATATTACTCAACAAAGAAATCCCCTCAGGGGCTCATTTTATGTGACTACGGGTTTGGCGTACCCGAGGTGCCCGAGCCATTCCTCACAATTATCATCCCCTCACACCCATCTGGACTAGCCCCGTCATCTTTATTTATTTTACTCTTCCTCTTCTACAATTATTCCTTATACTAGGTTTAGGCTCCATAGGTTTATTAACTCCTGTCTCACCCACAGGGATATTTTTTATCTCCGTGGTTGCTGTCCCACGGTTTCAGCGCAGCTTCCAACTGTGTGCTCACTGGAGGTCTTAAGCATGAAGGTCGAGTGCACCCTCCTCACTACCCATTTCATGCGACATTAGGTGCGGAGCCGTTCCATTGTCATGTACACCCACGTACACACCTATGGAGGGGCCGGTCCCCACGGGCAGTTGATGGCCTCGGGGACTCGACGTATTATGAACGATGTAATCAACCACAAGTCCCTGAAATGT
Organism: Deroplatys truncata; assembly: GCA_030765065.1. Taxonomy (NCBI): domain Eukaryota; kingdom Metazoa; phylum Arthropoda; class Insecta; order Mantodea; family Mantidae; genus Deroplatys; species Deroplatys truncata. The sequence continues at coordinate 57,639,718 of CM060979.1, read as the reverse complement.
TCCCTTTTGAGGCAGTGTGGCCAAAAATGGGTGGCCACTGGTGGCGGTTATTCCAATGGTAGGTGCATAAAGTCGGGCCTGCCTGTGATGAAAATGTCGTATACCGGTAAGTAGTGGCAGTCGCAGGGTAACTCCTCTGAAGTATTCTTTGTGATCGGGCCTGAAGCAGGAGCTCCAGGCCGGCACAGACCGGAAGATTTAGATGTCTCTTCTTTTACACTCCCCCAACGGTTCCGAAAGGGGACCTTTCCATAATGGCTCCTCTGCGCTCAAACCTTTCCACTCCACGCTTTTTGTTTGTTTGTGTTTTGTTTTGATGCAGCTGAAAAGCGACATCAAACATATGAAGCACCTGAGCCCCTTTTATATTCAACGGGAGCTTGATAATCATCAGCTTCGATCTCAGGTTCCAGCACTGCCCTGGATCTTGACCACACCAGTCGCCATTCTCCTATTCGTCGTCCCACGGGTCGCTCCCGCTCGCTCCAGGCTTCACACAGCCTGCTCCGATTCCGTTAGCAGCAATGGTGGCACGGAGGGCTTCGAAAGGGCTGGGCATTCTCGACTGGGACGCAGTCCTACTCGGAAGAAAAAGGTAAAGCTCAACCGACCCACACCGGCTATTAAATAACAGTTTTTTCCTACCGGCACGCGCTTCTTTCCTGTTTCCATATTTATGGCTCTCAATATGATCCTTTAGTGGAATATTCGTGGTCTCAGTGCTCAGCAGAGTTGGACGTGCTACTGCACACTCACTCACCCCTAGTCACCGGTCTACAGGAGACAAAACTTCAACCTCAGGATACCTTTGCCATTCGTAGGCTTACTCCGGAGCGCTTCGATCTAGCTCCGGAGGAGGGTTCTCCTGACACGGCGGTGTTACAGTTCTTGTTCGAGATTATGTGTGTTATGCTCGTGTTCCGCTTGCCAAACCACTGCAAGCTGCTGGGATACTCCCTTCTCTTGCTGGGTTTAACACCTGTATATGCAGCCTCTATGTTCCTCCTCCTCTTGCACAGGATAACCTAGCCCGCCTGATTCTACAGATCCTTGTCCCTTATTTACTCGTGGGGGTTTCAATGCGCACCACCCTCTTCGGGATTCTCCTAGGGCGTGCGCGAGGGTAGAGCTTTTGGCTGCACTTCTGGATCATCACCTTTCTGTTCTGAATACCAGCAAACCCACTTTTCTCTCAGATTCAACCGGCACATATTCCCATCTTGATTTGTGTCTTTGCTCTGCGCAGCTTGGTCATCGTATACAATGGCATGTCATAACTGATAGACACACTAGCGATCACTTTCCGTGCGTGATTACTCTCGTGCCTTCTTCCGTCGGTTCTCCTTCCTTCCTAAATGCAGTTCAACAAAGCTGAGTGGTCGCTTTTTTCCCGTCTAGCCCGTTTTTCTCACTGCAAGTTTTCCACTTTGGACCTCATGGTAGAACACCTACCTGCTGTCATTTTAGCCGCTGCCGAACGTTCATTCCCCGCTCGTCTTCCCACCCCTGCTGTTTATCGGGACGCCGTTCGTAAAGACGCGGTGCTCTTCGGGTGTTTCGGCGTCACCCTACCCTTGATAACCTGGTCCATTATTAAGAATTTCGCGCTAAGGCTCGCAGGATAATTCGCAACAGCAAGAAAGCCTCCTGGGAGAGCTATAAAGCCGGTCTCAATAGCTCTACGCCTATATCGATCGTCCGGACCAAAATTAAGCACGTGGCCGGCAAGACTCATTATTATTCTTCTATCCCCGGTATGCGGGTAGGATCTAGTACTATTTTCGAACCACTTGCTGTTGTCGATACCCTCGGCAAGGCCTTTGAAAGCATTTCCAGCTTGGCCCGTTATTACCCAGATTTTTTTTCTGCACAAGGCCTCGGTGGAAGCCCATGCACTATAATCTAACTCCAGCTACCAGAAGGAATATAATCGCTCCTTTACCTTCCGCGAACTATGCATGTCCTAGCATTTTCTAAGGATTTCGCTCCTGGGCCTGCTTCTGTACACGTGGTGTTCCTTCAACATCTCTCCTCTGCTGGACAGCGCCTTCTTCAGATTTACAACCACATCTGGGAAGCTGTAACTCTTCCTACAGATTGGCGAGCAGCCACCGTCGTCCCAGTTTTGAAACCCGGGAAAGATTGCCAACTACCATCTAGCTATCGCCCGATTTTCCTAACCAGTTGCGTTTGCAAGGTTATGGAACGCATGAACCAGGCGTCTGATCTGGTGGCTTGAGTCTCGGAACCTTCTGGCGAACGTGCAATGTGGTTTTCGCCGGCACCGTTCACCTGTGGATCATATTTCGACCCACGTTCTAAACGGATTCCTGAGAGGGTCCCAGACTGTGGCTCTGTTTTTTGACTTGGAAAAACCTTATGACACTTGTTGGAGGACTGGCATTCTTCATATATTCCTTAGTAGTGTTTCCGTGGTCGTCTCCCTGTCTTCATTCGTGAGTTTATGAAGGACCTGGTATTTCGTGTGCGTGTGGGGTCGGTTTTATCTTTAACTTTTACCCAAGAGAACGGTGTACCTCAAGGCTCGGTACTCAACGTCACACTGTTTGCTATAGTGATTAACCCTATTGTTGACTGTGTTCCACCTGGAATTTCCTTGTTGCTTTTTGTTGACAATTTCACCGTATTCGCAACTCCTCGTCGCACCTGTATTTTGGAACGCCGACTGCAGCAGTGTGTTAATCCCTTCACTACTGGAGCATAGCCAACAGGTTCCAATTTTTTGCCGAGAAGACAGTCTGCGTTAATTTCTGTCGCCTAAAAGAGTTCCCTCCACCTTCTATCCGACTTGGTGCGACACTCCTCCTCTTTTCGGACGAAACGAAATTCCTCGGGTTAATCTTTGATAGGAAGTTGTGTTGGTCGACGCATATAACCTATTTGAAAGCAAGGTGTGAACGTTCTCTTTCTATTTTACGTGTTTTCAGTGGCACATCCTGGGGTGCAGATCGCACAGTCCTTTTATCGATCACTGGTTCGCTCAAAACTTGACTATGGGTGTATTGTGTATTGCGCTCGCGACCTTCCATCCTGGGTCGCTTGAATCCAGTTCACCACTAGGGCCTCCGGCTATCTACTGGTGCTTTTCGCACTAGCCCTGCTTTGAGTCTGTGCAGAAGCTGCAGAACCTCTGCTCTCTTATCGTCGTGATGTTTTTCTGTGTAGCTTGCCGGTTATCCTGTATGTCTCAACACCGGAATTATTTGTCATTCTTTGAGGACTCGCTGGATCGTCACTATGCGTTTCGACCCCTGGCCTTGCTCCCACCAGGGGTAGGTTTCCGCCGGATACTTCGGAATTTGAATCTCGCGTTGCCGACTGTATTTCCAAGGGCTCTCTCACACTTTTCCCCTTGACTGCATTCCGAAATATCTTGTCACCTTGATTTGATGTCCATGCCAAAGTCCACGACCCTGCTTCGGTTATCCGTTCGGCTTTTGCCGAAGTTCAGTCACATTTTGGCAACCATTGTTTTATTTATACAGACGGCTCAAAGGATGATCGTGGAGTTGGATGTGCCTTTTTATTTGGTCTAGAACGTTTTATCTTTTGTCTCTCTGATTAGTGCTCAATTTTTACTGCTGAACTTATTGCTTTGGAACAACCTCTATCTTTTATCCGTCAGCGTGGTCTGCAGAATTGTGTTTTATGCACGGACTCTCTAAGCGCCCTTTTTAGCCTTCGTGCGCTGTACGTTCGTCATCCTATCGTGCAGCGTCTCCAGCTTACCACTGATGGGGTCATTTTCTTTGTTTGGGTTCCTGGTCACGTCGTCATACCAGGTAATGAAGTTGCGGATGCCGTTGCCAAGAGTGGTATTTTATCCCAATCTTATTTTAGCTCCTGTGTTCCTGCGGATGATTTTAGCCATTACTCAAAGAAGTCTATTCCCTCCCGTTGGTTTGCTGCCTGGTCCTCTGTCCAGGGTAACAAATTGCGGGAGATAAAGCCTGTACCCTTTACCTGGGCCACTTCTTCCTGTTCCTCCTGTCGAGAGGAAGTAATTTTATGTAGACTTCGCATCGGGCACTATCATTTTAGCCACTGTCACTTGTTGCGCCGAGAACCCGCTCCAGTTTATAATCGTTGCGGTGCGCCGTTGACGGTGCGGCATGTTTTAGAGCAGTTGCAGTGTTTCGCTGTACTTCGTACCATCCTGCAGATGGACGCAGGATTGCCCGCCATTTTGGCGGATGACTTGTTAGCTGTGGAACGTGTTTTAGCTTTCATTAGACACAACAGTTTACAGGAAGTGTTTGATCTATTCTTGAGCTGTTTTCTAGGTTTTAGTTGTTTTAGACCCATTATTTTTAGCTCCCTTGTGTTTTAGCTTCGCGTTCTACAGTCCCTGACACCGCTTCTTTTATTATTTCTGGTCGAGTTTTAACCTGACCTTTTATAACTTTCAGTCCTTTATTTTAGGCCTTTCTATTTGTCTGGTTTTTAACTGTTAACTTACCTGTATTTTATCTGTGACGGGCGCTAATGGCCTTTCTGGTTTTGCGCCCTTAACCCCCACTTCTTCATTCAACAGAGAAGTGCAGAGCATAGCAGTTCACACATTGAGCAATGCATTGCACTCAAGCTATATTAGTGTAATAAGTTTTCATGCAATAAAATGTTTCAATAGTTTATATTGCCTTTTGCTGACGCATAAAGTACTTATTCATAGTACTTCTGCTTTCTACTTTCGTTACCACGTACCTAGTAACTAGAGAAGGTAGTATATTCCACACAAAAATTCGATATCGGGATTTCACTGGAAATACATGCTTTGAGGCCCTCTGAATCACAAAAAGAGAAGATTTTATCAAAAATAGCTCTAACGATTTTGATTAAATTACTACACATTTAAGATATTTACATGACAAATAAAATGTTTCTTGAATTTTCTGGGAATAACGTGTGAAGTCCACTTCATTCGAAAAGAAATTTGTATAAGTGGCTGCCACTTAGAAATAGACAAAAACGTACCACACAAAAATGTAGATCTCTTTAAAGCACACAATTTATTTAAAATAACTTTGTTTTGTGGCATCACCGTTTCTGAGATATACGTTAATTAAACTATTAATATTGATTTCAGTTGCTCGTATTTACTTGTTTCTCAATATAACATGGAATAAATATAGAATTTTAAAGCCACAGCGAGCAGCTTTTAAACATCTGACTGTCGATTCGGTTTCCTCTATCCTTCTTGTATCTACAACGAAATGTATAAATGAAACAATGTTCAGCTTGCGTAAAAATAGTTTGTAGAAGCTGTGTAAAAATAAATGACAGTAGGTAGAAAAAGTCATGTGAATGTAACACATACAGAATTTCAAAGTCATCAGATAGCGACACGCTAGAAATCTGTCGCTTTGCCTGCTGTATCGTACAATACGTAAAAGTGAACTGAAAGTTTATCTGGATTAACAAGAAGTAGCTAGAATTATAAGCTTGTGTAAGAATAGTTTGTAGAGGAGTGAGTAGAGAAAGTGATGCGAGAATGTAGCACTAAAGTTTTATTAATTTCCTTCACATTGTGAAAAATATCTACCACTGTTTAGTTGGTCTTCATCTAGAAACCAAAATGATGCACGGCACGCAATAGTTCGTGTGTACTAACACCCAGACCACAGTACCTACATGTAATATCGAATCGGTAAGATCAACACTAAGCAAATGAACAGTTATAATCATAATATTATTCTTGTTCTTTTTTCTTAAATAGTGCAGTCAGTTTCGAAGGCTGTGCTTCGACCTTAATTATGCATGATAAGTTACTTTTTAAAAGTTTCTTTCTCAATGTACGAATGTAGAAATCTGCAGTATGTTAACAACATTGTTTAGTGACTCATCGAATGAAGGGCACCGCAACGTGATTCAGTTTCACGTAAGCAATTAAATGCGTTGAAGAAACCGGAAATAAATCGTCACCATACTTAACTTTTTAGTTATGCAGTATTGTTCTCCTGTATAGCATAATCTGGAAATTCTCCTCCAAAGATTATACTAGTAAGAATGTAGATATCTTAGCTCAGTCGGTAGAGCAACTGCCTGTTGTGCTAGGGTTCCGGGTTCGATTCCTGGTTGGGGTGTGGAAATTTTTCTGTAGTCAAGATGATTCCTTATCCTCCCCAGAGTCTGGAAGTATGAATGAGAGTGTGAATGATCTAATGATTAAAAACCAAAGTGCAAGAAACCCAACGACAAGAGTTACACGAGTTAACACCATTGTCAATAGGCAATAATTTCCAAAGGAAAGGCCACCGATAAGACCATTGCAAAATGTAGATTTTTGTACACGAACAACATTCGGCTATGTATCCCGTCTTCTCTTCATTTTATTTCATTTGCATAGTCCCTATTAACTTCTATGGTCATAATGGGGTTTTTGTTTGGACAAACAGTTTATTGGTGATTTTTTATTTTCTGAGAAATACTCCCATTCACTCCCACATTCAAACTACCAGACTATGCGGAGGAGAGGGAATGATTCTGGGTAAAGGAAAATTCACCGCCCCAGCCGGGAATCGAACCCGGGATCTCTGGGTTGAAAACGCAGAACGTATTTTTTATTCGTGTGCTCGAATGTAAAGGTTTTAGTAATGCCAGAAATATTAACGATGCTACCAGACTATAGTACTGATATTACGGGTGTTAGCTGCCTTCAGGAGTGTTGTAACGAAAACGCTCCGCGACAATTGGACTCGGACAGTGCCGAAAGTAGATGGTAATAAAAGTACCAATAACTAAATAGCCAATGACCAATAATGAAACACAAGTACCCCTTGGACAAACATGGTATTACATGTGTTTTCCGAGTAGTATGTCAGAGTTAACTTGAGTTCAAGCGTCCTAGTTGTTTGCTAAACGAGCCCCATTGTGCGGAAACAGCGTAAGATAAATATGAAAGCACCGGAGACCGCCTGTCGCCAAGGATACCATGTCAGTGTTACTACTGGTGCTGTTTCCTGCAATGGCACCACAAGAGCTGAAGAGTCAACTTCGCTAAAGCTGCTGACATCCTTCCTGTAATATGAAAAAAAGAAGAAATGTTACGTATCAGGGTTAATGAGATAATTTTTCATATGCCATTAGTTATAAAAACTTAACACTGGTGTCTTATTTGTAGCAGTTTATTGCCAAGACATGCTTAAATTCAAACTACAGTGTTGTCGCCTATAAGCTAGTTAATCTATTATGCAGCTGTAAAAGAATCGTTGAACAGTTAGAGGCCGTTGGTTATGAAAATGTGCTTTAGCAAAACCGCTGAATACCGGATGATATCATGCAACGTGGAGATAGTTGCATTTACACGCGAGGCTATTCTAGGGAGGAGTTATATTTCCCAGAATTATGTATCATGGGACCATGCAATGTGACTGATAGATCTGTGATCTGATATCACGTTCCCTATTTAACAACGTTTTGGCATACAACACGAACAGTGTACTCCTTTTAGTTGTTTTTAATATTACTTATTTTAAGAAGGGATGTGCTGAAGGCATTGCAATAAGATTCTCTTAAAATTACACAGGTCCTCCCACCAAAAACGCTTTGTACATACATATTTCCTTTCCCAAAATAGTCAATTGGTACTAATTCACGGCCAAGAAATGTGAATCTGACTTCGGAGTTTTTTCGTTAGCTAAACCTAACAGTTGATGTGTTGTAGAATTTGAGGCACATTTCTACAGTGCACTCCAAAACCAATAGAGAGACCTAAATGCATAACTAGTAATACTTAGCTGTTAAATATGCACATGTTAATGCCATAAAATCAAAATATTCACAAAAAAGTGCTATGCGGTACCAGCTTTAAACGCAATAATTTAATAACATAATGAAGCTTTCGGCAAGCTGAAAACTTTGGCATGCATCACTTTAAATATCTGAAGTAATGTGTGCCCATAAAGAAACCTAGAAGAGATATCACAATCATTTAGAAAAAACGGTATCATAGTGCCAAAATACGCACACATACTGAATAAAGTTTGTCATGCGAGAACTTCGTCTTTGCCACTGGTTGTACTTCTGTGGGACATCTCTTATATGCGTCCAATATTAGTCAGTAAGCAGGCGACTTTTATTGTACAAATATTTTGGTGGTAAACGCTCATCATGTTCATCACTCGCATCATCGCAGTTGCTGGGAAGAAATCTTTAATGTGAGTGAAGTAAGTGGGCTTTGAATGTCATACTCATGATACTTCTTCAAAAGATTGTTCACAGGTTCAATGCAATGTTCCTTCATACGTTACGTAATAAACCTTCCATTGTGCCGTTAATGGTCTTCCATGCTGAATTTTCCGTACCATGAATGACGAGATCAAAGATTTGTCCTGAAGGAGTTTGCGAATTTGTGGACCTATGAAATACCCTACTTTGATTTCAGCCTCGCTTAACATAGGAAACAGTTCCCGGAGATACTTGTAAACATCACCATCTTTATCCATTGAGTTTCATCAATCACAGTTTGATGTGTAATGGGGACAGGAGTATGTTGCACGTAGGAACTAAAGGGGTTGCTGTACGGCCAGCATAGTGCGTCCAGTTCTTAAACATTTGACTGTCGTTGTTATCTTTATATCTATAACGAAATGGGTTAATGTAGCTATTTTTGCAAAGGTTTATTTGGATTAAAATATGGTAAATAGAAAAATAAGTTCTAGTAAGAGGAGTTTGTATACCCACTAATAAAGATGGAGAGTAGAGAGATTTTTTAAAATATCGTTTCATTGTTTAGCCCTCTTTAACTTCTATGGTCATATCAGCAACTTTGACTTGAGAAACAACTTATGGTGTTATTGCTCCCTGAGTTGTAAGTTTTCCTACAGCATAACTCAGAAACGAACAGTCGGATAAACACCAAACTTGGTATTTAGGTCAGTATCTTCCACAGATGCGACACGAAGGTTTTCAAGAAAATCCCTCCACTACAGATTACCCTTTACATGGAACATTCTTCGAAAATTTTAATTTTCTCAAAAATGGCTAACGATTTTGATTAAAATATCATATGTTTAAGATATTTTCATGACAAATAAAATGTATAGCTTGAAATTTCTGGGAATGTCTCCAAAAGTATTCTTCATTGTAAACGACTTTTGCATAACTGGTAAACCATAAGAGATAGACAAAATTTTACTACACAAAAAATGTAGATCGCGTTAAAATACACAATCTATGTCATATACATTTTTTGTTGGGTAAACCATTTTCGAGATATTGCTTGTTATTCCCTTAAATTTTTCAATAATTTTCTCAAATGGGAATTCGTTATTCATTTTTTTTCTTGGATATGCAAAGAGTATTAATCTGTGGCAAAGAGAATGGTGCTGCACTTAGCAACCAGCTATTAAGATATATGTCATGCTTAAAGACTACTGTATTTCTATATTGCCCTTGCAAATACAAAACAAGGGGAACATAGTACGCCTTAAGCGATAGTCAAATATTTTTAGAACTGGTCGCTATGTGTAAAATGTGATTCTCTTTGCATGTCAAAAGATCGTTTCTGCAAATGTTTATCTCAATTAATATGAAATAGATGGAGAATAAGAGTTTGTAAAAATAGTTTGTACAAGAGTAGAGAAAGTCATGTGAGTGTAACACATCGGATTTTTTAATATTAAACACACCCACATTTACTCCCATGTTCATGCTTCCAGACTCTGGGAGGGAATGATTCTGGTTAAAGACAAATTCCCCATCCCAGTCAGGAATCAAATCCAGATTTAGAAGAATCAAATGTAATAAACTTTCTTTCAAAGGTGGGAGTTATAGGTTAGTACCGAGCGGGATATCTCAGGCGGCAGCATCTATGGCCCGCATTCGGGAGGTTGTGGGCTCGATTCCCGCGGCCAATCCTCCCAACCTATGGGCTTTTTTAAGGTTTCACTGGGTCAAAGGCTAATGCTGGTAAGGTTGATTACATCCTTGAATTTTCTGTTCCTCCATTTCACCTCATTCTCATATCACTTTACCTTTCATCTGGCTGTTTCAGGGTTTCAAGTGTCTGTGGTAGTCTTAGCGTTGTATCACAGAGGAAAAGGATGCTCTATGTGACACTTCCGATCCCGGAATGCGGGCGGGAGTCCCCTGCAGGGGGAGGGGAGACGGTTGTACCAGCTGCCATTCGGGAAGTTTCAATCTGGAAAAAGGTAGGGGCCCTGCCCTCTACCCTGTCGTGCCTCCTGGCCTCTCTCACCTGATCCCCGTCTCTTGGGCGCCCCGTCAGGGGCTTAGGCTCAAGAGATCTCCATGTGTCGAAATGCTAACCCCCCTCCGCTCTTAGTCCTACTGCTACAGGTTAGTACTAGATTCTTCATTACTGACATAGCTACTATTCTTCATTGGCAGAAACAATATATACATCGTTATCGATGTTATTCAAGCCCACAATAGTAAAATATATGTATACTCTCAGAATAAATGTTCTTGTTTTATGCGTCAGGAGTTAACGAATTATGGGCGTACGCCACAATACTTATTCGCTATACACAGTAATGCTTCTCTCATGAAGGAATTGAATAAGAATTGGTGTAATGCAACGGCATCGTTTAAAAACACAAGAACTAAACATTTCGGAACGCGATTCTCACTTTTTTCATACTCTGAGGTTAATTTAATATATCACAGATTATCGACAGGTTTGCCATAGAGACGAAAACGTGAGATTGTGCAACTGAATCGGTTTTAAATATTTCTAATAGATCAAGTACTCACCCCATGTCTAAGATACTGTTTCAAGTAAAGTCTTATCTGATCCTATGTGCTAATCCTGTACGATCGCGCATGCAGTAGCCTTCTATCCCAAATGTCACTATTTCACAAATTTTTTCGGATTTGATTTACTGAAGTGAAAGGAAATAAAACATTCAATTTTATAAGTATAAATTAGTGTTTATTTTTATATTTGATTATGAATTAAATATACCCCTGTAAGGGTACAAAGTTAACTTGTTCGATTCCCATCGGGCCGACCATGGATTCATGGTTTCTCTGGTTGGGTAGGTGATTCCCCTTCTACCATGAATTTCCTGTCACCATCATTTTCTTTCATTTGTTTCACCTAATATGTTTCAGGGTTGTAGGACAAGGCGACGCGGTTTTTGCGTTGCGGCAGGACGTTGAAATTTGTTGTGTAACGAGTTCTCCCTGGCACTTGTCTGGAACCTGAGGCTGGTTCCTTGGCGCCTCGCTCAGAAGCCTATGCCTGAGAGAGGCACGGTTTGCTCTGCGCGCAGCAGTCCGTGGTTAGTACCTCGCGCGGGTACGGGACGCCGCAGCCTCGACGTTACGTACCAGTTTTGAGGTCCTCTCATCGGGACTGCTTCTTCTGCTGCTCCTCCGTCGGCGGATGATGCGCTCATAATGACTTGGTGTGTGGTTTTCCTCGGCTAGGTTGGTTCTCAGTGGAGACGTGCACGTAGACTCTGCCTATCGGAAGGATACGCGTCGGCGATCCAGGTTTGGGATAAAGGAAGTCCAGGGGAAATATGAAGCACCACGGATTTTCACAGAACTGAAATTTATTACTGTCATAAAACAATAACTAATGTCACTGGTCACTGACGAGTTTCTCTCGCACGTCCCACGGCCCTTTTTTTTTAGTCCGCTGCGCGTGGGCGTCACTTATTCCGCGATGCAGCACTAAAATTTCACGCGACGATGGTATACTTCGGCACTTTACAGAAGCTACCGCGATTTCCCGGGCCCTATTTGCGCGCGAAATTCTGTTCGTGAGTAACGTGAAGTCCGTGTCCGGGATTACATTTCGACTGGCCCCATTCTGGGGTGAACCTGAGATATTTATGCATCCTATCCCCCACTCGATACTTAAAGTTTCTGTTACATTATTGGACCACTTTTCGCGGGATGCTAAGCGTCCGTTCAACATTTCGTATTTCCTTAGCATCTCATTGGCTGCATTTGTCCTGTGACTTTTTCCCCCTCGTGTCCAGATGTCTTCCGCATCCCAACGCTCGAAGCCAGCCTCCCTTTCGACGAAACAGTCGGATTTAAGTAAACTACCAGCTAGTGGACCAGGAACCTTATACATAGGCTAAATATTATGTCGTACTAAAATACACAATTTCACATGTTACAGGTTATCTACATATACAGTCTGTACATCAAAATTACCGGCACAGAAAATCACATGGTACAACAATATATTTGGGCACCATAGGTAAAATCTGCGTCAAACCCCTTCCAGGGAATTGCGTTTTTTATCATTTCGGAACTCCCAGGTTGAATATGGCTAAGGCAGGATCGCAGGATTGGTGTCCTGCTGAAATCGTTAGGGTCCCTATCCTTGCTCGTCGTCCGGATCTAGTCCCCCTTCGGGTGCTGTGCTGTGCCCCAGTGACTGGAAGCCCCTCCACTGATTAATGCTAATCATCCTCAAAATGAGTGCCAGGGTCGGTATTTTACTGTTCAAAAGCCACAAGTTTGTCTATTTTCGTTATTGTTATAAACGATACCTAGGTATACGAAAAATACGGCTTTGTTGTTACAAGCTCAAATCTACATGTGAAATGTAACCCAGAGTTTTCTGATTCGATTACCGGCTGGGGCGTGAGAATTTTTCTATAATTAAAATCTTTCCCTAGCCTCGACGGAGTCTGCAATTATGCATTTGGGAATGAGTAGGATGTGTTTCAAGTTAGAACTGAGTAAAACCCATTGTTAAAGAACCTACAGTCAAAAAGTTTTTCTCAAGCCAAAGCTCCGATGTGGCTATAGAACTTAAAGACAAATGCAAAAAACATGCCTGTGGCCTATGTTGGCAATAATCTCTTACGGAGTGAGGCAAATTTAACGGTATACTAGCCTCATAACATTAGTACTCGGTGCAAATCTTGGTGTCAGTTTGCTACACCCGAGCACCTATTACCGTACACACGAAGCAACTGCAAGAGAATTTGTATAACTGGTGTTCAAACACAAGTATTCCATATTTTTAGAGGCGGTAGTATGGACCAAAACAAGAAAAATACGTCCAGTAAACATGAGCCCTAAAATGCATACCTTAGGAGGTATGAGCACTAGTTCATCTTCTCTACTGTGAAACATCTCTTCTACTGCAAGCTTTTTACTGTTGCCTACGTACGACCTACAGCAGGCAGTAAACAAATGGCATATTACTCTGTTATTGTCCATGGATACATCATGCAGTAAACATCTGTTAGTGTTATTACCGTAAACCGTATGCGCAGTTCTGGGTAAGTGCAACGCATATGCTTATTAGTTCTAATGGAATCGGTTTGTGTTTTGATAAATTTGTGAAATATGCTGTTACATTGCAGTTTTATCTTTAAATCTTTGGTGTATGCAACCCTTATTAATGATGTACAAACACTACAGCAAGGCATCACCAATGCCTGCCAGAGCATCCGTGACCAACCTGTAGAGCCCATGTTTACTGAACATTTTTTCCTTGTTTTGGTCCATACTACCATCTTGCAAAATATGGGAAAGTGTTTCTTAAACAGTCTGCATAGAGTTTGAAGAAAATGCATGGACTCCTCCATATTAGGTCGAAATAGGTGTGATATTAAGTGTGGTTTAATCGAGTGAGATGGCTCCACGGTAATGTGTTAGGCTCGCATTCGCCACGTCCGGCTTCGAATCTCGTCGAGCTGCTCCCTGACCTTGGGTTTTTTTTGTTGGTAGGCGAATGCTGAGATGTGCGGTGGTATGTGGCTATTTTACGGTGCAGGATTTGTAGGAATGGTCCCGGGTTCGGTACTGGCTAAGGGTTCTTTGCATGGATCTTGGATCTGGGGTTAGTGGTGAATACGACTGCTTGTTTTCCTGTTCATTTATTTACCGTCACCGGTTTAACATTTGATTCCTGCTATTTATTCGACACACACACGCCTTTCCTATTTGTTACACTTCATATCATCTCGCCTATTCGCCGACACTTTTCTGACAACCAAGGAACTACCACTGCCTAGTGTGTATTCTAAACTTTTCTGACAACCATCTCTAAGGAATTACCACGATCAAGTGTGTGTTCTAAAATCTCCTGTTTCTCTATTTCAAACGTTCTATATCTCCCCATTCCACTATCACCTGATTTCTAGCTTCTTTCATTGGAGGCCTAAGGCTATCTGGCTTTTGGCGAACATTGACCCTTTTCTATACATCTGCGTTCCAGCAGCCTAACGGGACACTTAACAATAGAGGGAAAACCCACCTGTTTCCGGCCGCTGCTGGCACTGTCTCTCTCAACCCTTATTCCCAGTTACAGTAACATTCGCTTTCCAGTTTTATTTAACACTATCCTTACTGTTATTGATACTTATTCTCCCTATGATTATAATTTTATTTAACTACTCAAAACATACTGCTTCAGGTGGTTCCTCTTCTACCAGGAATTTTCTTTCCATTTCTGTCCCATCATTTCCTTTTATCTATTTCACCTTCATGTGTTTCAGGGTTGCAGGGCCAGGAGACGGCGATTGGTGCGTGCGGCAGGACGGTGGGCCTGTGTAAAGAACTTCTCCCTGGCGCTTGGACAGTAGGCTAGTGGCCCTTCTTGGGGGTTCTCGTTTTCCGAAACCATCGGGTTGTAGACGGCGCCGATAGGCTCGCGCCGGAGTCAGGATTGGTGTCTCTCTGGAATCGTTAGGGATCATGTCCTTTTCAGCGCGCATCGTCGTCCAGATTTGGCCTCTCTTCCTCCTGGAGGTCTGGACGTCATGTAAGACATAATGGGCCTACTGAGTTGGCCTAAAGCGGTGCTGAGCTGTAGTGGCTGGCGGTCTTCTCCGTCCTAAGGGTAGCGTGGATGGAGAATCTCTTAAAAGTAATCTGGTTTTATGCAAATCATCATACTTACGGAGTTGAAACTTTATGTGAAACTGTTTGTTTTTTTTGGGGGGGGGTTTGACTGCTTAAATTATATGCAGTATTAGCTGAAGACGTACTGTGATTGCTTTGATAATGAAGGCAAATGTAGCCAAAATTGACATTTGAACTTAAGAACTGGTTCGTAGCATTTTATATTAAGGTATTTTTATGCTACTCCTTACGAATTGTAATTTACGTACATATGTATTGTAATAAAACGACAGAAATCTATATTTCACAATACAGCCTTTGTTAGTGCGTTGGTCAGTGAATTTGAATTGTATATGTTAGCTGTTGATAATTTATCGTTACGTTTAACATTTGTTCGAAATATGTACAGCATTAAGGGTGCTATTAGCCGTTACAACTAGTTGATAAACTCGTTGATCACAGTGTATTGGGGCATTGAATTAAATTGGAGCCATTAGCCGTGAGAGATCGATTGTACAGCTAGTATCTCAACAGAGTCGGGGGACACTGTGGTATCAACCATACGCGACTAGTACATCTGACTGGGCGCGCATGCTTCTCGCAGGTTCTGCAATACAAAAGAAACAAAACCAGTTTCATTTTTGATGCGAGTGTGACGGAGTAACGAGCTATTTTGTTTTTATGATGTATGTTATAGTCTCTTTACTTAGCCTAGGCACTAACAAGGGGTGTTTTCGATACCTTCTTACTCTACGCCTTCTTTTTTTTAATTTAGAAGGACAAGAAGGAGGAGATCCACACAACTCAATGCCATATTTGACGCTGACACAGCGTGCAAATAATTCAGAAATATTGCAATTGATCAATTAGTTGCAATGTTGGAAGATCGTTACAAGACTAGTTGATCAACTAGTTGTACACAACTAATAGCACTCTTAGAGAAGTTTATATGGGGAGGTTCCCAAAAAATTTCAATGTTTATTATTTATCTCCAAACTATCCATTAAATACTAGTATATAAAAGGTTTTGCACACGCAACCGAAATGGCATACGTTTGATGTTCTATTATGCATTTTAATGTTGATTTACTGTTATTACGCAGTAGAAACAATTGAATAATTTTGATAAGGTCTTTTCTTGCCGTTTAAGGTTTGTTTTTGAAGTAACTTTCGAGAACAACAAACTAGATAACATTCACAAGAAGTTGCTTGGTGTTCTTATTGGTAAACAGTTTAACTGGAACGTTTCCAAATCCAAGTGAAGTTTGTTTTGCAGATATATTGTGTGCTTGCTTGCCTGCCTGTCGCATGGTATTCAAGATAGTTTACTACTTCCACTACTTTTAAATCAAAACGGAAATCTAGAAAAGTCGGAGCAGGAATTCTGGAATGTATTCGTAAAAAACGCTTATGTGTAAACCGTTTCAAAACTTAGCTTGTTCATTTGAAGAAGTTGTATTTTCTGCCCCACGTATGGAAAGCCAAATTTGGAATAGTTATTTTGTTGTATTGAAGGAGTTGTATTATATTTCAACTGTTGGGGAGCCTAACTTGAAGTTGGTTGCAACTGCACGTATATTACCCGGCAGTCTTTGCCCCAAATATACTTTCTGGTGGCCTTTGCCCCGAAGAAAATGTTTTAAAAGTTATTAACTTTGTAACTAAACTGTTTCTTGAAATATTTAATATTTATGTTTGCCTCGGCTGCGTCAGTATTTATTTTAGAGACATGGATGTCTTGGCAGGGTAGTGGTGCGACTTAAGAATGTAAACACACAGATTATAATTTTACTTCACTCCTTTTATTAATGCTTGATAGAATTTAAATAACACTTCACTGATATAAAGAGAGCTGTGAGATTCTTTTTATTAATTAACTCCACTTTTTAACACGTAACTTATTTTTCGTCTCACTCGAATACGTATTAGATCTCTCGAGGTCGCATCTCGCATTCGGTTACAAACACTGTCTGCAGGCAACTGAACTGATTTCAACCGCCTAAACTTGTAAATTTCTGTATTTCAAGTCTGTGATTGGCTATTTCTATTTCAATAGAATACCTTCATTTAACCAAAGCTTTTTCTGGTTGTTGATTGGCTATTTTATAAACTGTCACAAAAAATTACCTTATTGCTTCCAAGAATCACAAGTAACATTTAAGCATTCTAATTCATTATTGCCTTAAGGTTATCTCATTGTTACCTCATTGTTAGCAACTTTTAACCTATTTCTCACAGCTCCTACATTATTAAATTACGTAATACATTCATATAACATTATTGAACATGTATACAATAATATAAGCATATGCAATGACTATTACGTACATTTTACAAATTATTACTTGCACATATTGCTTCAAGGCGGGCTGTTATTGAATTTACATATTATATAATTAGACTGAAATTATTTAAGTGTTAAAAATACTGCCTCACATTACTGACTGTGCTGTTATATAATTACGTTTATTTAATCGGGCCATATGAATAAAACGAGTCTTAATGTGTATTTCACTGTTTTAGTAGGTAAGTATTCTGTCTGCTAAGAATAAATGCCCTTGAGTACGTATATATTTCCGAGTATATACTGTGGTGTTGGAACAAGAGTAGACCATATCCAAGCGTCCATGTTACAAAGAATAGTACGCATAATGATAAGAATAACAGCTAGTGTGTTCTCAGTTTTGAAAGTTCAAGTTGAGCAAGGTTAGATGAAGACTCAGTTCCGAGTGTGTTCTGATTTGTGGTCGCTTAAAAGCAATTCTGATAAGAATAAAAAAAATATACACATAGGCATGAACATTCAAAGATCTTGAAAATTCACCTGTTGTGAAGACATACGATAAAAGTAGCAGTAAAAGTCAGCTTAATTAAGTGTAATATACAAAATGTAACTCTAAAATTCAGTTACTTAATGCTTACAAAAATACTGTTTGTAGTAATTGACAAATCATGTATGTTTATGTATATATAAACATGAATGCTGTTTTCAATTTTGCTCTATCGGGCTAGGTTTTCATTCAAAATCAAATCAAATGTAATAATGTACTTAAGTGTTCAATGCAATTCTATAAATGTATGAAATACATAAAGCTAAGACAAAACTGTTTCTTTAGGTTTTATAAACATCAAAATTAATAAGTATATTGAAATAAGAAAACTATGTGTCAATAATTATGAGTTTCCACACTTTTTCATTGTTGGGGAGAAGAAAACTTCATTTTTTTGGAAGCTCTGACGTATTCCTACATTAGTGTGTGTTTTCAATCACCAGCAATAGTCAGCCATCATTGCCACATCCCAATGACCTTGGTAGCGTGTTTCCATTATTTTAACATATTTATAAAAGTGCTCATGTTGTTCTTCGCTTGTTGCACTAAGAACTTGCTGGAAAGTAATCAACATGGATGTGGAGAAAATGCACTTTAACACTCATTCTACACCCTAGACTTCTAAAATGTTGTAACATTTCCTCCACAATTTCCTTATAGTTAAATTAAATTGAGTTTTATTTATGGACGCCCTTTAACTACTATGGTCCTTAGCGTCCCATTCTAAGTTGGGCGTGAAAGACCGGAAATATTGCTCAGAGGCTCTTATCAGGCTTGAGGTTCTTTTACGTGTCGTAAATATACGACACGGGACCACGGCTTTACTTCCCTTATGAAGGAAGCCCACGTTAAGGATTTTTACGCCCGAAAAAATCCATCGCCCTTCGTCGGGTTTGAACCCGCGACCTCGGGAACTAGAAGCTAGCACGTTTCCTTATAGTTCTCACATTTCTTGTTACCAAGAAAGTTTTCTGTTACTGTTTTGTATGCCAACCATGCTGACTTCTCTAACTCGGACATTGACTGAGGAAAGGTCTCATCCTGCAAAGTTCACGAATCTAAGGGTCCTCGGAAATACCTGCTGCTATCTTAGCTTCAGTTTTCTGTGGGAACTTTGTAACAAGGAATTTGAAACAATCACTGTCTTTATTCAGAGTAGTTACAAATTGTTTCATCAAACCTAATTTGACATGGAGTGGTGGTAGAAGGACATTAGAAGGAGAAATCGATGGTTCATAGTTCATAATTTTTTCTCCAGGAATTAAATTTTGTGGCCAATTTTTTCTGGTCCAATGCTCTGAACTAGCCTTACTGCCCCATTCACAAAGAGAACAGGAATATTTAGTAAATCCCGCTTGCTAGCCTATAAGAATAAAGATCAGTTTTAGATCACCACAAACACTCCATTTATGTTCCATACACTTCACCTTCTCTAGCAGAACTTTCAAAGTATCGTATGATTCTTTTAAATGCACTGAATGACCTACTGGAATAGAAGGTAGTACATTTCCATTGTGCAACAGAACTGCCAGTAAACATGTCTTTGAACTATCAATAAAAAGTCTCCATTCGTGAGATTCATATGATGAATTCATAGCATTAAAACACCAACTTTGTTGTTACAGAACACCAGTTTATCAGTGTTTGATAAGAATTGTAAGAAATCTTTATCCCGCTGCCTGTAAAATGTAACAGAACTTCCAGGTGTTCACGTACTTGTTTCCCTTTAATCTCTTAGCAAGATGTTCCGAGCTGCTCTTCGGTAGTTACAGATCTCTTACCAGATCATTTAACTCAGCCTATGTGAACTGTCCTTCCCCTTTGAATGTTGAAGATCACCAGTAGGTTGAAAGTCCATGTCTGCTGCTGATGATCATGGCTCATCTTCTTCAATGCTGGAACTAGAACTGCTTTCACCAAGATTTTCAGGCCGCGAAGGAACAGGCACTTCCTCACTCTGTGGAATGGGACGAATTGCAGAGTCCAAATTAGTGGGATATTTTAAAGCACTTCTATTCTTTCTCGTTATACCAGCAACGTTGCACAAACAAAAACAGCAATCTGTAATGCAGTCTTTAGGTTTACGCCACACCATTGGTGCACAACCGCCGACGACTTTCTTTTACCATAAACCCACTGTCTTATATTTCCGGTACACGAAGGACATACATAATGGGGAGCCCAATTTTTATCCAAATCATCAAGAGGCATGCCAAAGTAAGCTTTATATGCATGTTTATAAAAGTTTGTAGTATTTCTTCTCTGTTTTTGTGGAGTAGGTATAACTACTACACAAACAGCAAAAGATATCAGGACTATTTACGCAACGCCGTCGATCAGACATTTTTCACGTGCACATCCAAACTAACTGGAATTCAAAACTCATCTGATAGTCGACAGACCATTTACAAAACTAAAATATTTCTTATGGACGAAGCTTTACTACACTATATTCACTCTTAGGTTGATCCGCGGCAAAACAAACCCACGTGGTCAGTGCACCGTGTTGCAACACGGCAGCAATGCGCCCAGGAAAATAGTCCCATGCTAATCTCTGAATTTTAGAATGAATTTAAATAGTATAATATTCCATACAAATACCTAAGGTTTTATTTAACGGTGATTCATACCGTAAAACAGAGCTACAAGTTCCATCATGCAATTCGTATGAGTCACCTGACATCCGGGTAGGCGCAGAATATTGTTTACAGCCAGAAACCAGCAGTTGCGTTCAGTATCATGGAGGACGGTGAATTCGCTCTTGTTTTCGTCGAATTACGTAAAGCATTAGTCGCGTAAAAGAATTGACTAGTGGTGAAAAAACAATAGTGCTGAATCTTTGTTATAAGTTATGTGAGAAATATCCAACACTTTCCGCGAAAGAAATGGTGAAATTAACTTCTGAGTTCACCGGTGTTTCGAGTACAAGTATAAATAGTGCTTGTGCAGAAAAATCTGAAACGAGAAAAGTGGTTACACCCGGAAAAAAAAGAAAACATATGAAATACGCGATGCAAGAATGTAGTGATTTAGTTACGCAATTCGCGTAACAGTGCACAATTTCTTTTTTAAAATGAGCAGCCAACAGTTAATAAAGTGCCGCTTCCAGAGAGCGAATAAATTAAGTTGCAGTATACCTGTTACTCTATTTTTCGCTCTTTTATTTTAGAATTAACTATTATTATATGTGCAAACGTTTGGTTTGGTGCAACTATCAATCTTATCATCTTTAACCCTTAACAGAATACGCTAGTCACCGCACATGGTCTGAAAGTGTGACAGTATTTCTAGCGTGAATGGCGGAAGGATACATTATAGCGGTGCACTGGTCACCTGGGGTTTGTTTTGACGCGGATCAACCTAAGAGTGAGTACAGTTTAGGAAAATATTCTATCTCTCTCTTTTGTTACCGAGAACAAAGTGAAGGGACCTGACAGTTACCGACTCGGGTCAGTAACCCCTCGACTACCTGTAGATACCGTATCAGGAAATAGACCGAGGGGTGGGAAGGCACTTAAGAGAGGCTTGTGAGTAAGAGATAGAATTATTATTTTCTATAATTGTAGCCTGATGAAACAAAACAAGGGTTGTTTCAGGGTTTACATCTGGTATAAATCAGAAAATCGCAAAAACTATTTCTGAAAAACTATAGCCTGGTGAAACAAAATTATGGCTGATTTGAGAGTTTTATCTGGTAAGGAATCAGAAAATATCAACAGTTTTCATTCAGCAAAAATTGCGTTGACCCGTGTTATTATTCTGTCTACTTCTTTTTAATCCAGATAAAGATTCAATTCACAATTACACATTTGTTTTAGGATGCAGTAGGTAAAGCGATAGTTAGATTTTTAAAGAGCGAGCCGCTATGTAATGGTTTTGAAATTCCATTCTCTTTGCATGACCACGAAATAAAAACAAACAATAGGGACATACCAGTTGATAAAAGTGCTGAAAATTCAAATCAATAACAAGGATTGTGGTTCTCTCCACAATAACAAAAGGTAAACAAAAAAGGATTTTGACATAAAATGTGTGATTTAACGAGATGTACATTTTTTGTACATTATGATTTTGTCTTCCTCTTACGATTGCGAATTAAACAAAAGTCATTTAGAATGAAGACTTCACAGGTTATTCTCCCCAAAAATTTAAGATATACATTTCGTTTGCCATACAAACATCTTAAACATATAGTATTTTAATCAAAAGCGTTTGAGCCATTTTTAAGAAAATAAAAAACAACGAAAAATGTTCCGTGTAAAGGAGGTTTGGGGTGGAGAGTGTTTCTTGAAAATCTTCGTGTGGTTTCTTTGGAAGATGCTGAACCGACCTTTCGGTTTTGAGTTATGCTACCCACCCACCCACCCACCCACCCACCCACCCACACACACACACACACAAAATTAGTAATGCAATTTCTTTTCCCTCCAAACGAAGATACCTTTTTCACCGGAAATACATGTTTTGAGATCCCCTGAATCCAAAGAAAGATTTTTGGAAACATGTCTGTGTGTGTGTGTCTGTGAACAGCATAACTCAGAAAGTAACAGTCGGATAAACACCAAACCTGGTATTTAGGTTCTGTATCTTCCAGAGATGCGACACGAAGGTTTCCAAGAAAATCTCCCCACTCCAGATTACCCTTTACATGGAACATTTTTCGAAAATTTTAATTTTCTCAAAAATGGCTCTAACGATTTTGATTAAAATATCATATGTGTAAGATATTTTCATGGCAAATGAAATGTATATCTCGAATTTTCTGGGAATGTCTCCAAAAGTGTTCTTCATTGTGAACACTGCATAACTGGTAAACCATAAGAGATAGACAAAATTTTACTACACAAAAAATTTAGACCGCGTTAAAATATACAATTTATGTCATATAGATTTGTTTTGTTGAGTGAACCATTTTCGTGATATTGTTTGTTATTCCCTTAAATTTTCCAATACTTATACTTTTTCTCAAATTCGTTATTCATTTTTTTGTCCTGGTAATGCAAAGAGAATGGAATGCGCCACATAGCAACCAACGCTTAAAATATTTGACTATCGCTTAAAACCTACCATATTCCCCTTGCATCTACAAGAAAATTAGCAATAAGATTGACATCTCGATATCTCGATTAACATGAAGCATATGGAGAATTAGCGTTTGTAAAAATAAAGTCATGTGAGTGTAACACATCAGATTTTTAATATAAGCATCTGGAAAGTGCTCTGTGTGTTATGGGATTATCAATGTCATGAACGAACTCGTAGTATTTTGCAAGGACTGTAAGCACTGTTTTGATCGAAAGAAACACTAATCGTTCCTGGGAAGGAGTCGCCATGTAGGATTTCCTGAAATTTGTTTGTGGGCGAGAAAGAACGCGGAAAGTCAGACAGGCATTTCCGGTAGCAAACCAAAAGAGCAGCATTGTCCTTGAGGCTGCAGGTACAAACAGCCCACCGTATAATGATCATCATTAGTAGCACATAACCCGTTACTTAATGCAACCAATTTTATTCTTAACTTAGAATCCCAAGGGCTAATTGCTGCTTTTGCATAGACACTGTATGCGACTTTCATTCGAGTTTAACCCTCCACTAGGAAGTCAACCGCTTTCCATGTCTATAATTTTGTGGTATTTGTGGAATGAAAGACGAATGTTGCAAGTTAAACCAAGCATCAAAATGTTAGCCGAAGTCAGCGTTCTGGTTTCTCAACCCAGAGGTCTCTGGTTCAATTCGGCTGTGGTGGGGGAATTTTTCTTGAGTTAAAATCATTCCCTACCCTCAGCAGAGTCTGGAAGTGTGAATGTGTGTTTCCTAATAAAAAATTATAAACACGTACAGTCGAGTTATTTGCTTCTCAAGACAAGCCCCTAAATGACCACAGAATTCAAAGGGTAATAATAATAATAATAATAATAATAATAATAATAATCATTATGATAATAATAACAATAATGGTCGTAGAAATTAAACTCTCAACGATATTGCATAAACAACTGAACAGCGATTAAGTACTGAAAAGTTACAAGTATTAACGGGTATCTCCGAAATGGCTATGTCACGAAAATTATATTTCCAATAAATTTTGGTTTAAAGATTGAAGCTGCACGTTTTGAGTAGTTAAGTAAAATTAAAATCATAGCGGGAATAAATATCAATACCAGTAAGGATAGTGTTAAATAAAACTGGAAAGCGAGTGTGACTGTAAATTTGTCGAAGGGTTGAGAGAGACAAGTGCCATCAGCGGCCGGAAACGGGTGGTTTTTCCCTCTATTGTTAACTGTCTCGTTAGGTTGCTTGAACGCAGACGTGTAGGAAAGGGTCAATGTTCGCCAAAAGCCAGATAGCCTCAGGCCTCCAATGAAAGAAGCTAGAAATCAGGTGATAGCGGAATGGGGAGATATAGAACGTTTGAAATAGAGAAACAGCAGATTTTAGAACACACACTTGGCCGTGGTGGCTCCTGGGAGATGTTTGTCAGAAAAGTGTCGGCGGATAGGCGCGATGATATGAAGCGTAACAAATAGGAAATGCGCGTGTGTGTGTCGAAGAAATAGCAGGAATCAAATGTTAAAACGGTGACGGTAAATAAACGAGCAGGAAAACAAACAGTCGTATTCACCACTAACCCGATATCCAAGATCCATGCAAAGAACCCTGAGCTAGTACCGAACCCGGAACCATTCCTACAAATCCTGTGCCGTCAAATAGCCACATACCACCGCAAATTGGCCGCCCAGCGTGGCTCTAGAACCGACGTACCACTGCAAATTGGCGCCCTCAACAACCAGAGTTACCACCGCAAGACATCTACATATTTTTGTGTTGTAAGTATTTGTGTATCTTTTCTGGTTTACCAGTTGCACAAAATTATATGAATTTCTTTCTGAATGAAGAGAACTTCACAGGCTATTCCCAGAAACTTCAAGATAGGTATACATTTTATCTGTCATGTGAATATTTTAAATATATGGCAATGTTAATCCAAATGGTTAAGAGCCATTTTTGAGAAAATAAAAAATATCGAAAGTCTTTCTATATGTAGTTATTGTTGAAGGATTCTCCTGAAAATCTTCATGGCGTATCTCTGGAAGATACTGAACTCAAATACCCTTTTTGTATTTATCCGACTTTTCCTTTTCGAGTTATGACCCTTTAGGTATTTATCCGAGTTTTCGCTTTTGAGTTACCTGCTCTCTCTCTCCCTCTCTCTCTCTCTCTCTCTCTCTCTCTCTCACACACACACAAACACACACACACACACACACATCTTCCTCTAACAGTTACAGACGCTGTAGAGAAAATAAATAGAAAAAATAAATAATTTCAGTTACTATGAAAGCATTTTCTCATGCTTAGATAAAAAAGCTCAATAAATTCTTGTTACTGTGGAGTATAAAATATAGAGTGTCAAACTTATTTTTATACTGTAAGTTATAAATAAATTGACGTTGAGATTGCACATATGCATTATTTACAGCTGGGTTCTCCAAATTTTCCAGCCTTAGGACCATACTGATTACTCCAGTAAGTTCAAGGGCCAAAACCGTTTTAATTTTCCTGCCATTATCTATAATTTTTAGAGTAGTCGCCGAGTACGCGCCCTGAGCGAGCATACGCTTGATAAATTTGCTACTTCGATTCGCTAGATCTAAGTTAACTGATGAGCAACTTAAATCTCTCTTAATAATTGATACATTTAAAATTGGTCCACAACTGCGAGTACAAACTAATGTCTGTAGAAAATCGCCATTACATAAATCTCATTAGTACGCGGTTTCATTCGGGTTAATTTAGCTTTTTCGTTCCTGAGGGATTTTCAGGATAAATCTCATATGTGTGATTTAGGATATATACATTCGAAACATCGGTATACATACATATACGATATTCTTTACCCCAACATAACTACCGAGGGTGAAACCGCGGGATGTTCACTAGTTTATAATGTTAGTGAGGTTCATTTCAATTATTTGTTATTATGTTTAAGTTATATTTTCTGCGTATTATACTTGTCATTAAGCTTAGCCTAGCAAGTAAATAAAACCGAATTATTATTCTGTGTTTTTATCCAACTTATCACAGCAACAATAAGCCATTAGGTGTCTCGGCCCAGATTAATCAGACTGCTCATTAGCTGTCGCGCACCGGATTGACACTGGCGGGTCGGATTTGACCTGCGGGCCGTAGTTTGGAGGCCTAGATTTATACCATTCGGGATTTTTAGACGGGCATTTTTTAGGAATCTTTTTAGTTAATAAAAGATCTTAAATCTAGTTTAAAGCAACAGAAAAGAGAGATGGTGGCGATATTATAGAAAGCATAATTTCGACATTTACCTGCTATAACTTAATTTTCTTCTGAAGTTTGCCATAAAGCGGTTGCTTAATTTTTCAAAAGTTACTCTTCGAACCTTCAGTTTGATGTTTGGAACCAACAAGTTTTTAGCAACTTTCGGCACATTAATTTAATTTGAAAAGTCGTTGAGCTAATTACCTCAGGTATTAACGACGTTAAGGTTTTAATATTGCCAACCGCCGTTAATCATGTACATAATTCTTCAAATCATCTTGAATATGAACAAAACATGGAAAAATTAGCCAGAAATTGCACAAACTTCATTATAAAAGTTCAATGAATTTACGAAGTATTAAGGTTGTCATTCTGCGACAATTACCGGTGTTTCAACAAAGAGCAACCAATGATTTGCACATGTACAAAACTCTACCATAATCTGTGTTAACGGACAATACTATCTTTTGCCAAGAAATACGTGCAGCACACTTCTTGTACAGTTTAAAACTAATAGGCAGCTAGATTTTTTCTGTTTTAAAATGTATTTATTGTATTTTAAAGGGTTATCAGCATTGCCAAAGTAGTCAAAACCAATACTGATATCATCACCTAATTGTTAAAGTAGCGTACTGTATCCGGTGCTGTGGAAAACGTCTTATTCCTTTAAAGTTCTTTCTCAATTTGTCGATGGGGAATACCACAGTTATTATTTATAATATTTTTTTCTAATTATTAACCTAAAAAGCTTAGGGGTAAACATTATTTCCTCTTTCAGCAATACGCAATCCGAAATATCAAATCGGAAAGTCAAAGCAAGGAAGTAAGGAATTAAAAAATAGGCTCCTCCGTAAGGTTATGACGCAGGTAATTCTTTCAGCCCCACGTTTAGGCGCAATATGACGCAGCCACGCTCCGTCCTCCAACAATGAAGCAATACCTTTGCCTCACGGTTGCTGCTTGTCTCCTCCCAGTTGGTTCTTCTTTTGCCACGGCTGCTCCAGCATGAAACCTAACCTCAGGGTATGTGTGGGTGTGTACAGAGAAACACACAAATGCTGTCTTGGAACACTTTTATTCACTATTTAAAATGATACTTTAGGTTTGCCGATCACTATTAAATGCATACGATGATACTTGTCTTTACCAAGACCGAAGAATATTAACTACAGCTAAGCGTTCTACCCTCTAGCATGTTCGCCACCATTCTTCTCCACACGACGAGAAAGTCGTTCTGCACTCACCAGGCACTCCGACAGACTGATCTCCCCACGCTGCACAAGGAAAAGCAAGCTACACACTTCCCCTACTCTCCCCTCAAAAAGACGTCACAACTCGGCGTCATGAAGCTTGGAGTGGCCTTCGCCAGGCTAAGTGCAGCTGTACTCGGCTGTTACCAGGAAAAACTTGCTTCAATGGTATTTACCCTTTCCACCTGGGGCTGGTCCCTAATTAACAAAACTGTGTCTGTCTGGTCTTTCTGTCGCTTTTACAGTCAACAATTTTCACAATGCTTCTCCTTTTTATACATACACTGATTTTAAATATATTATTACTTATTTTATATCACTATCCTTCTCAGATTATTATAATAATTATTGCCTTTATAATTCCGGCTTCAGTTTGAAGCCATGATTTCCCTTTGGAGCTCTGAACGAGGGGTCATAATACCACTGAATTACTTTGAACCTTGAAGCGGAGCAGCACTTAAGTCCAAGTTTACTGTATGCTAGACGGACTAGGATGCTTGTATATTATAGCCTTTTGGTATGGATTTAAGTCTCTATTACATATTGTATTCCATATTTTATGCTAAATCGAATATACATGCTCCAGGTTCAAGCCAGTGTTACAATCTTAATAAAACTCCCATGTGAGGCGACTGTACAATTATAACAGTCATTTTGGGTAAAAATTTGTCTCTTACTGGAAGTAACTTATCACTTCTTTGGTTTTATAGACTTCAATTTTCTTTTTCGCCGATTTCAACACTGAATCCATGTGACAGGTTGCTTGCTCAGTGGAAGTTTCGGAGGTCGGTAGCAGACCCAAATGAGCTGTAAAACTGGCGGTATTGGTACATCTTCATAGGAGGTTGCGAAAACTGGAAACATTCTAGGGATGCATGGTTCAACGTGTATACCGCAGTATTTCAAACAGTGCTTGCCATAAATTAAGCTTACGAAAAGTTGTATTGTTAGCCCAATGTATTGGCAATAAAATTAGCCGATGTTTAATAATATAAAAGAGGTATTTGGATGTTTATATTTGGAGCAGCAATACTCTTGACGCCAGATAATTTCTATCAATTCCTGACTGTCCAGGTCAGAACCGGACATATGCCACTTCTAACATCATTCTAAGGAGTGTCTGCGACTTCTGTCCAAACTGCAGCAGGTAAACACATGCAGCATTTAACTGAAACAAGTTTTACTCACAAGGGAGTTAGACAGAACCTTCATGCCAAAACCCACTCTAAAATGCCCGTGACAGAAGTGATGTAGAATAAGGAGACCACACTCAAAACATTAGCTGCCAGTTTTAACTGCAAGGTGCCGAAATCGAAGCTGGAATCCATCAGCGGCAACTCAGTATGTGATCCAGATGCACATCCCTGAGTCAGAGACGTGCTCCAATGTAGTGATTTTGAGTAATTGAAGGGAGCACCCATAGAAACCGGTAATCTGATCTCCTGGGCCCACACACGATGGCCGTGTGCACCATTCTCGATCAAGATATTACCGTGGTAAAATACTGTCCTTACCGTGATGAACGGTCATTTGTGGTGCATCAACGACGGTATAAGTTTATCGAGCAGTTTACCCCGGTTAAATCCAGTTTTCGTCGATCATCTCCAGCTTCACTTTCGTTGTAATGTTAAAATGGTGGAACGGTATACATCCAAAAGAAACATTCCATTTTTGCTAATGTAAGCATTCTGATAAGGTTACGCTCTGTCTGGTACTTTGTAGTTTTTAATGTCCTAAGGCTTTTATGCGACAGGTGATATCCTTACCGAAGAATAAAGAAAATCCACACAATCACGACTTTACATATCATAGTTATATTAGATGAAGCATAGTTCCAAGAACAAATACAGTAATAAGAGGAGTAATGAATGGATTTAGTGCAATTAGTACATTTTCAGGAATATTAGATATGTCATTGCCGAAGTTCCATAATGCAATTCGTCTGAGTCACTTGACATCCGGGTAGCGCAGAATATTGTTGACAGCCAGAAACCAACAGTTGTGTTTAGTATCATGGAAGACGGTGAATTTGCTCTTGTGTTTTCGTCGAATTACGTAAAGCATTAGCCGCGCAAACCATTGACTAGTGGTGAAAAAACAATAGTGTTGAATCTTTATTATAAGTTATGTGAGAAATATCCAACACTTTCCGCGAAAGAAATGATGAAATTAACTTCTGAGTTCACCGCTGTTTCGAGTACAAGTATAAACAGTGCTTGTGCAGAAAAATCTGAAACGAGAAAAGTGGTTACACCCGGAAAAAAAGAAAGCATATGAAATGCGCGATCCAAGAATGTAGTGATTTTGAGAAGAATGCAATTCGCGTAACAGTGCACAATTTCTTTTTTAAAATGAGCCGCCAACAGTTAATAAAGTGCCGCTTCCAGAGAGCGAATAAATTAAGTTATCGCATACCTGGAACTTTATTTTTCGCTCATTTATTTTAGAATTAACTCTTATTATATGTGCAAACGTTTATTTTGTTGCAACTATAAATTTTATCACCCTTAACGCTTAACAAAATATGCTAGTCACCGTTTCAGTTTCGAAATAAGACTCTTGTTATTTTTCGCACTACGTGCCGCTTGTACTGGCCACATGGTCTGAAAGTGTGACACTATTTGTAGTGCGAATGGCGGAAGGATACATTATAGCGGTGCACTGGTCACCTGGGGTTTGTTTTGACGCGGATCAACCTAAGAGTGAATACAGAGTAAACTGCGGTGAACATTGATGATTACGCCGGTAAAATTCTTACCGCGGTAAGCTGAAGTTCCCTGAAGGGTTTGTTTAATGAGAATGGTGCTCACGGCCTGACAGTGCTGTGAGCCGTTAGGCTGTGCAATCGGATAGTTAATAGAAGTATTATTTTTATGTGATTTATTTGGAAGAATTGCCGTTCGTTTTCGAGAATTTGTAATTAACACTGGCAGCTGATGTTTTGAGCTTGGTCATCTTATACTACAGGAATTTCAGGGTGCATTTCGACATGAGGGTCTGATGCTGCCCTTGTCAGTTAAACCCATGTCAATTATTTCCCTTGAAAGAATTACACTAAACACAGTTCAGTTACTGCATAAACCAGTTCAACCATCTTACCCTTTTAAATATTATGGAATTATCATTGTCTGAAATTCGAATTTCAATATATGATTTGTAGTACTGAAAACATTCAACTGAATGTTTATCCAATGAATTCAATTTATAGTGGACTATGCTTCTATAATCGTTATTGATTCATTAATGAGTGAAGTTTCTTTTCTTTATCTCTAATGGTGTGATAAAGGTATGCTGCAAATTTGAGTTCCATTTGTGTGTTAGATATATCTTTTTTCTAATTTTTACTTGCAAAGAATAAATAGCATCTCGTCTACAGTAAGGGGTAGAGATTTCACGTAGCTGAAATTCTGCTAGCTCTTGGCGAAGAGTTTGTAATCTCTTAACATTTTTTATCTCATGTTCTAGGCATGTGTAATCAATTCTTGTTCTAGATTTGTAAATATTAGGGGTAGGAATTTTCCTGTCTGAATTATCACTACTTTGATGAAAGATCTTTGAAGATCTTGTATTCCTTGAAGTGGAAGGAATAGGATTGAGTCCTCCGTTATTAGTTAATGTGGTATATTAGCCAGTCTTTTAAAATTTTACCTTCTTTTGCAGTTAATCAGAATACTCTAAACATACATTTTTAGGAACCTGTTTGCACCACCTGTTGAAACTAACAGCTAATGTGTTTTTCAAATGGGATGATGTTTGTCCTTGAGCGCGGCCAGAGCGGCAACCAATGTCATATTGCATTCGCCGTAAGCTAAGCGTGACGCCTGCTAAGCGAATGTGTTTCTAATACATATAATTTGCGCTAAGACAAAAATTCAAATTTTGCAAAAAGCAACCCACTAGAAGGTAGGTAGTAATTTTCGTAACACAACCGTAAAAACCACATATTTTTAGCTCAAATAGTTTTCATAATACAAACGAATAAACATACCCATATGTTATATTATAACCACGTAAGCACTGTAATGGTCACATTATTTGTATGTATGGA
This sequence comes from Deroplatys truncata, assembly GCA_030765065.1. NCBI lineage: Eukaryota > Metazoa > Arthropoda > Insecta > Mantodea > Mantidae > Deroplatys > Deroplatys truncata. The sequence goes on along the minus strand of CM060979.1, from coordinate 57,608,495 downwards.
TTATTGTATACATTATGTATGTATATTTGTAATTATATAGCACTACTGACTTGATGGTGATAAAGAATTATGTTGAAAAACCAAGGCGTTTGTTAAAGCTGAGAGAGAGCAAACAGCCTACCCAGCTCACTTGTGTTACTTGTAGAATGCTGAATCTGCAGAACGTGAGTCGTCACATGTTTATTATTGTGTGTTGTTTCTAAATCTGGGTTGGAGTTTATTTACCCTACACAGTTAATATCAGTATGCAGTTGTTGTTCAGAGAGCAAGCAGCAAGAGTAAAATAGTGCAGTGGCTTATTGTGGTGAATTTAGTGGCGAGTCAAAGAGGCAGGTATTGCGAAGTCAAGCTCGAAATATTATATTTAGGGTCTACTCGTTTTTTAAAAAATACAACAATGAGGAACACAGAAATCAACTTGATTTCAAAAATCCTCAACACTACTAAAGCGTGTGGTGTCGGTAAAGCAAGTGTGTCTAGCATTTGCGGAGAGGCAAGATTAAAAGCACAGGTAATTCATAACCTATAATTATATAACACTTAAAAAATATGTACGTAACATGCGAGTATATTCCCAATTATGAATTTAAACACCAGAAGAATTATAAAAGTTTAGAAAATTCAGTTTGGGTTGCTGTACTTCGACCATTCTAGCGTCAGGCCGATGTGTGAGTGAGAGGGAAATATGAAAAGAGTGGGGGTAACGAGGCGGCAACGCTGTGCACGCAAATGCACCTCATTCGCTGCAGCTCAGAACTCTTCCCATTTGAAACTAATAGTAAGTCATTATCTTTCTGGGCACTTATTGTTCATTAGAACAGTTTCCTATTCCTATTGAAGCCGTTGCTTAAAATTGTTGTAAATGCGTTATTACTGCTTGTGTATTATCGTGTACCGTTTGAAATAATCAAGTTGTAAAAATCTGTATGTTTATCGTATATTACGAGGCGTGTTTTTAAAGTAAGTACCGTTTTAACATTTTGCCACTGCAGTGCTGCAATCGCGATTTTCAGCATGCGCAATCACTTCCTCCATTCCTTAGAGTCAGACGCAGCTGTGAGCGATCGTCACTTTGTGTTTTCCTGTGTTTAGAGATGTCCAAATTGTTCAAAAAGAAATCGAACGACCCGCCGATTAGTGATTCGTTTTTTTAAATAAGAGAAATGTTACGCCAGCAAACATTCACCGCCGATTGTGTTAGGTTTATAGGGAAACAATGAGTGACGATGTCCGGAACAAACTCAAGATATTATGCCATCATTTGGTTGGGAACAATTCGACCACCCTTCCTACAGTCCGGATTTGGCACCAAGCAATTTTTATGTGTTTCTTCATCTGAAGAAATTCCTCGGTGGAAAACATTTCAACGATGATGTAGTGAAACAAGGAGTGCAGACTTGGCTTTCATCACATGCGGTAACTTGCTTTGACGAAGGCATACAAAAAGTGGTTTCCCGTTATGACAAGTGCCTGAATAAAGGCATTGACTATGTGGAGAAGTAGTATAAGGTAATGAATGATAATAAAGTGTTTTTAAAATAATGTTCTGTTATTTTTAAAACAACATTATCGATATTTACTTTAAAAACATGTCTCGTAGAAACATTTCTATAAATGCATGTACAGCCAAACGTGACGCAGACTGAAGTGATCTAAAAGCCTAGCTAAACGCATAATATAAAAAATTATGGTTAAATAACACATGCTGCGAATATAGTTGAAGTAGTGATGAAACTACATAAAAAAGTACACTCTCATTACTGTTTTTCATGTTTGAGGCAGTATTTTTACACTTAAATGATTTCAGTCTAATATATAATATACAAATTCAACAACAACCCGCCTTAAAGCAATATGTATATGTAACAATATATAAAAAATGTATATAACAGTCATTGCATATGCTTGTATTATTGTATCCATGTGTAATAATGTTATGTGAATATATTACGTAATTTAATAATGTAGGAGAATAAGTTAAAAGTTGTTAACCATGAGGTAACAATGAGGTAACCTTAAGGCAATAATGAATTTGAAAGTTTAAATGCTACTAGTCATTATTGGAGCAACAATAATGCAAATTTTGAGACAGTTTAAAAATAGCCAATCAACAACCAGAAAAAGCTTTAGTTAAATGAAGGTATTCTATTGGAGTAGGATTAGCCACTCAGAGACTTGAAATACAGAAATTTACAAGTTTAGACAGTTGAAATCAATTCAGTTGCCTGTTGACAGCGTTACTAACCAGACGCAAAAAGTGTCCTCAAGAGATTTAATACGTATTGATGTGAGACGAAAATAGTTTTACGTGTCAGATCTCTCTATATCAGTGAAGTGTTATTTAAGTCGTATCAAGTATTAATAAAAGGAGTGAAATAAAATTATAATCTGTGTAAGCCTACATTCTTAGTCGCACCACAACCCTGCTAGGAGAAACGTGTCTCTAACAATAATACTGACGCAGCCGAGGCAAACATAAATATATAATATTTGAAGAAACAGTTAAATTACAAAGTTAATAATATTTTTAAATTTTTGGGGCAAAGGCCACCTAAAAATATTTTTTGGGGGCGAAGGCTACCTGAAACTGTGTACTATACGTGCGGTTGAAGTACTAAAAGTTCGGCTCCCCAACAGTTGAAATACGACACAACTCCTAAAATACTCCTTTCTCAAATTGGCGCCCATACGTGGGGCAAACAACGTAAAGACAATACACTATCTCATGTTAAGGAACAAATTACAATGAGGCAGACAACTAAAGCATACATTTCACATTCACTCTCTAAATGACTCGAATATATAAAATAAATATGGAGCTACAGGTTATGTGAAATTCCAGGTTAAACTATTATGTAGGATTCGAATTAGTTAAATTTGTAGTCTGGGTATTAATAAGCAGTTATAAGTAATTGCTAAAGAAGTGATAAATTTCGTATTTTTAATAACGAAGGAAAATTATTATACCCTTCAAAATTTCAATTTTGAGATGGGAACAATCAACAGCACACTAATGTTTATGTAATAAATGTTTGTTTGTTGAGCACGAGTGCCTCAACAAAGTTTATCCTAGCATTGTTTTGGCAGATATGTATTTTTAAGAAAATCCCCGAACCCCAAACTACCCTCTAAGAGCACTTTCTTTTATTTTCTCAAAAATGGGTCCATACCTACCAAAGATAAGCGGTAGGAAAATAAACTTGCGATACAGTAGACACCACGAATTAACCTTAATCCTGATTTGCTTCTCTATGATACAAGTACTCAAAACGCGCTAAAGCATGATCTGAGCTATAAGCCGGTATGCTCGTTGGTCATATTGATATCGATCCAGTACCAGAGTTGTTGACGCTATATGACGCATTTGGAATGTTGCTCTTTCTGTTTTTCTCTTCCCTCAGGATTTATTGCACCGCTTGCTGACAACACGAAAGTGTAACAAGTGTCTCCCTGGAGATGCTCATAGTCAGGGGTAGGAAAACTACTCTCTTATCCCTAGCACATCTTACTCAGTAAATGAATTGTGCCACCAGCGCTCCTTCCTTAAACTACTCACTTACTACCACATTGTTACATGCTAAGGTGAATGCCAAAAGGTTTTCAGAAAATTAATAAATTTAGTTCACCCCGCCACGCACATGGGGGGGGGGACGCAACTCGCTACAGCAAGAAGACCGGGACCTTGGGTGTGTAAATTTAGAGGGAGGCGTGAGATTTTACATTACACAAAAACATTACATAACACACATTACCTGGAATTTATTAACAAACGTTTGGCGACTCTACATTATGAACTAGGAAGAGAGGGTGGAGGGAGATGCCCCGAAGCCATCGACTGACCACACGCACGTCTTGCTACAACGACCACTCTATCTCTCACGAGTGACTCTCTATATCCCCTCCAACCGTGCCTACCCAAGCCAGACAGGGCTGGCGTCATACCAGACGAATTTCAAACTAAGCCCTCTCTTTGGCGTGGTCCGCGCCAAAACGAGAGATCGTTAAGCCGAAAAATCAAAGAAATTCAATAATGCTATGTCTAGTAGTCACAACGCAACACCACAGTGCGTCTGTTAATGGCAATGAACTTACTGGTACGCCACCATATGTATGTCAGAGGACTCTAAAAACTATAAACAGCCAGATACATTTCCATCAATGTATTTATCGTATGCCAAAAACTTTACATAAATTTCGAGGTTTTACAAATGTTAATAAATCTTGCTGTATCTCTTGATGTACAAGATCAGAAATTCATGTGTCTTGTATTAGTATTCTTACATTCTGGATCAAGGGGGTTGGAACTGTGTGCCTAGATTGCTTTATATGTTAAATGTAGGTACCGGTAAATAAGCTAAACGGCAGTATTACTGTACTCCAACCAGCTACAACTTCTTTGCGGCCCAATTTAACCATTTCGCATCTGAGAACAAGTGCCATTTATTCTCGGCATATCACAACTTAACTTTCGGTTCAAAAGTAAATAACACAGTGAAACAATGGAACTCAAAATAATCCCGTAAGACGAGCATAGAATTTGTAAGACAGAAATAATTATCAGATGCGTAATACTCGACCAACTGATACGTATATAGACCCACCCGTCGCCAATATCCTGAGAGAACTACACGGCCCCGAACTCCGGACAGCTCAGCCACCGGCTCACAATACTGGAAACTTCGCAAACAAAACTAAACAAGGCACATCGGCCTCAGACAGAATGTAACCAGGTGTATAGAGAAAAGTATAAAGTTGTGCTATGAGAAACATAATCGGCACACTACGCAAGGGAATGTTGTGAAATAATGAATGTAGCAGGGAGTAAAGTATATTTTATTTTTCACAGTGCATCGAACTCGTCCAAATGGTCTTCTACAAATTCTTTTCATGATCCCAGACAAGAAATATCTGGCTAATTTTCTCCTAGTTTTACAGCTTATCGGCGAAGATTGTACATGCAAGCACGAGTGGGAGATGTTGCGGGAATTGCTCCAAAAGCGTGTTATGCAATTTCAGATGGATTGAGGTGAATTCAGTTACCACAAGCTTATTATACCCTTAGGATGTAATCTACTCTTCCTATAAGGGCAAGTTTGAAAATGTGCAACACACGTACATTGTATAGCTAAAAATAGCGCTTTGGTTAAATTTTTTACTTTCTCTACTACGTATAGTAAGTATTGTATTCCACCCAAAAATTTGATACCGAGATTTCACCGGAAATATATGTTTTGAGACACCCTGAATCCAAAAAAATCATTTTTGGAAACATGTCCGTGTGTTTGTCTGTGTGTGTGTGTGTGTGTGTGTGTGTGTGTGTGTGCCTGTGAACAGCATAACTCAGAAACGAACAGTCGAATAAACACCAAACTTGGTATTTAGGTTCAGTATCTTCCAACCAGACTACCCTTTACATGGAACATTTTTCGAAAATTTTAATTTTCTCAAAAATGGCCCTAACGATTTTGATTAAAATATCATATGTTTAAGATATTTTCATGACAAATGGAATGTATATCTTGAATTTTCTGGGAATGTCTCCAAAAGTATTCATTGTGAACGACTTTTGCATAGCTGGTAAACCATAAGAGATAGATAAAAGTTTATTGCACAAAAAATGTATATCGTGTTAAATTACACGATTTATGTCATATACATTTTTTTTATTGGGTGAATTATTTACGAGATATTGCTTGTTATTCCTTTAAATTTTCCAATACTTATACTTTTTCTCAAATTAGTTATTCATTTTTTTTGTCCTGGTAATGCGAAAAGAATGGAATACTCCACATAGCAACCAGCTCTTAAACGCTTAAAGCCTAGCAATTCCCCTTGCATCTACAAGAAAATTAACAATAGGATTAACATCGCGATATCTCGATTAACATGAAGCATATGGAGAATAAGCGTTTGTAAAAATAGTTTGTACAAGAGTAGAGGAAGTCATGTGAGTGTAACACATCAGACTTTTACTTATCAAGAGTAGGGCGGATGAATGCAGCCGTTTAGACCTACATAATATTTTAACACTACTAGAAGGTTAGTCATTTAGGAAAATGACAGTACAAGTTCGTATACGAATTTAGGAGTCACGGATATTGGTAGTATGCAGTGAATGTAATGAACATTTTAACTGTTTTTTCGGTGGAAGACTGATACTTCAAGTTACATGTTAGGGGTTTATGAGTAACTTGCTGCATTTCTCCAGAGCAGTGTTATTGAGAGTAGATATCGGAAAACAATCGCTGAGACAAATGTGTACTTCAACACGAAGGAGAAGAGCAGAGAGCGAGGCTTTGAGCAAAAGACTACAGGGAGATTGAGCGGGTTGGCTCAGGTGTTATCGTCTGAGGCACGCACTCAGGATATTCCGGGTCCAATTCCCGTTTTTTTTTTTTTTTTTTTTTTTTTTTTAAAGTTCCCTTGTCGTTCGACAGATTATACTACTGTGTTTTTCTGTTTGATAGCGCTTATTTCCGTAACACACACACACACAAACACAAACACCCATGCCCGAGGCGGGACTCGAACCCGCGACCCTCAGCTTGGCGGAGCGCCGGAGCGACCACTCCAACGACCACGGCTACGAGGGCCGGCTTCGTTGGACCGGCTACTCTAGCCTTGGTCCTTTTCTGTGGTTTTCCTCTTACAGCATTGCAGGGTCAGGCGCGAGGACACTGTGAGATGTGTGCGTGGATGTATTTTGAGGAGAGTCGTTTCTTTCCTGGCATGGTATCTTCTGCCGGTACCTGGGTGTAGATACGAGAGGGGGTATCGAATGATGGGACGGATATTTTCTATCTAGATTGACGAACAAATATGCTGCACCTATTGCCTACATCCTTGCCTCACCCATCTTATTGGAGGTTTAGTAGGCACATCAGACCTAGTCTTGGCCGCAGTGCTGAAATCTCCCTCCGTTCTTACCCACTAGACTTTATGGCAGTTCACTGGGCCGGACATACTCGTTCACGATTTTTCCACATTCACCTCTCACACTCTCTCCTTACCTCCAAGCATCCATTTTTTTCTAAAACCGCCCCTTTTTGGGGTACTAAACACATCACGTGTTAAAGCAGAAATTGTGATACACAGATTTTGGTGGTAAACTGCCATAGGTCCTCTGCTCTCACTGTCAGAGAAGTAATAAGTAATGAGATGATCAGAGTGACCGTTGTTGTGAGGTTAACTAATCTTGTCTTTAGTAGTCTTTATTTTGAAGGAGAAAGGGGGTTCCAGATGTAAATAACGGGCGCGCGCCTGCAGTGCTCGTACAGTTTTATCAAAAGAATTCGTATACTATGCTGGACATGACTTAAATTTTTATTCCGTTACATATATGTAGAATGAATACTACATTCCAAGTGGACAATAATGTACGTGTGGATATTGTAAAAAATGAACGTTCTCGTCTCTCACTTAAAACAAAAGCTGTATCGTGAGACACTCCTTTCGACACCGGAAGAGGTAATAGGTGCATACGAATGATACCTATATCACTGATATGATATATTTGCTACTCTGTTTGCGAAACGGAACATCATGCCTACTATGATATACCCCGGGACACGTGCCAAGACTTTATGCTCTCTGCAACGGTAACTTGAAATCACGTACCAGGTGACTCTAATCACCCTCTATTAATAAGTGCTGACAAGTATACATTTTGTTAATGCCAATCGGAATGTCAGTTTACATAAACTTTACCTCTATACACTATTTCATATGTTTAACGAATGGATCAGTAGCAAAGCTAATCAAGTCAGATGTGCCTTATTCGAAACAACTTCCTGTTGGAGGCTAGTAAGGAAACGAACGAACATTAAGGCCCTCACAGTGAAGACGTAACATTAGCATAACGCAGTGTAAGCGCAGGCTTGCGCTAAGACCATTCACAATGCAGCCGTAGGTGTAACGCAAGAGTTTGGCATGGATTTCTAGCTTCGTGAATTGCATGCGGAAATCTTTGAGTTCCAAATTGAGTAGCATAACTAATAATATACAATAAGCAACCTCCTGCAGTCTTTATAAATAATAGGATACACATAGGTGTTGAACTGGCAAACAACAGATCAGCGCCTGGCGTCAGCATTAAAAATGGAGTGGCACAACCAAATGCTTGTATAGTAGATGGCCTAAAATCTCGCATTGCGATCGTGTGCTGTTCAGAAGCTGGCAATGCATGGAGAAAGAAGTGCAGAATTTTTACTGTATGCATACAACGCAAGTTTGGAGTTTGTAATCTCTTGCTTTACGTAGCGCTTTATGTGGTGGCTTCCTAGAGCGAACGTATAGCACGTCTCGGTAGCTGGTTTAGGTTAAAAGTATTGCATGATATTAATTATTAGCATAGGCATTTCTAAGCATTAAAGCCAGGATGTAGGGAAATTAAGTTGAACTGTTACTGGACTTTAGGCATTGACGTCGCAGGTTACAAACCAACCCCATTTCTCGTACAGTCTGTTGGCGTTTGCATACAGCACTCGGCAGACTATATTTATAGTCGCTACGATATGAGTGCGTGCGATGGGAAGGTTACAGAACAAGTGGGCAGAGCATCGAAAAGACAGTCTGGTAAAGAAAACATCCGCAGTTCCGAGTTGCATTTACTAGCGAGGCTGAGGCGTACAAATATAATGCTGTTTTCATTGTACGACTGTACATTCCCCTTGCCCTCATCCTCCACTGATCCCTAGCCTTGCATTGCCAACAAAAACAGTGGTGCCCTCTTGCATACGCACTCATACCTTGGTCGACTAGTACCTGCCTGTTAGTGACCCTTGGGTATGTTTACGTTCTTTGTATTGACATGGTTTTAGTACAGATAACTAGAAGCCTACTGCTTATGAATTTCTGTGCCTGTTAATTAGGATTCATTGTGAACTGCATCTTCTCATCAACAGAACTATGTCTGCTCTTTAGTCGCTCGAAATATACCATGAGTAACAATGGTTGGACGATATAAATGCTGTTTTATGTTAATTTAGTTTGAATTTAGATTCGCCAAACAAAATCATTGCTTTTTCATTAAAAACATAATAATCATCAGTCATGATGCTTCACCTTTGAAGTTATCACCGCCTGGAATGGCGGGATACTAACTGCTTTAACTAATCACTCCTTTTTAATCGCGAATCTAGAAATTCATAAAACTGTTCATTTCTTATAAACTATAATTATAGTTTGGGAAGTTTTTTTAGTCCGCAATTCCATTATAGTTATCTTGATCTTGCCTTCTGCATAGTGACCACGAATAAGACTTATGGTTATTTACTATTCATCCCGCAGAGGCTTTTTACCATTAATTTTTTATTTTTACTTTCATGCAGTGTTTACACACCACTTCGTTTAATATAAAGCTACACAATTTGTAACATGTCAAAAATTAAATGAAGCAAATACAGATGGAATATAAAATATCAACAGTATCTGCATTTTTTTCTTAATTCACCTTTGAGTCGCAAAGAGGCGTTTGCAGATAAGTTGTTACATGTACATAAGGCATGCAGCGAGCACCGTTAATCAAACCATCCACGTGAAGTGCTCCAAGTGGTACTTATAATTTTTCTACCGCTTACGTATGGTACGAGTAAAGAGAGTATTTCACCCAAAAATTCAGTATTTTAATTTCACCTGAATACACATTTACAGGTCTCCTGAACCCAAAGAGAGAAAGAGGTGTTTAGAAATTAGTCATGTTTCACCATGAGCTCGACACCATTTAATGGAGCCAAGCGGAGGTTTTGAAAAAGCAGTATTATTAAAATATGCCTAATATGTTTGAAACATTGAAATGGAATATAAAGTTATATCTTCATTTTCATGTAAATACCGGTGAAGCTCTCTTCACTGGTTAAATTTTACATAACTGGGAAACCCACTCTTGGAAAAAAATGTAGAGGTTGTTAAAATTCACAGCTTGAATACAATAACTCTTTACGCAGCGCAGTCGTTTTAAAAGTTTAGGCAGTATTTTTAACACTTAAATGATTTCAGTCAAATTATGTAATATCAATATAATAATAGCCCGCCTTAAACCAATAAGTGTATGTAACAATATATAAAAAGTGTATATTACAGTCATTGTAAATGTTTATATTATTGTACACATGTTCAATAATGGTATGTGAATGTATTACGTAATTTAATAATGTAGGAGCTGTGAGAATAATAGGTTAAAAGTTGCTAACAATGAGATAACCTTGAGGCAGTAATGAATAAGAAAGTGTAATAATGCTACTAGTCTTTTTGGAGCAACAATAATGTAATTTTTGTGACAGTTTATAAAATAGCCAATCAACAACCAGAAAAAAACTTAAGTTAAATAAAAGTATTCTATTGGATTAGAAATAACCAATCAGAGACTTGAAATACAGAAATTTACAAATTTAGGCGGAAGAAATCAAGTCAGTTGCTTGTAAACAGCGCTCATAACTGGACGCCTTGGTTGTGACAGTGTTTCTAATTGGACGCGAGACACGTCCGAGAAATTTAATACGTATTCGTGTGAGACGAAAATAGTTTTACGTGTTAAAAAGTGCAAGTAATTAATTAATAAAAGAATCTTACAGCTCTCTATATCAATGAAGTGTTATTTAAAATCGTGTCAAGAATTAATAAAAAGGAGTGAATTAAAATTATAATCTGTGTAAGCCTACATTCTTCAGTCGCACCACGCCCTGCTAAGACATCCATGTCTCTAACAAAAATACTGACGCAGCCGAGGCAAACATAAGTATATAATATTTAAAGAAACAGTCAAATTACAAAGTTAATATTTTTTAAACATTTGGAGCAAAGGCCACCGGAAAGTACATTTTGGGCGAAGGCTACCGGAAACCGGGTACTATACGCGCGGTTGCAACGAACTTCAAGTTCGCCTCCCATAGTTAAAATATAATACAACTCCTTCAATACAATCTACTTCACATTGGCTCCCAAAACGTGGGGCAAATAACAACGTAAAAAAATAACAATACAAGAAACATATCAACTTCAAAATATTCCATGATGAATGTTTATAGTTTTCTAAGTACGTCATCTGACGGAACGTTGAAAGATTGCAGTTGCTTTCCTTCTAAGCCTTCTGAAATTATTCCCCTTGTTTTTGCTATTAACAGTGTTTCTGTGTGTTGTATTTAACTATGTATTTACTACGTAACACGGACAAAAAGTAACGTTTTGTATGAATATAGTAATACGTAAGGTATAAATGTGGATATGTATTGAGTAGAAGCAGTAGTGAGAGCATTTCATATTGAGGCAGTATTTTATATCATAACATGCTGTGAATGCCAGAGTGATTGTAGTGTAAATTAATATTATTGTATGTACAGGATTTTAGATGCTTGTTAGCCATAAGGATTGTTAGGAAATAAGTTTACACGGCCTCACTGAAACTGACAATGGAAGTGGGTAACAATAAAACGAGGGGGTGAGTTGTTTATCACTAAGAAGAGACAAACAAATGACGCCAGAGTAGCGTGCCTTTCTTTAGAAATGGAGGGAATATTTTCCCTAGAGTATATATGTTAGTAGTAGTGACTGGCTGTCAAAACAGACGCTAATGTTGGCGCGATTTGGTAACCAATAGCAGCTCTATCTTAACGTTTAGGCATTTCGAGGTGAAGGAGTATATATTCTCCAGCCATAAGCAAGTTTCGCGCAGTCTTGAAAAGTTATTCGCGAGGTACACGTCATACAGTTTAGAAGGATCTCTCGCGAAGTATACGTCGCAAAGTTAGTTACAAAATGTGAAGTGTGCGAAGTAATTGGTACGCGGTAAATAAAACGACTGTAGTTACATTAGGAAATATCACAGCTTGTCAGTCATGTATAAAGATTAAATATGTGAATTATTAAATTAAGTGTGACAGCAATAAAAGTGTAGAAACAAATTATGTTATCAGTGTTATCTTTTAGCAACAACTCCTTTCCGTTTACACGCCTTGCTCAGACACACTTGCTTGACTGAGTAATAATAGCTAGCCGGAGGACAAATAACCCAAAATTTAAAATAATAAAACAATAACAGGCGCCCAGCAAATAAAGATAACACGAAAGATTACCGCGACAACATAAATTTATTTAAAATTCATTATAGGTCTCTCTAACAATGGAGCAAAAATAAGTCTGACGTTTTTTTTTTTTCGTGGCGCTCTAATTCAAATATGGAGCCATCGAGGCAAGTCTATTTGATAGAGCAGTATTAGATCGATCCTTTTGTTTTCCGTACATCCCCTAAGTGGCGAGTTTTGCCGCAATTTACCGTTTTTATTTGTATAGAAAGTAGGTAATTTTCCCAAGAGCTGTCGTGATCTAGCGCTCCATCCAGACAGTTGTATATCACTCGCTGTGAAGGGCGTGCATAGGTAATAGTTGTACGTCGCGTCGTTTTCCTTTATTATAGATCCAAATAAATGTAAGACAAGTACTTAGTCTCGCCTATTGAACGTTTAAATAAAATAAATAGAGAATTAATTATTCTTCCACACAAGCCGTATGTAGGACAAGATTATAAAGGTAGACTCAGACGACTGAAGCATTTAATGCCATTGCCAGGATTTGAACCACAGATCTCCCGGTTTCCGTCCGGTTGCTCTAACCAAATGAGCTACCATGACAATATGCCGGCACGACATTAAATTCCCCAGTTGACTCGCATTTTTCGCGGTAATCCACAAGGAAATCTCAAATTGTTTTGAGATGCTGTACTCCAATGTTGTAAGTACTTAAAGCCCCGGGTTTTAGTTTTAACCTCTGTTAGATCAATCAATGGAGTTAATTATTCTTCCACACCAGCCTATGTGAGACAAAGGTAGAATTAGGTGACTGAAAAGTTCAGTGGCATAGGCGGGATTTGAACCACGGATCTTTCGGTTTCGTCGTGTTGCTCTGAGTAAATGGCAACATTCTGGTACGACATTAAATTCCCCAACCTGAGTTAGCAACTGGACAGAAATCGGAAGATCCGCGGTTCAAATCCCGGCTATAACATTGAATTTTTCAGTCGTCCAAAATAATTATGCTTATGGTAGTCCATGAATTGTAAACTAAAATACCGATTTTGCTTTTGTTTTCATTGAATGCTTAAGTAAAACACATTAAATTTTACTTTGTTTATCTGAAACTTATGAACTACAGCACCTATAAGTAAAAGCTTAAATTAAATCGTTTATTTTCTTTGGCTCCTTTCGTTAAAACTTGAGGGGAGACCAAATAGAGAAATTTGCCAAATTATTTTTTTATTTTTTGGGGGGATCTTATTAATTGGAATTTCCTCTTTAATTTAATATTTGCATATATTTTTATCATTGTAGACAAATACTTATACTTAAAATATTTGTTTAAAAAAGTACTCCATTTGCCATTTATATTGTAAATTCTGCACCATTGCACACACACACATAAACAAACAAAACTCATAACTCTTACGCACTTTGGAGTAGAGTGTTAAACCATGGCGCATCTTTTAGGGGAAGTTTTGCTTTACAAATTAATGCTACTGTTAAGTATATCGGCTTCTGTGGGTTCAATCCCATGTAGTTTCTTCCTTTGCAAATATTTGCGAGATTGTTTTCTGCGCTTTTGCTTTGAACAATTTTTTTTTCTGTGAATGGCATTTTCTGGTGTACATCACCCGTTTCTCATAAACTATTAAAAATAGATAAATTAAATTTATGGATGTTAGAAACAACCTCCTAACTGCTGCATGAATATACTTTGTTATCAACATGGGTGTTTATTTTTAAAACAAGTGCTTATACACTTTAATCAAAAGGTGCTACACTAAGAAAATAAGCATATATTTCGTAATAATTAAATTTGTTGTATGAAAGTAGATTACGTACTTAGAAGTCATGCATCTACACTATGTGATAAAACGTATCCCGACACCCCCACAAACATACGTTTTTCATCTTAGGTGCATTGTGCTGCCACCTACTGCCTGGTACTCATTATCCGCGACCTCAGTAGCCATTAGACATCGTGAAACAGCAGAATGGGACGCTCCGTGGAACTCACGGAGTTCGAACGTGGTCAGGTGATTGGGTGTCACTTGTGGCAGAAGTCTGTACACGAGATTTCCACACTCCTAAACATCCCTAGATCCACTGTTTCTGATGTGATAGTGAAGTGGAAACGTGAAGGGACTTGTACAGCACAAAAGCGTACAGGCCGACCTCGTCTATTGACTGACAGAGACCGCCGACATTTGAAGAGGGTCGTAAAACGTAATAGGCAGACATCTATCCAGGAATTCCAAACTGCATCAGGATCCACTCCAAGTACTATGACAGTTAGGCGTGAGGTGAGAAACCTTGGATTCCATGGTCGAACGGCTGCTCATAAGCCACACATCACGCAGGAAAATGCCAAACGACGCCTCGCTTGGTGTAAGAGCGTCAACATTACACGATTGGACAGTGGCAACACGTTGTGTGGAGTGACGAATCACGGTACACAATGTGGCGATTCGATGGCAGGGTTCATCTTGTAGGTATGGCGAATGCCCGGTGAACGTCATCTGCCAGCGTGTATAGTGCCAACAGTGAAAATCGGAGGTGGGGGTGTTATGGTATGGTCGGGTTTTTCCTGGAGGGGGCTTGCATCCCTTGTTGTTCTGCGTGGCACGATCACAGCGCAGACCTACATTGATATTTTAAGCACCTTCTTGCTTCCCACTGTCGAAGAGCAATTCGGAGATGGCGATTGCATCTTTCGACACGATCGAGCACATGTTCATACTGCACGACCTGTGGCGGAGTGATTACAGGACATTAACATCCCTGTAATAGACTGGCCTGCACAGACTTCTGACTTGAATCCTATAGAGTACCTTTGGGATGTTTTGGAACGCCGATTTCGTGCCAGGCCTCACCAACCTACATCGATACCCCTCCTCAGTTCCGCACTCCGTGAAGAATGGGCTGCCATTCCCAGAGAAACCTTCCAGCACCTGAATGAAAGTATACCTCCGAGAGTGAATACTGCCATCTAGGCTAAGGGTGGGCCAACACATAATGACTTCTAGCATTACCGATGGAGGGTGCCACTTTCTTGTACGTCATTTTCAGCCAGGTGTCCGGATACTTTTGATCACGTAGTGTACATATTCTGTAAAGAAATCAGTCTGATATCTATCTTAAGTATCATCGGAGATAATAGGTAATTAATTTATCGGATTTAACGTTGGTAGGATAGGACTTCCAGGGCTGTAGTTACTTTCACTAATTTACTGCAGATGCCTTGAGAGCTAAATATCAACATAAGTTAGTACCCATATAATTCCCATAATGCATTCCACTGTGAGGCAAATGTGAGCTATCACTCCAAAGAATTCACTGTCACCTGCGAGGTGCATGGCGCAGTTTCCAAACGCCTGCTGTTTTCAAAGCGTAAATAATTAGGTGCAAATCAGCACTTAAACACAAAACAAGTTTTATCATTAACTACTTCATTCTGAGTTTGTATAACCTAGTCTATCAATTGTGTCTGTGAAGGTGCAGTGATTGGTGTTTATACCTCAGGAACAGAAAAACAAATAAAAGCATTTTAGTAAACCAAAGTGGCTCAAGTATGTTTGTAGTATTCGATGCCAACGGAGAATCTGGTGTAGTCTAGAATCACTGATCCATTGTCAGTTTTGTAGAAGAAGAAAGAACAAGCTGAAATCCACTTTTACAAATACAAGTCTGATATTTAAGTTCTTCTAGACAACGTTCATCTTTAGAAAATGGACAAGTCCTCATGAACTTTAAGACAGGCTGTCTAAAGGAAGGGAAAGAATAGAAATAACGAGCAAGGAAAGAACAGGAAAATGAAACCCCTTAATGTAAAACGCCCACAGTGGTTCAGAAGGAAAGAAGCCACACATCCGTTGTTGACATCATTGAATTGATTGAAGACTTCAGATCAATAGCAGCAGCTGCAGCAGCAGCTACAGTCTGAGCTTAAAACGTAAGCTCCTTGTTATTGCGTTGAAAATAATTTTATTCCACTGAAATATGCACAGAAAGGCTGAACTATACAGATATTTCATAAGCATAGGACCGGGCGAGGTGGCGCAGTTGTAACGTATGCGACTCGCATTCGGGAGGTCCTGGGTTTGATCCCGGCGACTGCCCACTCTGACCTATGGGGTTTTCGTGGTTTCCTCGGGTCGGCAGGGAATGCTGGAGTGGTTCATCTTCTACCACAACTCTCCACTCCCCATTTTCTGTACCCATTATCTTCCATTTCATCTGTTTCAGGGTTGTAGGATCAGGCGAGGTGTTCGCGGATTGCGGCTGTACGTGGCTATGCGCTCTGTGGAAGTTTCATCATGACTGCTCAGCTGGAACCCCCTCTGGTTGCTTTCGGACGTGAGCTTCGGGGGACTCCCGGAAGCTTGGAGCCTATTGGAGTGGGACCCGGCGGCGTTGAAGGCGTGCAATCTAGAAACATTAGGGACTACGTCTGTACTTGCACCCGTCGTCATCCGGATCTAGTCGCCCTTCGGGTCTCTCCTCTTCCCCCCCTCCCGGGGATCACGGTAGAAGCGCAAGCGACTGCTGGCCGCGTGCGATGTTCTGCTCCGGTTTCGGGGGACCCCCTCCGTTCGTCCGTATGTATGCCGTTATCCCTCATAAGCAAGGAATAATGCTTAATAAATCATAATAAAATTAAAATCAACATTTAAAAATGCTCAGACACGTCAAATTTAATATTTTGAATGGAAAATTTTACAAAAAGAAATAATTTTCAGGTATTATTGTGCAGGTTGTGAAGTCATCGACAAACATTTTAAATGGCAAGGTATTATTTTTTCATTTTTTCTATACTATTGCACAAACAATATCAGAAGTATCATTTCCAGCAACACATCGTCTCTAAATGCCAATAACAAGCGAGCAAAATAATGTTTGTTAAAAAGTGCATGTGTCCTGTGCAGTGGGCTGGAGCGTGATGCTCTGTTTCCTGGCCACAGAATGCGCCCGAGTTCGATCCCTCCCGTGGGGGTGCGGATTTTAAATCCCGAATATTGGACCGATGCCCACTCAGCATGCCCTCACATCGTGAGGAAAGTGAGGAGTTGCGATAGGCAGCGTCCCCGGCTTCGAGAGCCAACATTCCAGCTTGGGAATGCGTGATGCTGCATCTCCTCCCCGTATCGGTTGGATGACCGCCCACCTCTGTCGTGAGTACGTGGCCGACTTTGGCCGGCAGGCCAAAACTCTGCGTGGGAGGGGCGCCATGGTGGGATTTAATAAGTGCATGTAGTAGCAATACAGAAGAAAATGTACATATGAATGGGTATACTCTATATTCTCAATATGTGTAATCCAACCAACGATATATAATGGTACATTTGGTTATTTAATATTCATGCTTAGTGACCAATAGCAAGCATCGAAGAAGAAAATGAAGAAAAGCCATGCTAAGTCAAGCTTCACTCTTTTACGAGGTGCAATCATTAAATTCCGGGACTGTCTGCTGTGACCGAGCGGACCACATGATTGACATGCGCGCGCGAACGGGTAATAACCTTGAAGACAAGCTACACAAATTTTCAAAGCGATAGCGTCATTGATACCTGTGTCACACAAGTTTGTACTAGCACGTGGACGCTCACCTTGGCGAAATTACGATGGACTTGAAAGTGGAACAGAGAACAAACATCAAATTCTATGTAAAACTCGGGAAATTCGCAACCGAAACCCAAGGAATCTTGAAACAAGCTTACGACAATGAAGTAATTATTCGGACGAGATGTTTTGAGTGAGGTTCAAATTTCAGAAATGGCAGAACATCGCTGGAAGACACACAAGAGCATGATGATTTTTTTTTCTCGAAATTCACGGGATTGTGCACCGTGGATTTGTTCCTGCGGGTAAAACAGCGACTGCTGGTTTTTACTGTGACGTTTCGAGACGTCTCAGACAGGACTTTCGTCGCAAATGACAACTGTTGGCAGAGAAAAATTGGATGCTCCAAAGCTACAACGCACCAGCTCACAGAGTTCTCGCAACACGCCAGTTTAGTGCTTGTAATAACATGGTCGTCCTTTCTCAGCCCCCGTATTCACCAGATTTGGCCCCCCGCGACTTCTTTTTGTTCCCCAAGATGAAATTGAAGCTGAAGGGTCGCCGTTTTGGCACGGCGAAGAAGATCCAACGCTGATTGCAGCAGGTGCTTTACACACTTCAAAAACGAAACTTCCAGGGTGCATTCCAAAAATTTCAGAGGCGCTGGGATCGGTGCAAATTACCCAAGGGAACTGCTTTGAAGGGGATGGCAGCCACATATAAATTTCCCGGAATTTAATGATCACACCTCGTACAAGGTAGGCGAGAAGGGAAATACATCTCGGAACAACAAACATTTAATAGTAAGCATTGTGGTATTTTTACTTTCTCTTTTACTTACCTACCTACAGTAAGTAAAGAATGCATTCCATCCAGAAATTAGATACCGATATTTCACCGAAAGCGAATGGAATTTCAGAGCCATCATGTAGCGACACGTCCTTAAAAATCTGACTATGGCTTTATCGCATATGTAAATGTTAATCTGGATTAACAAGAAATAAGTAGAATAATAATATTTTATATGAATAGTTAAAGAGAAGTAAGTAGAGAAAGTCATGCGAATGCAGCAAATCATTATGTTTTCGTAAAGGAAAGTAGTAGTCAAGCTACGAGGGTAATCTAGGTAGTAATGAACATTTGGCTTTAATCAATTCAAAAGAGAATATTGTTACACGTTGGGGTTAAAGACCAAAAAGGTTACCAGAAAATGTTTAATCTAGGTCACCCCAACACGCACATGGGGGGCAACTCGTTGGCAGCAAAAGTCCAGGGCCTTGGTGTGTAAAATTAAGGGGAATCGTGGGTTTTGTATTTCATTGAAAGATTACATAACACACATTACCTGGGATTTATTCACAAAAAGTTCAGCTTCTCTACATAATTAACAAAGGAAACAGGATGGAGGGAGATGCCACAGACCGTAGACCGGCCACACACTTCTGGCTCCAGCGACCACTTCCACTCGTGACGCTATCTTTTCCACCCTCCAACCGTGTCTAGCCAAAGCCAGACAGGGCTGACATCTCACCAGATAGTTTCAAACAAATCTCTCCCTTTGGTGTGATCCACACCGAAAGGAGAGACCGTTAAGCCGAAATATATCTAAGGAGACCCAATAATGCTACCTGTGGTAGCAACAATACAGAACAACAGTGCGTCTGGTAATGCCAATGAAATTATTGTGCCACAATCTTTTATTAATAAAAGACTCTGTTACGAAATGGAAGCTTAATTAATTTCTCCACATAATTTCCTCCGTTATTTAAGCATTTCTAATATCTGTCCAAGAGCTATAAAATGCCTGTGCTATAGTCGGTTGATGACAGTGCATTAAGCCAAGACGTTCGGACTTAATTACAGCAGGCAAAGAAGGAAACGAATCTGTAACTCGTCTAGAGTTACGCGTCTGCCTTGCACGATTTTGTTGTTCACTTGATTCTTCAAATCATCTATGATGAGTGACAAACGTCCGGGTCGAGTTTCGTCATGCACATTTGTTGAACGTTTCACAAAATCTTCTTACCCTTCTTTCGTTCATTACCGTATCACCACACACTTCCTTTAGTTGACGGCAAATTTTTGCAGCTTTCAACACCTGAGGATTAAAAAATCTTTGTGTTACATGGTTTATTTTGAACAATCACAGAACGCACAATAACTTGTTTCGACTGACACTCACGCAGCACTGAGAAAAGATGTCGAGGAAACCATTCGACTAGGATAGAAGTCCTACATTGATCTGTTCAGCGATAATGCACAAACGGTCGTTAGTTCCTGGTTTACCCTCGCGGTACATTATTTCTGAGCACCATGACATGAGATACATTCAAAATTAATTTACTTTCCAAACAACTCTGCCAGCGAGTTTAGTAGCCAGAACAAGCGACAAGAAACCCGCCTTCGTGGTGTTGGGCTAGCATGTTTGCCTCACATTCAAGAGGTGCCCAGTTGGAATCTCGGCTAGGGTGAGTTACCCGAACGAGGTTGCTGAAAGGACGATTGTCATCGGGTAACTAAGCTCAAAAGACCCCGGGATATTTTAAGCACAATTTCATTAGCAAAAAGCAAAACAAATTAAATATATAAATACAAATTAATAAATGAAAATAAAATCAGGGAAGGACGTTGTGCAGCAAGCCCGAACCGCACGCCTCAAAACACACGCCACAACGAACATCACAGTTAATTAAATACCGTATCAAATTATCCACATCATCATAGTCATATATTAAAAGTAATAGTCTTGAGACGTAAATCTGGTTCTATAATTCCCATCCGCAAAGTCTTGCAGACGAAAAATTATTTTTTTTTTAAATTAATTGGTGGCGGCGGCGATGATGGTGGTGGTGGTGCTGGTGGTGAGTATTTTCTCGCAATACGTTTCTGCGTATAACTTCCAGAGACTGTGAATTTAATTTTAACTTTTGCAGTCTTTCCTTATTTTATTCATTATTACGTTCTCCAATCGTGAATTTCACCATCATATTTTATTTAGGATAAGAGTTAAGGAAAGCTTAATATTTTAAGTTCTTTTTTGCAAGGATTGTAATGCAATAAATTTGCAAACTATCCTGAAATAGTTGCCGAGAAAAACATGCTTAAATAGATAACTGAAGGGCACTTAAAATTTCAGCTCTTTGTGTTGTGTATTGCTTTCCATTTAATTTTTAAAGCCATTTACAGGTTGGGTTTTACAGAAACATTTTGAGGGCTCATTCCTAAAATGTGAGTCTTGTTAGTTGTAGGGGAGTTTTAATAATTACTTAGGTAGCTGTTAAAGTGTTAGCTCTCCTTATGAGGGTAATGGTTTGAATCGAGCCGTAGGCAATGCTGGAAGTTATATAGGAATAAGGAAATAGAATTAACATATTTTGTTCTACATTATGTAACAATTACAATATTTTCCTTAAGCTGTAGGCAAATGCACATTTTATTCACACTTGTACATTTCGCGACAATTTGAAAATTAGATTCAGTAGTTTTCTTATCCATTTCAATTTTTGCAATTAGGAGGGTAATCGGTGAAGAAGAATGCAGTAGCACCGAGGATGACGTCATACATTTCTGTTAGATACACTTTCATAATGCACCCAGCGTGTTTCATCTATCATAAGTTGGTCTATTTCTTTACAAGAGACTTCCAAATAATCGTTTTTATGTTGGTGTCGTAAGGCAAATGCTTTATTTTAAAAGAAACGTTTTCTGAGAATATTACCTAGGGAATGAAACTGTGCCGTAATTGAAACAACCTCCCATTATGGCAAATATTCAAAAGCAGCGTATTTTTTCTAAGGAATAAAAATGAAAATTCAGAAATGAATATGTTCTAGGCTTTTGCTGAAATCGGTCACATCGCGAAGATTCTAGGCAGAGCCTGAAAAGCTAAAAATATTAGAAAATGTTTGATACTTGCATGCCAGATTAGAGATTAGATAGGTTAGATATTTGATAGGGAGGTGAACATGAGGGACATAGCCCTACCTGCCCGCACTGAAGCCTTAGGTTTTCTCCCCGTTTTTCCAATCATCACCTCCCCAAACTCTTAATAAGTCTCGGGAGTCCATTGATTAGGTTTTTATGTTGTATCTTCATTCCTTATACCATCTGATGGAACCTCTAAAGGTTTGCAGATAGCAAAAGCCTAACAAGTTCCGTCATTTCATGAAGACCCGCCGCATAACACGCAGTTTCGCATGTTTTCATGATCTGCCTAAGATTTTTGCGAATGATGGGTTTCAGCAAAAGCCTGCGACAAATACATCATTATTAGAAAATGGATACGGTGAAATGCAATCTTCCAGAAGAATCTTATAGCTCAGGAATAATCAGTGTAGAGCGAAGTGCACCATAAACTGCAAAGCTGTAAACATATGCCCTAATTCACACAAAAATGAAATATTCTTTCGTTAAGTGTTATTGCGCATTGCAGTTGACCCGATTTTTCTTCCGAAGCTCTCCGTGACGACACATCCGCAAAATGGACAGTGAGTGATTGTGGGAATCACACCTTCCCACGCTTTCTGTGGAACGAATCCGCGAAATCCTGGATTAAATGTATGACGTGCACCGACGCATACGTTGATGGCTGTGGCGAACCACTGGGGAGGATTAACTACTGCCACATTGATGCGGCGCATAGCTACCTAGACATCACCATAAAAAATAATTTATTATACATTCGATTTACACTTCAGAATCTACCGATGCAATCAGTGGAGATCATATGGTCTAGGATAGGAATAGCGAAATGGTTGTTGCGATAAACTTTTGGACTCCTTTCGCCCCACTTTCCCTCAGAACGGCAGTCCCCGCGATTTCCATTTGTATTCTGCGTGCTGCTAAACGATATCACGCAGATTACCCATTCATGACACTAGAGAATAAAGATAATTTCCCCACTACTGGGCTAGATCAATAGTCATGCTTAACGGAATAACCGAAGGTATTGCAGCAAGCGCTTAACAGCTGTTTCACCAAATTGCTTGTTTATTTGAAGAGTGAAAATGTTTCAGATGTAAATTTTGGCATTTTTACTTTCTCTACTACGTATAATTAGTAGGGGAAGTATTGTATTCCACCCAAAAATTCGATACCGAGATTTCAGCGCAAATACATGTTTTCAGACCCCCTGAATAAAAAAAAAAGCATTTTTGGAAACATGTCTGTGTGTGTGTGTGTGTGTGTCTTTCTGTGAACAGTATAACCCAGAAACGAGCAGTCGGATAAACACCAAACCTGTATTTAGGTTCAGTATCTTCCAGAGATGCGACACGAAGGTTTTCAAGAAAATTCCCCACCCCAGATTATCCTTTACATGGAACATTTTTCGAAAATTTTAATTTTCTCAAAAATGGCTCTAACGATTTTGATTAAAATATCATATGTTTAAGACATTTTCATGACAAATGAAATGTATATCTCGAATTTTCTGGGAATGTCTCCAAAAGTATTCTTCATTGTGAACGACTTTTGCATAACTGGTAAACCATAAGAGATAGACAAAATTTTACTGCACAAAAAATGTAGATCGCGTTAAAATACACAATTTATGTCATATACATTTTTTTGTTGTTGGGTGAACCATTTTCGAGATATTGCTTGTTATTCCCTTAAATTTTCCAATACTTATCCTTTTTCTCAAATTCGTTATTCATTTTTTTTGTTCAGGTAATGCAAAGAGAATGGAATATTCCACATAGCAACCAGCTCTTAAAATATTTGACTATAGCATAAAGCCTAGCAATTCCCCTTGCATTTACAAGAAAATTAGCAATAAGATTAACATCTCGATTAACATGAAGCATATGGAGAATAAGTGTTCGTAAAAATAGTTTGTACAAGAGTGGAGAAAGTCATGTGAGTGTAACACATCAGATTTTTGTTGGTTTCAAGTGCTACTCTAAAGTTCTTATCATTGTTCCTGTACTGCAGTTTTATTCAGATTATGGAGGTCACAATTACAGAGCTAAGGTATTATGTATCATAGAGAAACATTTAATTACATTTTTTTCCATTTATACTACGTATACACATATAAAACCATACATTCATGAATAAACGATACTATTTAGTTCTATTTTGTCATATATAATTTCCTTACTTCAAGGTGCTTATAGTTTGGCACCTGTTGATCTGGAAATTTAGTATAGGAAATAATTTATATTTATTATTGTTTTGGCTGTGGTGGTAGTGCTGGTGCCAGTGGCGTGTTGAAACTTTTATCATATTTTATTCATAATGATATATGACGTCATATGCATATATAAAAATCTATGTGATACAAAACTTTAGGGGCATAGGATATAGAGGAGAAGGGGTATAGATATCCTTAGCTTAAGGAGTGATTCTACATGGTATACTGAATGAAGCAGTGAGAACATTTAGATTCGCCATAAAAATTAATTTGCGTCGAAAATTCATCACGCATTTATGGTGAGATGCCGTTGAATATCAATACGCTCTTGTAACTATGGACAGTCTAAAAGAAACCGAAAATATTTTATTCTAACATGAATTGGTTTCTACGATTTAGAATTGAAGTTTCCGCACAACAGTAGTGACTGTTACTTGTAATGTCACTAATGCAGTAACTAGCAAGAAAAAATCGCAGATTTCATAGCAGTAAGCTAGGAAAAATATTCCGGAGTGAATAAACTGTGGGAGCGAAACATAACTTTTAAACAAGTTTAAATTACTCCCAAAGAATGTGTGATTTGAGCGAGATTTGGAAGTATTTATAAATTAAAAACTCTGATGTGTTACACTCACATGACTTTCTCTACTCTTGTACAAACTATTTTTACAAACGCTTATTCTCCATCTACTTCATGTTAATCGAGATAAACATTTGCAGACTCTATCTTATTGCTAATTTTCTTATAGATGTAAGGGGAATATATATTTACAAGGGTAATATAGAAATACAGTAGCCTTTAAGCAATTACATATCTCTTAATAACTGGTTGCTAGGTGCAGCACCATTCCCTTTGCCACAGATTAACACTCTTTGCATATCCAAGACAAAAAAATGAATAACGAATTCCCATTTGAGAAAATAAGTATTGAAAAATTTAAGGGAATAACAAATAATATCTCGAAAATGGTTCACTCAACAAAAAAAAGTATATGACATAAATTGTGTATTTTAACGCGATCTACATTTTTTGCGTAGTAAAATTTTGTCTATCTCTTATGGTTTACCAGTTATGCAAAAGTCGTTCACAATGAAGAATACTTTTTGGAGACATTCCCAGGAAATTCAAGATATACATTTTATTTGTCATAAAATATCTTAAACATGATATTTTAATCAAAATCGTTAGAGCCATTTTTGAGAAAATTAAAATTTTCCAAAAATGTTCCATGTAAAGGGTACTCTGGGGTGGGGGGATTTTGTTGAAAACCTTCGTGTCGCATCCTTGGAAGATGCTGAACCTAAATACCAAGTTTGGTGTTTATCCGACTGTTCGTTTCTGAGTTATGCTGTTCACTGACATACACACACACACAGACACACACGGACGTGTTTCCAAAAATGCTTTTTTTGGATTCAGGGTGTCTCAAAACATGTATTTCCGGTGAAATCTCGGTATCGAATTTTTGGGTGGAATACAATACTTCCCCTACTTACTATACGTAGTAGAGAAAGTAAAAATTCTCTGATAGCAATTTAATTATGCGGGTTAGTAGAAATTTTCATAGAGAATATATCTCCGCACAATTAAAACAGGAAAAGTAGTATTCAAGGCAGTTCTACACGTTTCTATATCCCACAAAATACATATGTAGATTATAAATAACTCCCTCTTTTGATTCTGTTATAGAAGAAATTCCTCACCGGCATGTATAAGATTCTTTTTTTAATTATTCATGTAGAACTTGGCTAGCCACAGAAAACTTTCTACTGATGGGAATGTCGAATCTCTATCACCGAATGTCCTCGTAGAACTGCACGTGGCAAGGGCAAGAAGTGGAGGTCGACGACATTATTCTTGGTTTCATCGTTTAAGCAACAGTCTTCAAATACTAATTTGAGTTTCTCCAACGACAAGAGGGCTTCACAGCATTGTTGCAATCAGCAGTTAGGCGCCAAAGTGTATCTACACCTGTAGCCAAAGAGCTTGTGTAAATGGGCATATTCCCTTAAATCCCACAATTCAGAAACGTTTTGAAACTTTATGAACTAAAAGAATCAATTCTGAGAAGTGACATACATTTTTCGCTCAAAGAAATAAATTCTACAAGGTGTTTCAGAAATCGAAATATCCAAAGTGGCTAAATTATGGCGAAATGAGGCGCTTAAGGGAGAAAGCAAATATAACAAACAACGTGTAGACTTGTTGATGTATCATATGGTTTAACCACTGAATAATGTGCTTAATCGTTCTATATGTGAATTATAATGCAACACAAAGAGCAACAAACAAACTCTTTTCTGCTAAAATATGCGTTGACAGATTAAAATATTATATTTTTTATTTGTGCACATGGATCACCTCTCTATTCTTTCTACCAGTATTAGAATACAGAGCCCGCCGAAATGGAACATTTTCATTTACAGAGGAAAAAACTTTGATGTATTACATTTACATGCCCTCTATGGCCTATTAGTGGGTATATAAACTTTCTTATTAAAGCTTATTTTTCTGTCTATTTCATTTCAATCCAAATAAACCTTTGCAGAAATAGCTACACATTGCGTTATAGATACAAAGGCGACACCGGTAGTCAAATGTTTAAGAGCTGGACACTATAAGCTGCTCTAAAATTCCATACTGTTTCGATGCAATCACGAGAAACAACTGAACGTTGAAAGGACTTTAAAGAATGGCCAAGTAATAAACAATTCGAGTCAGTAATAACGGATATCTCAGAAATGGCTGATGCCACAAAAAATATATTTGAAATTAATTGTATTTTTTAAAGAGATCTACATTTCTTGTGTAGTACGTTTTCGTCTATCGCTAAACGTTTACTAGTTATACAAGATCATACAAAATTCCTTCCGGATGAAGAGGACTTCAAAGACTATTCCAAGAAAATTCAAGATATACATTTTATTTGTAATGTAAATAGCATTAATATGTGATATTTGAATCAAAATCGTTATAGCCATTTTTTAGAAAATAAAAGATTTTGAAAAATGTTTAGGTGAGAGGATTTTCTTGAAAATCTTCGTGTCGCATCTTTAGAAGGTATTGAACCTAACTACCAATTAGGTTTTTTGGTTATGCTGTTCACAGACACACACACGCATCTTTTCTAAAAATGCTTTATTTGGATTCATGGAGCCTCAAAACGGGTAGTTCTGGTGAAATCTCGGTATCGAATTTTTGGGTGGAATGCAATACCTTCTCTGCCTACTATATACGTGGTAGTGGAAGTAAAGAACAATATGAAATTTGGAAATTACATACTTTATAAGTAAAAAAAGCAATTTTGTAGCTTATGATAAGCAAAGTTCAAGCATGATGATAACCTGAGAAAATTCAAGAGTTACGTTTGTCCTTGGTCTAAGTTCTTTTAACTTCAGTGCTTAAACTCAGATTAACTATTTACGCAGATGGGAATTAATGTTTTAGAAAATGCGACAGTTTCAGTTAAATACCATTTATTTACCTTACGAGCATTTTGTTATTGGTGCTTTATGTGCGGCACACTGTTTAAGTGAAGTGTTCTATATTTGAGTCGCCGGTTTTGTGTGCTCTTCGCAAGACGTATGAAGTGTTCCTGTGCGTGTTGTCCCCTCACTAATTTTATACAGGATGATTTATGAACAATTGACACATTTCTTTCTTTAATTATTCTGTTCGAAATTCACCTAAAGCCCCAATTTAAGCAATAAATTAAGTAGAATGTTCTGGAGTTTCGATTGCCTGTCACTAGATGCGCAGATGTTCATGTTTTATTCGTAATTGTTAGTCTTATTGTCAGCAACTGTTTTTGAGATTTTGTTCTAGTCAACGTGAAAACGGAGTACACATTAAATGAACGACTCTTCCTTGTAAAGCAATACTGGATTACGAATTCAATTACAGCTACTCAAAGGGCATACCAGAAGAATTTGGTGTTCGGAATCCTCCCCAAAGAAACACAATATTGGGACTGGTAAACAAATTGGAAACAACTAGATCTCTGGTGAGTGAAGAAGGCAATACTCGTTCATCTAGGCTTCCCACGGTTGTTGACGTAAGAGCACGACTGGATCAGTCACCCAAAAAAATCATTAAAACGTTTTGTCGCAGGAGACAGGGTAGAGCTACTCAATGTGTTGGAGAGCTGTGAAAAGTGCAGGCCTAAAGCCGTATAGGATTACGGTTGTCCATCAGTTACAGCAGCCAGATAAGGATAGAGACTGAATTACTGTCGTTGGTTTCAGGCGTTCATTGTGCATAATCCTGCCATATTGTCCATCGCATGGTTCACAGATCAAGCATGGTTCCATTTATCCGGCTATGTGAAGTCAAAATAACTTACGCTATTGGGCCAGTGAAAATCCACATTCACGAAGCACCTATGCACCCGGTTAAAATCGGAGTTTGGTGCGCAATAGCCGCACAGAGAATAGTGGGACCATTTTTTTTAAACAATGTGAACCCTGCCGACGGATTTTCATGGAGTTTACTGAGCATCTAGGCGATATAGAACTGAGTTAAGGATATTTTCTGCAGGACGCGCTACATGCTATACATCAAATGAATCCATGGCACTAATTGCAAGTTTCTTTTACGAGCGGATAATTTCAAAGAACCTGTGGCCATCGAGATCTCCGGATTTGACATCGCTGGACTTCTTTCTATGGGGTTACTTAAAAGACTGGGTGTATGCCACACGTCCCCAGACATTGGACGATCTGAAGCACAACATTACACAGGAGATTGAAGCTATTGACAACGGAGTCATCCAACGAGTGGCCAGTAACATGGAAGACATGTTGAGTTGTGAGGTAAAGCTATAAAGGTAAATAATCTCCCAAAATTCCTCTGCATTTCAGGTATAATAAGTTGTCACTAGCATAATAACTCGCTTTGAAACAAAGAAATAAATGTATTAATTCTTCATAAATCCTGTGGTTTGGTAAAATGTCGAGCTCTGCTTGCCTTGCGACCAGGAAAGTTAGTTCATCCGTTTTATTGCACATTTTAACACTTTACAATCTGTTGGTTTTCTGGGAGTGGTCTACTACATTGCTACGCATCGCATGCATTTAATCACCTTTTTTCCCTGCTCACATCAAAGAGTGCGTTGATGCCATTACACCTGAGTGCTGTTGGATAATTAGCAGAGAGCCTTGCAGTGTCACACGAAACGTTTTGTGGATTTAAGCCACATGCCGCATTATTTACTTGCTAGCAGTGGCGGTCCTTAGCGATGGTCTCCCTTTATATAGGAAAGGGGTGAGATTTGTAGACGTTAAAATTTGTGCGTGTGTGTTACGGATGTTTAGTAATACATGTAAAAACTTTCAGCTTAGTACACCAATTTTTAAATATTCTATTCTAAACATTCAACGTTTGGGAAAATGGTTATCTCTCACAAAAAATTTAAAATTTTCTCGCACTAATCTGTAAATGTTCTTAGTAATACCATTAGTTGTCTCAAGGCAAAGCCATATAAATTACAAAGGGGACTACATAAATGCAATAACTTAAATAACTAAGTAAAAATCTGTGTTGCATTCATACGACTTTCTTTGCTCACTCTTCTACAAACTATTCATACAAAAACTTATTATCCTATATACTTCTTGTTAATAGACTTAAATCTTCAACATACATTTACACATTTCGTTTGCGTGAACACGGTAAAAAAGGAACAGAATTTGAGCTGAAAAAGGTATGAAGTAACAAAGAATATCTCGGAATTAGTTAACGCCACAGAGAAGTTAATTGAAATTGAATACTTAAAGAAAATATACATTTTTTGAGTAGCATAATTTTCTCTCTCTCTCCTACGGTTTACCAATTATACAAAAGTAATTCAGGATGAAGGGAACTTCACAATCTATTCCCATAACAGTTGAGGCAGTATTTTTAACACTTAAATAATTTCAGTCTAATTATATAATATAAATTCAGTAACAGCCCGCCTTAAAGCAATATGTGTATGTAACAATATGTAAAAAGTGTATATAACAGTCATTGTATATGTTTATATTATTGTGTCCATGTGTAATAATGTTATGTAAATGTATTAGGTAATTTAATAATGTAGGAGCTGTGAGAATAGTAAGTTAAAGGTTGCTAACAACAAGGTAACCATGAGGTAACCTTGATGCAATAATGAATTTGAAAGTTTAAATGCTACTAGTCATTATTGGAGCGACAATATTGTAAATTTTGAAACAGTTTAAAAATAGCAAATCAACAACTAGAAAAAGCTTTAGTTAAATGAAGGTATTCTATTGGATTAGGATACCCAATCAGAAACTGAAAAGGAGAAACTTTTACAAATTCAGAAGTCAGTTGGTTGCAGACAGCGTTACTAACCAGACGCAAAAAGTGTCCTCAAGAAATTTAATACGTATTCGTGAGACGAAAAATAAGTTTACGTGTTAAAAAATGTAATTAATTAATAAAAAGAATTTCGCAGCTCTCTATATCAGTGAAGTGTTATTTAAATCGTATCAAGCATTAATAAAAGGAGTGAAGTAGAATTATAATCTGTGTAAGCCTACCTTCTTAGTCGCACCACAATCCTGCTAAGAGAAACGTGTCTCTAATAATAATACTGACGCAGCCGAGGCAAACATAAATATTTAATTATTAAAGAAACAGTCAAATTACAAAGTTTATATTTTTAAATTTGGGACGAAGGCTACCGGGTACCATACTTGCGGTTGCAACTACTTCAAGTGTTCCGCTCCCCAACAGTTGAAATATAATACAACTCCTTCAATACAACCTACTTCAAATTGACGCCCAAAGCGTGGTGGAAACTCCTACAACAAAATAACATCTTCAAATTGGCTTCCATACGTGGAGCTAACAAACCATCTTCTCACAGTCAAATATACACGTTTTATTTGGCATGGAGGGCTGGAAGAACCCAAACTGAAGTGGTATTCCAGGCATAATTACATGCCACTAGGGTTTGTGTGGCGGAGAGTGAGGACATGTGCTACATGAATTATAGTATCTGGATATACTCAGAGCGCCAGGCGGCACTGCGGGCATTAACAGCACCCTTCACGAGATCAAAGATCGTTAGGGAATGTCGAGAAGCCCTAGAAAGGCTAGGGGAATGTAATACACTTACTCTAGCATGGGTCCCTGGCCACGCTGGGGTAATTGGAAATGAAAATGCAAACAGGCTGGCTAAAATGGGAGCCCAGCTCCCATTTATTGGACCAAAACCAGTCTTGGGTATTACCAAATTAATGGTGTGAACAAATCTATTAGATTGATTTCAAAGACAACATATAGAATACTGGAAACATATCCAGGAATAAAGACATGGAGATTTAATAATGCAACAACCACGTCTTAGAGGAGTAAGTACTGACGCAGCCACACTACGTCCTCCAACAATGAAGCTCTACCTTAGCCTCACGGTTGCTGCTTGTCTCCTCCCAGTTGGTTCTTCTTTTGCCACGGCTGCTCCAGCATGAAACCTTAACCTCGGGGTATGCGTGGGTGTGTGTACAGAGAAACACAAACGCTGTCTTAGAACATATTTATTCACTATTTAAAATAATACTGCGGTTTGCCGATCACTTGTAAATGCATACGAGCATACTTTGTCTTTACCAAGACCGAAGGATATTAACTACAGCTAAGCGTTCTACCCTCTAGCATGTTCGCCACCAATGTTCACAATTTGACGAGAATGTCGTCCTGCACTCACCACTCGCTCAGGACAGACTGACTTTACCCACGCTGCACAAGGAGGAAAAACTTCTAACTTCCCCTCTCTCCCCTTAAACATTCTCCTCAAACTTAGCGTCATGAAGCCTAGAGTGGCCTTCACCAGGCTAAGTGCAGCTGTACTTGCTTCAATGGTATTTATCCTTTCTACCTGAGGCTGGTCCCTAATTAACAAAACTGTGCCTGTCTGGTCTTTCTGTCGCTTTTACGGTCAACAATTTTCACAATGTTTCTCCTTTTTATACATACACTGATTTTAAATATATTATTACTTATTTTATATCGCTTTCCTTCTCAGATTATTATGATAATTATTGCCTTTATAATTCCGGCTTCAGTACTGTAGTTCTTAAATTGACTAGGAAGCAGATGAGGCTCATGATGAGTTTGATGACAAGTCATGAGTATTTTAAAAACCACCTGCAGATAATAGAGCTTATAGAAGACCCAGGATGCAGGATGTGCGGTATAGAGGAGGAAACGGCCTCGCACTTAATATTTCAGTGTAAGCACTGTAAGTGAATAGATACAATACAATTTGGAACTGTTGATCCAAATGAGATAGTATCTAACAAAGGACTAAACAATGGGCTCCTGAGACTTACTAGTTTAGGGAGTGATTTTTGGAAAAAAAACGGGAGAATACCGTACAATAAGCCTAAGGCTTCAGTGCGGGCAGGTATGGGCTATGTCCCTCTTGCTCATCTCCCTGTCAAACATCTAGTCTATCTAATCTGTCATGCAAGTATCTTAAAATATAATATTTTTAACAAAATCGTTTCAGGCCACTTTTGAGAAATTATTCTTATAGAGGTTTGGTGTCAGTCGTATCCCTTGAAGAATTGAATTTAAATACAAAATTTGATATTTAACCGGCTTTTTGTTTTTGAGCTATGCTGTTCAAAGACAGGCATTTTTCTAAAAGCGTTTTTGACTCAGGAAGTCTCAAAACTTGCATTTCGGTAAAATCTGGTATCGTGTCTTTTGGTTGAATACAATAGTTTCTCTACTCACTGTAGGTAAGTAGTACAGAAAGTAAAAATAGATTATTATTTCGCCTATATATATATATATATATATATATATATATATATATATTTGCACTACTGCGTAACGTTAAGCTGCATACATGCGTTGTTATTGACCACACATGCACAATATAGGTAAATGGGTTAGGTACTGGGAGTTTCAAGAGTGAGGCAGTGTTTTTAACACTTAAATAATTTCAGTCTAATTATATAATATGTAAATTCAATAACAGCCCGCCTTGAAGCAATATGTGTATGTAATAATTCGTAAAATGTATGTGACGGTCATTGCATATGCTTATATTATTGTAAACATGTTCAATAATGTTATGTGAATATATTACGTAATTTAATAATGTAGGAGCTGCGAGAAATAGGTCAAAAGTTGCTAACAAAGAGGTAACCTTGAGTCAATAATGAGTAAGAAAGTTTAACAGTACTACTTGTGATTCTTGGAGCAACAATAATGTAATTTCAGTGACAGTTTAAAAATAGTCGATCAACAACCAGAAAAAGCTTTAGTTAAATGCAGGTAGTGTATTGAAGTAGGATTAGCCAATCAGAGACTTGAAATACAGAAATTTACAAGTTTAGGCGATTGAAATCAATTCAGTTGGTTGCAGACAGCGTTACTAACCAGACGCAAAAAGTGTCCTCAAGAGATTTAATACGTATTCGTGTGAGACGAAAAATAGTTTACGTGTTAAAAAGTGCAAATAAGTAATAAAAGCTCTCTATCAGTGAAGTGTTATATAAATCGTATCAAGCATTAATAAAAGGAGTGAAGTAAAATTATAATCTGTGTAAGCCTACATTCTTAGTCACACCACAACCCTGCTAAGAGAAACGTGTCTCTTAACAAAAATACTGACGCAGCCAAGGCAAACATAAATATTTAGTACTTAAAGAAACAGTTAAATTACAAAGTTAATATTTTTAAAAAATTGGGGCAACGGCTACCGGGTACCATACGTGCGGTTGCAATTACTTCAAGTTCGGCTATCCAACAGTTGAACTATAATACATCTCCTTCAATACAAACTACTTCAAATTGACGCCCAAAGCGTGATGCAAATAACGTAACAAACCAACTTTCTCAAATTGGCGTCCATACGTGGAGCTAATAAATAATACAACTTCTTCAAGCGTGCCCTTTCATTTTGTATGCCTAGTGTTTACCAGTGAAAAATGTAAAAAAAATTCTATTTACCTACGTCCTGCTTTCGCAATTTTTTTTCTATAATAAAATGAGGTCGGAAAGAGAGCGCACACGAGAATTAATATGGCAATTTGAATACAGTCATCTGAAAAGGCTAATGCCTGGTCGGCATTGAATCTTTTTTTCACCTCTGCGCTGCGTGCATTGAACTTCTCACATCTGATTCATAGATCAGGGAACCTCCAAGACTCCAAGAACCTTGAGGGCGATTTGGAGCATTTTTAATTTCCGGGCTTATAGTTAAACACAA
The DNA here is from genome assembly GCA_030765065.1 of Deroplatys truncata. Classification (NCBI taxonomy): domain Eukaryota; kingdom Metazoa; phylum Arthropoda; class Insecta; order Mantodea; family Mantidae; genus Deroplatys; species Deroplatys truncata. Next base: position 57,574,563 of record CM060979.1, on the reverse strand, counting down.
TGAAAATGTGAAAGAATAATTATCAAACGAAAAAGATTCTTCCATTCAAAACGAAACATTAGTCTTTCTACAATACGTTCTTAGTTCCAAACTCTGTAGATATTTAATGGAAATACCACTGCTGCTCCTGTTACACCCTTCTGGTCATACTTTTGTAACTAGCGGCCTTCGGATGGTGGTAAACTCAAATAGGTTCTTAACGTATTCAGTATTACATTAGATTTTCTACCCTTTGAAATGTTGCGCTCTTTTCCTTCTGCAATTGCATGCTAGCGCCCTGGTAATAAGTTACCACATCTGAGATCAAGAGTACAGCATACATTTGGCTGTGATTAAAGATTTAGTATCGTGAGGAACATTTTTATTTTCATATTTGCCATGAGCTGAGAAAGTCCGCTGACTTAAGCGCAGATAGATGTATTCAAATATATCTACTGTGTATTGAAAAAGTCTGATGTGATACATTCACTGATTTATTCTACCCTCTATTGCTTATTAGTGGGTATACAAATTACTGTTATTAAAGCTTATTTATCTACTACATTTTAATCCAAATAAACGCTTGCAGAAATACCTACATTACACATTTCGTTATAGATGCTAAGGGAACCGCGTAGTCAAATGCTTAAGAGCTACATGCTGGCCTTAAAATTCCAACAATCGCGAAAACAAATGAATGTTGACAGGATTTTAAAGAATGACCAACAAATAAACAATTCCAACCTTTAATAACGGAAATCTCAGAAATGGCTTATGCCACAAAAAAACCTTATTTGAAATAAATTCTGTGTTTTTAGAGATCTACATTTTTTGTGTAGTACGTCTTCGTCTAGCACTTAACGTTTACCAGCTATACAGGATTGTACAAAATTCCTTCCGAATGAAGAGGAGTTGTGGACTATTCTTAGAAAATTAAATATATTGCAATTTTATTTGTCATGTAAATATCTTTCATATAAGGTATTTTAATAAAAATCGTTACAGCTACTTTTTTTTAGAAAATAAAAAATTTTGAAAATTGTTCCATGTAAAAGGGTAGTTTAGGGTGGGGTGTTCTTGAAAATATTCGTGTTGGATCTTTAGAAGGTACTGAACATAAATAACAAGTTTGATACTTATCCGACTTTTTTGAGCGTCGGCCTTCTTCCTGCATACTTCTTCGGCTCTGATTTCTTAATAAACAGCAGGATAGCTTCGCTATGTAACACTAACCTAAGCATACATCATCGCCGGTTAACCACGTTTTTTTAGCCGATATAATATGTTTTAAGAGTTTTTATTCACCACTTTCAGATTGGAATATTTGAATTGTCTATTAAATTTGCACTATATGCATTATGAACTGTACGGAATGATAACTAAATCCAATCTTCTAAGATCAGGGCCGTTAGAAGATACTGTAATGATGAAATTCTTGTCAAGCAGTTATAGTTTATTATCGAGATAGAGGCAATTATACCCAGAAATCAAATGTAATCGATGGTTTGATCCACAGTGCGAAGTAGCTGGAGAAAACAGCAACGACCTGATGTCTCTGAAATGTACCTGTATCCCTGTATCTGAAAAGAACGGAATTTTTGGTGTAGCTGTTCGCAAATATGTGGATTAACTTAAATATACAATAAGACATTTAAACCCCCTTCTAGTACAGAATGCGTTTAGCGTATTCAGCTGTACTGTAAGCCATAACTGGTTTATCTTAGAACATTTACTTTTAAGTCCTCGGTGCAGTGTTACAGTTTAAGGGTTAGAGTACATATGGTTGTACGTTTTGAATTGTGTAGTTATGTAAGCATGTAATGCTGGTTTTCAAAGGCGTGCTAGCAACCCTCCAGTTCTATGTTATTGAACTGCAATCTTAACAGACCTGTGGTTTGCGCCTTTCGAGGTGATGAAAGAACAACAAATTGGAATTGCGGAATGTTCGACGAGAACATGTGGGAGTTAACAGCCGGAGTTTACACTATGCCTTACCCACAGAAATTATATTTGTCCCCTTACTTTGGGAAAACTTATAAAATGGTGTTTTGATCCCTACTTTATGTATTTTGACATGGTCTATTACGCCCTGGTCTTGGAAGATGACATTTAGTATTCACACTGTACTTTAAGTCGTCCTTCGTGGTCTAGTGGTTACCATGCTAGCCTCTGGTTCCCTAGGTTGTTGGTTCGAACCCGGCTGATAGCGATGGGTATCTTCGGCCCTAAAAATCCCTGGCATGGTTTCTTTGTGAACGAATGTATAGCCGTTGGACATGTGCAAAGTTTATTTGCATGTAAAAGAAACTCTGGCTTGAAAGAAACGATCCGTTGACAAAATTATCGCTCAGTTCATGTCGCGGTGCCCTGCTTCTCTCCTGTTGCGCTATCTATGGGCGGTGGCTAATCAGCGGCCACAATTCACATCTAGTGGCGGAATCGGTGATTATGAAATTCAGCTGATTACAAAAAGCACCACTAGGGTGTGACTATACGCCAACGCAAATGTGTGAAAAAATATAAGGAAGATTGTATTTTAATTTGTTACATTTAAAAGTTCTAAATTTCGTGATAATATGAAAGTAGTAATCATTTTGTATAAACCGTGAAGCGAAAATTAACTTTAGGATAGCAATTTTAAGTTTGGGTCAGAATTTCATATTAATTGTGTATGCAGAGAATAATCTGCTTAATGAGAAAAATCGTGCAATTTTAATGATAGAAACCACCCTTAAAACATTTCCTGTAGATATAAATAAACATATATAAGTAAACAGATAAGCAAAAATTAAATATATGTTAGGATAAACCTCCATTTCTGCATCTGGAAATGCAGATTTTGCTCAAAGGTTATTTCCGCGGTGTTAAAAGTGTTAAACTGTTGAGAGAAAACTTAGATATTATTAACCCACAAGAATATTAGCTGAAGTACTCTAACATTAGAAGACTCTTTTTAGAAGACTAAAGTTATTAACCCTACCTTGCATGTATATATTTTCAATCTTAAAATTCTATGTATGCAATCGAACCACATTTATTACAAACATGGAAATTCATGAGATAAACACTAGACAAAAGGGTAACATCCATCGTCCCAGTACAAAGCTTTCTTGCTTCCAGAAAGGTGTATATTATGAGACCATAAAAATATTTAATACTCTCCCTAATGATCTTAAGAGAAAAGTTGACAACTTCAATGTCTTTAAAACTGCTGTTAAAGAGTACCTATGCTCAAAAGCATATTATTCTGTACAAGATTATCTTAATGACAAATTATCCTACTGATACTACTTATATAGCTCTGTAAGTAGTATTAGTAAATATTAATGACAATTGCCAGTCATATTTGATATCTGCTCTAGAATTAATGAAGCTATTTAAATGTATGTATATTAAGAACTGACAGTAAATGCTATGCATTACACATCAAATAGAACAAAATGATCAGACTAACAAAGGTAAAATCCTAGTGAATGTTAAAATAACTGTTCTTGCCTATACGTATGTTAACCTTATAACAGTAAGGAGGTATACAACTCTGTAATAAATTACACTTGATTTGTTTCATTTTGTATATAATATGTCCTTATTTTATTTTAAATGTTCTGTATACTATGCAATATTTATGTATATATGTAACTTTATTGTACATTTCCTTAACACGCATATAGTATTTGTATTTTATTTCAAATGTTCCATATTCTATGTAATATTTATGTTTATATATAATTTTTGTACATTTCCTTGACATGTTCTATGTTCACAAGTCTTTATGGCTGCTAGTGAACTCACAGAATACAATCTAATCTAATCTAATCTAATCATAAAACTTTCAGTAGCTCATATTTGAGACTACCGCATGGTGCTACGAGCTCCTGGTTTGTTATTTCATCACAGTGCTTGTGTATGCATTCTTCGTAAAGCCTAGCTATTAACTGTCGTTCTAGCCTCGCTTATGAGGCATAATCATATATTAAGAAGCAGTGATCTAATCCATTCTGTTCTTAAAAGTATACTCAAAGCATGATGCGATTCACGTCAAAAAGAGGCGTTAAGGTTTATTACGGTCACACATCCTAGTTAGATCCTAACTTAGGCGTGCGTACCGGGGAACGTGGGCACATCAAATAATTGTCTGCCCTTTAAAACCAGTAAATTTCGTTTTGAGGCTTTCTTCACTTTCTCTGAGGAAGTTTCTATTTCTCTTCAGATAAAAACAAACATACAAAATTGTTTACATCATATCTCTTTACAGCGTGCTTCTTAATGTTGTCGCCCGCAATACGGTAGTTGACGGGTCGGTAGACATACTTTCCCAACTGATTTAAGCTCTCTTTATTACTACAACACATACTAAGCCACGAAATGAAGATTTCCTGCTATTTCCGTACATTTTTTGGATCCTTTTACTAAAATTACATTAACGGTTAATCTTCCGAAATTGAATCAATTATTCACATAACACTTTCTTTCTGCTCTGAGAGGCTTGTTTTAAAATTTCGAGTAGCTACATTCTTCATCAGTAAGTGCACGCCTTATTGTCCATAACTTCCAGCCCAGAACAGATTCTATACAATTTAATTTGACAATGTTTCGTTTATAGCTATATAAGGAGTGTGCCCCAGGAAATTCTATTGGAATCACTTTCTAATTCGCTGAAAGATTCTGTTTTCACATGAGAATCATACATTAACATTCTTTGTTAGTACATATTTAAGCACAGTTTGAAAACTATAACAAATAATTAACACTTCTAAAAACTAACAACATGTGTAATTGTTTATAAGCACAATAAGCAAAATATTCAAACGAACCCGACAGCAGGCTGTAATCAAACTGAAGCTTTGCGAGGGTCACAGCTTATGCGAAAAGAGTGAAACGCGTGTTGCAGCGGAGCTACAACAGTCACTGGCCGACCCCATCAATTACCGTGAAACACGTTACAAAACCAAGAAACGTACTAAGCCCATAACTTGCTACGCAAGGCATATAGGCTTTTGACTGTAAACGACAATGTTACATAATACTATTTTATACTTATATTGCACTTAACCAATTTAATAATTATTGTACATAATATGAAATAATGCAACATCATTTTATCAGATAGGTTGAAACCCCTAGAAATATTGTTTACATAAGCCTAGAAATCTTAGTTATGAGGGGTATTCAAAAACATCTGATGTGTTACACTCACATGACTTTCTCTGCTCTTGTACAAACTATTTTTACAAGCTCTTATTCTCCATCTATTTCATAGTAATCGAGATAAACATTTGCAGAAACGATCTTTTGACATGCAAAGAGAATTACATTTTACACATAGCGACCAGTTCTAAAACTATTTGACTATCGCTTAAGGCCTACTATGTTCCTCTCGTTTTGTATTTGCAAGGTAATATAGAATTCCCATTTGAGAAAATAAGTATTGAAAAATTTAAGGGAATAACAAGCAATATCTTGAAAATGGTTCACTAAAAAAATGTATATGACATAAATTGTGTATTTTAACGCTATCTGCATTTTTTGTGTAGTAAACTTTTGTCTATCTCTTATGGTTTACCAGTTATGCAAAAGTCGTTCACAATGAAGAATACTTTTGGAGACATTCCCAGAAAATGCGAGATATGCATTTCATTTATCATGAAAATATCTTAAACATATGATATTTTAATCAAAATCGTTAGAGTCATTTTTGAGAAAATTAAAATTTTCGAAAAATATTCCATTTAAAGGGTAATCTGGGGTGGGGGGATTTTCTTGAAAACCTTCGTGTCGCATCTCTGGAAGATACTGAACCTAAATACCAAGTTTAGTGTGTATCCGACTGTTCATTCCTGAGTTATGCTGTTCACACACACACACACACACACACACACACACACACAGATACACACGGGTGAAATCTCGGTATCGAAGTTTTGGGTGAAATACAATACTTCCCCTACTTACTATACCTAGTAGAGAAAGTAAAAATAAATAACAAAATTAAAAACAAATGGGCTACACTAGGCAGAAAGAAGACTTATCACATTTCATAGTTATTTTATCGTGCAAAATGTGGTCTATAAACTCCAATATACCTTTAAGCAACAGGAGCTGATACATAACCGTTGATGCGTGAGTAAAGGAAAGAAGAAAACTATATTTATGAATGGTGAATTGCTGAGAACTTCACGAAGACACAGATGCTACCAATACCGAAGGAATATAGTGCCAAGAAATATCTAGGTAAAGAAAGAGTAGAATATAAATGAATCAATTCTGATCTTTAAAAGATTACATCGATATTTTTATAAATAACATATTAGAAAACTCTCTCAAGAAAATTAATTCGAAACTACCTCTTCCGCACTCAACATTAGAACCCGTTACCGATTCCACTTCATGAGTGTTTCAGAACCATGAGCCTCATATCTCATTGGATGTCCTAGCCAGAATACTGCATACTGTCTTCACGCCTAGGTTCTAACACGGAAGGCGGTTTGGGATAGGGAATTTCTGGTTCGGGAAGGAAAAAGCCATAGAATTGCAATGAGACTGCTACGAAAAATCATTGCATTACGTAGAAGAACATAAATGAATACATGTAGCACTTTGGATATGAAAACGGCATATGAGAATAGTTTGAACGGAGAATTCTCAAGGTTTCTTGGTAATCACAGCTGGAATTGACTAATATAATGTGTGCGAGGGAAGTAGATTAGGGAGAGACGTACGACTGTTATGCTCCCTACACAATTTATTCAGGGAATTTGGCAAATAATCTTAAGAAAATGCTCCTAAGGAACTCGCTTATGGAGATAATGAAATGGATGAGGTGTATGGAAGGGTGTACTGGATTATTGTAAACAAAGAAATTACACCTAGGAATTTGTGATGTGATACTGGAACTAGTGCAGTGCTTTAGACATTGTAGCGACCTAAAGGTGTATAATTCCGGATCCTACAGAGGGGAAGGAGGGGTAGCTCTATTAGTGGCTGCTCGCTAAAGGCCGAAAGGAGTGGAGATAGAAGGAAACAATAACTAGGACCGAGTCTGTCTTAACGTTATACCCAAGAGATTTTATTGTACCTGCCATCGGCGTTAAGGACCTATGGCTGTGTGCACCATTCTCGATCAAGAATATACCGTGGTAAAATATGGATTTTACCGCGTTGAACGGTCATTTGTGGTGCATCGACGCTGGTGGTGCCATGGACGGCCGGTTTTCGCCGATTATTTCCAACTCTTGTGCTGAAATGTTAACATGGCGGAACAGTATAGGTTAGAATTCCCAACAAATAGATACACTCCGTTTTCGCCAATGAATTACATCCTGATAAAGTTAGTTTAATGTACTTTCTCATTTTTAATGCTGAAGACCTTTTTTTCCTGCGACAAGTGCCTTAAATATGCTGACCCAAGACGTAACGAAAACCCACAGTATCACGGCGTTACATATCATAATTATATCAGCTGAAGCATAGTTCCAAGAACAAGGCAGAAATAAAAGGAGTAGTGAACGGATTTATTGCAATTAATAAATTTTCAAGGATATTATGTACTTTAATTGCACAGATATAGGAATCCAGTAACCTGAAGAGGTCAGTGCCGAAGTCTACTATGTGAGGTAGTCATCGTGGTGTCGGGGTAGCGTGTGCGCTTCCCATTCAAAGGGTTTGGGGTTCAATCTTGTTTGGAAGTATATATTTTTTTCTTTCTTTTTTCCGCCCGTTTTTTCAGTAAGTGAATATCGACTAAGGTAGCTGGAATGTAGTCACTGTGGAAAGAAAGAAAGAAAAAAAAGTATATAAAGTTCAGCATATTTTTCTAATAAGTTGTAAGGCCAACTTTTATTACGTGTCCATCTCAAAGTTATTGCTTCTATCTCTATATTTTCTATCTTTTCTTAAGAATTTCATGTTAAATTTAATAAACAGTAGATGATCTTTGGTCTGCTTTTGCTTTCCGCCATTGCATGCTGAACTACAGCAAAGAGGTAGAATAAGTGAAAAACAGATGACATGATGTACATCCGGGTGCGTTCAGTAGAGTTTGCCTGCAATGAACGGTGCGCTCAACCAAGCTGAGCGCCTGCCAGGTAACCACGGTTATCTAAACTGCGGTGAACATTGGTGCACCGCTGTTTGATGATTACCCCGGTCAAATTCTTACCGCGGTAAGCTGAAGGTCCCTGAAGGGTTTGTTTAACGAGAATGGTGCACACGGCCACTAGTCTAACAACTTCAACAAATACACATCGTGTTACAGCGCTAATTAGTCTGAATGTTCACAAAATAAGTATTTCCCGACTCAGGCCACGCAGTGACTGACAGAAACACCGCGAGGCTGCTGTACTTGGGGTGGCATACATTGCTTTTTGGTGCCGAGCATAATAATAATCAGCATTCTGTCGTAACCAATTCTCGACCTGCTCTGGTTTCAACACTGTGACATGTTGCACAAGTTTCTCGGGTCTCGGTCAGGATCGTTGCAATATTTCAAGAAAGAGCTACGGAAGAGATTGGTGAACTTTGGAGGGGTTCGCTGTAGATTGCGGAAACTTGTACGTAGCAACAAAGTGAGGAAAACGATTGAAGTTTTTACATGTGGATATGGAGAAGAAAGGAATGTTTGAAATGGGCAAACAAAACAAGTATTGTTTTAGCAGGAGTAGGAGAAAGAATAAGAATTCTGAAACCGATATTTTCAGAAGAAGGAAAGAAATTGACTGGGACATTGAATGATAAACTGCTTGCTAGGAGATACTTCCCAAAGAATTGCGGGGAAGAGATTCGGGGCAGAACTACAGATAGATAATATGAATATAAGTGGTTTCAATGGTGAACGAAGAGGAAGGTGAAAAAGGCTAAGTTTGCAAGAGGGACCTGTCCTTGGATAGAAAACTATGATTTATATTCAATGGAATATGCGACACGCTTTGTTAATTTATTCCTGTACCATACAATCTTTGCTTTCTCACATGTCCACAGAAGTCTTAATGCTAGCCAACTGTGCTTCTGCATCTGTGATGGGTAGACGGCAGCTTCAACACTCCCACAGATACCTTAGTGCTAGGCAACTGTATCTCTGCTTCTACACGTGCTGGTCAGATGACATTAGGGTGCCGTCCAGTCTACCATCTTCCGTTATCTGTGAATAAATATTACCATCTATTTTCACTTTTGCAATTATTTTAGACTTAAGGTGATACTTTGGGTCCGGTGTTAAATATCTAATTAGGTGTTTATCTTAGCGTTTGAGGAAACCACGAAGAAACCCCCAGTCAGATTGTTTGGTCCACGGGATTTCAACCCAGGACCTCCCAATGTCGATCATAGGCTTTACCGCTTGAGACAAACCGCTCGGTTCGAGAATGGTTTAGAATAATTTTACATAATATTTTCTTATACACGTACAAATTTCAAGTCCCTGCCTTGAACTTCAACCTAAACCTAATGGTTTAACAGTATGGCTCTGTGATAAGCAATATAATTGCTCCTTGCGTAAGAGACCAATTGAATGTCGCTCTTGGATATTCTTTGTGACTAAGTGTTGAGGCAGTATTTTTAACACTTAAATGATTTCAGTCTAATTATGTAATATATAAATTCAATAACAGCCCGTCTTAAAGCAATATGTGTGTGTAACAATATATAAAAAGTGTATATTACAGTCATTATATATGTTTATATTATTGTATACTATTGTTACATGTTCAATAATGTTATCTGAATGTATTGTGTAATTTAATATTGTAGGAGCTGTGAGAATAATAAGTTAAAAATTGCTAACAATGAGGTAACCTTGAGGAAATAATGAGTTTGAGAGCTTAATAATGTTACTTGTGATTCTTGGAGCAACAGTAATGTAAATTTTGAGACAGTTTAAAAATAGCCAATCAACAACCAGAAAAGGCTTTAGTTAAATGAAGATATTCTATTGGATTAGGAATAGCCAATCAGAGACTTGAAATACAGAAATTTACAAGTTTAGGCGATTGAAATCAGAGAGTTGCCTGCAAACAGTGTTCCTAACCGGACGCGAGACACGTCCTCGAGAAAATAATACGTATTCGTGTGAGACGAAAATAGTTTTACGTGTTAAAAAGTGCAAGTAATTAATTAAGGAATCTCACAGCTCTCTCTATATCAGTGAAGTGTTAATTTAATCGTGTCAAGCATTAATAAATGGAGTGAAGTAAAATTATAATCTGTGTAAGTCTACATTCTTGTCGCATCACAACCCTTTTAAGAGAAACGTGTCTCTAACAAAAATACTGACGCAGCCGAGGCAAACATAAATATATAATATTTAAAGAAACAGTCAAATTACAAAGTTAATATTTTTTAAACTTGGGGCGAAGGCTACTGGAAACTTTTTACCATACGTGCGGTTGCAACTACTACAAGTTCGGCTCCCCAACAGTTGAACTACAATACAACTCCTACAATACACGTTCTTCAAATTGACGCCCAAAGCGTGTTGCAAACAACGTAAAAGAAAACCCGTTCTTCAAATTGGCGTCCATACGAGGAGCTAACAAATAATCCTCTTCAAATTGGCTCCCAAAGCGTGGGGCAAATAATAACGAAGCAACATTCTTCTTCACTGTTATTTCGTAACACTTGCATTTATACAGAATTACGAATAACCTCTCGTAGCAAATTCGTAGCGTGTGCCCTTTTGCATAGGTAATTGCACGACATTCATACATGAACCACACTTACATGTTACACACAAAATTAAGAGTAGTTTATACCTAGAGCCTCCTAAAATGTACCATTTTTCCAAAATGTCCACTAAATTCCAGAAAACAGAAAATTTTACCAATGTACCTGAAATGTTACGTCATTTTTTACATTTACTGTTTGGTTTATGAATACCGTTTCCTTCATCCATTTAATCCGAAGAGTTTAGGATTAAACATTTCACTGCTGTTTATTAATGGACATCCTTAAGGTGGCTCTTTGCCTCGCTAAGGTCTGGGAAAGCCCAATAGTAGTGTACTAGTGTAACGAGCGCTAACGTGGTACGCCACTGGAGGATAACAACACGCGTCACGACCCTCTGTTTACTCCACAGGTTGTCGACCCCATGCAGTACGAGCATGTGCTGGCTCACTAGAACTCAGTTCCTGGTAACTAACAGAAGAATGCCAGGGTGTACCATTCATTCAAATCGCATATTTATGAGTTCCTAAAAACAGGTGAGTAAATAGCAGGCGATACGGATCCTTTGTCCCATCACTTCCTCAATTTGATTGTCGTGACTGGAAACGATCATTGCAAACTTCTTGTTTGATCATGTTTTTGCAACAGTGTATTGCTGCCTATAGTTGTATTTAAAACGTTTAAATAGAGGGACGTTTTCGCAGAATTTATTTACAAAGTTTTCAAAAAATGAGTGTTTTTGAATAAACATTATTGGAAATGTGGGAAAAGTTTACGAGTGTATTTAAAATAACGAGTAGAATTCTTTAATATGTGATGAACCGCTTGAGCTTTGAACGTTTTACTAAAGGCCTGTCCACACTGGTTAACATTTAACAAAACTTGTCAAGTGCAACATGTTAGCAGTTTGCATGTTGGTCAAATTTCGATTGCAGAATTGACTTAACACGTTAACCGAAAGAGTTGTGCTTGACACTTTTAACATGTTGCATGTTTTCCACTTTTAATGGAAAACTTGTTAAGTCAATTTGCTCTCTGCGTATGTGATTGGATGAACTTCGGAAGTATCCAGACTGTAAACATGGCAGTTATTGTGTTCGGTAGTTCCGTGTTGACTCGTTCTGTGTTTATATCTTTGATTTGGTTTGCTTCATGTGAAGTTATGGAATGGATGAAAGAAAAGACACTTTCATTAATAAAAGCTTTGTTGAGACTATCATTATGGAACATTGTAATATATGTAATAAAAAGGATGGACAATTATACCAAACTATATGCAATTTATTGTTGTTCCAGAGGCAATATCAGAAAAATAATAAGCTCACTTTGCTAGAGAATTGCAAAAAGGGCTCAAGTCTGGCAGCTGGAATGGCTGCTCTTAAATATGCGTCCTTTTTGTGAATTATAGGTTAGAAACCTTGTTCAAAACAAAGTTGAAGTCACTCTGACTTGTTCTCAAGAAATTGAAGTCAAACCTGCTCTGAATTTTAAACTCATTTAAAATATTTTCACTCCTGTGCCGATTAACAAGATAGAACCTCATCACCTTCCACTTTTCTTTTTATTACATATCAAGCACAGATACAAATAGCGATAGTCAAATCCTAATCACTGGAGTCCATTTTGCTTTTAGTTAAGAGGTTTTGTTGTCCCAACAAGTCAACTGGTGTGGATGGAATGTTAAATGTTCACAGTTATAACATGTTGAAGGCATTTAACACGTTGAATGAAACATTTTGTTAATTGTTGAATGTTAACTGTTGATATGTTAAACAGTGTGGACTCACTCTAACCCATACATTTTCCAAATCATATCAAAACTACTTATCTATTTATCATTCAATAATAATATAATAATAATTATATAAAATTGATAATGTATAACGTAGCTTCAACTTTCTCTTGGTCACATCGCAAAGGTTATTGTAGGCTCGTTGGTTTCTCCGAAGTAAGTGTGTTCCAGACAAATGATCTTAGTTGCGAACTCGCCTTCCTGGTAAATTGTCGGTATATAGACTTAGTTGCGCAGTATATATACGGAGTGAACAATCCCTGGCGGGGCCGGTGGTGAGGCTGTTTGCTCTGTCGGCAGTGCGGATAACAGGAAATCCGCAGTTATTTCCAACATACATAACATAAACACTTAAAAATAAAAGTAAATTGCTCACGGATTATCAAGTAAGGAGATGTTAGAACTGTTTCCCTTCGTTGTTCAGCACTTCCGACACCTGCTTAGGAAATTGCACTTACCTCTGAGAAATAGTATCAGTTTCTTGGCGAATGTTATTTTTAAGTTCATCTAAAGTGTGTGGATTTGTTTTGTAAACTTTCACGTTTAATGTTCCCCAGAGATAAAAATTGCAGGGAGTTAAATCAGGGGAACGAGGTCATATAGATGTCTGCACGTCTGCTCTTAGTCAGAAAATATGCATTATCTCGACAACAGGTAATTTGCAAACCACTGTTTACTGATACCTTGGGGGTATGTTTCTTTTACACTTCAGTCCCCGCAGTTATTTAAGCAGTGCACATTAAAATTTACGTAATAGTCTTTTGTCTATATAGCCAATTGATTTGACCACCACTGTCCTCAACGTAGCGTGCTCTTACGACTAGGAACTTATCCCAGTATAATTACTATGGCTATTCCACAATGGAACATCCATGGAATTAGAACACAACGACCAGAGCTTGAACTTTTGCTTAATAAGAATGAGCCTATGGTCGTATGTTTACAAGAGACTAAGCTCCATACACAGGATAACTTTCAAATCAGGCGGTGTACCCTATTACGGTGTGATCTCGCACCAGATGAAGGTATTTCTGCACGGGAGCACTATGATGCTCGTCAGAGGTGATATACTCATGGAATCTGTATCCATACAGTCTGACATCCAGTCAGTCGCTGTAAGGATTAAATTGCTATCTATCCGATTTCCCATTTGTAATATTTATCTGCCTCAATCTGGTGACCTCTCGCTCACTGAGTTAGAATATCTAGTTTCCCAGTTACCAACACCTTTTCTGTTTGTGGGCGACGCCAATACCCATCACCTGGGCTTGTGCGAAAGGCAAATTAATCGCAGATTTTTTTTGGACAATTATAACCTAGCTCTTCTGAACACCGAAGACCCCTTTAATACTTTTCACACCTTGATATAGCAGTTTGTTCACTACCGTTGGCAGTTTCCTTACAATGGAATGCCATCTGTGATTTATACTCTAGTGACCACTTTTCATGTTTTAGTAGTCTCTTAAAACAAGATATATATTCCACACGTTTGCCTAGATGGCGCTTAGATCAAGTCAACTGGAGCCTTTACTCTCACTTGGCTGCGTTTAATTACAATGGGCAGACTCTTGAACGTTTTAGTCGAACATCTCACAGAGATGATTCTTTCTTCTGAGCAATCTATTCCTCTGTTGACGGCCCTCCACTTCAATTTCCGAACTTTTGGTGGACAGATGAAAGCCGAAATGCCATTCGTGCTCGCATGTGTGCTCTTAGGAACTTCCAGCGTCGCCTTACTCTGTATAACCTGATCCAATATAACAAAATGCGTGCGAAGTCTAGACAAGTTATTAAGAATAGCAAAGGACATCATGGAGCAATTTTGCAGCTTCATTTAGTCGACATAGACCTTCCTCTGTCGCATGGGATAAGTTAAGGCGTGTGGTGCCAATCGCCGGTCTTAAAACGGCTACAGGAGCTTTTTCTGATACATTTGACGTGACTTAACACATTTGGCCGGGCTTTCGCTCAAGTTTCTAGAGACAAGTATTCATATCCTTCCAGTTAAGACTCGGGTAGAATCTCAAGGTTTCTCGTTTGGTTCTGGAAACTTTGAAAATTACAATCGCATTTTCACCATGACGGAGTTAGAACATGATCTTTCATCTTCGCGAAAAATTACATTAAACTGAGTTTTATTTATGGACGCTCTTTAACTGTTGTGGTTCTTAGCCTCCCATTCTCTATCGGGCGTGATAGACCGGTAATCTTGCTCAAAGGCCTCTTTATCAGGCTTGAGGTTCTTTTACGTGCCGTAAATTTGCGAAACGGGACCACCGACTTTACTTCCCTTGCGAAGGAAGCCATGCTAAGGATGTTTACTCCCGAAAAAGCCATCGCCCTCCGCCGGGTTTGAACCCGCGATCTCGTGAACTAGAGGCTATCATGGTAACCACTACACCACGGAGGACGACCCATCAGCACCAGGACCAGATGGTATCCACGTACAAATGTTGCAACAGCGTCTCCTGAAGGTAAGGCTTTTCTGCTCAAAGTTTATGATCGTTTTGGTTGATGCCACTTTTCCAGAAAAGTGGCGGGAGGCCACTATCATACCCATTTTGAAAGCTGAAAAGGATCGTCATCTTCCGTGCAGCTACCGTCTTATTTCCCTCACCAGTTGCGTTTGCAAGGTGATGAAACGCGTGATTAATGGACAGTTAGTATGGCGACTGGAAACTCACAACTTACTG
Source organism: Deroplatys truncata (assembly GCA_030765065.1). Taxonomy (NCBI): domain Eukaryota; kingdom Metazoa; phylum Arthropoda; class Insecta; order Mantodea; family Mantidae; genus Deroplatys; species Deroplatys truncata. The sequence continues at coordinate 57,559,443 of CM060979.1, read as the reverse complement.
ACCGACACCCAATGCGGTTTTCGACAACGCCGTTCAACAATGGATCACCTTGTGTCATTATAGACGTAAATTATGAACGGAATTATGAAGATTTTCCAAACCGTTGCGATATTTTTTGACCTTGAGAAGGCTTATAATATGCGTCTGCGAGCAGGGACACTACGTTCCCTACACACATGGAACATACGTGGACACTTGCCACTGTTCATTCAGGAGTTTACGCATTTTTCGAACGTTTTTATTCAGGAAAACGAGTGCCTCAATGATCGGTACTAAGCGTCAGACTGTTTGCTATAGTAATTAATTCTATTTCGAAATGTGTTCCTCCAGGGGTATCGCCATGTTTATTCATAAACGTCTTTGTCGTCTATTGTACTCAGCGTATGCCGTTTTTAGAACGCGTATGCAGCAATGTTTAGACAATACACAAGATTGGGGTTCTAAAAACGGCTTTCGTTTCTCAACTGAGAAGGTAATCTACTTTAACTTATGGCGCCGTAGGAGACGATTACCACCTTTACTCCGATTCGGTCCAGAAGAACTTCCATTCGCAGACTCAACTAGATTCCTGGGGTTGACCTTTGATAGGAAACTTGGCTGGTCGTCGCTTATAGGAGAGTTGAAAGCATGAACTACCGTTCTTCGAGCATCTTGCTAATATTAAACGGCAAATCTTGGGGAGTGATCAGACAGTTTAGCTGCGACTGTATCGCACACTGATCTTACCCAAGATAGACCATCTGTGCTGAGAATATTAGATACAGTCCATAATTGGGGCATTCGAGTGGCTTTTGGGACTTTTCCAACTAGCCCAGATACGAGTATTTACGGGGAATCGGTAGAACCTCCTCTGCAGCATAGGCATGATGTTATGTTAGAAAATTATGGCTGTTTCGGTCTTAAGTGTCTGCCTTTACATCCAACGTTCACTTTTTTTTTCAACATCGCGCTGGACGAACGTTACAGGAATAGCTCCATTAATCCAAATGTGTTCGTTTTCTGGATCTTCTTATAAAGCATGTTATTGAAATGCCAAGCATGTTCCTTACCAGGAGCAGGGTATACTCCCAATGGTTACGTGCGACATGTCACGCAGATCTTGGGATGACGTATACCGGAAGTCTACGATACCTATATTTAGTACCCGCACTAGTTTTTGAGGATCTTTGTGAGGATATAATGGCCGAATTTTTATCTACACCTATGGATCTAAGTACTTCAACGGCGTTGGATGCGCTTATGTTCACGAAACTGAACTCCGTAATTCAGTTTTCATGATAGCACTTCCATTTATAGTACAGAGCTGTATGCCACATACCGAGCCGTTTTGTACGTGCGCCGTCAAAATCGGTAGTGTCTCATTTTGAGTGATTGTCTTAGTACACTTCAGAGTCTTCGTGAGATGTACAACTACCATCCCATTGTTCAGCGAATCCAGGATGCCCTCCATGTTTATATGCTTCTGGCATTAATGTGGAATGTGCTTGGATACCTGGTCACGTTGGCACGCCGGGTAATGAACTGGCGAATTTACCAGCTAAGGCGGTGCCAACAGAACTCAGTGTTGCAAAACATCGTGTAACGTCAGAAGACTTAGGCTTGTTGTACGGAGAGCGGGGCTATTGTGCTGGTGCAGGATTGGTAGCTCTGCGCGGAAATAAGCTTAGAGTAGTGAAGCACATTCCGATAAACTGGGTATCTTCCTCTCGTGATCTCGTCGCGAGGAGGCGGTATTGGCCACTGCAATTTTACTCGCGATTACGTTTTTAAGGGGAACCCTGCTTCTTTATGTCCGCTGTGTAGCGAAAACCTGTCGGTCCGTCATGTGTTGCTAGAATGCATTCCTCTAGCACATCTTTGGGACACTCTGCATATGCCGGCCAGACTTAGAGGTCTTAGCGGACGATAATCAAGTGGTTGATGGGGTTTTTAAATTTGTGTCAAAGGTAAATTTTCAAATGGGGATTGTCATATTGATATCGGATGATTCATACTTCTCGGTTTAGTTTTATATATTCTTGTTTATTTATGACTTTTGTTGTGGTTTTTATATTGATCTTTATCTCTGGCCTTTGGCGTGATCTTTTTTACAAGGGCACTAATGACCTAGTGGTTGAACGCCCGTAAACATAAATCATTATGCACAACAATGAATATCATTCTTTCTTTATAATTACTCCTTAATGAAGGCTTGCCCTTCAGAATTCATTACATCATTATAATGAATTAAAGTATAACAGTGATGGTAATTAATAGCAATAATAACACTAGTCTGCATGATATCGGATGACTGAAAACTAATAAGTGATTCTGACTAACTTTGTTATGCTGATTTCAGAACTGCTTTTAGTTTTTTTCTATCACGCACAGTTTTTTTCCACAATTTCACTTCAAAAATATAGAGTGGAGCCAGTAGATGATGAGTATTGTTGAAGGGAAATTTATCACTTCTTGGTGGGAAATTTATCAATACAGACTTGTAAGTCTTTAGGTTGTTACACCTGTAGATGCTGATTGCTATTTGTAATTTAGGCATTGTTGTTAATATCAGAGGCTTGCATTACCAGTACTATATCGTGATTGAAGTTACAAATGCATTATGTCTACACGTAAGTGTGTGAACAATCCAAATGTTTTCTGGTACATTTGTGGAAATTATACAGTGCTTCAGCAGAGAACTAATATAACAGACTTTGTAAAAAAACGTGTACCATGCTTATTTTAAAATGAAACTTGGTGACCAAGACGAGGCCTGGGGTCCAAAGACAGTTTGCCGCTATTGTGTTGAGAGGTTAAGATTATGGATAAAAGGAAAGAAATCATGCACGCCATTTGCAATTCCTATGGTGTGGAGGGAGTCTAAAGACCACTTTAAAGACTGTTATTTCTGTTTAGTTAATGTTCAGGGGTGCAAAACGAAAAATAAGAAACACATTGTGTATCCAACTATTCCTTCATTCACCAGGCCAGTTCCACACGGAGAAGATCTGCCTGCTCCTCTTCCTGCAGCTAATTTAGAGAACTTGGAAGAAGATGGTGTTGAAAGTGAACCTCATGAAATCATCGAAGACGATTCTGATGTCTACAGCCCTGAATAGACGTGACTCCACAACTGTTCTCTCAGAGTGAACTAAATGATCTAGTATACGCGATTTGAATTTGTCTAAGGAATCTGCAGAGTTACTAGGCTCTCGTCTTAAAAATAAGAATCTTCTGGAACCAGGAACACATTACTCAAGGTACAGACACAGAGAACAAGAGCTAGTTCCTTTTTTTCTCACAGATAGAGTCCTTAATTTACTACAATAACATAAAGGAGTTAATGCACTTTTATGACATTGAACATGATCCTACTCAGTGGAGAGCTTTTATAGATTCATAAAAGAGGAGCCTGAAAGGCGTGTTACTGCATAATGGGAATGTGTATGGGTTCATTCCATTCGCACATTCAGTTCAAATGAAAGAGACAGTTGAAAACATGAAGATACTTTTAACAAGTATCCAATACGGGGAACACAAATGGCGTATCTGCGGTGATTTCAAAATTATTGGAATACAATTAGGACAACAAACTGGGTTCACAAAACTGCCTTGTTTTTTGTGCGAATGGGTCAGTCGGGCAAAGCAAACACATTGGAGTGTGAAAGTATGGCCACAGCGGAGAAACTTGTTGCCTGGAACTAAAAACATTCTGCACGAACCGCTTGTAGAGAGACAAAAGATATTGCTTCCGCCACTACACATAAAACTGGGCTTGATGTAACAATTTGTAAGGGCTCTTCCACAGGATGGACCCTGCTTCAAGTACCTTTCCAAGAAATTTCCCTTCATTACACAAGACAAATTAAAGGCTGGAATTTTTGTTGATCTCAAATAAAGAAATTGATGAAGGATGAAGATTTTGAGAAGACAATGAATGAGAGAGAAATAGAAGCATGGACCGCCTTCCGATCAGTTACTGAAAACTTCTTAGGCAATAACAAAGATACCAATTACAAGGCCATTGTCGAAACAATGTTGGAAAATTTCAAGAAGATGGGTTGCAGCATGAGTGTAAAGGTGCATTTTATGTATTCACATATCGACTACTTTCCATAATTTTGGGACGTTATAGTGAAGAGCAGAGTGAACGTTTTCACTAAGATATTAAGGAAACAGAGAAGAGGTACAAGGGGAAATGGAATGAAACTATGATGGCCGACTACTGTTGGATGTTGAGGAGGGACAGTTATCTTCAAGGATCTACAAGGAAGTCAAAGAAGAGAAAGTTTGAAAAAAATTAAATGAAACACTTTAGCTTATTGTTTTGTTATAATGTAGTCATGACATAAATCAGGGGAGTTCTTGAGAGTATTCTTAAAATGTTTCTTGAATAAAAACTTACCTTGTGTGGAATGGTATTTGAATACTTTTCTACGCTGATTAGTAAAATTGACAAAACATTACTTCTCATTTTGTGTAAAAACCTGACGTGATAGAAAAAAAACGGACGTTATTTCTGGAGTCAGCATAAAAACGTGATTCGAGAACACCTACTCTTAAGAAATCATCTGACAAAAAGTTTGAAAATGCAGACTAGTGTAATGTAAGACCTTGTAATCCCTGAGGTGTAAGGATCGCCTACTTTGATAGGGGTGGCTCTATTGCGGTCATGTGAGGACCAGGCCATTATTTTAAACACATACTTTGTTACACACAAACGTTTTTAAATTATACGTAATTATTCACTTGATCATCATCGGGAGCTCAAGGTGTGCTCAAATTAGTTTGGGTGTGTTCCTGTTCATTGAAGCCAGCCCTCTAGCACCGCCCTCTAGTTGCAATCAAGTAAAGTGAGAAGTGTAATACAGTATCTGGTTTTCAGTGTCAACTTCTGCAGTACCAGCAGAGCGTCTCTAGCGATTTATACTGGTTACATTGTCAAACATTACATAAAAAAATTCTGATGTGTTACACTCACATGACTTTCTCTACTCTTGTACAAACTATTTTTACAAACGCCTATTCTCCATATGCTTCATGTTAATCGAGATATCAAGATGTTAATCTTATTGCTAATTTTCTTGTAGATGCAAGGGGAGTCGGTAGGCTTTAAGCTATAGTCAAATATTTTAAGAGGTGGTTGCTATGTGGAGTATTCCATTCCTTGACATTGCCAGAAAAAAATGAATAACGAATTTGAGAAAAAGTATAAGTATTGGAAAATTTAAGGGAATAACAAGCAATATCTCGAAAATGGTTCACCCAACAAAAAAATGTATATGACATAAATTGTGTATTTTAACGCGATCTACATTTTTGTGTAGTAAAATTTTGTCTATCTCTTATGGTTTACCAGTTATGCAAAAGTCGTCCACAATGAAGAATACTTTTGGAGCCATTCCCAGAAAATTCGAGATATACATTTCATTGGTCATGAAAATATCTTAAACATATGATTTTAATCGAAATCGTTAGAGCCATTTTTGAGAAAATTAAACTTTTCGAAAAATGTTCCATGCAAAGGGTAATCTGGGGTGGGGGTATTTTCTTGAAAACCTTCGTGTCGCATCCTTGGAAGATACTGAACTTACATACCAAGTTTGGTGTTTATCCGATTGTTCGTTTCTGAGTTATGCTGTTCACAGACAGACACACAGTCAATCAGACACATACACGGACATGTTTCTAAACATGCTTTTATTTTGATTAAGGGGGTCTCAAAACATATATTTCCGGTGAAATCTCGGTATCGAATTTTTGGGTGGAATACAATACTTCCCCTACTTACTATACGTACACGTAGTAGAGAAAGTAATTGAATATGAAAAAACTCAATTTTAGATTTGAGTTCTGGACTACTGTGAGGCTTGCAACTAGATCTATATGAATACAACCGTTCACACTCGTACTTCCTCAGCCTTTGTGTGTCTTTAAACATACAGTATGTTTACAGATTGCGAATGAACAATAGATAAACGTGTTAACCTATGTAAACTATGTAACAAAGTCTCAGATATGCAAATATGTACCATGGGCTCAGAGATATGAAATTGTATCCAATGGAACCCAGGATGAATTATTAGTGCATAGTTTACTCAGAATTTCGTGTTGTACTCGGGAAACAGAATTCTGAAAGACGTTTAGCCAAACAAAATCACGCAAGTAGAGTTGTCTCCTGGTGTTACAGTAATAACTTCGTCTGTCATTGTTTACAGGAAGTCGGTACACATTTGTAAATAGCTAAATAAATGTACAGAGTTCTCCTGTTCATTATTATTTGTCACTGACATAGTTTCGTGAATTAATACAATTCAAGATTGTTTGTAATCTCGTTAATCCCTACTTTCTTGTGTGCCTCGAATATAACTAATGTCAACATTGTCTTGGCTGCAGGTTGACTATTCCGCAGATGGCTCTTAGTTTTCCCAGCATGAACAATCATGTCGTTATTTTTAGCGTTTCAGAAGTTATACATTGAACCTGATGCACACATTTTTTTTTATTTCAGCCTCGTATTTACAAATTGTCAATTTTAGCCTATATCAGCAAAGGATTTGGTAATCTTAACACAACATAAGGCTGTAATATTGTAGATTGCGTTCATAAGAATTTCAGTAGAATTTGAAATTTTTGATGTGTTAATCGCTCTACCATTCGTTCCTTTGGAGCTACACCTATGGTAACCTTTAAAAGAGAGTTATATTTGTGCTAGAACCGGCTCAAGCATAATTACGCATCCCTTTTTACTTTCTCTACTACGTATAGTAAGTAGGGGAAGTATTGTATTCCACCCAAAAATTCGATACCGAGGTTTCACCGGAAATACACGTTTTGAGACCCCCTGAATCAAAAAAAGCATATTTGGAAACATGTCCGTGTGTGTGTGTGTGTGTGTGTGTGTGTGTGTGTGTGTGAACAGCATAACTCGGAAACGAACAGTCGGATAAACACCAAACTTGGTATTTAGGTTCAGTATCTTCCAGAGATGCGACACGACGGTTTTCAAGAAAATCCTCCCACCCCAGATGACCCTTTATATGGAACATTTTTCGAAAATTTTAATTTTCTCAAAAATGGCTCACGATTTTGATTAAAATATCATATGTTTAAGATGTTTTCATGACAAATGAAATGTATATCTGGAATTTTCTGGGAAGGTCTCCAAAAGTATTCTTCATTGTGAACGACTTTTGCATAACTGGTAAACCATAAGAGATAGACAAAATTTTACTGCACAAAAAACGTAGGTCGCGTTAAAATACACAATTTATGTCATATACATTTTTTTGTTGAGTGAAGCATTTTCGAGATATTGCTTGTTATTCCCTTAAATTTTTCAATACTTATTTTCTAAAATGGGAATTCGTTATTCATTTTTTTGTCTTGGATATGCAGAGTTATAATCTGTGGCAAAGGGAATGGTGCTGCACCTAGCAACCAGCTATTAAGAGATATGTATGTGCTTAAAGGCTACTGTTTTTCTATATTGCCCTTGTAAATATATTGTCCCTTTAAATCTACAAGAAAATAAGCAATAAGATAGAGTCTGCAAATGTTTATCTCGATTAACATGAAGTAGATGGAGAATAAGCGTTTGTAAAAATAGTTTGTACAAGAGTAGAGAAAGCCATATGAGTGTAACACATCAGAATTTTTTTGTCCTGGTAATGCAAAGAGAATGGAATACTCCACATAGCAACCAGCGCTTAAAATATTTGACTATAGCTTAAACCCTAGTAATTCCCCTTGCATCTACAAGAAAATTAGCAATAATTGGCAATAATTAACATCTCGATTAACATGAAGCATATGGAGAATAAGCGTTTGTAAAAATAGTTTGTATAAGAGTAGAGAATGTCATGTGAGTGTAACACATCAGATTTTTTTTAACGTTATAAGGTATGTAAGTGACTTTTTAAATAATTACAATTTGTTACTCAGAAAGTAATACTAAAGCTAAATGGGTTTAAAGATATGAATGAAATAGCGTTTCACGCTTAAAAATTACATAGGTTAAGTGGGGAACGATGTTATAATGCTAAGACAAATCGGAGACAACTTTCTGTAGTTGTGTTTTGCTCTGTGTTTTTCCTTTATTTTGCCTACATTGAGATCGTTAATAATTCCGAGTGAGTATCAGAATAAGCATGTAAGAAAAGAAATACTTCTGTATAGGAACTCGCTAGCATGTTTCACGCGGCTACTGGAGCACATTGTCCTGGCCATAAGCATTGGATGCTTTGGGTTACAGCGCTGTGACTTCAATACAAAGTTAACGCAACCATCCCCTAAAGTTTTTGACTCGGAAACCCGTTGTAAATTCAATAACAAAGCTTTTTGCTAGCTAACGTGTCTGTTAGAGGTTCATAATCTTTACAAAACGTCTAAAGGAGAAGATTAACACTCACTACTTATGGAAAATATCCGACCCAGGCTGTTGTTGACTATTGCAAGCTTTGTGATATTCAGGAACTTTTTCCTATGCTTAAGTTTTCAAGCTGAAAGTATACTGGGTGCTCAGAAGGGTCACGCAACCCATGGGGAAACTTAACAAAAATTATTTTTTTTAAACAAGAGGGAGGACTCGATTAGTTATGTTGTTGAACACCGTGTTCAGTGTTTGCTGTAAGATGAATCAACACTGAGGCAGTATTTTTAACACTTGAATAATTTCAATTAAATTATATAATATGTAAATTCAATAACAGCCCGCCTTGAAGCAATATGTATGTAATAATTTGTAAAAATGTATGTAACGGTCATTGCATATGCTTATATTATTGTAAACATGTTCAATAATGTTATGTGAATGCATTACGTAATTTAATAATGTAAGAGCTCTGATAATAATAAGTTTAAAGTTGCTAACAATGAGGTAACCTTGAGGCAATAATGAGTTTGAGAGTTTAAATGTTACTAGTCATGATTAGAGCAACGATAATGTAAATTTTGTGACAGTTTAAAAATAGCCAATCAACAGACAGAAAATGTTTTAGTAAAATGCAGGTATTCCATTGGAGTAGGATTAGCCAATCACAGACTTGAAATACAAAAGTTTACGAGTTTGTACGGTTGAAATATGTTCAGTTGCTGGCAGACCTTGGTAGTGACCGGATGGAAGATGTGTTCTCTAGAGAAATATTTCGTATTCGTGTGAAACGAAAATAAGTATACGCGATAAAAAGTGCAAGTATTAAATTAAAGAATTTCACAGCTCTTAATATTAGTGTAGTGTTATTTAATTTGTGTCAATGATTAATAAAAAGAAGTGAATTAAAACCTTAAAAAATCTGTGCAAGCCTACATTCTTGTCACACCACGCCCTGATTAAGAAAAGCATGTCTCTAAAGTAATACTGACGCAGCCGAGACAAACATAAACATAAATAATTAAAGAAGCAGTTTAATAACAAAGTTAATTTTTTTTAAACTTGGAGCGTAACAACAAAAATACATCTTCAAATCAGCTTCTCATACGTAACAGCATATTACGTAACAAACAATCCTCAAATTAATGCCCAAAGCTGGTGCAAACTTCAACAACAGTAACACTACTTCAAATTGACGTCCATACGTGGAGAGAAATAAGTAAACAACGTAAATAATTATTATCTTCTTCAACACTGTTCTGAATATTCCCTCGAAAATTCCGGAATGATGTGCGGATGCTTAACGTACACAGCATAATTTAGATATCCCCCCAAAAATGTCCCTAAATGTTAAACTTGGAGATCGCACTGACCATAAACCCCCTTGAGATTAATCTTCTGGAGAAGACTGTTCCAATGAAAGCAGTGTTTTTGGCCATTAGACTATAGCACTATTCTGTAGATACCATGTATCCTCCAATTTCTATTCTGGCAACGTGTTGAATTCTTTCACCGTTTTTCCTCTTTAACACCTTCGGTCGACCGCGTATCGGTGCATCCGTTGCATTCCCTGTCTTCAGGAACTTGTGATATAATCGTGTGGTGGGTAATTTGTTTGGAGCATATATACCGTACTTGTCTATATAGACCTCCTTTATCCGAACATAACTCCTGGAACGGATGTACTACGTGACTACGTGACTACGTGTACACCATGATTTTCGGTACTTGAATATGAAAGGGGATATACCACATACACACACATATATGTATAAATCAATATTAAACAAGAATTGTACATAATATAATTCATCAAGAAATATGTTAGAACATTTAACAACCAAGAATTGTACAAAAGCAAATTGTAACTTAGATAAGTAAGGAACAGACGAGCTAGCTAATTCCAGGTAAAAGATAATTCTAGGTAGAGTCCACCTTTCACCAAGCTAATGAGCAGGGCATTGGTAGCAGTAAGGAGAAGTAGAAAGAGACGGATAGAGAAACGAAAGAGACAGGGATATTGATCCTACTTCCTGACGCGTCACGGGGACGCGTATGCGAAATCTTTTGTAGCAGAATATTCTCATACATAATAAGGTAACGCGGTCTGAGGACCAATTAGAAATATCGTTACATTTTGAGGCGCGGAGGTAAGCGTCACTAGGCTTAGATATAAAAAAGGGGAAGAAAGCCCCAGATTTTCACTCTCTTATGAATCTCGTCGACTGACAGTGTTACTCTCTGGACGACAAATGCACGTGTGTGCATATGGGTGGGATGATGTATACAGTTATAGTAGCCTCCTAATTTATATAATGGGAAAAACTAGCCGCCCATAATTATGTGAATTCTTAAGGGGAATGCAGTGTATTTTAATTTACCTCACCTACGAAAACCCTGAGACCCAAGAAATTAGCTAGATAGGTAATGATTAAAAATGGAGAATACAGCAGCCGACGAGCAGCAATAACCGGAGACAAGATCACTAAAGCAGAGGGCAGAATCCAGAGGAACAACGTTTTCCAACTACAAATGGCGCCCAGCGCGTTCCCGCTACAAATACCTGCAAACGAAAAACGAAAGAAAGAAGGGAGGGAGGAAGGAGGGAAAGGTAAGGAAAGGGAGGGGAAGGGAAGGAGGAACTATACTCCTCCTCCATGGACTGCTTAAACTTCCGAACACCCTGTATATTCATAGCTAGAATAAGGTAACTCAATTTTGTTCATAATTATTTGAAAACTGTTTTAATTCTCTACAGGATCAGCGTTGATGTTTTGAGAGTTCACTTGGGCTAAGCTTGTCAACGGCGTTTGTGAAGAGAAAGCCTAGGGAAGGACCAAATACGCGTGCGTGACATATACATATCTGTTTACAGACACAATACTGTTTATATGCGTGAAGCGTTCTATGGAATGCCATCTCAAATTTGCTTTAGTTGCGAAACAAACCTGGATGTTCGATAAACAACGGTCCCCCCCAAAAAAAAATTGATAATAAAATACGCTGTGAAAATTTACAGGTAAAACATTTCGCTACGTACCCCTGCATTGATTGCTAAAAGCAATTCAATTGTTAGAAATAAAGTTGTTATATTACTTCTTCACCAGCGGTGCCAGCTTGGGCGTTCATTAACGCTCTGTATATGTAGGAATGTTTATGCATTTTTCTGGCAATATTCCTTTTGTGTAATTACATTCATTTCCATCCATATGAATAGCTAATAATGTTTGTTTGTGGATCAGAATATTGAAATTAATAATGCGTGTCCTCAAATTTTTTTTATTTAAAGCTATGCGGACAATAATAATGTATCGTGTTACAACAAATTGAAACAGTGAACCTGCAAACTACCGACTCTCTAACTAGACATATGTTATTCTGTTACACAATTTAAACGGCGACTGTAGGTAATGTTATTTCGTTTAGAGTTTTAACCGCAACAGGAAACATTTACAGCACTGGAAATATTTATTACTTCACCCATAACAATAATATTATTAGGTTTTGACCTTTCCGTTTAAATATTTACACGTCATGCTATTGAAAATTGATATTGTGGCACACCATTACTAAATCATTTAAAGTTTTATGTAAAGAAAATAAGATCGCGGTTTGAAATAGTACATAAAAACACCGAAGGTTGTAGAACAGGGATTGTCAACTGCCGGTAGTTCGGTTTAAGCACGGTATTCATTGCCGTGTAGCAATGTTGTGCATGTAGGCGAATGGCGCTCCCTCATTTTGGCAATTGACTCGCAAGTATGACGAATCATTCGAGATGACTGTGTAAAACGGTACATTGTAATTTAAGAAATGTTAAAATAATAGTAAGAAGACATTATCATTAAATTATTATTATCATTATTATCGTCATCATTATAATTCGTCAATCCAATTTAAAAAACAAAATTCATGTTGCAACTTCGTGTGGGGGAAAAGATTTGTTATAATAAACAAATATAGCTAAATATTATTTATTAAAATATGTGTAATTATTAACACATTTAAACAAATGTGCAGAAAAGTAGACGTGAATTTTGTTTTATTAAAATATATAGCGTTTATGGTGTAATGCTTTGGATATTTATTTAAATTGTTAAAAATTAATTAATAATTAATCTAAATTAATTAAATTAAAATTAAATTAATTAAATACACATTTAATTATTAATAATTACAAAATTAATAGCATCTCATTTTTACTTTCATTTATCTCTTGAATATTCGGCCAGCAGTATCAGGATTAAAACGCTTGGAAAAAGCGAAAGAAAAGAAGAGGAGGAAGAAGAAGAGAAAAAGATTTTGTCGCGCTTTGTTCCATGTGGCTGCGCAACTTTCTGTTGCACTTAAGTACGCACTTCATAAATATTTTTTCTTTTCATTTACTTTCTACATTTTCATTTGAAAAAAATGTTATGAATTGCAACATACAGTGTGAACCAGAATTCCGCCGACAAATTTTCAGATGTTGGTTCAGGAGTATCGTCTGTATTTTGTTATAAGAGACCTATGGTCTCCGACGATTCTTTAGAGTAATAATTTAATTATGATATATTCGGTTTGTTACCCCAGTCACCCTTGTTTCTGTAAAAATACCCTCGCAACAGTGAAGAAGCCTGTATAATACGCAATAACCAAAACGTGCAACACATAACACAAAGTAATGCAACATCCCGCAGACGAAACACGTAGTACACTTTTATCATACTGTGTTAAATCTGAGCTGTCGGTGTACAATACCGCACATAACAAATGCAGAACTATTCCCTTACAGGCATTGTTCAAAAATCGACCACAATGATCACAGCAGAGTGTACAACGACACACCATCGACCTACACGCTCAAGCATTTCAGGAGTTTGGAATACTACTTCCACGGCTACGATAGCAACCAGGTCCATGCGAGTATCGATCGGGATCTCGTAAACTAGGCTTTTCACATGGCCCCAGAAGAAGTCCATTGATGTCATGTCTAGTGACCGAACTGGCTACGGAACCTCATAATCAATCCATTGTCCAAACTGTACATCAATGTGGTGCCTAACATCAAGTGTAAAGTGTGCTGGCGCCCCGTCATGTTCAAACCACATAAGCTGCCGAATTCTCAGTGGCACATCTACTAGGAACTATGGGAGGATATGTTGAAGGAACGTTTTATATACAACTAGGTTTAGTGTAGGTATCAGGAAGTACGTAATGTCTAATTACAAAATCGTTGACAGTACCAGCCCATACATTTACAGCAAACTGCTGTTGAAAGGATCGACACACCAGTAATTCCATAGATGGCTATGCCTACGGTTGAAAATGCCCTAAACAAAAATGCCCCAACACCACTAAAGCAGGAAAGTTGTGGTCTTCTGCACATTGTTGAAGGAACCAATTTGCAAACTCCACTCCAAATGGGAAGTCCGCTGGCTGCAATGTCTCCCTTCTGTGGGTGGTACGGATGCAATTGTTGTTTATATAAGAACTCTTAAAACAGTGCTTGTGTTCAAAGCTCGCGAAATGCGCCGACTACTAGCGGCAGGATTGTCACCAATCGCGTGTAACAATTTCTCTTCCAGATCGCATGGTCAGTATCCTCCATTCTAACACGGAAGGATGGAGTTTCTTGTAAGCGCCTATGTACAGATGCAAAAATACTGTGATGTGGTTGCCGTCGGTGCGGGAACAGCTCAGCATAGCGTCGTTGTGCCGCTCTTCAATTGCATTCAATGAACCCATACATAGGGTGCATATCGGCCATCTCATCAGTTAACCTATTCATACTGTTGTGTTTCACTATTAACGCACAACTGACACTGCCAGAAAAACAAAACAGACAAAATTGAGCAGTACGGAATACAAACTGGAGGGCAACGAGTTAAAGAGTGCGTTACTGTTGTCATCAGCAAGTACCGTGAGCGAATGGAAACAATTCATTTACGAGCATGTTGAAGAAGGTGGTTGCTTCACGTATGGAAAGCCAATTTGAAGTAGGAGTTGTATTGTAGTTCAATTGTTGGGGAGCCGAACTTGAAGTAGTTGCAATCGCACGTATGGTAAAAAGTTTCCGGTAACCTTCGCCCCAAGTTTACAAATATTATTATTTTTGTAATTTGGCTGTTTCTTTAAATATTATATATTTATGTTTGCCTCGGCTGCGTCAATATTAATTTTAGAGACATGCATTTCTTAACAGGGCGTGATGCGGCTGAAGAATGTAGGCTTACACACATATTTTTTAATTCACTCCTTTTTTATTAATTCTTGACACGATTTAAATAACACCTCACTGATATAGAGCTGTGAGGTTCTTTAATTAATTACTTACTTGCACTTTTTAACACGTAAAACTATTTTCGTCTCACACGAATACGTATTAAATTTCTCGAGGACACATCTCGCATCCGGTTAGAAACACTGCCTGCTACCAACGCGTCCAGTTATGAGCACTGTCTACAAGCAACTGACTGGATTTCTACCGCCTAAAGTTGTAAATTTCTGTATTTCAAGTCTCTGTTTGGCTATTCCTAATCCAATAGAATATTTTTTTTTTTAAATTAAGCTTTTTTCTGGTTGTTGATTGGCTATTTTATAAACTGTCTCAAAAATTACATTATTGTTTCCAAGAATAACTAGTAGCATTATTAAACATTCTTACTCATTATTGCCTCAAGGGTACCTCATTGTTAGCAACTTTTAACCTATTATTCTCACAGCTCCTACATTATTAAATTACTAATACATTCACATAACATTATTACACATGTATACAATAATATAAATATTTACAATGACTGTAATATACACCTTTTATATCCTCTTACATAAATATTTTGCTATAAGGCGGGCTGTTATTGAATTTATATATTATATAATTTGACTGAAATCATTTTAAGTGTTAAACATACTGCATACTGTTGCGCAGTATTTTCAGTGCAATACATATAAAACTTATTGGGGCAAGAAACCAAACGAAATGAAATTACTCTGTAACGAGCCGCCGAGGACCGTGGGTCCGTTATACCAAAATACTCAGAGGGTATTCCTGAACAACCTCTGGAAGTTTGTCTGTGGAGTTCTGGTTCGGCCTGTATATCTGGGTAACCATCCTCCAGCTCACCGTTAAAGCACAATGCATAAATTTAACAACTCCAGCCACAACATAGTGGAAAAGGTTTGACAGGCCCCTCCAAATGGGTAATCAATGTAATGTGACTGAGTACCAAAGTGAGCCCAACACTATAGTTTAAAATAATTACATTCGCTACTAGGATTCCAGCTATGTTGGTTTTTCCCTACGCTCAAAAATTCAGATTTTAAACGTACTTGGTCTAATTGAAATAAGTAAACTTTATTAGTTACGCTAATTTCATTGAATAACGGATTCTGCTCCCCCTTTTTTAGATTATATTTCCGCGGACAATCAAGTGAGTCATAAACTTGTAAAGCGTGTACAAGCTCCTCAGTTAAGGTATACAAAAAAAAATTCTGATGTGTTACACTCACATGACTTTCCCTATTCTTGTACAAACTATTTTTACAAACGCATATTTTCCATATGCATCATGTTAATCGAGATATCGAGATGTTAATCTTATTGCTAATTTTCTTGTAGATGCAAGAGGAATTGGTAGGCTTTAAGCGATAGTCAAATATTTTAAAAGCTGGTTGCTATGTGGAGTATTCGATTCTCTTTGCATTACCAGGACAAAAAAAAATGAATAACGAATTTGAAAAAAAGTATAAGTATTGGAAAATTTAAGGGCATAACAAGCAATATCTCGAAAATGGTTCACCCAACTAAAAAATGTATATGACATAAATTGTGTGTTTTAACGCGATCTACATTTTTTGTGTGGTAAATTTTGTCTATCTCTTATGGTTTACCAGTTATGCAAAAGTCGTTCACAATGAAGAATGCTTTTGGAGACATTCCCAGAAAATTCAAGATATACATTTTATTTGTCATGAAAATATCTTAGAGGCGGCGCCGTGGCCGAGTGGTTAGACCGCTCGCCTCCCACCGAGGCGGCCCGGGTTCAATCCCAGGGACCTGCATGTGGGATTTGTGGTGGACGAAGCGGCGTCTGGGCGGGTTTTCTCCGGGTTCTCCGGTTTCCCCCGCCATTCATTCCACCAACTGCTCCATCATCATCTTTCCTTTCATCCATTTCACCAACATTTCGTTTCATCTACTTCCTTCATCCCATACCAGGCATCGGGCTGATCACCCATGCTCTGTCTGATCCAAGAGTGTCTGCTCCTCGACGGGCCTCTGACCCCAAGCACCCGCCTGTAAGTCCTGGGGGGTGTAAGTCCTACATAAGAGGAGGGTAAACAGATAATGAATGAATGAATGAAAATATCTTAAACATACGATACTCTAATCAAAATCGTTAGAGCCATGTTTGAGAAAATTAAAATGTTCGAAAAATGTTGCATGTAAAGGGTAATCTGGGGTAGGGGGATTTTCTTGAAAACCTTCGTGTCGCATCCTTGGAAGATACTGAACCTAAATACCAAGTTTGGTGTTTATCCGACTGTTCGTTTCTGAGTTATGCTGTTCACAGACACACACACATACACAAGGACATGTTTCCAAAAATGCTCTACGTAGTAGAGAAAGTAACAAGTTAAAATCGTCAATTTTGCATTTTAGCATAATTTTCGCATATTGAGTCGATTCCACAACTTACAGCATTTTCAAAACACACAAAAATTTGATTATAAATTGAAAACAATAGTACAAGCCGTTATGAGTATTGCGCTACAGGCATTGCATTTGCTACTTATTGCTGTCATAAGACGTATTTTCTGATTGCAGACCCTTATTCCATCTACATCCGGATAAACTTGCTCTGAGGATTCTAGGACATATCCTTACACGTGTTCTTACTGCGTGCTGATATATGAGAATCTGTTCTTACATACGTGGTGCATAAAAATGTTTTTGTGTAAGACTCCTAAATTACATAAATTCTGTTTCATAATATCCTTCATTTCAATGTTCAGTCTTAATAGGATAAAGCAAAGTGTGGCCTGTTATTTACGAAGTTGAGTTGCGAAGATACCTACGTCACCTTGGATTGGTTGGCATAGTAAAGGTTTGTTTGTTTTTTCAATAATAGTCTAAATATCTGAAATTTCAGAGGCAATTAAACCAAAACAAAACATAGTGATGTTTGAAATGTGAGAAAATAAAACATTATGTATAAGATAATAATGCACACATCT
This sequence comes from Deroplatys truncata, assembly GCA_030765065.1. Lineage (NCBI taxonomy): Eukaryota > Metazoa > Arthropoda > Insecta > Mantodea > Mantidae > Deroplatys > Deroplatys truncata. The sequence goes on along the minus strand of CM060979.1, from coordinate 57,541,871 downwards.
TTGAACAGTTTCCTGTAATATAAGCATAATGGATGGAAGTTAACAATGAGAGATGTTTCAGACTTCATTCGCATGGCATGGCATCGCTATTGTGCATAGGAGACAAAATGGTAGTCATTACACGACACAACGGCGCACTCAATGTGATGTATGGTGTGTAAAATGTATTGCATGAGACGTGTGAGTTCTTGGTTTTCCAAATAATGCGGTTATGCTTGTTGACTCGGCCACTCGCATGAAATGTGGCTTTGTCCATGAACATCCGTCGACTTACCATTGATTGTGCGCTTCCTGTCTCTCGCACATCATGACAGCAAACTAGAGACGAGCATCGTAATTACGCCTTGTCAGAGCATGCTTTCGCTGAATAGGGATGGAAACATCTTAGGGAACGTCTAAAAATCCTCTTAACACGTTGCTTGTGGTGTATTCTGCTCTGCTGATAAGTGGTGGAATGACTTCCACCATTTTGTCTCCTATGCACGATAGTGCTGCCATGCCATGCGGATGAGGTCTGAAACTTCACTCATATCTTTCATCACTCATACCTTTAACTTTAATCCTTTCCGCTTATTTTACAACAAATTGCTCCGAGTTGTGTGCATTAACCTCTTATAACGTTTTACTTTTCTGACATCTCAAACGGATCACCCTATTACTTTGGATTGGCTTCCAATAAATCTCGTTCTGTATATGAGAAAGGTTACACAATTTTAAAATATCATCATTCGAAAGCGGATCAGCTGGTGAGAATTATATGCAAGTTGGAGTTGGAGTACCTTTAATTTCAGTGTGCCGAAGTAGGTTAAATCTGTTTTATTAAACTGCATTCTATTTATAGTGTACTTTTTTATTGCACATAATCTTTTATGGACTAAATTTTTAAACGCTCATTTTGGGGACTGCTTTCAGGCCGCAAAGCAACTGCTTCTAAAGTCGTGTACGAAAAATACTTTTATTGCACATTTCGCTGTAGTTAAAGTAGGCTGAAGCGATTGTTAAATCTTTTAAATGGTCGCTATATGATGACCTTGAAATTCCACTCTTTGTGTAACCACGAGGGTAAAAGGAACAGCGGTTTAGCACTTGGAAAAGTACTTGAAAATTCAAAACGATAAGGAAGAATGAATATCTCGGAAATTGTTAATGCACCAAAGTTTACTTGATTTAAATTTTGCAATTTGATGATATCTACTTTTTTTGTCTATCTCTTTTGGTTTACCAGTTATACAAAATTATGTCAAATCGATTCAGTATGAAGAGTTCTTTACAGGCTATTCGCAAAAAAATTCATTAGTGTAACATATATCTGTGGTTCATGCATGAATATCATGTAATAAGGAGTATTCCACAAGTTTATAATGAGAAGATGTTTTCGTAACTTTGTATAAAACCTAATGTCAAGAAACAACAAAACTCTTTTCCCTTACGCCAGAAACAATTACATCACAGGGTCGTACTGTCTAACCCCAAGGTCAAAAGATTGAAGTTCCAGCCAGGGGTTTGCAGTCTGTAGGTGTTTGTGGGTCTCTTTAAGAAACTGTCATGCGACACTGTTCTAGAACGCTACGTCTATTCTAGTGTATACTTAAGGGACCGTTTCTTGGTAAAAGTTTACACCCTCATCACTTGCCTTCAGAATTGTATAAATATTTCTAAAATCGGAACTGCCGGGAACTCGTACCATGAGAGATCTACAGAGCACTGCGTCAGTTCTTTTAATACATCATTACTTCGTCTCAGAAAGTATTCATTGTAGAATTCAAAAGCAATGGAGATATCTTAATTATAAATGCAGTGAGAAGTATTAATAAAATGCTCAAAGCAATATCAATGACTACAAAACGCACAGTGAAGAAAAACAAATTGATCAGAAATAACTGCACATTCTATAATATCTGTGCTGAACGCCTCGTCAATGACACTTTCGGAGTTGTTCACAGGCTCACCAATATCGTAGCCAGCGTTCTGCCACGCGTAACGAAGTATCGATCTATATAGTTCCGTAGATAATTGATCGTAAATGACAGAATTTAACTTCATGGTAAAGAATATGTCATACAGTTTTGGCTGCATATTACTATGACGTAGTTTAAGAAAGTCTGTTATTCTCTTGGCATATATTTTATATTGCCTGAAGAAATACACGTCCAGAGGTTTTGCATACTCTAGTTTTAGGTGGAATGATTTTTAAATATACATCTTTTCCTCCAGAGGCCTCCAGTAATACTTGTTCATCCTTATGTCCAGATAGGAGTCACAAAGTACTAGTGACTTTATTGACAAATGTGGATTCAGAACCGACAGAAAAAAATCGTCTTTAGATGTTATTTCGTCATCTTCCCGCTCATACTTGCATCTTCGAAGACATTTGGAAGACATCTCTTCATTCGTCGTCCTTAACTTTTCGTGCTTGGAACTTAGTTATACGGTTTGATGTTATCCTAAACTGACCTTTTTCAAATTAGTAATAAATTTCAGTGACGCTGTAAAGTTTGTACACCCGAGACTTACATCCAATGCCCAATGTTGTAATTGCCAATATGAACAGAAGAACCGCATTCTCGCGCTTCATCAAACTTCGGGATTACACGCTGCTTGATGATGTTGAACTTCAGCGTACGATTTCCTTTGAAAACTGTAGTGCCTTCTCTTTTGTTTGCCACATAGTCAAACACATTTTTAATATATTTTTTAGCCTTCAGTTTAGGATATCTTTTCAGGAGATTGTCATATGTGTTGACGCCTCTGACGTGATAATCATCGTATATGCTCTGTAGTGACTTGTCATGAAACACCGTGATGCCACTTTCGACTTTAAACTTCTTATTAGGAGAAGGTTGCAATTCACTTTCACTGCTTCCATCGCCTCTTCTTGAACTTGCTGTATCACTACCGCTTGCAGTGAGGTGTCCGTTATTATCATCACAAGCATCATAATTATGTATTAAGTTACAACAGTATTCGTTTCTACCCGGTAATAATAATTTTGCACTATAACACGAGGCGTATCCAAAACTAACGTCAGTTTGGTCATAATAACAACAAACCTCATGAGACAAGGTTTTTATTTACAGTAATATGTGCCTACATATATACTTTACTTTCCCACATAATCGCCGTTCACATGTATACACTTGCTGTAACGCTGCACCAGCTTCTTTAACCCTCGGCATAGAAGTCCGCCGCCTGGGACTTGAACCAGTTGGTAACGCTCGTCTTGAGTTCATCGTCGGCTTGAAGTCGGTGTCTACCCAGCCACTGTTTCAAATGCAAGAAGAGGAAATAGTCGCTTGGTGCCAGGTCGGGACTGTACAGAGGGTGGTCAAGGAATTCCCAACGAAACTTTTGAATCTTCTCTTTGATTTTGGCAGCGGTGTGCGGGCGTGCGTTGTCGGGCAGGAGGATGATGCTAGGCGACAGTTTCCCGCGGCGTCGATTTTGGATCGCACCTCTCAGTTTGCTAAGCGTTGCACAGTACACGTCAGCTGTAATTACTCACCCACGACCCACGAAATCAATCAAAAGGGCGCTCTTTTCGTCCCAAAACACGGTAGCCATCATTTTGATATTCGTGTACGGCAATTGCTTATACTTTTTTGGCTTGGGTCACCGGAACGGCGCCACTGCGTTGACTGTTGTTTAGATTCTGGCTTCGCTATCCATGTCTGGTCGCCCGTAACTATGTGGGAGAAAAACCATCTCCATCTTGTCTATAGCGCTCCAAAACTGCCGTGTACTACGAATTCGTTGCTCTTCATGCTGACCGGTGAGCAGTTTTGCACCCACTTCGCACAACGTTTCCCATATCCAAGGTGTTCAGTGACAATCCTGTAAATTGAGATTCGAGCAACATTTGGGAATTCATCAGCCAGGCCACTAATCGTCAAACGCCGATCAGTTTGAAGTTTTTGATTCACTTGCTCAACGATGTCGTCGGTCCGAATACTGGGCCTACCACTCCATTGTTCATCGTGCACATTTGTGCGGCCATTTCGAACTTCTCGACACCAATTTCAAACATTTTTGTCACTCATTATGTACGGTCCGTACATGAGGCATAACTCACGATGGATGTCCGTAGCTGACGCTCCTTTTACCAGAAAAATCTAATCACACCGTGCACTTCACAACTGGCGGGATCTACGATTGTCGCGGCCATTGCGATCTGCTCTAACCGACTGGCAAATGCCTACTGCGTTACACCAACATTGCAGTAGGTTCCTCAGGAGTCGGTAGACAGCGCTGCAGGCGTGAAACGTCATTCAAACTTATCATCCGTTAAATACTGTTCACCGGACCTTAGTTTTGGAATACGCCTCTTAGATACCAGAAAACATGTGAATGATGCATATTCCGCACCAATACCATCTTCACGAAGAAGAGTTCGTCGTAACTTCATCTCGACCAATCGCAATACATTAGCAGGATTGATTACCAATCAACCCATCGGATGCTTCACCACACAAATAACTTCACAAAATGCAGTTTCACAAACACACTCCACTGTCTCTACTGGTCTCGACTGACGTAGCGGCAGGCAAACGTCGAATTCGGCATGGCCTATTCAGGGGCCTCTAATGGTCGACTGCAGAGGTTTGCAGACAAACGAATATCACCAGTGCAATAAGGAACCCAGTGCAATAAGGGACTTTTAAATGATCCCTCACGGGATTATGGTGTAAATGTGTTTGTTCGAACCCAGACACTTCCCTTGTCAGTCTGTGAAACCACCCAAGCTCCTCCTGCTCTCCTTGAATACGACTTTTTTTGATGATCGGGGCTGACTCGACACTGCTCCAGTGAGGATATTGTACCTATGCCTCTATAAGGAGGCACCGACGGGAAAGAGGAGGAGGTGAGAGGAGACACCGGGCGGCCGGAACCAGGAGTGATGTCACAGCAACGACAGGGTCCCTTGAGTTTCCAGATAATCTGACAGTCAGACCGGGGAGCCCCGCCCCACACTACCCCCCCGCCCGAAGGTTCGGTCCGTTTACCCTGGCAACCAGCTGAAAGCCGAAGGTCCAAGCCTGAAACAGACCTGATTGGATGAAGGATGAATGAAATGATAAATGGAACGAAGTTGAGGGGCAGGAAATTCGGGAGCTGAAAGAAGCCATTCCAGCATTCACGTGACGACCCAGGATCAAAGTGGACGGTCGCCGGGAATCGAACCCGGGACGTCCCGAGTGCGATAAGTGCGACTTAGTTCGATCTCCTAACCAACAACTATTCATCACAACTTAGTCTTAAAGGTAACAATCCCAGTAGCTGAAAGCATTTCAAGACGTAAAATAACGAAGAATTATTATTTTCCATGTGAAGAATGATTTCGGGGTGAGAGTATTTTCTTGAAAATCCTCGTGTGGCTTCTTGGAAGGTGCTGAACGCTGTGAATAGAATCATCGCTTAAACGCATGATATCTATACCCTTCCAACCAACATATGTATTGCTTTGAAAAGACAGGCATGGTTGTAGCGGAGAAAATATGAAATATTAACTGTAAAGGCAACGAGTTTTGTTGACATTTCCCTGTTTTGGAAGACATGCCGCCGTCTCTGCTCCTCAACTGTCGACACGTATGTACAAATACAAAGGTGGCACTTGAACCTTGGTTGTGTTGTGACATCTCCCAAATGTAAACAGCGGTGACGTGCGTGGCACATGCAGGATATCATTCATGCAGCTATCTGAATGGTGATGCTGCGTCGCCGTCACCAGAAGATACTTGAAGAGAGTTAGTTTGAACGCTTATGCCCTATATCACTAGAAGAATTTCATACTTCACAGCAGAAGCTTCCGAACGCTAAGTTTATAAAAATAAATTATCAAAAATAGCTTGTCTCGAAGAAATTGGAAAATTATGTTAAACTATCTGGCTGCTCAGCTTTGCACGGTAACGTTTTTAACTCGAATGACGATTTAATTAATTCCTTATACAAATAGATACAACAAATAATCATCCTTTTAATACAGCGAAATATCAATATTTTTCCAGACTTAAAAGTAAGATTGATTTTGTTTACACTATAGGTAGATGAATTAAAAGTACAATTAGTTGATACAAAAATGATCTTGGAGTAATATTTTATAAGTATTTAACATTTGTAAAACACATCAATGCTATTGTTGGTGTACTACATAAGAATCTGGTATGTATTATTCGTAATTCATCCTATTTCACTACTCCAAGAATTCTGTTCATTTTATATAATTCTTGATTAGGTATGTAGTATACGAGGTCCTTATAGTGATACATATTTTAAACACATTTAATTCAAAGCAAATTTATAAAGTATGTATTTTTTAAAAAAAATATCGCTTTTTACCTAACTTAACTTCAAGTGTTTCAGTTTAAAACGGCTATTTATCCTTTTTTCTTTATAAATGATTGCGTATAAGGTAATTATTTAATCTAATACAAACAATATGTCAATATTATACCAAACCGATTTCGTAATCTTTTTTGGATTTCAAGGGTTAGTACCTTCTTCTTTCTCTGTTTACATCCTCTTATGTAGGACTTGCACCACCCAGGACTTACAGGCGGGTGCCTGAGGTCAGATGCCTGTCGAGGAGCAGACACTCATGGATCAGACAGAATATCCAGGATGGGTGATCAGCCCGATGTCTGGTATGGGAGGTAGGAAGTAGATGAAATGAAATGATGGTGAAATGGATGAAAGGAAAGGTGATGATGGAGCAGTTGGTGGAATGAATGGCGGAGAACCCGGAGAAAACCCGCCCAGACGCCGCTTTGTCCACCACATGCGGGTCCCTGGGATTGAACCTCGGTGAGAGGCGAGCGGTCTAACCACCCGACCTCGGCGCCGCCAGGGTTAATACCAATTCATATAATTATTCTCCTATGCTTAGAATGCAATCCATATATAATAAATTACATCACTTAACTATTGATATATTTAACATGAATTTTAATAACTTTTGTTTTACCATGTCATCATTTATTACGAAGTACACATTGACCAAATTATCAAGCAACTTTTTTTGTTATTTGATTTATTGTATCTTATTCTTACCTTGTGTTTTTTTTAATGATTTGTAATTTTAGTGATATTGTATATGGTGAAGTGACAATTGTAATTGGGGAAACTTGTAATATTCATAAATAAATAAATTTCGCTTACCTCCCCGTTCTTTATGAAATTATTGTAGAATGATCTAAGCGATTTTCATGGTGAACCCTCCCCTTTACCTCTTAAAGTTGTAATTTCGTACAGCCCTGGATAATAGTGGATGAAAAATTACCTGATATTCACCCAAAAGATTGGAACTTCGGCGAGACGTCTGAATTTCTTAACCTCCCCTCCTGCCCCCGCTACAGTAGTCTTCCATGTTCTGGAAATGTTACATACGCACCCTTTAGCGGTGAAACAATATTATAGATCGAAATGTTAGAGTAATTGTTTAGGTAATCACAGTATATAATCACATTTTGTACCTTCGTACCTTCTCTTTTATCCCATAGTTATTTACTAACATAAAAGCTACATAGGTACTTACCACGTAATACACAACCCTTAACAAATAAAACAAAATAGAGGCGAAGTTGGTCAATATGAAGATTCCACACTCCCAGACCACCAAGTTAACCTCTACGGCCAAGACATATTCTGCGACCATCGGGAAAAATTAATCTTCTCGGTTGTTAATTATAAAATATCGCTTGACTGATTTATACTTTGAATTTTCTCTGTTTATACAATTATTATTTACCACACGATGATTACAACATATCTGCGCCTAAAGGTTGACCGCTTTTTTCACAGACCCTAGTTTTCACCGGCCGTTATTTATTTATTTTTTTTTTTTGGCGACACCGAAACGTGTACTTAACCATTTCTGCAAATGGTCATCTCGGTTAACATGAATTAGATAGTAAAATTAGCTTTCTTAAGAATAGCTGCAGAAGCTACATAAAAAAATCTGATGCGACACTCACATGACTTACTCTACTCTTGTACAAACTATTTTTACAAACGTTTATTCCTCATATGCTTCATGTTAGTCGAGATATCGAGATGTTAATCTTATTGCTAATTTTCTTGTAGATGCAAGGGGAATTGGTAGGCTTTAAGCTATAGTCAAATGTTTTAAGAGCTGGTTGCTATGTGGAGTATTCCATTCTCTTTGCATTACCAGGACAAAAAAAATTAGAAAAAGTATAAATATTGGAAAATTTAAGGGAATAACAAGCAATATCTCGAAAATGGTTCACTCAACAACAAAAATGTATATGATATAAATTGCGTATTTTAACGCGATCTACATTTTTTGTGTAGTAAAATTTTGTCTCTCTCTTATGGTTTACCAGTTATGCAAAAGACGTTCACAATGAAGAATACTTTTGGAGACACTCCCAGAAAATTCGAGATATACATTTCATTTGTCATGAAAATATCTTAAACATATGATATATTAATCAAAATCGTTAGAGCCGTTTTTGAGAAAATTAAAATGTTCGAAAAATGTTCCATGTAAAGGGTAATCTGGGGTGGGGGAATTTTCTTAAAACCTTCGTGTCGCATCTCTGGAAGATACTGAATCTAAATACCAAGTTTGGTGTTTATCCGACTTCGTTTCTGAGTTATGTTGTTCACAGACACACACACGCGCGCACACACACACACACACACACACACACACACACACACACACACACACACACAGACACACAGACGGACAGGTTTCCAAAAGTGTTTTTTTTATTTAGGGGGTCTCAAAACATGTATTTCCGGTGAAATCTCGGTATCGAATTTTTGGGTGAAATACAATACTTCCCCTACTTACTATACGTAGTAGAGAAAGTAATAAATGATAGAGGATAGAGAGACTTATAAAGTATTTAAGACTAAGTTGTCATTGCAGCATGTCGCTTCAAATGAATTTGAGATCTCCTTGTAGTTTACCGGGAAAAATACGAGTCAGTTTGGGGGTGTGTCATGCCGCCATGTTGCCTTGGTAACTCAGTTCGTTAGGGCATCCGAACGGAAACCGGAAGATCTGTGGTTCAAATCCCGGCTATGACATTGAATAGCTCAGTCCGGTTCTGTCTTTTAAGAATATTTTGTATAATAGTGGAAAGAGGCAAGTCATGTGAATGTAACACGTATATTTTTTTTTTAGTAATCGATTCGTTATACGAAGCTCGACAATTTGCTTTTATGTAAGTAATAAAATTCATAGAATAATAAGTAATTTACCCAAACGCAAAAAGCAGGGTACTAAAATCCATTACTTTTTTATCTTTTCTTCTCTGAACACATTTTCCAGAGGAACTGCTTAATCAGCTAATGAATACCCAGCTCTTTGTGACACTTGTATTAGGCAGAATTCAAGAGAAATGTCTTTTTAGGGCATATCTCACGTACAGATTACTACAGTAGGCTTCAGACTAAAACGCATTTCAGTGAAACTTGAAGTTTCTCAGAGTAATTGTGCGTGCTCAGGAGACATTAACGCCTGAGTCCATGAACAGCGTTGTAAATCTTCTATTCTGAGAAACGTAGAGCGTGGCTTGCCTCTTGGAAACGATATACATGTGAGGGGAAGCGGAAATTCTAGTCTTTGAATTTCATTCTTTTAGTCCTTCTCTCATTCTAACGTCTTAATAAGCTGTTTGTAGGGGAAGTACCCTTTTGTTGGTTTAGCACCAACGAATTCCACGAAACTTTGGATATAGCACAGATCTTATTCGTTTGCGAAGTGAAGAGTAAGAAGATAGTTTCAGCCCCACTATGGACGCCAATTTGAAGAAGATTGCTTTCTTTACGTTATTTGCACCACGCTTTGGGCGTCAATTTGAAGTAGGTTGTATTGAAGGAGTTGTATTATATTTCAACTGTTGGGGAGCCGAACTTGAGGTAGTTGCAACCGCACGTATGGTACCCGCTTTCCGGTAGCTTTCGCCCCAAAGTACTTTCTGGTGGCTTTTGCCCCAAAAATGTTTTAAAGTAATATATTAACTTTGTAATTAAACTGTTTCTTTAAATATTTAATATTTCTTTGCCTCGGCTGCGCCAGTATTTATTTTAGAGATATGGATGTCTTGGCAGCATTGTGGTGCGGCTAAGAATGTAGGCTTACACAGATTATAATTTTACTTCACTCCTTTTATTAATGCTTGATAAGATTTAAATAACACTTCACTGATAGAGAGCTGTGAGATTCTTTTATTAATTACTTGCACTTTTGAACACGTAAACTATTTCTCGTCTTACACGAATACGTATTAAATCTCTCGAGGACTCATCTCGTATTCAGTTACAAACACTGTCTGTAGGCAACTGAATTGATTTCAACCGTCTAAACTTGTAAATTTCTGTATTTCAAGTCTCTGATTGGCTAATCCTACTCCAATAGAATACCTTCTTTTAACTAAAGCTTTTTCTGGTTGTTGATTGGCTATTTTTATACTGTCTCAAAATTTACATTATTGTTGCTCTAATAATGACTAGTAGCAATTAAACTTTCAAATTCATTATTGCCTCAAGGCTACCTGTTTGTTAGCAACTTTAAACCTATTATTCTCACAGCTCCTACATTAATAAATTACGTAATATATTCACATAACATTATTACACATGGATACAATAATACAAGCATATACAATGACTGTTACATACATTTTTATATAATATTACATACGCATATTGCTTTAAAGCGGGCTGTTATCGAATTATATATATAATACAATTAGACTGAAATCATTTTGGTGTTAAAAATACTGCCTCAAGAGGCGGTGCAATGCTGTTGTTATCAACTGCCTTAAGGTGCGTTTTGAATTAAAACTTTCAGTGTTTGCATTAAGGATGATGATTGGTGTTTACTATCCAAATACATTGTTCTTCCAGATCAAATTCCATGGGAATGCTGCATTCAGTGTTGATAAGATTAGCATTTCAGACGTCAATAAAAACAGGTTTAGGAATGGTATGAAGTGGAGGAATAATATTTAAAATATTAGTTGACTTGTTAAAAGAACATTCACTCAGTTTAAGATGGCTTCTTCAGGAGCATGTTTTGGAGTGATTTCACTCCGTCCTCAAGGAGTTAATGGGGAACAGGATTGCTTGTTAAAATGTGGGAGACGAAATAAGATGGTCTTATCCATCTTGTCTGCACCGAAGCCATGGCTTATTGTGCGATATCTCTCCCAGTTGTACTAGTTCAGCCAACCTGTTCTCTTAAAGAGTTTCAGGAGTCCTTAAAAGTATATGCGTATTGGATACTATTACTTAGAGGTCTGAACTCTCTAACAGGTTGTATCGCCTATTTTCCAATGCATCGCATTGAATATAAGGGCTGTGATGAGATGGGGCTTAAGGACGCTCAACTGCTAAGGTTATTAGCGGAATATAAGGGCGATTTCATCTTCCCTGTCACACATCCTGCACTTTGGAGAATCCTTTTTCAATTCTCATTGTGTACACGTCTCTTGAAGTTCCCATTACCAGTCATTAGACTCACGAGTTTCACCTGTTTCCTGTCCAATTTCAGAATCGCAGACTTGTGTTTAGACAATGGGCGTCATAAGCTTACTAGGTCTTTGTTTGGGGACCTTTACCCAATAATCTTCATGCTGTCTATGAATCCAGTTTAGCAGTTTGATTCTTAGTGGTCCTCATAGTAATACTCAAGACAGTCTCTGGTCCTACAAACGGAGTTGTGGCACCTGCCTCAGCTAGTTTATCTACATTTTCGTTGCCCTCTAAACCTGAGTGACTGGGTACCCATGCCAAGGTTACCTTGTTGCGTTTCCCCAGCCTCTCTAGGGCTTCTTGGCAATCCTTAACAATCTTTGATCTCGTTACTGGAGCATATAGTGCCTTGAGTGCTGCTTGGCTATCTGAGGGAGGGGGGGAGATTACCGAAGTCATTAAATCATCTTTGAGTTAGTCAAATTGGTTTTTTATTATGAAGGTATCCTCACTGTTAATAGTGCTATTTACACTGTGAATTACACCAATTTGTTACAGATGATTACAATGTAATAAGCTGAATTTTAGGTTTGGTTGCGAGTGCGTGAGGCAGTATTTTTAACACTTAAATGATTTCAGTCAAATTATATAAATATAAATTCAATAACAGCCCGCCTTGAAGCAATATGTGTATGTAATAATTTGTAAAAAGTGTATACTACAGTCATTGTATATGTTTATATTATTGTATCCATATGTAATAATGTTATGTAAATGCAACACGTAATTTAATAATGTAGGAGCTGTGAGAAATAGGTGAAAAGTTGCTAACAAAGAGGTAACAATGAGGTAATCTTGAGGCAATAATGAGTTTGAGAGTTTAACAATACTACTTGTGATTCTTGGAGCAACAATAATGTAATTTTTGTGTCAGTTCATAAAAATAGCCAATCAACAACCAGAAAAAGCTTTAGTAAAATGAAGGTATTCTATTGGAGTAGGATTAGCAAATCAGAAACTGAAAAGGAGAAACATTTACGAATTCAGAAGTCAGTTGGTTGCAGACAGTGATTGTAACCAGACGCAAAAAGTGTCCTCGAGAAATTTAATACGTATTCGTGTGAGACGAAAAATAAGCTTAGTGTTAAAAAGTGCAATTAATTAATAAAAAGAATCTCACAGCTCTCTCTTTATATCAGTGAAGTGTTATTTAACTCATGTCAAGCATTAATAAAAGGAGTGAAGTAAAATTATAATCTGTGTATGCCTACATTCTTGTCGCACCATAACCCTACTAAGAGAAACATGTCTCTAACAATAATACTGACGCAGCCGAGGCAAACATAAATATATAATATTTAAAGAAACAGTCAAATTACAAAGTTAATATTCTTTTTAAACTTGGGGCAAAGGCCACCTGAAAGTACATTTGGGGCGAAGGCTACCGGAAACTGTTTACTATACACGCGGTTGCAACTACTACAAGTTCGGCTCCCCAACAGTTGAAATATAATACAACCTACTTCAAATTGGCGTCCATACGTGGAGCTAAATAAATACTTCATGCCTGAACGGAATTTTGCTTTATAGTTAGAATAATGCGTAATGTTATCACTAATATTTTCTTCTTCATACGAAGGATATTTTTAAGTACAACAAATTAGACAAAAGAAATTATGTTGCAAAATTGCCGCACAGTCTTCAAAGAGAGAAAGATTACCACAAAATTCAAATCATGAGTGACAAAACTCCACAGAAGTTTCACATTATCGAAACCGTTGTATGCTGGGAACAATTCCATGAAACTAGTTTAGAAGAATCGTCTGTACTAAAACTGCGCTTATTATTGCCATGGAACTTGTCGCAATTCTCAATGACTAGTGTTATCTTATTTGTTGAGCGCCTCTTGCTTTATTATTTTAAATTTTGTTTCATTGTCCTCCGGCTAGCTATTATAACTCAGTCGAGCAAGTATCTCTAAGCAGGGCGTGTAAACGGAAAGGAGTTATTACTAAAAGATAACACTGATAAAAAATTGTTTCTACACTTTTATTAGCGTCACACTTAATTAATAATTCACATATTTAATCTTTATACCGCCTGATTGAAACTGTGATATTTCTGAATGTAACTACAGTCGTTATAGTTGCCGCGCACCAATTACTTCGCGTACTTTACATTTTTGTAACTAACTCTGCGACGTGCACCTCGTGAGAGATTCTTCAGAACTGTGTGACGTGCACCTCGTGAAAGACTTTTCAAGACTGTGCGAAACTTGCTTATGGCTCGAGAATATATACTCCTTCACCTCGAATTACCTAAAGATTATAATAGAGCTGCTATTGGTTACCAAATCGCGCCCACTTCAGCGTCTGGTTTGGTCAGCCAATCACTACTACTAACATGTATACTCTAGGGAAGATATTCCCTCCATTTCTAAAAAAAAGCACGCTACCCTGACGTCATTTGTTTGTCTCTTCTTAGTGATAAACAACTCACCCTCTCGGTTTATTGTTACCCAGTTATATTGTCAGTTTCAGTGAGGCCGTGTAAACTTATTTCCTAACAATTTTATGGCCAACAAACATCTAAAATCCTGTACATAGAATAATATTAATTTGTACTACAATCACTCTGGCATTCACAGCATGTTATGATATAAAATATTGCCTCAAACTTGAAGAAACCGATGCTTGAAAACAGAATCTCCGGATATGGTTCTGATAAAACACGTTTTCGGCATACAAATCAAGGGTCATTCAAGAAGCAATAGCAAATTACAACGAGACATCTGTAATTGAGATATTTCTATTTCTGAAAAAGCCTAAATTCTTCAGTGTAAAGTAATAAATAAATAATAATGTGTTCTCGGCATCTATGTCTCGGGTAGAGCAATGCGTAGTTCAGTTGTCTCAGACGATGGTGCAAACTCAGCCTATGTAAATAACTAAAATGGGAATTCTGCTCATACTTTGGGTTTGAATATATACACTACGTGATCAAAAGTATTCGGATACCTGGCTAAAAATGATGTACAAGTTCGTGGCGCCCTCCTCGGTAATGCTGGAAGTCAATATGATGTTGGGCCACCCTTAGCTTTGATGACAGCGTTCACTCTCGCAGGCATACTTTCAATCAGGTGCTGGAAGGTTTCTTGGAAAATGGCAGCCCATTCTTCACGGAGTGCGGAACTGAGGAGAGGTATCGATGTAGGTCGGTGAGGCCTGGCACAAAGTCGGCGTTCCAAAACATCCCAAAGGTGTTCTATAGTATTCAAGTCAGGACTCTGTGCAGACCAGTCCATTACAGGGATGTTATTGTCGTGTAACCACTCCGCGAAAGCCCGTGCAGTATGAATAGGTGCTCGATCGGGTTGAAAGATGCAATCCCCATCCCCGAATTGCTTTTCAACAGTGGGAAGCAAAAAGGTGCTTAAAATATCAATTTAGGTCTGCGCGTGATCGTGCCATGCAATACAACAAGGGTTGCAAGCCCCCTCCAGGAAAAATACGACCACACCATAACACCACCACCTCCGAATTTCACTGTTGACACTACACACGCTGGCAGATGACGTTCACCGGGTATTCGCCATACCCACACCCTGCCATCGGATCGCCACATTGTGTACCATGATTCGTCACTCCACACAACGTTTTGCCACTGTTCAATTGTGTAATGTTGACGCTCCTTACACCAAGCGAGGCGTCGTTTGGCATTTTCCTGCGTGATGTGTGGCTTATGAGCAGCCGCTCGACCATGGAGTCCAAGGTTTCCCACCTCACGCCTAACTGTCATAGTACTTGGAGTGGATCCTGATGCAGTTTGGAATTCCTGTGTGATGGTCTGGATAAATGTCTGCCTATTACTCTTTACGACTGTCTTCAAACGTCTGCGGTCTCTGTCAGTCAACAGACGAGATCGGTCTGTACGCTTTTGTGCTGTACATGTCCCTTCACGTTTCCACTTCACTATCACATCAGAAACAGTGGACCTAGGGATGTTTAGGAGTGTGGAAATCTCGCGTACAGACTTCTGACACAAGTGACACCCAATCACCTGACCACGTTCGAAGTCCGTGAGTTCCACGGAGCATCCCATTCTGCTGTTTCAGGGTGTCTAATAACTACTGAGGTCGCGGATGAGTACCAGGCAGCAGGTGGCAGCACAATGCACCTAAGATGAAAAACGTATGTTTGTGGGGTGTCCGGATACTTTTGATCACAGTGTAGATGTATAACAAACACAGATCCTGAACTATCACAATAAATAACTGACATGCAAAATAAAAACGAAGATACACACAAACGCGTGTGTTTACGTTTCTCTTAGCCTGAAGAAAAGCTTTATAGTTCCGTATATAGTGTTTGTTCGTGTCGGTGTTTTAATTACGTATGCCAGCTATTTGTTGTGATAGTTTTGTATCTGCATCTGTTGTTTCCCAGTCTTGGGTTTTTATGGTTATGCACATCAAGGTGCGTATATAGAGCTTCAAACGATTTTATTAACACTGATTGTTGCAATCGATACCGTGCGAGGTGGTTTCGCGGTAACGTGTGCGACTCGCATTCGGGAGGACTCGGGTTCGATCCCCAACGACCGCCTACTTTGATGTATGGTTTTTTCGTGGTTTCCCCGGGTCGGCAGGCAAATGCTGGGATAGTTTCTCTTCTACCACGACTTTCCTGTGCCTCATTTTCTGTACCCATAATTTCCTTCGTTGTCATCTGTTTCAGGGCTGTAGGACCAGGCGGCGGTGTTTGACGGGTTGCGGCTGGTCGGTGGATGTGCGCTTTGTAGATGTTTCTTCCTTGGCGTCCTTGCGGGACTGCTAAATTAGGACCCACCTCGAGTGGGCTCCATCAGGAGGGACTACCGGAGTTCTGGAGATTTGTATATGGGCAAGGGTAGTGTGCGTTCGATCCGGAAACGTTAGTGACCCCGTCTATGCTTGCGCCCGTTTCATCCGAATCTGGTCGCCCTTCGGGCTTCTCCTCTCCTCTCATCCCTCTCTCCAAGAGAGAAGTAAAAAGAGCCCTTGCGGCCTGCTTGCGATGCTCTGCCCGGTTGCGGCGGCCCCTCTGTTCGTCGGTACCTTCACCTTTACCTTGTCGTCGATCGGTATTCTTTAAAGTTGAGTTTAAATGGTCCTTAGTTGTAGTATGTCCTGGTATGGAGCTTAAATTGAGACGAAAATAGTTTTCATCTAGCATAGGAGTATTTATTAATAAGAATTTTGACAGAAATTCGATCGTTACGTTAACGAATAATATTTTTGAATTGTAATAAAAATAAACATGTATGATTGAGCATATACATAATAAAGTAAAAAAAATAATTAAGTAGTATTACACAAACAGATAATACAATGTCGCATGTAGTTCAAGTGTGAGATTCGAAATAATAAGCTAAGAGATGCATGGTCAATTAAACTGATTCAGACCAAAGAAACCACTACAATCGTATAAACAAAACGTGACACTACATGACTTATAAGCAATATGAATAATTTCGCGAGCAGCTGTTAGGTAAAGCATAATATGGTAAACAGCATTAGAACGGATTTGCATTTCTCTAACGGAACGGATGGCACACGAGCTGTAAATGCAAAACAGTCTGGGTAATATTGCAACTGTTGTGTACGGGCGAAAGGTCCTAAGTGTCTTACTACGTGCGATAACTGACTCTTAACAGTAAACATTTATGTACGTGTCTACAGTGTATGCAAATTGCACAGTTCAACAGCCTACAATACAGGCTAATACAATGATCCGTGGTCTTGACGTCAGTAACTGGCTGTAAGACCCGTAATATCTCCAAAACTTAAAGGCATGAAGAGATGTATCAGATGTCGATAATTCGGTTAAAATCATATGACTAAAATGTAGAATATAACGGTGAAATTGAGGTAGTATCTCTTGAGGTACAATGAACTTGTGTATTTGTTTTTATATGAATTACTAAACCTAAGAAAATGGGGAACACATTTTATGAAATGTAAAAAGAGTCTGGCATTTAACTCGCTTAACTCATTTATGTCTTGCTTATAAGAGTTTTAAACTGAGAATATCCCCGAGTCTTAAATTTCCAGATCAATGACTGCTTCCCAGTGCAGAAGTCCCAACCGGGGTCATTTTTATATCATTTTAATTGTTTAACTCACTTTTAACAATTGTGAGATGCAGAGAGGGTGAAGTTAGGTGACATTACGCTTGTGATAAGGGAAAATTTCGGGAAAAGCATATAGGCTATCTGTCCAAACCAGTTTAAAACTTGGATCATTCTGGTCGGAAGGCAGACATACTACCGCCACATTTTGGTGGAGATGGAATCGAGTGGGGATGGGAATTTTTCTCCACTCTCTTAAATGCAAGGATGAATGTGTGAACTCCCAACATGAATAAATCCCATGTTTAAATCTAAATTATATCGAGTCGCGGACATCTTCAAATTCTTTTAAAAGTCAAAGCGGCGATAAGCTTAAAGGTAAATGGCGACTATACAGTTAAAAAAATAACTGAAAAATATCCGATACCTGACGTCGTCATTCCTATCGAAGGCAATTCATAAGTATCCCACATGTGCTTTTCATATGCAGATCTCATTGACCACGATAAATTTCTTCCCACAAATCCTTTTAGGTTAGGTTCTATGAACTGCGTGATATGTAAGATGCGAAGTAAGTCCTCAGCTGTTTATATCAAATGTCAGTTTTTTTCTGCTCGTGTTTTTCAAATTCACGGGAGGAAAAAAATCATCACGTCTAAATAATATTTTACTGAGGCACCTTCAATCTTTCAAAATTTAAACCTCCAGCAGAGAATGTTTCGAAAACAGATGCAAATTGCAACTATTAAGCACTGCTCCAGTTTTCTGAACGTAATAACCTTTTATGTCTCTCACAATTTCTCAATTGCATAAAACTAAATGAGAATGAAAAGAACATCACAAAAACTTTCATTTGCAAAAAATTGTTCTTGACATTTGATAATGAAATCCTAATGAAATCGTTAGAACTATTTATTAGAATATAAGAAGCAGGAAAATTTGCAGTCAAGTATTGGGGTTAAGAGGAGGGTAAACAGATAATGAATGAATGAATGAATGAATGAATGAATGAAAGAAAGTATTGGGGTAATTTCACTTACATACTTAATAGTTGTTCAATCTGAATATGAAATTCGGTATTCATTCGATTTTCGTTTCTCAGTTCTATTTCTTTCTCTCTTCCACGGACACCATCACATTTACGCCCTCTCACGTATACACTCTTACTCAACATTTTATGAAAACTTTCCTTTTAAGGAGATTCGTAAAACTTCAAAATATGCGTTTCCATAGAAACTGAGATAACGTTTCTTTGGACCGAAAGCAATTTTTCCTCTGTCTTTGGTAAATTACAGAAAAGTTACACTAAAATTTAAATTAGCATATAAACAGAACAGAAAAATGATGTTCGAAGCTTCTCTATTTAGTATTCAGAGCTAGATTAATTTCTAAGGTAGACCAGAAATGACAATTATTTAGAACTGCTACGCTTCAAAAATACACTATTTTTGTTTTAGAGACGAATGATTTAAAAAGCACAGTAAGAAAGTTGTTAAATCGGATTAACGTTTGTTAGGCAATTGCTTTTAATGCATATAACGATTTAATTATATAATCGTTTAAGCTGTACTACTTATGGTTTTATCGGATTTTCCAAAGCGATTATGTGCAGAAAATAATTCGTTTCACGTTTTCATATCAGATTTGTCCGCAGAGTACGGTTTTGGTGCTCTTGCGGCGAAATTCGTGTGCAAAACGTATTCAAGTAATAACTCAGATATAGGATATATTGCGCAAACCTAGGCTTTTGTACTACTAAGCATCATTTTCTGAGCGGAAATAATTGAGTAACATGACCGGTAAACAGCATTGTGATCCGACATGTAATTAAAAGTTCAATAGTTTGTAAATAAACATTATTTCATATAAAGTGAATTTTGAAATAGCCCCATTAGTGGACGGAAGTACACACGTTTAAATTAACACACAGCTGACCACATATAGTATTAAGTTTATCTACACATTAAATACTTCTATCTTCTCCCGCTTCATAGCTTATGTCCACGGGTGAAGAGAAGTTACAGGTTACCTTTAATATAAGCAACGAACAGTTCTCTATTGCTTACTGTTGCCTAAGAGTTTCTTTACATAAAGAGAGATCAATTTCATGCGGTCAAAGAAGAAACTCCGTTTTGTTAATAATAAATATAGTATAACAAAGGATAGTTTATAATAAAATATTAATTTTGGAAATTGATGATAAGCTTTCTTTCCTTTGAAGTTTTCATGAGACTAAAAATGATAGTTGATAAGTTTCTTCAAACTACCATTCTCTTCAACCTCTCAGTTATAAATCTGATGGGCAGACTCCATTCTTGCGCCTTAAGCTGCCACCGTCGCTTGAGCTGACGTTCTGTCACCACCGATACGAACCAGCACAGTATCCGCAAAGTCAGCAGGGAGCTTCCAATGCAGTGGTACTCCAAGCTGCCCAACAGTTCTGGCCCCCGCTTACCAAAATTATCACACCAGAGGCCATCTTAGCTGGTGTGCCTTGAATTCCTAGACGGTAGGCGGAGGTTTAGCGTGCAAGGGTGCACTTCTTAGGGTAGACCCTAACCGTTGAAGTGAATCTCAGTTACCGTCCAATTCCCTGCTGCCGCTACTGTTTGTACAGAGTTATGGCACCACTCCTCGTACCACTATTGCGGAGTACCGTCATTGGCAGCTATTTACGACCTTGCTCACCGGCGCCGCTTCTATGCTCCCTGTAGGGGCAACTCTCACTTCGCCAGGCAATCAGCTTGCCCGCCCTATCCCTGCAGGAGTCGTTCCTCCTCGTCGCCATACCAGCCCGCACTGCAGTCTCCACCTGTTTCCACACTGCCGCTCTCCGCCACATTACATCAACGCCCGACGTCCTCGTACAGTGCCAGCTGGGAGGACACCATCTCTGCTGTCCAAGCTCACGAGTCGTCAACCGACAACACATGCCAGAAACACATCAAAGGCGCTCGCGGGCATGCAGACCTTCGTCGCAGCTTCTCTGACCGTTATTCAACTACAAATTAATCAGTTCATCGATGTAATGCTCGGAATAGCCAACCAACAACCGGAAAGTTATTCCCAGAACCACTGTGACACACTCAAGACCAGAAACTAGCGAATTTACAAATACCTGACAAAAGGACCAAAAGGACCACTTTGGCCTTGGATCTCCCGCTCTAAGTGTCCACTGCAGGAGGGCATATGCTAAGAATAGGGATAAGAAGAAGAAGAAGAAACAAAAGTGATCTATCCTTCTTGTGTAGTAGTTTCCATATTCTCCTAAAAACCTATCCCAAAATAAAGTAAATAAATACATGCATTGCACAAAGATTAAAAAAATAAAAAACATTAAAAAAATAAATAAAATAAAATAAAATAAAAATAAAAAAATAAAAAAAATTAACCTCGGCAGAGAACTGCCATACAATTAGCAAAAAAAAAAAAATCAATAATAAAAAAAGTCTATGGCCCATATGTTGGCCCAAATGGTTTCTATGCAAAAACAAAAATAAAAAAAACAAAAAAAACTACCGTTTTTATGTCATTCAGGTTTTGTTTTTCTACTAACAATATCATTACAAGCTTTCCATAGAGAAAACAAACCCGCTGCTTACAAAAACTGAGAAACTACAAATTTAAAAAAAAAAAACCATCTTCTGCCTCCGCTGAACTTCAGCGTCGCACGCCGCACACAGAAGCCGTCGCTGCCGAACACGACACCTTCGCCGCCTTTAATACCACAACTGGCCACTGAAGAAAGTTAATTTTTCCCGGAAGATCCACGATTCAAATCCTCGCTATGGCATTGAATTTTTCAGTCTCATTCTACCTTTCCAATAATATTGATATTAATAATGCTTATTGTAATGACAGTATGAATGATACAAATGGAGGTTTTACTGTAATGGGTTCTTGGTAAACACAGCTAAGATTTAAAAATGTTTTTATCCTTAGACAAGCTCCAGAAAGTTTGACTAATCAAAATGTAAATATATTAAGAGCGTTTTAGTCCCAATATTAAATTGGAATGGCCACCAAAGTTAAGTTTGTTAAAGGCTTTCACGAGTGGTATATCTGTTGAGTATTTGTAATCAAATTCCGTGAATTACTTAAAACAAGTTTATTTTGCATTATTTGAATATGGTTTATTGTTTTATTGCAATAGTTGCATACTAGAGGAAACATTATTTATGCAAAAGAAGGCTATTCGTACTATTAACAATATATCTTCAAGAACATGCTGTAAACCTCCGTTTAGACAAGAGGAAATTTTGACGGTACACAGCTATTATATACTTGAACTTTCAATGCCATAATTATTGACGGGAATATATAAATAAATAAATGATAGTAAAATAAAGAAATAATTGAAATAAATAACTTTCGTATGTTAAATCAGTGCATAATGGAAGAAGAAAGGGTTATGACTGTGTGTGATTGAGAAAGTCAGTACGAGGTAATTACGGATTCAGGAAAAGTAATTAGATAAAGTGTAGAGATGCTAAGTTAATGAAGTGTTCCGGCGAACTTAAGTCTACCAGAAACCCATTAGCTCAAGGTTCAGGTAGTTAGAATTCAAGACGTTGTGAAATAACAGTTATGAAGTTGCATGCAGGACAGTTCGGAAAAACGAGAACAAAAAAGAATTCTTAGAATTTGGTAGTCAAACAGTAAAAGTTGTGTTTCAGATGCGTAGGATTTGGCAACATATAATGTAAAAACTCTGGTGGGGTAGGCGAGAGTTAAGTTAATAAAAGATCGTGTATTGCTAAAATTAGCGTCTATCTTTATTTTCTTTTGTGTACAGCCTTATGGGGCCTACTGTCTTTTACAGTTCGTAGTGCCTAGGTCCGCGCTTGATTATCAGTTACTTAGCGCTAGCCGCGAGGTGTTTTGACGGTATGCATTTTAGCGTCTCGGCAATTACACTTATTTATTTTATTGCGGAAAGAGTTATTTCAAACCGTAAAATTTATACTGCAGAAGTTAGCCAGTATAATTATTCAGTTGTTAGTTTCGAGTGCTACGATTCATACTCAGTTTCGTTCTTTATCTTCAAACGGTCAGCAACTCGCTTCAATTGCTCAAATATTAGATCACGTTAAATTTCTCAGTCAGTTTGAACTGTATTATCCAGTCACACCACGCCCACAAATACCCTGAGAGGAAGATCTCCTAGCCAACCACTGTAGCAGCCGGCAGCAGAATCAACAGCAGATATTGGAGATAACGTCAAAAGGTGACACCAGGTATTCGACGTTAACCTCTGTATTTAAGAATATTGATGTTTATTCACCTTCATAATTACAATACAGGGAATATATCAGACCTAATGTATAGTGCACAAGATTATAGAAAGTAAAGAATAATTAATTAATTGGCAGCATCAGATTCTATTACAGAAAGAAAATAACTTCAAATGAAAAGCAAATCATGGTCGTGTGATAAACCATTTTATAGCATTAATACATTTGTTGAAGTTCTTGTATAATGTAATTTTGACTATGCGTACCCTCCAAATGGATTTTGGCTATCCTACACTTATTTAAGGGTGAGGCAGTATTTCTAACACTTAAATGATTTTCAGTCTAATTATATAAATATAAATTCAATAACAGCCCGCTTTGAAGCAATATGTGTATGTAATAATTTGTAAAATTATTGTGTTATGTAACAATCATTGCATATGCTTATATTATTGTATACATGTTCAATAATGTTATATGAATATATTACGTAATTTAATAATTAGGAGCTGTGAGAATAATAAGTTAAAAGTTGCTAACAATGAGTTAACAATAAGGTAACCTTGAGGCAATAATGAATTAGTAAGTTTAAATGTTACTTGTGATTCTTGGAGTAACAATAATGTAATTTTAGTGACAGTTTATAAAATATCCAATCAACAACCAGAAAAAGCTTTAGTTTAATGAAGGTATTCTATTGGAGTAGGATTAGCCAATCAGAGATTTGAAATACAGAAATTTACAAGTCTAGACGGTTGAAATCAATTCAGTTGCCTCCAAACTGTGCTCATAACCAGACGTGTTGCCTGCAGACAGTACTCATAACTGGGTGCGTTGCTTGTGCGTCCTCGAGAGATTTAATACGTATTCGTGAGAGACGAAAAATAAGTTTACGTGTTAAAAAGTACAAGTAATTAATTAAAGAATCTCACAGCTCTCTATATCAGTGAAGTGCTATTTAAATCGTATCACGCATTAATAAAAGGAGTGAAGTAAATTATAATCTGTGTAAGACTACATTCTTGTCGTATCACAACCCTGCCAAGATATCCATGTCTCTAAAATAAATACTGACGCAGCCGAGGCAAACATAAATATATAATATTTAAAGAAACAGTTTAATTACAAAGTTAATATTTTTTTAAACTTGGGGCGAAGGCTACCGGAAACTGTTTACTATACGTGCGGTTGCAACTACTACAAGTTCGGCTCCCCAACAGTTGAAATATAATACAACTTCTAAAATACTCCTTCAAATTGGCGTCCATACGTGGAGCGTATAGAAACTGTCTTCTTCAAGGGCTGCAATAAATTATAATTATCAGTTTATAATCACGTATGATATTGTATAATCATTATTTTTATTACTTATATTATCATTTACACTGTTATTGTTATTATTCTCTTTTTTATTAGTATTAGACATTAGTATTAGTATTATTATTTATAAATTTATAAACATCATTCTTTAGCGTAAACAGAGAGTTCACTGGAACTTGCTATATATATATATATATATATATATATATATGTGTCTCCATACGATTATAGAAACTGTTAACAGTCTGTATTATAGAACAAGTATTGGTATTGACTCTCAGTTAGCTAGAAATAATGAGGCATGTTTTTCAAATAAACCAAGGTGTTGGACAAGGTTTTTCACTTCACTACGTTATTTAATATTTATGTAGACATCCTAATGGAATGAAAAAGTTTTTAACTAATGAAAGAGTGTAAATAATTGATAATAAAGAAAAGATAAATATCTTATTATTTGCAGACGATGTACTTCTTACGCAATCCTAAAAAGGCTCCAAATGTTGATTAATAAGTTTTAATTAATAGCCAATAGAATAATTGTAATGATATAGAATTAGATCTAAAATCCCAATAAATAATAAAATAACTGATTATTTAGGTGATGTAACTTGAGAGAATAAAGATAAAGAAAATGAAATATCTAAATTTCAGGTTATATGTAGAATCGTAAAACGAGGCTTAGGTCAGAAAACTAGGAAGGATACAAAATTGAAGTTGTACAAACAATGACGCCCCTTCGTTGTTATATCTAAGCAAAAATTGAATAATTAAATCAAAAGACAATGGCAAAATACAAACAGCAGAAATACTATTGTAAAGGAATGTAAAAGAACGGATAGGAAGAAATGAAACTACTAGAGAAGAAAGGAATAAAAAAATACACACACACACACACATATATAAATAAGATTGAAGATAAAATCAAAGCATATAATAAGAAATGTACAGAACATTTAATGAGAATGAACAACGAAAGAATACCGAAGAGACTTTCCTATATAATCCAAAAGGAATAATAGATAATGTTATAAGCCTGAGTTTAAAGATTTGTCCGAAAAAAGGTCATTAGTAAGTCCTGTTAAGCAAAGTCATTAGTAACAGCGGGAGTAGCGAACACGTTAGTATAACAATTGCTGGAATGCAGTTTTTAGTTCAGTACGTTTGCAGATTCATGTAGGCAGAAATTCTGTAAATGAAAAAGGCAATGAAATTCTAAGATTTGGGGCGGTACTCCATAATAACAGTGTAGATACGCATACGTAGGAGTTTAAGGTTGGACCTGCGCGAGAAGGAACCTTGGTGGGATAGTTCTAAGGTAGGCGGAGCTTAAGTAATAAAAGAGCGTGTACGAGGGGCACTATTTATATTTTGAGCCTTGGCAACCCTAATGTCGTAGGTGCCATCTGACGTTTCCAATGGAAAGTTTGGCAATTTTGACCATAATCTACTTCAAACCTTTTTTCAATAGAGCGTCATTTGTTTTGTTTACACTAACTTGAAATTTGTGTGTCAACAAAAACATGGAATTAACTCGTGAAAATGTTCGTGCAATGATTTATTACGACTTTCGACGTGGATTATCAAGACGAGTGTATCGATCAACTAACTTCCACATTTGGCGATGAAGCACCATCCATTGCCACTGTGAAACGCTGGTATAACGAATTTAATCGTGGCCGCCGTTCGCTCAATGATGAAGTTCGTGAAGATCGTCCAAAATCAGTTGTTGTGCCAGAAAACATTGATACTGTGCAAAAACTAATAATGAAAGATCGTCATGCGACATATTGTGAAATTGAGGCAACCCTAGGTAAGAGTTTCACCAGCATATATAAAATATTGCATGATTATTTAGTCGTGAAAAAGGTTTGCTCTCGTTGGATCCCACATAATTTGACGCAATCACAAAAAGATGCTCGTGTCGATTGGTGTACAAAAATGCTCAAGAAATATAATGGCGGTGCCTCAAAAGACGTATATAAGATTTTAATAGGTGACGAATCATGGAGCGTATGAGCGGAACGTAAACAGCAGTCGATTGTATGGGTTTTTCAAGATAAAGCAAATCCAACAAAAGTTTTTCGCACTTGAAGCGCTTCGAAGCAAATGGTCGCCTGCTTTTTCAGCGATAATGGCCATGTAACAACATTGCCTCTAGGGGAACGTAAAACGGTCAATGCCGAATGGTACACAACCATTTGTTTGCCGGAAGTCTTCGGTGAAGTAAGGAAAACCAACAAGAACCGCAGGATCGTTCTTCATCAAGACAATGCGGGTGCACACACATCTCGTCTAACAACAGAGTATTTGAAGGCTCAAAAAATCAAATTGATGGGTCATCCGCCATACAGTCCTGCTTTGGCACCCAATGACTTCTTTTTGTTCCCGAACATCAAGAATAAATTGCGTGGACAACGATTTTCGTTGGCAGAAGAAGCAGTTGATGCCTTCAAAAACCATGTTTTGGAGGTGTCTCAAGAAGACTGGAATAAATGCTTTGACAAATGGTTCAAACGGATGCAAAAGTGTATTGATCACAGAGGAGAATATTTTGAAAAACAATAAAGCAGTTTTCAATCAGAAATTACTTTGCTTTAATTATTAGACTCAAAATATAAATAGTGCCCCTAGTATTGCTAAAATTAGCGTCTTACCTTTCTTTTCTTCGTGTACAGCCTTATGGCCCTAAGACCGCGCTGGATCAGCGGTAGCCGCGAGGGGTTTTTGCCGGAAATATTTAAGTGTCTCACAGCAATTACGCTTCTAATTTCTTTTATTACGGAAACAGTTATTTCAAATCGTAAAATTGATACTGCAGAAGTTAGTAGGTATAATAATTCAATTGTTATAGTTTCGAGTGCTACGATTCATAATCCGTTTCATTCTTTATCTTCAAACGGTCGGCAACTCGCTTCAATTAGATCACATTAAATTCCTCATTTTTAACGCCGGTACTACCAGGATTAATGTACTGGTGGGACACACAGCGTATTGTGTGAGTACTAATGAGATACTAACTTGCTACTGGAGAGAACAAAATTATTTGTGGTTCCATGGCAACATTCATTTTTCTAATCCTTCACTTTTCATGAAATAAACAAATTTTTCACATATAAGTGTGTAACCAAAGTTTTCTATGGTTGCTACCAAAATAAATAAATTCAATTTCCAAATACAAACGTAGGTTAACAAAACAAATCCACAATTTCACAATAAATATAAAATAACAATCATGATAATGACACAAAGAACATGTAAGTAGTACAATACATACATAAATGTAACATCAAATGAAACCAATTATGTGTTTTACGTATATTAATTTAAACAGGTAAGCTAAATATGTTTTATGCTTGATGTTTATTGATCCTTTCTGTTTCAAATCCTACATTATAAAGAGCATGTGAGACTGTGGTTATATCGGCAACTTCTGTC
Organism: Deroplatys truncata; assembly: GCA_030765065.1. Taxonomy (NCBI): domain Eukaryota; kingdom Metazoa; phylum Arthropoda; class Insecta; order Mantodea; family Mantidae; genus Deroplatys; species Deroplatys truncata. Next base: position 57,514,329 of record CM060979.1, on the reverse strand, counting down.
ATCTGCGTGGCTTTATAAGTCCTCGAGGGGTGGAAGTTCGCTTCGGCCAAAGAGTGTGCTCTGCGAAAACTGACAATGGAAGGCAGGGCTGTTTCGAAAAGTGGTACAGACGCCTGCAGAAGAGCTTACTTTGAAGTTAGTGTTGAATAAGAGGTTGCAATTCTTCGTAATAAAAGTTGATGTATATGTTCGATTTTTATTCTATACTCAGCATTATATTCGCCAATATATACTCAGATCTAAACACGATACTGAAAATAGCTTTCTCTTGATTTTTCGTCGACATATTAGGATGTATTCTGCAACGGGTTTCAGTCCGATTTGCGACGATTGCGTATGGTTGGATGATTCCATGTCAAATCAATACACTTTTGCATAATTTTCAACCTGATCGTCTTAGACTTTAATGAAATTACAGGACAAGTAATCTAAAAATGCAAAATATCTAAGGGATATACAAATATTTTTGGGTTATCGGTCATTAAAAATGTGAAGAAACAGTATAATTTGGCACACAAGGCATAAGAAACTTTTTATAGCTATTCAACAACTAAAGTCAAAGAAATGAAATTTGTGTTACCTTAAAGCTTAAGAAAGCAACTTTGATTTTTATATAACACCATTCATATTATGCCCTTTGCTCTTCAAGGGTCATAGCATGTAATATTTAAACCTAAAAAATTTGAAAGCTGAACAATTTTAAATGTTTGAGAAAAAATATGTTGGTCTTTATGAACTTTAAATGTCCTATAAGTTTCATTTTGGAATTGCAGGAACTTCCCGAATTATTGGCGAAAAATTTTCGAATACACAATTTTATCTGTATTATTTATGTATATAAGGAATGATTTTTGCTTTAATTGTTCATTCATTCATTCATTATCTGTTTAGCTTCCCCTTATGTAGAACTTACACCCCCCAGGACTTACAGGCGGGTGCCTGGGGTCAGAGGCCCGTCGAGGAGCAGACACTCATGGATCCGACAGAGCATCCAGGATGGGTGATCAGCCCGATGCCTGGTATGGGATGAACGAAGTAGATGAAAGAAATGTTGGTGAAATGGATGAAAGGAAAGGTGATGATGGAGCAGGTGGTGGAATGAATGGCGGGGGAAACCGGAGAACCCGGAGAAAACCCGCCCAGACGCCGCTTCGTCCACCACAAATCCCACATGCAGGTCCCTGGGTTTGAACCCGGGCCGCCTCGGTGGGAGGCGAGCGGTCTAACCACTCGTTGCTTTAATTGTACTCGCTCTTAATCTCGGTTTACCTGCAGAGTCTATTAGCATGTTGATATATGCTTTTTGTTGATTCTGATGCTCTCCTCATGTGGAAGAGTGTAACCTCTTCCTGTTGAAGTTCACAGATCAAGTGACACCATCAAAATAGTTTTCGTAGATACTATTCTTATGTCTGGTTGTGTAGGATAAGTACATGATGGAGAAGATTCACTTCAATCAGCTATCCGTTTCTTCTGCATTTAACACACACCCACTCCACCATTTCTTGTCATCATTACAGGCGATAAATCCTGCAATATTGGTGTAGTCGAGTTCATCATTTAGCATAACGTTTTCTTTTTGAGAGTTTCAGAATTAGAATATATCTTTGTTATCAATAGTTGGTGTTTACGGTAGTGAAAGCATGTGATTTCTGTGTGCCAGAAATTGTGTGTGTATTTTTACTTTCTCTACTACGTATAGTAAGTAAGGGAAGCATTGTATTCCATCCAAAAATTCGATACCGAGATTTCACCGGAAATACATGTCTTGAGACCCCCTGAATAAAAAAAGGCATTTTTGGAAACATGTCCGTGTGTGTGTCTGTGAACAGCATAACTCAGAAACGAACAGTCGGATAAACACCAAACTTGGTATTTAGGTTCGGTATCTTCCAGAGATGTGACATGAAGATTTTCAAGAAAATCCCCCCATTCCAGATTACCCTTTGCATGGAACATTTTTCGAAAATTTTAATTTTCTCAAAAATGGCTCTAACGATTTTAATTAAAATATCATATGTTTAAGATATTTTCATGACAAATAAAATGTATATCTTAAATTTTCTGGGAATGTCTCCAAAAGTATTCTTCTTTGTGAACGACTTTTGCATAACTGGTAAACCATAAGAGATAGACAAAATTTTACTACACAAAAATGTAGATCTTGTTAAAATACACAATTATCATATACATTTTTTTTGTTGAGTGAACCATTTTCGAGATATTGCTTGTTATTCCCTTAAATTTTCCAATACTTATACTTTTTTCTCAAATGGAAATTTGTTATTCATTTTTTTACTTTCTCTACTACGTATAGTAAGTAGGGGAAGTATTGCATTCCACCCAAAAATTCGATACCGAGATTTCACCGGAAATACATGTTTTGAGACCTCCTGAATCCAAAAAAAGCATTTTTGGAAACATGTCCGTGTGTGTGTCTCTGTGTGTGTGTGTGTGTGTGTGTGTCTGTGTGTGTGTCTGTGTGTCTGTGAACAGCATAACTCAAAAACTAACAGTCGGATAAACACCAAACTTGGTATTTACGTTCAGTATCTTCCAGAGATGCGACACGAAGATTTTCAAGAAAATCCCCCCACCCCAGACTACCCTTTACATGGAACATTTTTCGAAAATTTTAATTTTCTCAAAAATGGCTCTAACGATTTTGATGAAAATATCATATGTTTAAGATAATGTCATGAGAAATGAAATGTATATCTCGAATTTTCTGGGAATGTCTCCAAAAGTCTTCATTGTGAACGACTTTTGCATAACTGGTAAACCATAAGAGATAGACAAAATTTTACTACACAAAAAATGTAGATCGCGTTAAAATACACAACTTATATCATATACATTTTTTTTGTTGAGTGAACCGTTTTCGAGATATTGCTTGTTATTTCCTTAAATTTTCCAATACTTATACTTTTTCTCAAATTCGTTATTCATTTTTTTATGTCCTGGACATGCAAAGAGAATGGAATGCGCCACATAGCAACCAGCGATAAAATATTTGACTATCGCTTAAAAGCTACCATATTCCCCTTGCATCTACAAGAAAATTACAAATAAGATTGACATCTCGATATCTCATGAAGCATATGGAGAATAGGCGTTTGTAAAAATACATTGTACAAGAGTAGAGAAAGTCATGTGAGTGTAACACATCAGATTTTTTGTCCCGGTAATGCAAAGAGAAGGAATACTCCACATAGCAACCAGCGCTTAAAATATTTGACTATCGCTTAAAACCTACCAATTCCCCTTGCATCCTCAAGAAAATTAGCAGTAAGATTAACATCTCGATTAACATGAAGCATATGGAGAATAGGCGTTTGTAAAAATAGTTTGTACAAGAGTAGAGAAAGTCATGTGAGTGCAACACATCAGATTTTTTTATCTCTTTGCAAGATGTTGATCTTCTTCAGAATGTTGAATTGCAGTTATGTATTCAAAGACGCAGTTATAGAGCTGATGAGTCATTATTTGGTCACTGTATGGCCTTTGTAAACTTGCACGTGCTACTAAACGTTTCACTGTTCCACCTACACCATCACATGGGCCTTTTCCATTGTGATGTTGCACAAAAATGCCATTCAGTAGATATGAAAGCAAAGATTAATTAAATTGTTTCTGTTTTTAAATTGCGCTGCAGCTCCATGACAGAAGTAATAAATGTGTTTTGGTTTGATTTGGAATTTTCTCTTCATATGTTGTATTAAATGTTAAGGTGCACAGCAGTAGTGTCATGGGATAAACAGTCCGAAATACGTAACGGATGCGATTTAAGTTGCTGTTAGCATTTATAAATCACAATTTGTGTATTGTGTCTGAGAATTATTCCAGTAGACTGGACTACATCTTATAGAATAAAAGAATAATTCTCTGAAAAATCGCACGTAACAAGATATCAATTTGCATTAAGCACTAACTGCAGTTCATTTTGGAAGTATATTCGTTGTACCGCTATCAAACAATGCCGTAATAACAGCTTTAATATTCCAAATAAAATATCCAGAAATTCATTAGTTGAATAAGTAATTATTTCCATTGTTGACCTGTCAGCAATGCTTATGTGATTTCATCCATTGCATTTGATTAAAATGTATCTGTTAGAAAATGTGTTGTTTTTAGGAATATATCCCACATTCTAAACCAGTTGTTAACTCTGATTGCTTCCTATTAGTATTAATTTTCATTTTGACACTTGTTGCACAGACATACAGAGTGAGCTCTAGATGACGACACAGTGACAATGTGTTTTGAACTTAATTCACAGAATTTAGAAATTCCAAATTTCACATTAGAATAGTATTCTTTAAATAGGCTTCATTCAAGCTACATAAAAGCAGGCGCTTTTGTTTTTGCACTTTTCTCCTAATCTTCTTTACAGAAATGCAATTTTTTCCCCTGTCATACATCTAATTTCAGAATTTTGAAAAGCAATTTGCACAAGTTTCACAGTATCTTTGCTGAGCAGCTTGCCAGGCTTTGGATTAGAAGCAGATAGAATTGCTAAGATTTTTACAAGTTGTTTTGCCTTCCTCAGCATTTAATTTGTAGTTCCAAATTCTTCAGAAATGTTCCTGATACTCCAGCTCTGAGGTAAAATTGCTGAAATTCTGCTTTGTCACTCTTTCTACTAATACTGTTAAATTTCTCTTTTAACTGTGCAGTTATTTCTGATTCAGAAGTTTCGACAGGATTTTCTTCACCTTCACTTGATATATTCAACGTTTTCTTTTTCACAACTTTCATCACATTCTTAATGTTTTTCTTTGAATATTTCTTCTCTTTCATATGTTTTTAATAGGTGATTCTCCTACAAAATGAAGGCCGCTTTTCAATAATTCAATAGCAATATTTTCTCCGGTTTTTCTCCATTTCACTACTATTAAACCGCTAGGATCTTGTTGCATAGTTTGAACCCCACTGAATCCTTCCACATCTTTTGTAGCATTAAGCTTATAAAGTTTTACTCTGCACTTGGCACAAACTTCACAGTTAACATTAATACTCTCAACTAATTGTGTCATCCATTGTAGAACTGGCATTTACATGCTGATTGAAACATGTGAATATTTTGCTTCACTGAAAGAATTTCAGCAAAAGAGCCTTTCCCTCAGACTAGACATTGTATTAACTGTTGCTTCTTACTGGCTTCGGATACATAAAATGCAGATAATGAAGACAATAGCTATACCTACTCCACCATCTTAACAATCTGAGACTTATGCTGCTACTACTGCCATCTGTGGATAGAAAATTAAAGAGTTTGGAGTAACAGGACAGCCAACCTTTGTATAAACTGACAAAAGATGCCTAACAGAAACCTAACTGTTAGTGTATACTTTTATGTTTACTAACGTACTATAGATACGAACAAAGTATTTTATCATCAGAAGTGTTTGAGAGTTTCAGCCTGAAATTTTCAGTATGTCCGGAGATAATATGTACGGTTAAGATGTAATTTTGTCAATTTTAAAACTGTTTTTATTAAATTTGAAGATTGATTATAACAATGGATGACGTTGAAAGTTTGTTGAAGGTTACAATATTTATAAATGTATTTAAAATAGTGATTTTCCTGAGCTTTCAAATGAGACCAACACACTATGTGTTATTTGAATTTACAAAGTAAGCAGTTTTACTAAAATTGTCATCTTTTTCCAAAATTTATATCGCCGTTATAAAAAAATGCCAGACACAGAGGTTCATCATTTTATATATTTAATTATTTTCATACTAGCTTCAATTTTGCAAAGTTTCATGAAAATTGAAAGAGGTTAGGTTGTGACCTGTGTTGATTTGACATGGAATTACCCAGTTACATCACAACAGCACGGCGTCGATCGAACAGAAGTCGCCTATTGCGCTTCAGTTCAAAAATATAGCGCTTTAGATCTGTTCTTTCGCTCAAAATGCTCTGGTAGTGTTACTGGGCTTATGATATTAGCATGTAAGTCTTCAAAGCTAATGTAACAGTGTTACTTTCATACATTCCTAAGGATTACTATCGGGAAGTTTACCAAAGCCATTTCCTGGTCTTCATTAGCCATTAAAAAGTGACGTCAGTAAGGCACTGAATGAGTTTTCTTGGAAAGCGTCACTGGGGTGGCTGGGCTATTTTCTCAGCAGTGTTGTGACTGGGGGTCATTGACTCACTTCCGCCTACAGAACGTGCAAGCATTTAATTATATTCGTACATCAAACGAATCTCTTGACATTGTTTGCTTGTTGAAACTACAGGCATGATATTTGCTTTCTTTAGAAACGATTCACGAAAAGCAACTGCTTAAAGTAGAGGAGTTGAAGTATATCTCAGTTTCCCGTCTATGCTTTTCACAAGGGGGCGAAGATCTTTCTAAATAGGAGAACCATTTAATTGATAGCTACTTTAGGCAAACTTTTGAATCTGTTTTCAGCTATGCTTTTTCCCTTTCATTTCCTTTTTTATCTGAGGGGTTTAAAAGCTACCGAGAGGGATGGTTCAGGCGATAACGTGTGTGTCCTACATTAGGGAGGGACTGACCGATCTGAACACAGGTTTTTCGCGGTTTTTCTTGGTCGCTAGGCGAATGCTGGATTAGATAATTTGATCCGTCTATTTTCCTACCATCCTTTTCATCACTGCATATCATTTCCTTCTTCACCGCCATACCGGGCATTGGGCTGATCTTCCATCCTCTATATGCTATGATCCAAGTTTGCTTGCTCCTTGAGGCTAATTCATTAAAGAAGAACTGTTTAAAAATATTCAGCCAAGCTGGTGGAAAATGAATAGAGCCTGTACGAGGATTTTACGCCTCAAAAATCAAGACTAACGTAAATATACTAAAAATAATAAATTGCATTATAAAACTGTGTTTAGAGATGAGCATATTTATTTATCTTTAACTACAATAAAACCACTTCAAACACAGTATTTAAAAACTAATTAACTTTGAAATGCGTATTGAAACCATTTCTGCAAACTTTATAGTGATCAGCGAGAAGTAGTTTCTATGCAGTAGACATGAAAATAAATGGTAATAAGTAGAAAGCCTTGTGATTGTAATGCAGCAGATGCTTACTGTCTATACCATTTAACTATAGTAATCAGAGGAAGTTTTTATTCCATCCAAAAATTGGATGTCGAAATTTCACCGGATACACAATTCTTGAGGTCCCTTAAATAAAACATTTGAGAATAAAGTCGAGTGTGTGTGAGAGAGAATAGCATAACTCGAAAATATATCAAATACCAAATTTGATGTTCAAGTTCATCTTCCGAAGGCGTGACATGGCGGTTTTCAGTAAAATATCTACACCCCCAAACTACTCTTTACTGTAAACGATTTTGTTAATTTTGTTTTCTCAAAATTTTCTCTGATGAGTTTGATTATAATATACGTGTTTAAGATATTGGTATGACACAGATGGCATGGGATAGGGCCAGAAACGGAGGAGGATTTAGCACCATGGCCTACGCAGATCTTTTGTACCTAGGCCCCTGATGGGGAACCCCGGGAGGGATGAGGAGAGGAGACGGAGGGCAGACGGCCCAGGCGGCACAACAGGGTTCTTAGCTTTTTTAGCATTTAAACAGATGGTAGCTGGTGCAACCAGCTGTCCTTCCCCCTGTGGACTTGCACAATCCCTGGAGGACTCGGGACCGCCCCCATTCCGGGAGACGAAAAGTTTACTTAGAGCATCCTTTTCCCCTGTCATGCACAACCAAAACCTCCTGCCGACACTTGCAATCCTGAAAGAGACCAAGTAGATGAAAGGTGAAGTGAAATAAGAGTGGAGGTGAAATGGAGGGACAGGAAAATTCTGGGATGTAAGGATCCTTCCCAGCATTCGCCTAGCGGCCAGGGAAACCCCCGAAAAAAACCATGGGTCAGGAAGTTTGGTCCCGGTAATCGAACCCACGACCTACCGAATACGGGCCGGAGGTTATCTCAGCTATCTCTCTCGTTTTGGTATGATATGAAATGTATATCTTGGATTTTCTGCGAGTAGCGTGTGAAGTACATTCTGAATGAATTTGTATGCATTTGTTTAACCGGAAAACCGTAAGAGGTACATAGAACCTGCTACGCTAAAATGTAGATCTCTTCAAAAATACACCCTTTGTCAAAATGTTTTTGTACTACTAACCATTTCTGAGTTATTCTTTGTTATTGAATGTTCATACAATTTGTAAATATTTTAAATATTGAACTGTTATTCGGTTGTTTCTTGCGGTTATGTAAAGAGTGTGGTATTTAAAAGCCATTATATAGCGACCCGCTTTTAAATATTTGACTATCCCTTCAAACACCTATATTCTCTTGTACCTATAACGAAATCTGTTATGAAACGCTTTCTGCAAACGTTTATCTAGATCAACAAAGCTTTTGTAGCAAATGTTTGTAAATGAATGAGATAGAGAAATTACGTGAATGTAACACAGATTTATTTTATTATTGCGTTTATAGCAAACATTCGTCGGTTTTTGTTGGGATTAAATGTCACGTAGTGTCGTTATTGTGCAAACATAATTAATTCTGGGTCATAAAATTCTGAAAATATAACAATCAGTGTTATGTAGCGCTACACAGAGGACAAATGGGCTGTTCTTGTGAAGACATATTACACCTAGGAAAAATCTGATGTGATACATTCACACAACTTTCTGTACTCTCTATTGCTTATTAGTGGGTATGCAAATTATTATTTTGAGATTTTATTTTCGTGTTAATGGAGATAAATCTTTCCGGAAACAGCTGCATTACAAATTTCGTTTTAGATACAAAGGGAGTAGCGATAGTCAAATGTTTAAAAACTGGAGGTTATATACGGGTTTAAAATTCCATGGTCTACATGCAATCGCGATAAACAACTGAGTACCGAAAGGACTTGAAAAGAATGACAAAGTATTGAAGAATTCGAACTATTAATAATGGATATCTCGGAAATGGATGATGCAAAGAAAAGGTTATTTGAAATAAATTGTATGTTTTAAACAGATATACATTTTCTGTGTAGTACGTTTTCTCTATCACTTAACATTTACCAGTTATACAACATTAAGTGTACAAAATTCCTTCTAAACGAAGTGGACTTTACAGGCTATTCCCAAAAATTTCAACATGCACATTTTATTTCTAATGTAAATATCTTTATTATAGGGTGCTTTAATCCAAATCGTTAGTCATTTTTGAGAAAATAAAAAAAAATTCAAAAATGTTCCATGTAAAGGCTAGTTTGGGGTGGGGACTTTCTTGAAGATCTTCGTGTCCCATCTTTGAGGGGTACTGAGCTCAAATACCAAGTTTGGTATTTATACTGCTTTTAATTACTTTCTCCACTACGTATAGTAAGTAGGGGAAGTATTGTATTCCACCCAAAAATTCGATACCGAGATTTCACCGGAAATATGTTTTGAGACCCCCTGAATCCAAAAGCAGCATTTTTGGAAACATGTCCGTTAGTGTGTCTGTGTGTCTGTGAAAAGCATAACTCAGAAACGAACAGTCGGATAAACACCAAACTTGGTATTTAGGTTCAGTATCTTCCAGAAATGCGACACGAAGGTTTTCAAGAAAATCCCCCCACCCCAGATTACCCTTTACATAGAACATTTTTCGAAAATTTTAATTTTCTCAAAAATGGCTCTAACGATTTTGATTAAAATATCATATGTTTAAGATATTTTCATGAAAAATAAAATCTTGAATTTTCTGGGAATGTTTCCAAAAGTATTTTTCATTATGAACGACTTTTGCATAACTGGTAAACCAAAAGAGATAGACAAAATTTTACTACACAAAAAATGTAGATCGCGTTAAAATACACAATTTATGTCATACATATTTTTTGTTGAGTGTACCATTTTCGGGATATTCCTTGTTTTTCCCTTAAATTTTTGAATACTTATTTTCTCAAATGGGAATTCGTTATTCATTTATTTTGTCTTGGATGTGCAAAGAGTATTAATCTGTGGCAAAGAGAATGGTGCTGCACATAACAACCAGCTATTAAGAGATATGTATGTGCTTATAGGCTACTGTATTTCTATATTGCCCTTGTAAATATATATTCCCCTTACATCTGCAAGAAAATTAGCAATGAGATAGAGTCTGCAAATGTTTATCTCGATTAACATGAAGTAGATGGAGAATAAGCGGTTGTAAAAATAGTTTGTACAAGAGTAGAGAAAGTCATGTGAGTGTACCACATTAATTTTTTTAGTTATTCTGTTCGCAGACACACACATGGACCTTTTTCCTAAAAATGAATTGTTTGGATTCAGGGGGCCTCAAAACATGTATTTCCGGTGACATCTCGGTATGAATTTTTGGATGCAATGCAATACCTTCTCTACCTACTAGGTACGTGGTTGAGAAAGTAAAATTGTTATGCAGAAACACTGAAGAACTCTTTGATAATACGCCTAATCTGCCAGTAGTTCAGAGACGGATTGAAAAATTCCTAAATGAGAACGGAATTGCAGTAACAGGGAATGGCTAACGTTGCCGCTGGATTCTGATTATAAAATGCACTAAGGCAAACGTTAAGAGGATTGATGGTAAGAATAATAAGGCATTAAAATTGGGTTCAGCAACCAGGCGAGAAGCTCCGCGGTAAAGTGTGAGGTTCGCATTCGGGAGGGCGCGGATTTGACTTCCGTCCCCCCCACCCTTGACACTGCTTTTGTGGTTTTCCCTGGTCGATAGGCGAATGCTGGGTGGTTTCTCATCTACCACGATTTACTTTCCATCATTTCCCTTTCACTCCGTTTCCTAATCATCTTTCAGGTATGTTTCTGCATTTCGTGGCGAATGGCGGTGCCGGACAAATGGCGCGGATGTTTGCTCAAAGGAAAACAGTACTTCCTGTGGACACAAGAAGGCTGCTTGTCGACTGGTTATTCACAGCCCTCTCTCTAGGCAGCTTCAGGAATGGGATAGGTCTCCGAGCCTGGTACGTCTTCCGCGCGTCTCTCTAGCTGTCTGCCTCATGTGGTTGTTTCACTTCATCCCTTCCTCCTGTGAGTATTAGGCACAATCGGTCTATGTGGACCGCAGTGCGCGAGGTGTCATCCTCCGTTGTACAACCTATATCATGAGGTTCGGCAAATGCTGGTCGTAGATATTATTAAAATTTTATATCAGAAAGAAAAGCTGGTAATTTATGATTTGTGAAAATTAGGGAATAATTTTTCAGCAATTGGCTAGATGATATTTGAATCAATAATCTCAGTCGAGATTAGAAGGCATGGGTAGATTGCATTTGATGCTAAAAGACACTTTACAAGAAAATATAACGGGACTTTGGGAACAGAAAATACCTAAAAGTCTGTGGTGAACGTAGGAGAGAGAGTATTGCTTATTTTCAGTTAGGGATTTGGAAACTGAGGGGAATGAGGGAGGAATTTGGAGTACGTCCAATCTATGAGGAAACAAAAGCGAACACATGTACTGGAACGAATGGTTAGAGAAGACAGTTGACAGAATGACCAATTAAGACATTTAGGATAATTCTGTAGGAATTCGAAGATGAAATGGAAGTGGTCATTAGCAAAGAAAAACCGGGATTGATAATAGTTACTTTAAAGCAATCATTAGAAATTAATGAATATACATTAGAAGAGTAAGATTGAAGTAATAAATGTAAATAATTTCCAATAATGAGTAATATTAGCATTAGTAGTAGCTTTACTAATGCGACTATTTATCCTATAGTCTGTCTTGAAAGTCGCTCGGGCTAATCCAGACAACCACCAATGTACCTATTGTAACAAATGACAACTACAATTGCCACGAAACAATTTTGTTAGACGCTTAGATGCTCAGCTACACTCAACTTCGTTGCTAACTGCACTCGGCCGGACACACTCGTTCAATCGAATCGACAACTTGGCAGGTTGGGCGCAAGCAGCCCCCTTATATATCATTGCATGCATATATCGCAGAGGTAAAACCGCGCTAGCCGCTAGGTACTGTGGCGATTTTATATTCCGCCCAGGTAAACCTGGGCGACCTGCTCTCGATTGCTGGATTGTGGTATCTTTTGGAAAGGAAACACTCGAAACCCGCCGAAATTTCTGGAACTGCGGAAAATTAAAATTGAGCGTTATTTATGGACGCTGTGGTCCTTATCCCATTCTATATTGAGCGTGAAAGACCGAAATTTTGCTCAGAGGCCTCTTTATCAGGCTTGAGGTTCCTTTACGTGCCGTAAATCTGCGACACGGGACCACCGGCTTTACTTCCCTTCCGAAGGAAGCCATGCTAAGGATTTTTACGCCCGAAAAAATCCATCGTCCTCCGCTGGGTTTGAACTCGCGACCTCGGAAACTATCCCTAGACCATGGAGGACGACTAGAACAGTTGGGAGGCGCACATACAAAAGGCGTTAACAATCCAGGGAGCTAGGTTATGGTTTCCAAATAATACAAAATTATACAAATTTATTTCAAGATTTTTAATGAAAATTTAAGTTATACAATTTATTATTAATGTTTCACATTATCTTTCAATGTAAAGTCACTAATGACTGGAGGGCGAGTCTTATAAGTAAGAAATGGTTACTGAGACTCAAGGAAGTTGCATTTATAAATATTTTTGAAGACCAGAAGGAGATTCCCAGACTAGGGGAGTGTTTATGGAAAGTAAAGATGAAATGAAAATGGTCAGATGAAAAACATGCAAATTTAAGATTACTTTTTAATTGACGAAGGACATCTTTGTAATATGTTAACTTTTGTATATTGAAATAGTTATGGCTGGCCAAATAACTAGGGTTAAGGTCAGTCCATAACCAGCACTTAAATGAATAATTAAATAAATAAAATTATTGATGTTAATACCTCAAATATATGTGGTAATGAATATCCTGACATCCTATCTTTTTTTCTTTTTGAGAAAATAAAAATTAATTTCCATGTAAACGTTCTTAATAGTTTGGAGATGCGAAAATTTCGGGAAAATCTTAGGAGTTGTATCAAAGATACTGGATTAAATATGACATTTAGTATTCATCCGACTTTTAGTTGTATAGTAATGTTGTTCTCTCTCTCTCTTTTTCTCTTTCTGTGTCACACGCACATACACATGTGCGAGCGGTCCTTTTTAAAGTTGCCGTTTTGGGTTTGTTAGTAGTGAACTGTACGTACATGCCAGATTTCTGAAAAACACTTTCAGCGTGTATTCCTCTAAAATAATGCAGTAATCGTACACAAAACAGTGTTTTCAAACGATGTTGCACTCTGTACAATCTCACACATCACTGTGGTAATTGAGGCAGTATTTTTAACACTTAAATGATTTCAGTCTAATTATATAATATATAAATTCAATAACAGCCCACCTTAAAGCAATATGTGTATGTAACAATATATAAAAAGTGTATACTACAGTCATTGCAAATGTTTATATTATTGTATACATGTGTAATAATGTTATGTAAATGTATTACGTAATTTAATAATGTAGGAGCTGTGAGAATAAGAGGTTAAAAGTTGCTAACAATGAGGTAACAATGGGGTAACCTTGAGGTAATAATGAATTTGAAAGTTTAATGCTACTTGTAATTCTTGGAAGCAATAATGTAATTTTAGTGACAGTTTATAACATAACCAATCAACAAGCAGAAAAAGCTTTAGTTAAATGAAGGTGTTCTATTGGACTAGGAATAGCCAATAAGAGACTTGAAATACAGAAATTTACAAATTTAGGCGGTAGAAATCAGTTCAGTTGCCTGTAGACAGCGCCCCTAACCTGACGTGTTGCTTGTAGACAGTGTTCCTAACCGGACTCGAGATGCGTCCTCGAGAAATTTAATACGTATTTTGTGTGAGACAAATAGTTTACGTGTTAAAAAGTGCAAGTAATTAATAAAAAAATCTCACAGCTCTCTCTCTATATCAGTGAAGTGTTATTTAAATCGTATCAAGCATTAATAAAAGGAGTGAAGTAAAATTATAATCTGTGTAAGCCTACATTCTTCAGTCGCACCACTCCCTGCTAAGACATTCATGTCTCTAAAATATATAAATACTGACGGAGATGAGGCAAACATAAAGATATAATATTTTAAGAAACAGTCAAATTGCAAAGTTAATATTTTTAAACTTGGGGCGAAGACTACTGGAAGCTTTTTACCATACGTGCGGTTGCAACTACTACAGTCGAAATATAATACATCGTCTTCAAACTGGCTTACCATACGTAGCAGCAACAAAACTTCTTCAGATTGGCTCCCAAAACGTGGGGCTAATAAAAAAAAGTAAAAATAACTTCTTCATAATTGAATTACTTTATACCTCTATTAATCACGTAAATGAGGATAATGCGCTCAATTTTTGTAAAGCTTTCATAAGTAACGCAGGACTGCGTTTGAAATCTACAATTATGTTATTGAGTTCCAACAAATTATAATGAATGAATTTATCACACAGGAAGTCTAAATAAAAGGCTTAATAGCTAAAAGCTTTTAACGTGTAAATGTGTTCGCCTCACTGGCATGAATGTAGCGTCCTTGCCTTCAAATCTGAGTTTCGGGATTTAATTCCTCGCCCTGATAGAACGAATGTCACATTTTTCGGCATCTGCGCCTTCGTTATAATACCAGAAACAATTTTAGGGTGCAGAGTAGCACAAAATAAGTGTGTGAGAGAGGAGGAGAGCTTTTGAGTGGTTCTGCTCTCTGGCGGCCGTTAAACGAAGCAAGTGTTCACGAATTAATGTAGCAGCACCGCACGACTTCACATGCTCGAATTGAGCTCTCGCTTTGGACAGATTTCTCTTGGCTAACGTTGCGCATTCCTATAGCTTGTACTCTATAATGACACAATCGTACAAACTACACGAGTCCTTGGCAACGAAAACAAAGCCAAGGGCTTGATTAAGATCTCTAGCGGTGATGTCGCGGTAAAGGCGTTCCCAGGTGTACTGTAACGTAATTGTAATATTTCATAGCTAAAAATATAGCAGTGTGATTTCACCCATGTGTATATCATTCCGTATACCAAAGAGTTCTTGAATGATGCACTGAGTGCAACGAAAATAGAAGTGAACACTTCTTATGTTTCGGAAATGTATTGAAACAAATTCGATATATTGCCATACAAGAGCAGTAAGTGCATCGTAGGAGAACGTTGAAGGGTTTAAAAATACGAAACGAAGTCGAGTATTTTCTAAATCCGAGATTACCCATTACACCTAACACATGTGTATTGCATAAGTACTGTTCTTTTACGATAATGAATCATAGAAATAGTGCGCCCCTGAGAATCCAACCTCGGGGGTCCACGATCCGAGGGGTAGATAACTATAAGTAGGAGAATGCCTGAAGGGGTGAAGCATAATAGGAATTGGATTGGATTACAAAGCGGAGGGCATTTGGCACCGATCCAGGAATGAGTATATTGTACCGATGCCCCATGAGGGCGGCACAGCAACGACAGTGTCCCTACAGCTTTCAGATTGAGATGCTCCGGCAGTCGAACAGCTTGACAGGGGACACGCCCCACACAGGGTCCAAATCCTCCCAAGGGGTGGTCAGTATATCCCAGCTACGAGCCAGGGGACGGAGAAAGTTCACAGAGCATCCTTTTCCCCTGACACGCTGCACCAATACACCATCCCCGACACTTTCAACCGTAACAGATCAAACGGGATGAAGGATGAATGACATGATTAATGGAACGTAATGGAGGGACAGGAAATTCTGGGGATGAAAGAAATCACTCCAATATTCGCCTGACGACCTGGAAAACCCTCAAAAATGCTCATGGGCCAGAGTGAGCGGTCGCCGGGAATCGACCAGGGATAAGACATTACCGCCTGAGCCATCCCGCTCGTTTAAGCACGGTAGGGAGAGGTGCCGTGAGACCGCTGCGATAATCGTGAAGATCTTTTAGGAACTCTGGTCCTCCTGGTTGGGGGTTTTGCGCTGGGCTGGATACCCGCCATGTAAAAAATGTCATCTCAGCAGTCTCACATGGATACAAAGGAGGATCAGCTAGACAATGACACTTGTTAAGTGAGGATATTAGAAAAGAATTAGTTGTACATACAGCCTATCTTAGACTTAATTACTAAACATAGACTGAAATGGACAAGACACTTACAAAGAATGACAGAACAAGTTCCTAGGCAAACCTCCAGCTACAAACCTACAGGACGACCAAGGAAATATGGTAAATGTGAGAATGGAACAGCTTCGACCTAAACCGTGGCTGGAAGAAGAAGAAAAAGAACAAATAGTGCTTACACCAAATTAAAATAAATTGCCAACACCTGTTGAAGATGGTGGTTCCAGTAGGTTAGCAACGTTAACATTAGTGGCTAATTGACGATCGATTATCCTCGCGTAGTTACTGGCCTTAAATGATCAATAACCGTAGTTCATACTTAGTTGCTGCATGAATTAAATCGCAAGTAAATGTTAAGAAATAAAAATGAAGTAAAGACTCGGGTAAGAACTATGAAATATGATTATATTCCAGGTGTGCAATATCCAATACATCAACAGTTACAGGATTTAATATAGTTCTGCACATACATGCAGTGAAGTAGCCAATACCGCAGATAGATTAGTTTACCAACACCGAATACAGGAAATTAAAGTTTCCACCGTGACAGCATGGAAGGGAAATTAATAAACACTATCTTCGAAAAAAAAATGCGCTTGAGGGGGTAAGGTGACGCCTGCATAGGGTTTCCGAAGGCAAATGCGATTATTTTACACCATTACGGGAATATCAACTTTCGCTATTGGTGATACCACCTAAATTATACTTAGGCAATATAATTCCATGTATGTAATTAAACTGCATGCTGAAAATTTGCTCCATTGTTTGCTACTTAATAATACAACCTGTTTTGGAACTCTTCCCAAAATTATTCTATCAAATAATGCTCAATTATGTGTAGTTTTATTCTATGCCGCTCTAATCAATAACAATAAATCTAGTTTATTTTTTAGAAAATAGAAAACAAACCATGTAAGAGCAAATGATTGCCATTCCAAAATAAATATTAAAATACGGGGTGAAATTTGAAATTTCAAAGAAGAGGTGTTTGGAAGTTAACTTTGGTTTAAACTCAGCATCAATGTCTGAGTTGACGCGTTTTCTTATTTAAATGGAATTAAATTGAGATACGTATTTTGGCTGCTAAGCTTTTAAATGAAATCCTCTCGGTCTGGGTGGCTCCGTTGGTTAGGCGCCGTCTTTCTGATCCCAAAGTCACGTGTTCAAACCCGGTCTAGATCGATGGTTTTTAAGTGTGCTTAAAAGCGACAACCCTATGTCAGTAGATTAAATAAATCCTGTGGTGCTAAAGCGAGCGAAGGTTCTGAGCCTGCCGACCTGACTGCCGGCCTCACGCCCACGTGCGCATGGCAGAGGTGGGCGATCATCCAACAGATACGAGGAGGTCATGTGGCTAGGATCACACATCCCCCACTCGGAGGGTTGGTTCACGAGGCCAGGACCGTTGGCTATCGCAGCTCCTCACTTTCCTCACGATGCTGAGTGGGCTCCAGTCCTATATCCCGGATCTAAAATCCGACCCCCAGGGGTGGGATCGATGCCAGGTGCATTCCGTGGCTGAGAATCGGAGCACCACGCTCCAGCTTACTGCGCCACGGTTCAAGGCTATCAGTAGATTTGCTAGCATGTAAAAGAACTCCTGCGGGGCGAAATTCCGGCACACCGGCCGCGCTGATATCATCCTGGCAATTGACAGCATCGTTAACAAACAAAGTACTATAATTAAAATACAAACCTATATTTCCATCAACTTATTTAAGTTATCTCCTAAGTCTTTTGATTTTATGCATATAACATTATATCCTGAATGAAAAATAATTCAATGTAAAACAACGGTTTTATGGAGGGATGGTAGTATTTATGTCTGATAGATTGTTCTTTCAAACCGGCCACATCCTGTTATGCCAGCAATACAGATCGTTAGAAATTTCAAGATTATAAGTGGAAGGAAAAAACAACAACGAAATAAATATGTTAGCGAACTAAATGGTAATACGACAGAAGCAGTAAGCGCTATCGAAAGCCTGTATTTATCCATCCGGTGGATCTGATGTATCCCCGATCTGTACACACCATGGAGGGGAAAAAGCCAGAAATGGTGCCAGATTCAGAAAACAAATGAGGCATTAGCTTACAGTGCACTCCTTAATGCCACCATAAGTTCAAGATAAGCGAAAAATAGAAAGACATACATCATTCCAGTTCATGTGCTGACCAGGGAACATCTGACACGCGAGTCGTGATAGCAAAAAAACTAATTATACAACAGGAATACTATGTAATGTTTATATGGCATTAGGAGTAGCAAGCTATTTCGCTCATGTCGAGTTTGGACCAAAGGAAGAAAACGCAAATCTATATTAAAAGCTCAACTTGTTTTATGTTTATAATAGTGTATTTGGCCTACAATTTTCACAGAAATAAACCACAGAAAAACATTGAACTAAAACATGCATAAATAAGAAATCATAAAACAGCAGGACGTTTCTGCTCACTGCAGGGGCTATTTAGTTCAAAGTTTTTTCTGATAGAAATCATAAAAACACTTGCCGCAGGTAATTTTTTTTTTTTTTTTGTAGCACCAACACACTGTATGATACCATGTCGCACTTCTGAATTTAATCCAGTCATCTTTAACACGGACTTAAGTGGTAAGTCTCTTATGTTTCAAAACCCGTAAGCAGTATTTTCTTTCTCATTTTACACAGTAACAAAGCAAATGTCCTCTGTCGTCCTCCGTGGACTAGTGGTACCGTGCTAGCCTCTAGTTCCCGAAGTCGCGGGTTCAAACCCGGCGGAGGGCGTTAGCATGGCTTCCTTCGGAAGGGAAGTAAAACCGGTGGTCCCGTGTCGTAGATTTACGGCACGTAAAAGAACCTCAATCCTGATAAAGAGGTCTCTGAGCAAAATTACCCGTATTTCAGCCCAATATAGAATGGGACGCTAAGGACCAAAGTAGTTAAAGAGCGTCCATAAATAATAATAATAAAAAAATCTGATGTGTTACACTCACATGACTTTCTCTACTCTTGTACAATCTAATTTTACAAACGCCTATTCTCCATATGCTTCATGTTAATCGAGATATCGAGATGTCAATCTTATTGGTAATTTTCTTGTAGATGCAAGGGGAATAGGGTAGCTTTTAAGTGATAGTCAAATATTTTAACGCTGGTTGCTATGTGGCGCATTCCATTCTGTTTGCATGTCAGGACATAAAAAAATGAATAACGTATTTGAGAAATTTAAGGAAATAACAAGCAATATCTCGAAAACGGTTCACTCAACAAAAGAAATGTATATGACATAAGTTGTGTATTTTAACGCGATCTACATTTTTTGTGTAGTAAAATTTTGTCTATCTCTTATGGTTTACCAGTTATGCAAAAGGCGTTCACAATGAGGAATACTTTTGGAGACATTCCCAGAAAATTCGAGATATACATTTCATTTCTCATGACATTATCTTAAACTTATGATATTTTCATCAAAATCGTTAGAGCCATTTTTGAGAAAATTAAAATTTTCGAAAAATTTTCCATGTAAAGGGTAGTCTGGAGTGGGGGATTTTCTTGAAAACCTTCGTGTCGCATCTCTGGAAGATACTGAACCTAAATACCAAGTTTGGTGCTTATCCGACTGTTCGTTTTTGAGTTATGCTGTTCACAGACACACACACACACACAGACACACACACGGACATGTTTCCAAAAATGCTTTTTTTGGATTCAGGAGATCTCAAAACATGTATTTCCGGTGAAATCTCGGTATCGAATTTTTGGGTGGAATGCAATACTTTCCCTACTTACTATACGTAGTAGAGAAAGTAAAAATTAAAAAAAATGTCCTTTTCATCATTTATTTAAAAAATGTTGTAAACCAGTCTTTCCCTGCCATAAGTTTTGTTCATCCCAAGGTTGATCAATGTTCTTTTTCTTAGCATACATGCTGCTTTTCTTTGCTCTGGTGTGCAGCCAAAACCACAACCAGTTAAACATTTTAAGTATTTCAACCAGATCTTTCTCCTCATTCACGGTAAAAATGGTAGGGTACCCAAGAGATCGAAATGTAACTTCGTCTCCCAATGCATTTTTCTTTATTCTTCTCATTTACGTGGTCTTTAGGTGTGGAAAAAGGCACATTGAAGATGCCTACTGCTGCTTCCCTTAGGTTCTCTTGAAACACACTAGAGACAGCGTGATTCATGCCTTAATCTCTCTCTTTTTTTACCTGGGCATTTTCCTTTATAAGTTCGTACCATCTGAAATAGATAAATATACATGTATTTCTCATATTGTATAGAATTATAAAGAATTACAAAAATTAACACAAAAAGTGAGCGGAATAGCCCCGAAACTATTGAGTTAGCCCCAAATGTAGTGTTTTTAAATTACGCGCCTTTAAAGCACAAGGACGAAACACAGTCTACACTTCCCGGTAGCAAGCTACACAGTAACTTCTCCTCTGACGCACACGTTTCCATTATAACAAACCTACACTACTGCTCTAACCCTTAAGTTCATAAGAAGAAATATTTATCTTTGCCAAAAAGTGCATTTGCTTCTCTTAAAGGATTTTCTTCTTACCGATCCAAAACTGTAACAGTAACCACTAAATTGACGTGCAATTTCTTCTACACTTAAAACAGAATATCAGGCACAAGACAAGGTGTTGATTGCGCTCAATACTTGCACAATAACAAACTTTGTTACTTTGAGTGGAATAGCCCCTTGAGCGAAAAAGCCCCGCTCTACCTTATTAGCTGCTAATGGATTGCATAATTGAGAAATAAATGCGCGTAATGAAATCTCAGAACTCTGATCCAATCCGTTTATCATACACAATTTGAGGAGTATTTTTAACACTTAAATGATTTTAGTCAAATTATATAATAAACAAATATAACAGCAGCCCGCCTTAAAGCAATATGTATATGTCACAATATATAAAAAGTGTATAGTACAGTCATTGTCTATGTTTATATTATTGTATACATGTTCAATAATGTTATCTGAATGTATTACATAATCTAATAATGTAGGAGCTGTGAGAATAATAGGTTAAACGTTGCTAACAATGAGGTAACAATGATGTAACTTTGAGGCAATAATGAGTAAGAATGTTTAATAATGCTACTAGTCATTATTGGAGTAACAGTAATGTAAATTTTGAGACAGTTTATAAAATAGCCAATCAACAACCAGAAAAAACTTTAGTTCAGAGACTTGAAATACAGAAATTTACAAATTTAGGCGGTTGAAATCAAGTCAGTTGCTTGTAGACAGCGCTCATAACTGGACGCGTTGCTTCTAGACAGTCCTCATAACTGGACGCGAGATGTTTCCTCGAGAAATTTAATACGTATTTTGTGTGAGAAAATAGTTTAGTGTTAAAAAGTGCAAGTAATTAACAAAAGAATCTCACAGCTCTCTATATCAGTGAAGTGTTATTTAAATCGCGTCAAGCATTAATAAATGGAGTGAAGAAAAACTTAAAATCTGTGTAAGCCTACATTCTTCAGTCTCACCGCTCCTTGCTAAGATATTCATGTCTCTAAAAATATATATAAATACTGACGCAGTCGAGGCAAACATAAATATATAATATTTAAAGAAACAGTCAAATTACAAAGTTAGTATTTTTAAGCATTTGGGGGGGGCAAAGGCCACCGGAAAGTACATTTGGGGCGAAGGCTACCGGAAACCGGGTACTATACGGTTGCAACGAACTTCAAATTCGGCTCCCCAACAGTTGAACTATAATACATCATCTTCAAACTGACTTTCCATACGTAGCAGCAACAAACATTCTTCAAATTGGCTCCCAAAGCGTGGTGCTAAAAATAAGGTAATAAATAATATACATTCTTCAAATTGGCACCCAAAGCGTGGGGAAAATAAAAATACTAAACAATTCCTACAATAGAAAATACTTCTTCAAATTATTACATTTAGAAAAGTGATTTTAACTGAAAAAAATTCGCAAAACACAACACATTTTTACGCAATGAGCATCTAACACAAAGTGATTGTTGACAGAGTAGTCATTGATTCCTTGCAAATCTAAAGCAAAGGACTTTCAAACGAATCTGGAGGGTCAGATATGTATCCTAATTTTTAGAAGGGGTATTGAATCACTTTACAGCCATTGAATCCTGGAAGAACATTGCGCGGTTGTTACGGGGGACGGGGTAGATCGGGATATGACTATGACCAGGGAACGCAGGGGCCATCTGACCCTCTACCCAATGCAGATCTTTTGTGCTTACCACCTCCAGGAGAAAGGATGAGGTGAAGGAACCGCAGGAGGCTATAGGCTGCAGGCCGGCCGACAGAGACGCGCAGAGGTCCTTAAACGATTCCAAGCTTGATGATCCGGCCACACCAACTGAGGCGGCTCAGAGAAGGCTGGCTTTTGGCACGGCCGAGAACTGTCCAAGCATCGGCGCCATCTGTCCGACACCGACCGACTCTGCACAGCCCCTAAGCCTACCTTAAACATGAAAGGGGGGGCAAAATGATAGTAAGTTCATGGTAGTAGAAAAACCGCCCTAGAATATACTAGGGAAAACCACGAAGGACCCATGGTCAGAGTGGCTGGCTCCAGTAATCGAGCCTAGAACCACCGAATACGAGCATCGCACGTTATTGCGGAGCCATCTCGCTCGGTTAAATCGGGGTAACTCGAAAACCAAAGTCGGATATTTACCAAACTTTGCATTTAAGGCATTTTTAAGGACGCAAGGAATTCTGTATTAAACATCTCAAAAGTAGAAACATGTTAATGGTCGTTTTTATTTATTCAGAAATGACGAACGATTTTAATTCAATATCTAAAGGCTCAGATATCATGATCTCATGAGATTAAAATTTGATTCTTTTTGTAAATATTCGGTGCAGTGGTCTTTATTCTCGTTGTAAGTCATAAAATCAGACATAACTTGCTATACGAAAAATTTAGCCGTAGTTAAAACGCAGAACTTATAACATTAACCAGTTCCGAAATATTCGCTATTTTACAGTGAGCCTCAGGCAAGTACAGCTCTGCTGTGCTCCTTTAGAGAACCAAATTTGCTGTCTAAATCCTGATATAACTGTAATTTCCCTACTTTTTAAGTGCATAGCACGGTGATTTACTCTCTGACAGTGCCTGTTACATTGATCGCCGGGGTAGCGCAGTGTTTTCGTTACTGGGGGTCCGGAATTAATTTCCGGCTTTGATAACGTGGTTTAATCGGCCTCTGACTTGTTCATGTGAAGTAAACCCAAGACCCAACGTGATTTTCTGAGTTCACGGTACAAGCTGCAAGTCCTCTTATCCAATCACAATCCTCATCGTCGCCCTACCATCGGAGGCAACGAATTCCGCTCGCTGGATGTCTCCACCTCGGAAATGGGTCCAGTCATCGCTCTTTGAAATGAGGTAACCCCCGACGGGAATAGGCCACTAAGGAACCACATTGATCGCCAGTTTTCCCTTTAGTAGACCAGATCTCCCGCCACACAGCCAAAGCAGAGAAGTTGCCGGCACATCAGGGGTGATTATACAAGTCACTCATTACTTTAAGCAACCCAATTAGTTGAGCTGTGTTTATATAAAACACCCTAGGGTTAAGCTTTTGCCTAAAGTTTATGCTCAATGTGTTTCAAAGCCTACATTTTGTTGAAAAGGTAGAATAGAACGACTGAAAAATTCAATGCCATAGCTGGGATTTGAACCACGGATCTCCCGGTCTCCATCCGGTTGCTCTAACCGCTGAGCTAGCATGGCAACATGGCGGCACTGCGTTAAATTCTCCAACTGATTCGCATTTTTCCCAGTAAACCACAAGGAGATCTCAAATTGTATTGATGACATATCCCAATGTCGACTTACAATGTTGAAACATTCAGTGGTTTACAGGGAAGAATGCGAGTCAGTTGGAGAATTTAATGTCATGCCGGCATGCTGCCATGGTAACTCAGTGGTTAGAGCAGCCGGACGGAGACCGGGAGACCCGTGGTTCAAATCTTGGCTCTGGCATTGAATTTTTCAGTGGTCTGATTCTACGTTTCCAATCTTCTCCAACCCACGGCTTGCGTGGAAGAACGATTCATTCCAGTATATTTTGTTCCTTATGAATTTATGATTGGTGTAATATATAGCCTACTTTTATTAGAATCGGCGGATGTCTCAACCTTCCGTTCTGTGCAAAATGTAGATATAATTCATATATATATATATATATATATAGAAATGATGAGAGTGAATTGCACAGAAAAATTACATTTTATGTGAATTTTCTTAGCATGACCAGTTTTTCCTTTCTTAATCTTGGAGGGTAGAAATACACACATTGCAAGATTGTATAAATTGTATAGGAAACACAGAATTACTTATTACATTATTTTGCTACATCAATCGTTGCTTGTTGTGAGTAATAGGTAAAATAACTGCTATTTTGTGCGCTACAAGTCGCTAGATTCCACTCATTTGAATCCACCATAGTAGTAGCAGTAGCAGCAGCTTACCTTTGCTACAATGTTTTATCGTCACTAAGATCTCCTCATTAAGCGACGCTTGCTATAATACAGTGCGTTCCTTATATTGTCGGGCCGCGAATCGCTTGTATGTGTGCTCCGTGCACTGTCTATTGCACTGGAGAATTTTCCGTTCTAAAACTCCCGCGTTACTTATGAGGATAGTAACATGCACCATAATGACTACTAACCTTGTTATAAGTGGTGTTGAAAGTGGCACCGATCTGCATTACGAAATTCCTGACATCTTGGGATGACATTTCCATTCATACACACAAGTTCTTCTTTGTAATTTTAATAATTTCTGTTTCTATGCTGTCCTTAAGTTCGTCTGTGAGTTGTTCCTATGAACTTCTTTTATGGTTCGATTTTTACGTATGTATCGTGTGAGGCAGTATTTTTAACACTTAAATGATTTCAGTCAAATTATATAATATTTAAATTCAATAACAACCAGCCTTGAAGCGATATGTGTATGTAAAAATTTGTAAAATGTATGTAACAGTCATTGCATATGCTTATATTATTGTATACATGTTCAATAATGTTATGTGACTATATTACGTAGTTTAATCAGAAAAATCTTTAGTCAAATGCAGGTATTCTATTCGAGTAAAAATAGGCAATCAGAGACTTGAAATACAGAAATTTACAAGTTTAGACCGTTGAAATCTAGTCAGTTGCCTGTGGACAGTGTTTGTAACTGGATGCGAGATGTGTCCTCGAGAAATTAATTACGTATTCGTGTGAGACGAAAAATAGTACACTTGTTAAAAAGTGCAAGTGTTAAATAAAAGAATCTCACAGCTCTCGATATCAGTGAAGTGGTATTAAATTTGTATCAAGGATTAATAAAAAGGAGTGAATTAAGACTTAAAATCTGTGTAAGCCTACATTCGTGTGGCATCACGCCCTGCCAAGACTTCCATGTCTCTAACAATAATACTGACGCAGCTGAGGCAAACATAAATATTTAGTACTTAAAGAAACAGTCAAATTACAAAGATAATATTTTTTAAACTTGGGGCAAAGGCCACCTAAAAATACATTTGGGGCGAAGGCTACTGGAAACCGGGTACCATACGTGCGGTTGCAAATAAACTACTACAAGTGTTCGCCTCTCCAACAGTTGAAATACGATACAACTCCTCCAATACCACCTTCTTCAAACTGACTTTCCATACGTAGGTGCAAATAACGAAACAAATCAACTTTCTCACGTGTATATAAGCTGTTTGTTCAAGTTTGAATTTTTCGGTAGGCAATTCAGAAGACTAATAAAAACAAAACAGATGTATTGAATAAACTTTCTCATGATGAACAAACTCTCGCACGAAAAGATGTCGGTGAACAACTTAATTCTTTACATTCATACACGATCAGCCTAACCGTGTTGAGTGAATCGTTCGCGGTAGTGAGTTACCTGAGACGTACCGAGGTCACTGCAGTGCAAGGAAATTATGCATATACGCGATCTATGGTCCGCTATAAATGAAACGCATCGTAATAGTTTACATTTTCTAACTATAACATCGTGCAAAAATATGTACAAAACGTGTTTCAGTAGAGCTTGGCTTACTCAGCTGTATAGGTTGATACACACGTACACACACATCCTCTGTAAATTGTGCAGCAGTGCTTTCCTATACGAGATGGTTCAAGTTATTGAAAATGCAATAATAAACTGGTGAATCATCTTAGCATAACGTGGATGTTTAGTTTGAAAAGCATTTCTTACGTTCATACTTAAAGTATATAAAAACCTACGAATACAGCATTTGTCAGACATAGACAACGTCTGGCAATGTCATTAACCTAGAGTGAGATTGCTAAGGCTACAGCCTTATGACTTGCATTCTGGAAGTCATGGATGAAGTCCTTTTTACTGGTCAATCTGATTGGGATTTGTTTTCGTGGTTTCTCTCATTCACAGGTAATTAACGGATTGGAGTAATCAAAAGTTTAGCTCCCAGAATAAAAGAAATAGAATATGAGGCAGTATTTTATATCACAACACTGTGAATGCCAGAGTGATTGTAGTGTACATTAACATTATTGTATGACAATGATTTTAGATGTTTGTTAGCCATAAGCATTGTTAGGAAATAAGTTTACACGGCCTCAGTGAAACTGACAATAGAAGTGGGTAACAATGAACCGATGGGGTGAGTTGTTTATCACTAAGAAGAGACAAACAAATGACGTCAGGGTATCGTGCCTTTCCTTAGAAATTGAGGGAATATCTTTCCTTGAGCATATGTGTTAGTGATTGGCTGACAAAACAGACGCTAATGTTGGCGCGATTTGGTAACCAATAGTAGCTCTATTAAAATGTTTAGGCATTTCGAGGTGAAGGAGTAGATATATATTCTCGAGCTACAAGCATGTTTCACGCAGTTCTAAGAAATCTCTCGCGAGGTACACGTCACGCAGTCTTGAAAAGTCATTCCCGAGGTACACATCACGTATTTCTATGGAATCATTCACGAGGTACACGTCGCGCAGTCTTGAAGAATCTATCGTGAAGTGCACATTATACAGTTTGGAAGAATCTCTCGCGTTGTAAAGTTAGTTACAAAATGTGAAGTACACGGCAACTAATACGACAGTAATTTCATTCGGAAATACAACAGTTTCAGTCAGGCGTGTATAAAGATTTAAGATTTGAACTATTAATTAAGTGTGATGGCAATAAAAGTGTGAAAAGAAATTCTTTTTATCAGTGTTATCTTTTAGTAACAACTCTTTTCCGTTTACACGCCCTGCTCAGAGATATTTGCTCGACTGAGTAATAATAGCTAGCCGGAGGACAAAGAACCCAAATCTTAAAATAATAAAACAATAACAGGCGCCCAGCAAATAAGATAACACGAACAGATTACCGCGACAAAAAATAGTAAGTATACAGGAAGGTGACATACCTTTTTCACTATAAGCTGAAAGGAGAAGTAAACAAAACTTAAATGTATCACTCCACCGAGCACATGGCAGCACCACGTGGAGGATAACGTGAATTAAGACCCGTGAGAGGAAATTGCTTCAGACAGAATGCTAACACAGTATATTGCGCAGCTTAGGGGTCATTAGCTTTTAAACACTATATGTCTTATTCCTATATTTTGCCTTACATCCTAAACTTCTAATAATGCTAATGCTAAAAGTAGGCAAATAAAATGTACCTGAACAGTTAGGCTTCTGTGATTAAAGGTACTGGATTAAATTGTTCTTAACTTCAGGCTTTAGAAATCATTCATTTAATGACTAATATCGATACACCACCGTTGCTTTAACCATTTATGAGTCAACAAGTTAAGTAACGATTAGCACTATAGGTTAAGACACAACAGAAAACAAACGTGACCCAAGCTATCTAAGCAACAATTCCGCATCACTTGTTGCTAAACAATGGCCAACCATATTCATTGTCGATTAAAGTGGGTACTTTTCATAGAATTTGTTAAAAGCATTTAACACAATTGTCTTCTTTCCATTTCCCTCGTTTATGTTTTCTACAGTGGCAGAAGATTCTCAGCCGGAAACCGGAAACGAACTGCAGGTCTTGCGCATAGTCTCTTAAACCCTCTGCTGTAACGCTTCATTTAGTTATAGCTAAATCTGAACAAACACATTTAGTATCATAAATTTAACTGTTACAGTAATGAGTTTTTTAAATTTGTTTCCACGAGAATAACCACAAAATGTTACGATATGAACCCAACTGTTTTCTGTAGAGGAAGAGAGGACATGCTAAGCGGAAAAGGTTGTAATTTGTCCACCAGCCAATGAGGTGCTGTCTTGTCACGTGGTTTTGTTTACTTCTCCTTTCAGCTTATAGTGAAAACGGTATAGTAACTACGACTATCTGTGTGTTACTAAATCAGTGTATCAAACTGCCGACATATAAATACCCAGAATCAACAATTAGATCATAACGATTCTCCTTTCGATGAAATAAATAGCATTTTAGAAGTTTGGAGTTTGCAACTGAGTTCAGCTAGCAGCAAGTATAGGAGGATGACTATGCAACTGAGGTCATTTGTTGAGGCAGTATTTTTAACACTTAAATTATTTCAGTCTAATTATATAATATATAATTCAATAACAGCCCGCCTTAAAGCAATATGTGTATGTAGCTATATATAAAAAGTGTATATTACAGTCATTGTAAATGTTTATATTATTGTATACATGTTCAATAATGTTATGTGAATGTATTACGTAATTTAATAATGTAGGAGCTGTGAGAATAATAGGTTAAACGTTGCTAACAATGAGGTAACCTTGAGGCAATAATGAGTTTGAGAGTTTAACAATACTATTTCTGATTCTTGGAAGCAATAATGTAATTTTTAGTGACAGTTTATAAAATAGCCAATCAACAACCAGAAAAAGCTTTAGTAAAATGAAGATGTTCTATTAGAGTAGGATTAGCCAATCAGAAACTGAAAAGGAGAAAATTTTACAGGTTTAGGCGGCTGAAATCAGTTCAGTTGCCTGCAGATAGCGTTACTAACCAGACGAAAAAGTGTCCTCCAGAAATTTAATACGTATTCGTATGAGACGAAAATAGCTTACGTGTTAAAAAGTGCAAGTAATTAATTAAAGAATCTCACAACTCTCAATATCAGTGATGTGTTATTTAAATCGTGTCAAGCATTAGTAAAAGGAGTGAAGTAAAATTATAATCTTTGTAAGCCTACATTCTTGTTGCTTCACAACCCTGTAAGAGAAACGTGTCTCTAACAATAATACTGACGCGGCCGAGGCAAACATAAATATATAATATCTAAAGAAATAGTCAAATTACAAAGTTAATATTTTTTTAAACTTGGGGCAAAGGCCACCTGAAGGTACATTTGGGGCGAAGGTTCCCGGAAACTGTTTACCATACGTGCGGTTGCAACTACTTGAATTTTGGCTCCCCAACAGTTGAACTATAATACAACTCCTTCAATACAACACCTACTTCTCATTGTATGTCATATGAATAATGTTGTGCATCAAGCAATCTATAGACAATTGGTGCATTACGGCCTAAGTTGTTTAAGCATTGCAAAATAGAAGGTAAAAGAAAAATGATAATCACTGACGACAGTGTTTCTGTTTCAAGCTCAAAACTCAATACTGAAATTCCACTACATAGGATGTAGTGTAGGTATAGGGATATATACGAAAGGATTATATTTCCTTTAAATATTAATTTTGGTTTCATAGCTAATCTGCTTCACCCACAATTTTTTTCTCTCCTTGTCCATCTACTGCTTCATAATTTCCTAACACTTCGCTACCACCGAGATTGACTGTTGCAAGCGGTACTGATCCATGCAACTCCGAAGAGACTTCGAGGGGCGTTTCATCAACCGGTGTAAAAAATATTCTTAATATCTTGTTTGCTAACATTATGTTAAAACTTGCGTTTCATCAAGTTTTTACACCGAATTGTTAACCAACTCGTTAATATCGAAGACAATGATCGAACTAGACCGCTTCTGAACGCGCTGTCTACTGATCGCAGCTCTCTGTTTCAGTAACAGACAACTAGCTACGTTCACGGACAATTGCCATGGGATTTTAGAATCGCGAAGTCAACTGAAAAATCTAGGTGCAGAGGAACTAAAGCTTCAGAGCTCGAAAGCACCATAATTACAGAGCTGGTTTGCGAAAATCGAGTGAAAAAAATTAAAGACAAAAAAGAAAAAAAAACGTCTGAATAAAAGGAGAAGGATACGTAGTGGGATGGCTCAGCGGCAACTCCTGTGGCTCTCATCCGGTAGATTGTGGGTTCGATTCGTGTGGCGGACCTTCCTGACCCATGGGTTTTTTCGGGGTTCCTCCGGATTGCTAGGCGAATGCTGGGAAATTTCATTGCATCCCTACGAATTTCCTCTCCCTCCATTTCACTTCCATTCTCATTCCACTTCATCTTCCATCTGCTTGGCTGTTTTAGGGTGGCAAGTGTGGGCGGGAGTCTCGGCGTTGCGTGGCAAGGTAGAAGGGTGTTTCTTGTAACACTTCGTCCCACGGGATGGGGGCGGGCTCCGAGTCCCGCTCCCCCCAGTGGGAGGAGGGGAGCCGGTTGTATCAGCTGCCATTCGGGGAGTTTCAGTCTAGAAAACGGTAGAGACCCTGTCCTCTTCCGTGTCGTGCCTCCTGTTCCGGCCGCCCTCTGTCTTCTCTCACCCCGTCAACGGCTTGGACACAAAAGAACTTTGTAGGTCCAGGTGCTAAATCGCCCTCCGCTCCAGTTCTGGTCCTAGTCCTAAAGGAGAAGGATGCAACCTGGGAGAAAATCCGTGAGGAATTTAATTGGAATGCACGCGTTTCTCTCAGGCCCAGTAAGCAACAACGGCAATTTTGTGATAACATAAAACTCAGTACCAAAAACACAGGTGCTAAAATCGTTTTGAATGGCTTAAAACTGGTGGTGAATTTACATTGTAACTAAAGTGGACAAAAGTGTGTCATCACTGATTGGGGATCAAGCAGGCCCCAGCGTCTCAAAGCAATTGCTACGGAAACCTTCGGAATAAGCCCATAAACGTTAGCTTTGTAAATTGCAGCACTATCACTTAACATTAAATGGATATATGCCAGTAAAATAACATCATTTTATGACAGTAGCATGAAATCTCAAGAGTAATTAACACTTTTAGCATAGGAGAAAGAGGCATGTTTCTGTTTGTTATAAACTCTCGAATTTCTCTACAACCCTCCTCACGACCGCTTTAGATAATGTGTATCCCTTTGAAATTCCTACTCTTACAGGTTTTTACTTTCTCTACTACGTATAGTAAGTAGGGGGAAGTATTGCATTCCACCCAAAAATTCGGAAATACATGTTTTGAGACCCCCTGAATCCAAAAAAGCATGTTTGGAAACATGTCCGTGTGTGTGTGTCTGTGAACAGCATAACTCAGAAACGAACAGTCGGATAAACACCAAACTTGGTATTTAGGTTCACTATCTTCCAGAGATGCGACACGAAGGTTTTCAAGAAAATCCTCCACACCAGATTACCCTTTACATGGAACATTTTTCGCAAATTTTAATTTTCTCAGAAATGGCTAACGATTTTGATTAAAGTATCATATATTTTAGATACTTTCATGTCAAATAAAATGTATATCTCGAATTTTCTGGGAATGTCTCAAAAAGTATTCTTCATTGTGAACGACTTTTGCATAACTGGTAAACCTTAAGAGATAGACAAATTTTACTGCACAAAAAATGTAGATCGCGTTAAAATACACAATTTGTCATATACATTTTTTGTTGTTGAGTGAACCATTTTCGAAATATTGTTTGTTATTCCCTTAAATTTTCCAATAGTTATACTTTTTCTCAAATTCGTCATTCATTTTTTTATGTCCTGTACATGCAAAGAGAATGGAATGCGCCACATAGCAACCAGCTCTTAAAAGATTTGACTATCGCTTAAAACCTACCATATTCCGCTTGCATCTACAAGAAAATTAGCAGTAAGATTAACATCTTGATTAACATAAAGCATATGGAGAATAAGCGTTTGTAAAAATAGTTTGTACAAGAGTAGAGAAAGTCATGTGAGTGTAACACATCAGATTTTTAAAATTTGTGACACGTGACTGTTCTTCGGTTAAGGATAGCATTAAAAAGTTACAGAAACTCGGCGTCAACAGCTTGATTTGCGGCAGCCATTTTGCAAGTTTTAACATTTGTTAAACGCCTTAACATAGGTGTACCACGAAGTTCACTTAGCACTAGTTTAACTTATTGTTACAGCTAGCAGTGTTCATGAAACAGAATTTATGTTGACTTCAGTGTTAAGTCAGTTTAACGTTGTATTAAAATTTAAAATGTGTTGGCGAAACCGACCGCAAGCGTTAGAATAAATCAGTTGAAGGAAGTAGGTCAAATACATTTTGGAGTTCTGATGGCGCTATCTGAGAAGTTGCAACACAAAAACCCCGAGTTAAAGGAGTCGTATGTCGCACGCGTGACTGCACAAATGCTTGAAAACAAATTGTATCAACATGTGGAAGAGACGGGACTTGTAAACTTGTAGTCATTTAACCCCAGAGAGTTGCTCAGCAAAGACAAAATCATAACGACAATCACGAACTCAATCATCTGTGCACGTCACAGCTCCAGACGGCAAGGGAGCACTTGAAACAAGGTCAACGAGTTGTGAGGTCATGAGATTACATAAACAACACTTTGCTTAGAGTAGCCTACTTCGTTAAATCTCCAAACTGAAATAAAATAAACACAGCAGTTTTATTCTTCATAGACTTTCCACATCCACTTCCAAAAATCCTTTAATTCTTCTAGGATGCAGTTCGATATTGTTGCCTACCAAAGCAAGCTGAGGAACACTGAAAGGAGGGAGAGGGGTATACACAAAGGAGCGCCTAAGTTAGGGCGAGTAGTCAAGAGTAGAGATTTTTTCCTTGTCAATATTTCTCGCTTCATTCTTTGCCTATGTGAAGCTGAAATGTTATAAATTAATTCAAACTGTTGACAGTAGAAGAATCTCGGAGAAATGAGTCGATAAAGCTCTTGGGCCATGAAGGAGCTCTGACGTCACAAGTTGCTGATTTAGCTGCCCCAGACTTAGCATTCTTCTTGTTCTTCTTCATTTCGATGCCATTTGAAGTAGTGACACCTCTGTGCCACTGTTGAGCATGAAGATTTCGGCGTACCTCTCGGATGATGGATTTACCAGACTCTGTGCCGACATTTCGTAATCTAGTTTTATTTATTTTGTGTTTTATGTTTTGCTACGTGAAACAAGTGTTTGTGATGTTAAGTTTAAGCTTGTTTACAGTTTTGATTCTAAATTTTAGGACCGCCATATCCATGCGCCATGCCTTTCATTTAACTCCAGCCTGCTACGGCTCCACTACCGTTGTTTGTGTTAAGGGTACACACATTAAAATTGAGCGAAATCCTTCAAAAAGCTCATTTTTCGTTAGTAGGTGTATTAAGAATGAATCATCTAGTTTTATAAGCTGAATTTGGTGTCTGTTACTTATGATTAGAAATAGTTCTACATGAGTTTTTAAGTGTGCCTTCGCACAAGGTCAGATAGCTCTTCAGAATTTCAAAGCTATTTCTCTCGCTTTCTGTTCTACATTTTGAAACTTGTTTTTCTAACCCAAGAGGAAGTGGATTGAATGTAGGAATATTGGCAGATTTGTACTTAAAAATATATTACATAATTAATTAACAAGCCGAATTTCTTTCATTTAATAAACTTGCATTCAATAACATACATAGCTACCTTTTTAGAAACCTTTATTCTTTCACAGTTCTTTACATTTTTAACGGCTTCAATACATTAAATTAAATTATAATAATTACGTACTTGCTTCCTGCTCTCACATTTACCGATATCTTTGAAATCTAAACCCCAATAAATGTACAGTTCGGACGATCAACCTTTCCCCGGTGAATAATTACAAAAGAGAATTTTGAATAAGTTAAGCCAAAAAAAAAAAAAGAATTTAGAAATACCGTCCGGAATGCCTTCTGTCTAAACGCTGTCCTGCTGTTTCCCTCGTGACCTCTCTCGCCGTCGAAGAAAGACTATTTAGCCTTGTGGACTGCACGTTGAGGAGAGCTGCAACTAATCCGGGGCCTGCGCAGTCGACGATCACCATCGCCTGACGTAGTACACAGCTCAAATTAACTGCGCGCTTTCTTCTTGTTGTTATCTCCTTGACAAACCACTATCATAGTCGTTTCACTTCTGTTCCCGTAAATGTCAATCTTCCTTTAGTGGAACCCGTCATCGCCTATATTAGGTTTCTCCAGGAGGGTCAATTTGGCACAATTTTTATGCGTTCAGAATGTTCCACATAATGCAATTTTTGTTCTATTTCTTTCATATTTTGTAGAGAATCACCCAAAACAAGAAGCATAAAATGTTGCGAGTGATTTTTATTTATCGATTATCGCTGGACGTTAGAATATCCAATTAACTC
This sequence comes from Deroplatys truncata, assembly GCA_030765065.1. Taxonomy (NCBI): domain Eukaryota; kingdom Metazoa; phylum Arthropoda; class Insecta; order Mantodea; family Mantidae; genus Deroplatys; species Deroplatys truncata. The sequence goes on along the minus strand of CM060979.1, from coordinate 57,479,818 downwards.
ACTAAACATAGTGTTCTTTCTCAATATGTTGTTTCAACAAGTTTGTTTGTCATCAGATAATTTTGTTCTCAAAAACTAAAATGTTAGTAAAATATGTTTCCAATATCTATTTATAAATATATGTTAGAGTATGCATTTACAATACTAAAATGTTAATTTTTTCATTGTATTGGCCATTGTTATTAACTATTAAAATAATTAATTAAACAACTACCAGAGATATTGATATGAAAGTCTTTAAGTGCTGATGATTTAGTGTGTTACGATATAAGATTAAAAAACAATGTTAATGTAGAATTTAAAATGTCAACTATGTGTACGCTTAACTGAGGAGTTTGTTCTCTTCCTCTCTCTCTCTACCCTTTCCTCTCACTTTCTTTTCTTCCCGCTACCATCCTTAACACCTCTGTGCAACAAGCATGCCAAGTCATTTTGAAAACCGGTAATGAAACTGTTTTGTTTTTTCTAGAATATTAATAAAAATTAAGACAAATTTGTGGATATGATTCCTTACCTTCCAACTCATGAATTTAAAAATGTATATAGTCTATAATGGAGAAAAATAGTCTTTTCACTTGTTAATTGCCTATAAATAGAGGTTGAGTAGCTTCTGGTGTTATGCGCACACCCATTTTAGTGTGTACTTGTCTATGAGCCTTAGTACAGCATAGAGAGGAAATGCAGCAAACCTTACTAACATAAGGGCTCATAATAATCCCATGAAGGACCTTGATCTACCAATCCGGCTGCCGACCTCACGCCCACGTACGCACTTCAGAGGTGGGAGAACATCCAACCGATACCGGGAGGTGATGCGGCTGAAATCATGCATTCCCCAATCAGAATGTTGGCTCCCTGGCCGGGATCGCTGCCTATCGCAGCTTCTCACTTTCCTCGCGATGCTGAGTGGGCACCGGTCCTATACCTGGCACTTAAAATCCGCATCCCCAAGGTTGGGATCGAACCCGGGTGCATTCCGTGGCGAGAACCAGAGCTCCACTCTACCCCACAGCGCAACGGAGCAGGACAAAATGGTTTTCAAAATGGTTTACCATTAAGAAAGTTCACTATATATGTCTGTAAAATTAAAATAAAGGCTACTTATGAGGTTTTGCTACTGACGTGAGTGCACACATTTGCATACTGCGATAAAAGCAGGATCTAACTTATTTTTGTTTGTCTTCTGTTAGCTACATATTTCTTTATTACTCGGCGGTTACATCATGACAATCTATGTTTATTGCTTGGAATAAAATATACGCTACCTTCGTTTCTATACGCTTTCTCTTCGGTGCAACAACGAAAACTCAGATATCTTGTAAATCCTCTTTAGTCTTTTGTCATTTAGATGTGAGTAATCTACACGTTTTAGATATTTTGGAGCATTTATAACACAAACTCTTTCAAAATAATCCGTGAATTTCAGCATAATGACGTAACAAATGTACGAGGTTGGATATTACATTATGAATATTCGTATAATTTGGTTATCACGAGAATGCATTTCAAACAAATTTCTGTTTTCAGACTTTAAACCCATTTTGTCGTAATTAAACATGGCATATATTATTTGGCTCTTGTAAGTGGCAATGGTCCTATCAAGTTTTGTGTGGCAGTGATCCCCCTGGGTCAGTAGTTCTGTGAACCTATGGTACAATTAACCTGTTATCTAACCGAGCAAGGTGGAGCCGGTAACGCGTGCGACTCGTATTCGGGAGGTCCTGGGTTCTATTTCCGGCGACCGCTCATTCTGACCCATGAGTTTTTTTGGGGGTTTCCCGGGTTGTCAGGCGAATGCTGGAGTAGTTTCTTTCAGCCCCCAATTTCCTGTCCCTCCATTTCGCTCCTTCCCTCATTTCATTCATCCTTCGCCCTGTTAGATCTGTTACAGAGTTGGAAGTGTCGGCTATGGTGTTTCGGTGCGACGTGGCAGGGAAAAGTATTATCTCTGTAGAACTTTATCCGTCCGTCGGCCTTCGGCTAGTTGCCGGGGTAAACGGACCGCCCCTTTGGAGCTGGATGATAGATCCTCTGTGTGGGGCGGGAGTACCCAGTCTGCCTGTCCCTACTGTCAGGGCGTCTCAATCTGGAAACATTAGGGACCCTGTCATTGCTGTGCCATCACTGGTTCCGGCCGCCCGGTGTCTCCGCTCACCTCTTCCTCCCTCCCGGCGGCGCCCCTTATGGGGGCATAAGTACAATATCTTCACTGTAGCAGTGCCGAGTCCCTTCCGATCATGGGTATAAAAAAACCCTCCTATCTACCTCAGGTATCATGGAGCTACTGAAGCTACATACTCGTACTTATTACCTCTGCAGTTTTTCTTTTGTTTGGAAGATTTAGTTCTCCCTGCGGTAGAATTTCGAGGATCCGAGATGAATAAATGTGAAGCCGGAATTATAAAGGCAATAATTATCATAATATTCTGAGAAGGATAGTGATATAAAATAAGTAATAATATATTTAAAATCAGTGTATGTATAAAAAGGAGAAGCATTGTGAAAATTGTTTACTGTAAAAGCGACAGAAAGACCAGACAGGCACAGTTTTGTTAATTAGGGACCAGCCTCAGGTAGAAAGGGTAAATACCATTGAAGCAAGTTTTTCCTGGTAACAGCCGAGGACAGCTGCACTTAGCCTGGTGAAGGTCATTCTAGGCTTCAGGACGCCGAGTTGTGACGAGCGTTTGAGGGGGAGAGTAGGGGAAGTAGTAGCTTGTTTTTCTTTGTGCAGCGTGGGTAAAGTCTGTCTGTCCTGAGCAATTGGTGAGAGCAGGACGACATTCTCGTCGAGTTGTGAACATTGGCGGCGAACATGCAAGAGGGTAGAACATTCAGCTGTAGTTAATAATCTTCGTTCTTGGTAAAGACACATTAGCATCGTATGCATTTAAAGGTGATCGGCAAACCTTAAGTTTTATTTTAAATGGTGAAAATAAAAGTGTTCCAAGAAAGAGTTCGTGTTTCTCTGTACACATCCACGCATACCCATTGATTAAGATCTCATGCTCGAGCACCCGTGGCAAAGTATAAAAAAAAACAACTAGGAGGAGAAACGCAGCAATCGTGAGGCAAAGGTATTGCTTCATTGTTGGAGGACGTAGCGTGGCTGCGTCAAATGTTTCCTCACATCAGTCGGTCAGTCAGGAAGCGCAATTTCGTTCGACAGAGAATAGGCTAGCAGAATCGCTCTCCGAATGACATACGCAGGCGTTGTAAACTGTTTCATTACTGCTGTAAGCCTCAGAATTGTGCAATCGTTTGCACCAACAACGCAAGGAGGCATAGAGTAAATAGCACCGTGTTGAGTCACATTTGGAGAAAATGCTTTTTTTCTTCCATTTTATCTGCATCTTCATCCGTCCCATATATTCGTGTAAAGTAGTTAATTGATTGCCCCAAGCTGTACTTAATTGGTCTAGAAAATGTGTGGCCTATATGAACATATCGCTGAAAATGAAGTTGGCAATAAGACTTAGGATTATCTCAGCTAGACATCATCCTTTAGGCAGACGAATGAAACCAAGAGTGGACTGGCTCAACAACAACCTTGAAGAAAAAAAAATCTGATGTGTTACATGACTTTCTCTACTCTTATACAAACTATTTTTACAAACGCTTATTCTCCAACTACTTCATTTTAATCGAGATAAACATTTGCAGACTCTATCTTATTGCTAATTTTCTTGTAGATGTAAGGGAAAAATATATTTACAAGAGCAATATAGAAAAACAGTAGCCTTTAAGCACATACATATCTCTTAATAGCTGGTTACTAGGTGCAGCGCCATTCCCTTTGCCACAGATTAATACTCTTTGCATATCCAAGACAAAAAAATCTGATGTGTTACACTCACATGACTTTCCCTACTCTTGTACAAACTATTTATACATACGCTTATTCTCCATCTACTTCATGTTAATCGAGATAAACATTTGCAGACTCTATCTTATTGCTAATTTTCTTGTAGATGTAAGGGGAAAATATATTTACCACGGCTATGTAGAAAAACAGTAGCCTTTAAGCACATAGATATCTCTTAATAGCTGGTTGCTAGGTGCAGCACCATTCCCTTTGCCACAGATTATAACTCTTTGCATATCCAAGACAAAAAAATGAATAACGAATTCCCACTTTAGAAAATAAGTATTGAAAAATTTAAGGGAATAACAAGCAATATCTCGAAAATGGTTCACTCAACAAAAAAAATGTATATGACATAAATTGTGTATTTTAACGCGCTCTACATTTTTTGTGTAGTAAAAGTTTGTCTATCTCTTATGGTTTACCAGTTATGCAAAAGTAGTTCACAATAAAGAATACTTTTGGAGACATTGCCAGGAAATTCAAGATATACATTTTAGTTGTCATAAAAATATCTTAAACATATGATATTTTCATCAAAATGGTTAGAGCCATTTTTGAGAAAATTAAAATTTTTGAAAAATCTTCCATGTTAAGGGTACTCTGGGGTGGAGGGATTTTCTTGAAAACCTTCGTGTCGCATCCTTGGAAGATACTGAACCCAAATACCAAGTTTGGTGTTTATCCAACTGTTCGTTTCTGAGTTATGCTGTTCACAGACACACGCACAGACAGACACACACACAGACAGACACACAGGCACACACACGGACATGTTTCCAAAAATGCTTTTTTTGGATTCAGGGGGTCTCAAAACATGTATTTCCGGTGAAATCTCGGTATCGAAATTTTTGGTGGAATACAATACTTCCCCTACTTACTATATGTAGTAGAGAAAATAAAAATGAATAACGAATTCCCATTTTAGAAAACAAGTATTGAAAAATTTAAGGGAATAACAAGCAATATCTCGAAAATGGTTCACTCAACGAAAAAAATGTATATGACATAAATTGTGTATTTTAACGCGATCTACATTTTTTGTGTAGTAAAATTTTGTCTATCTCTTATGGTTTACCAGTTATGCAAAAGTCGTTCACAATGGAAAATACTTTTGGAGACAGTCCCAGAAAATTCAAGATATAGATTTTATTTGTCATGAAAATATCTTAAACATATGATATTTTAATCAAAATCGTTAGAGCCATTTTTGAGAAAATTAAAATTTTCGAAAAATGTTCTATGTAAAGGGTAATCTGTGGTGGGGGATTTTCTTGAAAACCTTCGTGTCGCATCTCTGGAAGATACTGAACCTAAATACCAAGTTTGGTGTTTATCCGAGTAATCGTTTCTGAGTTATTCTGTTCACAGACAGACACACAGACACACACAGACAGACACACAGACACACACAGACAGACAGACACAGACACATACACGAACATGTTTCCAAAAATGCTTTTTTTGGATTCAGGGTGTCTCAAAACATGTATTTCCGGTGTAATCTCGGTATCGAATTTTTGGGTGGAATATAATACTTCTTCTTACTCTACGTAGTAGAGAAAGTAATAAGTGTATTTCCACTGTAGTGTCTCAGAAGGCTTTTTGATTTAAAACATATTTAAGGCAAAAAGGTTTTGATTTTTCCGAATGACAAAGACTGTAATTTACGCTTAGAGTAACATGACCAAGCAGCAGGCATTTATGTCTTACTTTTAAACCAATCAGTTATAGTCTTCCCATTGCGATGTAACGACTTTATAGTAACTACAGCAACACTTCTGTTCCTTTTCGTTAGCTGATGAAAACTGATTAAAGGTATTTCTTTAAAATGTGTTTCGTAATATCTAATTTAAGAAAGTATAACATGCTTGAATTCTTTGCACGATTGTGTGTCTTCATTACACTATGTTTTGAATTTATGTAGAGTAAAAGTAGTAGTTGTATATTAATTATAGTGGGGAATATTTTGGGTCATAGTAACAGTAACGTGTAATAAAAGATTCTTCGATCAACGAGTTTAAAGTAAAAATAACTCAGACTTGTTTTAGGGAAATTTTTGAGTAATTCGGAATTATATAGTAGAGGAATAAAAATGGAAGGAGTTTTCATAAAACCTGCTGATTTATAACGATTGTTTAGCTTTTGTGATAATAAATGTAAAATGAATTTAAACTTCCAAACATTTTATTTTCTTTCTTTAAGCGGCGAGTTGTTTGTTTTTAATACCATTTTCCGTAATATTTTCTTTTGAAAACCCTTAAAAAATACTAAAAAACTTGGGTATTTTAAGATTCTTATTTTTACTTTCTTTGTCACAAAACTTATTCATTTCATCCAAAAATGTGATATCGGTATTGATATTTCACAAGGGATACGAATATTTCTTTTTTATTTGCTAATGGGACTACGTAAAATACTTAAGAAACGTTTCTTTGTTTTCCTATGAATCCATAGCTCTCATTCTTGGCTGTGGGCTTCGCTTCTCTCGTCTGTCCATTTTGTTCCAGATTTTTCTTTTGTTTGTCCTCTTGGTCAACTTGCTACTAATGCACTTCGATTCTAAAGATATTTCTGTTTAGGATATATTTTGCGTATTTCCGACCAATTTCAAGTCATTTTTACTTTCTCTATTACGTACAGAGTAGATAGAGAAGGCATTTCATTTCATCCAAAAATTCGATACCGAGATTTCACCGGAAATATATGTTTTGGGCCCCCTTGAATCCAACAAAACTATTTTTAGAAAAAGGTGTGTTTGTGTGTCCGTCTGTCTGTCCGGCTGTGTGTGTGTCTGTGAACAGCATAATTCAAAAGCGAAAATTTGCATGAATACCAAACTTAGTATTTAGGTTCAGTACCTTCAAAGGTGCGACACAAAAATTTTCAAGAAAACCCCCACCCCAAACTACACTTTACATGACACATTTTTCGAAATTTTTTATTTTCCAAAAATGGCTCTAACAATTTTGATTAAAATATCATAAATTAAAGATAATTGCATGACAAATAAAATGTATATTTAAAATTTATCTGGGCACAACCTTTGAAGTCCTCTTTAATCGGAAGGAATTATGTATAATCAGGCGGCGCCGTGGCCGAGTGGTTAGACCGCTCGCCTCCCACCGAGGCGACCCGGGTTCAATCCCAGGGATCTGCATGTGGGATTTGTGGTGGACGAAGCGGCGTCTGGGCGGGTTTTCTCCGGGTTCTCCGGTTTCCCCCGCCATTCATTCCACCAACTGCTCCATCATCACCTTTCCTTTCATCCATTTCACCAACATTTCGTTTCATCTACTTCCTTCATCCCATACCAGGCATCGGGCTGATCACCCATCCTGGATGCTCTGTCTGATCCACGAGTGTCTGCTCCTCGACGGGCCTCTGACCCCAGGCACCCGCTTGTAAGTCCTGGGGGTGTAAGTCCTACATAAGAGGAGGGTAAACAGATAATGAATGAATGAATTATGTATAATCTTGTATAACTGGTAAACTTAAAGCGATTGACTAAAACGCAGCACACAAAAAATGTAGATCTCTTTAAAACACATAATTTATTTCAAATAACTTTTTTCTTGTACTTTCAGCTATTTCCGGGATATTCGTTATTAATGGTTTGTTCAGTACTTTTGTCATTCTATTTAAGTACCACCGATTTTCAGTTGTTTCTCGGGATTGCATGGAGAGAGTATGGAATTTTAAGGCCAGCATATAGCGTCCAGTTCTTAAACATTTGGCTATCCTGTTCTCTTTGTATCCTAACGAAATGTGTAATGTAGCTGTTTCTGCAAAGGTTCTAGTTCTGGTTTAAAAGGAAGTATATATTAAAATAAGCTTTCGTAAGAATAATTTGTATACCCACTAATGAAACGAGAGAAAGTTATGTGAATGTAACACATCCGATTTTTTTACTTCGCCAAACCACTTCATAGTATTGTGCTTTGCTGTTGTTTTCGTAGAATTCCATTATTTTTGTGAGCCTTTTTGGGTTCATTTGTTTAATAAGTCCACAACATTTTAACCTTAGTTGTCTGTCACTGTGAATGTCTGTATGTATACTTTTATTTCCTTTTTGTTTCCCGAGTCTGTATTGTTCACTTATGACTTGTGGACCTAAAATTTTTCTTACAATTTTGCATTCTTTTTTCACAATATTTTCGATATCTGCCTTTCTGTTCAAAATTAATGTTTCTGCTTTGTAGAGGCACTTTAGTTTAATAACAGCTTTATAAAGTCTTAATTTTTGATGCTTAGACATGCACTTTTTGATGAAGATGTTTTCAGTAAACCGATATGTTGATTGCATTTTTTGCATGTATTTTTATTAGCTTTAGTTTCGATTCCATTTTCCTGAATTATTTCACCAAGGTAGTTAAACTGTTTATTTTTTTCATTTTTTGTGTTGATGTATTTTAGTACTTCTTTAGTCCACCAAATAGTTTTTTCGGAGGATATCTGCATACCTATTTTCTCTGTAACTTCTTTTAATAGTTTAATCTGATTTTGAGGTGTGAACGATGTCACGAGTGAGAATCATCCGCAAATGTTAGGCAATCCATGAGTCGTATTCCAAAACTAAGGTCCGTTTGATCATAATAACATCGCTCATGAGACAAGGTTTTATTCAGGCACATTTATACATATATACACATTTTACTTTTCCACATAATCGCCGTTCACATCTATAAATACTTGCGGTAACAGTGCATCAGCTTCTTTAACCCCTCGGCATAGAAGTCTGCTGCCTGGACTTGAACCAGTTGGTTACGCTCGTCTTGAGTTTATCGTCGGTTTGAAATCGTTGTCCACCCAGCAACCGTTTCAAATGCAAGAAGAAGAAATACTCGCTTGGTGCCAGGTCGGGACTGTACGGAGGTTGGTCAAAGAGTTCCCAACGAAACTCTTGGATCCTCTCTTTGGTTTTGGTAGCGGTGTGCGGGCATGCGTTGTCGTGCAGGAGAATGATGTCAGACGACAGTTTCCCGCGGCGTCGATTTTGGATCGTACGTCTCAGTTTGGTAAGCGTTGCACAGTACACGTCAGCTGTAACTGTCGTGCACTATGCTTCGTTGCTCTTTGTGCTGACCGGTGATCAGTTTTGGCACCCACCTCGCACAAAGTTTCCAATATCCAAGCTGTTCAGTGACAATCCTGTAAAGTGAGGTTCGAGCAACATTTGGGAATTCATCAGCCAGACCACTAATCACTTCGAAATTTTAGGTTTACACGGTCGTCGGTCCGAATACTGGGCATACCACTCCGCTGTTCATCATGCACATTTGTACGGCCATTTCGAAATTCTCGACACCAGTGTCGAACCTGTTTGTCACTCATTATGTCCGATCCATACACGAGGCATAACTCACGATGGATGACCGCAGCTGACGATCCTTTTGCCAGCAATAAACTAATCACACCGCGCACACCACCATTGATGCGGCCATTGCGATCTGCCCTCACCGACTGGCAAACGCCTACTGCGTCACACTGCGGTAGGTTCCTCAGGAGTCGTAGACAGCGCTGCAGACATGAAACGTCATTCACGTCTATTATCCGTTAAATATTATTCACTGGACCGTAGACCGTAGTCAGAGAAAGATTAAATATACGAGGCATATAGTTTTGAAATATGCCTCGTATATTTAATCTTTCTCTGCCTTATATAATCGGTTGATTAATGTTGACACTTGTTTTCTGTTTACGCCATTGTTGTATTACTTTTTCAAGAGCATAATTGAAAATTGGTGGGGAAAGTCCATCTCACATAATATTATTATTATAGGCTACTGTTTCATTACGAATAATTCGCAAAATAGATACAAGAGTTAGTAATTTTAATGGCTAATCAAAGTCGCAGATTGTAACGCATCCGTTTTCTTGTCCAAACCCGTAATCCTTAATACTGTTTATACTCTAAATAATCTTCCCTTTATAATATTGCGTCTTCCTCCGTGGTATAGTGGTTACCATGTTAGCCACTAGTTTCCGAGGTCGCGGGCTCAAACCTGGCGAAGGGCGATGGATTTTTTTCGGGCGTTAAAATTCTTAGCATAGCTTCCTTCGGAAGAGAAATGCAGCCGGTGGTCCCATGTCGTAGATTTACGGCACGTAAAAGCCTGCTAGAGGCCTTTGAGCAAAATTACCGGTCTTTCACGCCCAATATAGAAGGGACTCTAAGGACCATAGTAGTTAAAGAGCGTCCATAAATACAACTCAGTTTAATTTTTATAATATTGCTTCCATTCTGTATATACGAATAGTATTAAAAAAGTAGGATTTAAGTATTTCAGTGGTTTATTTTTCAAAAGTAAATCTAATTACATTTTCTCATATTATAGTGTGCACATCAAAGTAATTTTGATATTTTATGTATTAAATTTTTAAACTATGGAAGTTTTATCAGATTCCTAATTCATATCTGAAATTAATAACTTTGAAACAAGCTGGGCTATGGAAGTGGAATTTTGTGACTTTAGTGCTTTGAGCAAAGCACACAATAGTTGTAATTTTAGCTAATTAGGTTACGTTTTGTAAAAATGGTAAAATGCGACTATAGAGTCTGTTTATAATTTTAATTTCGAGTAGAAAAATATCTTTATATTGTCCCGAAGATTCCAAAACTATGTCGCGGTTACTTCGTGTTATCTTATTTGCTGAGCGCCTGTTATTGTTTTACTATTTTTAATTTTGAGTTCCTTGTCCTCCGGCTAGCTATTATTACTATTCAGTCGAGCATATCTCTTGAACAGGGTATGTAAACGGAAAGGATTTATTACTTAAATATAACACTTATAAAAGAATTTGACACATATTGACTCTTGATACACGCCAGACTGAAACTGTTATATTTTCTAATATCACTATAATCACTTATTTGCTGCACATTATTAATTCGCGTATTTCACATTTATAACTAACTTTACAACGCAAGAGATTTTGTAGAATTGCGCGACGTATAACGCGTGAAAGATTCTCTTAAACTGTGCGACGTATAACCTTTGTATGATTCTGTTGGACTGAACGACGTATTACCCGCGAATCCTTCTGTTGGACAGAACTAAACCTGTCTCTGGCACGGAATTTATACTCCCTCACCCGATATGCCTAAAGATTATAACCGAGCTGCTATTGGTTAATAAAACGCGCCAACATTAGCGTCTATATTTATATCCAATCAAAACTACGAACACACATGCTCTAGGGAAGAAATTCCCTCCATTTCTAAAGAAACGCGCGCTACTCTGACGTCATTTACTTGTCTCTAATAATTGATAAACAACTCACTGCCTCGCTACATTGTTGCCCGCTCTTACTGTCAGTTTCAGTGAGGCCGTGTAAACGTATTTCCTAACAATGCTTATAATTAACAAACATCTCAAATCAATGTCATACAATAATGCTTATTTACACTACAATCACTCTGGCATTTACATTGTGATATAAAATACTGCCACAACTATGAAAGATACAAAAAAAGTCAAGCCATTATTTATAAATCAGCTCATTTAACCGCGTACATCATATCGCACGATGAATGATAAATGGGTGAAATTATGTTAAATGATCCGACATTAATCTTTTCACTGTAAGGAAAAACCCGTAAAAATCTTGTTCGGCTAACTCACTCTAACAGAGATTCGAACTCGGAACCTGTTGAATGTGAGGCAGATACTACGGAGATGGACACTATAATTTACCTCACTATTTTAGAAACTCATTTTAAGGCTAAAAATACTAAAAAGTGAAATAAAAACAACAATTCAAGTAGTTACCTTTACAATTCGCTGCAGCGCAAGATTTTTCACATTTCTAAGCTCCGTATCAAGGAGTTACATAATCCTTAATCAAGTTTTATGTAATGGTATGGGCTATTTTTAAATACTATATATTTATTGAAAATTATGAGAGATTTATAAGTAAATTAAGACTAGGTAGATTAAATACCGAATTACAGTTAAACAGTTTCCTTGAAGATTCTACTCTAAGAATGGGTCTTTCTTTATGTTGTATAATACATTAAATGGATATTTTCTATTGCTCAATTTGTCATCTGTTTACAGGTAAGAGGATCTACTTATCACAAAATGACAAGCTTTAAACAATTCGCATCTTTGTACCTGGAAATGCATTGACACTGGTGTATATGGTGAGCATAATATTGAGACTTTATTTGTTATTTAATTCTTAAAACCTACAAAATTGTTATATGTTTCTGGTTTATAATTTTATTATAAATAGTTTTGGAATTAATTGTATGATAAAGAAAAGAATAATTGTTTTAGAATAGCATAATTTAACTTATTTATTTGTATTTAATTTAATGTGCATTTCTGTTTTATGCTCATGTGTTGTATGCAACGTTTATATGATATTATTAAACGTCGCTTAAAAAGATGCACTGTCACATTAGTTAATATCAGTAATTAAGCACCTATAACCTAGTAAGAAATGACAGAAATAGCTTCGTGTCTGTTCCTGGCATAAATACCGGACACAATACGAAATAGTCTTTGAAAATTGTATACGTAGGTTAATTTCAGAACATTCGAGAAAACGCTGGATCAATGCGTAGAACATCTTATAAGGAGAAAACAAAAGGTCATCCTTAGATATCTACCAATGAAGTCCAGGTAAATAACTATTGTTGAAGCTTTGGAAAAGCAGACATCTTGTGGATTCGGTATCTTTTGTTACTTGTGTTACCGTCATAGGAGGTATACTAGCACTCTAGCAAGTTTGTCAAATATAAAATGATATACAAGTTTAAAATATTATATGATGCGTTAAACGCACAAGGAAAGATTACATTGAATATAAGATAGCTCTGTATTACATACAAGGTCGTCCTGAAAAGGATTGGCGGCGAATATGGAAAATACATGCTCATAATAGTTACTAACAAATCTGAGTTATTTAACTCAACACTCGTTCCTTCCGATACCACGCCCTGCAGATGTAGAAGAAGCGATCGCTCCCCATTTATACATAACCATATTGGCAATAAATCACTATTTTCTATTTTTTAGTCTTACCGTTTGCCTACATGAAGGCTCAAAATAAAATTAAATGGGTATGTACATATGAACCCAAACTTCAAATACACAAATTCGCATACAGTATACTACGAGACTCTATTAAACGTTACATATGTTTCTGATTTTCAGTACACATAAGACAGATATACAGCTGTTTCAAAATAATATTCATTCCACTAATGTGAAAAAACGATTGCTTTTACAGAAAATTTACGAAAATATGTTTTGAGTTATGTGAGACATGGCACTTTAAGATATTTTGGTATCCTAATGCTTACGCAAGCCTTCAACACAAGGTGAATGAATTGACAGGCCCTGTAGCTTTGGGAGATATCACTCCGCGGCGTTATTTGTATCACCTGTTCCAAGACAACCACGACAGTAAAATTTTGCAGCTTTCGAATATTTCCCATGGGGTGCTACCAAACGTATGGTGTACAAGAACCCTATAACCTCAGCGCAGGGCTTTAGTGCAGGATTTCAAGCAGCACACACATGCAGGTCTTTGAACTTGTGCGCCAATCTCTGCAATGCCCATGGAGGCTGTTGCAGTGTTGGAAAAAAATGATTTGAGCGCACTCTGAGAGTAGCACCTATTCTATCTACACTTAGATTTCAAGCGGGGTTCACACGGATCCATCTTGAAGCCGAAATTATAAAGTCAATAATTATCATAATAATCTGGGAAGGATAGCGAAATAAAATAAATAATAGAATATTTAAAATCAGTGCATGTATTAAAAGGAGAAGCATTGGGAAAGTTGTTGACTGTTAAAAGCGACAGAAAGACCAGACAGGCACAGTTTAGCTAATTAGGGACCAGCCCCAGGTATAAAGGGTAAATCCGCTGAAGCCAGTTTCTCTTGGAATTAATGGGTGCAGTTGCACTGGCCGGGATGTGAAGGTCACTAGAAGCTTCATGACGCCGAGTTTTTGGTGCAAATTTTAAGGGGAGAGAGGGGAAGTTAAGAGGTTTTTTCTTTGTATCGCGCGTGTGGTGAGGACATTCTCGCTGGGACGCTCGTGTGGTGAGGAACAACGGTCTCGTCGAGGTCCAAAGACTGGGTGCGAACTTGCAAGAGGGTCGAACGATCAGATGTAATTGATAATCTTTGGTCTTGGGAAAGACACAGTAACGTCGTAAGAATTTAAAAGTGATCGGCAAATCTTAAGTCTTATTTTAATGGTGAATAAAAGTGTTCCAAGAAAGCGTTCGTGTTTATATGTACATACACTCACGCATACCCAGTGATTAAGATCTCATGCTCGAGAGCCGTGGCAAAGTATAAAAAAAAACAACTAGGAGGAGAAACGCAGCAATCGTGAGGCAAAGGTATTGCTTCATTGTTGGAGGACGTAGCGTGGCTGCGTCAATCTCCAAGCATTCCAAGGGTGGCAAAATTTATATCCATTGTATTTCTTATCGTCTGTCGAGCGCATAAATAGGAGAATTCTTACAACACCTCTTTTTGTATCATCTATATTAAATACGTGTTCGTTGTAATTAAAAGTCAGTATAATTTTCGCTTCTTTGGGATACTAATGGTTATTGTTTATAACTTTATTAGCATTTTCGGTTTCAGAAAAGAAGGTGTATGAAAACGAAAGAAAATGTTGGTACGTTTTACAAGAAGCCGGCTTCTTGTTGCAACACCAGAAAGGAATTAACTATTTAATTATAGAAAAGGACGGAGGATTCAATACTTGTATATGTCCTTTTAAAATCCACTCAAAATTTAACGCATAATAAATATAATAGAACAAAATCAATCATACAGTTGCGCTGCACATTTAATGAAATTTATTTTCATTTGTTGCATTTTCTTATCGTGCAATGTGGCAGTTTGTGCTCTGGCCAGTTCAAACGGTGTTTGATTCCTAGAAAAGTTTATTCTGTCAGGGTTCAAGGCAATGGCAAATCTTACGCATCATCACCTAGCTTAGAATCTACCTTTGGGTGTGTGATCGGCAGCCATGACCTAACATAAGTGGTGGAACCTGGCTTAATATTAAATACCGATTTCTATGCTGGTAACTATTTCAAATAAAAATACTGGAATGCAAGATAATGAATGAGAAACCCATAAAACCACGAAAAATATAAAATAAAATGTTATTAACATGAACGCTTCAATAGTTTAAAATAATCTATTGGTCTTGTAAACCAAAAATAAGTTTCACTTTTAAGGGTGCTATTACGTGTAAATGACCCAAAAAACCTATTCTGTTTTGTCTTTTATAAAAATCTACCGGATTTTCTGAATCCAATGATGTATCACACTATAGGTATTCTCAATGTTTAAGCTCTTTAAAGGGCTATTTAAATACGTCGTCACATCCCCATAATGCTTTAGTTGTTTTTATAGTGCATAATTCTTTAGTTTAAATTTTAGAGCTTTAGGTGCACTTTTCTCAGAAAATACTAAAGTTAGAAGGCTGACATTTTTGTGATGTTGCAAACCAAACAATTTAACAAAGTGAGTGGAAATATAGTTTTCAGATGCAACATACTGCATTTTTAAAAATTTTAAATTTTGTATTTTAAGAATAATAATATTCTCACTCTATTGCCAATTGTTTTAGAGCTTATGTCTCACTACATCAGACAAATAATCCACCCATTTTGTTTATCATCAAGTCCTTCATCTCTTATAAAAATGAAGGATCTATCAACAAAATTATGGCAGCTATGTGTACCTAACTAATAACACGTTTATGGAATTTTATTCATTGACCTGAATTTAGGAGCATGCTGACTAAAAGTATGAACTGGTGTTACATATCTTATATTATCAGAATGTTAACCAGTTGTTTGATAGATGGTTCGAATTTTATTACTCATGGAATTCTTACTTTGAATTCTGATTTTGAAGTGCATATAGCTGAACACAAACATTGTGCTTTGCACACTGCCAATGACAAACCTTCAAAGGGAATTTAATATATTTTTTGTTGTTTAACAAACTAAAAGTTAGTGAAATGTAGGATAAATTAATTATTGCTTAGGAAGACGAACTATTAATTAATAAGGGCTTATTAAATGTAATACCCGAAGGAAGTTGAAGCGGCCCTTATGTCGCTGGGTTCACTGATGCGGCTAACCTACCGCCTCTCGTCGGTCCGGGGGATGGGGTGCGGCTGCCAGGCGCTGTCCTTTGTGTCCGTTGTGAAGTCCCCTCTGGCGGCTTCTTCTGCGCGCGTCTCCGATGCGTCGAAGATGACCCACGCTCCGTCGTAGATTACACTATTTAAAGTTTGCCGCTCTATTTTGGTTTTGCTCAGGGCGGAGGATGAGAATCTGATAGATGTTTTTTGTTTTAACAAAAGCAGGTCGATGATCTCGGGCGTACAGGTTCTGGGTGAGGACGGGTAGTAATGAAATTCATGGGACTCACCAACACTAGGTTTATTTCCAGTAGCAGCGAAACAACATGTCACTTTGCATACCTTGTTCCTGGCACGAGATGGCTTAAACCGTAACTTCTTTAATATAGCGTATTTAACAAATTTATATAATGCCAGACGTATCAGTATCCCGATCACTACTGGTGTCTAACCGGCTGCTTTGTTTCAAATACCCAGATGCACTGCCTTGATCACTCACACCATTGTAATTTACATCCGCATCGGCGGAATTATATTTAACACTGCGGCATACTTATCGCGGGAATTCTAGAGGCGAGAGACGCGATTTCTGCGTCGTGCACATTACGAAGACTGGGGGCCTTAGCCAAATTTTGTCGGTATTTTATACTCAACACACCCTACTCTAGGGTCACCATGCTAAAACCTTCTTATTGGCTACCTCTTCGCGGGCCTCGAAGCGTGGCTGAATTTTGTCACATGGTACAAACGTCACGCGGGACTTTATTTAGTTTCGCGCGAATTTGCTTTCCTGTGACCACGGAAGCGTCAATCCTTGCTAACAAAGGCATAACAGAATCGTACCCTCCCGTTATTTTAACAAGGCTGCAGCCAAACAGAGCAATAAAATGTGCTGCTTTTCCCTAAAAGGTATAACTTCTAGCCTGCCACACTCGTCTTGCCAGGAACATGTATCCATACAGAAAACATACATATTAAAAAGTAATATTTACACAGAAATGATTAATAAAAAACTACATAAGCATATATGTCAAAAATAACAGAATAACAGGGGCTATCTACCGACACCAAACACAAGGTAAGCATATTCCCTTACAAAGTGATGATAAAAGTAGAGCTCAATAAAACATAACGTTAACATTGTTACATGCTGGGAAGATGGCCTAAAAGTTCACATTAAAATTAAATTCATTTCTAATACCCAGCACATATATTGAGGGGACGTATACTTATTTGGCTGCGGAGGACCGAAACGTGGTGTGGAGGTTAGAGGAAGGCGTGGGTTTTTACTGTACAAAATCCATAACACAAATATACTTACACATTCCTACATTTATTTCCCAACCGTTTGTGGTTTCTACATTATTAAAAATGGAAGGTGTGAGATGTCCACCGATCCAAAGCCCGGCTTACACACGCGATCCGTTTCTCACGGAATCCTGAGACATATGCTATCCCCCACTAGTCGTGGCTAGCAAAGCTACCAGCCAAGAGTGACGTAAACAACAATGTGTCTGGTAATAGCAATGTAGAACAATAATGTAACCCCCCCAAATTATTAATATGCCACAATATGTCATACTAACTCAGCATATATGTAGTTCAATGCTTTAGAGTGCGAAAGGAGTCTCTCTAAATGTTTGAGAGAATGTTCATAATTAAGCACTCCAAACAAATATTGTTCATGTTGCATCTGTAAACCCGACCTTGTCAGTCATGACGAACTTGCCCTGCACAGCCCATAAATTTTAATTAATTTGAGTTTCATTTGTTGGAATACATTAAAGAACGAATTTTGGTTGCTTATAAAACAACACTATAGCAAACCAATAGTTTCTCCAACAAAACATTGGAAAAATTCCAAAACTGAATAGAAATTGAGGCAGTATTTTTAACACTTTAATAATTTCAGTCTAATGATATAATATATAAATTCAATAACAGCCCGCCTTAAAGCAATATGGGTATATAACAATATACAAAAAGTATATTACAGTCATTGTATATGTTTATATTATTGTATACATGTAATAATGCCATGAATGTATTACGCAATTTAATAATGTAGGAGCTGTGAGAATAATAGGTTAAAAGTTGCTAACAATGAGGTAACCTTGAGGCAATAATGTAATTTTTGTGACAGTTTATAAAATATCCAATCAACAACCAGAAAAAAGCTTAAGTTAAATAAAAGTATTCTATTGGATTAGGAATAGCCAATCAGAGACTTTAAATACAGAAATTTACAAATTTAGGCGGTAGAAATTCAGTCAGTTGCTTGTAGACAGCGCTCATAACTGGACGTGTTGCTTGTAGACAGCGTTCCTAACCGGACGCGAGATGTGTCCTCGAGAAATTTAATACGTATTGAGTGTGAGACAAAAATAGTTGACGTGTTAAAAAGTGCAAGTAATTAATAAAAGAATCTTACAGCTCTCTATATCAGTGAAGTGTTATTTGAATCGTGTCAAGAATTAATAAACAGAAGTGAATAAAAAGTAAATTTGGGGCAAAGGCCACCGGAAAGTACATTTAGGGCGAAGGCTACCGGAAACTTTTTACCATACGTGCGGTTGCAACTACTTCAAGTTCAGCTCCCCAACAGTTGAACTACAATACAACTACATCAAATCGGCTTTCCATACGTAGCATCAACAAACCTTCTTCAAATTGGCTCCCAAAGCGTGGTGCAAATAATAATACAATATCTACTTCAAAATTCCTGTGATTAACACTCTAAAGAGAACGGAGCATTTGGAGAAAAGTAATACGAAACATTGGGACCATTTTCTAACAACCATATACCATAATTTTCTTCTCCAATCCGAATATTACACATCTCGTATATTACTTTAGGTGTACCTTGTGTATCACCAATAAAGTTCACAACTTTTGAGGAAGTGGACTAAGAATGGAAAACTTGTGCATTCAAAGAGTGGAAGCGGAAGCTGTAGGGTATTTAGGGAAGAAAATAAAATGTAATTGCTGTGGTTGCCATAACAACGAGAGTGCGCAATGTAGGCAGGGAGGGACGAAGTAGAACCTTTGTTGAGGGGCTGGTGACTCACCCTGCCACGTGCCCTCATATTTTCCTTTTCACATCGATCTCAACACCCTCTTTTTCGCGGAAATACTCCGAGTAGCACTCTCCCTAACGTGAACCGTAGGGGATTATTTTTTCTGGCCAGTGATACTTCCGAGAAATTACTGAATGTAATTTTGAGTCGCGCAAACTGTTTCTGGTGATGGCTATTGTGCCCAGAGAGGATTTGTGCTTTTAATTCCGTGCCGGAATTGCTTTACTTGCTTTGTGGAAACAGCTCTTCCCCGCCCTTTTTGCGAATACAGTTGAAGGGTCTGGTAATGATGGAGAAAAATTCAAAGGTAGTAAAATTATTTTACTGTAGAATATATCAATGAATGATATATACAGAGTCGGACATGAAAAAGTAACCCATCCTGCATAGAGTAAATAATAAGAAACGGCGTGCTGGAATGACTCATCATTATAGATGATACTGAAAGTGGCATCTAACATCAATACACACATTTGTATGTTTGTTGACGTTTAGGTACACTGGAGAAAGTACTGGCATTGATGGCGGCGTCACTATGGCTGTTGTGTTGTATATTCTAAAGTTATAATAGATTTGATTATTATGTCTTCTCTTCAAGTCTCCCCACAGACAATATTTAGAGGTTGAACGATGATGGCCATATATTTTTGCTAACCGTTCGTTCTTCAGAGAACAGAAGTCTCGACAATGATGGTGATATTTTTACTTTCTCTACTACGTATAGTAAGTAGGGGAAGTGTTGTATTCCACCCAAAAATTCGATACCGAGATTTCACCAGAAATTATGTTTTAAGGCCCCCTGAATCCAAAAAAAGCATTTTTGGAAACATGTCCGTGTGTCTGTCTGTCTGTGAACAACATAACTCAGAAACGAACGGTCGGATAAACACCAAACTTGGTATTTAGGTTCAATATCTTCCAGAGATGCGACACGAAGTTTTCAAGAAAATTCCCTCACTCCAGATTACCCTTTACATGGAATATTTTTCGAAAATTTTAATTTTCTCAAAAATGGCTCTAACGATTTTGATTAAAATATTATATGTTTAAGGTATTTTCATGACAAATGAAATGTATATCTCGAATTTTCTGGGAATGTCTCCAAAAGTATTCTTCATTGTAAACGACTTTTGCATAACTGGTAAACCATAAGAGATAGACAAAAGTTTACTACACAAAAATGTAGATCGCGTTAAAATACACAATTTATGTCATATACATTTTTTTTT
This sequence comes from Deroplatys truncata, assembly GCA_030765065.1. Taxonomy (NCBI): domain Eukaryota; kingdom Metazoa; phylum Arthropoda; class Insecta; order Mantodea; family Mantidae; genus Deroplatys; species Deroplatys truncata. The sequence goes on along the minus strand of CM060979.1, from coordinate 57,459,507 downwards.
ATTGAGTGAACCATTTTAGAGATATTGCTTGTTATTCCCTTATTTTTTCCAATACTTATACTTTTTTTCTCAAATTCGTTATTCATTTTTTTGTCCTGGTAATGCAAAGAGAATGGAATACTCCACATAGCAACCAGCTCTTAAAATATTTGACTAAGGCTTATAGCCTATCAATTCCCCTTGCATCTACAAGAAAATTAGCAATAAGATTAACATCTCGATATCTCGATTAACATGAAGCATATGGAGAATAAGCGTTTGTAAAAATAGTTTGTACAAGAGTAGGGAAAGTCATGTGGGTGTAACACATCAGATTTTTATTTTTGCAGTTATAAACCGTTTGAAATTATTAAATGAAGTGAAGAGTTTTTTTGTCACTTATGTTCAAGAACTGACAGTAATATGTATGTTCCTTGTGCCTTCAGTGACTTGGATGAGAAATTTATTTTGTATTATTTCAACATATCTATTTTCCCATTTTTTATACATTACGCATTTGTGTTCGCTATTATTCATTTATATTAAACTAGATCGAATAAATTAGTTTTGAATGCATCACTAAAAATAAAACCACTGAGAAAAATTACCACACGATTGAGAGATGACGATCTTAACACAGTTTTGACATACAAACTTGTCGTATTTGATATTAGCTTAGTGCTCTGAAGGTCATGAAATTATTATAAGACGAAAACACAAGATAAGGTACCATGAAATGTGGTAGCAGGAGTGACGGCGACGTTGTGGGGATGGTAGTAGCGATTTACCCTTTCAAGCGGGATGGCTAAAGCGGTTACGTATTTCTGACCCATCGGTTTTTTCGGGGTTTCCCCGGGTCGCCAGTCGAAGGATCATTACAACCCCCAATTTCCTGTCCCGCCATTTCATCTCCATTCTCATTTCACTTCATCCTTCATCTGTTTGGTCTCTTTCAGGGTTGCAATGTCGGTGGGAGGTCTCGGCGTGTGCATGGCAGAGGAAAAGGATTCTCTATGGTCTCCAGGTCCCGGTCTCCCAGGGAATGTGTAAGCCTAAGGGGCTGAGGCCGGTTGCACCAGCCGCATCCAGGGAGTTCATATCTGTAAATGGTAGGGACCCCGCCCTCTGCCTGTCGTGCGTCCTGGTCCGGCCGCCCTCTGTCTTTTCTCGCCTCACCCCTCCCTCCCGGGGGCGTCCTGTCCGGGGCATAGGCACAAAAGATCTGCGCAGGTCGAAGTACTAAGGCCCCCTCGGCTTCTAGTCCTGCCCTATTCTACCCTTTTCAAAATTCCAATTCAAAAACTTTTTTTTACTAAGAAAATAAAGTTTTGAACATTTTTACATTTAGATATACAGAGAAATGCAAACGGATTAAACTATTAGAAAATCCCAGAAAGATTACAGAAACTGTCACATACGAAACCTATAGTATAAGGAACAATCACTTGAAATAACAAAGCGGTTGTAAGGTTTTCTTTCTTCGATATCAGCGTGGAGCATTCCACAGCTGAAGCCAAAACATCGCCCTAGAGACGAGGAGATACACTTTGCTAAATTTTGATTCATGCTTACACAGGTACGTTTACATTAACAAGAAAGAATTATACCCGCAGAAAACGCAGGTTATTCAAGCACTCTAAAGGAAAAAAATCTGATGTGTTACACTCACATGACTTTCTCTACTCTTGTACAAAATATTTTTGCAAACGCTTACTCTACATATGCTTCATGTTAATCGAGATATCGAGATGTTAATCTTATTGCTAATTTTCTTGTAGGTGTAAGGGGAATTGGTAGGCTTTAAGCTATTGTCAAATATTTTAAGAGTTGGTTGCTATGTGGAGTATTCCATACTCTTTGCATTACCAGGACAAAAAAAAATGAATAACGAATTTGAGAAAAAGTATAAGTATTGGAAAATTTAAGGGAATAACAAGCAATATCTCGAAAATGGTTCACTCAACAAAAAAATTTATAAGACATAAATTGTGTATTGTAACGAGATCTACATTTTTTGTGTAGCAAAATTTTGTCTATCTCTTATGGTTTACCAATTATGCAAAAGTCGTTCACAGTGAAGAATACTTTTGGATACATTCCTAGAAAATTCGAGATATACATTTCGTTTGTGATGAGAATATCTTAAGCATATGATATTTTAATCAAAATCGTTAGAGCCATTTTTGAGAAAATTAAAATTTTCGAAAAATGTTCCATGCAAAGGGTAATCTGCGGTGGGGGATTTTGTTGAAAACCTTTGTGTCGCATCTCTGGAAGATACTGAACCTAAATACCAAGTTTGGTGTTTATTCGACTGTTCGTTTCTGAGTTATGCTGTTCACAGACACACACACACACACACACACACACACACACACACACACACACATATACGGACATGTTTCCAAAAATATATTTCCGGTGAAACCTCGGTATCGAATTTTTGGGTGTAATACAATACTTCCCCTGTTTACTATACGTAGTAGAGAAAATAGAAACGCACTCTTAGCTTCTCATCAGTAGTTGTGGCGGTTAGCTCATAGCGGCGATCCTATTCGATGTTACTTAACCTAAGTAAGGATGATGCTTATTTATCTTACTTATATCTATGCTGGATACTACATAGCCGAGCATGGAATTTGATTTGCATGGGATCCAATGGCATCCTCCTTAGTTTATGGGATAACTAGTGCCTCGAAGTTGCATAGTCGTGTCGCCCCAGAGCGTTTACCTAACAGATGTTTGGCATTATGCTGCATTCCATGAATTAGTAGGGCTCTTGAGCTAACGACATCTACAGCAAACGAAATGCGGGAGCGTTGAATCTATGATAGAACTCTTGAAATAACATTATTTGTTAATGTTTGTTTACTCAACATGGTGAAGCCATTTTGTGACGTGATTCATTTGTTAGGTTTGTTAGCTCCATCTGGTGTTAGCAATTTGCGGCAGTATTAGTTTTTGTTTGAAAGCATGCTACTGTTATTTTATTTAATTTTGGTTCTCTGTCCTCCGGCTAGCTATTATCTTTTGGTCAAGCACTTCTCTTTATGCAGGTTGTGTAAACGCAAGGGAGTCTCTTATCCAAAAATAACACTGATGAAAGAATTTGTTTTACACTTTTATTGTCGAACACATATACTATCACATTTACACATTGATCTTGACACTCGCCAAACTGAAACTGTTATAATAACTTCATTACTGATCACTCTTAATTCCCGTACTTCAACTTTTTGTATAATTAACTTTACAACACTTTAGATTTTTCATAATTCTGCTACGCGTAACTTGTGAATCGATAGCCGACGTGTAATATTTCTGCTGGACTGAAGGCGACGTGTATCATACAAATATTTTCGACGAACTGACGGGAATGCGACGTGTAGTGTACAAAGAATTTTGATGAACTGACGGGGTCTTTACCTCTAACCTACTCTTTTTATACTCATACACCCAGATATGCCTAAAGATTATAACTGAGCTGCAATTGGCTAATAAAACGCGCCAACATTAGCGTCTATTTTTATATCCAATGAAAATTATGAATACATATGCTCTAGGGAAATGTTCCAGAAGATTCTGAAGGAAAACGCGCCAATATTACGTAACTTCCTCGTTTCCAATAATGATAAACAGCTCACCCCCTCGTTGCATTATTGCACGCTATTATTGTCAGTTTCAGTAAGGCAGTATAAACTTACTTCCCAACAATAATTACAATCAACAAACATCTCAAATCAATGTCACATAATTATGCATATTCATACTATAATCATTCTTTACATTTAAGTAATTTGTGATACAAATTACTGCATCACTCTACACCGTGACTCTAAAGTGGATCTCTTTTATGCTAGGTGCGGTGTTTTGGAACTGTAGTTTGCGTTACCTCAGTTCTTCAGACTTTGCAGCCATACAGAACTAAGATTGGTGCAATCGCAGGATAGGTTACAGCTTGAGCATTAACGGCATACTCGTGGATCCTTTCTGTACCGTGTCAATAATAAGGTAGCTGAAAATTAAATTCTGGTCGCTCAGAGTTACTTCATGTCAAACTTGATAGCCAAACAGCGCGATATTCTGTTGGACGGCGGTTTATTGCAGAGACTTCTTCGTGCTAGCAGCAAATTCTCGCCCCGCATATCAATGGTCCAACTGCGTTAACTGTGGCTACATCTTTTTGCAAGGAGGAGGGGCTCCGTATGCTGTTAGGGATTTAGACTACATAAACAACAAAATAGTATCGGTGAGAACTGCATGCCTGTACTACTGCCGCGATGGCCGTCTTCGACAATAGATTTCTCTGCCCTTATTTGAAAGGTAAATATATTCTCTAGGGAGTCTAGGATACCTTAGTTAGACCTTCGTTCCACACAGAAGAGCACATATAGTATTACTATCACCGCTTTGATCCTCTCCTGATAAACCTGTTCATTAGCAAAGGGTCATTTAAAAATGTAAACTTCAGAATGAAATCCAAATTAGTGTACTTGAATTATCCGATTCTTCCAAGGTGAAGAAGATGTTATATTGTTGTAGGAGTTGTTTGAAACACGCTTTTGGGAGCCAATTTGAAGTAGACTGTATTGAAGGAGTTGTATTATATTTCAACTGTTGGGGAACCAAACTTGTAGTAGTTGCAACCGCACGTATAATAAACAGTTTCCGGTAGCCTTCGCCCTAAATGTACTTTCACTGTTTCTTTAAATATTATATATTTATGTTCGCCTCGGCTGCGTCAGTATTTTTATTAGAGACATGGATGTCTTAGCAGGGCATGGTGCGACTGAAGAATGTAGGCTTACAGAGATTATAATTTTACTTCACCCCTTTTATTAATGCTTGACCGATTTAAATAACACTTCACTGATAGAGAGCTGCGAGATTCTTTTATGAATTACTTGCACTTCTTAACACGTAAACTATTTTTCGTCTCACACGAATACGTATTAAATCTCGAGGATGTGTCTCGCGTCCAGTTAGGAACACTGTTTGCAGGCAACTGAATTGATTTCAACCGCCTAAACTTGTAAATTTCTGTATTTCAAGTCTTGGATTGTTTATTCCTAATCCAATAGAATACCTTCATTTAACTAAAGCTTTTTCTGGTTGTTGTTTGGCTATTTTCATAAACTGTCACTAAAATTACATTATTGCTTCCAAGAATCACAAGTAACATTTAAACTTTCTAATTCATTATTGCCTCAAGGTTACCTCATTGATATCTCATTGTTAGCAACTTTTGACCTATTTCTCAAGCTCCTACATTATTAAATTATGTAATACATTAATATAACATTATTGAACATGTATACAATAATATAAGCATATGCAATGACTGTTACATACATTTTAAAAATTATTACATACACATATTGCTTCAATGCGGGCTGTTATTGAATTTATATGTTATATAATTTGACTGAAATCATAAGTGATAAAAACACTGCCTCAAATACGAGTTCTGCGAGGAGCGTTTTTTCGAAAATTTTCGAAAAAAGGAGGAGACTGTTGATGGAAGTAAACACCGACTCTGTCACCGGCCTGTCTCAGGCTTTAAAAGAAATGTAATTTGCTATCCTTTTTCTGTGCAAATGCCCAAAGTGAAAGCATGCGTTATACTTGTAAATCTGCGTCAAGCGAAGCACGTCTTCTCAAAGGTAGTGCTGGAATACTTTTATTGTTATAGGGTCCTGTACAATGGATTTTCAGATTTTAAGAATTTTATAGGATACCATTCTTGACTATGAATAGAGAGAGAAGGATGTGGAAATGCCGGGTGCTGATTGAGGCACTAGGAAATCCTCTCCGCCTCTTCCAATTCAGGCTGTTAGTTCCCCTCAAAACAAACTGGATTTTCTAAATCAGGCATTTAGACATTTACATTTAAACGTCCCCTTCCCCACTTCCCCTCTATTCGGCAGCCTAACTGATTTACATTTATATTTTACGTCCTTTAAAATAGTGCCGTGGAGGTTGCATAAGGTGTTAAGGTGTTAAATTTAAGTTTCCTTAGCCGTTGAGAAAGACTCCGATCGCTTTGTATCAACATTGAAGTAGGTATTATATGCTGCTAGTGACGCATATCTTGAAGAAGTTAGTTATTTTGTTGTATTGTTATTTTTACGTGGTTATTTCTAGCACCACGCTTTGGGCGTCAATTTGAAGAAAGTTATTTATTGTCTTTATGTTATTTTAATTAGCCCCACGCTTTGGGAGCCAATTTGAAGTAGTAGTTATTATTTATTCCGTTATTTTTATTAGCCCCACGTTTTGGGCGCCGATTTGTAGTAGGTGGTTATTTTGTTGTATTGTTATTTGCCCTACGTTTTGGGAGCCAATCTGAAGTAGTTAGTTGTTGCTTCACGTATGGGAAGTCAGTTTGAAGATGTATTATATTTCGACTGTTGGGGACCGAACTTGAAGTTGTTGCAACCGCACGTATGGTACCCGGTAGCCTTCGTCCCAAATTTAAAAATATTAGCTTTGTAATTTGACTGTTTCTTTAAATATTATATATTTATGTTTGCCTCGGCTGCGTCAGTATTATTGTTAGAGACATGGATTTCTTAACAGGACGTGATGCGGCTGAAGAATGTAGTCTTACACTGATTATAATTTTTAATTCACTCCTTTTAATTAATTCTTGACACGATTTTACATAACAATTCACTGATAGAGAGAGAGAGCTGTGAGATTGTTTTATTAATTACTTGCACTTTTTAACACGTGAACTATTTTCGTCTCACAGGAATGCGTATTAAATTTCTCGAGGACGCATCTCGCCTCCGATTAGGAACACTGTCTACAACCAAAGTGTCTAGTTATGAGCGCTGTCTACAAGCAACTGACTTGATTTCAACCGCCTAAATTTGTAGATTTCTGTATTTCAAGTCTCTGATTGGCTAATTCTAGTCCAATAGAATGCCTTCATTTAACTAAAGATTTTTCTGACTGTTGATTGGCTATTTTATAAACTCACTAAAATTACATTATTGTTGCTCCAAGAATCATAAGTAGTGTTGTTAAACTTTCAAATTCATTATTGCCTCAAGGTTACCTCATTGTTCCCTCATTATTAGCAACGTTTAACCTATTATTCTCACAGCTCCTACATTATTAAATTACGTAATACATACACACAACATTATTACACATGTATACAATAATATAAACATATACAATGTCTGTAATATACACTTTTTATATATTGTTATCTACATATGCATATTGCTTTAAGGCGGGCTATTATTGAATTTATATATTATATAATTTGACTGAAATCATTTAAGTGTTAAGAATACTACCTCGATCTTAAGAATTCCTGTTGTGGCAAGAGTTTTAATAAAAAGTCTAAATAGAATGACAATGGGTATTCTTGACTTAAACAGGTCTATCTACTTAAGCTAGCCAACAGGACTTCCCCAAGGGCGTACTAGACAACGTGACGCTGCGGACATTTATCATTCCTTCCGCAGTGAGGGGATGATATGACATCACATACAACCTGAACCTTCATAAAACGTGAGACAGGCAGAATGAAAAATCCCTCTCCCCGGCCTTGAATTGAATACCTTCCCTTTGCATACTAACGGAGTATTTGGTGAAAAAACAAAAGGAAAGAAAAAATGTCATAAAATATACAACACAACTGTCCTTATATTTTTGTCCTAAGTATAATGTCCTTAATTCATGTTTATTACCGTTAGAGTTTGGGTAAATTTTTACTTTCTCTACTACGTATAGTAAGTAGGGGAAGTATTGCATTCCACCCAAAAATTCGATACCGAGATTTCACCGGAAATACATGTTTTGAGACCTCCTGAATCCAAAAAAAGCATTTTTGGAAACATGTCCGTGTGTGTGTGTGTCTGTGAACAGCATAACTCAAAAACTGACAGTCGGATAAACACCAAACTTGGTATTTACATTCAGTATCTTCCAGAGATGCGACATGAAGGTTTTCAAGAAAATCCCCCCACCCCAGACTACCCTTAACATGGAACATTTTTCGAAAATTTTAATTTTCTCAAAAATGGCTCTAACGATTTTGATGAAAATATCATATGTTTAAGATAATGTCATGAGAAATGAAATGTATATCTCGAAATTTCTGGGAATGTCTCCAAAAGTATTCTTCATTATGAACGACTTTTGCATAACTGGTAAACCATAAGAGATAGACAAAATTTTACTACACAAAAAATGTAGATCGCGTTAAAATACACAACTTATATCATATACATTTTTTTTTGTTGAGTGAACCGTTTTCGAGATATTGCTTGTTATTTCCTTAAATTTTCCAATACTTATACTTTTTCTCAAATTCGTTATTCATTTTTTTATGTCCTGGACATGCAAAGAGAATGGAATGCGCCACATAGCAACCAGCGTTAAAATATTTGACTATCGCTTAAAAGCTACCATATTCCCCTTGCATCTACAAGAAAATTACAAATAAGAGTGACATCTCGATATCTCGATTAATATGAAGCATATGGAGAATAGGCGTTTGTAAAAGTAGTTTGTACAAGAGTAGGGAAAGTCATGTGAGTGTAACACATCAGATTTTTTAAATAAAGTGTGTCTGGTTTGAATCTGACATCATTCCTACTGAGGCGAATATCAGCACAACATTTCGTCTACGCCATGGTGCTCTCATAGTGGCATCATGGACATGCTGCGCCATCACCTGCTGACATGTCGTCGTGAAGTATGGACGTGGATGTTTGCGAAAATTTGCAGTGTCTATCATAGTGGCAATCCCAGTGATCTTGGTAGAATGGTGCTTTTCGTCAATATTCCTACGAATGCGAGAAGATCTGTATTGGAATGGCCTAGCGACACGAGGAAAACCCCCCAAAAACCATGGTTCAGGAAAAACGGTCGTGGGAATTGAAGTAGAATATTTGTTGGTAGTTGGAAGATGCTTCATGTTTATCTGCACAACGTATGGGAGCCAATTTGTCGCGGTCACTTCGTGTTATCTTATTTCTGAGCGCCTGTTATTGTTTTACTACTTTGAATGTTGAGTTCATTGTCCTCCGGCTAGCTATTATTTCTCGGTCGAGCACATCTCTTGAACAGGGTGTGTAAACGGAAAGGATTTTGTTACTGAAAGATAACACTGATAAAAGAATTTGTTTTTACACTTTTATTGTCGTCACACATTATTCAATTTCACACAATTACTCTTGATACACGCCAGACTGAAACTGTTATGTTTTCTAATGTTATTATAATCACTTATTTGCCGCACTTTATTAATTCGCGTATTTCACATTTATAACTAACTTTACGACGCGAGAGATTTTGTAGAATTGCGCGACGATTCTCTTAAACTTTGTGACCCACGAATACTTATGTTGAACTGAACGACGTATTACACGCGAATGCTTCTGTTGGACTGATCGACGTGTTACCCGCGGTATGATATTTTGGACTAAGCGACGTTTAACTTCTGAATGATTCTGTTGGACTCAGCGACGTGTAACGCGTGGATGATTTTGTTGAACTGGGCAATACTTGCCTCTGGCTTTAGCTTTTTATACTACCACACCCCGATATGCCTAAAGATTATAACAGAACTGCTATTGGTTAATAAAGCGCGCCAACATTAGCATCTATTTTTATATCCAATCAAAAATTACGAAAACATATGTTCTAGGGAAGAAATTCCCTCCATTTCTAAGAAAAGCGCGCCAATCTGACGTCATTTGCTGCCTCTAATAATTGATAAACAACTCACCCCCTCGCTCATTGTTACCCGCTCTTATTGTCAGTTTCAGTGAGGCCGTGTAAACTTATTTCCTAACAATGCTTATAATTAACAAAGATCTCAAATCAATGTCATACAATAATGCTTATTTACACTACAATCACTCTGGCATTTACATTATTGTGATACAAATTACTGCCACAGAATCGAACCCACGACCTCCCGAATACGGGCCACAGAGTTTGATGCCGAACAAACTTCTGATGACTGTAACGTTCAAAACAACACGTTTACGATGAATTCCGTAGGAAACCTTCAGCTGCCGTAGAGCGGGCGCTGAAGACCCTTAGCATTCATGATATTTCTGACGTTTCAAGAAGTATCTCTGGGCAGGAATTTGTTCGGATAGGGGTAGTCGGTCCAGATATCCGTGGGAGACTGTATACATCCGGGCGGTGCTATGTGGTCGCCCACCTAATGTCTTCCGGCACCAGACCGGGCAGCTCTTAGACGGCGAGCTGGACTCTGTCGCCTCTCGGTAGCCTTCTCTTCGGGTTGACACGCAGAATTGGCGTATTCATTTCCGTCATGCGGGGAGAAACCTGGTGGTAGTCCTAATAGAAAAGTCCACGAATGTAGAACCACTCCGATGGCTCTTTTCGTAGGTCTAGAGAGAAATTTTCGGCTTATAGTCGCATTTGGGGTAAAATGCAAATGTATTCTAAATTAGCAGTCAGCTGATCAGATGCAGTGCATGACGTTTACAAAAGGTAGCTGATTATATCGTAGCTGCCTATGCTCTAGATTACGTGCTGTCCACCATAGCCCCTTATTTATGTATCCGAGACCCACATCTACGTACATTAGTGTTTAGACTCTTATCATCTCACAAAATACTTATTTCTGAAACAGGGTGTAGACTCATTCCATTGTTTATTCTGAAGTGCTATCACGCTTTAAGTATACTGTTGGAAGGATGGTGAACTGCGTCTGCAATCTCTCACTGGTTGCGTGCACGTTTATGTTCAAAATATACCGCAGGGTCAAGGTCAAGCGCATACGGGTGTCAGGAACTATGAACCCTTGGTGCTTTGATATTGCAGCACAAAGGCCAACTTGAGGCAGACGTCTGAATGGCTAACAAATAAAGTTGGCGGGAAGTTGCTTTTATGTTTTCTGTTGTGTCTCCCGTCCTGAACTGGAGAGTGTGCACTGAAAAGCAAAAAGCAACTCCATTAATTGCTCGTTATGACAAGCGTGTGGGTTTAGAGTTGAGGGGAGGTGGCAGGGGGGGCGACGAAGGCTCGTTTGATTCCTTTGAACTCTATTTGCGGTTACGCAGACACGTTAATGGTAAACATGCAATTATGTGTCAGCGATCTATAAGTTGGATTTAAAAAAAAACAAAAAAACTGGAAATGACATCTAAATGACATCTCTTGATATAAAACGGAATATGTTGAGTATAGTGGAACCGTATAAAATATTTGTCAATTGCAGAAAACTGAAAATACCGTTAACTGAATTCACGTTTCCATAAAAAGTTAAAACATGAGTTTTCCCTCGTTTTATTAGCGCTTACATGCAGTTAACTACTAGTATCATAAGACACTTTGAGTGGATTAACATTGTATATCACACACACACCACATGCACATGGTATTATAGAACTCAACCGACAAGTTTTCAGAGGCTATAAAGGAGGGTGGCGAGCATTTTGATATAGTACACTTATGGTCTCTAAGTTTATGGTTGTTTGTTGTAGATTAAAATCAATGACGAGCCGGTATGCTAATGATAAATGTTTCCTGAGTTGCTAATACTTGCAGGTAATCGTGGTTATGCTATGTACGAACTTTCCATGTGAATGCCTCCGTAACATGTACTTAAACTTTGAAAGAAACGCGAGAAATTAAAATCGGGTTCAATCCAAACGTATGTCACTCATTTGTTTAGAAAAAGAAATATTTAACAGCTTGTACGATGTTTGAACCAGCACCATCAGATTGACAGCCGAGAACGCTAATGACTGCGCTGTCACTACAGCTAACTATCGTTTGTGTTTGATATGTATGATTCTCCTTGTGAAAGTGGAGGTATCAATAGTGCACTAGCCCTTGCTGATGGAGAATTTTTTTCCTCCATAGAAAGCAAAGCTCACAGCTTTGAAAATACCGCAACGGTAGCGATTTCAGTGCTGGAAGAGAAAATAACTATTTTAGAGTGGCAGTCAGTACCGCATTCTTATTAAATCTTGAAGATGTATTATATTTCGACTGTTGGGGAGCCGAACTTGAAGTAGTTGCAACCGCACGTATGGTAAAAAGTTTCCGGTAGCCCCAAGTTTAAAAATATTAACTTTGTAATTTGACAGTTTCTTTTAAATATTATATGTTTATGTTTGCCTCGGCTGCGTCAGTATTTATTTTTAGAGACATGAATGTCTTAGCAGGGCGTAGTGCGGCTAAGAATGTAGGCTTACACAGATTATAGTTTTTTAATTCACTCCGTTTTATTAATGCTTGATGCGATTTAAATAACACTTCACTGATATAGAGAGCTGTGAGATTCTTTTATTAATTACTTGCACTTTTTAACACGTAGAGTATTTTTGTCTCACACTGAATACGTATTAAATTTCTCCATGATGCATCTAGCGTTCGGTTAGGAACACTGTCTACAACCAACGCATCCAGTTATGAGCGCTGTCTATAAGAAACTGACTTGATCTCTACCGCCTAAATTTGTAAATTTCTGTATTTCAAGTCTGTGATTGGCTATTCCTAATCCAATAGAATATTTTTATTTAACTAAAGCTTTTTTCTGGTTGTTGATTGGCTATTTTATAAACTGTCACTAAAATTACATTATTGTTGCTCAAGAATGTCTAGTAGCATTATTAAATCTTCTAATTCATTATTGCCTCAAGGCTACCTCATTGTTAGCAACTTTTAACCTATTATTCTCACAGCCCCTACATTATTAAATTACGTAATACATTCACACGACATTATTACATGTATACAATAATATAAACATATACAATGACTGTAATATACACCTTTTATATATTGTTACACACACACATTGCTTTAAGGTGGGCTGTTATTATATTTTATATTATATAATTTGACTGAAATCATTTAAGTGTTAAAAATACTGCCTCAATCTTAATTGATCTTCATTTATCAGTACGAATATTGAAATAAGAAATCAATCCATAATTTCAAAGTTTATAGTTATAAATCTTAGGTGTCCTATACCAAGGTCTTCCTATACCTTCCCTCTGTAACCCCTGAAAGTTTGGTTTCATACTGTAACATCATATGTTATGATAGTTCTTATTTGTTAAAATTAATTACAATTATTCACATACCACTTGCTGTTACCTTAATCTTGAGAACACCTTTCCATCACTCTACGTAGACAACTATATGCCAACCATTTCCCTAAATTCTTGGGATTATCTTTGTTTAAGGTTTTCTCTGCTATTTTTTCCTAGGCTTCATTAAGATGCAGAAAGATGTCCTCAGGATTGAACATTGCCAAATCATGAGTAAAAGAATAAGTACCTACTCATACTTGATGGTATACATTAAAAAGATCTGCATGACTACTGGTATCTTTAAAAAGTATACTTAAAAGCCAAAAAGGGCATAAAGAAATTTAAACAATAATTGTGATTTGATATGAATTAGTGAAACTTGCATCAAAACAATATGAAACTGCGTTACGAGTTCGTATTTCGGTCATTCCTAACCTAAAATTAAACTCCCGTAAAGAACCCTAATTATTTGGGGTCACAAGGAAATGTAAGTAATGCTTTTCTAAGCAATGGGAGCTAATTTTAAAAATCCACATATATTCTATACTTTTCGTACGACGTTTTCATAGGACGCTTTGTCTCCAGCTATAAAAGTACTCGGTGATCGATATTACGGTGCTGACCGCAGTGTGAAAACAAAACGCTATTGCAGCTCGCGCGAATTTTCGATTAGTCGCTCCAGTAAGCTAACAAACCGCGAGAAAAGAAATATCGTGATAACAAACAAATTACAGAATGCCACATATCGGCACATTTGTTAATAGCGGTTCTTTAAGCTTAACAAATAATTGTAGTCGCCTTCTTAACAACGAAGTTACAGAATAGCTCTGATTGTTTAGGTGTTATCTAATACAGCAGTAGCGAACAGTAGCAGAGCGACATTGTCGCATGCGGACAGCACAACTTGGAACGCAATATTGTGGTGTATTAATAATTTGGGGGTTCATTCTCATTACCTATAATATTGTTGTTCTAATTGTCATTAGACATACTGTTGTTTTCCTTCCATGTTGACTGGGATGACGTCACTCCTGGTTGGGAGTTTTAGCTAGCTACGAGTGGTGGGGATAGCGTCTGTCTTACTTAGGATTCCGAGAGAAGCGGATCGCGCGTGCAAGCCGACTTTTGGATCGGTGGATATCTCACCTCACCTTTCATATTTAATAACGTAGGAACCCCAGAAGTTTGGTAAATAAATCTAGAAATGTGTAAGCAGATATGTGTTGTGCATTTTGCACAGTGAATACCTACGCTTTCCTCTTAACCTCCCCACCACGTTTCGGTCCTCCGCGGCAAGTGAGTATAAGTCACCTCAATGTACGTGCTGGGTATTGAAAATTAATTTAATTTTTCATGTGAACCTTAGACCTCTACCTAACATGTAACAATATCATGTGCACGATGCAACGCACCTCCTCTCGTTAAGTTATGTAAATCACTTGACCAGGGTGTATTTGGAATCCCTGAACTTCCTAGGTTCCTGGGTTAACTTGAAATTGTATTGGGTCTAAGAGGCTAAGGAAACTCCAGTATTGATAGGGGAACATAAATAATTTAAAGAGTAAACTGGTATGAGTAATAATTATTCAACAACCTTATGAATACAATTTGTAACAATTTAACATACATAAAATATAGTAAAATGTGTATAACGTACATAATTATTTGTTTGTGATCTTCACAGTCAACTGTTTGGACATAAATACTAAAATGAGCTGTGAGCTGTATACAAATGAGAATGCAACATGAATTTAGATGTTAAAAAATCGTGTTCCTATTCCTTGCATTTCGTAATAAATTGAGCTAGCCAAAGACATATATAAAAAAACTTCTGCAACATAAAGGAAGCTTTTAAAAGGAACATTCAATGCAAGTGATTCACACTTAATACAAAGCGAGTACAATATATACCCCTCAATTACAACTCGGGTGTTAAACCAGTGAAAAACTGAATTTAAGGTAATTAGTACCGCATATAATGTAATCACCTGTTTGGTCAACTCAGTTCATAGAACATAAGAAAAGTTGAATTCGCAGTGAGTTAACTGCCCAATTAAACCACGGTTGTAAACACAGTTAAATAAATTGCGCATAATTTAAAAGAGTTGAAAGAATCACCATATTAAATCAGAATTCACAATTTTGAACAGTAGACGATACCCTAATGAGAGATACCCAAAGTCTACCAAAGTTAAGTACAGAGAAATACATTACCAACAGTTATGATCTAACGTGGTCTCACTCGTGTCGAGTGGCAGGGGAAAAGGATGCTCTCTTTCACTCTCCGTCCCTTGGATTGCAGCTAACTGCTGGGGTATCCGAACCTCCTTGAGGGGCGTTGGACCCTGTGTGGGACGGGGTCTCCGATCTGCTTGTCCGTCTTCCAGGTGCTACTAGTGGAAACTTAGGTACCTTGTCATTTCTGTGCCGTTGCTCTTGGATCCGGTCTCCCTGTGTCTCATCTTGCCTGGTCCTCCTTCTCGGGGACGCTCCCTCTTGGGGCGTAGGTACAATACCGCCTATGGATCGGTGCTGAGTCCCTTTCGCTGAGGAAGATAAGATAAGATCTAGATCAGTATGAAATGCTAAATACCGAGTTAAGGTTTAATCTGTACCAATCTTAAAACATATTACACGAAAACGTACACATGTAATCTCGGAAATCAGGCGTCATCTTGAACTATTGTGGCTCAACCCCGCAGGGACCAGGCGAAGGAGAGTGACGCAGTGACCCTAACTGGCGGGACGGGGAGAGATCTTTCCAAAGCGCATACATCTACGCCATCTGCCATGCACCGCCAGGACAGCAGGATCTGAAATCACACCTGAAATGTAAAGGGAGATGGACTGACAGGAAATGGAGGTAAAGAGGGGTGTTTTAAAATACACCACGATCAGGGAAAAATCACGAAAACCCCCATTGTCAGAGTGGGGTCACAGACGTTGCCGCCTGAACCATCTCGCTCAGTTACAGTAGGCATGCACTTGACTTGGCTTATTGCATCATTTTACATGTCGAAGAGGCGAATGATGCTTCGCTATTGTTTTCCTGATACTTCTCAGAATAGAGGTTAGATTCATGCACCACTCACCAGATGCTATCGGAAGACAAATGGTGCTCATCAAATGACCCGTCTCTGGTGTACATGTTTTATTCAAAGCTCACGGGTTTTATCCTCATGTGCAACACACGCTGACTTAAAGACCTTGTTGAAATTCCACAAAAAGAAAAGGTGAGAGGAGAAACACTTCTTATTGATTTAAAAGGACAGGCGCTCGTTTATCCTACATCGGAACATCAGAAAGATTTGAATTGTATTTCGTTATTCGTCAAATACGGAGCTCCAAATTTTGCTCTCGGTTAAAATTGGTTCCTTATTTTGTACTCTAAAATGTCATAATTTATGATAATTTATTGTCTTTAATAATACTTAGTATTTGAGCTCCAAATTTTGCTCTCAGTTAAAATTGGTTCCTTATTTTGTATTCTAAAATGTCATAATTTATGATAATTTATTGCCTTTAATAATACCTAAACTCGACTGCTCTGAAACCACACTGGTGCTTTATGTGGTTTAGAAACTGTATTAGTGAATCGCAATGTAAACTTTTGCCAATGGACTACAGATTCCAAAATCATAGCCAATATACGGAGGTGCACACCATCTTTAATTTTTTATGTACTTAGTGTGAAGTCTTGAGATTGTTAAGCGGTGCTTTTGTTATTTTAAACAACCTACCGGCAGACACCTGTAGTGGGTAGACCTTTTAAGCGGCAGAAGTTAAAGGGAAAGAATTTCCTTCACTAGAACAAGCAAATAAATTATTTTTAGTCTTGATATTTAAAAAAATCAGAACCACGACATGCCATGGCGTTTAGAATATTTGGCAACACGCAAAGCTGTACCTATGCAATACCAACAGATATCGGCGTGGAACCTAGGGATGAACTAACATATCTCGGCAAGTGAATAGCAATAAGTGAGAAATAAGGAAGCAGGGACAAACTTTCCAGTAGTGGGAGTGGAATAATGAAAGTAAATAAGAAATAAAAGTAGTGGATGCTTAAATATTTAAGATAAAAGCATTATAGATATAGTGTTTAAAGATAAAGGTTAAAAATATAGGTTAATAAATAATTAGGCTGCATATTAGATTAAAGGAACAATGTGATTTTATTATGGGACATAAATGATTAAATTTATTGATAAATAATGGTATAAAGAAATATTTATGAAGTTTAACGTGAAAGTGAGGAATGTGTATTAAACAACTTAGAATTTAGTAAATGGAATTACTAAAGAACTATACAAGGGTATAGTATATAGTTTGGTGTTGGATGGAGATTAGCGCATTGGGTGAAGTCCTTCAAGGTTAGAAATGAAATTGAGTTTTGTTCAAAGTGATTGCTACCTAAAAATCTATTGTTTACTGGTGGCATTTTTGTGTAATCGATTCAGTGTGATTGCATATTGTTAACTTATGTATAAGCGAGAGGAGGGAGTGCTAGAGTGAGTTTTCCTAAGTGTATAGTTAATGTTCAGAATCTTTAACATATTCAAAATAACTTCTGGGTCTTTTATGTGTACAGGTTGCTACATTCAGATTCCTCTCCATCCTTTTCGATCCGTTTAAGGAAAATTAAAGAGAGCGTATGCATGTTCAGTCATGTTGATGCTTATTAATAAGGCGAGGATCCTTCCCAAAAATTGGAAGAAATAGGATATATATGCGTGTGTATGTGTGTGTCAAATAGTATACATTTTAAAAATAAAAAGCGCAGAACCCATTTTAATAAAATCATATTTTTTTAATGATTCAGGTGGCCTCATAAAGTTCGCTATTGATGAATTTTCGATCTAGTGTAATAATTCTGTGCCATAGATAAAGAACAAGAGAAGCTGTAAGAAACAAAACGCAATTTAATAAAACATAAGTTATAATCAGAGACCGTTTTGTTTAAGGCAACCATATGGTCAACTTTTAAATTTCCGCAATGCTTAACGTATTGCTTTTACATTTTAACCGCATGACAGAAAAGCTACGACATTCCTGTTGTTTTTTCAAATAATTATAGGAGCTATTATTCTTATTGTAAATATTGCTCTTTATAGAAAACGGCCCTTGCATAATATTGTTTGAGTTTTTATAATTACATTTTTTCCTTTGATTAGCATAAAATACTGATAAGAGCGTAAAATTGGAGCTTTTTTCCAACACTGTCTTCCGAATCGCCGTTCACTTTGTTCGAATAGGCAACCCAAATGACATCATGGATGGTAAAATATGCATATCTACTGTTTTATCTTTACTTTATGTAGAACTACTTGGTTCTGTTTCGGTTATTTTAGTTTAAAGCGTTCTGTATTGCTAACACTGTCACCGCATTCGAGGAGAGTGGTAATACTAATATTAATTGACTTACCCAACGTTACACCAATAAATTTTTAAACCCCTTAATGAAATTACGAGGCGTGTTTTTAAGGAAGTATCGTTTTAATATTTTGCCACTGTATTGCTGCAGTCACGATTTTGAGCATGCGCGATCTTTCCTACATTCATTAGGAAGCAGCTGTGAGCGATCGTCACTTTGTGTTTTCCTTCTATTAGAGCGTTTCGAAATGATCAAAACAATCTAACGACCCGCTGACTGTGAAGTCAGATCAGGGATTCGTTATTTGAATGCGAGAAATGTTACGCCAACAAACATTCATCGCCAACTGTGTGAGGTTTATGGGAAAGCAATAATGAGTGACAATGCCCGGCCACACACAGCCAAACAAACTCAAGACCTCATCGCATCATTTGGTTAGGAACAATTCGACCACCCGGATTTGACACAAGTGATCATCTGTTTCATCATCTGAAGAAATCCCTTAGTGGAAAACATTACAATGATAATGATGTGATATTACAAGTGCAGACTTGTGGTTTCATCACGGGCGGCAGCATTCTTTGACGAAGGTATAGAACAAGTGGTTTCTCGTTACAAGTGCCTGAATAACGGCGGTGACTATTTGGAGAAGTAATGTAAGGTAATGAATGATAAAGTATTTGAAAAATAATGCTCTGTTATTTTTTAAAAAAATTATAGGTACTCCCTTTAAAACACGTCTATTGTACAATGATATCGAGAATTTTTATGGTAATCTTCTGTTTAACCCTTATAATTCGAATTTGGCACAGTCCCGGCTGTTCCTAAACGGATGAGAAATTTCTTGATATTCTACGGATGTGAAATATCAGTGGAACGTCTGGAAAATGCTGACTATACGTACACTTAGGTGATGGAACAATCATCGGTCGGAATGGTAGGGTAATTTTTAAAATAATTACACTCTGTGTGTGTGTGTGTATGTCTGTTGTGTGTCTGACTGCTATCTGTCTGTGAACAACATAACTCGAAAACGATAAGTTTAAATAAAAACCTTGGTATTTAAGTTCATTATCTTCCAGGGGCACCACACCAAAACTTAAAAAAAATCCTCTCGCCCCAAACATGGAAAAACATTCGTTAGTTTTTATTTTATCAAAAATGGCTCTAACTATTTGAATTAAAGTACCCTGTGCTTTAAGATATTTGCATAACAAATGACTCGTTTACCTTGAATTTTCTGAGAAATGCCTATAAACTCCTCTTCATTCTGAATGATTTATATAATTGGTAAACCTAATGGATACACAACTAGGACTAGGAGCGGATCTAGCAAGTGGAACTTAGCACCTCGACCTATGAAGGTCTATTGTGCCTAAGCCCTGACGGGGCGCCCCAGCGAGGGAGGGGTGAGTGAGAGGAGACTGACAGGCAGAGGGCAGGGTCTCTAATTTTACGGATATAAACTTCCCGGATGACAGCTGGTACACCCGGCTCTCCTCCCTATAGGGGGGGGTCCGAACTCTTCAGGTGCTACGGACCCTAACACTCGAATTTCTACGCTACTAGAAGTACGCCGGGCCGAAATTCGAGCCCCTCCCGCAAGGGAATTGTTTGAATTGGGTTGGACTCGGCGGGGCAGTGGTTCCCGATGCCCATGGGAGATTGGGTACGTCTGGCTGGTTTTTACGCCCAGGCGGAGTTGTGAGACATCTCAAGGTTCTCAGGTACCGCCCTGGATAGCCGGTAGACAGTCTGCTAGGTTGCTGTCGGCCCCACCGAGGTTTCGGTAGTCTTCTCCTTTTGGGATTGACGAGCCTAAGTGGCGTATCCACTTCTGTCCCTGTAATGGGGAGGCTGGATTAAAATTTTCAGGTGCCGGCCCAAAGGAACAACCCTTGGGGGTTGAGAGAGTCACTTGGTTGACGCCCTCTCCCCTGAGTTGCAAAGGGGGACCTTACCCTCTATGGCTTCTCCTGCCCCTGGAGGCTTGCACTTTCCACTGGGGGGGCCCGGGACTTGGAGACCGCTTCCATTCAGAGGGACGAAGGTTACACGAGCATCTTTTTCCCTGCTATACAACGCCAGGAGTCCCGCGACACTGGCAATTCTGAAACAGCCAAGCAGATGAAAGGTGTAGTGAAATGAGAATGGAGTTGAAACGAAGGGACAGGAAATTCAGGCGATGCAATGAACCTGCCCAACATTGGGCTAGCGACCCGAAGAAACGCCCGAAAAAAATCCATGGTTAAGGATGTTCGGCCGCGGAAATCGAACCCACGACCTCCCGAACGCGGGCCGCAGACGTTGCTGTCTGAGACATCCCGCAAGGTAAGGGCTAGACAAAGTCTTACTACAAAAAATGTAGGTATTGTTAGATCACAAAGTTTTACGTCAAATAACACTTCTTGTGGCGTTAACCACTGCCAAAATATTCTTTTATTGGTTTGAGTTTTGAAATACTTATACTTTTTTCAAGTAGGAAGTATCTTAATCCTGTTTTCTCAGTGATGTAAAGAACATGAATTTCAAAGCCATCCTATAGTGATCCGCTTTTTAACAGTTTGACTGTCGCTCTAGCCTATTGTATGCTTCATAAGAGAAGAAGAAGTGTATCAAGAAGTGTAAATGTGTAATTAAAGTTCATCTAGATTAACAAGAATCAGACAGAAGAATAGGATTTTGTAAGAACGGTGTTAAAAGGGTGAGTAGAGAAAGCCATGTGATTGCGAGATACAAAAATTTTTTGTTAATGTTTTCCTAATTCAAATTTTATAATAATTTATAAAAGTTGAATTTTGAAATATACTTTAAACACACTATACTTGCTGTCTTGCATCACGGGCTATATTACAGAAGGTTAGAACATGTATTAGAGTGAATTATTTCACATGTAATATAATTATAAAGGCAATGAGGTATGAAGTTCAGTTCAGGAGTTCAGTTACGTGTGGGTTGAAATTTCGCCCTGAAAGTTTCTAGTGGCTTCACCAAAGTTTTATCATTGAAACACGCCGTGCACATGCGGCAACTTCTTCAGCACCACGGTAAAGCGTGTTGTCTATACAAAAGATTGCAGGCGTTTAGAATTTTTATCCGGTTATATTGTTATTTACTATCTGAGTAGAGGATGCTCTCTCTCGTTTATTAACACCTAAAAAAGTGCCGAGATTTCCATATTGAGTTGTTTGTATCTGTCGAGCTGAGTAAATACTGAATGGAAGTAAATTCAAAAGGAATATGTGTCTCAGATGGCTGCAACTGAAGCCATTTTGAAATTTATTTGCGGTTAGTCCAGGCCATTAATATCTTTTGGAAAAACATAACACGGAAACAACTGGCCTTAATACACGTACCATTTATTAGGGGCTTTTACAGGCTATACATACACATATTTCTGTACACTACATGTTAAGGGTGAAAATCTTAGGCAAATAGGTATTTTGTTTAGTATGGTTTTTAATTTCAAAACGCATTTTCCCTTTTGATAGTGCGCATACTTAACTTTGTATGCAATATGATGAGCATCTGGAAACAAGAAGTTTTGCATTTGAATATTCGAATTTTTGAAACATTTTTTCTCGGCACTTCTCATTTAAAACGTTCTCCAGATAGAAACTTTTATTCCACTTTTTATGAAAGTATATCTATGTTCGAACAATAAACAGTTATGATTTTCATGCATATTTTCTGGTGTTACGAGGACATTAATGATTTTTAAAGCAATAAGGAATCTAAAAATATTAATTTGGTGTATAAAAATTATTATACAAGGCGCATCCAAAAGTGAGCTTCCCTATTTTTTAAAACAAAGGAAACGTAGTCACATGAAAAACTTTATTGGCAACAGGTTCAGCAAGAATTGAGATACTTGCCATATCGTGGGATTAACTTTTGTATTCCTGTGTCGTGACTGCTGCTTGGATTCTGGGGTAAAGTGCGAAATCTACGTCTCATCGCCCGTGACGATCCTGTCGAACTCGTCGCCGTCATTATGATACCACTTCAGAAATGTCAGTATTGCTCCTAATCGTTTCGTTTTGTGCTCGGGTGTCAGGTTTTTCGGTACCCAACTGGAAAACAATTTCCTGAACAGCAGGTGTTTAGTAACAATTTCATGCAACAAGGGTCGCGATACCTGCTATAAATGGCTGCTAAGCTTCATAATCGTGAAACGACGGTTCTCCACGGTGGGCTGCCTCACCACTCAACAAGGTCATCATTGATGAGGGACGGTCGCACACTGCGCTCTTCATCACGGACACTTTGACGACCTTCGGAAAATTGCCTACACCAACGAGCACCAACTGTTTGCTCACGGTGTTTGGCCCGCAGATCTGACAGAGCTGATGATGAATTTCGATCGGCGCTATGTTTTATGCAGTAAGGAATTTCATCACTGACCGAAACTCGCAGGCGGCGGGAGAACGAATAAGAGCCGCCATTTCGGGTGACTGCTGCCGAGCTACTGGCACCATGCTTGATACGTCATATATCTGTTACACATGCACTTTCTGGCATGCGCCTCGTATTTTTAACGTAATAACTAGCACATCAAATTAAATGGCAATTGTGTGCGCTATGAAGATATAATCTACATAAACATAAAATCTATGTTAAATATTTAAGATTTCGTCTTGTGTAACATAGCAAAATAAAATTAATTTTTGAAACAGCAATAACTTCAAAGCTAAATATAATTTTGAAATGAAGCTTAACAAGCTATGTATGCTAGAGTTTCAGGCCATTGTGATTATAAGGTGGCTATAGAAAGCGTTCATCTTCACTTCAAAAATGCTAGCAGACAAATTAACGGGGAGAGCATTAAACCTTTGATTATCCTGGTAGTGCGGTTTACGTCTAATGACATTTTTATAACTTCTCATTTTATTAGTTTTATATATTTTTTAAAAATTGTATGATTTTTTAAAGTTTCGTGTGTATTGTTTGTAGAATTATTTTAGATGCATTTAGTACAAAAAATATTGAATTTGAGGTGAAAATTAATTTTAATTTAATTGAAGTAATACTAAAAACAGGAATTATTTTACTGAACTTCATAATTACCGTCTAGGTGTTTGCGATCTCACAAATTTATTTCTTCATTTGGTAATATATAAAAAAGACCTCTACTAAAGGTATACGAAATAATTTTGTAATCACCACCAATAAAAAGTCCTTGCAATTTTAAAAAGAAAGTTGTAAAACAAATGAAATGAAAAACGTGAAAATAAAACCTCCAGAAAGCGTAAACTGTAATATAATAATTTTGCTTATTTTGCGTATTAGAAATGATAATTTTCTCACCGTTAATTCCACAGCTGGAAGTTTTTAAAGTGGGGACGTATCCTGATATACGTTGGCTGGCATCGCAAATTTGTGTATCCTATAAACAAAGAGTGCTGAACACAGCTTTTGTTGACTTCTATTTTTTGGAAGTGCAACAATGCTGTATGTTTTGTATATTAAGAAATTATCCATATAATTTTTATTTTACATAAATTTTGCTTTATTGGCAAAATTTAGAAGGTTTAAATCGCTATAAAATAAAGGAACTTACAAATTCCCATTAGGGCGCCGGGATAGCGCAGTGGTTTTGTTTCCGGCTGTCGTACTGAGGATCCAGGGTTCGTTTTCCGGCCCTGGAGTTGGCGTATTCACGCCTGACTTCTGACTTACTCATGCGAAGCATTCTCAAAGACCAACGTGGTTCGGAGTCCGCGATAGAAGCTGTAGGTAATGTCATTCCCTGCCATATTCATCATTACCCTACGAGCGGAGGCAACTGATTCCGCTCGCTAGGTGCCTCCACCTCAGAAAGGGGTACAGTCGTCATCGTTTGGTGGAATGGGGTATCCCCAAAGGCCATAGGCCATATGGAGAGCGTTAGAATTGATGAATAGTATTTCCCGTTAATATTCTTAAGTACACAATAAACCCAAATTCCTAATTTGGCATAGCTAAAGAGCACTGCTACGTGCTTATAGTAACTAGAGGAAATACAAAAAATATTCAGTGAGATAACTGACATGAGATGTTTAGTCTTCTATATACCAATGAAAGACACATGGGGAAGGGAAAAGTATATAGAAGTGACAAATAAAGAGGAGCGGGAAGGTATTGCATGGCTGAAAGCAGGTGATTGGACATTAAAAGGCTTAAGGAAAGGTATTTCACAAAACCAATGTCCTATACGTGGCGGAAAAGAGGATGTGGAACACATTTTATTTGAATGTAGGGGAACCGAAGTGTGGAGAAAAGAGTATATCAATAAGAAATGGTTTAAAATAGATAAAAATGTAGCGGTAGTTGACATGTTTAAAAAAGACAGTAAGAAGATGGAACAATTTTTATACAAATGAGAAATAAATGGATATGGACAGTTAATAGACAAATGGTGTAATAAACTAGAATTAATAAACTATTGTAAAATATGAGTATGACCGGTAAAGAGACAGGGCTGAACACCGGACATATTCACCTGTATATAGCTTAGCATAAATAAATGAATAAAAAACTAGAGGAAATGTTGTAGCTATTTCACTCAAAACTTTGATATCGATATTTCGCAGAAATGGATCTTTTGAGGCCCCCTCAACTCGAAAAAGAATTTTTAGGAAAAGGTGTGTGTGAACAGAATAACACAAAGGCGAAATATGCTATAATTACCAAACGTGGTATTTAGGTTCAGCATCTCAAGATTTTCAAGAAAAGCCCCCACTCCAAATTACCCTTTACATGCAAATCCTTTGAAATTTCAATTTTCTCCAAAATGGCTCTAATAATTATGATTGAAATACCATATGTTTAAGATATTTATATGCCAAATAAACTGTGTAATATCTTGAACTGTGTATGAACACCTTGTGAGGTCCTCTTTATTCGGAAGGAATAACTGATATATATATATATATATATATATATATATAAACCATGAGAGGTCAACATAAACATACTTAAAAAATGTAGAACACTTTCAAACATGCAATTTATTTAAAATAGCTTTTTTGTGGCATTAGCTATAATTACCTACAATGTATTTAATATGGGACATAAGCAAAATGTTTATAAATTGGGATCATACATAAGAAAATTTCATATTTTTCCACGTGTCGCTAGGAATAATAACGCTCAGCATCAGACATTGTCTCTGCAACGTAGTTGTAGATTTAATCAACATCTAGCTTAAGACATGGGTAAAAGTAAAACTATATATTACGGAGAGGCTCCAAAAATCGGGGCAGAGCACCGCACGTAGACCGATGTGGCTCTTTGTAGTGGAAGGGGAGAGGGGCCCCAGATCCGGAAGACGATGTGTGCAAGAATAGGCGGGGTCCCTAACGTTTACAGATTGAATGCATCCGATGCCACTCAAGTCCACCCACAAGCCTCTAACATCGGGGTTCGCCTAAAGGGGAGCCTGCTTCGAGAGACGTGTCCTTGAGAAGTCCACAGGGAGAAACCTTCACAAAGCGCACTACCACCGTCCAGCCGCAATACCGAACGCCGTCGCCTGATCTTCAACCCTGAAGTAAATTATGATGAAGGAAGTGATAGGTACAGGAAATGCGGGACCATCCCAGCATTCGTCTACCGACACGAGGAAACCACGAAAAACCCATGATCAGAATGGGCAGTCGCCGGGAATCGAACCTGAATGCGAGCTTCACGCGTTATTGTTTATTCAGAGTCTTTTGAGGCAGTGGAAGGGGGGATAAGGACGTCGTGCGGCGGCCGCTATTGCAAAGAACCGCAACACGTAGCCGATCTGGGCACGAGCAACCGGTTTTCTATCTTCCCCTATCTTTTCTCAAAAGACTGAATAAAGAATACCACAGAGCGATGTTAAGAGATTTTCTAAGCATTAGCTATTGTATATGTTCGTATGCGGAGAACTCGAGAGAAGTCTTCAGGAGTAAACCGACAAATTCAGGATAACATATTGTACTTCGGCCATGACCTCTGGAGAATAACTCCTTTCCCACAAGAGAACGACAATGTCCATATTTGTCTGTGTCATGTTGAAGGCAGCGCTGCTACGTAGCTTGTATTTCCTTTCCTGTGTTCGCGTTCCTTTTTCGTTTAGCTAATATCATTAAAGGAAATAAGGAAATTCCCGACCGCTTTGTGTAAGAAAATCCTGATCAGCTGAGTTTTATAATTTGTTGTATAAGGAACGTTTTAATAATCAATGTATTTACATTAAGGCAAGTGAATAATTATAGGCAAACAGTTTTACAACAGTAAAGAACTTAAATTACATGGTTTTTGTACCCTAATCATTTTATTTATAAGCCACTTTGTCCAGAGCTTTAGCAAGCTTCATAAATATAATAAGATCTTGTGTGTTCCATTCACACGACTCTCTCTACTCACTCTTCTACAAACTATTCTTATTAAACTTTATTATTCTAACGACTTCTTGTAAAACTGGATACGCCTTCAATTCGCATTTCGTTGTACAACACAGTAGATAAACAGATAGTGGAATTTTTAAAGAACATTTGGCTGTGTGATAGCTTTGAAATTCCATGTTATTTGAATGACCACGAGGGGGAAAAAGAAAGAACAGGAAAGAAAAAATCTGATGTGATACACTCACACAACTTTCTCCATTCTCTATCGTGTATTAATGGGTATATAAAATATTCTTACTAAACCTTACTTTTCTATCTGTGAAGATACTATCAACTACATTGTGAAGATGTTATATTGTTGTAGGAGCTGTATTATATTTCGGCTGTTGGGGAACCGAACTTGTAGTAGTTGCAACCGCACGTATAGCAAACAGTTTCCGGTATCCTTCGCCCCAAATGTATTTTTACCGTTTCTTTAAATATTATATATTTATGTTTGCCTCGGCTGCGTCAGTATTATTGTTAGAGACATGGATGTCTTGGCAGGGTTGTGGTACGACTAAGAATGAAGGCTTACACAAATTATAATTTTACTTCGCTCCTTTTATTAATACTTGATACGATTTAAATAACACTTCGCTGATATAAAGAGTTGTGAGATTCTTTAATTAATTACTTGCACTTTTTAACACGTAACTATTTTCGTCTCATACAAATGCATATTAAATTTCTTGAGGCCACTTTTTTGCGTCTGGTTAGTAACGCTGTCTGCAACCAACTGAACTGATTTCAACCGCCTAAACTTGTAAATTTCTGTATTTCAAGTCTCTGATTGGCTAATCCTACTCCAATAGAATACCTTCATTTAACTAAAGCTTTTTCTGGTTGTTGATTGGCTATTTTTATAAACTGTCACTAAAATTTACATTATTGTTGCTCCAATAATGACTAGTAGCATTTAAACTTTCAAATTCATTATTGCCTCAAGGTTACCTCATTGTTAGCAACTTTTAACCTATTACTCTCACGGCTCCTACATTATTAAATTACGTAATACACTCACATAACATTATTACACATGGATACAATAATATAAACATATACAATGATTGTAATATACACTTTTTATATATTGTTGCATATACATATTGCTTTAAGGCGGGCTGTTATTATATTTTTTATTATATAACTTGATTGGAATCATTTGTGTTAAAAATACTGCCTCAATTGTAATCCAAATAAACTTTTATAGAAATAGCTACATTACACATTTCGTTATAGATACAAAGGGAACAGGGATAGTCAGATGTTTATGAACTGGACGTTATACGCTGACCTTAAAATTCTATACTGTTTCCATGCAATCGTGGGAAAAACTGAATGTTGACAGGACTTAAAGATAAGACCAAGAAATTAACAATTGGAATCTTTAATAACGATATCTCAGTAATAGCTTATGCCACAAAAAAAGCTTATTTTAAATAAATTGTGTGTTTTAAAGTGATCTACATTTTTTGTGTGGTACGTTTTCGTCTATCGCTTAACGTTTACAAGTTATGAAAGATTGTACAAAATTCCTTCCGAATGAAGAGGACTTCATAGGCTATTCCGAGAAAATTAAAGATATGTAATTTTATTTCTCATATAAATATCGTTCATATATGATATTTTAATCAAAAGCGTTGAGCTATTTTTTATGAAATAAAAATTTTCAAAAAACGTTCCATGTAAAGTATAGTTTAGGATGGGGAAATTTTTTTGAAAATCTTCGTGTCTCATCTTTGGTAAATACTGAAGCTAAATACCAAATTTGGTATTTACGTGATGTTTCGTTTTTTAATATTGTTGTTTACAGACAACAAACACATGCACATTTTTATAAAAATGCTTTATTTGGGTTCACATAGCCTCAAAACGTGCATTTCCAGTGAAATCTGGCGATCGAATTTTTTTTTGGAATGCAATACCAAAAAAGATTTCCAATTTGAGAAAAGTATAAGTATTTGAAGATTCAAACCAATAACAAGAATATCTCGGAAATGGTTAGCTCTACAACAAATTGTATTTGAGACAGACTGTGTGCTTTAACAAGATCTGCATTTTTCTATAGTAAGATGTTGAATATCTCTTACGACTTACAAATTATGCAAACTTCATTCATAATGAAGAGGACTTCAGATGCTAATTTGAAAAAATTCAAGATACACATTTTATTTATTATGAGGTGTCTTAAGCATATGGTACTTTAATTAGAATTGTTAGAGCCATGTTGAGGAAATAAACATTTTCGAAAAAGAATATCCATGTAAATTGTAGTCTTGGGTGGGGGGGGGTTCTTGAAAATCTTCGTGTTGCATCCTTGTAAGGTGCTGAACTTATATACTATGTTAATACACTTATTATAGTCAAGAAATAGAGAATCCAATAAAATCTTAGATTACACATCCCGGCTGCTGGAAGGCGAATGATCGCAAGTCTTACATATTAATTTCTCAGAAATGTCTAGTTACATTTCACACTTTCTGTACATTTTGAATTGCAGATATGAACAAAACAAAATCTGATGTGTTGCACTCATATGACTTTCTCTACTCTTGTACAAACTATTTTCACAAACGCTTATTCTCCATCTATTTCATGTTAATCGAGATATCGAGATGTTAATCTTATTACTAATTTTCTTGTAGATGCAAGGGGAATTCCTAGGCTTTAAGCCATAGTCAAATATTTTAAGAGGTGGCTGCTATGTGGAGTATTCCATTCTCTTTGCATTACCAGGACAAAAAAAATGAATAACGAATTTGAGAAAAAGTATAAGTATTGGAAAATTTAAGGGAATAACAAGCAATATCTTGAAAATGGTTCACCCAACAACAAAAATGTATATGACATAAATTGTGTATTTTAACGCGGTCTACACTTTATGTGTAGTAAAATTTGTCTATCTCTTATGGTTTACCAGTTACGCAAAAGTCGTTCACAATGAAGAATACTTTTGGAGACATTCCCAGAAAATTCGAGATATACATTTCATTTGTGATGAAAATATCTTAAACATTGAATACTTTAATCAAAATCGTTAGAGCCATTTTTGAGAAAATTAAAATTTTCGAAAAATGTTCCATGTAAAGGGTAATCTGGGATGGGGGATTTTCTTGAAAACCTTCGTGTCACATCTCTGAAAGATACTGAACCTAAATACCAAGTTTGATGTTTATCCGACTGTTCGTTTCTGAGTTATGCTGTTCACAGACACACGCACGGACATGTTTCCAAAAATGCTTTTTTTTTATTCAGGGGGTCTCAAAACATATATTTCCGGTGAAATCTCGGTATCGAATTTTTGGGTGGAATACAATACTTCCCCTACTTACTATACGTAGTAGAGAAAGTAAAAAACGAATAAGAAGTTTTCCACTTGAGAAATGGTAGAAGTATTGCAAAATTCAAACAAATAACAAGGAAGGTCTCGGAAATGGTTCACTCCACAAAAAAAAAGTATCGGTTATAAATTGTGTGTTTTAATGAGATCTGCATTTTTCGTGTAGTAAAATTTTATCTACCTCTTATGGTTCACCATTTAAATGAAAGTCATTCAGAATGAAGAGGGCTTTTAGGGACATTCCCAGAAAATTCAAGATATACGTTTCATTTGCATAAAAATATCTTAAACATATGATACTTTAATCAAAATAGTTAGAGCCGTGAGATAATCAAAATTTTCGACAAATAGTCCATGTATAGGGAAGTCTGGGGTGGGGGAGATTTTCATGAAATCTTCGTGTCTCATCCTTGGAAGATAAACTCAAGTACCAAGTTTAGCATTTATCTGACTTTTCGTTTTTGAGTTATACTGTTCACAGCCTGACACACACACACACACACACACACACACACACACACACACACACACACACACACACACACATACGGACATGTTTCCAAAAATGCTTTATTTGGATTCAGGGCACCTCAAAACATGTATTTCCTGTGAAATCTTGGTATCAAAGTTTTGGGTGAAATGCAATTCTTCCCCTGCTCTATACGTAGTAGAGAAAAATAAGTTAATATTAAACTACTTAACCTTTTACTAGTCTAACATACACTAACTCCACTACTAGCCTAAAATTCTACTTTCCTATCGGAAACCAGCAGTAATTTATTTATTGCTGGTATCTAGTAATAATTCTTCCTTCTACTGAAATCTCCCATCTTAATCACTATTCTATTACGTTCTCAATTTTCTATCCTCTTTCTTACTTTAAATATACTTGCTTATTCTTTAATCACGGCAGCCAGTAGCCATTTGCTATATCTATCTTATTCCACGTTCCATCGTAACATATCACTCTTTTCTTTAGATTTTCAATCTACTTTAAGTTTAAACAAACCTTTCTGAATTTATAGTCAATTGCAGTTTTAGTCACTTAATTAACGCCTTATCACTGCCTGTAAATCATCTTACCAGTAATTATTACTACTAATCGAAAATAGTTTTTTTGTAAATCAAAAACATAATTCCTTTCACTCGCTCAAATCGTTTCCGTTTCATTAATCACTTCATAGGCTTTTTTTATTATTATGTATTTACATCCTTCTTTCTCTCCACTTATTTCGCTACAGTACACTTCAGTTTTGCTTCGTCTTTTTCTTTCTTCTCATATCGGGGTAAGCTTTATTAGGGAATCCTTTTTTACTTTCTCTACTACGTACAGTAAGTAGGGGAAGTATTGTATTCCACTCAAAAATTCGATATCGAGATTTCACCGGAAATACATGTTTTGAGATCCCCTGAATCCAAAAGAAGCATTTTTGGAAACATGTCCGTGTGTGTGTCTGTCTGTGTGTCTGTGAACAGCATAACTCAGAAACGAACAGTCGTATAAACACCAAACTTGGTATTTAGGTTCAGTATCTTCCAGAGATGCGACACGAAGGTTTTCAAGAAAATCCCCCCACCCCAGAGTACCCTTTACATGGAATGTTTTTCGAAAATTTTAATTTTCTCAAAAATGGCTCTAACGATTTTGATTAAAATATCATATGTTGTAAGATATTTTCGTGACAAATAAAATGTATATCTTGAATTTTCTGGGAATGTCTCCAAAAGTATTCTTCATTGTGAACGACTTTTGGTAAACTGGTAAACCATAAGAGATAGACAAAATTTTACTACACAAAAGATGTAGATCGCGTTAAAATACACAATTTATGTCATATACATTTTTGTTGTTGAGTGAACCATTTTCGAGGTATTGCTTGTTATTCCCTTAAATGTTTCAATACTTATTTTCTCAAATGGGAATTCGTTATTCATTTTTTTGTCTTGGATATGCAAAGAGTATTAATCTGTGGAAAAGGGAATAGTGCTGCACCTAGCAACCAACTACTAAGAGATATGTATGTGCCTAAAGGCTACGGTATTTCGATACTGCCCTTGTAAATATATATTCCCCTTGCATCTACAAGAAAATTAGCAATGAGATAGAGTCTGCAAATGTTTATCTCGATTAACATGAAGTAGATGGAGAATAAGCGTTTGTAAAAATAGTTTTTACAAGAGTGGAGAAAGTCATGTGAGTGTAACACATCAGATTTTTGTTAGTCCCATTTATACCCCGCCTTTAACTACATTGGTCTTATTGGCGGCCTTTCCTTTGAATTGGTAATGGTGTTAACTCGTGTAACTTTTATCGTTGGGTTTCTTGCACTTCTGGTTTTTTAGTCATTGATCATACACACATAGACGCTCTCATCATACATTCTGGAGAGGATATGAATTAATCTTGGCTTGAGAAAGCTTGCCACCCACTAACCGGGAATTGAACCCGGGACCTCTCGCACCGGCAGGTGCTCTACCGACTGAGCTACGGGGCCAATCTAGAGAATCTTGATCAGCTAAATTTTAACATAAAAGGAAGATTATAAAATATCAGTGTATTACATTCTGGTAATTGAATAATTATACTGTTTTAAAGAACTTAAAATCACATATCGAGCGGATGGCTCAGGCGGGAACGTCTGGCCCGCATTCGGAAGGTCGTGGGTTCGATTCCCGTGGCGACCTTCCTGACCCATGGGTTTTTTTCGAGGGTTTCCCCGGGTCGCTAGGCGAATGCTGGGAAGGATGTTTAATCCCCCGAATTTCCTGTCTCTCCATTTCATCCCCATTCTTAATTTCCTTCCCCTTTCATCCCTTGGTTTCTTTCAGGGTTGCAAGTGCAGTTGGGAGGTGTGGGCCTGTGCATGGCAGGAGAAAAGGATGCTCTGAGTAAACCTTTGTCCCACTGCGAGCGGTCTCCGGATCCCGGACCCCCCAGGGAATGTGTAAGGCCACGGGGGGAGGCGAGCCAGCTGCACCAGTCATTACCCAGGCTGTTCAAATCCGCAAATCGTAGGGACCCTGCACTCTGCCTGTCGTGCCTCCTGGTCCGACCGCTCTCTGTCTCCTCTCGCCTCATCTCTCCCTCCCCGGGAACCTAGGTACAAAAGATCTGCATAGGTCGCGGTCGAAGTCCCCTCCGCTTCTAGTCCTATCTTATCCTATCCTAAAATCACATAGTGTTTCTACACTAATCATTGTTTTCAATGTAGTTTAGCAAGCTTCATAATGCACATGGCAGAAGAAAGAAAAGCAAGCTACAAATGCATCATTCCTTCCAACCTATAGGTTTATGATTTAGTGCCGAGTTGCGATGCAGTAATCTTTCATTCTATCTACATGTTCTTTCGAGTTACTTATATATTGGTGTATCTTCTCAAACAATTTAAAGATTCAGAGTTCCTTTCTGATCTCGTCACTTCTCTTTTTATCTAATGAATATAGCCTCCTACGTCGTTGGAAATTTTATTTCTGCACCTTCTATTTTTCTTTCTTCGTTGTTGCGAAATGTCCAGCATTCTGAACCATACAACAACATGGGAATAGCTATTACTATAACATTTTAGTTTAGTTTCTTTCCGTTTTATTGTGCCATATATATAATTAAATTTAAATATTCTATTTTTTACATCTTCATTTTAATATACGAAATATTGCAGCCTAAATAGTTTAAATTATTCACTTGTTCTATAATTTTTCCTTCTAAAACGACTTACTCTAATTATATACAATCCTTGAAATGACAATTTTTCTTTCAGTATTAGAAATATTTAGTGAGTATTTTTGCATAAATTATTTAATTAATATACGGCTCTTTAAAATTATCTTCTGAGTTACATATTAGTACCAAGCCATCTGCAAATAAGATTGTATCTAAAAGACGCTTTTAATTTTAAAACGAGTTCTAAATGTATCTGTCATTTGCCAATGACATCATCAAAGTAGGTATATATTAAAAAACTGTAGCGAAAGGGGCAACCTTGATAATTATTGTACATTTATTAATTGTGGCTGTTACGTAGTTATTCTTTCTTCCTGTTTCTATTATTTTATTTCCACGTATTAAACTTATTATTGCTATTGAATGTTTCAGTATACCATCTCATTCCATAATATGTCATAATTTATTGATCTTGTCAAAGGCTTTTTCAAAATCTATGTTTGTATGTTATATTCACTTTTTTTACTTTCTCTACTACGTATAGTAAGTAGGGGAAGTATTGCATTCCACCCAAAAATTTGATAGCGAGATTTCACCGGAAATATATGTTTTGAGACCCCCTGAATCCAAAAAAAGCATTTTTGGAAATACGTCCGTGTGTGTGTGTGTCTGTGTGTGTGTGTCTGTCTGTGAACAGCATAACTCAGAAACGAACAGTCGGATAAACACCAAACTTGGTATTTAGGTTCAGTATCTTCCAGAGATGCGACACAAAGGTTTTTAAGAAAATCCCCCCATCCAAGATTACCTTTTACATGGAACATTTTTCGAAAATTTTAATTTTCTCAAAAATTGCTCTAACGATTTTGATTAAAATATCATGTTTAAGGTATTTTCATGACAAATAAAATGTATATCTTGAATTTTATGGGAATGTCTCCAAAAGTATTCTTCATTGTGAACGAGTTTTGCATAACTGTTAAACCATAAGAGATAGACAAATTTTACTGCACAAAAAATGTAGATCGCGTTAAAATACACAATTTATGTCATATACATTCTTTTTGTTGAGTGAACCATTTTCGAGATATTGCTTGTTATTCCCTTAAATTTTTCAATACTTATTTTCTCAAATGGTAATTCGTTATTCATTTATTTTTGTCTTGTATATGCAAAGAGTATTAATCTGTGGCAAAGGGAATGGTGCTGCACCTAGCAACCAGCTATTACGAGATATGTGTATGCTTAAACGCTACTGTATTTCTATATTGCACTTGTAAATATATATTCCCCTTACATCTACAAGAAACTTAGCAATAAGATAGAGTCTGCAAATGTTTATCTCGATTAACATGAAGTAGATGGTGAATAAGAGTTTGTAAAAATAGTTTGTACAAGAGTAGAGAAAGTCATGTGAGTGTAACACATCAGATTTTCAATTATTTTATTAATACTAAATATGCAGTCTGTGCAAGCTCCTCCTATACAGAAACCATATTGGGCGTCCGAGATGATACTCTCCACTATTTCCTTTAGCTGACTCTGTATTATAAGATGCATATTATAATACGCAAAAATAAATATATACATACATAATAAATAAATAAATAAATAACTATTTATAACACACGTTTATAATACTTATTTCTCTATAATTATTACAATTATTGGAGAGGTAGAATCAGGCGCCAAATTCAATGCCATAGTCGGGATTTGAATAACGGATCTTCTGGTTTCCATCCAGTTGCACTAACCAGTTGAGGTACCATGGTAACATGCCAGCACAGCATTAATTTTCCGAACTAACTCGCATTTTTCCCGGTAAACCACAAGGAAACCTAAAACTCATTTTGAGATGACATATCCTAATGGCGGCTTAATGTCGTGCTGGCATGTTGCCATAGTTGGTTAGAGCAACCAGACGTAAACTGGAAGATCCGTGGTTCAAACCCCGGCTATGGCATTGAATTTTTCAGTTTAATTCTTCCTTTTCAAACTTGTTCTACACACGGCTTGTGTGAAACAGCAATCAATTACAATTGATTGACCTAATAGTTGGTTACACTATGAAGTTCAGGACTTAAAGTACTTACAACATTGTAAGTCGTCATTAGGATATGTCATCTCAAAAAGAATTTGAGCTTTCCTTCTGGTTTACCAGGAAAAAGGCTAATCAGTCGGCGAATTCAATGTCGTGCAGATATGTTGCCATGGTAACTAAGTTGGTTAGAGCAACCGGCAGAATGTCACAGACCATAGGTTCCTATATCAAAGTGTTCCTATCCCATCTCTTTATAACCCCAGCTAATGCAGTGTTGTGAACTTTGAAATTATTCCACACTATTCTCAAATCTCTCTATAAACCCAGTTAATGTAGTGTTGTGAACTTTGAAATTATTCCACACTATTCTCAAATCTCTCTATAAACCCAGTTAATGTAGTGTTGTGAACTTTGAAATTATTCCCACTATTCTCAAATCTCTCTATAAACCCAGTTAATGTAGTGTTGTGAACTTTGAAATTATTCCCACTATTCTCAAATCTCTCTATAAACCCAGTTAATGCAGTGTTGTGAACTTTGAAATTATTCCTCATTATTCTCAAATCTCTCTATAAACCCAGATAATGTAGTGTTGTGAACTTTGAAATTATTCCCACTATTCTCAAATCTCTCTATAAACCCAGTTAATGTAGTGTTGTGAACTTTGAAATTATTCCCACTATTCTCAAATCTCTCTATAAACCCAGTTAATGTAGTGTTGTGAACTTTGAAATTATTCCCACTATTCTCAAATCTCTCTATAAACCCAGTTAATGTAGTGTTGTGAACTTTGAAATTATTCCCACTATTCTCAAATCTCCCTATAAACCCAGTTAATGCAGTGTTGTGAACTTTGAAATTATTCCCACTATTCTCAAATCTCCCTATAAACCCAGTTAATGTAGTGTTGTGAACTTTGAAATTATTCCCACTATTCTCAAATCTCCCTATAAACCCAGTTAATGCAGTGTTATGAACTTTGAAATTATTCCCACTATTCTCAAATCCTTCTATAACCCCAGTTAATGCAGTGTTGTGAACTTTGAAATTATTCCTCATTATTCTCAAATCTCCCTATAAACCCAGTTAATGCAGTGTTGTGAACTTTGAAATTATTCCCACTATTCTCAAATCTCCCTATAAACCCAGTTAATGCAGTGTTGTGAACTTTGAAATTATTCCTCATTATTCTCAAATCTCTCTATAACCCCAGTTAATGCATGTATTGTGAACTTTGAAATTATTCCACATTATTCTCAAATCCTTCTATAACCCCAGTTAATGCAGTGTTGTGAACTTTGAAATTATTCCACAATATTCTCAAATCTCTCTATAACCCCAGTTAATGCATGTGTTGTGAACTTTGAAATTATTCCCACTATTCTCAAATCTCTCTATAACCCCAGTTAATGCATGTGTTGTGAACTTTGAAATTATTCCACATTATTCTCAAATCCTTCTATAACCCCAGTTAATGCAGTGTTGTGAACTTTGAAATTATTCCACATTATTCTCAAATCTCTCTATAACCCCAGTTAATGCATGTGTTGTGAACTTTGAAATTATTCCACATTATTTTCAAATCCTTCTATAACCCCAGTTAATGCAGTGTTGTGAACTTTGAAATTATTCCACATTATTCTCAAATCCTTCTATAACCCCAGTTAATGCAGTGTTATGAACTTTGAAATTATTCGACATTATTCTCAAATCTCTCTATAACCCCAGTTAATGCAGTGTTGTGAACTTTGAAATTATTCCTCATTATTCTCAAATCCTTCTATAACCCCAGTTAATGCATGTGTTGTGAACTTTGAAATTATTCCTCATTATTCTCAAATCTCTCTATAACCCCAGTTAATGCATGTGTTGTGAACTTTGAAATTATTCCTCATTATTCTCAAATCTCTCTATAACCCCAGTTAATGCAGTGTTGTGAACTTTGAAATTATTCCACATTATTCTCAAATCTCTCTATAACCCCAGTTAATGCAGTATTGTGAACTTTGAAATTATTCCACATTATTCTCAAATCTCTCTATAACCCCAGTTAATGCAGTATTGTGAACTTTGAAATTATTCCACATTATTCTCAAATCCTTCTATAACCCCAGTTAATGCAGTGTTGTGAACTTTGAAATTATTCCTCATTATTCTCAAATCCTTCTATAACCCCAGTTAATGCAGTGTTGTGAACTTTGAAATTATTCCTCATTATTCTCAAATCCTTCTATAACCCCAGTTATAATCGGATGCAACAGTTCTAGGCACTGAAAATCTTAATGAGAGCTATGATGCAAGTTGCTTACCAGATCAGATGGTGACCGGTCGTCTGCATGCTTCAGGAGTGCGTGGGACTGTCATCGTCAAATATCCACACCGGTTATGCGCTGCGTTGCGCTGATAAACTTAGTTATATACATTATATTAAAATCCACTCTGTAAAAAGCGCTTAATATAAAAAACGTTGTCAATCATTGCCTCCAATTCTTCCACATCTAATATCCCTTCCTCTTCTGCAGAATCACTCACATTATTGCCGTCATCACTGCTGTCACTACTTTCTGCACTATTATCCTGCATGAGAATTATTTCTATTTGATTTTCTGCAATTCCGTATTTTTCGGAATAATGATTCTTAATTTATTCAGCATGTCGCCATACATTTTCCCATTATGGCCTTCCAATTTCAGCAAATTGCTGGCGTTATAACTGCTCCGCATATTTTAATTTAAAAGTGATATTTCTGCATGCCACCCATTTTTTGATATCAGCCCAGATTAATTCAATTGGGTTAGATCTGGGCGATACGATGACAGTCTAAGTACATTATGGCGATGTTGTATTACTATCTGGTCAAGTATGTATGACTTCTGAAGTTGTTTGTTGGCTTTAATTAAGTTATATAGCTTTGTTTTACTCATGCTTTCATCTAAAGCTTTATTATGTCTCAGTAACCAAGCTCTCATTTCTTCTTTCAAGGAAGTTGAGGTAGGTGGTTTGTGAATTTGAGTGTTGACGCATTGTGAAGCATTGTCGATGACCAGAACAGACTCAGCAGGCATATTAGGTATCAACATGGCGTTGATTCACTTTATGTAATTTTCTGTATTCATTTCTTGATGAAAATCTCCTGTTGTTTGTTGCGACTTGTAAAAGAAAGGCATTTGGAACGAAGCCGATCTTTCCAACAGCATGAACGATAATAAGTATTTGCGCTTTGGCAACAGGTGCCTGCAAACCTAATTCGCTATCGTCTCTCCAACTTTTAGATGCTGTATGACTGTTGTGTATGTATGACTCATCTTCATACATTATAGTATTTTTCTGAAATTTGTAGCACCACCTTGAAAATTGATGCTGATATAAGTACACATTGATATAAGTACATATAAAATTAGTCATTTGGAAAGGTAGAATCAGACTGAAAAATTAAATGCCATAGCCGGGATTTGAACCACAGATCTTAGGGCTTTCCGTGCCGTTGCTCTAACCGACTAAGCTATCATGGCAACATTCACTTTTTATTTTTATTTTTATATTTTATTATTATTTCATTTTATTTATTTATTTATTTTGCTTTTCTGTTAGAACTCTTCTATTTGATTTCGGTTTCTTCCACTTGAACCCTAAATCTTTAATAATTTTTCTGAGATTTGTAGCACCACCTTGAAAGTTTCTGCTGTGTTTCAGCTGGATGAGCAATCTGCTTATTATTAGCACAGTTTTTTCTTCCACATAGGAATTGTGAATCGTGCGCCGAATGATGCATTCGAAATCGTCTATTTCTGTAACACGTTTAGGGACCTTATGTTTCTTCCCAGGCGTGTCAAATGGCATTCTTTCATCCATATGTTTTTTTTCTTATCTTTGAGAACTCTGGAAACGGAACACGGTGAAACACCAGTTGCTTGACTACTCTTTCTTTCACTCTCTTAAGGCTTTTGTGGAACTCGGACGAACATATATTTTCTTCCTTCATCTCTGCTTCTTGCTTCATGAAGTCGAGGACATTTGCAATTATTTCCCTACTTTGACTGTGTAACACCTTACCACTTAACTTTGAAAACATAGGAGCCATGGTTATAAATATAACAAATATAAAGTAAGTATTATTTAAATACTGCTCTCTTTAAAATTACAACCAGATGCAGACACTTTCTATGCGGACTGTATGTGTTACGCACTGTGAGTAATCAAAGGTGTTATATCGCTTTCGTTGATTAAGCTAAACATAAACCATTCCTAGGCTCGGCAGCTGGGGTAGCAATCAAGGTCACGATTCCAGAAGTTTTGCGCGAGTAATAATGCAGTGTTGTGAACTTTGAAATTATTCCACATTCTTTTCAAATATAAGGGCTTCTGGAAAAGTTATATGTAAAATTACTGTGGAAGGCATGGAAATTGTAGGGTTTATAATTGGGTCGTCAGGTGGGGACTTTTGGGAAAGTGTTTTAAAGCTAAGAATGAACACCTCATTTTTTGCAATGTAGTACTGCATCCGTACTTATGCGTTTATTAATTACAGCTCTGTGGTATTGTTTAACGTGCAAGAAATTGATTACATTGTTAAATACCGGTTTCCACAATTAAGCGCGTATTGCAACGGAGAAGGAGCAATGAGGTCACGGTTTCCATGCATGTGGGGAAGAACCAAGATGCTTGAGGTTGGCATAGGTTATGTTCGAGCAGGTATGGAAGGGGGAGAGAAAGTGTATTTGCAACAACAAAAGCAACAAGTCGAATGCAGTAACTGTGCAGTGCGCCTTTATGTTGTCTGGTCGCTTAAGTTTTAACGACTTGGCTGACATCACGCAACGTTCATTGTCGAGGGAACATGTTTTACGAGCGCAACCCGTTCACGGCATGTTCTGTTGTCAGAAATAAAGAATACGCTCGCATATTCATTTATGATTATGAGATCGTTAAGAATGTGGGATCTTCTTTGCCAGCAGGCACAGAGCTAAACTTAGACGAGACTCTTTGGGGGAAAATAGAAAAACAAAGCGAAAAAAAGAAGAAAACTCTATTATGGTGCAGTCACACGACTTTTTCTTTACAGTCTTCTACAAACTAATCTCACAAAGGCTTATTCTTCAATCTACTTCTTGTTAATACAGATAAACCTTAATTACTCATTGATTGTTTATTCAGAGTCTTTGAGATAGTGGAAGGGGGAATTAAGGACATCGCGTGGCCGGTGCGGTAGCTGTCACAAAGAGTCGCCACATGTAGCCGACCTGGGCACAAACAGTCAGTTTTCTATCTTCCCCCATCCACTGTCTCAAAAGACACTGAACAAAGAATACTTATTTTGTTGTAAGTATAAGGAGAATACAAAAAGCTAAAGCGATATTCAGATATTTTCGAAACTGGTCGCTGTGTGAAGGCTTTGAAATACTATTATCTTTGCATGAACACGAAAAAAAAAGTCAAAAATAAACAGCGATTTCCGGTGGAGAAAAATATAAAGTATCTGAAAATTCAAACTACTAAAAGAATATATCGGAAAAAGTTAACGCCACAAAAAGTTTTATTGGACATAAATTGTGTGATCTACATTTTTGGGGCAGTAAGCGTTTGTTTTGTCTCTTACGGTTTAGCAATATATGAAAGTTGTTCAGAATAAAGGGAACTTCAGGCTATGTCCAGAAAATTAAGGATTTACAGTTTATTTATCAGGAAAATAGCTTAATATGTATGGTATTTTAATAAAAATCGTTAGTCATTTTTGAGAAAATCAAAATAATCTAGAATTTTCCATGCAAAGATTAGTTTGGGGGGATTTTTTTATAATCTTCGTGTCGTATCCTTGGAAGGTCCTGAACTTAAATACCAAGTTTCGTATTTAACCACACACAAACACGGAACTTTTTCTAAACAAGCTTTTTTGGGTTCAGGTGGCCTCAAAACATGTATTCCTGTGAAATCTTGACATCGAATTTTTGGGTGTAGAGAAAGTGAAAAAGCTGGTGTTGCATGTGTTTCGCTCTGTTCACTATAGTCTCTTCTACAAATAATTTGTAAAAACAAACGCTTGTTTTTCTATCCAGTCCCTGATAATCACGATAAATGTTTGCTAAAGTTGTATTCAGTGTGCATTTCATTACGGTTACATAGAAGAATAAAGGACGCTTAAACGACTATCAAATGTTTAAGAATCAGTACGCTGGTCTTGCATAATCCTTGCATGATTTGATGGGACAGTCTGGCGTGTAGCGTAAATTAGTGCAATATTAAAACCAACGATACGAAATATATCGTAAACTATTAAAGCTACAAACGGTCTATTTAACACAAAGCTAATATTTTAATGAGTTGTATACGTTTTTGTACATGCCTTATAGTTTGCCAGTTATACAAAACTCTAAACCTCAACGAGAATGCCGACGACTATACATTTTGTTCATGTCCGTATGCCTAACATACCATATTTTAATCCAAATCTCTATCCTTTTTTCAGAAAATAAAACTTAATGTAAACTTTTACATATGGGTAGAGGTACAGGTGATTCAACGCAGAGGTACACATCCGTGCTGCGACCTGCATTGATCAATTGCGGCTACCACCCTCCAGAGGAAGGGATGAGGTGAAGCAATCACAGGAGGCTACAGGATGTAGGCAGACAAGTACAGCCCGATTAACTTGAGGTGGCAGCTCGCTGAGCAGTACAAGAGGGGGCAACTAAGAGTGGTGGGAGAACAACTGCAGCCACATGCGGCCAATAGGGAGGGGAAATCACATGCATCTTACTTTGAAACTGGTTTCAGACAACAGACGCAACACTAGCAGAAGATTCAGTTGAATCTGCAGTTCCTTGCTCTTGATAGTCTTCATCTTCCTCTTCACTAGAAAACTCGGAGGAATCACTGATTTCGTCGGTGTCGCCCCCCTAGATGAATGATAATTTCCTGTCCGCCATCCAGCAAGCCTTCACTGCGCATGAATTCTAGCTCAACATTGATGACGTGCATATGGAGTAGTGTGTGATAAATGTATATATGTCTCATCCATATATATTA
The DNA here is from genome assembly GCA_030765065.1 of Deroplatys truncata. Classification (NCBI taxonomy): domain Eukaryota; kingdom Metazoa; phylum Arthropoda; class Insecta; order Mantodea; family Mantidae; genus Deroplatys; species Deroplatys truncata. Next base: position 57,416,644 of record CM060979.1, on the reverse strand, counting down.
TGGGACGGCCCTCACTTCTGTACTGTTTTATCATTCTAAGATAATGGAGCAGCTTAGTTCTGATGTCGTGCCGCTCCATTAGGACTTTTCTATTCTTGTTTGTCCTTTTCCAGGTAAAACCCAACTTAAGTACTATGTTTCTTAATGCAGATACACTCCCTTTAAGGTTGATCGATTCCTTTAACTTTGCATGCACCTTCTTCAGTGTCGGTCTTTGCTTGTGAAGAATATAGAATTCATTCACAGTTCGGCGCACTACTGCCTCATTGAAAGTATCTAAGCTTGCACAATAAGACGTTTTAGGTCTCTTTTTATGCGGTGTGGAGAATGAAGGCGAAATGCCACTATCAATATCTATATTCTTCTTACACTGCTTTAGGAAGCGCCTGTTGCCTCAGCAACACTCTTTCCAATGTTTTTCACACTGATGTTTACCACGCCAGCCACTACATGTCTTTTCATGTATTTATATACATTACTAATAACTTCCCTGGTTTGGGAGTGCAGTGCTTTGCCTTTAAGTTTGCTGCCCATGTATTAACAGTAAGTAAAACGCAATTCCAAAAAATACTCAACGCAGGCACTCACAGTTACACACGCATACAGAGAATACAACTCGGAACAAAGCAAACTGTTTCGTGTATATGCTGTTATAGACGAACATATAACGCGCACGGACATGAGCCTTAAAAAAATTACAGAAGCTCAGATAACGTACGTGCAGCGTCAACAACTCCACATGCGTTACTGACCCCCACTCTCCTCTCGGGATGGATAACGGATTTATCGTTTAGTGCGCACCTTTCCTCAGCTCCCACCTCAAGTTAATCGGGCAGTACCTAACATTTCCAGGCTCGTAGACCCGTCACATTGCTGGAGCCGCCGAGAGAGGACCTACCAAACAAGCAGCCCTCTGGTGTCCACGTCAGTACCGTTTCTATTGAGGATGCATCCGCGCCACCTGTACGGCACCGCCAGGCGCCACGAAACCTAGAAACACACCTGAAAGATAAGAAGGAAACAGAATGAAAGGGAATGATGGAATGAAATCATGGCAAAGAAGAAGCCACCCTAACATTCGCCTGCCGACCCCAGGGAAACCATGAAAAACCCATTGATCAGAGTGAGTGGTCAACGTTTGCATATAAACGGTAGTTTGGTGTTGGATGAATTTTATTAAAACTTCGTGATGCATTATTGTAGGATGGTGGTCTTAAATACGAAAATTGATGTTCATTAGACTTTTCTTTTACACATACACGCACCCTCTACCCACACACAATTACATTCGCCTGTCTTTTCCCACCCATTCTTACAAAAGCCTAGTACTTTCTTTACATCGTACATAGTAAATGTCGATACCGAGATTTCAACGGAAATACGTGTTTTGAGGTCCCCTGAATAATAATAAAAGCATTTTTGAAGGAAGGTCCTGTGTGTATCTGTGTGCTTTTGAGTGTGTCTGTGAACAGCATAACTCAAAAACGAAAAGTCAAATACCAAACTTGGTATTTAGATTCAGTACCTTCCAAAGATGCGACATGAAGATTCTCAAGAAAACCCCTCACCCCAAACTACCCTTTACATGGAACAAGTTTTCGAAATTTATTTTTTTATAAAAAATGACTAACGATTTTAATTAAAATACCACAGGTATTAATATATTTACATGACAAAATGTTTATCTTGCATTTTCCGGGAATAGCATGTAAAATTCACTTCATTCAGAAGAAATAACTATGGTATAATCTAGTATGACTACTAAACGTTAAGCGATAGACGAAAAATAGACGAAAACGTACTACACGAAAAATGTAGGTCTCTTTGAAACACACAGTTCATTTAAATAAGTTTTTTTTAGCATAAGTCATTTCTGAGATATCTGTTATTAATGGTTCGAATTGTTCATTTCTTGGTAATTCTCTGAGGGTCCTAGCAATATGCTGTTATTTCTCGCGATTGAATGGGAACAGTATGGAATTTTAAGGCCAGCATATAGCACCCAGATCTAACATTTGACTATCACCGCTCTCTTTGTACTTATAACGAAATGTGTAATGCAGCTACTTCTGCAAACGTTTATTTAGATTAAAATGATGTAGAGAGAAAAACAAAAGTAATAAGCTTTAGTAAGACTAGTTTGTATACCCAGTAATAAACGATGGAGGGTAGAGAAAGTCATGTGAATGTATTATATCACATTTTTACTTTCTCTACTACGTATAGTGAGTAGGGGAAGTATTGCATTACACCCAAAAAATTCGATACCGAGATTTCACCGGAAATATATGTTTTGAGACCCCCTGAATAAAATAAAAGCAGTTTTGGAAACATGTCCGTGTGTGTGTCTGTCTGTGAACAGCATAACTCAGAAACGAACAGTCGGATAAACACCCAACTTGGTATTTAGGTTCAGTATCTTCCAGAGATGCCACACGAAGGTTTTCAAGAAAATCCCCCCACCCCAGATTACCCTTTACATGGAAAAGTTTTGGAAAATTTTAATTTTTTCAAAAATGGCTCTAACGATTTTGATTAAAATATCATACGTTTAAGATATTTTCATAACAAATGAAATGTATATCTCGAATTTTCTGGGAATGTCTCCAAAATTATTCTTCATTGTGAACGACTTTTGCATAACTGGTAAACCATAAGAGATACAAAAAATGTAGATCGCGTTAAAATACACAATTTATGTCATATACATTTTTTGTTGTTGGGTGAACCATTTTCAAGATATTGCTTGTTATTCCCTTAAATTTTTCAATACTTATACTTTTTCTCAAATTCGTTATTCATTTTTTTTGTCCTGGTAATGCAAAGAGAATGGAATACTCCACATAGCAACCAGCTCTTAAAATATTTGACTATCGCTTCTATCTTCTTCCTATTGATCGAAATAAACTTTTGCACAAATGGTTTCATTTAACATTCCGTTGTATGTACAAGAGATGCAGGAGACTGAAACGATAATCAAATGTTTAAAAAGCGGCTCGCTATATGTTGGCTTTGAAATTCCATTGTTTTCACGACTACGAGAAACAAACGGTTGGCGACTTAACACTTCAGAAACGTATAAAATATTTGCAAATTGAGACCGATATCTGCGAATATCCCTGAATAACTTAATACCACAAAAAACCATTTGATATAAAATTGGGTGTTTGCATATATTTTTGTAAATATATGTAAATTTGCGGTAAATGTACTTAAATCACTTATGGTTTGCTAGTTACTTAAAAGTATACAGCATTAATTCAAAAGAAAGGAACTTACAATACAAGCAAATTATGATTAAGTTGAAATGGTGACAGGAAACTTTTTCTGTTTATTTTATACAGCTTCTACAAATTATTCTTACAAAAGCTTATTTTTACTGTCTCTACTATGTATACTAAGTATTCCACCCAAAAATTCGATACCGAGATTTCACCGAAATGTATGTTTTGAGACACCCCGAATCCAAAAAAAGCATTTTTGGAAACATGTTCGTGTGTGTGTGTGTCTGTGAACAGTATAACTCAGAAACGAACAGTCGGATAAACACCAAACTTGGTATTTAGGTTCAGTATCTTCCAGAGATGCGACACGAAGGTTTTCAAGAAAATCCCCCCACCCCAGATTACCCTTCACATGGAATATTTTTCGAAATTTTTAATTTTATCAAAAATGGCTCTAACGATTTTGATTAAAATATCATATGTTTAAGATATTTTCATGACAAATGAAATGTATATCTCGAAATTTCTGGGAATGTCTCCAAAAGCATTCTTCATTGTGAACGACTTTTGCATAACTGGTAAACCATAAGAGATAGACAAAATTTTACTACACAAAAAATGTAGATCGCGTTAAAATACACAATTTATGTCATATACATGTTTTTTGTTGAGTGAACCATTTTCGAGATATTGCTTGTTATTCCCTTAAATTTTCCAATACTTAATACTTTTTCTCAAATGGGAATTCGTTATTTATTTTTTTACCCTGGTAATGCAAAGAGAATGGAATACTGCACATAGCAACCAGCTCTTAAAATATTTGACTGTCGCTTAAAGTCTACCATATTCCCCTTGCATCTACAAGAACATTAGAAATAAGATCAACATCTCGATTAACCTGAAGCATATGGGGAATAACCGTTTGTAAAAATAGTTTGTACAAGAGTAGAGAAAGTCATGTGAGTGTAACACATCAGATTTTTTTCTATGTCTTCATCTTGATCGAGATAAACCTTTGCAGTAATAGTTTCATTACATATTGCATTGTAGGTACAAAGGGGATAGATACGCCAAATCTGTAGTGAGGTGTTTAAGCCATTTGCTATATGCTGGTCTTGACATTCCATAGTCTTCATAATAACTCGAGAGACAACAGAATAGTGGCAGCGTTTAACAAAATTACAAATTATTGAACATTAAAAACCAATATTAACGAATATTCCACAAATGGCTGATGCCACAAAAAGTTATTTGAAATAAATTGCTCGTTTTAAACAGACTTACAATTTTTGTGTATTAAGTTTATAGCTATCTCTTAAGGTTTAGCTATTACGCAAGACTATGTAAAATTCCTTCGGAGTGAAAAGGAATTTTACAAGCTATTCTCAGACAATTCAAAATGTGGATTTTATTTTTGATGTGTCTATCTTAAATATGTTATTTTAATAAAAATCGTTAGAGCAATTTTTGAGGAAATGAAAAGCATCGATCATTTTTACATGTAAAGGGTAGCTTGGGGTGGAGAAATTTTCTTGAAAATCTTCGTGTCGAATCCTTGGACATGTGAAGTTGGTATTCATCCGACTTTCGTTCTTTGAGTCATTTTGTTCACAGTAGGCGCGCAATTTCTAAAAATGAGCCTTTTTGTATGAGGGCGTCAAAACCTGTATTTCTATTGAAATCTCGGTATCGATGTTGTGGGTATAATACTGCCTTTTTCTCACTTTTGTGTGCTGCTTTTGTCTCTGTTGCATAAATGTGAGGAAGTTGTGATGCATTTTTTTTCAAACAGCAGCAAAAACTGTCGACTATTTTGTTTCGAAAAAGTGTTTGTGGAGTGGATAGGTATACTCAATTATAGTAAGAATGCTCATAGTAATCATTAATGAATGACATCAAAGTTTGTAATTGCTCGTATATTTCTGGGTATGGTTCCCTATATTTTATCTAAGGTGCCAATTCTTTTGTGCTATGCAATAAAAACGCTAGATTGTGACTTTGAGAAAGATGGTTTTTACATTATTTGCACCACGCTTTGGGCGTCAATTTGAAGTAGTTTGTATTCAAGGAGTTGTGTTATATTTCAACTGTTGGGGAGCCGAACTTGTAGTAGTTGCAACCGCAGTATAGTAAACAGTTTCCGGTAGCCTTCGCCCCAAATGTACTTTCAGTTGGCCTTTGTCCCAAGTTTTTTAAAAAATATTAACTTTGTAATTTGAATGTTTCTTTAAATATTATATTATGTTTGCCTCGGCTGCGTCAGTATTTGTTAGAGACCCGTTTCTCTTGGCAGGGTTGTGGTACGACTAAGAATGTAGGCTTACACAGATTATAATTTTACTTCACTCCTTTTATTAATACTTGATACGTTTTAAATAACATTTCACTGATATAGAGAGCTGTGAGATTCTTTAATTAATTAATTGCAATTTTTTAACACGTAAACTTATTTTTCGTCTCACACGAATACATATTAAATCTCTCGAGGACGCACAAGCAATGCATCCAGTTATGAGCACTGTCTGCAGGCAACTGAATTGATTTCAACCGCCTAAACTTGTAAATTTCTGTATTTCAAGTCTCTGATTGGCTATTTCTAATCCAATAGATTACCTTCATTTAACTAAAGCTTTTTCTGGTTGTTGATTGGCTATTTTATAAACTGTCACTAAAATTACATTATTGTTACTCCAATAATCAGAAGTAGTATTATTAAACTCTCAAACTCCTTATTGCCTCAAGTTTACCTCATTGTTAGCAACTTTTAATTTATTATTCTCACAGCTCCTACATTATTAAATTACGTAATGCATTCACATAACATTATTACACATGGATACAATAATATAAGCATATACAATGACTGTTATATACATTTTACAAATTATTAATACACATATTGCTTTAACGCGGGCTGTTATTGAATTTACATATTATATAATTTGACTGAAATCATTTAAGTGTTAAAAATACTGCCTCAATTTCCTACCTTCTATGCGTTCCATGCGGATTCGCTACTGTCGTATAAAAGGTAAAGGTAGCATAGATGATTGTGTATGAAGAGGGAATGAGGTGGAAGAAAGCATAGCACACTGTGCCCTAATAAGGCAGTGTAGTTCGGGAAGCTTACACATTAAGCGACCTATGTTGTACGATTTTATGAATGTTGCGGTATTATAGTTAACGAAAGAAACTTATTCATGCAATGGCAATGCTGTTATGGCATAGCTTCGTTGGTGGTGTCAATTGTGCTGGTGTTATTGCTATTTTTAACCATGCAACAACACATTTCTTGAAACTGGGTCTGATAGAGGTTTTAGTTCCCCGAACTACGTGAAATTGTCATTTCTACACTGTCATTTTTAACACTACTCTATTGTGAGAATTAGCAATGAATATTTTCCTTTAGCTATTTATTATAATGTTGAGCATTCTGTTTGACCTTGAAATATACATCAAATCTGTTCCAGTAAAACGTATATTATCTCAATTAGATCTAATTTTGGCGTTTACAGTCAGCACAAGATTTTCTCTGGTATGATATTTCTTATTATTTTCATAATATTCAAGAAAAATTATTTGAATAAGGCTTTTTATCAATCCTCCAAGTCGACTGTTGTTTTTGCGTTTCGTCTTCGTTCGGGATTTGAATTTTTATTTTTTAACCTTTCTGTTCTTCCACACTTCACAAGCAACTCTCTTTATGGATATTTCGCCTATTCGACCGCAGTGGATATATTTTCTATGTTTTTTCTAAAGAAGGAATCAGGCCAGTTATTTTTTATCCATGTAGAATTTCAGTATACTGTAAATAATCATCAAATTATAAAATTTTATGGAACAATATTGTTTTGGTGGAAGAGTTAACATATACTTGCGAAGTCTAAATGACTTCATCAACCTTCCTACAGCGGCTGAATTTGCTGCCTGAGGACCACGCTCACCGTGTCAATAAACATAACTTGACCACAATAGTATTGCACTTCGCTGGGCTGGCTTTCGCGTGTATTCAAATGCAGGTTTCCGCAAGGTCAAGTGCAATAATATCGTGGTCATGTTATACCTTTATCACGCTCACTACTACCTCGCCAACTTTTCTTCAGTTGCTGTACTGCTGCCTGAGAACTACGTTCATTGCGCAGTCAATACCTTCATACGTTTCCACTCTACTGCCACGCCAAACTTCCTAGAGTGTGTACTGCTGCTTGCTGAATACACTCACCACACCAATAAATACCTTCATCAAGCTCACGCTCTACTGCGTCACCAACCTTCCTACAGTAGTTGTATTGCTGTCTGAGAACTACGCTCACCGCGTCAATAAATACCTTCAGAACGTTCACGATGTACTGCGTCACCAACCTTGTACTTCTGTCTGAGGATTAAGCTCACTCTCCGCATAAATAAAAACCTTCATTACGCTATCGCAGTACTGAGTCAGCAAGCTTCTTATAATGCCTGTGCTGCTCTCTGAGGCTTAAGCTCACTCACCGCGTCAATAAATGCCTTCATCATGCTCATGCTGTACTGCCTCACTAAGCTTCCTACTGCGGCTATAGTGCTGTTTGAGGATTAAGCTCACCTCATAAACACATTCTTCACGCTCAAGCTCTACTGCACCAACCTTTTTACAGTGGCTGTATTGCTTTCAAAGGACTAAGCTCACTTACCGCGTCAACGAATAACTTCATCACATTCACACTGTACTGCGTCACTAAACTTCCTACATTGCTGTACTACTTCCAGAGGACTAAGCTCACTCATCGCGTCAATAAATACCTTCAGCACGCTCACGTTCTACTGTGTCACCAAGCTTCTACAGTGGCTGTACTGTGTTTGTGAGCTACGTTCAGCGCGTCAATAAATACCTTCATTACGCTCACGCTGCATGCTTCACCAAGCTTCCTAGAAGTCTTACTGTTTCTGAGGACTACTTTCACCGCCTCAATAAATGCCTTCACGCTCACGCCCTACTGTCTCACTACTGCCCTCCTACAGCGGCTGTGCTGCTGTCTGAGGATTAAGCTCACGGCGTCCATAAATACTTTCATCACGCTCACGCTCTATTACCTCACCAATCTTCCTACAGTGGCTGTACTGTTGCCTGAGAACTACGCTCATCACTTCACTAAATACCTTCATCATGCTCATGCTCATGTCCTACTACTTCACCAATATTCCTACGTGGTTGTACTGTTGCCTGAGAACTACGCTCATCACTTCAATAAATACCTTCATCATGCTCATGCTCATGTCCTACTACTTCACCAATATTCCTACAGTGGTTGTGCTGCTGCCTGAGAACTACAATCATCACTTCAATAAATACCTTCATCATGCTCATGCCCTACTACCTCAACAATATTCCTACAGTGGTTGTGCTGCTGCCTGAGAACTACGCTCATCACTTCAATAAATACCTTCATCATGCTCATGCTCATGTCCTACTACTTCACCAATATTCCTACAGTGGTTGTGCTGCTGCCTGAGAACTACAATCATCACTTCAATAAATACCTTCATCATGCTCATGCTCATGTCCTACTACCTCAACAATATTCCTACAGTGGTTGTGCTGCTGCCTGAGAACTACGCTCATCACTTCAATAAATACCTTCATCATGCTCATGCTCATGCCCTACTACCTCATCAATATTCCTACGTGGTTGTACTGTTGCCTGAGAACTACAATCATCACTTCAATAAATACCTTCATCATGCTCATGCTCATGTCCTACTACCTCATCAATATTCCTACAGTGGTTGTGCTGCTGCCTGAGAACTACGCTCATCACTTCACTAAATACCTTCATCATGCTCATGCTCATGTCCTACTACTTCACCAATATTCCTACAGTGGTTGTGCTGCTGCCTGAGAACTACGCTCATCACTTCAATAAATACCTTCATCATGCTCATGTCCTACTACTTCACCAATATTCCTACAGTGGTTGTGCTGCTGCCTGAGAACTACAATCATCACTTCAATAAATACCTTCATCATGCTCATGCTCATGCCCTACTACCTCATCAATATTCCTACGTGGTTGTACTGTTGCCTGAGAACTACAATCATCACTTCAATAAATACCTTCATCATGCTCATGCTCATGCCCTACTACCTCATCAATATTCCTACAGTGGTTGTGCTGCTGCCTGAGAACTACAATCATCACTTCAATAAATACCTTCATCATGCTCATGCTCATGTCCTACTACCTCATCAATATTCCTACAGTGGTTGTACTGTTGCCTGAGAACTACAATCATCACTTCAATAAATACCTTCATCATGCTCATGCTCATGTCCTACTACTTCACCAATATTCCTACAGTGGTTGTACTGTTGCCTGAGAACTACAATCATCACTTCAATAAATACCTTCATCATGCTCATGCTCATGTCCTACTACCTCATCAATATTCCTACAGTGGTTGTACTGTTGCCTGAGAACTACAATCATCACTTCAATAAATACCTTCATCATGCTCATGCTCATGTCCTACTACCTCAACAATATTCCTACAGTGGTTGTACTGTTGCCTGAGAACTACAATCATCACTTCAATAAATACCTTCATCATGCTCATGCTCATGTCCTACTACCTCATCAATATTCCTACAGTGGTTGTACTGTTGCCTGAGAACTACAATCATCACTTCAATAAATACCTTCATCATGCTCATGCTCATGTCCTACTACTTCACCAATATTCCTACAGTGGTTGTACTGTTGCCTGAGAACTACAATCATCACTTCAATAAATACCTTCATCATGCTCATGCTCATGTCCTACTACCTCATCAATATTCCTACAGTGGTTGTACTGTTGCCTGAGAACTACAATCATCACTTCAATAAATACCTTCATCATGCTCATGCTCATGCCCTACTACCTCATCAATATTCCTACAGTGGTTGTACTGTTGCCTGAGAACTACAATCATCACTTCAATAAATACCTTCATCATGCTCATGCTCATGTCCTACTACTTCACCAATATTCCTACAGTGGTTGTGCTGCTGCCTGAGAACTACAATCATCACTTCAATAAATACCTTCATCATGCTCATGCTCATGCTCATGTCCTACTACCTCAACAATATTCCTACAGTGGCTGTACTGCTGCCTGAGAACTATGACGCGCTGCAAGTCAACTTTACAATGGTCGTGCAGTACTTACAGTATTCCATGATTCTTCTTGCATCTAAAACTTCTCATCGACGTAGCTTCGAGCACTTTCGTTTATGGACGATCAACACTTATGTTCTTCTTATTTTTCCCAATATTGTATAAATCATTTGACGGTATCTACCCATTTATTATAAATAGTCAACTTATGTTAAACAGGCAACTAGTTTTCATTTCAACCGCATCCGCAGTACTACCTAGAGTTGACAAAGAATTCGAACCAGCATATGTAATACTTTTGCACACGTTCATATGTTTAATGGATGATTTCAGCTCTTTGCTGCTTAAAATCTTTTCAAATGTCACTCGCAAGGTCACAAAGTCGCACAGCGCAACTTTCTTTTTACTTGATACAGAACCTGTTTCTTGTAAGTGACCTGTCATGTGGTGCTGTAACATTCATTGAAATGGTGTAACTGCCGTCTTCTGAAAGACAAAACCTAACACACCATAACGAACATACAATACCGATTCTTCTGTTGCGTTTAAAAGGGATCTCTAAAACATATATTACATTGATTGGTTTAAGGGAATGAAAAGCTGAAATCTGTTGTGGTAATGCGTTCCAAGATTAATTCTTTTGCCCTACTGTAATGTTTTATTTTTATTGTATAACCTTATACCTTCCTCCAGGACTTCATGGCTGCTAGTTGTTCAAACCGCAGACTACGCGAAAACATCGCAGTTTCTCAAATAGTAGTTTTATTGTGTAGCTTCATTATTCAGTGTGAACATGATATGCAAAACTGAAGTATGTGCTGTGATTTTTGCTTTTATTAACCTGCAGAGTAATATAGAAGTTCACCACTCCGAAGGAAAACATTATATGTAATCGCTGGTTCTGTAAAGCTTGACGTAGTATTTTATATCACGACATTGTGAATGCCAGGTGATTGTAGTGTAAATTTGCATTATTGTGTGACAATGATTTGAGATGTTTGTTAATTATAAGCATTGTTAGGAAATAAGTTTACACGGCCTCACTGAAACTGACAATAGGAGCGGGTAACAATGAGCGAGGGGGTGAGTTGCTTATCAATTAGAAGAGACAAGCAAATGACGTCAGAGTAGCGCGCTTTTCTGTAGAAATGGAGGGAATATCTTCCCTAGAGCATATGTCTTCGTAATTTTGATTGGATATAAAAATAGACGCTAATGTTGGCGCGTTTTATTAACCAATAGCAACTCGATTATAATCTTTAGTATCGGGGTGAGGGAGTATAAATTTCGAGCCAGAGACGGGTAACGCGCAGTTCTACAGAATAATTCACAAGGCAAACGTCGCACAGTTTAATAGAATCATTCACGGGTTACACGTCGCGCAGTTCAACAGAATCATTCAAGGGTTACACGTCGCGCAGTTCTACAGAATCTCTCGCATCGTAAAGTTAGTTACAAGATGTGAAATACTAGAATTAATAATGTGCGGCAAATAAGTGATTATAGTTAATTCGAAAATATAACAGTTTCAGTCGGGCGTGTATCAAGAGTAATATATATGAAATTAATAAAGTGTGACGACAATAAAAGTGTAAAAACAAATTCTTTTTTCAGTGTTATCTTTTAGTAACAACTTCTTTCCGTTTATACACCCTGTTCAAGAGATTTGCTCGACTGAGTAGTAATAATAGCTAGCCGGAGGACAAAGAACCAAAATTCAAACTAGTAATACAATAATAGGCGCTCAGCAAATAGATAACACGAACGATACCGCGACAAACTTTAAATTTTATCAAAAGTCAGAAAGTAGAAATACATTAAGTTTACAATTGCCAAATAGTAATGGTGCTCTCATATAAACGAGGAACTTCACTAATATTATTTGGTTTGTGGAGCTGTTATTTAAAAATTTGAATACCATTTAACGCGCGAGGCTCGTATTTTGAGGTCTCGTGTTCGATTCCCGATGGACTTCTACTCTGACCATGGGTTTTTCGTGTTTTTTTTTCTGGTTGGCACAAGACAAATGTGGTGTATTCTACCACGAATTTCCTCTCTCCCCCATTTCCTCCCATTTCATTTACCTTTCATGCTTCAGGTTGACTCGATTCGATCGGTGTCGGGCAGATGGTGCATAGGCTTGCATTTGGAACTTCTTCACGGCCCGCTAGAGGGAAGCCTGTAGAGCCTCCACTGATGGGTCGTGTTTCTGCAGTCCCACTAGAAGGACGTCTGTTAGCGACTTTGCCGTGGCCGGGTGGTCAAGCCTGGAACTATTAATATTTGTCAATTTGCGCTGGCATCTCTGCAACCTACACATCTCCTGCGGTTTCCTCATCTCATCCGTTCCTCCCAAGGGTATATGCACAAAATATCCATTGAGGGGAGGTGCTAGGTGTCCCCTCCGTTAGATGGTCGTATCCTATCCTATCGATTAAGTTAAAACTTAGCGAATAGCGAAAAGGATTGTTGTGTTTCTGAATTGGAAATAGGCAACAACTATTAGTGTATATTTTCTGCTTTTGATTCAAATATACTTTTAAACTCAAATTTCTAATAAAACGATTGTTTTTTCCATTTCATTGTGTTTTTGTATCATTTTGATCAGCTCTGTTTCTTGCAACCTGTATTTTGAAATTCATCAGCTAGGATTAGTTATTAGTTACGGTGTTTTATGTGGATTAAACGCAGAAGACAGAAATAATCTGTTGTAGGAGTCTCCGAATATGGTAGTTTCGGTGAATGGAGTAGTAGAATGAAAACGGAAATGATCTATTCGGGTGTCAAACCTGGGATTGTTTTTCTTAATTCTTCCTAACCTGCCACAAAAAATTTTAAGCTATTAAAATTTGTCTGTAACCTTAATATTAATAATCCAATGGTCAAAGTTGTAGCAAAATGTAAAACAGCGACTATGGCTTATCGGGAGATCGGCATAGGTGATGATAGGAGAGATAAACGGAGATAGACGCGGTAGCGCTCTCACCCTGCGTAAACATCAGAAGGGCTATTGACAAAGAACCAGAATCTCGCGAGTGTTTTCTCGCGAGTGAGCCAGTTAGTAAGCTAATGAGTGCGTTTCTGGTCCGGCAAGTGCTGTTCTCCGAGCGAGTTTTTTGACGATTGCTGCGACGTGCAGTGATCTCGTGCTACTTCAAGAGATTAAAGAGGTATGGTATTCGACTCCCCGAAGAAGAGGCTACGTCATGCATATTTCATCGCCCCGCTACGTCGCAAAGAAACTGAAGTGACAACTTTACTTCACTTCTCACTTCAATTAGCAAAGTGACAGTAAGAACTTAGTAACATGACAGTGGAAACTGGACAAAATCGTAACATCTTATGATGTTTACTCAACGCGGTTTTATGAAAGTACTCTGGATTAAAGTCCATATCGAAAACAAAGTACCTTTGCTGTACAGTTTTCTGACCTGTTTTGTAAACTTTTATAGTAGGCAAAGCACACACATGCGAAAACTGCCACTGAACAAACTACCTCTTGTAAAACCTATTATCAAAATCGGAACAAACGAACAAACAAACAAAAACGAAGGAAAAAAAAACAAAGAAAGACGAAGAAAAAGTTCTACTCAAAATAGCTATTTTGTGCAGGATGTCATATATACAATAAAGTTTCTCAATTCTGGCATATGTTATACAGCAGGCACTGCAGTTTGTCATGTAAGTAAAACTCCAAAGAGATCTAAAATTACGTAAACGTGCAAGCAAAATTTTAGTGATGGAATTCGACCATTGAGGCAGTATTTTATATCACAACACTGTGAACGCCAGAGTGATTGTAGTGTAAATAAGCATTATTGTATGACAATGATTTGAGATGTTTGTTAATTATAAGCATTGTTAGGAAATAAGTTTACACGGCCTCACTGTAACTGACAATAGGAGCGGGTAACAATGAGCGAGGGGGTGAGTTGTTTATCAATTAGAAGGGACAAACAAATGACCTCAGAGTAGCGCGCTTTTCTTTAGAAATGGAGGGAATATTTTCCCTAGAGCATATGTGTTCGTAATTTTGATTGGATAAAAAAATAGACGCTAATGTTGGCGCGCTTTATTAACCAATAGCAGCTCGATTATAATCTTTAGGTATATCGGGGTGAGGGAATATAAATTCTAAAGCTGGGGACAAGTAACGCGCAGTTTAACAGAATCCTTCACGAGTTAAACGTCGCGCAGTTTAACAGAATCATTCACGGGTTACACGTCGCGCAGTTTAACAGAATCATTCACGAAGTACACGTTACGTAATTCTACAGAATCTCTCGCGTCGTAAAGTTAGTTACAAAAATGTGAAATACGCGAATTAATAATGCGCGGCAAATAAGTGATTATAGTTACTTTCGAAAATATAACAGTTTCAGTCGGGCGTGTATCAACAGTAATATAAATGAAATTAATAACGTGTGACGGCAATAAAAGCGTAAAAACAAATTCTTTTATCAGTGTTATCTTTTAGTAACAACTCCTTTCCGTTTACCATCCTGTTCAAGAGATTTGCTCGACTGAGTAATAATAGCTAGCCGGAGGACAAAGAACTCAAAATTAAAAATAGTAAAACAATAACAGGCGCTCAGCAAATAATATAACACGAAAGTTACCGCGACACCATTAGGCAGGCTTAAATATGAAACGCTACATTATTTGTGCTGTGGCAGAAACATTTACCTAATAAAAAGTTATGTTTAGTCAATCGCAGTGTTAAACCTTCAGCATTAATCCCAAAATATTCTAGTGTACTAGCGTGTCTGAATTCTGGTGAAACTGTGTGTTCATGTCGATGAAAAGATAAAGGTTAATGAAGAAATACCGAGTCGAAGGTCTAATTTGTAACTGTTGCTATTGATGAATCGATTCAAGTTAACAGTGATTTGTCAAATATTTGCTTCCAAGGGAAAGTTGTAGCCGGTTTAATTGGCGTGTATCAAGTTACGCTGCAGAATGAATCATTTACATGAGACTAGGCACGAGCTAGAGGTTTTAATTAACGTGACCTCCGCTAAGGCAATTCTTGTCCTGTGGCAGACAGGCGGTCACTGTCCGTGTTCCCCTGCTGAGAAAGAAACGAGAACGCTCCATATGTCCTTGAACTTGGTGGACGAGTGCAGTTAATTTGCTAGCCAGACGCCCGCCTTCTCTGACCACTAGACCGTATTAACTTCTAACATAACACTTTCACAGCCTTCTGATCTTTATTGTAGCGTCTGGGGCGGTGGTCAATTGTAAACTCGGCCGCAGTGGGAGGGGATACTACTTCCCACTCACCTGTGTGTGGCCGGCCGGCATTACCTCGTGATGAAGTTATGTCCTGCTGACAAGGATTCGCTTCCCCGCTGAGCCTCCGGAATTTTAGCAGTGTCACTCAAGGACTTCTCTGGCAATCCGACCTTCGCTAAAAAGGATCAGTCTTCGCTGTTACTTTTGGGCATAAATTTGCACCATCATAACGTAGTCGCCACTGACAAACTTGGTCGAACTTTTGTTCCTTAAGGATAAAATCAGAGACATCGGTATCCTTGGATCTTATCAATCTAGAGGTATGTTTTCTGCCTTCGTATTAGTTTATCACTATTCGTATATGCGAGGAACTAGTTCTTTCGCTTGTATGAATTGTAAACTTGGCAGATTTCAGATTTTTTCCCTTTTGTACAATGTTTCTGCCCTATTTAGTGCCTCTATATGATTGTGGTGTGGTCGTTTGAGGCAGTACTTATAACACTTAAATGATTTCAGTCTAATTATATAAAATTTAAATTCAATAGCAGCCCGCCTTAAAGGAATATGTGTATGTAACAACATATAAAAAGTGTATATTACGATCATTGTATGTGTTTATATTGTAGACGTGTATAATAATGTTATATGAATGTATTGCGTAATTTAATAATGTAGGAGCTGTGAGAATAATAAGTTAAAAGTTGCTAAAAATGAGGTAACCTTGAGGCAATAATGAGTTTGAGAGTTTAACAATACTACTTGTGATTCTTGGAAGCAATAATGTAATTTTAGTGACAGTTTATAAAATAGCCAATCAACAATCATAAAAAGCTTTAGTTAAATGAAGGTATTCTATTGGAGTAGGATTAGCTAATCAGAAACTAAAAAGGAGAAACATTTAAAAAATCAGTTCAGTTGCCTGTAAACAGCGTTACTAACCAGACGCAAAAAGTGTCCTCAAGAAATTTAAAACGTATTCGTGTGAGACGAAAAGTAGTTTGCGTATTAAAAAGTGCAAATATTTAATAAAAACATCTCACAGATCTCTCTCTGTATCAGTGAAGTGTTATTTAAATCGTATCAAGCATTAATAAAAAGAGTGAAGTAAAATTATAATCTGTGTAAGCCTACATTCTTGTTGCACCACAACCCTGCTAAGAGAAACGTGTCTCTAACAATAATACTGACGCAGCCGAGGCAAACATAAATATTAAATATTTAAAGAAACAGTTTAATTACAAAGTTAATATTTTTTTAAAAATTTGGGGCAAAGGCTACCGGAAACTGTTTACTATACCTGCGGTTGCAACTACTAAAAGTTCGGCTCCCCAACGGTACAAACTACTTCAAATTGACGCCCAAAGCGTGGTAAAAATAACGTAACAAACCATCTACTTCAAATTGGCGTCCATACGTGGAGCTAATAAATTAATTTTGCACGTTTTATGGCGAGGCCAGGGGTCTCGCGTATGCGCGCTCTACAAATTGTCTATTGCACTAGGGGTTTTTTCTTTCCGTAACTCGCGCGCTACATACTCACGAGTGATAGTAACATGTATTATAATAAATACTAACTTGTTATAAGTGATGTCTATCTGCGTGAGGACATTCCTGGCATCTTTGGATGAAGTTTCCGTTCCCGTGCATAAGTTCTTCTTGGGTAATGCTCGTAATTTTCGCTTTTATATTGTTCTTAATTTCGTCTATGGTGTGGGGATTGTTCCTATAAACTTTAGAACATCTCGTTTTCACTTCTTAGGTTTAGCGTTTAGCGATCCCGTTATCCTAAACTTATTAACCAGACGTCTAGTAGTTTCTCTACCAAGAACTGGAATTCCAGGAAATTTCTCCTTAAATTGTCTACTACCTGACTACATGATTCGGGTTTTACATTGTATCATACATAAAAATTCGTTGTAAAGCGTTATTAGTCCACTGCAGGCACAATAACAAGACACTAGCACTTTTAAGCAAATCACATACAATACAGATGTCTTGAGATGCACAATGCCAAACTAACAGCGACTGAAGCACAGCTGATACAGATAACCTTAAACGCGTCATGCGCCGCCAGTTGCGCATTTGAAAAGTGCCGAGGTCACTACAGTACAGCGCGTTACGCATATAGCCGGTCTGTGGCCTCACCTTAAAATAACAGCACTGTATTAGCTGGCTTACCCGACGTTGCACGGTAGATTTTTACTTTCTCTACTACGTATAGTAAGTAGGGAAAGTATTGTATTCCATCCAAAAATTCGATACCGAAATTTCACCGGAAATACATGTTTTGAGACCCCCTGAATCCAAAAAAGCATTTTTGGAAACATGTGTGTGTCTGTGAACAGCATAACTCAGAAACGAACAGTCGGATAAACAACAAACTTGGTATTTAGGTTCAGCATCTTCCAGAGATGCGACACGAATGTTTTCAAAAAAATCCCTCCACCCCAGATTACCTTTTACATGGAATATTTTTCGAAAATTTTAATTTTCTCAAAAATGGCTCTAACGATTTTGATTAAAATATCATATGTTTAAGATATTTTCATGACAAATAACATGTATATCTTGAATTTTCTGGGAATGACTCCAAAAGTATTCTTCATTGTGAACGACTTTTGCATAACTGGTAAACCATAAGAGATAGACAAAATTTTACCATACAAAAAATGTAGATCGCGTTAAAATACACAATTTTTCATATACATTTTTTTGTTGAGTGAACCATTTTCGAGATATTGCTTGTTATTCCCTTAAATTTTTCAATAATTATTTTCTCTAATGGGAATTCGTTATTCATTTTTGTCTTGGATATGCAAAGAGTATTAATCTGTGGCAAAGAAAATGGTGCTGCACATAGCAACCAGCTATTAAGAGATATGTCTGTGCTTAAAGGCTACTGTATTTCTATATTGCCCTTGCAAATACAAAACAAGGGGAACATAGTAGACTTTAAGCGATAGTCAAATATTTTTAGAACTGGTCGCTATGTGAAAAATATAATTTTCTTTGCATGTCAAAAGATCGTTTCTGAAAATGTTTATCTCGATTAATATGAAATAGATGGAGAATAAGCGTTTGTAAAAATAGTTTGTACAAGAGTAGAGAAAGTCATGTGAGTGTAACACATCAGATTTTTTAAACTCGAATGACGAATTGATTCCATTTACCTCCTCCCATTTATTAAATTAATACACAGTAATCTAGAGGATTTGTATGGCTAATCATTCCCTTCGTAGTTATAATTGTAATTTCGTACAGCCCTGGCTATTCCTAATAACGGATGAGAAATTCCCTGATATTGACGCAAAAGGATGTGAAACATCGGCGGAACGTCCGATTTCCTTAACCTACCCGACAGTCTTCAAGTTCCGGAAATGCTGCATAGCCTATAAGTAGACTTTGGGGGTAGCACAAACATCGGTCGGAATAGTCGTGTAATTTTTAAATATAGTCGGTGAAATTTTAAACCTTTGTATCTTCTCTTTGTTCTCGTCGTTATTAAAAACGTAAAAACTGTATAATATTTACATCCCTTAACATGTATAACGAAATAACAGAATTAAACTGTATCTTAAAATATAAAAAATTTCTGTGCATCATACACTAAAATGTAGAAAATTAAGCTAAATTTTAGCTAATGAATTACAAATTCAGAAATTATTTGAATTATTCCGCATTACAATTTTAATCGCTTCTTATCTGGTTTTAACTTTAATTGAGACGGCCAGAACTGATGATGAGAGAAACACGTCTCTCGAAAGCGCTTCTCAGTTAATACCAAGCGCCATTGTGATGTGAATTAAAACGTAACGACTCACTTCAAGCATCAGAGGTGAAACCGATGAATTTGAAGATTTCGCACCCCTAGGCCACCAAGTTGACCTCTTTGGAAAAGACGCATAGTCTTTGACCATCGAGCAAAACAAATCTTCTCAGTTGTTAATTATAAAATATCGTTGACTTATGTCTAATATTAGCTATTTTCTCTCTTTATTCATTCATTTAGCATTCCCTTCTAACAAATTTGATTACGGCGTAATACAAAGGAAATAAAAAAAACTTTCTTACGTGAGGCTTATTTAAATATTTTGGCACTTGTATCGCGTGCGTATCTTAGCGTCATAAACATATTCGATTCTATTCTGTTTTGTATCCTCTTCTGTTTTCTTAGTTGTTAAATCTGACATACGAGGGCTGATCAATAAAGATTGAGACTGATTTTTTTTCACAGATATTTATTACTACATTTCAATGTTGACATAATTTTTTTCAAAGTAGTCCCCTCCTAACTGAATGCACTTTTTATACCGTCTCTGCCAGCACTCGAACACATGGTGCAGGCCATTCTTTGACAGGTCTTTGAGAATCGCCTCACTTTTCTTTAGCACTGCTTCAGTGCTCAAATCGAATGCCCCGGAGCTTTGCCTTTAGTAATGGCAAAAAAAGAAATTAAAGGGGGAAAGACCGGAGCTTAAAAGTGGATGCGGCACACAGGTAATGTTGAATTTAGCCAAAAATTCCTGGACTTGATTTGCGACGTGAGGCCACGCGTTGTCGTTATGAAGTTGCCACCCATTCCGATGATGTTCTGGACGTTTCCTTGTAATGTGCTTCCTCAGTGTAGCCAATACTGGCGTGTAGTAGCTGCTGTAACAGTAGTGTGAGAGGGGGAACTGCATGCTGGTAAATCATTCCATTCCGAAACACCAGGCCCACCTTGCTTAGCACAGAGGACTCGCCCTTCTTTGAAGTCCTTGAATCACCTAAACACCGTTGCACGAGGTAGTGCATCTTCACCGTATGCTTGCTTCAACTTTTCGAAAGTTTCAAGGCTGTATGATTTAAACGAAAATAAAATTTTATTGCGCTGTATTGCTCCTCTCGTGTCACCTCCATTTTGTGGTATGCGAAATTCAAGTAGGGTCAACAATATCCAGCATTACTACCAACCTACCGTTACGAGAGTGCTGTCGCTTATGGGCATTATACATGAAACCCTGCTCTTTTCAAGTATTCGTGGTAGAGACATAAAACTATCAAGAAAACTACAGAAAAAAATCAGTCTGTCTTTATTGATCAGCCCTCGTACAATTGGAATGAAATATCGGCGACATTTGTCTTGTTTTACGTGCATTTCTATGGAGTAGCAACAATTGTTTCCTGTTCCATGGCAATCTCCACGGAAAGTCAAAGCCTCCTTCGCTAACATGTTCTTTTATAATTCGTATTCGTCAGTAGGATATCTGCTTTATAAATATTGTTTAGTATTTCAGTAATTTATAAATTGAAATTAGGTGTTCTATTGCCCATGTCCGACAGAAAGAATAAGGTATTTCATTGTGAAGGAATTACCAAAATGGTTGAGTGATTTCTGGGATTACCTTACGTACTCACATATACACACATCTTCTCGCTTTATAATAGTATACTGAGCGATGTGGCGCCGCGCTAACGCGTGCGACTCGCATTCGGGAGATTCCGGGTTCAGTCCCCGGCGACCGCCCTCTCTGACCAATGGGTTTTTCGTGATTGTAGCTCGCAAACGAATGCTAGGGTGGTTTCTTCTCTACCACGGTTTGCTTTCCATCATTTCCCTTTCATTCCGTTTCCTTCTCATCATTCGGATGTGTTTCTAGGTTTCGTGGCATATGGAAATGTCGGACAGATGGCGTGGATGTATCCTCAGTGGAAAAAGTATTCCCCGTGGACACCAGAGGGCTGTTTGATTGGTGGGTCTTCTTCGCCCTCTCTCGGAGGCTCTAGCAGTGGGACGGTTTGCAAGCTTGGAAATGTTAGAGGCTTCCGCGCGTATTATGACCTGTCTGCCTGCGATCTGTAGCCTGCTGTGGATCTTTCTCCTCATCTCTTCCTCCTGAGGGGTGATAGCCGCAATAGATCTGTGCAGGTCGCAGCCTGCCTCTTTGTAATATTAGTACAGACACGACCACGAGCGATGCCGTGGTCGTTACCGTCCTTGCCGCAAACTCGGAAGCTCCTAGATTCAAATCCCATGTAGCAGCCACTCCAACTGAATTTATTCGTTGTTTCCCTCAGTCTCTAAATAAATACTGGACTGGGCAAAACTCCACCTAGAGATTAGAAGTTAGATGAAACAGGACAATGACCACACAACTAAGGCAGTCTGTCTTGCATTAGACTAAATACTTTATTTTTTAACAAACAGCAAATCTCTTCAATGATAAAAAAAACACTTTTACACTAACACACAGAAGTAAAATGGATAGAACAAGAAGGGAATTGCGTAACTGAAACTGCTTATAACTAAGTTACTGGAGGAGATGATAAAGGATTGTGCACTAAGGTCATCTGTATGGCGTACGTTGACTCCTGAGTGAGGAAAGAACATAGAGAAAACACTGAATTAACCTTGCAATATAAGCTATATTACATAAGCTGATAAAATCTAGTAGTAGATATTACACCGGTTTCTCGTTTTTCGCCGTCTTCCGGCTGCCCGACGCCATTGACCTCTATCCGTGTTTACTCCTCTAAATCTCTTGTTTCCATTATTCGCTGTATTTCACTCCTCCAGATAATTCTGGGATGACCTGTTTTTCTCCTTTCTGGTGTTGTCCATTCAAATATTTGTCTTGGAATTCTTTCGTCTTACATTTTTTTTCAAGTGTCCGTACCATTTCAATTCTTTATTTTGGATGTCGTTTAATGTGATTCCATGTATATTCATAGTTCTTTCATTTCTTATTCTATCTAAATGGGAAATCCTAGTAGAAAAATATAATAGCACAATTTCTTCAACAAAACAAAATGATTATTTCAGAGAATCATGAAAATAGTTTTCAGCAGCCACATACATAAGTGCCTGTAAAGTTTAAAGTATATATTTATGCGATTACGTCACGGGGTGCAGAAATCGAATATACCAAGAGAAAAGTAGAGGAGTGTCAACCCACACCGCGCAAATCAAGGCACCAACATTATCAAAATTTGGTTATTGTTACTTTGCTTTGAAATTTTGTCGGGATATAAATGAGGTGAACTCAACAAATACTTGTTTTAAGTAAAATAACATTTAAATTATTTAATTCGAGCGAACTAAAAAAAATGAAGACGTACAAATAATGTACCCTTTAGATGTATTATTGATTAAGCATACAAATAACTTGCTCATATTATAAGTTTTGCATTCTACGCTTTCTAGCTAATATTTCGGAGGATATTTCTTGAAAAAACTGTGAATATTCATCAATCTTGTTTCCAACAAAAACGCCTTCAATAATATTAAAATTCATTCATTCTCGGCTTATCCTCATTTTACACCCCCCAGGACTTACAGGCGGGTGCCCGTCGAGGAGCAGACAGAAGATCCAGGATGGGTGATCAGCCCGATGCCTGGTATGGGATGAAGGAAGTAGATGAAACGAAATGAAGGCGAAATGGATGAAAGGAAAGGAATGAATGATGGAGCAGTTGGTGGAAGGAATGGCGGGGGAAACCGGAGGACCCGGAGAAAACCCGCCCAGACGCCGCTTCGTCCACCACAAATCCCACATGCGGGTCCCTGGGATTGAACCCTGGCCGCCTCGGTGAGAGGTGAGCGGTCTAACCACTCGGCCACGGCGCCGCACTATAATATTAAAATAAAAAAACAAAGTTTTTGGCTTATTAATAGTCAAAAGTGATACCGTCGTCACTCTTGGTGTTATATTCTTCATCGTTATGTTTTTCTTTCTCGTGTGTTTTGTGAGTTTGGTAAATCAAAACTTCTTCCATGGTAAAAAGATATTCGGAAACAACTCACGTGTGTCCAGTTTTGCAAGAGTCAGGGTGATTGGACATTCGTACAACCTTTTCATATTTTCACGAAATAATTCACGAAAATAAAAGGGAAAAAATCGTCCATTCAGATTCATTGCAGCCTTACATAAAGAAAGGGAAATGTTGAGCTTATTTATCCTGCTATAGTCAGTTAAGTCAGCGTCTTAAGGTGACTTTTTTGGAATATGGAGGTAAATAATATTGAATAAATTGGCTATTAATTGATCCCTCAACTTTTTAAACTAGTGTACAGTGTATCCAGCTGCGGTAGTGACACGTATATAGGTGTGTGTGTGTGTGTGTATTCGTAATAAAGTTTATATGTAGTGATTTGTGATTTTTAATTAATTATGATTTAATTTAAAATTATGCCTCGACTGCGCCAGTTATATCTGGTAGAGCAAGTATCTCTTAACGAGGGTGGTACAGATGTAGAACAGTTTCACGCACTTTACACATGTTATACTTTAAATTATCACTCATTTATTAATTCTTGAAGGCAGTTGAATAATATATCAAATAATAACAAATTACTGAAGTATTTACGTATGGAGCTGTAAGATATCAAATTCTATATATGTGCTAACGAATTGCAGTTTACAGAGAATTTCTTAAGTTCTGTATTCGCTTTAAAAGATTATCAATCACACAAATTTATATATCTGCGAATATATAATTTTTTTTTCGAGTGGAGGAGAAAATGATTTAATCATTAACCTCAGCCCCGATGGGAGTCGGGACTGAGAGTGTGGGGCTCACCGACAAATCGGCATACCCACTAAAAACTCCTCCACCGGAGAGGGAAAAGTTAAGTGTGAAGATGAGGCAGTACCGCATTTTTTTAAAGGTCAAAATTTATCTTCTCCGCATTGCACTAATATTTCACACCTGTACACTTTGAGCTTCATCTACTGAACTGACTTGGCATGGGTACGCTACCTCTTAGCGTCCACAGCTAAAAATTTTAAATTTAGTGTTTCTATTTTCTGATTGGAAGCCTACTCTAGCAGAACGCTGGTGGTTTGACTTTCATTGGCTCTTATTTGTACCCATGTGACTATTTACAAACTTTTCTACGTTACATCAGTATTTTTCCATCGACTGTTGGTAGCCCTCCTTAGCTTTCTAACTTGTTGTTCTGCCAAATTACAACTTATTGTTAGCCACCCTCTGCTTTCCACTTTGACACTGTTTGCTACAAAAAAAGAGCTTGCTTCTATCCTCACAGCTCTTACATTTCTAAACTAAGAAATACATTCACATAATATTTTACACATATTTACAATAAATATGCATAATACAATGGCTGTAATATACACTTTATAGCAATTACTGATCGCTTATAGGCGGGCTATTATTTTTATATTATATAATCAAATTGACAGCAGTTAAGGGATAAAAAATACTACCTCACTGCTTGTGGGTACATTATAAGAGAGCACATTATTCAAAGAAAGCCGAACTGAATGGAAAAATATTTGGTTGTGTGATACAGCAACGCGCGCATTTCACGATACATTCAATTTTGCTATGTGCTCTCCGAGTAGTCTGGCAATTTCCCAACCTATACATGAATTCCAACCAGACAATCCGCAAAATTTGTCATGTGACTTTGGCAATTGCCTGATGATCCAAGTTCACCTCAGACCTGCAGTACACTTCCTCCTTCACTAAACGTTACAGGAAAAGCTCCCATGGCATCAAGGCCTGAGAAACATGGGGGCGTAGCCAGTGGGTCAGTTTCTTTCCCAATCCATCATTCGTAGAACTGCTCATCCCTATATTTACGCAACTGGCTCGCAAGGTGGCACCCAAGGTTAAATTCACGCCGAAATTGATGCCAGATTTTATTCCAGGAAGCAGAAAATCACAGAACAGGTCGCTATATCTTCTCACTATAATTCTGCGCATCACACTAGCAAACTTTTTTCATGAATAAATAGTTGTAAGGATTTCCAAGTGAAAGGAAACTCTGGAAAGATATAAACCTTTATCATGTTATGGGGAGATTAAAAACCCCATCTCATCAAGGCTAAATCTGTTAAATTCATGACAATAATAAGAATCCGGAACAATTTAGCAACCAATGTAGTATAGTTGTATGTTACAGAGTTCCGTAAACACAGTTCTGTTGAGTAAACAAAGACGACAAAAGGCTGCCTTATTTGTTACTGTAAACAGTATAGTCTAATACTGGTGGAAAATGAAGAACGGCATAAGGGCATGAAATGTTTGAAAACTTGGTAACGAATACTTAGGGAATGCTTTTAAGTTTTATTTAGGGTCGTTTTAACCTTCCTAGTTTTATCACGACCTTTCATGTACAGTTGTTTGCATTATTGATTACAATATAATACTAATTATGTATACATACAGGTTACAATTTGGTTAAATGTAATGATGGATATTAGTTAATTTAAGAAAAGTAATTACTTTCTGGATGAAAGTTGCATCATTGAGTGCTGCAGAAATATTTCTGGGAATACCAACCTGACTACGTTGAATTTCATATTTTGGACATGTTAATATAATATGTACTACTGTTAATGCTGTTTTACATGTTTCACAAATTGGTGGAGAGCTTCTATTTAACAAATAAGAGTGTGTGTCAGTTTAGTATGCCCAATTCGTAGTTGGGATATTACAATTTGGTTTCGCCGCTGTAGCTGTCTTATTGGATATTCTTGAGTTTAAGTTCCACGTACATCATGAAGTTTACTTGTAGAATTGTTCATCCAGCTGCTCAGCCATTCTTTTTGTATTTTCTTCTTAAAGTGTGTGACTGCATCTTGGAGAGGTATTTTGATATCCGTATCTTGTGTTGGTAGTTCTGTAGCTTGTTTTGCTGCAGTATCAGCTCTTTCATTACCGGGTATGTTTTTATGAGATGGTATCCACATGAAATTGAGTGACTTTTCTAAGTTGTAAAGGATGGTAACAAGATTATGTATTTCGTTTACAATACTATTGGTAGAGAACGTGTCTTATATTGCGTTTAAGGCTGATAGAGAGTCACTGATTATTATGTAAGAGTCAGTATGTGCAGTTTCCAGAACGTATTCTAGTTAATAGCATATAATTCACAACTATATACTTGTATTTGTATTTTATTTCCATAATGCTATACAAAATTCTTACAAATTTTAATACATTACTTTGAGTTGCTATTTTTTCTTTCTTTGATCCATCGTGCATTTTAACACCGTGGTTATTTATGCATGGTGGGTCTTAACAAATTCATATTGCTTTATTTTTCTAAACCATTTTTCTCTTACTCTCCCCATATATTCTCCTATTCCTTTTATATCCCTCTCCTTGTATTTTCATTATCCTAACTTTAATACTTCTTTGTTAACATTCTCCCATTCTTTACATAAAAACTGATCTCTCTACAACTTAGTTTCTTCACATTCAATTATATAATGCAAATCATTATTTGCCTCTCCACAAAGAGGAAACTTATCCAAATTCGCTCCCTTCCTATCTCCCCTTAGCCTATGTGCACTTAATCTAGACCAGGCCCACCCTTCTCTCACTAACCTGTTACCTACATCCACATACTTCTCCCTTCCCCAGTCCACCTTTGTCTATATAGTTCCAAACTTTTCTTTCCTTCCAGACTTTGAAATAATTCTTGTTTCTCTATATCTTCTACTCTGTTCCTCACTTCTTTCCAGAAACCTTTAACTAACCCCTCTCTCTCCTCCTATAAGCTACCCATTCCTATTTCCTGTAAAATTGTCCTTATTCCTTCAGCCCAATTCATCCCATCATTGGATTTTTCTTGTATTATTAAACATTGCATCAAGATATTATGCTCATCCAATGATTTCGATCTATGCCAATATGTAAGTATCCTTTCTACTATTATGCCCTTGCTACCTACTCTTCCCAACTCCAACATTGCTGCTCCATTAGGTGATGAAATAGATAAACCTAACATACATTTACAGAACGATCTATGTACTTTATCAATCATCTCCCATCCTTTGTCACTTTCCCAAATCTCTGATCCATAGACCATTTTTGCTTCAACTACAGCTTTGTAAACTCTTTCCAACCATTTAATTTGCATAACTGGTATTTTCTTTAAGCACATTCTTATGGCAGTCATTGCTAATCTTCCCTTAGCTAAGACACTTATCCTGTGTTCATTTCATCTCCCATTACTGCTTATTCTCACTCCCAAATAATCAAACTTGTTTACTATTTGCAACTCTTCCCCTTCCACATACCACTTTTCCTCTTTCTTTAATTTATAGCTCTTTTTAAATACAATAAATAAACATTTCGTGTAGTAAAATTTTGTCCATCTCTTAGGGTTTACCAATTGCACAAAATTGAGAATGGAGAGGACTTCGCAAGCAGTTCCAGGAAAATTCAAGATATACATTTGCCATGATGATATTACATTTTGTACTTTAGTCAAAATCGTTAACTGCCATTTTTGAGAACATAAAAAATAACGAAACATTTTGCATACAAACGATGGTTTTGATTGGGGGATTTTCTTGAAAATTTGTTACCCTTTGAAGAGACCCAAAGCAACTTTTGTTATTTATCCGTCATTTCGCTCTTGGGTTATACTGCGCCGTACACACACATACACACGCGGAGCTTTTTCTAAAAATCTTATGTTACATTCACTTGATCTTTTCTTTTATATAGCTTATACAAACTATTTTTTACAAAAGCTTTTTTTTTTCATTTTAATTGGGATAAATGTTCGTAGAAATGGCTCCGTTACCAGGAATTTTTAAGCAGCTGGCCTCAAGTTATCAACATTCAACACATTATCACCTGAAAGAACGCGGCCAAGGTTCACTGATAGGCAAATGAAAACCGGTTTGATTGGTGTCTGCAAACACCAAAAGATCAAATGTTGTGGGCTGATGAGTTATCCGCCATATACCTACCTATAAGTTCGCGCCACGGATTTTGGCGTGTGAAAATTTTAATGGAAAGCTACGAATGCGAGTCATTTGCCGTACAGATGTATGACACATACGCGGCTGCAGCTCAAGGATGGTGCAAGTTGAGACGGAAGTTGTATACAGCGGAAGGAACTGGACAAAGAATCACGTGCTACTTGCAAGGGAGGTATTGAAACATCAGAGGGCTGGCTGACTGGACTAGCCCTGAAGGTCATACGCCAATTTCCCTGACGAGACCTATACCTATGATCTATAAATGTGTATAGAAATCTCTTCATTGCATATTTTGTTTTTTATACCAATTATGTATTCAATTATAACCATTAGCTCTATTTATACTTTAAATATGTTAATAATATCAATTTAACATTTTATGCAGCAAAGGCAAAGCAAAACAAAAAAAAAAAAAAAAACAAGCAAAAAAAACCAAAAACACCGAAATAGAATTTTGCAAATTTATTTTAACAGTAACGGACAAGAAATTAAGAGCTCCCCGCTGAAAAGTGCAGACGACCTTCTAGAGAAAATATGAGTTTTAAAAATCTGATGTGATACCTTCACGTGACTTTCTCTAACCTCTGTTACTCTTACACAAGCTTATTTTTCTATCTACTACATTTTAATCCAAATAAACATTTGAAGAAATAACTACATTAGAAATTTCATAATAGATACAAACAGAGCAGCGATAGTCAAATGTTTACGACCTGGACACTATACGTTGCCCTTAAAATTCCATACTTTTTCCATGCAATCGCGAGAAACAACTGAATGTTGAAAAGACTTTAAGAGAAGGACCAAGAAATGAGCAATTGTAACTTTTAATAACGGAGATCTCAGAAACGGCTTATAGCACAAAAAACAGTGTGTGTTTTAAAGAGATCTGCATTTGTTTGTGTATTATGTTTTCGTCTGTCGCTTAACGTTTACCTGTGATACGAGATTATACAAAGCTTCTTCCAAATGAAGTGGTCTTCACAGGTTATTCCCAGAAAATTCAAGATATGAACTTTGTCATGTAAATATCTTTAGTATATGTATTTTAATCAAAATAATTAGCCATTTATATAAAATCAAAGTTTTCGAAAAATCTTCCGTGTAAAGGGTAGTCTGGGGAGGAGAAATTTTCTTGAAAATCTTCGTGTCGCATCTTTGGAGGGTACTGAATTTAAATACCAAGCTTGGTAGTGATCCGACTTTTCGTTTTTGAGTTATATTGTCACAGACACACGCGGACCTTTTACTAAAAATTATTTTTTGGGTTTCAGGGCCTCAAAACATGTATTTCCAATGAAATCTTGATATCAAATTTTTGGTTGGAATGCAATACTTCCTCTACTTATATGTAGTAGAGAAGATAAAAAGGTAGAATTATCGACGTACAGAGCTCCACGCGTCGGTGCAATGTGGACATGCGTCATTCTTTGGGAGGAGCACGCTTGTCGCACGAGAACGACGAACGTCTTCTAAAATTAGGTTAACTGGAACACATACGTCCGTCTTGCTCAACTCCCAAGTTTACAGTTCAAGAAACTCGGCCGTTGCCATCTTCTATTAATAAAAACACCACAATGGTGCATGGTCAGTATTCAGGTGTTAGCTCGCCACGTGTACCTGAGAGGTTAGTGTGCTACGTGTTGCCAGAACTAACTGAACGTTTTCCCTCATTTACTGTTGCGTTTGTACACTTACCTAACTTGTGGGTCAGAAAGGAGTTGTAAATATTGAATAATCATGAGACACAAGCTGAAGAGAGCTTGTCAAAGTTATCTGACAATTGGACAATTACTGAATGGGCAAAGCAGGAATATGATGACTGTATGGATATTTGTCATAGGTCACAAGCATTATCCATAATTAATCGAAAAGTTGCTCCACAAAATATAACACATACTGCACGTGAACTTATACTACACTACGGTTGTTTGTCCCCAATCCATCCTACCGATCTTCGTATTGAAGATTTCTATCTAACAACGTAAGCGATCTAGTTTTAGGGACAAGGTTTAATTTATGGATGCAAAAAGCATAATGGCAGCCTGATATTGCCAGATTCGGTAATAGAATGTAATTTTATTAGATACTTAAATTAGGAGATGAGGCAGTATTTTTAACACTTAAATAATTTCAGTCTAATTATATAATATGTAAATTCAATAACAGCCCGCCTTGAAGCAATATGTGTATGTAATAATTTGTAAAATGTATGTAACAGCCATTGCATATGCTTATATTATTGTATACATGTTCAATAATGCTATATGAATGTATTACGTAATTTAATAATGTAGGAGCTGTGAGAGTAATAGGTTAAAAGTTGCTAACAATGAGGTAACAATGAGGTAACCTTGAGACAATAATGAATTTGAAAGTTTAAATACTACTAGTCATTATTGGAGCAACAATAATGTTAATTTTGAGACAGTTTATAAAAATAGCCAATCAACAACCAGAAAAAGCTTTAGTTAAAATTAGGAATAGCCAATCAGAGACTTGAAATACAGAAATTTACAAGTTTAGGCGGTTGAAATCAATTCAGTTGTTTACAGACAGCGTTACTAACCAGACGCAAAAAGTGTCCTTGAGAAATATAATACGTATTCGTGTGAGACGAAAATAGTTTACGTATTAAAAAGTGCAGGTATTTAATAAAAAAATCTCATAGCTCTCTCTCTATATCAGTGAAGTGTTACTTAAATCGTATCAAGCATTAATAAAAGGAGTGAAGTAAAATTATAATCTGTGTAAGCCTACATTCTTAGTCACACCACAACCCTGCTAAGAGAAACATGTCTCTAACAATAATACTGACGCAGCCGAGGCAAACATAAATATTTAATATTTAAAGAAACAGTCAAATTACAAAGTTAATATTTTTTTAAATTTGAGGCAAAGGCCACCTGAAATTTGCATTCTTACCGCAGACGTTAATAAAATGTATTTAACCCCCAACTATTAATGTGTATTTATTGCTGCAGACATGCAATACAGTCTATTTGATAGTTCAAGTTTACCATTTAAATCACGCCGTATTTACTTCCCTTTAAGGTTAGTGTTTATACAACGAAGAGGGACACCTCGCGCACTGCGACCAACAAATCTATTGTAGCTACTACCTCCCAGAAGGAAGGGATGAAGTGAGGGAACCACAGGAGGCTAAAAAGACGAGCAGAAGTTCATAAGAATTGTAGGCTCGCAGACTGTCGCAGCTGTCTAGAGAGGGCGATCTAGGACACGTCGACCAACAGCTCTCGAAAGTGTACTCTCTCCTTTCAGTTAGCATCCGCGCCATCTTTCCGGCACCGCCATACGCCACGAAACCTAGAAGCACACCTGAGAGATGAGAAGAAAACGGAATGAAGGCGAAACTGTGAAAAGGAAATCGCGGCGGATGTGAAATCAACCCAGCATTCGCCTTCCACCCCGGAGAAACCACGAAAAATCCATGGTCAGAGCGAATTGTTGCCGGAAATCGAACCCGGACCTCCCGAATGCGAGTCTCAGACGTTACCGCAAACCATTTCCCTTGGTTTACTCCCTTTATTTGTTATCATTTACTTTATTTAATTTTTGCAGTATTTAAATAAAGCCTTCGGTTGTTCACTGGCTTGGTTAACGCTCTAGGCGTGACTAATCGAGCAGCAGTTTGCAGAGGCTAGCGCAGTCGACCTTGTTACTGCTTTTGAACAGGGATAGCAATTAATTTTTTCAACGATGCTGTTTTCTTATCCACTTCTCGCTCATGCTATCATGTGTCGGAAGTTGAAATTCCTGCACTCCGTGCGTTTTGCATTTTTACCGCAGACGTTAATAGGATGTATTTAATCCTTCACATATTGATATGAATATTAATTATTGTTGCAGACTGTCGCAGTAATCTAGCTCGTGTTATCTTATTTGCTGGGCGCCTGTTATTGTTTTATTATTTTGAATTTTGGGTTCTTTGTCCTCCGGCTAGCTATTATTACTCAGTCGAGCAAGTATATCTGAGCAAGGCGTGTAAACGGAAAGGAGTTGTTGCTAAAAGATAACACTGATAAAATAATTTGTTTCTACACTTTTATTGCCGTCACACTTAATTAATAATTCACATATTTAATCTTTATACACGCCTGACTGAAACTGTTATATTTCCGAATGTAATTACTGCCGTATTAGTTGCCGCACACTTCACATTTTGTAACTAACTTTACGACGTGTACCTCGCGAGAGATTCTTCCAAACTGTATGACGTGTACCTCACGAGAGATTCCTTAGAACTGCGTGAAACATGCTTATGGTTCGAGAATATATACTCCTTCACCTCGAAATGCCTAAACATTATAATAGAGCTGCTATTGGTTACCAAATCGCGCCAACATTAGCGTCTGTTTTGTCAGACAATCACTACTACTAACATATATGCTCTAGGGAAGATATTCCCTCCATTTCTAAAGAAAGGCACGCTACCCTGACGTCATTTGTTTGTCTCTTCTTGGTGATAAACAACTCACTCCCTCGGTTTATTGTTACCTACTTCTATTGTCAGTTTCAGTGAGGCCGTGTAAACTTATTTCCAAACGATGCTTATGGCTAATAAATATGTAAAATCCTGTACATACAATAATATTAATTTACACTACAATCACTCTGGCATTCACAGTGTTGTGATATAAAATATTGCCTCAAGACGTACAATATAATCATATTTGATAGTTGAATTTTACCATTATTTATACCACCTTTACTTGCATGTATTTGTTAACATTTACTTACAATTTAATTCTTACAGCATGTAAATATAAGTCTTTCGCTGCAAGCAGCCATTCACCTTCAGTTGTTCACTGGCCTGATCAACACTACCAGACGTGACTAACCGATCACAAGTCGCAGAGGCTAGAGTTGACAGTAATTAATTTTATTTTTTCGTATTTATAGTATTCACTCTCGTGGACAAAAATAGTATGCAAATCACATGCATTAGTTCTTTGCAGAAACACAGAAGTGAAAATACTAGACTTAGTCTGGTATTTTCAAACTTCTTCCTCGTTCTACAAAGATGCACTTATGCACTTGTATCGAAATATACTATAAGTGGTTTCATTCTGGCCAGTGCAGTCAAGGACACACATGGAACCCCCCGTTCTATATATTTATCTCTTTCTACAGTTTCCCTCCCTTTCTCAAAGCTTGAGACCTAACTACAACAATACTCTACTGCCTCAACAATACTACTGCTACTGCAAGACGGGAACTGATTGGAGTTGGTTGCAAAGCGGGGAAAAATGATATTGATAGGACTGGCGAAAATGAAAACGCTAAACCTATATAATCGTGGCGGAAGTGCACAGTTGGCCACCTTTTCCTTCCAACGATATTAGAAGCTCTTACTCCTAACCAAAGCCTTTAAGTGTTTAGAAACTACAAAATAACAACTCGTACCGTATTTGCGTGTAATAATTGTAACAGAACTATAGGTGCTGAAATAAAATGCTTCAGTTTTACAAGGCGACTTAGCTGCAATGTATTATTGACTACAAATGCTTGCAAGTTAAATGGCAAAATTGACTTCAATGTTTCTTTTTACGTTCTTCCGTTTATCAGAACGGCCTGAGAGCAGATGCATGTCGAAAGAGTAGGGTATCTAGTCACCAGTTACTTTACAAACATGATTTAGCAACAGTGATATATTGTCATGCTTGTATTTATTACAATATACACAGCGCTTCTGGTAATTGCATTGACTTATTAATCTACAGAACAAGTTCAAACATACTTTAAATCAAAATAATTTTCTCAGGAACCTCAATATAAATAGCGATGTACTTATGTTTATTTTATCGAAATAATTTTAACCATGGGTTGCTAATATTTTAGCACTATAAGCACTTACATTACTTTCTCAGTCTAAGTGCGTTAATATACATTTTACAGAAAGTACTTAGAATTTAAATTTAAAACGTGTATAGTTATGAATAATCTTGCATTAGTATTTCATATTCAATTTCAAAAGTATTTAAACATAAGCAGACAAGACTAAACTGCTTTCGGCAGCTGCCACGTTAATTTCATTTAAAATCCTACGTTTCAGTGTCATTACAGATTCCTTCTTCAGGGAGGTTCCTGTCTCACTGACGTGCGATTTCTCTGCCTCGGGCACTAGTTGAAATCAGTCTTAATCATGAGCAATAGCCAAGAAAGCCTGCGCTCAGTTAACATGCAGACATATTCAAAATGTTTTTAATCATTAGAATGTTAGAATGTCTGCACACTTTGCATAAATATGAAACGTATTGGGCATTTTTTTCTGCGTTCACTTTCGGTGATTTTTCTGCAAACGAAGCATTCTCACCTTAAAAATTCTGTTTCTGGGATGTATTGTAAAGTTGACACTCCAATCATGATGGCATTAGCTCTTGCCATAATTTCTATGCAAATGCCCGACGTGAAAGTGATTTCCAATTATTTTTAATGAAAAATACTCACCAAGTAACATAACCAGTATGGCATTGGTCAGTCCTGAAAAAAATAACAACCGTGCTTCTAACGAAATGAAACAGAACACTTGAGAAGATTACGCCTCTAAGCCGACATGGTCGGCAAATCTCGGATACAAAATACATTGGGGTTACAGGTCAAGGTTACTGAGTAATCTGTTTCGGATTAATTTGCGAAAACGCAGAGGATTTACTCTCAGAATGTTTCATAAATGTTTGATTTAATCATTCGACCGATTACCTTAACTAAGCAGTAGCGGTTATAATGAATTTTGTTTTGAATGTGTTGTGGATTTGGTAGTTGCAGAAATTTAATGTTTATGTAGTTATCCATATTTAACGACAAAAAGTTTACAGAAAAAGAAGTTTTGTTTTGGTTGTGCGGCTCCTACAACAATCTATTCCACTGAAGCTGAGGTGTGGTGATCAAATAATGTTGTTTGTATTTCATAAACCTGGCAGACCGAAACATCTATTACCCAGTTATCGACCAATCGGCTTATTGCCAACTTTATCCAAATTATCTGAGAAAATCACACAAAAAACGTCCTTCGAAATTTATAATCTTCAATCCTATTAATCCAGAATTTCAATTTGGTTTTTGTTTCAAACATTCTATTATGCATCAGATTTTACGGAACGTCAGTCTGTCATTAATGAATTTGAAAATAAACAGTGCACTGCAGCTGCTTTCCTCGATTTTTTCAAGCTTTAGAAAACGTGTGGCATGCAGGACTACTACTGAAATTATACAGAATTGGACTACCAAAATATCTTACCCAAATACTATCTAGCTTCTTAACTGAATGTCAGTTTGTGTTTCGAATTACTGATGGTTACAAATCAACAACTCAATATCTGCTGGGGTTCCACAAGGATCGGATCTTGCACCATTTTTATTTAATATTTTTACTCGTGGCATTCAAGAAGTTCGTCCAATTTGCACAGTTATGTATGCAGATGATACAGTTCTTCTTCATTCAGACTTCAACATGGATGTAAGCATCAGCTCTCTCAGAAAATATCTGTCTCTACTCAGCAAATGGTTTGCAACATGGCATATCTCTGTCTCTTCCGTGATCTAGGGGTCTTGCCTTGTTCCATGCAGATTTCCGTCATTGCTCCGGACGCACTTCATCCTTGGGCTTTATTGTGCTACGTGTATCGTTTTAAAGTCAATTTATTATGCCTTCGCCCTTTACCAAGGAATACAGTCTCATAGCAGATATGGTTTCAAATTCTTCTGGTTCTAAAAACATTTCCCCAAAAGCAATATAGATATCTCTGTGAACCAAGTCCTTACAGGAGCATATAACGTGCTGGGCTGTTTCAGCTTCTGCAAAGTCTGCAATCTAAGTTATTCTGAAACCTGATACACTCCAATCGTGTTAATATGCTTTTTCACAAGATGATGTTCAGTGATAAATGCAGTAATTGTTACATTTAAGTAAGTTTTCAGCTCTTTTCTTACATGTTTTTTAATAAATAGTTTACAATGTTTATTTCCTGGAGTTTTAAGCCAGGTTTTATTACGTTATATTTTGGACCACTTCTTAATAGCCTCCTTTACTAAACATCGAGAAGTTCTAGAGCCGGATCTGGTCTAATTAATTGTGAAGCTGTTCCTTGTTTTGCAAGTTCATCATCTTTTTCATTTCCCTCTATGCCACTATGACCCGGCACCCAGATAAGTTGAACTTCATTCTCTTCTGCTAACTTTTGAGCATGTTTAGGCAGTTTAAATCCAGTTCTGATATTATCTAATGACTACTAGAGCCTTAAGTGCAGTCTGGATATCTGAACAGATAAGGATCTGTTTACCACTGTAATTTCTGCTTATTTTTTCATGTATGCAATGAATAAAAGGATACATTTCTGTTTCAAAAACAGTGGCATATTCACCGAAGGAAAAAAACCTTTTGCACTTGGTCTTATGCCATATTCTCCTGTATCCTGTTCCTGAGCCATCCTTTGAGCCGTCTGTAAACCACATCAAAGTTCTCTCAGGAGTTTCCAGAGTTTTGTTTGTCCAATATTCAGGATCAATAATGAACCTGAAGTTCTTTATAAAGTGCTTAATTGGAATTATATAGTCTGACGGCGTTTCTAAGGATACATCTCCTATGGATTTCCTAATTCTTAGCAAACCTGAGTCTATTTTAGTAATTTTCAGTTGCTTAGCGTGTTACGGACTATAGAATGCCATTCTTGTCTCCTTAATTACAACTGAATGCAATGGAGTCAGGTTCAAGAGTGTCTCCATTGCTGCAGTAGGAGTTGTTTTCATGACTCCTACAAGGGGCACTATTTATATTTTGAGCCTAATATTTAAAATAAAGTAATTTCTGATTGAAGACTGTTTATTATTTTTCAAAATATTCTCCTTTATGATCAATACACTTTTGCATCCGTTTGAACCATTTGTCAAAGCATTTATTCCAGTCTTCTTGGAGACACCTCCAAAATATGGTTTTTGGAGGCATCAACGGCTTCTTCTGCCAGCGAAAATGGTTGTCCGCGCAATTTATTCTTGATGTTCGGGAACAAAAAGAAGTCATTGGGTGCCAAATCAGGACTGTGTGGCGGATGACCCATCAATTCAATTTTTTGATCGTTCAAATACTCTGTTGTTAGACGGAGATGTGTGTGCGCTCGCATTGTTTTGATGAACGATCCTACGGTTCTTGTTGGTTTTCCTTACTTCACCGAAGACTTCCGGCAAACAAATGGCATTCGGCATTGACCGTTTTACGTTCCTCTAAAGGCACTGTTGTCACATGGCCAGTTTTGCTGAAAAAGCAAGCGACCATTTCCTTCGAAGTGCTTCGAGTGAGAACAGCTTTTGTTGGATTTGCTTCATCTTGAAACACCCATACAGTCGACTGCTGTTTACGTTCCGGCTCATACGCATAGATCCATGATTCGTCACCTGTTACAATCTTATACACGTCTTTTGAGGTACCGCCATTGTATTTCTTGAGCATTTTTGTACACCAATCGACACGAGCATCCTTTTGAGATTGCGTCTAATTGTGTGGGATCCAACGGGAGCAAACCTTTTTCACGGCTAAATAATCATGCAATATTTTATATATGCTGGTGAACCATTGCCTAGGATTGCCTCAATCTCACAATATGTCGCATGGCGATATTTCATTATGAGGTTTTGCACAGCATCAATGTTTTCTGGCACAACAACGGATTTTGGACGACCTTCACGAACTTCATCATTAAGCGAACGGCGGACACGATTAAATTCGTTATACCAGCGTTTCACAGTGGCAAAGGATGGAGCTTCGTCACCAAATGTGGAAGTTAGTTGATCGATGCACTCTTGTCTTGTTAAACCACGTCGAAAGTCGTAATAAATCATTGCACGAACATTTTCACGAGTTAATTCCATGTTTTTGTTGACACACAATATTCAAGTGAGTGTAAACAAAACAAATGACGCTCTATTGACAAAATGTTTGAAGTATATTATGGTAAAAATTTTCAAACTTTCCATTGGAAACGTCAGATGGCACCTACAGCATTCAGGGTTGCCAAGGCTCAAAATATAAATAGTGCCCCTCGTATAACGGCTATATATGCTGATTTTTGAACTTTATTTAGTTGATTTTTAGAGCCTGTTTGATGGACCTTAGGCCACAAATCAGAACTCCATAGGTTATCGATGATATGATTATCCTGCTATATATTCAATGTGTCATAGCAGTTCTTGGTCACCATCCTTTACCTTGCGTACGTCTAACTACTTCAAAGGTTGTATTCGCACGTTTTGTTGTTTTCTTGAAATGCTGATTCCAGTCCATCTGAAGCCACAAATGATTACCAAGTATTTGACTTCCTTAGGAATTTTAAGTTCTTTACCTTGAAGATATAGAGCTCTTCATGTCTCTTCCTCTGGTAAATGGTACTATGACTGTTTTATGAAGACCTCATGCTAAAACCCTCATTCATAGCCTTTTACTCAGCGGATAAGTAGAGTTTGCAACATAGCATACCTCTCTGTCGTCCTTCGTGGTCTAGGGGTATCATGTTAACCTCTAGATCATAAGGTCGCGGGTTCAATCCCGGCGGAGGGCGATGGATTTATTCGTGAGTAAAATGAAAACTAAAACATTCTCACTAAGATCCTTTCATAACGTCTCTCTCTTATGCTTTTTAAATGAGTAATTACAATGCTTATTCTCTGACAAACCAGCTGAACATTTTGGAGTGCTGTTCAACACCAAACTGACTTACAAAACTCACACTGAATATATCATAACACTTGCAGTTCCCAGTGGCTTGTGTAGTAGGTATATTTGCTGATCAGCCAAAACAACCAAACTAAAACAAAACAAAATAATGGTGCAAGTGGTTTGCAGTCGCATGACATATTTTGTACCAATCCGTTTATATACGACCATTTTTGATTAAAATTCGTATTTAGAAAATCAGCGAGTACTCGGGAAATTCAATTGAGTTAAATTTGTATGAGGTGTAGGAAACTTTAAGTGGGTCTGCTCCTGGAAGAACTCTTGAAAGCTCTTCCTGAAATTTCCTTTGAAGCACCGCTAGGGAAAACAAGAAGTCGGGCAGTCTTGTACAAAAAGTACTTCCCAATTATCTCGATCCATCTTTTCCTTTGAAAGGCACACTGGAACGAGAGGAATATGTACTTTCGTGCGTGTGTCGTTTAATAAGGCAGTTGATTGGTCACATTACAATAACTCTGCTTCCTAGCAGAATATACTTTATATGTTGATGCTTTCAGCTTGGGAGACATTGGGCAGGGCCAATGTGAATAAAAAAAAACTCTTGTGTTGCATTCACATGACTTTTTACTTTCTCTACTACGTACAGTAAGTAGGGGAAGTATTGCATTCCACCCAAAAATTCGATACCGAGATTTCACCGGAAATACGTGTTTTGAAACCCTCTGAATCCAAAAAGAAGCATTTTTGGAAACATTTCTGTGTGTGTCTGTGTCTGTGAACAGCATAACTCAGAAACGAACAGTCGGATAAACACCAAACTTGGTATTTAGGTTCAGTATCTTCCAGAGATGCAACACAAAGGTTTTCAAGAAAATCCCCCCACCCCAGACTACCCTTTACATGGAACATTTTTTGAAAATTTTAATTTTCTCAAAAATGACTAAGGATTTTGATTAAAATATCATATGTTTAAGATATTTTCATGACAAATGAAATGTATATCTCGAATTTTCTGGGAATGTCTCCAAAAGTGTTCTTCATTGTGAACGACTTTTGCATAACTGGTAAACCATAAGAGATAGACAAAATGTTACTGCACAAAAAATGAAGTTCGCGTTAAAATATACAACTTATGTCGTATACATTTTTTTTAGAGTGAACCATTTTCGAGATATTGCTTGTTATTCCTTTACATTTTCCAATACTTATACTTTTTCTCAATTTTTTTTATGTCCTGCACATGCAAAGAGAATGGAATGCGCCACATAGCAACCAGCAGTTAAAAGATTTGACTATCGCTTAAACCTACCATATTCCCCTTGCATCTACAAGAAAATTAGCAATAAGATTAACATGTCGATTAACATGAAGCATATGGAGAATAAACGTTTGTAAAAATAGTTTGTACAAGAGTAGAGAAAGTCATGTGAGTGTAACACATCAGATTTTTCTACTACTCTTCTATAAACGATTGTTACAAAAACTTCTTCTTCCATCTACTTTTTGTTAATAGAGATAAACTTTTATTACAGATTTTCACATTTCGTTCAAGGTATAGAAAGAATATGTAAACTAAAGCGATAGTCAAATCGTTTGATCACTTTATGATGGTTATGAAATTCGTTCTCGTTGTATAAAGGCGGGGAAAAGTGAATAGCAATTTGTAGTTGAGAAAAGTATTTAGCATTTGAGCATTCAAACCAATAACATATCTTATAAGAAATGGGCTCAACAAAAACTACAACGGACTCAACGTGTACTAATTCTACAGATTATACGAGGATACCGCACAATTTCAAATCATGCAGCTCTAATCATAGCCGGAATACTTCCTTTGCGCTTAACTGCTAGGGTCAAGTCTTGTAATATGGCTACCAAAATTTATTTTTGTAATTTACTTGAAATCCAATAGGACAATGAAGATTTCACCCGGAAGTTATAGCTACATGCCTGTAAAATGGGGATTATGTAGATTTGTAATTCAAATATGGTATTATTTTATTATGTTTATAACAAGGCAGAATTGGCCATTTTAAAGGACAATCTTGTAATATGGCCACCTACAAAAAAGTATATTTTAGAGCACGTTTCACATACAAAAACCGTAGCATTTCTTTCACCTGCACAGTCTTCATGAAACCAGACGCACATCCTGCACAGGACACCTACACTTCTCAGTCGTGCTGCATGCAGATTCTTGTTCCTCTTTTCT
Source organism: Deroplatys truncata (assembly GCA_030765065.1). Lineage (NCBI taxonomy): Eukaryota > Metazoa > Arthropoda > Insecta > Mantodea > Mantidae > Deroplatys > Deroplatys truncata. Next base: position 57,375,424 of record CM060979.1, on the reverse strand, counting down.
TCGTTTATTTTGTTTTGTTTTACTTTCTTGCTCTTCTTTCATTAATATGTACCGGTAAAGTCAGAATGGTGTCTTTCTGAATTCTCCTTGTCTTTTTCTTCCTTGGTACAGAAGGCAGAAGGCACAGTCGCTCCAGAAGAGGAGCATCATCTTCCCTGTTGCTACAGCCTCCAACATATTCTTCATTCATTGATTAATCTGTTGATGGTGTTTGAAGTCCTCACTTTGGTCACTTCTAGGTTGCTTGCCTATTTCACCCTAAGTTCCTGGAGTAGGATCTCTTCAACTGATCTGCTTGCTTGATCTGACGGACCTGGGACAGGGTCTTGAGAGTTCAGCTTCTCGTCTTCTTGACTATGGAACACCTCCAATGGGGCATAGGAGGATTCAGAATAATTCCTGGGTTGAGAGGCACCAGCCCACAGGCACGAAATCCACTCACCAGGTTCTCAACGGGACAAGCCTTTCCCCATGCTTGAGAAAGCATCTGAAGGAGACCGTCAACCTATTTTACAGGCTGCTTCCTGCATTCTCTGGATATCCCAGCTCTAACGCTGCGTTGTCCTGACTCTCAGTTTAATGCTTCTCATTTATGAAGCAATAAGTAAAGTAACCTTCCTTACTTCCAAAAATAATTATTTGTAATGCATTTAAACATTGTAGAAACTAGGTCTGCTTCTTGTTAAGTCTAATTAAAAAAAGAAAAATAAAGGAAAATCAGAAATAAAATAAGATAAATCCTCCAATCACTCTAGACATCGTTAATGCATTTAGCATTATGCTACACAAGTCAGTTGTATAATATAAATAAAATTAATTCAACATAATCAATTGTGTGTAAAGTTTTTTTATAAAGTAGGTAAACTTACTTATTGGACGACCCTCCTATATAATTATATATATATATATATATTAACCAGTATAATGTCTCATTTTCCACGTCAGTTATAGGTGGAGGATTTACAGATCCATGAACATTGTAATAGAATTTAAGTGGTTGTGTATATTTTTCTGTAATTGTATACTTATTGGAGAGAAACAAATCGTAAATTCAAAGAAATGGGCGTGCTGCATGATACAGCAATAATCCGTTGATGCCCTAATTGTTCCAAATTGTTACAGGCAGGTATCGCCCTATACCTTGCATTCGGATATCATGGTTTTAAATCCCATCACTGAGCAATCTAATTTGCTTGGAATCTTTTTGTGGCTTGTCTCAAGTAAATATGAAACTCCAGTGCCATGACCCAAGATTCACCACCCCTATAAAATCAATGACAATAAAATATATGGCACACATAGCCAACTAGCAGTCTTCACCACTTTTCAGCAGGCTATTCAAGCGGATGATGCAGAACTAACGTAATTTGTCTTACATAAACTGACATGTTTGCAGCCGTCAAGTTCCAAAATGCCCTAAAGCGATGCTCAAAATGGGGGGGGGGTTGGTAATCAATTGCGTGAGAGGTCCTTTTATTTATTTCTGCAGAATTATCAAATAACCTATTACAATTATATATTTAAGTTTTAACATAATAATACATTAAGTATATCATAATGTCTCATAATACTAGCAGAAAATCGAAATGGAACGTCTTTGGTAAATAGGTTATCCAGTAATTTTCTTGTTTTACATCCAGTGGCTCAAGTTAGTGTTGGGCGCCCTGACATGTGGCATTCGCCGTCTTTGTTTTTTGGTAACCTGAATATGGCTGTGTTCCCTATATGAATCCTAATTGTAAATTTAGGAGATTGCACTCATTTTAAAAGTAAATGTTGAAAAATGATTTTGTGGCTCACGGAGTAAGATTGGAAAACGGTATTGAAAAACTCTAGGTAGACTTTTCCCAGAGTTTCTTTAGAAAAATAATCACATTCCAAACTCGCTGTGAACATTACTGTTCATCTTTGCCAATAGCTATGTCTCAATCAAGGTCTTTTGAATCGCAGGTAAGATTTAGTCCGATGGTGTTTCGTCATCAGGTGAACCCGAGGCTGATGACCGTTATAACGCTTTTAAAAATCCTGTTATCCTTCGATTTCATAACAAACGCTTTTAGTCAGAGGAAAATGAGAATGTCAAAGATCAAGAAGGATTTTCAGAAGGAAGTGCCAAATGGATATGTCATTTTATGCGACTTTTACTCCGACCATTATATAAGGTGGTTCATCGGGTACTCGGCTCTCCCACCAAGACTTAAGATTATGATGGTTTTGCTATACATTGCTTTTGAATGATCTCACGTGAAACAAATGAACGTTGATTTAGCATCTTAAAGGTTTATGATAAAACATTGATAAAAGTCCAGCAATAAAGAATATTTCGAAATTGTTGATTTTCCAACATTTTTAACATAAATAGTATAATTTAACGAAATATGAACTTTTTAGCATTTCCCAGTTGTATAAATTTCAACCAGAATGCACAGGACTTCACAGTCTATTTAAACAAAAGTCAAGATATACATTTTATTCTTCATGTCAGTTTCTCAAATATCTGATACCGTTATTCAAATCGTTTAACAAAATAGTTTCTTGAGAAAATAAAAAATAAGAAACTTTAAAACATAAGTGTAATTTGAATGAGAGCAAATTCATGAAAATGCATGTTTCATCCTTGAGGCAGTGTTTTTAACACTTAAATAATTTTAGTCTAATTATATAAAATATCAATTTAATAACAGCCCGCCTTAAAGCAATATGTGTATGTAACAATATATAAAAAGTGTATATTACAGTCATTTTATATGTTTATATTATTGTATCCATGTGTAATAATGTTATGTGAGTGTATTACGTAATTTAATAATGTAGGAGCTGTGAGAATAATAGGTCAAAAGTTGCTAACAATAAGGTAACCTTGAGGCAATAATGAATTTCAGAGTTTAACAATACTACTTGTGATTCTTGGAAGCAATAATGTAATTTTAGTGACAGTTTATAAAAATAGCCAATCAACAACCAGAAAAAGCTTTAGTAAAATAAAAGAAGGTATTCTATTGGACTAGGAATAGCCATTCAGAAATGAATGTAAATACAGAAATGTGCAAGTTTAGGCGGTTGAAATCAGTTCAGTTACCTGCAAACAGTGTTCCTAACCGGACACGAGACACATCCTCGAGAGATTTAATACGTATTCGTGTGGGACGAAAAATAAGTTTACGTGTTAAAAAGTACAAGTAATTAATAAAAGAATCTCACAGCTCTGTATCAGTGAAGTGTTATTTAAATCGTGTCAAGCATTAATAAAAAGGAGTGAAGTAAAATTATAATCTGTGTAAGTCTACACAGATTATACCACAACCCTGCCAAGACATCCATGTCTCTAACAATAATACTGACGCAGCCGAGGCAAACATAAATATATAATATTTAAAGAAACAGTAAAAATACATTTGGGGCGAAGGCTACCGGAAACTGTTTACTATACGTGCGGTTGCAACTACCACAAGTTCGGTTCCCCAACAGTTGAAATATAATACAACTCCTTCAATACGACCTTCTTTATCATTGTAAAATATTGAACTAATACGCGCACACCGAAACGTGTATTTCCGATGAAATCTCGATAAATGTGACTTTTTGGATGGGGTTTTAAATGATGGCGAAACTAATAGGCTTTTATATGCATAAGCTTCATATCAAGTACGAAACTACACATAATCCGTAGAGAAAGTAATGAGATTTTACACCTGATTTTTTTTACTTCTTTTTCTAATAACGTGTGTATATATGACCTTTACGAACTGAGAAGCTATGCCGAGAAAAATAAAGCGGACTGATTGCGTTGATATTCGTGCTTAACCTTGAAAGAAATAAACATAGCCAGATCTGTGAATAGCCATAGAAAGCACATTGAGGAGAACAAAGGCTAGACAGCAACAGGAATAACAAGGAAAGCGAATGAGTATTGCAAAAAGTAAGCCAAGAGTACGACCGCGACTTACATAATCTCTTTTTCCTTGGATTAGTTCGAGCTAAATTTATTACCCTCAGACGCATTTCTGTTTTTATTATTTGTTCTTTCCCTCTGCACTTGAAGAAAGGAAAATACAGAGAAAAAGATAGCGTATGTGCGTACTGACCTATGACTTTCCCTTTGTGTTTTGCGTTGTTTTTGCTTCTCCTTCGAACAAGCGCGGTAGATCGTAAATTTTAATGAACAGAACTTCTCTTTTTGCGTACGTGTGTTAGCCAGTACATAAACTTCTAACTACTGCATCTCTTTCTTAGGCGTATGCCAGCGTACGTATCGTCTGGTTAGATCACTCTGTAGGTCATGCGGGGGAAGCACCACCTTAATAATTTCAAGGGTTCTCGATTACTAGGAGCCTTCGTTTAATCATAGTATAGTCGTGAGCACATTTAATACTTTCTAAACCTTAAAAAGAACTTTAAGCTTGTTTTTATCGCAACTGAAGGACATATTACACAAGCTTCGAAAAGATTAAATATTTCTGTACATTTATGAAATTAAAAATATAATATAAGTTGGTATATTTTGAAATAGGTAAATTCAAGCTAAGAATCGGCAGTAATTTAGCAATTAAAAGTCCGTAAAATTATTGATTGATCTAATGTGATTGTTTTAGGGGTTAACAGAAATTTTACGTTTTGCCTTTAACGAATGTACAACAGTTAAGTTCTAAACTGAGATTTAGTTATACAAACATGTATGTCATCACAGAGATGAAGAGCGTTAAGCCCATAACTCGGAGATCCGTAGATCCCAACCACGCTCTGCTACCAATTTTACAGCACAGCGGTAATCACGCGAAGATAGTATTATGCTAAATCCTTAGGATGGGGTAACATTGTTGCGTCATGCACAAATAAAATAATTATTTTATGGACTTATAATGCAATGTATCTTAACATTTTAATTTTTAAAATAGATACAAACTGAAAATGAATTAAAAAGGAGTTTAAAAACAGCTTGGAATGCTTAGTATTTCAAACTTTAGCACCTGTAAAGGTTTGCATGTACGTAGCAGTTCAAGTTTATAAACCAGTTCAATACCATATACTGCAAACCTTACTTGATACCGCTTTGTATACGGTAACCTGTTTTAATGGAGATATACGTGTCACTTTAACTGCCCTATTTCTGCATTTGTGATGAATTCGAAACAACGATGCTTTAAGGTAGCATGCATATAAATGTGACACGAGGCTGCTTTACGACTTGTTCTCGAACGTCAAGGCATACAGAGTAAGTGTTACTGTTATACGAAAAAAAAATCGACTGTGTAACAATCACGTTACTTTCTCTACCGTTACCAGAGCGCAGCCATCCTTTTTATATTATACTTCTCTTATAAGAAATGATTATTCTATACATTAATTACGACACATGTTTACCTAGGAATTATTCAACACTAGGTATTGCGGAAGAAAGGCACATGTATTTACCATACAAGAATGTTGCATAAATGAGGCATCTCAAGCAAACCATGGTAAATTTGTATTTCACAGGCTATTTGCAGAGAATTGAAGATATGAATTTATGTCATAGTTCAAACATACGATATTTTAATCAGAAACGTTAGAGCCATTTTTACGGTGGAAAATAAAATTGTGTTGCATGTAAAGGCTGGACTAGGGTGAGAAGACCTGGAAAATATTTCCTTTGCATCCTTAAAGAGTGTTCGGCTTAATTACGACATTTTCTGTTTATCCTACACCATTTTTGTTTTGGAATAACGCTGTTACAGAAACACGCTGTGTAAGCCTTTTCTAGTAATACTCCATTTTTATTTAACGGGATCTTAAAACGTATATTTCAAAGTTATTTTGGAAACTAGAGCAGGTATTTTCATGGTATTGGTGCTGGCTTAGGACATTTCGGGACATTTTGAAAGTATTTTGGGGGTAATTTCATGGGCAATTCTGTCATTAACGGCTCTATTTTAGACAATTTCGTGAGTAGTTCATGTATTAACACGGGTATTATGGCGTAATTTCAAGAGAATTTAGGAACACAGGTATTTTAGGCAATTCATGGCTAATTCAGGTAATAACACAGGTATTTTAGACCATTTCGTAATTAATTCAGGTATTAATACGGGTATTTTGGGGTAATTCAAAAGTAATTCTGATATTAATACAGGTATTTCGGGGATAATTTAGGTATTAACAAGGTGTTTTGAAGCACTTTCATGGGAAGTTCAGGTATTAACACAGGTATTTTAGGGCAATTTCAGGGGTAATTAGGGTACGAACACAGGCATTATAGACAGTTTTATGAATAGTTCAGGTATTAATATGGGTATTTCGGGTAATTTCAGGGTAATTCAGAAATTAACACTAGTATTTTAGGCAATTTTATGTGCATTTGGGTAATGTAATGGGCATTATTAGCACATCTAGGCTATTTTCACGGCTTTATTTTCTAAAATAAACATACGCAAAATTAAACGTGCGAGTAGGATCACTGCATCATTTATAGATTGCAGAACTGTTGAACTGATACAGAGAACTGTAAAATTGATATAATTTCAGAAGCGAGGAGGAAGGAGTTCCTATTTACCTTTGCAATTAAAGCTCCACTCTGGTCGAAAGTGGACAAGCATCTTCTTTTTGAACCAGAGGGACGGCATTCATACGGTTCCCTGTATAACCTCACCTACCTCTGGACCTTGAAACCTCACGAGCAGTAAAGCCTGCGACATTCACTAGTACAAGGAGCGCTTGCTTATGCGTATGTATGGCTGTGCGCGTTGTCTATGGTCAAACTCGATATGATGCACCGAAAACAAATTGCTAGAGATTGATTAAGAGAAACAATGAATAAATAAGTATATGCATTATTATATTATTTTAACATTATAAATTGTTGTGTGTAAAACATTAAAACATTTTTACGTTATGTTGACGCAGTATTTTATATCACAACACTGTGAATGCCAGAGTGATTGTAGTGTAAATTAGCATTATTGTATGACAATGATTTGAGATGTTTGTTATTTATAAGCATTGTTAGGAAATAAGTTTACACGACCTCACTGAAACTGACAATAGGAGCGGATAACAATGAGCGAGGGAGTGAGTTGTTTATTAATTAGGAGAGACAAGCAATAGCGCGCTTTTCTTTAGAAATGGAGGGAATATCTTCCCTAGAGCATATGTGTTTGTAATTTTGATTGGATATAAAATAGACGCTAATGTTGGCGCGTTTTATTAACCAATAGCAGCTCTGTTATAATGTTTAGGCATATCGGGGTGAGGGAGTATAAATTCCGTGCCAGAGACGGATCATTCACAAGTTACACGTCGAACAGTTCAACAGAATCATTCATGGGTTACACGTCGCGCAGTTCTACAGAATCTCTCGCGTCGTAAAGTTAGTTACAAAATGTGAAATACTAGAATTAATAATGAGCGGCAAATAAGTGATTATAGTTACATTCGAAAATATAACAGTTTCAGTCGGGCGTGTATCAAGAGTAAATATGTGAAATTAATGAAGTGTGACTGCAATAAATGTGTAAAAACAAATTCTTTTATCAGTGTTATCTTTCAGTAACAACTCCTTTCCGATTACACACCCTGTTCAAGAGATTTGCTCGACTGAGTAATAATAGCTAGCCGGAGGACAAAGAACTCAAAATTCAAAAATAGTAAAACAATAACAGGCGCTCAGCGAATGGGATAACACGAACGACACCGCGACAATGTTGGAGTTTATTATAGAAAAGTGTTTGATGTGTTTCATTGACATGACTTTTTCTACCCACTATCGTTTAGTTTTACATAGTGTCTAAAAACTACTGTTACAAAATCTTGTTTTTCTATTTAATTCAAATTAATTGAGATAAACATTTGTAGAGTTTCATCTCACATTTCGTTATAGATACATAGGGATTGCCGATAGTCAAATTGTTAAAAGCTGGTTGCTATATACGAGCCTTGAAATTCTATACTCTTTCAATGACATCGTGAGAAACAACTGAATAGCAATAGCACTTAAAAAATTGTAAAATATTGAAAAATTCAAACCAATAATTATGGATCTGATGCCACAAAAAGCTATTTCAATAAACTCTGTATTTCTACATTTTTCTGTAGTGCATTTTTGTCAATTTCTTATGGTTTACCAGTTATACAACAAAATTCTTTCTGAATGAACACTCAAAGGCTATTACCAGAGAATTTAACTATTCATTTCATTAGTCAAGTAAGTAATATCATAAATATATGGTATTTTAATCAAAATCTTTAGCCGTTTTGAGAAAGTAAAAAAAAATATCGAAAATTGTTCCATGTTAAGGGTAGCTTGGGCAGGGAGAATTTTGAACCTGCTGAAATTAAATACGAAGTTTGGTATTCATCCAACATTTGGTTTTGAGTTGTGCTGTTGACACACACGCACACACATGCACGTTTTTCTAAAACTTCTTTTTCGGATTCAGTGCTCCTCAGAAGTTGTATTTTCAGTGAAATCAATTTTTTGTTTGGAATGTAGTTCTTCCTCTACTTATTATGATTTTTTTCCTGATTATCGGAGGGGACTCGACACTGATGCAGTGAGAATATTGTATCTATGGCTCAGAAGGAGGTGCCTACAGGAGGAGGAGGAGGAGGAGGAGGAGGTATAAGGAAACCCCGGGCGGCCGAACCAGGAGTGACGGCACAGAAATGACAGCGTCCCAACAGTTTCCAGATTTAGACGCCTCGACAGTCGGACAGGGACCCCCGCACCAAACGGAGTGGCGGTCCGTATACCCTGGCAACCAGCCGAAAGCGAGGGATGGAGAAAGTTCCACAGAGAACATCGTTTTTCGTTGCCATGCCGCACGAAACACCACCGCCGACACTTCCAACACCAAAACAGACCTAACGGAGTGAAGGATGAATGAAATGATGAATTGAACGAATTGGAGGTACAGGAAATTCCGGGGCTGAAAGAAACCACTCCAAAATTCGCCTGACGACCCAGAAAAACCCTCGAAAAATCCCTTGGTTCAGTGAGTGGTCGCCAGGAATCGAACCCGGGACCTCCAGAAGGCGCCAGCTCGCTCGGTTACTATAGCTTAGTAGAACAAGTAAAAAGCGTTCCATACAAAAAGCGAACATGTTGTCTTAACCACAGGAGCGCTTCTTTCTTAACTACAGAAATAACGAAAACTCACAGTAGCCAACGCTATTAGTGAATGTCATATAACTCGATTGCGTTAGTGGCTATACAACTGTGCTGCATATTGTGAACCCCGCGTTGTGTCCAATGGAATTGGAAGAATTTTGCGTTCTAGACATTACTATAGTTTTTAATTTCTCTACTAGTTACCATAGTTAGTAGAAGAATTATTGCAGTGCACATTTTGAGACATTTTTGGAAAAAGCCCAACTTGGTATTTAAGTTCAGCTCTTCCAAGGATGCGACTCGAGGATTTCCAAGAAAATCTCCCCAGTCCAAACTAACCTTTACATGAAACAATTTTTATTATCTTTGGTTTTATCAAAAATGGCTCTTAAGAATACTAATTAAAATGCCACATACAAGTAGTTAACATATTTGTATACGGCAAGTGAAATGTTTTATCTTGAAATATCCGGTAATAGTCTGTAAAATTCTTTTCATTCGGAATTAATTTTTAAAAATTGCAAGCTATACAAAAATATCTTATGTGATACATTCACACGACTTTCTTTACCCTCTATCTTTATTAGTGGGTATATAAGCTATTCTTACTAAAGTAAGAATTAATTTTCTATGAACCTTGCAGAAATGGCTACATTACACCTGTCTTTATAGATACAAAGGGAATGTTGATAGTAAAATGTTTAAGAACTGAAAGATGTATGCTAGCCTTAAACTTCCCCACTGTTTCCATGCAATTGTGAGAGCAAATGAAAATCGATGGGACTTAATAAGAATGACAAGCATTGAACAATACGAACTTTTAATAACGGTTATCTCAGAGCCTTATGGCACAAAAAACTTATTGTAAATAAATCATGTGTTTTAAAGAAATCTACATTTTCTGTATACTACGTTTTCGTCTGTCGCTTAAGGTTTACCAATTATACAAGATTATACAAAATTCCTCCGGAATGAAGAGGACTTTTTAAGCTATTTCCAGAAAAATAAAGATATAAATTTTATTTGTCATATACGTATCCATAATATGATATTTTAACGAAAATTGTTAGCCATTTTTTAGAAAATAAAAATTTTCGAAAAATGTAACACGTAAAGGGTAGTTGGGGATGGGGAGATTTTCTCGAAAATCTTCGTGTCGCATCCTTGAAAGGTGCCGAATTCAAATACCAAATTGGGTATTTATCCAACTTTTGGTTTTTGAATTATGCTGTTCACAACACACATAGACGCGTGCAGACATATTTCCAAAATGCTTTATTTGGATTCCAGGGGCCTGAAAACATGTATTTTTGTGAAATATCGGTATAGAAGTTTTGGGTGGGATGCAATACCTTCTCTACCTACTATGTACGTGGCAGAGAAAGTAAAAATGTGGAGTTCGTAAATTCTCAGATTTTGTGTCAAATAAATTTTTTTGTGGCTTAAGAATTTCCGGGATATTTTTTATTGTTGGTTTGAACTTTCAAATGCTTAATACTTTCTCAACAGCAAAATCGCTACTCGATTTTTTTACCTTCTCTGTTACGTATAGTAAGTAGGGGAAGTATTGTATTCCACTCAAAAATTCGATACCGAGATTTCACCGGAAATATATGTTTTGAGACCCCCTGAATCCAAAAAAAAGGATTTTTGGAAACATGTCCGTGTCTGTGTGTCTGTGTCTGTGAACAGCATAACTCAGAAACGAACAGTCGGATAAACACCAAACTTGGCATTTAGATTTAGTATCTTCCAGAGATACGACACGAAGGTTTTCAAGAAAATCCCGCCACCCCAGACTACCCTTTACATGGAACTTTTTCGAAAAGTTTAATTTTCTCAAAAAATGGCTCTAACGATTTTGATTAAAATATCATATGTTTAAGATATTTTTATGACAAATGAAATGTATATCTCGAATTTTCTGGGAATTTCTCCAAAAGTATTCTTCATTGTGAACAACTTTTGCATAACTGGTAAACCATAAGAGATAGACAAAATTTTACTAAACAAAAAATGTAGATCGCGTTAAAATAAGCAATTTATGTCATATACATTTCTTTTTGTTGAGTGAACCATTTTCCAGATATTGCTTGTTATTCCCTTAAATTTTCCAATACTTTTTCTCAAATGGGAATTCGTGACTCATTTTTTTTTGCGTACTGGACATGCAAAGAGAATGGAATGCGACACATAGCAACCATCTCTTAAAAAATTTGACTATCGCTTAAATAATACCATATTCCCCTTGCACCCACAAGAAAATTAGCAACAAGATTAACATGTCGATTAAAATGAAGCATATGGAGAATAACCGTTTGTAAAAATAGTTTGTACAAGAGTAGAGAAAGTCAGTGAGTGTAACACAACATAATTGTTTTTCTGTGGGCATGCAAAGAGAGAGGAATTTTAAAGCCATCATCCGTTCTTAAAAGATTTGGCTGAATATCGCTTACTGTATTATCTTATTTCCCTTGTACCTACAAGAAAACAGGCAATAACACCATTTTTGCATGAAATACATCAAAAGATAATTTTTTTAAGAATAGTTTTAAGAATGGTAGAGAAATTCATGTGAATGTAAGAAGTTGGTATTTTCTCAAATGGTGTACATTTGGTTAACCCCTACAACGCCATGTAAAATAGCTGGTAAGAAGAACTGTCATGCATGTACATGTAAGGTGGCTGTATTTATGAGCAAGTCATTCTTTTGCACATTTGTTATTTGAAATGAAAACACGACTTCGTACTCAGGTTAAGTAAATGCGGCGTAACCTTTCGCGTTTAGTTATAATTTCCGATGCAGTAGAACCATTTATCATTGCTTCTTGTAATGTTGATTAGATGTCACTGTAAAAACAGACACAATTTCCATTCGCATTACACCAAGTTTTCATTTCTGCTCATTATTACTCAGATATAATGCAAAAGTAAACTGTCAGTTAGTTCCATACGAGTGAACCTGCTATTACCTATTTATTTGTTTTCCTTAGATCTGTCTTTTTGTGTGCATCTCTCTTCCTTATTTTATTCAAATTGGCGAGACCCGGTTCTCTAAACACCAACATTTGCCATTTCACTGTTAATGTTAGTTACAACGCATTTGCAAATGAAAGCACAAACTTGTTTAGTGACTGATCACTTTTCTTCTACCAAAACCATCAACATGTAACGACGAGTGACCTCAATATGTCACGTTGTGATCGATGTTCCAGATAGCTATGTAGAATAGAAATCGCTTGTAAGGAACTCGCAGTTCACAGATTTGCTGCGGATACATAAAGAAGTGGAGGGCATTTAAAATGGCAAAGGTTATTTTTGTGAACTCTTAAGGTTAATCTGAAGTGTAGCAGGAAAACATGCCATGAATATACACTGGTGTGCAAAACCTAAGGACGAAAGTAATCTTCGCATACTGTGACACTGCCAAGTAGCATAGCTCGATGAAACTTGAATCATACATAGAGGGAACTTCTACAGTCGGCAACTAAACGAAATATGCAATGAGACGAACAGAAATGCCATTTTTATTCATAGACCATAAGCTACACTAAAGTCAATACGACATATGATGGCTCTCTAGATTTACAGAAACAGATACATGGTGCTTAAAAGGATGTATGATCACCACGGACAGCAATGCATACTCTGCATCGTGCTCCCATGCTGGTCACAAGGTTGGTAAGCAGTTCTTGTGGTAACGCGTTCCATTCCTCCACCAGCGCTGTTGACAACTTTTGGATGGTCGTTGGTGCATGTAGATGTGCTACAATGCGTCTCTCCAAAGCATCCCACACGTGTTCGATGGTATTTAAATCGGGGGAACAGTCAGGCCAATCCATTCGCCGAATATTCTCTCGTTCCAAGAGATCCTCCACCTGCGCTGTTCGATGCGGTCGCGCATTGTCATCCATAAAAACGAAGTCAGGGCCGACTGCACCCCTGAAAAGACGCACATGGGGAAGGAGTACAGTATCACAATAACGTTGACCAGTGAGCGTACCGTGTTCAAAGATTTGGAGGTCGGTGCGCCCATGCAACATTATACCTCCCCAAACCATAACACCCGGACCACCAAAACGATTATGTTCAAGGATGTTCCTGGGTTCATTACGTGTTTCCACCTCTCGCCAGATGAGGATACGTCGAGAATCACTACTTAGACTGAATCTGCTCTCATCCCAGAAGAGCACTCGACTCCGTTCCTCGTTGGTCTAATTTTGATGCTCTTGGGACCATCGCAAACGGTGCCGCCGATGTACGGATGTCAATGGAACACAACGTACTGGCCGTCGGGCAAAGAGACCACCTCTGTGTAGTCGCCGTGCCACTGTGTATCGTGAGATTGCGTGCCTAGCTGTCCTGTTAAATGTGGTTGCAAGTGCACCCGCTGTTTGGCGTGGATCCTTTCTTGCCTGTTGCACAATGTAGCGGACATCTGCTGCTGTAGTTGAGCGTGGTCGACCATCACCTTTCCTTGGGACAACAGTGCCTGTGGTTTGGAAGGTTTCCTATGCACGTGAAACAATGCTGTGAGCAATTCCAATCTCCTGAGCAACAGTCGTCACACTTCACCCTTCTTCCAGTTTCCCGATGATTCTTCCCCGTGTGAAGTCATCCAAATGGTGTCTACGGGCCATATTGCAATGAAGAACACCACTAGAGTGCACCGTAACAGCTCGCTAATTGCCACACACCGTCTTGTCCTGTTTCGTCAACTGCCCCGTGTTGCGGGACCAGACACATTTGGCACTATAGGGTCGCTATACTCACGCCATGTGACATCCAGCTTTCTGTGTACGTGTGAGAGACCTCTGGCAACAAGCCCCCGCACCTTCATCTACTTCCACCAAGTAGTTCATTTGTTATGTTACTGTACTCTTCTCGCCCTTAGGTTTTGCACACCAGTGATGTTAGCCAAGGAAAAGAAAGAAAGAAGAAAAAAGGTATGTACATTTGAAATTAACTTCTACATTTTGATGACATAAATTAGTTCAAACTCAATTAGGTCATCATCAAGTTCGCTAACCCTGGATATGTCGTAGTTTCTAACGCTCCCCATATGCCTATGACCTTCGGGGGATGCCTCATTGTACCAAGCGATAGCTGTACCCATTTCTGAGGTGGAGGCATCCAGCAGACGGAGTCCGTTGCCTCCGATGGTAGGGTAATGATGAGGATGACGGTGGAATGAGAGGACCTACAGCTTTTACCATAGACTCCGAATCACGTTGGTCCTTGAGATACTTCACATGAGCAAGTCAGAGGTGAAGGCGTGAATGGAGCCGACTTAAAATCGCCATCCTAAAGCCGAGAATGGAACTCCGGGCCCGAGAACCGGAAGCGAAACCACTGCGCTACTCCGACGCCCACCCTGAAAATGTATAAAAGCGTAAGTGTGTACGACCACTAAGATTTTCGATGGGACGTCGGAAAGAGGGGTTTTAGGATTTGTAAAGAAGATGACGTAACTATCGAGCGGCCCAAACCACCTGACGTATCGCAAAAAACAATATTGTGGAACTGCGTCGTTGCCAAACTTTACTCTACTTCTGCGGAATGTTCCACGTTTGTGGTAAAGACTGATTCACTAAGCACTCTTCAGAGTATCCGAGACCGCTCTACCGAATTAACGTTAATCCAAGATATCCAAAGTCTTTACAACCAAATTACTACAAATAATCAAGAAGTTATATTCTTCTGGATTCCGTCCCACTGTGGAATATCAGGAAATGAGGAAGCAGATAGGGAAGCCAAAAAAGCAACTTTGCTACCTCCAGTGGAAGAATTGCCAGTGCCCTACAGAGATGCCCAAAGTTATTTTTTTAGCAGGCCAACTGTCGAATGGAAGCAAGACTAGTCCATTAAAACATCAAGCAAACTCTACATAGTTACGAAAGGTTCCACAAAACCCTGCACACTGCAGACTCTAAAAAGAAAAGACCAACTGATTATATCACGTTTACGAACAGGCCATTCACGCCTAACCTTTCTTACTCCTCACTGCGAGACCTGCAATTGCCGTATCACCATCGAACACCTCATCACTAAATGCAGAAGTTATACCATAGAGAGAAGAGGACATATCATCCCTGAAGATATATTTTTGGATTTAAACAACCCTACTCATTTCAAAAAACATTATTTTTTTCTTGAAAGACATCAAACACTATAACAATATTTAAATACAACTCATTAAAAAATCTGAGGTGTTACACTCACATGACTTTCTCTACTCTTGTACAAGCTATTTTTACAAACTCTTATTCTCCAACTATTTCATATTAATCGAGATAAACATTTGCAGAAACGATCTTTTGACATGCAAAGAGAATTACATTTTACACATAGCGACCAGTTCTAAAAATATTTGAATATCGCTTAAGGCTTCCTATGTTCCCCTTGTTTTGTATTTGCAAGGGCAATATAGAAATACAGTAGCCTTTAAGCATAGGCATACCTCTTAATAGCTGGTTGCTATGTGCAGCACCATTCTCTTTGCATATCCAAAACAAAACAAAAATGAATAACGAATTCCCATTTGAGAAAGTAATTATTGAAAAATTTAAGGGTATAACAAGCAATATCTCGAAAATGGTTCACTCAACAAAAAACATGTATATGACATAAATTGTGTATTTTAACGCGACCTACATTTTTTGTGTAGTAACATTTTGTCTATCTCTTATGGTTTACCAGTTACGCAAAACTCGTTCACAATGAAGAATACTTTCGGAGACATTTCCAGAAAATTCAAGATATACATTTTATTTGTCATAAAAATATCTTAAACATATGACATTTTAATCAAAATCGTTAGAGGCATTTTTGAGAAAATTAAATTTTCGAAAAATGTTCCATGTAAAGGGTAATCTGGGATGGGGGGATTTTCTTGAAAACCTTCGTGTCGCATCTCTGGAAGATCCTGAACCTAAATACCAAGTTTGGTGTTTATTCGACTGTTCGTTTCTGAGTTATGTTGTTCAGACAGACACACACACACACACGGACATGTTTCCAAAAATGTTTTTTTTTTGGATTCAGGGGGTCTCAAAACATATATTTCCAGTGAAATCTCGATGTCGAATTTTTGGGTGGAATACAATACTTCCCCTACTTACTATACGTAGTAGAGAAAGTAATAAAAATGTATAATAGGTAATAGGTTACACTGTTCTAGTTGTGTTCAAGACTTAATAACGTAAAATGTATATAACAATGTAATACAATTATTATATTATTTAATAAATGTAAAGTATACAGTGTATGTTATTGTACTTGTATGTATGGATACAAGTCGCGAAATGACCTAATAGTCAAAGCGACTATAAATAAATTAAAATAACAACAACGCTATGATGTGAACTCTCGAACGAGTTAATGTCCATTTCCCACGAGAGAGACTATGAATCAGAACCTCGGCCATAGTTCGGTGTATTTGTTGCCGCTTTTCGAACGAGTTGGGCTGGAAGAAACGAGCGATTCTCATAACGAACCCAGTAAAACGCATGTCCTTGACAGCTCTAATTTGGACCCAATAATTACTTGAATGTTTTTTTTTGTGTATCATTTATTTAAAGTCGCTCGACTGCTGGGTCTTATTGCTACTTACATGAAGGTATTTTAGTTGCATGTTCTTTATAACGTTTGAAGCGTTTCTTCTGCTTGTATCTCGTCACATTCCACCGGTTCTATCTCTCTGTTCAAATCCATTGCCTTTGAACTTCCTTCAAGCGTTGCAGCATCCGCTTGACTGGTGCTCGCTTCAAATTGTTAACGCTGTCTGCGCGTAGGTTCGTTTTTGGTCCATTATTTATTGCCTCTTCACCCTGTAATGATTTACGATAGGCCTTTAACCCTTTGATTTGAAATTTTAGGAAAAATTTGCATTTTGTCGCTGTCTATTCTCAACATAAGTTTTTATATTATAGTACTCGTCTAGCTTTCCAACGGCGCTTAACAAAAACTGGTATGTTGCATTCATATGCCTTCCTGCATTCACACTTCTACCAACTATTCTTACAAAAGTAGTACAAATAAGCTTTTACACATTTCGTTATACGGTACAGCAGTAAAGCGATTTTCAAAGAGCATGTAGCTATGTGGAGGCTTTCAAATTCTTTGCACGACTACGAGGAAAAAAAAACAATAGCGCTTACCACTTGAGAAAAGGATAGTATTTGAAAACTCAAACTAATAAAAATGAATATCTTGCAAATTGTTGTTCTTCTTCTCTTGAATTAGGCTACTAGCTGTTTCTTTTAGAGTATGAATCGCTCCATCTTTTCCTTGTCCTCCCTGGGCTTCTTCCTCCTCCTAGAATAACATCTCCAGATATCCATAGATTTTATCGGGAAATGTTAACTCCACATAATATTGACGTAAATTGTGTGCTTTAACGAGATACACATCTTTGTGCAGTAAGATTTTGTCTATCTCTTACGAAGTACCAGTTATACAAAAGTCATTTAGAATGAGGATGACTTCGTAGGCTATCCCAAGAAAATTCAAGATATTCGTTTTATATTTTCATGCAATATCTTAAACATATGGTATTTTGAACAAAATCGTTAGTCATTTTCGAGAAAACCAAATATAACGAACATTTCTCATGCAAAGAGTGGTTTAGGCTGGGTGATTTTCTTGAAAATCTTCGTGCCTCATCTTTCAAAGATGCTGAACTTAAATACGAAGTTGGTATTTAATCAACTTTTCATTTTTAATGTATGCTGTTCGCGCACGCGCGGGCATACACACTCCCACACACACACACACACACACACACACACACACACACACACAAGGAGCTTTTCTACAAAAAGTTGTGCTTTTTTGGATTCAAGAACTCAAAACGTATACTCTGAATCTCTGTATCAAATTTTTGGATGGAATGTACTAAAACTTCCTTCACATACTATAGATAAGTAATAGAAAGAGTAAAAATCAAACAGCTGAACTCTTTTAGCTTTCAAGTGATTGCACTTTACGAGTGACCAATTTTCAGTGATTCTCTTGTGCGGTATACCTTACGCATTGGAAACGTTTAGCAGCGAGAATATAAATTTTGTTTCCAGCTTGCGCTCGGTGCCAAGCATCTGCCCTCGCCTGAGGAAGAAAACGTAAACAATTCCAAGACTCATCGTGTATTTCATTACCATAATTAATTCAGTTGTTAAAAAGAGGAAGAGCTTGAATATTAATGAAGGAGGAGTGTTTTACTCTTCCAAGTGAATTTATAATTTGCTTTTTAATTTACTTCTGCAGGTTTATGAAATTGTTTTTGCTCAAATTTTGTAATTCTGTTCTTCATGGTTGGTTTAGAATAGGTGAATACAAAAAGTATGTACCTACTTCAGCTTTGGTTATGCATCTTCACTGAACTGTGATGTATACATGCACTTGCATAAAAACAACACTGGAAAACGTACTGCGGCTACATACATAAATACATTTTTAAACTGAACGGAGGTTATAAATATTAATGTGCTGCTATCATTTGATGTTTTTTTTTTACTTTATATTGTTATATGCCGTGGTAAGGCCAAAAGGTTTTGCAGCTAGATATTAGATTTAGTTACCCCGGAATAAACATTGGAGAGAATAGCATCAGTGGCAACGAGAGGACGAGGAACCATACCATTACATTTCAAAGCAGGCGTGGGATATTCATAATAAAATACACATAATTTCTCATTGACTGTGGTTTATTATATACAGAGTGAGCCAAAAGGCTCCGAACCACCTGCGCGGTGTCAGCGTCCTCAGCGCTCGTTGCCATCTGCCGCTATCATAGAAAAGCGCGGATGAAACCATACAACATTTTTAAAACTACTTTTAAAGGCTTTACTTACCAACTTGACGAAAGGAGATGCTGAAAATCGCCACCGTCGTTGTCCATACATTTTTGGCACCTCTTTAGGAAACTATCCATCACTCTCCGTAGTTCACGCTGGGAAATTTCCTGGCGGATATTTTGTTTTAATTCTTCCAGGGTGTGTGGGTTTGTCTTGAAAATTTTATGTTTTAAGTTACCCCGGAGGGGTATTTTATGAACAATATTACCGCCTGCGCGGTGTTTTTCCAATGGGCGTGTGGAAATATGATAAAAACATGATAACGTACTGCTGCTATAAACAAAGTCACGCTGTTGTGGTTTTGCTTTGCAGTGTGAAATGCAGTTTTGAGTTGACGGTGATGTGATGTATTTCACTTATTACGATTTATTTATTATTTTGTCCTGTACTTAGTCACAAAGTATATTATGGCTCTGTATATGTTTTCTACTGCAAAGCGTGTATTTATTTATGATTCGTATGTATTAACTCGGTCAGCTCGCCAAGTGAAAGTACGATTTGCAGAAAGATTTTCAGGTGTAAAAGTTCCAGGCCGTACAACAATCCATGAACTTTACAGTAAATTTCAAGCCACAGGAAGTGTTGAGCCTAGGAAATCTAAAAGACGGCGTTCGGATTTTATTCGAAGAAACATTAGACGATATCGGTAATCATTTAGAATTCTCCCAAAAATTCCATGGTGGATAGTTTTCTAAAGAGGTGCTAAAAATGTATGGACAACGACGGTGGCCAGTTTCAGCATTTCCTATAATAAAGTTGCTAAATAAAGCCTTTAAAAGTAGTTTTAAAAATGTCGTATGGTTTCATTTGCGCCCTTCTATGATAGCAGCAGACGGCAACGAGTTCCGGGGACGCGAACAGAAAAAACACTGCGCAGGCGGTTCGGAGTCTTTTGGCTCACTCTGTATTTACCTTGGTGCCTCTACATCATTCACAAAAGATTACAGAACAAACATTGGAGGGAAATGTTCCACACTCACACGAAAACACGCATGCTACATACACAACCACTCGCTCTGAAGAGACACACACGACTGACTCACGCTACTACTGACGCCACCAGACAAAGACCTTAACGCTACTTGCCCTCACCACCTTTCCTCTCTCCACCATTGGCCAGGATGTGGGAAGAGATGCCGCGTCGGACGAAATTCAAACCCCAATCGAAATAATTATACTCAACAATGTCATTGGTGCAAAGCAATAATGTGTCCGACGCGACAATGGTCATACATACACGCTACAATATTCATGGATTGGCATATTCCCTTAAATACAGCCATCGCATAAATTTTTTTGTATGTGAAGTATTCTCCCAAAGGTGTTCTTGCCCATTAGACTGTCATTTAAACTCGAGTGCATTGCAGGAAGCATAAACTCGGTGTTCCAACCTGCTTCACTTCTTCGGCACAGCGAGTTGCAGGTGGAACGGGGGAGGGTCTTAGGTGGAGCCCATACAAAACTAACTTGAATTCTACCTTAAACTCCATAAAATGAACAATACAAATATGCGACAAAATAATTGTTTAAAAATTAATGAATTTCCCAAATCTCTTAAGTAAGTTATACTTACCATCCATTTGTTATACTTAGAAAAAACAATGAAAATGTAAGAGGGTAACAGCGCTAGCTCGATGAAAATATATTATCCTTTACCGAGTTTTTTTGGCATTTGACAAATTGTTCAAAACGGAGAAAACAGCAACATTTTCGTTATATAGAGACAGGAAAAATATTACATGTTCTAAATCATTCTTGCTATCATTATGAGAATAAATATTTTTACGTTTTCTGGTGTTTAGAATTCAATCACGTGATAAAAGTGCCATAGTTCATAATATTTTGGTAAATATAAGATCATATTTTAAGATTTACATTTTTTCGGTTTTAAAAAATTTCCGTTTGCAATGAACCGGCTTTCCAAATATTCTATTCGACCAGTTTTCTGAAACACTTTTAGACAACCCCAAGTTACTTTTTCCAATATGTCAGGAACAGGTAAGCAAATGTAGCATTTTCTCTATGCGAGTTACATGCGAAATTAAACGCCCTCTATACTTGAAGAGCTTTTATTTTCGCGAATCGGTGCCTTTAGTGGTATATTGTAATTAGTATTAATCAAGGACAAAGCAACCAGTAACTTCTTTTTCCGCTAAGCTTAAGGGTTTTAAAATGGTTACAATGTATAAATTCCAATGTAATTTGTTGTATTTTATTTGACATTGTTAATCTTACTCGTTAATGAATGCTGCAGCAGTATTTTGTTCTTCCTAACCCTGTCCACTGTAACCTCACAAACAGCTTGTTGAAGTTTAACAGAAGTTTATTAGCCTTGTTAAGAGATGTTTTGCTCTACAGGTTTACAGTTCTAAACCTGATGAGTAATTCCAAATTTACCATGACAGGATCGCTAAGTCCAGTAGAGGGACGGTCTCTTCTATACAGACTGCTTTGTTATCAGCGGAGCTAGGACAAATATCCTTTGGCTTACAATGTGTGCACGTAGCGACTTTGTATCGACAGTGCGGCGAGGGGAAGGGTGTGCTACAGGCAAAACTGTAAACAGAGGCGTCAGGGGTAGAACAGAACATAAATACAGAGCTCACAGAGAGCAACTCTGTCATACTAGTAATACTAGCAAACTACTGACTGTTCCCCGTGCAGCCCCGGTTCCGTGTAATCAGTACCAGACATGCGTATTGGTAGGGTGGTAGTTATGCCGATTCCTCGCTCAATGGATATTTGTCCTAGCTCTGGTTATCGGAGTACCTCTTAGTTATACGGATTGTTGTCATAACTGTCCTGTCCATCTGGGTTTGTTTTTCGGTATTTTGTTTCCCCTAGACAGGATGTCGTCTACTTGGCTTAGGAATCTTGTTTACTCTACCCTTTCAGGTTGCTACCCCCGGACAAAGGGGAGCAGTTCTAGACACTGAAATAGGACTGTTCAGAAGGAGAGTAGAATAATATAAAATTAGCAAAGAGAAAATCAACAGAACCGTTAGAAGTAAATATGAGATTTCGCCAGGGATGTGACATATCCCTTCTGTTACTTAATACACATTTAAATAGCACTGTATAGCTTTAGCTACTCCTACTAGAGGTGTAAACATTGGAAGCAAAAGCAAGCAAAGCCTATGCGGATGACCTAATTATTAATGGCCACAGCTGAAAGTGACATTCAACGGAACTTTGCAAGTATATCATATAGAAAAACAAAGCAAGTGGGTCATAAATAATAAAATAGACCAGACTTTAAGTTTCACGTATTTAGAGTGACATATATCCAATAGATATGGAGGATAACGTTTCAAAATATAGTAAGTTAAATGGAATAATTAAAAGAAATTTAAATAAAATTGAACACTGAAGCCAAACGAAGTCTGTGGTCCGCATTCGGGAGGTCCCGGGTTCAAATCCCGTGGACTGACCAATCTCTGAGGTTTTTTTCGTGGTTTTCCTCAGTCGCCAAGGTAAATACCGGATTGGGTATTTAATACTACGACCCAAAGTTCCACCTTAAGTCTAAAACAACAGTAAAATGAAAAATAAGTGGTAATAGCGTATGCTATGCCATCTATCTACAGACAATGTAAGCAGTTAGACTGGATGACACTCTAACGCCATTTGCACAGCACGAAGCAGAAGATCCGGCTGCCATGCGCTGGATATCTGTGGGCACGTGACAAAGCAAGATAGCATTTCCAGGGATGAGACCTAGAAGGCTAACTGTCCGCCTTTCTGTGTGGGGGCGGTGGTTGGACTGGACGGCACGGTATTACATTTACACGGCATGAAGCAGGTGGTTACAGGGATGAGACCAAGAAAGCCCTTCTGTGCGAGGGTGGCGGTTAGACTGGACGGCACCCTAATGCCGTCTGCACGGCATGAAGCAGGTGGTTACATGGATGAGACCTAGAAGGCTAACTGTCCGCCTTTCTGTGTGGGGGAGGTGGTTGGACTGGACGGCACCCTAATTCCGTCTGCACGACATGAAGCAGGTGGTTACATGGATGAGACCTAGAAGGCTAACTGTCCACCTTTATATGGGGGCTTAATGCCATCTTCACGACATGAAGCAGAAGATCCGGTAGCTATGCGCTAGGGTCTCTGTGACACGTGACGGAGCAGATGGTTACAGGGATGAGACCTAGAAGGCTAACTGTCCGCCTTTATATGGGGGCCTAATGCCATCTTCACGGCATGAAGCAGAAGATCCAGTAGCTATGCGCTAGGATCTCTGTGACACGTGACGGAGCAGGTGGTTACAGGGATGAGACCTAGAAGGCTAACTGTCCGCCTTTATATGGGGGCCTAATGCCATCTTTACGGCATGAAGCAGAAGATCCGGTAGCTATGCGCTAGGATCTCTGTGACACGTGACGGAGCAGGTGGTTACAGGGATGAGACCTAGAAGGCTAAATGTCCGCCTTTATATGGGGGCCTAATGCCATCTTCACGGCATGAAGCAGAAGATCCGGTAGCTATGCGCTAAGGTCTCTGTGACTCGTGACGGAGCAGGTGGTTACAGAGACGAGACCTAGAAGGCTAACTGTCCATCACATATCGTTTTAAGAGTTATCTACCAACAGATCCGTCGCGATATGACCAAGGAGTTAAAGCGACGTAAAATAAAATAGAAAGTAAAAAAGAATGCATAATATTACTACAAAACGAGCTTCAAAATTTCGTTGTAAAGTGTGGGACTCTAAGAGAAGGCAAGTGGACACTGGAAGTGGCGCAGATGGATATTTTCTCACTTGGTGGCAGTGACAATAATAAATATAAGGGCTAGCAGTTAGAGGAACATTAAGAATAAAAACTGTAGTTGAGGAAGTCAAGGAATACCAGAATAAATGGTGAAGATAAATGGCAAGGATGGGTACAATAGGTCACCAAAATGGTATGTATGTCGTTGAAAACCCTACGGAAGAAGAGATCAAGGCAGACCGAGGGCAAGATGGAAGGATCAGTTCTGAACTCGGAACGGGTATTAATTTCCCAAACCTTAATTAGGAAGAAGAACAAACAATAACAAATGTTTGGTAATTAATGTACACTGACATTGTTTATTACCTATCTTTCTGGTCTGTTTGTATAAGCCAATGAAAACTGTTGACCGAGCGAGATGGCTCCGGTGGCAACGTCTATAGACCGTATTCGGGAGCTCCCAGGTTCAAACCACCGGGTCCGACCAATCTGACCAAAAGTTTTTTCGTGTTTTCCTCGGTCGCTAGGTGAATGCTGGGATGGATAATTTGATCCGCGAATTTTCCTAACATCCCTTTGAGAAATGGTTTTTTTGTTGTCCCAAGTTTAAAAAAAATTAACTTTGTAATTTTACAGTATCTTTAAGTGTTAAATATTTATGTTTTCCTCGGCTGCGTCAGTATCATTTTAGAGACATGGATATCTTGGCAGGACGTGATGCGACAAGAATGTATGCTTACACAGACTATTATTTTACTTCACTCCTTTTATTAATACTTGACACGATTTTAATAACACTTCACTGATAGAGAGCTGTGAGATTATTTTATTAATTACCTGTACTTTTTAACACGTAAAAGTATTTTTCGTCTTATACGAATACATAATTAATTTCTCGAGGACACAGCAACACGTCTGGTTATGAGCACTGTTTGGAGGCAACTGAATTGATTTCAACCGTCTAAACTTGTAAATTTCTGTATTTTAAGTCTCTGATTGGCTAATACTACTCCAATAGAATACATTCATTTAATTAAAGCCTTTTCTGGTTGTTTATTGGCTATTTTTAAACTGTGTCAAAATTTACATTATTGCTGCTCTAATAATGACTAGTAGAATTTAAACTTCCTTACTCATTATTGCCTCAAGGTTACCTCATTGTTACCTCTTTGTTAGCAACTTTTGACCTATTTCTCGCAGCTCCTACATTATTAAATTACGTAATATAGTCACATAACATTATTACACATGGATACAATAATATAAACATATACAATGACTGTAATATACACTTTTTAGATATTGTTACATACACATATTGTTTTAAGGCGGGCTGTTATTCAAATTTATATTTATATAATTTGATTAAAATCTTTAAGTGTTAAAAATACTGCCTGAGCTTTCTTCACAACATTTCATTTCCTACTTCTTCACCGCCAGGCATTGGACTGCTCACCCATCCTGGATATGCTATAATTCAGAGTTTGCTTGCTCCTCGACAGACTATTCACACAAGGCATTGACTTGTAAATCCTTGGGGTGCGACTTCTACAAAGAGGAGGGTAATCCGAAGAAGAAAAGAAACCTATTGTATTTTACTTTGTCTTCCAAAGGAATCGCACTCTACAGTGTTTAATAGCTCATCAGAAACGGTCTAAAGAAACTTTTAAAGACTGCCGTTTGCTTTTATAGTAGTCGATGAACTCTCGCCGTTATTTTAACAGCTTAGCATTAATGCGACACAACATAATATAAATACGCTGAGGCACTTAGGTTGATATACAGTTTACTTTGGACTTCACTGTACGTCTTGTACACGAGAGAAGAGTTACGACTCGGCGGTTTGACAGTTACCGCTTCCAGACAGATGGACAGACGGACAGACAGACGCATTAAAACGCGGCGAGACTAAGAGAAGTGTTATTTTTATATGTGTTCTGACAGTCTGTCTGTCTGGAGATGGTGGCACCCACTTTTATTTTCCTTCAAGGTTAACCGGCTACTGACACATTCCTGGTAATTCTAGAACACTAGGTCACTCGAGTCTCTCATCTCAGTGTGGCCTATGTCGACGTTCAGGACAGGTTGCTTTCCAGTCCTTTTATCAGCTTCTAACGGACAACGTTGCCTGCCCTCACGGAGTGGGCTTTGTGTTTCACATCCATCTACTGCTGCCAGCTCTTAATTTTTACTTTCTCTGCATGTACATACTAGGTAGAGGAGATATTACATTCCATCCAGGAATTCGATATAGAGATTTCATTGGAAATACAGTTCTGAGGCATCAGAATAAAAAAAATTGTAGAAAAATATCTGTGTGTGTATGTGTGAACAACGAAAAATTGTTCCAAATATGTAATACGAGGGCTTTCAAGAAAATACCCCAAGTACCCTTTACATGGAAGATTTTTCGAAATTTAGATTTCTTCAAACATGGCTCTAACGATTTTGATTAAAAGAACATGTAACATAATAACATAATGAGGTACATTGGTAGCGCAGTGGTTCTCATACTGGGAGTCCGGGGTTAGATTACCGGCTTTTGGATGGCGATTTTAAATCGGCCCTATCCACGCTTCATCTCTGACTTGCTCAACGTGGTTCGGAGTCCGCTGTAAAAGCTGTAGGTCCTCTCATTCCACCACCATCCTCTCATCTTACCATTGGAGGCAACGGGTTCTGCCAGCTGGGTGCCTCAATCTAGAAATGGGTCCAATCAACGTTTGTTGGAATGAGATATGCCCCGAAGTTCATAGGTCATATGGGGAGCGTTAGAACTGACATATGTTTAAGATATTTACTTGGCAAATAAAAGCTATAACTTTAAGTTTCTGGGAACGGCCTGTAAAGTCCTCTTTATGTAATCTTGTATACAGTACACGTTAAGCAATAGGTGAAAAAGCACTACACAGAAAAAAGCAGGTCTCTTTAAAACCTACAATTTATTTGAAAGATAGTCTTTTTGTGTCATCAGCTACTTCCGAGATAACTGTTGTTATTGGTTTGAATTTTTCAATACTTTGTCGACTTTTCAAAGTGCTGTAGCTATTCAGTTGTTGTTTTTTCGATGCCATGTAAAGAGTATGGAAGTTTTAGACCAGAATATATTGAAGTATTGATTGGGTTTACTCTATCCGTCCTGTATCGTCAACGATATGTGTAATGGAACTATTTCTGCAAAGGTTTTTCTCGATTAATGAAGTAGTTAGAAAACTAAGCTTTCGTAAGAATAGGTTTTAGAAGCCAGATTTTTTCATGTGGTCACGCAAAGGGCATGGCATTTCAAAGCAATCACGTGCGAACCTCTTGTATACAGGGTGTTTCCGTGATGATACAAACTTTCAGGGAAGATTAAGGACAAGTGCATGAATTTGATATAAGGAACCGCGTCCGGAAACAACTACGTCGCAAGTTATAGACGAAAGTTATTTTTGGATGCCTAGAAATGTGAAATTATGCGGACTTACGAATATCTGTGTTGTACTTCGCTGTATTAGTTACACAAGCCGTGACACTACAACAGGTGTTCTAAATGGCGTCCTTCAGCTCCTATGCAGGCATGACGTCGACAAATTTCTGTCGTACTTGGGGGCGAACAACCCTGGATTTGCTCTGACGATGTCACAGGCAGTGAGAATTAATGCTAGTAGCTCCTCTTCGTTTAGTACTGACCCCACAAGATCCCACAAGAAAAAGATAAAGAGGAGTCAACTAAGACGAAAGGGCTGACCATGGAACGGGACCTCCTCTTCCTATCCACTTTTCAGGGAGCGTCTGGTTAAGGTGTTCTCGAGCATGTTGTGAAAAGTGAGCTGGGGCTCCATCATGTTGAAACCACATATGTTGACGTACCACAAGTGGAATATGTTCCAAGAACCTGGTAAGTATGTCTCTCAAACACAGTGCACACTGCTTCAGTTAATCGGGGTGGAAGAAGAAATGGGCGTATTAAATCATCATTGACTATGCCCTCCCATACGTTCAGTGCAAATCTGTTTTGATGGCACCTTACAACTGTATCGTGGCATCTCATCGTCCCACACATGACTATTTCAATTATTTAGCATGCCGTGTTTGGTGAAACAGTCCTTATCGATGATAAGTAGGGAAGTGAGGATCGAATTCTCACTGTCTGTGCCATCGTCAGAGCGACTCGGTTGCTCACCCAAGTATGATAGAACTTCGGCCGAGTTGTCATACCGGCATCGGAGCTGAAGAACGCCATTTTGAACACTTGTTGTATTATCACGACTTGTGTAAGTAGCACAGCGAAGTATAATACAGATATTCGTAATTTCGCATAATTTCATGTTCATAGGTATTCCAAAACAATTTTCGCCTGTAACTTCCGACGGAGTTGTTTCCGGACCCGGATTTCTTATATCAAATTCAAACATTTGTCCTTCTTAATCTTCCCTGAAAGTTTGTATCATCATGGTAAAATCCTGTATAAAGCACTGACTGTCACTTTGGCCTACCTGTAGCCTTCATACAGCTAAAACGAATGTATAATGAACATTTCTGTACAAGAAGTGTATAGAAGAATTAGGTTTTGTAAAAATAGTTTGAGAAGGTTATTGTTTAACGTATGGAAAAGCCGATTTGAAGTAGGAGTTGTATTGTATTTCAACTGTTGGGGCGCCGAACTTGTAGTAGTTGCAACCGCACGTATAGTAAACAGCTTCCGGTAGCCTTCACCCCAAATGTACTTTCAGGTGGGCTTTGCCCCAAGTTTAAAAAAATATTAACTTTGTAATTTAACTGTTTCTTTAAATATTATATACTAATGTTGCCTCGGCTGCGTCAGTATTATTGTTAGAGACACGTTTCTCTTAGCAGGGTTGTGGTGCGACTAAGAATGTAGGCTTACACAGATTATAATTTTACTTCACTCTTTTGTTAAAGCTTGGTATGATTTATATAACACTTCACTGATAGATAACTGTGAGATTCTTTTATTAATTACTTGCACTTTTTAACACGTAAACTATTTTTCGTCTCACACGAATACATATTAAATCTCTTGAAGATACTTTTTGCGTCTGGTTAGTAACCCTGTCTGCAACCAACTGAATTGATTTCAACCGCCTAAACTTGTAAATTCCTGTATTTCAAGTCTCTGATTGGATATTTCTAATCCAATAGAATACCTTTATTTAACTAAAGCTTTTTCTGATTGGCTATTTTTATAAACTGTCACTAAAATTAAATTATTGCTTCCAAGAATCACAACTTTCTAATTTATTATGAGCTCAAGGTTACCTCATTGTTAACAACTTTTAACCTATGATTCTCACAGCTGCTACTTATTAAATTACGTAATATATTCACATACCATTATTACACATGGATTCAATAATACAAACACATACAATGAATTACGTACATTTTTTATATATTGTTGCATACACATATTGCTTTAAGGCAGGTTGTTATTGAATTTACATAATATATAATTAGACTGAAATTATTAAGTGTTAAAAATACTGCCTCAAGGTTGTAGAAGAGTGAATACAGGAATTTATGGGAATGCATCACATCCGATTTTTTTCTGGTAAAATCATCCACGAAAAGTCATTTATTCGGATTTTATTGCCATATAATTTGAGTGAATGGCATTATATTGCGGAACTAGTTTTGTGTCGTAAAGTATGGCGCCAGTTGTTTCGCAGGGCTGGTAGGAGAGCGCGAGAATGCGTCTAGCAGAAGAAAGGTACGTGATTAACTCATTATGTGGTGTGAGAAATAAGTACACGTAATCGTGGACATGTCAGCACAGAATCAGAAGTCTGTTTTTCTTTTTCATTCTTTTTTCCCCCTTTTCTTTTTCTTTTTTTTACATGTTTGTCTTTTACATTGACTTTTATTAAATTCATGACATAAGAGATTTTGTTGGAAATATTTATGAGCACTTCTAGAAAGTAAATAAACTTTTTCAGCATTACTTACTTACGTAAAAATACTTCTTGTAACAGTGTTAACATATATTGCCTATGAGTTACATTCTCATTAGAGTATGAATGAAAGATTAAAATGTAAAGTATTTAATTACTCGGTTATTAATATTTAAGTGTAGAGTTTAGTTCAATAAACAAGTATTTTCATAATTATTACAACAGCAAACAAATTAATTATACAATTATAATTTGACATTTAAGTTGAGGCTGTACAATATGTCCAAAACTTAGCTTGTAGATAAATTTCTTGAATAAAAGTTGATTGATATCATGAGGGAACGTAAATATCTTTAGTTGTGTTTAGTTTGAAGGACGTTATGATGCTCATTTAATTCTTTTAAATGGCATTTTTTGTATGTTGTTTTCTCATTAGAAAATTGTTAAAAAAACCTGTTTATTTTGTAATGAGGAATAATCAAACAAAATAAAAAAGTTGGCACCCAATCACGAAATATCGGACACCCCCACAAACTTACGTTTTTCACCTTAGGTGCATTGTACTGCCACCTACTGCCTGGTACTCATTATCCGCGACCTCAGTAGTCATTAGACATCGTGAACCAGCAGAATGGGACGCTCCGTGGAACTCACGGACCTCGAACGTGGTCAGGTGATTGGGTGTCACTTGTATCAGAAGTCTGAACGCGAGATTTCCACACTTCTAAACATCCCTAGGTCCACTGTATCTGATGTGATAATGAAGTGGAAACGTGAAGGGACATGTACAGCACAAAAACGTACAGGCCGACCTCGTCTGTTGACTGACAGAGACCGCGGACATTTGAAAAGGGTGATAAAGAGTAATAGGCAGACATCTATCCAGACCATCACACAGGAATTTCAAACTGCATCAGAATCCACTACAAGTACTATGACAGTTAGGCGTGAGGTGAAAAATCTTGGATTCCATGGACGAGTGGTTACTCATAAGCCACACATCACGCAGGAAAATGCCAAACGACGCCTCACTTGATGTAAGGAGCGTCAACATTACAGGATTGAACAGTGGCAAAACGTGTGGAGTGACGAATCACGGTACACAATGTGGCAATTCGATGGCAGGGTGTGGGTATGGCGAATGCCCGGTGAACGTCATCTGCCAGCGTGTGTAGTGCCAACAGTGAAATTCGGAGGAGCTGGTGTTATGGTGTGGTCGTGTTTTTCCTGGAGGGGTCTTGCACCCATTGTTGTTTTGCGTGGCAGGATTACAGCGCAGACCTGCTTTGATATTTTAAGCACCTTCTTGCTTCTCACTGTTGAAGAGCAATTCGGAGGTGGCGATTGCATCTTTCAACACGATCGAGCACCTGTTCATACTGCACGGGCTGTGGCGGAGTTGTTACACGACAATAACGTCCCTGTAATGGATTGGCCTGCACAGAGTCCTGACTTGAATCCTATAGAACACCTTTGGGATGTTTTGGAATGCCGACTTCGTGCCAGGCCTCACCGACCTACATCGATACCTCTCCTCAGTTCCGCACTCCGTGAAGAATGGGCTGCCATTCCCCAAGAAACCTTCCAGCACCTGATTGAAAGTATGCCTGCGAGAGTGAATGCTGTCTTCAAGGCTAAGGGTGGGCCAACACCATATTGACTTCCAGCATTACCGATGGAGGGCGCCACGAACTTGTACGTCATTTTCAGCCAGTGTCCGGATACTTTTGATTACGTAGTGCAACTTGACCCTCAAATAATCATCCATGATGGCTCATCCATTCAGAGTGTTCGTTATTATTTACGTTGGTGTAAGAACAGTTGCAAAGAGCTTTATACAAATGTTGTTTAGTTTTTTATGAGGAGTGAGAAAACAACATAAAAATGTTAGGTTCCCAATTAAAAAATGAAATGGACCCTAAAATGAGCATCACAACGTTCTCCAAATAAAACATGACTAATGGTATTTACTTTCCCCCATAATATCAAGCAACTTCTAGACATTTCTTTCTACAACACTTAGTTTTGGAGATATTGTACAGTCTCAACTTAAACGATCCATCCTGTATAATTTGAAACCCAAGTGAAGTATAATCTACCATCTGTAATTGCAATGGTAATTAGCGAGGGTGTTGGAGGACAAGATAAATAATGGATATTTGTTCTTTTTAATGTCAAATAAATAATATTCACCGAGGTGGTGCCGCGGTAGCGCGAGAGACTCGCATTCGGGAGGCCTCGAGTTCAAACCCTTTCTTTGGGTTTCCTTTAAATTCACACACACACGCATATTCACACTTCTTCATACTTCCAGACTCTAGGAAGGATAGGGAATAATCCTTACTAAAGAAAAATTCCCACCATCTAGCCGGAAATCAAACCCGGGACCTCTGCACCACCAGACCACAGAGACGGTCTATCTGCGTATTGCTTTCAGAGTTGCATTGAATTATCATTGGAATTTGTATTAAGTATATTATGTCGGTACCCGTATGGCCGAGGCACGCTTGACGTTTGCGGAACTGAGGCTCGTTTTAAACTGATGGTTACCATCTGAAAATTTCACTGAAGTTCAACGTGCGTAGAGGTGGCTTTTACAACACAACCTCCAACACGCTTGACAACTGCAAGCTTTGTGGCAAGGTTTGAGATGCATGATACCATTTCGGATGTGACTTCGTGCAGCTACAAGTCCTACTTCTTCGGCAACGTCTCCACAGAGCAATGAATAGCTTTTGAATAATTCTGTATAAATGGAAAACCATAAGAGATGGAGAAAACCTAGTGCAGGAAAACTTCACATCTCGTTAGAACACCCATTGGCATTGATCATTTTGGAGGCATTCGTTGGAATTGTTTTAAATTTTCCAATACTTTATCGTACATTCTTAAGCATCAAGTAAAAATGAATATATTTCTCCTGATGTCATTTAACGAGTATGGAATTTCAAGACAATATGACGACCCATTTTTTAAATATTTGAATATCGCTTCAGTCTCCTATACCGACAACGAAATATGTAATGGAAGAATGTCTGCAAACGCGTATCTCTATTAATATTAGATTAGTTAGGAAAATATGTAAGCTTTCGTAAGAACGCTTTGTGGAAGAGGTAAAAATATACGACTGTGAAATTATATAGAGAGGTATTCTTTTAGAAAATATAACTGTTGCAAGGAAACACATACTTTATCAAAATTTATGTTTTGTCGCTTTTTTATAGTTTAGTACAAAGCTAAAGTTTCTAGAAACTGTCTTCTAACTAGGACTGCTATACACATCGTCAATGGCTTATATAACATATAACACATGTTTCTTCCATAGCACCTTTCTCAAATCATATCAATTACTAAACCGAGGAATGACCATCCCCTATGTTGAAATCCCTATCCTAGTTATATATGGGTAAAGTTAGCGGTGATTCAATCGAGGGAGACACCTCACGCGCTGCGACCTGCACAGATCTATTGCGGCATACACAGGAGGAAGGGATGAGGTGAAGGAATCAAAGGAGGGTACAGGCCACAGAGACGCCGGAAGTCCCTAACATTTCAAGCTGGAAAACACGTCCCACTGCTAAGATAAGGCGAAGAACGACCCACCAATCAACTAGCCTTCTGGTGTACACGGGGAGCACTCTTTCCATTGAGCATGCATCCGCACCATCTGTCCAGCACCACCATACGCCACGAAACCTAGAAGCACACCTAAATGAGAAGAAAACTGAATGAAAGGAAATTATGGAATAAAAATCATGGTAGAGGAGAAACCACCCCGGCATTCTACCTCGGGGAAACCACGAAAGTTCCAGAGTGGGCGTTCGTCGGGGATCGAATCCAGGACCTCCCGAATGCGAATCGCACACGTTACTGTAGCGCCACCTCGCTGGGTGTTACATATGGTATTTTTATCCACTGTTCTCAAATTGAATACAGTTTAAGATGCGCACTGTTTGGTGATTTTTTTTGTGAGAGAAGCAGACGGTGTTATTCCGTTGCCCATTGAAACAAAAAAGCGATAATGATTGAACGAACGACCTACCAATGAAGCTTCCACTTTTATTAAATCTATTGGTTTCTAGTTCATTGTTGTCCTCGTTCAACCTTGTGATTCGTTGCCAAGTTAGGACTAGGATTCAACGCGGAGAACTTAGCATGTCGGCTTACATAGATATTAGTACCTATGTGCTCGGGATGAGCTGAGAGGAGACAGAGGGCCGCCGGACCAGGGGGCACGACAGGCAGAGGGCAGGGTCCCTGCCATTTACAGATTTAAACTTCCCGGATGAGTACTGGTACACCCGGCTCCTCTCCTCACTGTGGGCTTACACATCCCTTGGGGAGGGGCCTGGAACCCGGAGACCTCCATTCCGAGGGACGAAGGTTTCCACAGAGCATCCTTTTCCCCTGCCAATGCACACGGCAAGACCTCCCGTTGACACGTACAATCTTGAGAATAGAGGTGAAATGGAGGGACTGAATGATTCTTCCCAGCATTCACCTAGCGACCTGGGGTAACCCCCGAAAAAAACCATGAGTCAGGAAGGTCCGCCACAGGAATTGACCCGACGACCTCCCGAATGCAGGCTACAGACGTTACCGACTGAGCCATCCGGCTCGGTTTCGTTGCCAAGCTAAAGGTACGATAAATAATCTTAGATTGTACACAATTGGCTCGATATAGTTACTATATTTATAATCATTGTGATAAAATACATGTTAATCATGTCTTAAAGTTAATACAGGAATAACTTTTAAATCATATGGAAATAACCCAATGAAGTTGTTACTATATGACGAAATTGAAAAAGCAGAAATGAAGATGAAAGTAGATCCTTCATTAATTTTCTATTTTACAAGTAAATACATGTATCACTTTATTTAGCTCACTGCTTATTGTCATTGAAAGTATTCTGTTCGCAAAGTGTAGTAGGCAAGATGCATTTACGGTTCCTTCGTACAAATAACCTTCAATATACAAAATATAATAATAATAATAATAATAATAATAATAATAATAATAATAATAATACAAAACATTTCTTGTAATAACATGTTCAAGTTCAAAAATAGATTTAATTGTAACCTAGAAAAATAATGAAAGGAGAGGGACACCTCGTGCAATGCAACCTACGGGAGATCTATTGCGGAAGTCCCTAACACTACTGGAGGTCCTCAAAGAGAGCGACGAATGACGCATCAAGCCAAGTAGCCCCTCTAGTGCCCATGTCTGGGGCCACCACACACCACGAAACTTAGAATTACGCCTGAAAGATGAAAAGTAAACGGAATGAAAGGGAAACGAGGAAAAATAAATCGTGGTAGGTAAGTAAGCCATTCTCTTTGTGGAAATTAATGGAAAGAACAAAAATATGTACCTAAAGTTCAAAAAGGTAAAATATCCGCACTATTTATATGCAAATTCAAAATTATTAAAAGGTGTATTCTAGTGATGTGCTATATATATAGCATAGAGCAGTGTAGAGCAGAGTATGGTAAGAGTTAATGGCTTAGCACAGGCGTGGCGAAGAGGTGTCCGGCAACTACATTCCAGATTCCTTGCGCCGCATCACCTGTGGCCTATGGTAATACCATTCGCGTTTTACATGGTAGTGTTACGTATGTTGCATATTCCTGGCATTCGTAAGGCTTGGATTTGCATATTGCATACCTTCCAAAGCAATAAGGGATGGCTCACTTGTTTGTCTTTTTCTCTTCAAGGTTTAGGCCCCCTAGCCTGTTCCGGTTCCCCCAAATCTCTTTTTCATTTCGAGCATATCCCACTGCTGCTGCCGTTAACCTATTTCCTGGCATCCTTTCTAAATTGAGGCAGTATTTTTAACACTTAAATGATTTCAGTCAAATTATATAATATGTAAATTCAATAACAGCCCGCCTTGAAGCAATATGTGTATGTAATAATTTGTAAAATGTATGTAACATTCATTACATATGCTTATATTACTGTAAACATGTTCAATAATGTTATGTGAATGCATTACATAATTTAATAATGTAGGAGCTGTGAGAATAATAAGTTAAAAGTTGCTAACTATGAGGTAACAATGAGGTAACCTTGAGGCAATAATGAATTAGTAAGCTTAAATGCTGCTAGTCATTATTAGAGCAGCAATAATGTAAATTTTGAGACAGTTTAAAAATAGCCAATCAACAACCAGAAAAAGCTTTAGTTAAATGAAGGTATTCTATTGGAGTAGGATTAGCCAATCAGAGACTTAAAATACAGAAATTTACAAGTTTAGATGGTTGAAATCAATTCAGTTGCCTCCAAACAGTGCTCATAACCAGACTTGTTGCCTGCAGACAGTGATTGTAACTGGATGCATTGCTTGTGCGTCCTCGAGAGATTTAGTACGTATTCGTGTGAAACGAAAAATAGTTGACGTGTTAAAAGGTATAATTAATTAATAAAAAGAATCTCACAGCTTTATTTATATCAGTGAAGTGTTAATTAAATCGTATCAAGTATTAATAAAAGGAGTGAAGTAAAATTATAATCTGTGTAAGCCTACATTCTTGTCGCATCACGCCCTACCAAGACATTCATGTCTCTAAAATAAATACTGACGCAGCCGAGGCAAACATAAATATTAAATATTTAAAGAAACAGTTTAATTACAAAGTTAATATTTTTTAAACTTGAGGCAAAGGCCACCTGAAAGTACATTTGGGGCGAAGGCTACCGGAAACTGTTTACTATACGTGCAGCTGCATCGAATTTTAAATTCGGCTCCCCAACAGTTGAAATATAATACAATACAAACTACTTCAAATTGACGCCCAAACCGTGGTGCAAACAACGTAAAAACAAAACAATTATTTCAAAATGTTGACACCAAGTTGTGCCGTTATTTTATCCTAGCTAGTAGTGGTTCCATCTGTAGATCTTGACTTATTTCTTCATTTCGGCCGTTTGAATTTTGTTTTTGTTATTTGGATTCCTTGCATACATCATCATTGGCATTGCGAAAGCTTTAAAAAGTTTTATGTGAGTATCTCTTGTTGTCTTGTTTCTAAAGTTTCTAATATTCCCGCCTATACTTCTAAACTTATTCGGTTTTTATCCAGTCTCTGTCCTATTCATATGAGGCATAACTACCAAATATTTAATATTTTTCACCTCTTTCTTTAATTTATCTTCTGTTACCATCTTTATTCTTACCGGAAACTTACCCTAAATGCCCTATAATTGAAAATTATTATTGAAATCACAAGAAAAGATAAATCCTTAAATAAAGAAGTGGTAATAAGATAAAGAAATAAATACATTAAATAAAGTCCGTATATTAAATCAATGTATTATGTAATGAGTTTGAGTTAAAAGGTTTATCCCAAAAGTAAAACGTCAGGAAGAAATAGTAACAGCCGAGTATAGAAGACATTAGCTTAAAGATTCGTGATATTCAGTTAGAGTTTAGTTCAGTACGTTTGTGGAGTTACGTACGCAGCAATTCTGTAAATTATAAAAGTGAAAGGTGCGGCTGAGTAACAACTTTTTTTTTCCTCAAAATATGACGACCTCGTCCCATACTGTGGACCAGAGCCTTCCCCCTGTGCAATAACTATTAGCAAACAAATGGCGAATCTCATTAGGATGTGGGAAGCAGCGTAGCTAAATGTATGTTTTATGTATTTCCTTCAGCCTCGTGAGCAGTCAGCCTAGTTTCGCGTTTGATGATGTATATTTGCAAACCGGTGAGTTAGTGCACAACATGGCGTTCATTTTTCAACCCTGGATATCACCCGAATTTGAATCTGATGATGTGAACCAATTTCAGCAACCTGGACCTTCTTCACCAGAAACTCCCATGAAAAATATAAATAGTTCCGTCATTGGAAAATGTGCTAGGTTACGTGTACAAACAGTAGCTGGTGAAAAACTTAAGATCCTTCTTGCGAAGCGTTCTTGATAGTCGTTGGGTAATAAGTAGTAATAATCTGAATAAAGTCAAGAGGAGCCAATAGGCATTAGTGTAACAACGGTAAGAGAAGGTGAATAAAAATAAATTTCAATTCCACAGAATCGACGATTTTACTCGAGACTTACTTCGTCATACATATTTTTACAGGACGATAAATCTTCAACCGTAAAATCCCTAACTGAATTCATGAGACAAAAGACAGCTGCACAGATTATGAGTTTACCTATTCGGCTACCACACTTTATCGTCTTCTGCTAAGCATAGGTTTTAAAATATAAATCAGGGCTCGAAAAATATATCAAAGCCGAAGCACCGGAAATAATTGCCTGAAGGTATCGATATCTGCATTAAAATGTTTCGCTTGGCTATGACGATGCCTTATCTTGGTGAAACATGGTTCGACAGTCATTCTTGTAGAATGAAAAATCTGATGTGCTACACTCACATGACTTTCAATACTCTTGTACAAACTATTTTTACAAATGCTTATTCTCCATATGCTTCATGTTAATCGTGATATCAAGATGTCAATCTTATTGCTAATTTTATTATAGATTCAGGGAGAATATGGTAGGTTTTAACGATAGTCAAATCATTTAACCGCTGGTTGGTATGTGGCGCATTCCATTCTCTTTGCATGTCCAGGACATCAAAAAATCAATAACAAATTTGAGAAAAAGTATAAGTATTGTAAAATTTAAGGGAATAACAAGCAATATCTCGAAAACGGTTCACTCAACAACAAAAACTATGACATAAATTGTGTATTTTAACGCGATCTACATTTTTGTGTGGTAAAATTTTGTCTATCTCTTATGGTTTACCATTTATGCAAAAGTCGTTCACACTTTTGGAGACATTCCCAGAAAATTCGAGATATACATTTCATTTGTCATGAAAATATCTTAAACATATGATATTTTGATCAAAATCGTTGGAGCCATTTTTGAGAAAATTAAAATTTTTGAAAAGTTTTCCATGTAAAGGGTAGTCTGGGGTAGGGGGATTTTCTTGAAAACCTTCGTGTCGCATCTCTAGAAGATACTGAACCTAAATACCAAGTTTGGTGTTTATCCGACTGTTCGTTTCTGAGTTATGCTGTTCACAGACAGACACACACACAATACAATACTTCTTACTATACGTAGTAGAGAAAGTAAAAACTGGACTGACGATTCTGACATTTATGCTGTGACAATACTAGATAGCAAAGGTAACAGAATTGTCATTATTCACTGTGGTGTACGTTTTGGCTTTGTCAGGAATGTCCTTCTAGTAATGCATACAAAAATGGCTGATGCTCTTGTGGACTACCATGGCAGTATAAACGCGGCCATTTTCGAAACTTGGTTTGAATAAAGATTACTAAAACGCCTTGACCAACCGTCTGTAATTATTATAGACAATGCTCCATACCATACCCGTGTACTAAATCCTAAGTCAACCTCATCCTGGAAGAAAAATGGCATATGATCAAAAAAACAAAACATTCCTATTCCTCTTCCTGTTTCAACTATTCCCGTGCTTCTCGAAATCATAGAGGAGCACATCCATGTCAGTGAAAGAAAGAAAGAAATGTAGTAGACGAGTATTGTTTTACGTTTAACACCATACTCCTGCATCCTCAACCCGATAGAAATGGTGTGGTCTGAAATTAAAAGGACAGCCTCAGAAAACCTGAAAAAGAAGCCTCTGGAAGACATAATTCAAAATTTAAAAGGCGCGTGTAGTCAGGTGACTCCTGAAAAATGAAAGAAGTACATTCACCAGATAGAGAAGATAGTAGAAAGCTACCACTCCGTGCAATCAATTCTTGATGAACAAAACGAAATCTGCATTGATCTGAGAGATTCAACGGAAGGGTCCGGGGGCGAGGATTGTTTATATTGTGGCATTTGATTGTAGTAATACATTTATAAGAACTCATGTGGTTTTGGCAACATTTGTTTGTAGATTCTTTATGTTGGTAGTACACACCGGAATGACGTAATAGGAGTGGGGGTAAACCGGTTGTATATTGTCTAGCACGCTCACTCTGCCTCTTGTAACGTAACCAGCTAACAGTGCAGATGTTAGGTGTAGACGCTCCGTCAAGCAGAAGGTAACATGTATCATATTTTATTATTAATATAACTTACCATCCAAATTTCCGGAATGTAGATTATTTATGTAGTTTGATCCTTCTTTCCTTCTCCACAATGATTTAGGAATATTTTAGAAATTTGCAGGTGTTTAGGAACTTTGTTGAGCTCTCCCCGTCGGACCTCGTGTAGATTGATATGATTTAAACTCCGGTACCATGCTCTACCCCCTGTGAGATGTGAGAATATAAAAGGTTACGGAAATATATTAAGATAATTTAGATAATCATATTAATGTAAATATATCAGTCATATGATATAAATATTATATAAATAATATTACATGATGTAATTGTTTGTTGATAATTTTAATTAACTATAATAATGTATTCATTTACTAATATAACAATGGCGCAAGTTTAATTTCCTGCAATAAGTTCCTGGTAGACTAACCTACCTGCGTATTTCGCCTATTTTACTACATGTATGTGCACGAACTATATTAAATCCTCTTAACGTTTTTATATTTATTATTGCAGAGATTGAATATAATATTTGATAGTTGACTTTTAACACTTAAATTCTTTAATTCCTTTTTATTTCTTAATATTTACTTAAGATTTAATTTATGCAGCAACTAAGTATGATCTCTAAGTTATTATTTTTTAAGGACAGCAACCAGGCGTGGATAGTTGATCGCCAGTAATATATAATGTAGATATAGAGGAATATGAAGAGAAATGGGTAGATAAAATAAAATCTCGTTAGTTAACACAAGGCGAGCGAAGCTGCGGGTTGTGCTAGTTGTTACAATAAAAATCAAATTTAGTCTTAAGTGGCAACTGCGTGGTTTGGTTTAAACCGGAAGCCCCGTAAAATCAACCCTCAAGCTCTGCTGACTAGGCCAGGGGCAGGAGGCAAGGCCGTCATGTTTTGAAAAATACTGTATGTAGGAGTTTAAGATTGGACAGTGCGAGAAGGAACTTGGTAGGAATAATGATTTATGGGAAGAGCTTAAGCTAAAAAGAGCATACATTCGTGGATATATTCGTGACGTATTCGTGACTCTCGTGCCTAATTTTAAGTCGTGTAGCGCATATGAACGCCCCGACGTTAAAAAGATTTACCGGCTATTGAGAAGGATCTTTCCGAGCAACATTTCTGCGGCTTACGGCGACTGACGCTTCGCTTAATTATAGTTATAGAAGTAATTCATTTGTAAATTCAGCAATCGGCGACTCTTCTCAAACCAAACATTTTAGTCAACATTAAAATTAATCAGCTAACTATGCTGGTGTTATCCTTTCAAAATACATTCACGTATCCCTGAGATAAATAACTCATAACTATACCATTAGAAATGCTGGCGCACGAGACAACGTAGAACGAGCTATGAGTGACATAAAACTCGTTAGCAGAGCTGGCAACATTAGATGTTATAAAAATTTGAAGCAGGAGCGGCATCAAAGTTGTTGCACCGTGAACGGCTTCATTGTCTGCTTCATCTACAGATATTTTAAAATTATATTTCTTTGCTAAATTACACAGCGTATGTCAAAACTAGATGGCATAATTTCAGGTATTCCCCATATGTAGGTAATAAAAAAAGTTCGTTGAAACATATGTCCGGAAATGCTTGGTTTATGAGTTATAGCCTTCTAAACAGTGATGGTTACCGGAACGTATTTCTTACCGTAGGTAGTTTTCTTTACAGAGGACCTTCAAAAAGTCCACCTCCTGCTTAAATACAGGCCTCATATCGACGTCTCGTGGCCGTGCGAATACGACCCCAAATTCCAGGAGTATTGCATATTTCCTTCACCCTGCCACAATTCGATTCTGAAGGGATTCCATGTCAGGCACCGGAAACGAATACACCGACACCCACAAGTAGAAATCGACAGGGATCAAATCAGGTGAGCGTGGTGGCCAAGCAATTGGGCTACCTCTACCTATCCATCGATCAGGAAACCTTCGATCCAAGTACCGGCGAGCGGTACGACTGATGTGTGCAGGAGCACCATCATGCAAGAAGTCAGTTTGTTGACGAATGCTCAGTGGACTGTCTTCATATACGTGAGGTATGGTCTTTTCCAGGTGGTGGTGTTTGTGTACGCTTACCCTGTACTGGTGTCCAACTAATCAGTCGCCAATGATATCGGCTAACTTGTTCAGAGTGATCCGCACTTGGTGATGAGATGGAACAACTGCATGTGGGTTTTCATATGCCCGTACATGGTGATTGTGGAAATGTGTACATTTGTAATGCCACCTTGTGTGAACTGTCCATCTGTAAATAATATCTACTAAGGCAGGAAAGTTGTGATTTGTAGCACAGTGCTACACGAACCACTGGCAAAAAATCAATCGAGCAGGGTAATCTGCTGGTGATAGGGCCTGACGTTGCAAATGATAAGGATACAACTGTTGCTGCACAACAGTCTCCACACAGTCGTGCACTCACTTGCACGTTAACCTCGTGTACTGATAGAACGAATAGTGTGCACAGAATCCAGAATTTCCTCCTCTCATCTGGAGTTGTAGAATTTAGTCGTCCCCTCCCCAATCTAGGATATGTAAGCTTCCCATGAGCGCACAGACGTTCAAATGTCTTCCGATCTGGACATCCTTGCTATGGTTACCTCTCTTGGTACAAAGTCTAGCCAGCGCAGCATTGCCGTCCGCCTTACCGTACATGAAGTGCATTTCTACTAGCTCCTGATTTGAGTACATGCCGCTCAGTTGAACGCTAAACACAACAATCAATGTACCCTTTGCTTCGGAATGAACTGTTAGAATTCCTGTTAATATCTTCTGCCACGGCAACTACTGCGGAAAGAAAAAGGTTCCGGTAAATATCGCTGTTTTGAAGGCCGTAACTCGGAAACCAAGCATTTCCGGACATATGTTGTAAATGGACATTTTTTATTGTATACATATGGGGAATGCATACCTGAATTTATGCCGTATATTTTTGAAACATTCTGTATGAATTAAACATCACAATTTGCGGCGAGTTTGTCTTTACTATCCTCTATTATGACTTGAT
Organism: Deroplatys truncata; assembly: GCA_030765065.1. NCBI lineage: Eukaryota > Metazoa > Arthropoda > Insecta > Mantodea > Mantidae > Deroplatys > Deroplatys truncata. Next base: position 57,332,811 of record CM060979.1, on the reverse strand, counting down.
TATCCGCATAATGCAAATAGTTTAATGAAATGTTTTTGTGGGTAAAACCCTGGATACTTTTTAGTTTCACTGTAAATATTAAATAAAGTTGGCGAGAGACTACAGCTGTGTCTTATACTTATGTAAGTGGGAGTTTGTTCTGTTAATTTTAGGTTCAGACGTACCGTTGTTCCTGTATAAAGGTATTTTATTGCGCTTCTTAAGTGACTTGGATATCCTCTCTTCTCGAGGGTTATCCATAATAATTGTCATTTGAGGCAGTATTTTTAACACTTGAATAATTTCAATTAAATTATATAATATGTAAATTCAATAACAGCCCGCCTTGAAGCAATATGTATGTAATAATTTGTAAAATGTATGTAACAGTCATTGCAAATGCTTATATTATTGTAAACATGTTTAATAATGTTATGTGAATGCATTACGTAATTTAATAATGTAAGAGCTGTGAGAATAATAATTTTAACGTTGCTAACAATGAGGTAACCTTAGGCAATAATGAGTTTGAGAGTTTAAATGATACTAGTCATGATTAAGGAAACTATAATGTAAATTTTGTGACAGTTTAAAATTAGCCAATCAACAGCCAGAAATAACTTTAGTAAAATGCAGGTATTCTATTGTACTAGGATTAGCCAATCAGAGACTTGAAATACATAGTTTACGGGTTTGGACGGTTGAAATATGTTCAGTTGCTGGCAGACCTTGGTGGTAACCGGATGGAAGATGTGTTCTCTAAAGAAATATTACGTATTCGTGTCAAACGAAAATTATGTATACGCGTTAACAAAGTGCAAGTATTAAATTAAAAGATTCTCATAGCTCTTAATATCAGTGTAGTGCTACTTAATTTGTTCCAAGGATTAATAAAAACAAGTGAATTTAAACTTAAAATCTGTGTAAGCCTACATTCTTGTCGCACCACGCCCTGATTAAGAGAAACGTGTCTCTAAAACAATACTGACGCAGCCGAGACAAACATAAACATAAATAGTTAAAGAAGCAGTTTAATAATAGTTAATGTTTTTTTTTTTCAACTTGGAGCGTAACAACAAAAATACATCTTAAAATAGGCTTCTCATACGTAGCAGCATATTACGTAACAAACAATTTTCTTCAAGTTGACGTCCATACGTGGGGCAGGATAAACACCTACTACTTTACTTTTGAGTTTATCAAAAGTTTTACTGTGTCTATAAATGTCAAGAGCATTTCACAATTAAATTGATGATTCCTTTCAAAGTAAATGTGGTATCTGCACAATATCTTACTTTTATAAATCCAGTTCTTCAGAAATTAACGAATATGCGATAGTTTTAGTCGCTGATTTAATATTCTGGCATACAGTATAAGGGAAATACTTGTATGTCTAAATACAGTATGTCCAAAATACTTATTCATCTATGGTTATCTGCTTTTTATCTGAACGCCTTCTTAAAGCGTGGTATTACTCGCCTTTTGCATGCTAAAATGTGTGTTGGCTTGGCATTTATGCGAACTTCTTACGATAGAGATACAAACGTTCGTAGTAAAATATCTCATTATGTGTGTCTCTACAGCACTGCTGCTGAGTGAACAAGGAAGAATGTCTAACAATCCAACATCATTACGTGTGACGAGGGAAAGAACGAACTGATGAATAACTCCTTGTAGAGGGAGAGGGGTTCCTCCGAGTCAACGACCTAAGCAATTTAAAAAGGCAAAGAAAAAAGATCCATCACTGTGCCAATATGTTATTACCCTGTTCGGAATGTGTAGACAGAGACGGAGGCAGGGCCGGATCTTCTCGCGAAGTTTGAATGGCAGGTGGTGATTGTTTCGTGGCCATCGCCTCTCCTTATGCACTCAGGGGTCATAGTAAGATGCTAGGAGTGAGTGGGAAGCTTGTTTGTTGTTGAACCGGGGTTGCAAGATAGTATGTCGAGCTGTGGCTCGGAAAACATTTGCATTTACAGAATGGCCCAATTAATTAGTTTTGTACGCGTTTTATTGGCAGTAAAGTACAAGCAAATCTTCTGGTAATATATTTTCAATAGCGATGACAGTATTAGTTTAGTATTAGCTAATGACATTGAGGCAGTATTTTTAACACTTAAATAATTTCAGCAATATAAAGCAATATGTGCATGTAACAATATATAAAAAGTGTATATTACAGTCATTGTATATGTTTATATTATTGTATCCATGTGTAGTAATGTTATGTGAATATATTACGTAATTTAATAATGTACGAGCTGTGAGAAATAGGTCAAAAGTTGCTAACAATGAGGTAATCTTGAGGCACTAATGAGTTAGAAAGTTTAAATGTTACTTGTGATTCTTATAAGCAATAATGTAATTTTAGTGACAGTTTATAAAAATAGCCAATCAACAACCAAAGAAACTTTAGTTAATGCAAGGTATTCTACTGGATTAGGAATAGCTAATCAGAGACTTGAAATACAGAAATTTACAAATTTAGAGTTCAGTTGCCTGTAAACAGTGTTCCTAACCGGACGCGAGACACGTCCTCGAGAAGTATAATATGTATTCGTGTGAGACGAAAATAGTTTACGAGTTAAAAAGTGTAATTAATTAATAAAAAGAATCTCACAGCTCTCTATATCAGTGAAGTGTTATTTAAATCGTATCAAGTATTAATAAAAGAAGTGGAGTAAAATTATAATCTGTGTAAGCCTACATTCTTGTCGCATTACAACCCTGCTAAGAGAAACGTGTCTCTAACAATAATACTGACGCAGCCGAGGCAAACATAAATATATAGTATTTAGAGAAACAGTCAAATTACAAAGTTAATATTTTTTTTAAACTTGGGACAAAGCTCACCTGAAAGTACACTTGGGGCGAAGGCTACCGGAAACCATACGTGCGGTTGCAAACAAACTTCAAGTTTGGCTCCCCAACAGTTGAAATATAATACAACTCCTTCAATACAAACAACTTCAAATTGGCGATCATACGTGGTGCTAAAAATTCGTAAAAATAAATATACTTCTTCAATATAGCTATAGCAATATCTGCGAGTTTAAGAAGGCAATAATGGGCACTATCCAATTATACCACTGCCACAATATGCGATGTTAAGCATAAACACGGTATGCACTGTCTTAGAATACAAATGCCACAGTATTTCTGATATTAAGAATGGCAATGAAAGTTATGCAATGATACCTCTGCTATAATGATGAACTAATATGATTTCTATCCAGTGATACCACTACACTAATGTGTGAAACACAAATAAGCAGAAGCAGCGGCATCTGCGAGTCCAAATAAATCTGAGTTCCGTTTTCGACACCTCTGCACTCGTGCCATTACAAAAACAGGGTGGCAAGATTTACTATCCATTGATACGTCCATAAGATCATCTTCGTTTTCATGGCTTTAGGCCCAGATAGGTTTTACAGAATCTGTGTCGTTCTACATTTCCTCCTTCTGGTGTATAGTTTAATATAATATGTGCTAGTCTTTCGGAGTTCATTTTATTGACGTATTCGCACCAGTTATTCTGTATTTGGTGTATTCTTTTGATTAAATTAAATATATTCTGATTTTTTCGTGTCTTCACTACCATTTTTTCAGACTTTTAACTTTTTATTTACTTAAATAATCCTATAATTTACTGCTTAAATCAGCAGATTTTTTATTTCAATGATAATGCATTTCTTTATCCTATTATAAATTACCATGGTTAATTGCAAATTTATTTAAATCAATTACCCTTCTGTAAGGATATGCTCACTCTTTTGTTTTTCTCCCTTCTTGTGCTTTCTTTATGAGCGCTTGCAGTTTAACTGCGAGATTCTTCCCTGTTATAAAGAGTTTAAAATAGCAGTGCTTAGATCTGCAGAATATATTTTTCTTTTGGAATATTTGCATCACATAATGCAAATGAAAGCATTTTACAAAGTTCCTGCTGTAATGGCAGAATCATAGAATGAATTATGTATGAACTTTTGTTAATACCAGCTCAATTTGTTTCTTATATACATAACTGGAGTAGTTTCAAATTCATCTGCCATGCTAGTGCATAAAACTACACACAAGAAGAGGTTGCATCTGCAAAGAACTTTTGAGCACACCAATTCCTAAGAAAAGTTTGAAATAGTAATGAAAGAGAACAGTTAGTCATGTAGTGAAGTTGTAAATGAGAAAAGCAAACAGCAGCTTTCAGGCACAAACTTGAACATACGAGGGCTGATCAACAAAGACTGAGACTGATTTTTTTTCACAGATGTTTATTACTCCAATTCAATGTTTACATGATATTTTGCAAAGTAGTCCCCTCCTACTTCAATGCACTTTTATAGCGTATCTGCCAGTCCTTGAACACGTGCTGCAGACCATTCTTTGTCAGGTCCTTGAGAATCGCTTCACTTTTCTTGAGCACTGCTTCAGAGTTCTCAAATCGAATACCCCTAAGCTTTGCCTTTAGTGATGGAAATAAAAAAAGTCACAGGGTGCAAGATCGGGGCTATAAGGTGGATGTGGTACACAGGTAATGTTGAATCAAGCCAGAAACTTCATGACTTGATCTGAGACGTGAGGCCGTAAATCGCCACCCAATCCGAGAAAGCTCTGGTCGTTTCTTTGCAATGTGCTTCCTTAGTGTAGCCAATACTGACGTGTAGTATGCTGCTGTAACAGTAGTGTGAGGGGGAACTGCATGCTGGTAAATCACTCCATTACAGTAAAAAAATGTGATCATCACTTTCCCAGCAGATGGAACAACTTTTGCCTTTTTTGGTGTTGGAGAACCTGGCGATTTCCACACTGTGCTAGCTTGTTTTCCTTCAGGATCATAATGATGCAGCCATGACTCATCACCGGTGATAATCGATTTAAAAAATGCATCACCTCCATTGTCTGGTATGCGAACGTAGGGTCTACAAAATAGAGCATTACTACCAACCTACCAATACGAGAGTGCTGCCGCCTACCAACATTATACATAAAAACCCGCTCTTTTCAAATATTTATGTTACAGATAACGAAACTATCACGGAAGCTACAGGAAAAAATCAGTCTCAGTCTTTGTTGATCAGCCCTCGTAGATTTACAAACTTTCTGTATGCAATGCACTCACTAGTTTGATCTCTCGTTGTAGTTGTTTTAGATAAATGAGCGAGGTAGCTAAGAAATAAAGGTCAGTTGAGATGAGAGATTTCTATATTAATTTTTTTACTTCTTAGAATTATGAAATGTAGCGTTCTATATTGTAGTTTCTGTTCTGCTGTGTTAATATAACGTATTCAACCTGTAGCTATTTCTTATTTTTTATGGACAATCAAAAATATTTTATGGGGATCCTGATTTTGTGTCACTTTGTTTTACAAAATACTTGCTATATAATTGTAAATCTCTGAAGTTCTGTGAACATAATGTGACGCAGCGGCTATAGCCCAGGTTGTCAGGCAGTCGGAATAAACAACGATAAGCAGCGCTCGCCAGTAAACACCGCGAGCGCTATCGGCAGATAACCAGAGTTTTTTAGAGGTTTCTTCCCCCGACCTTAAGAACGTGGGTTGAGATAGTTCTAGAAGGTTTTTTTTAGAAGATTGCACTGGCTATATAAGCAAGCATTTTCGCGAGAAGTGTCAGTCAGCTAGTGAGCGCGTTAACGAGTGCGTTTCTAGTGCGACATCAAGTTTGGTTCTACAAGTGAGTTTGTGACAACTGTGACGTACAGTGAGTGCTGCTGCAGAAGAAGTCTTGTGTCGACTCAGCAGCGAGTGAACCGTCCGGAAGAATTGGCTAAGTCGTGCGTATTGCATTACGCCACTAGGAACAAGTGAAGAGAGGAAATCGAACTAGCTTTCGCATTAGTGAAATGACAGTGTGAACTAAGTGAAGTCCCAGTAAAGTTAAACTAGATAAAAACAGTGAAGTGACAGTTGAAAAACTCGACAACGTTCACAATACGCTTGAAGAAGCAGATTCATAAAAAGATAGCCACGAGAACCAAAACATTGGTTTTATGGCAATTACTAATACCAGCTGGACCAAACAAGACGTCCTTTGCAATGTTATGTTTCCAGCATACACAGGGGCAAAAGAAATTGCTGCATCACTGCTGTTCAAAGGGGCAGTGCAGGTGCAAAGCGAAAGGTCACTGAGGTAGTGCCGTTGTCTGCAGGTGTTTAGTGATAGTTTCGTACTGATAAGCGTCGCGTGGTCGCCTGCTGCAGTTCGAGACGGGTCATTCAGACAAAAAGGTAACGTTCACCAATGACGAACACACAGATGTGGTGACGATCTGTGCGGAGACCTACGATACTGCAGTTGAGACTCGAAGGCTGTGTTCTGAACATTTTCAGAAGCGGCACCTGTATTCTGCGCACTTTCTTTTTCTGACATACACAAATAATATTAAGAAATAATGGATCATTCCAAGTGGAACGTGGACCTAATAGGCCCTTACATCAATTCGTCCACCAAGGCAGGCATGTTTTTGCGCATGTTTATTATGAATAATACGCTAATAGAAAATAATTGAATTCTAACGCACCTTTAAAGGTACATAAATATATTAAAAATAAAATTTTGTTTAATCCTGCTAACTTTGCGGCAACAATTGGTGCCATATAGTTGTACTGATTGTAGATTAACTGTCATGGAACTAAACGACTTAACACGTGTGCCCAGGTTTGCGTCACACAGCATTTCTGAATTCTTGTTAATAAGCGAATTTATTAACTAACAGATAACACCCCCCCCCCCCACATACACATAGGTACTCTCACATTCAAACAGCAGATTCTGGCCATACCGCGAGTCCCTTTTGCAGTTCTGCTTAGGTAAATTTTTGGCATCCGCGCTATCCGGCATAAATTAACTTCAACTAAGGACGACTTGTATGGACTACCTGGTATGTGCAGAAATTTGGAAATGTAATAGGTAGAATACTTCCTTATTTTGGCATATCAATTTCTTTTTACTGTGGTAATATGCAACGTTCTAAATCAAGTGAGGACGTAAATGAAAATGTTTTGAAAAGCAAGTAGGGTGTTATAGTTCCTTTTGGCATTACTTTTTGATAATGAATGATCGATTGTAAAATGTGTTTACCTGCGATTGTATGAATGTTTTTATATATGAATAGCGTAACTATTTTTCTTGTAGAAAATGAAACAATCAGTAGTACACATCTACTATAAACTGATACTGCAGAGGATAGATACACTGCTATTGAGCATATAAACATTTCCCCCGTCTCCATTTTTCTCGTTTGAACAGTTCATTGACCAATTTATCATTTTATACAATCTTAATTGTGTGGCTTAAAGAGTATTGTTTGCTACCGTTATCCGCATGACCTCACATATTTGTTTAAATGTGCTAGGTTTTGTATTTACATATTCTTTCCAGCAGTAGGAGATATTACACCCTAGATAATAAAAACGGTTTATCTATTCTGTTATTTGCCAACTATCCATAATTGTACGTCCCATTTGATATTTTTTCGTGGAATACAATTGCTTAATATTTATGTAAAACGTTGCTATACTCTTATTTTCTTTCCCTTGCTATATACGAGGGCTGATTAACAAAGACTGAGACTGATTTTTTTCACAGATGTTTATTACTCCAATTCAATGTTTACATGATCTTTTTCAAAGTAGTCCCCTCCTACTTCAATGCACTGTTTATAGCGTCTCTGCCAAACCTTGAACACGTACTGCAGACCATTCTTTGTCAGGTCCTTAAGAATCGCCTCACTTTTCTTGAGCACTGCTTCAGAGTTCTCAAATCGAATACCCCTAAGCTTTGCCTTTAGTGATGGAAATAAAAAAAGGTCACAGGGTGCAAGATCGGGGCTATAAGGTGGATGTGGTACACAGGTAATGTTGAATCGAGCCAGAAACTGCATGACTTGATTTGCGACGTGAGGCCGTGCATTGTCATGATGAAGTTGCAACCCAGTCCGTGAAAGCTCTGGTCGTTTCTTTGCAATGTGCTTCCTCAGTGTAGCCAATACTGACGTGTAGTATGCTGCTGTAACAGTAGTGTGAGGGGGAACTGTATGCTGGTAAATCATTTCATTACAGTCAAAAAATGTGATCACCATCACTTTCCCTGCAGATGGAACAACTTTTGCCTTTTTTGGTGTTGGAGAACCTGGCGATTTCCACACTGTGCTGGCTTGTTTTCCTTCAGGATCATAATGATGCAGCCATGACTCATCACCGGTGATAATCGATTTAAAAATGCATCACCTGCATTGTCTGGTATGCGAAATGCACGTAGGGTCTACAAAATAGAGTATTACTACCAACCTACCAATACGAGAGTGCTGCCGCCTACCAACATTATACATAAAAACCCGCTCTTTTCAAATATTTGTTACAGATAGCAAACTATCACGGAAGCTACAGGAAAAAATCAGTCTCAGTCTTTGTTGATCAGCCCGCGTATATATGCATTCATTTGTTGACTACTTTCTGAAACTCTAAGGATCACCTGGTCGTCTGTGAATAAAATAGTAGATATTTAAACTTTTCTTTTTAATTTTAAAATGATTTTCTAAATTCTCTTGCCAATCATTACTGATATGGTCCATATAAATACTAAACAGTACAAGGAAATCAGGATATTTTGTTTAACACCTTGATTTGTATGTAATTTCATATTTACAATTTTTCCTCATTTGTCAATACGTATATTAGTTACAACAATATCAGTGATTTTATTTTTTAAATTTATTTCTACACAGAGGTAGATACTTTACCACAAAGTCAAAACTTAAATCTTCAACTTCTGATAAATACCCCAAAAGCGAGCCTCAGAAAATTAAATCGGAAACTCTCGCATTTTATTGAAATTTAAGAGGAATTAGAAGAATATTTAAAGGGCATCAAAGATCCGACATTTCAAATTCCAAAGCTAAGTTGAAAAATTATTAATGGACGCTCGGTATGCTGTATATTAATAAATGCACTTCTTAGAAGTAACACTGCACTCATTCGAAAATGGGGTTTTGTTCATTTTTCGTAGTTATCTGGTTGAGGAAAGCGTACTTCTCAGAAATAAAAATGATTTTGGCCCAGAGTGATGTACCGTTTTCGAGCGCTGAAGTTTTTTGCGGTCGGCCTTGTGCTCGGCGTTTGGAAGGAATGTAAGAAGAGCAGCCGGAAGGCTAGGGCACTGATGAGTGCCTCCATGCGTCGTACACTAGGACGACGATTGGCAAATTCATGCTCTAAGCGGCCCTAAATATCATTTAGTTTCAACTTCTGAGAAACATGCCACCTCAGTCGAGAAATCCCGGTTTCGAAAGAGTGAAGTGTTCCATGTTTATAATTTTTAGATTATAAATGTCTCGCATTTCTGTACGGCCCGCCCCTCCACGATTTTAGAGGTCTTACTGTCAACTGGTGAGGTCACCGCTTGTGTTTGCTTCGCAAGTCTACATTAAATATTCGTTGGACCGTCGAAGCTACGTTCATTTTAGAAGCAGAAGTAAATCTACATGTTAGAGGCCGCTTTCACAAGCAGTAACACACTGGGGTCCAGCAACGCTGTTCAACAGTAATTGAAATACTACACACATTCTAGGGTTTATGGTCTTCAATTAATTCAACCACCTCGGGAAATACAGTCATTTTATTCACCTCACATGAAGGGGCATACAGCCGTTGTATCCCTTATTCCAAACTACTTTTCAAGAATGTATCTAACCATAACTTGCCTGTGCAACATGTATGAGTGGTTCATATGAATGTCAAATAATAACATGTATGTAAGAAGGTGTACGTCACAAATTTGCAATGAAAGGCATTTCGTAATTCTGTATAAATGCAAGTGTTGGGATATAACACTTAGTCACAAAGAACGTCCAAGACGGAGGTAGATACATCTATCTAGTCTCTTACGCAACGAAAATACAGAGAGAGTGAAAAATTACGAACCGGCTGTGCGGTGTTTTTGCTGTCGCATCCTCGGCGCTCGTTGCCGTCTGCCGCTATCATAGAAAGGCGTGGATGAAACCATACAACATTTTTAAAACTACTTTTAAAGGCTTTAATTTATGAAAGAAGATGCTGAAACTGGCCACCGTCGTTGTCAATAAATTTTTATCCATCACTCGCCGTAGTTCACGTTGAAAAATGATGACCATTTCCTGGCGGATATTTTGTTTTAATTCTTACAGGGTGTGTAGATTTGTCTTGTACACCTCATGTTTTAAGTTACCCCAGAGATAGAAATCGCAGGGGGTTAGGTCGGGGGACCGAGGGCGCCACAAATCTTTACTAATAATTCTGTCCTCAAACACAGTTTCAATTGTTCTCATCGAAATGTTGGCCGTATGAGCTGTTGCAGAATCTTGTTGAAAAAATGCAAAATCAGGCTTCCTGTCTGTTAATTCTCTAGAAAAAAAGGGGTGGCGCAAAATTGTATTCACGTAAGTACGGGCGTCAACTGTTGTGCCGAAAATAATGGCCGCTCATGGCGCACCATACACCAGTTTCTTTCATCATGAAGCGGAATTTCATGAACAATATTAGGTTTGTCAGAGCTCCAATAACGATTATTTTGAAAGCAAATATACACACATATCAATGAAGGTGGAACCGAGCCACGTCCGTGAAAAATATTAAATATGGGTCTATTTCGCCATTGTGCACATTATTGAGACTCCACTCACAAAATGTGTGCCTATTTACAGAATCACCTGGTTGAAGAGCAAGTGCCACAGTTATTTTATATGGTTTTAGCTTAGCAATTTGGTAGCTCTTTGCGTAGTGCCTGTCTGTTGTGAAAAACGCCTTAGTGATTTTTTGGGGGAATTCTCCAAACGATGACCGATGTCGTCTAATGTTTCTTCGGTAAGAAAACATATACTGAGCCATAATATGCTTTGTGATTAAGTACAGGACAAAATAATAAATAACTCTTAATAACTGAACTGCATCACATCACCGTCAACTCAGTACAACACTTCACACTGCAGAGCAAAACCACGTCAACAATGTGACCTTGTTTATAGCAGCAGTGCGTTATCATGTTTCTTGGCTCTCCCATTATATTCACTTATCACAAGGTTTTGCTGTAAAACCCTTGGTCAAGGGGTTGAAGTTCCAGCTAGGGGCTTGGAGTTTGTATGTGTATGCCTTGTGTAACTGGTTTTATTTTGGGAGGGGGTAAAATCTCCAGTCTCATTACTTGCCTTCAGAATGGTATAAATAGTCGTAAAAGCGACAAGTGCGGGAGACTCGCACCAAGAGAGGTCTAATACACTACGTCTATTTTTAATAAACCATCTCTCTTTAATGGACTTATTCTCTGAAACTATCGAAGCACATGTTCTCTTTGAGTATGACTCAGTTCGAAATCCTGACCAACAACTCAGTCTTAAGGCTATCAATCCAGGTAGCTGAGAGCATTTTACAACACGTTTATTAGTGTCTCGACCCCATCAAATCCTCCGCAGCTTCGTTTGCAGTAGATAACTTTTAAGTTCTAATGACTCTTGGATAAAATATGCACCAAGGTTCATATTTTCAGCAGTTTGCTGTTCCTTCTTTCATTTCCAAGTGGAAGAATGCATTTTAGCAAAACTCTCTCTGGGAGATCGTCTATAGGAAGGAATATACTACTTTTTTCTTCAGTTTTACAGATGGTTGTCTTTCATTAAGCACATTTTTAGCACAGGCGACTCTTCAGTTTCACCATAATGAAAATGCTTTGAAAGTTCCTCCATTATCTCCCACTCTCTCCCTTTTCCTAATCTCCTTTTCTCCACTCCCTCTCTACCTCTCTTGGCCAGCAGTGTGAGAGACAAATTCTTATGCCTTTTAAGCGTTCGGAATTATACTGTTTAAGACAGCCGAAAAAAATTATAAACAGAATGGTTTATGCATCAAGAATGTTATTCTGATTAGACTACGTAATTATTCATGTAGAAATTGTGCAAGTAAAAACTTCTCTGCACAATTATGCTTATGAATTTTTGTTATTTAACACACTTAACAAACATCGACAATAAACCAGATATTTAGAGCTTTTGCCTTCGCACCGCTCAGTTTTGCCACTCTTGAGTTAAAAGGTCAAGCATGCAAGGGAATAAAAAAAGACGGGGAAGAAACGCAACGTTGTCTGCAGACAATCCATCATACACACCGACATCGGTTATTCATTTATAATCGAAGACTAACAGAAATATGTTTCTTATAGATTTACTGCACGCATGGTTATATAGAGGGCGGCGCTCGCCTCCCACCGAGGCGGCCCGGGTTCAATCTCAGGGACCTGCATGTGAGATTTGTGGTGGACGAAGCGGCGTCTGGGCGGGTTTTCTCCGGGTTCTCCGGTTTCCCCCGCCATTCATTCCACCAACTGCTCAATCATCACCTTTCCTTTCATCCATTTCACCAACATTTCGTTTCATCTACTTCCTTCGTCCCATACCAGGCATAGGGCTGATCACCCATCCTGGATGCTCTGTCTGATCCATGAGTGTCTATAGATATCTAAAAGTTAACTAGTGTTGAACTAATATTGTAGTAAAATGAGTACCAGATTCTCCATAAAATTGTTTTAGTATAAAAGCGCTTTTTAGCTTGTGTTTAGTTCAAAGAAAGTTAACGCTGTTTCTCCTATACAACTTTATGTAAAACAAACACATGTTGGTCAGTTTGAGGAAGATTTTGTTTGCCGCTGCGTATGGAAAGACAGTTTGAAGAAAATGGTTTGTTACGTTATTTTTTTTACCACGCTTTGGGCGTCAATTTGAAGTAGTTTGTATTGTGTTTCAACTGTTGGGGAGCCGAACTTGAAGTTTGTTTGCAACTGCACGTATGGTACCCGGTTTCCGCCCCAAGTGTACTTTCAGGTGGCCTTTGCCCCAAGTTTAAAAAAATATTATCTTTGTAATTTGACTGTTTCTTTAAATACTATATATTTATGTTTGCCCCGGCTGTGTCAGTATTATTGTTAGAAACACGTTTCTCTTAGCAGGGTTGTGATGCGACAAGAATGTAGGATTACACAGATTATAATTTTACTTCACTCCTTTTATTAATGCTTGACACGATTTAGATACACTTCACTGATATAGAGAGCTGTGGGATTATTTAATTAATTAATTACACCTTTTAACACGTGAACTTATTTTTCGTCTCACACGAATACATACACGAACACCCTCAGCGTATCATTCGCCGATCTAGTGTATTGTATTTCCCGTTCTCATTCTGAATAGTACCACCTGGATTACCGAGCGAGATGCTTCCACAGTAACATCGATTCCCGGCGATCACCCACTCTGACCATAGATTTTTCGTGGTTTCCCAGGTCGGTAGGCAAATTCTCAGGTGGTTCCGCTTCTACTACGACTCTCCTGTCCATTTCCTGTACCCACCACGTCCTTCATCATCTCTTTCAGTATTGAAGGATCAGGCGACAGCGTTCGGCGTGTTGCAGCTGCGCGGTGATGGTCCGCTTTGGCATCGGTCGGACTTGTCACGGACCTGTCCTTCGGGTACTCATGCAGCCCTTAAGTGGACCTCCGGGGCTTCAAGGTTTGTTAGCGGGCTTGAGCGTCGTTGGATGCGTTCAATCTGGAAGCGTTAGGTACCCCGCCCTTCGGGTCTCTCTCTTTTTCCTTCCTCCCACAGGTCGCGTTCGAAGCACAAAGAGCCACATTGGCCTACGTGCCCCGGTTTTGGGTATCCCTCCATGATATGTACCTTTTCCTTTTACTTCATTTTGAGCTCACCTTGATACCTTGCCGCCATGGCGATGCAGCACGTGCTTTATTGCCACTATGTTGCCAAACATTAGTTTTGAAGAATGTTTGAAGATGGGCAAAAGGAATTTTGGTTACTTTCGATTACATCTGTATATTGTGAATAATATTGGTTGGACAAAGAAGCGTAACTGTTGCTTATACGATTTTCTGTCTGAAGTTTAGACTTTGTAGAATCCGCAATAGGCTTAGACTACTCTTCAAAGCACCCCATTTAATAATGTCTCCATTATTTTGCAACTTCCTCTTTCGCTGTTTCGTTTGACTATCCGCAAATTATTAATACAGTTACTCAAACTAAAGGGTTTTCCTTGCAAACGTTAAAGTGTTTACGAGTTCGCAGTGATCTAACAAACTTATTAGCATACCCTTGCAAAAATTTCGGTTTGCAGACAACGGTATGCAAAGAAGGTGCTGGGTTTTATGAGAAGGTTATTTGGACACCGCCCTCTCCAAGTTATGCAGCACCTTCATCAGTAAAGGTAAGGCAATGATGCAGAAGACTTAAGGCGGAAATCGAAACCGATTCCGAGGGTGTTGAACCTTCCTGGAATGACCATTCGGTTCCGACCACTCCTACCTTTAAAAGGAAGAATGCAGGAGATGCCTCAAGTGTTTTGTTTCACTAATACCGCTGATTTTTCCGGAGCTTTTGGTTTTTTTAAACCGCAATATATACATTGGCGAAACACAGTATGTATCATAAACGATTTGAAATGTTCTTTCAATATTGGAACTCTTACCCATTGAGACAGTATTTTTAACACTTGAATAATTTCAATTAAATTATATAATATATAAATTCAATAACAGCCCGCCTTGAAGCAATATGTATGAGTAGGATATATAGAGGAATTCGAGGCCACTTTTTTGCGTTTATATGGGAAAGGATAGGGAAAACGAGGCTAGATGCGACGGTTCAAGGAGGAAAATGCGTTTATGTGGGAGAGATAGGGAATACGAGGACTGACGCTAGGCTAGACAGTGGTAGGAGGGGGAGTGTGCTTTATATGAGACAGATAGGGAATACGTGGAGAGGTGCTAGGCTAGACAGAGGTTGAGGAGTAGAGTATGGTTTATATGAGAGATATAGGAAAACGAGGAAAGGTGTTAGGCTAGACAGAAGTCGAGGAGTAGAGTATGGTTTATATGAGAAGTATAGGAAAACGAGGAGAGGTATTAGGTTAGGAGAATTGAGTATGTGTTTATAAGGAGAGACGAGAAAACGGAGAGAGATCCTATGCTAGGATAGACAGGTGTTAAAGTTAGGTTAGATAGGAAACCAAGGAGTGATACTCAGCTAGAGGGGGGGGCAGGAGGGAATGCGCTTTATGAGAGGTAGGGGATCAGGGGAGTGGTGTTAGGCTAGACAGAGGTTGAGAGTAGAGTATGCGTTTATATGTATGGGAAGTATAGGAAAACGCGGAGAGGTGTTAGGCTAGACAGAGGTTGAGGAGTAGAGTATGGTTTATATGAGAGATATAGGAAAACGAGGAAAGGTGTTAGGCTAGACAGAAGTCGAGGAGTAGAGTATGGTTTATATGAGAAGTATAGGAAAACGAGGAGAGGTATTAGGTTAGGAGAATTGAGTATGTGTTTATAAGGAGAGACGAGAAAACGGAGAGAGATCCTATGCTAGGATAGACAGGTGTTAAAGTTAGGTTAGATAGGAAACCAAGGAGTGATACTCAGCTAGAGGGGGGGGGGGCAGGAGGGAATGCGCTTTATGAGAGGTAGGGGATCAGGGGAGTGGTGTTAGGCTAGACAGAGGTTGAGAGTAGAGTATGCGTTTATATGTATGGGAAGTATAGGAAAACGCGGAGAGGTGTTAGGCTAGACAGAGGTCGAGGAGTAGAGTATGGTTTATATGAGAGGTACAGGGAAACGAGGAGAGGAGTTAGGCTAGACAGAAGTTGAGGAGTAGAGTATGATTTATATGAGAGGTATAGGAACAGGAGGAGAGGTGTTAGGCTAGACAGATACTAAAGGAGTAGCAATATGGACTTATATACAGGAGAGATAGGGAATAGGAGGTGCTAGACTTGAAAGCAACTTTAGACGTGAACTTAGTGGAAAACTGTTTGATGTCAATGTTAGACCGCTAATTCTAGACATGCCCATCACGTAACCTATTCAGGGAAAAGGTGAGTCGTTCAGGGGAAAAAGGTGACTGCTCAGGGAAAAAGGTGACCCACAAAGGGAAAAAGTCGACCAGTAAAGGGAAAAACGTGACCAGCAAAGGGAAAAAGGTGAGCAACAAAGGGAAAAAGGTGACCACCAAAGGGAAAACGGTGAGCCATAAAGGGAAAAAGGTGACTGCTCAGGGAAAAAGACGACATGCAACGGGAAAAATGTCACCAGCAAAGGGAAAAAGGTGGGCAACAAAGGGAAAGAGGTGACCACCAAAGGGAAAACGGTGAGCCATAAAGGGAAAAAGGTGACCTGCAACGGGAAAAGCTAACCCACTAACACTAACAGGTAAGTAATTCAGCTAGTATTGCAAGCGGTCGACTGGATCATAGCAGTGTATGATTTCACAGGTAATTCAGCTAGTATCGTATGTATTTAGGCTAATTCAGCTAGTATCACAAGAGGATACATTCTAGGGTTGGGTATAGCATAGTTTCATATTTCACAGGTAATTCAGAGGGTATCGTAGGTATTTAGGATAATTCAAGTAACATAGGTGTTTAGAGTAATTAAGCAAGCATTACAGGAGGGTAGGTTCCAGGGGTTGGTTATAGCCTAGTTTCATATTTTACAGATAGTTCAGGTAATATCATAAGTATTTTGGATAATCAGCATAGTTTCACAGACGCTCGTAATAATTTCGATCAGAGATTTTGTATCACGGCTATTTAAGGTAAATGCAGGCGATTCAGGTTGTATCAATGGTATCTGACTCATTTTAACAGCTAATTCAGGTAGTATCACGGGTGCTCGTGCTAATTTAGAGCAGGAATTCGTATCAGAGCTAGTTAAGGTAATTTCACATGATTCGAGTAGTATCACAGGTATTTAAATCATTTTCACAGCCAATTCAGCTAGTATCTTGAGCATTTAAGCTAATTCAGCTAGTATCACAGGAGGCTAGATTCCAGAGACTAACTGCATCATAGCTATGCATGATTTCACAGCTAATTCAGCTAGTATCATAGGTATTTAGGTTAATTCAGCTAGTATCACAGGAGGTTGGGTATAGCATAGTTTCATATTTCACAGATAATTCAGAGGGTATCGTAAGTATTTAGGATAATTCAAGTAACATAGGTGTTTAGAGTAATTAAGCAAGCATTACAGGAGGGTAGGTTCCAGGGGTTGGTTATAGCATAGTTTCGTATTTTACAGATAGTTCAGGTAATATCGTAAGTATTTGGGTAATCAGCATAGTTTCACAGATGCTCGTGATAATTTCGATCAGAGATTTGTATCACCGCTATTTAAGGTAAGTGCAGGTGATTCAGGTTGTATCAATGGTATTTGTGTCATTTTAACAGGTAATTCAGATAGTGTCTAGGTATTTGGGCGATTCAAGCATCATAGGTGTTTAGAGTAACTCAGCTAGTATCACAGGAGGCTAGATTCAATGATCAGGGTTTCGTATCAGAGCTATTTAATGTAATTTCACTTGATTCGAGTAGTATCACAGGTATTTAAGTCATTTAACGGGCAATTCAACCAGTATCACAGGTACTCATGGTAATATAGAGAGTAATTAAATTATAAAACATTTCTCATCCAACGTTACAACAATTTATATACTTTTTTCTAAATCTTACAAACTTATTATATGTTAAACAGTTATTGTACGATGCGGAGAGGGATAAACTGCATATTGGTTCACAAATTGAAAAGCTTTACGTCAGCATACCTTTATTTTAGTTCGTGTAGATGTCTCTCCCCTTTTATCTAGGCTTGAGACTAGCACTAGGATTGCTCCTAATGGCAGGGTTACCACCTTCCCTTCCATCTTCTTCTTTCTTCATCAGGCGTCAGCTATCCGCATATACAGCACACAGATAACCTTCTTTTTAAGATTGTAGACTCACGATAAAATCTTTATCTTTAACTTACATTCTTTTAAGCACTGTTTGTAATGGCGTAATGTCCATACGCATATGTCGTTATCCCGTCCTCAGCAATAATTCTTTTATCATCAAACGGAGTCAATGCAATTTTATTCACTTGCACTGTAGCAAGAGCATGCTTTCGTGATAGGATCAGATTCATAGGTGTTCTGATGATTTCACAGGTTTTAAGACAGTCTGTATAGCTGTCAAACGAAATGTACTGCTTAATAGCGCTACGTTTTATACCTTTAATCTTTTTTATCATTGACCCTTGAATATCTAAGGCATACATCTTAGGACGTAGTCCAACAAAGCGTAGGATGATTTTGCTATTAGCCTCATCTTTAAATTTTCCCAATACCTTCTTGTTCTGAGTAGAGTAACATATATGGTTGGCAGGGTAATCAGCTGTATCGAGATGCTCAAGAAAACGTAGCTTGTCCTGGTACACATCTTCAGTTGTTACACGATGAATGAACGAATCAGTGTCCATATACATAAGCTTCAGGTTTTCAGCTCCATAATAAGGCAACAAAACGTCGTAATGATAGTTATACATTAATGTCTTGGAGATGTCCAACACACTCATACCAATGTATATAGGCTTGTTGAATACAATCTGACGAGAGGCCATATGTACAGCAGCTAGATTATCAGCATATATCGTCCTGTCGATAAACGTAGGCTTGGCGATCAGCTTCTCTAAAGTTTTTTCATTGGTCACCAGTCGTATATCCATACGGTTACGCAGGTTCTCCATAGTTTTTCCAAACATAGCGTTGTTAAAGAGCTTGTAGAGATCCTTCTCGAAATCATTTGCAGCTTGTTGTCGTAGCCTGTTGTTAAATTCCACATAAGGTTTCAACCACTGAGACTGTCGGAATTGTAGCACACGATGGATTTTTGTTAGTCGTAGTCCATGACTAAGAGCTTGCTTCAAAGCCATGTAATGCACTACATACTTCTTTCGAGGTCCAAGATGAGGTATCAGTTTCTTTGTAGATGATTCCAATGGTTTCATACACTCTGGCAGGGAAGGTAGATCGTTGTGTAGATCGTGAAGTTCAGCAGGATACTCGATGTCGACTTCTAATATGTACCCACGAGGATCATCTTCTTGTAGTGTTTCTAAGTTGATTTCTTCAGGTGACACCCACTGAAATCCACCAAAAGGAAGAGCATGACACATTGCCCACCCATATTGGTTATTAGCGTCCTCGTATGTGATAAATTGGGTAGGTCTCGACGGATCAAACTTATCCATATAAGTGTTATTAGCCTCAGCATACCGATGGGAAACTTGGCATAAACCTCCTCTTATACCTGATTCCACCATGAGTAGTTGATCATAATCTTGTAACAGCTCTAACTTAATCCCAGTATACAGTAACATGGCGTCCCATGTAAGACCTGGAGAGGTAAAATAATGGGCCGGATCGACTTTATGTGTTTTGAGAGTTTGCTCTCTGAACGTCTCAAAGACGTCAGCTAGAAGAAGTACATCCGAAGTTAAGTAGAGATCGCTGTACTCTCCCAGGTTTCTCACATTGAACAGCTCCCATACATTTCTAGCATGATCGTAGTCAGTATCAGTAATTTCTTCTTCATTTAATCTATTGTAGAAGGAGTCCTTAGGTGGCAAGCAGGTCTCGTTCAGGGCATCCCATGACGTAACAAAATCATATGGAAATACACCCTTACGGCTCATCAACTTCAATTTGTCTTCTCCAAAGTACTTTAGCGTTTCAGGATACGAGGTTAGATTTGTTATCAACTTATCCAAGCTTGTACTGAGGAATCGAAAGCTATCCACAAATCGAAGCTTTATATCTCCTACATACTTGGTGAATGAGATATAGCTTTCTTCAGAGTTAGGAATTACCTCCACACGTTCACTTGTGCACCCCAACTCCTTTACAATGAAATGCGAGTCATATCCGCTAAGGTTATGCATGAAGACTGGTATATATTTAGGTGTTTTACAGGCTAAATTACATTCATTATGAAGACTTCCACGATATTCACCACTGATGTGATCATGGTCGCGTACTTTATAGTTCTCTTCTGTAAAGGGTTTTCCACACAAGTAGCATGCTGAAGAAGACTCAAAATCCTTTTGCTGTTGATCCGTAAGTTTCAGAGGCTTAGCAGATTTATATATATTACCAATCATTTCTGCAAGAGATGTAAGGTACAGCATAAACTTCTTAGCAGCATCAGCACCACGATACACATAGGGTTGCTTAGGAAGACCAGTTTCGAGATGTTCAACACTGGATGTAGGCTTCACGTAAACACAGAAGCTCATTGGTGTGTGCTCTTGATAAGGGTTTGTATAGGAAGTTTCAGGATTGGGTATACACGTATGGCATGGAGTGAGAATACTCTCAAAATCCGCATAGATGACATAAGGTACTTTCAGCATCCTCTCAATATTTTTAAACTGTACAATTGCTTTCTCCTTGGTAGGCATAACAACCCTTGCAACACCATGTTGAATACAGACGGCTGCATGTTCTTGTAGTTTTTCCAGTCCACTTCGTCCATATCGATTATCAAAATGTGTAAAACAGCGCTTGCAGGTATAAACACGTTCATTACATTTAGTTTTCTGGCGTCGAACGAGCTTCTCAAAATTCTTTATATACACGTAGTGATGTTTTCCACTGCTGTCATTCAATAGTAGCAGGTCGCGATGTTCAGGTAGTTCAATGTCAGCAACCTTTATTGGATACACTTCATGCTTCTCATCCAGCCCGAAAACGTTAATGGATATCTTGTTAAGCTTCTCAAATTTAGGTATTTGAGAAAGTGGAGTAGGGTAAGAAACACAGCTAAAGTCATACTTATCTTGAAGTTGTTTGTATTTGCTGACGCGTTGAGGCTTGATGCTCACGAATTTGGCCAGTATAGAGTACATGAAACATTTCTCGTCGATAAAGTTCTGGATGTTTATACACGCTTCTTTAGCTCCGACAGATGGTGGTAATGGTATGTAGCTACTTCCTCGCAACGGATTGTACTTGTTGATACGAAGTCGAACTCCTTCCACAGCAAGCAAAGCCCAGCTGCTACCCTTAAGCTGAGACTCCTCCATTTCAGTCACCAATTTCTTGAATTTCACTTCCATCGCTGACTCCAGATCAGTTTCCAGGAAAACAGCTTGATTCCGTGTTTTAAATGTTTTGTCACAGGTTTCTCCAATACTGTTAACAAATCGACACTCAGCCAGCAGATTAATTTTAACACTCTTATGAATGCTAAGCTCTTTATGCACAGCCTGGATTATACGTTGTTTTGCCTCTTGCAGATACATATTTAGGTCCTTAGCTGATTCGCATCGTATAAAATACGATTTCAATCGTCCTTCGAATGAAGTTTCGTATTCTTTCATATCACAGTCCTCCATTGTTGACAGTAATTGATGTTTAGTTGGCTCCAATCTTCTTTTCTTCTGAGGGCTGCTTATTTCACATATATCTTCGTGTCGCTGTCCCTTATAACAATCTTTGAAGGTTACATTACAATGTTTACATTTGAAGAGCTTCTTGCAGCTCATCTCGTGTCTTCTCTTGTCATAACCTCGGAGGAACTTCTTCCCACATTTTCCGCATGCATATCCAGTAGCGCTTGGAATAATATCCTTATACGCTGAGTTATTCATCTTTATTCTTGATGTAATAACGTATTAATCACTGATCAATGAAATGTAGACCTCTTCACCTTGACACCACTTTAGAAAGCTGATTATTCTTGGAGAGAACACGATGTTAACACCTCAAGACTAATTAGCACAATGAAGTCCAATGCCCTAGATCACCATATTTATAGAGGGAGCACGAACCTTTTAGATCAATCATAAACTCGCTCCATAACCACCTGTATATGATCGCTCAACGTGTACTAACCCCCCAGCCATATAACCTCAAGTCTAGAAACAGGATGTTTATGACGTCACACCCAGAGACAGGATGTCTGGCAGCATCAAACACGTTTAAACTCGTCTCATAACTACCTGCTTATGCTGTCACACCAGCAAGAGAAGTATTCCCACACGCTCATTCAGACATATATTTCAAATTCAAGCCCCACCACCACCATCACCACCTATTGTACCAAGGTTAATTCAAGCTGTATTATCACAATACTTAAAAGTAAAAGCTTAAAAGGAAACCTAGAAGATTTTCCCCCTTATTTACTTAATTATTTCATGTTTTTATTCCTTTTCAATTCTTCCTTTCCATCTTCTCACAGAAAGACCATTACATTTCACTATAATCATGAGAAAAGCAATTTTTCCAGAGTTACACAGATTCTAAGCTTCTAAATCGAACCCGGTAATACTTTTAATAAATGTATTTTAGCTCCCCAATATCAGCATCTACCATTTAATCTTTACTCGAACCTGATATGATCCATAAGCTTGAAGATATATGAAATCACCCTTCGGGATTCGATCTGAGTACTTTAAAGTAATATTTGTCACGATAACGATATTTAAGGACTAGATACTCTGTTTGCGTTTACCTTGACATGTTTATCTAAATTAAATTACGAGTTATTAAATTTTTGCAAGTAAATTTCATTGAATCGGTATTCGAACCCAGAACACCAGGAACAAGATAATTTATAATATTAGTCTGACATGTTAAACAAAGTTGTATGCAGTTACATCATCGATCTAAGTGATATATTCTAGTGTACAGAGGAAAATTAAGAAAGTCATTAAAAGATGGGGAATCGAACCAAGCACAACTGATTGGCAATTATATACAGCATTAATTACCCATCATAGAACCTTTCAATCATGCTTTGCTGCACTCCTCTACATCACTTAGTTTCCGAGATAATGAAAATTTAAAAATTAAGGATCGAACCTAGGACGTCAGGTATCTAATTACACATTTACAAGATACTACCTAATAACATAAACACAATAAAGTTTATTTGGCGTCTTTATCTTAATTGGTTTAGGAGTTATTAAATTTATAAGTAAATTCCATCGAATCAGTATTCGAACCCAGAACACCAAGAACAAAATAATTTATAATATGAGTTTGGTATGCTTAAAGGTGCTGTATGTAGTTACAGCATCAATCTAACTGATATTTTCTAGAGTATAGAGTAAAATTAAGGAAGTCATTAAAAAATCGGGATTCGAACTAGAGACAACCGATTGAAAATTATATACAGTATTAATTACACATTATAACAGCTATCAAACATGCTTTGGTCCATTCCTCTAGCTTTCTTAGTTTCCGAGATAATAAAGTTTTTAAAATTAAGGATCGAACCCAGGACACCAGGTACCAAAATATCCATGTACAAGAAACTACCTAATGACATTAATGTAATAAAGTTTATTTGGCGTCTTTATCTTAATTAGTCTCAGAGTTATTAGAAGATGAATTTGCATTCACTCCTAGGATTCGAACCCAGGCATCCCGGTCAACTTGGAACAATACCCTAATGACGCGGCGCATTCCAAAGAATTGATTAGTTTTTATCCCATTGTTCTATCTCTTTTCATTCAGGAGATATAAGCGATTAAAGAGTAGAAATAAAATGGGCGTGGCATGCCGGCATAGATCAAAAGAACTTTATCAGATGTCGGCATCTCTTTGCGCTGGAGTCGCCATTATATTTCTACTCTTTAATCGCTGGGGGGTTAGTACACGTTGAGCGATCATATACAGGTGGTTATGGAGCGAGTTTATGATTGATCTAAAAAGGTTCATGCTCCCTCTATAAATATGGTGATCTAGGGCATTGGACTTCATTGTGCTAATTAGTCTTGAGGTGTTAACATCGTGTTCAGCTTTCTAAAGTGGTGTCAAGGTGAAGAGGTCTACATTTCATTGATCAGTGATTAATACGTTATTACATCAAGAATAAAGATGAATAACTCAGCGTATAAGGATATTATTCCAAGCGCTACTGGATATGCATGCGGAAAATGTGGGAAGAAGTTCCTCCGAGGTTATGACAAGAGAAGACACGAGATGAGCTGCAAGAAGCTCTTCAAATGTAAACATTGTAATGTAACCTTCAAAGATTGTTATAAGGGACAGCGACACGAAGATATATGTGAAATAAGCAGCCCTCAGAAGAAAAGAAGATTGGAGCCAACTAAACATCAATTACTGTCAACAATGGAGGACTGTGATATGAAAGAATACGAAACTTCATTCGAAGGACGATTGAAATCGTATTTTATACGATGCGAATCAGCTAAGGACCTAAATATGTATCTGCAAGAGGCAAAACAACGTATAATCCAGGCTGTGCATAAAGAGCTTAGCATTCATAAGAGTGTTAAAATTAATCTGCTGGCTGAGTGTCGATTTGTTAACAGTATTGGAGAAACCTGTGACAAAACATTTAAAACACGGAATCAAGCTGTTTTCCTGGAAACTGATCTGGAGTCAGCGATGGAAGTGAAATTCAAGAAATTGGTGACTGAAATGGAGGAGTCTCAGCTTAAGGGTAGCAGCTGGGCTTTGCTTGCTGTGGAAGGAGTTCGACTTCGTATCAACAAGTACAATCCGTTGCGAGGAAGTAGCTACATACCATTACCACCATCTGTCGGAGCTAAAGAAGCGTGTATAAACATCCAGAACTTTATCGACGAGAAATGTTTCATGTACTCTATACTGGCCAAATTCGTGAGCATCAAGCCTCAACGCGTCAGCAAATACAAACAACTTCAAGATAAGTATGACTTTAGCTGTGTTTCTTACCCTACTCCACTTTCTCAAATACCTAAATTTGAGAAGCTTAACAAGATATCCATTAACGTTTTCGGGCTGGATGAGAAGCATGAAGTGTATCCAATAAAGGTTGCTGACATTGAACTACCTGAACATCGCGACCTGCTACTATTGAATGACAGCAGTGGAAAACATCACTACGTGTATATAAAGAATTTTGAGAAGCTCGTTCGACGCCAGAAAACTAAATGTAATGAACGTGTTTATACCTGCAAGCGCTGTTTTACACATTTTGATAATCGATATGGACGAAGTGGACTGGAAAAACTACAAGAACATGCAGCCGTCTGTATTCAACATGGTGTTGCAAGGGTTGTTATGCCTACCAAGGAGAAAGCAATTGTACAGTTTAAAAATGTTGAGAGGATGCTGAAAGTACCTTATGTCATCTATGCGGATTTTGAGAGTATTCTCACTCCATGCCATACGTGTATACCCAATCCTGAAACTTCCTATACAAACCCTTATCAAGAGCACACACCAATGAGCTTCTGTGTTTACGTGAAGCCTACATCCAGTGTTGAACATCTCGAAACTGGTCTTCCTAAGCAACCCTATGTGTATCGTGGTGCTGATGCTGCTAAGAAGTTTATGCTGTACCTTACATCTCTTGCAGAAATGATTGGTAATATATATAAATCTGCTAAGCCTCTGAAACTTACGGATCAACAGCAAAAGGATTTTGAGTCTTCTTCAGCATGCTACTTGTGTGGAAAACCCTTTACAGAAGAGAACTATAAAGTACGCGACCATGATCACATCAGTGGTGAATATCGTGGAAGTCTTCATAATGAATGTAATTTAGCCTGTAAAACACCTAAATATATACCAGTCTTCATGCATAACCTTAGCGGATATGACTCGCATTTCATTGTAAAGGAGTTGGGGTGCACAAGTGAACGTGTGGAGGTAATTCCTAACTCTGAAGAAAGCTATATCTCATTCACCAAGTATGTAGGAGATATAAAGCTTCGATTTGTGGATAGCTTTCGATTCCTCAGTACAAGCTTGGATAAGTTGATAACAAATCTAACCTCGTATCCTGAAACGCTAAAGTACTTTGGAGAAGACAAATTGAAGTTGATGAGCCGTAAGGGTGTATTTCCATATGATTTTGTTACGTCATGGGATGCCCTGAACGAGACCTGCTTGCCACCTAAGGACTCCTTCTACAATAGATTAAATGAAGAAGAAATTACTGATACTGACTACGATCATGCTAGAAATGTATGGGAGCTGTTCAATGTGAGAAACCTGGGAGAGTACAGCGATCTCTACTTAACTTCGGATGTACTTCTTCTAGCTGACGTCTTTGAGACGTTCAGAGAGCAAACTCTCAAAACACATAAAGTCGATCCGGCCCATTATTTTACCTCTCCAGGTCTTACATGGGACGCCATGTTACTGTATACTGGGATTAAGTTAGAGCTGTTACAAGATTATGATCAACTACTCATGGTGGAATCAGGTATAAGAGGAGGTTTATGCCAAGTTTCCCATCGGTATGCTGAGGCTAATAACACTTATATGGATAAGTTTGATCCGTCGAGACCTACCCAATTTATCACATACGAGGACGCTAATAACCAATATGGGTGGGCAATGTGTCATGCTCTTCCTTTTGGTGGATTTCAGTGGGTGTCACCTGAAGAAATCAACTTAGAAACACTACAAGAAGATGATCCTCGTGGGTACATATTAGAAGTCGACATCGAGTATCCTGCTGAACTTCACGATCTACACAACGATCTACCTTTCCTGCCAGAGTGTATGAAACCATTGGAATCATCTACAAAGAAACTGATACCTCATCTTGGACCTCGAAAGAAGTATGTAGTGCATTACATGGCTTTGAAGCAAGCTCTTAGTCATGGACTACGACTAACAAAAATCCATCGTGTGCTACAATTCCGACAGTCTCAGTGGTTGAAACCTTATGTGGAATTTAACAACAGGCTACGACAACAAGCTGCAAATGATTTCGAGAAGGATCTCTACAAGCTCTTTAACAACGCTATGTTTGGAAAAACTATGGAGAACCTGCGTAACCGTATGGATATACGACTGGTGACCAATGAAAAAACTTTAGAGAAGCTGATCGCCAAGCCTACGTTTATCGACAGGACGATATATGCTGATAATCTAGCTGCTGTACATATGGCCTCTCGTCAGATTGTATTCAACAAGCCTATATACATTGGTATGAGTGTGTTGGACATCTCCAAGACATTAATGTATAACTATCATTACGACGTTTTGTTGCCTTATTATGGAGCTGAAAACCTGAAGCTTATGTATATGGACACTGATTCGTTCATTCATCGTGTAACAACTGAAGATGTGTACCAGGACAAGCTACGTTTTCTTGAGCATCTCGATACAGCTGATTACCCTGCCAACCATATATGTTACTCTACTCAGAACAAGAAGGTATTGGGAAAATTTAAAGATGAGGCTAATAGCAAAATCATCCTACGCTTTGTTGGACTACGTCCTAAGATGTATGCCTTAGATATTCAAGGGTCAATGATAAAAAAGATTAAAGGTATAAAACGTAGCGCTATTAAGCAGTACATTTCGTTTGACAGCTATACAGACTGTCTTAAAACCTGTGAAATCATCAGAACACCTATGAATCTGATCCTATCACGAAAGCATGCTCTTGCTACAGTGCAAGTGAATAAAATTGCATTGACTCCGTTTGATGATAAAAGAATTATTGCTGAGGACGGGATAACGACATATGCGTATGGACATTACGCCATTACAAACAGTGCTTAAAAGAATGTAAGTTAAAGATAAAGATTTTATCGTGAGTCTACAATCTTAAAAAGAAGGTTATCTGTGTGCTGTATATGCGGATAGCTGACGCCTGATGAAGAAAGAAGAAGATGGAAGGGAAGGTGGTAACCCTGCCATTAGGAGCAATCCTAGTGCTAGTCTCAAGCCTAGATAAAAGGGGAGAGACATCTACACGAACTAAAATAAAGGTATGCTGACGTAAAGCTTTTCAATTTGTGAACCAATATGCAGTTTATCCCTCTCCGCATCGTACAATAACTGTTTAACATATAATAAGTTTGTAAGATTTAGAAAAAAGTATATAAATTGTTGTAACGTTGGATGAGAAATGTTTTATAATTTAATTACTCTCTATATTACCATGAGTACCTGTGATACTGGTTGAATTGCCCGTTAAATGACTTAAATACCTGTGATACTACTCGAATCAAGTGAAATTACATTAAATAGCTCTGATACGAAACCCTGATCATTGAATCTAGCCTCCTGTGATACTAGCTGAGTTACTCTAAACACCTATGATGCTTGAATCGCCCAAATACCTAGACACTATCTGAATTACCTGTTAAAATGACACAAATACCATTGATACAACCTGAATCACCTGCACTTACCTTAAATAGCGGTGATACAAATCTCTGATCGAAATTATCACGAGCATCTGTGAAACTATGCTGATTACCCAAATACTTACGATATTACCTGAACTATCTGTAAAATACGAAACTATGCTATAACCAACCCCTGGAACCTACCCTCCTGTAATGCTTGCTTAATTACTCTAAACACCTATGTTACTTGAATTATCCTAAATACTTACGATACCCTCTGAATTATCTGTGAAATATGAAACTATGCTATACCCAACCTCCTGTGATACTAGCTGAATTAACCTAAATACCTATGATACTAGCTGAATTAGCTGTGAAATCATGCATAGCTATGATGCAGTTAGTCTCTGGAATCTAGCCTCCTGTGATACTAGCTGAATTAGCTTAAATGCTCAAGATACTAGCTGAATTGGCTGTGAAAATGATTTAAATACCTGTGATACTACTCGAATCATGTGAAATTACCTTAACTAGCTCTGATACGAATTCCTGCTCTAAATTAGCACGAGCACCCGTGATACTACCTGAATTAGCTGTTAAAATGAGTCAGATACCATTGATACAACCTGAATCGCCTGCATTTACCTTAAATAGCCGTGATACAAAATCTCTGATCGAAATTATTACGAGCGTCTGTGACTCTATGCTGATTATCCAAAATACTTATGATATTACCTGAACTATCTGTAAAATATGAAACTAGGCTATAACCAACCCCTGGAACCTACCCTCCTGTAATGCTTGCTTAATTACTCTAAACACCTATGTTACTTGAATTATCCTAAATACCTACGATACCCTCTGAATTACCTGTGAAATATGAAACTATGCTATACCCAACCCTAGAATGTATCCTCTTGTGATACTAGCTGAATTAGCCTAAATACATACGATACTAGCTGAATTACCTGTGAAATCATACACTGCTATGATCCAGTCGACCGCTTGCAATACTAGCTGAATTACTTACCTGTTAGTGTTAGTGGGTTAGCTTTTCCCGTTGCAGGTCACCTTTTTCCCTTTATGGCTCACCGTTTTCCCTTTGGTGGTCACCTCTTTCCCTTTGTTGCCCACCTTTTTCCCTTTGCTGGTGACATTTTTCCCGTTGCATGTCGTCTTTTTCCCTGAGCAGTCACCTTTTTCCCTTTATGGCTCACCGTTTTCCCTTTGGTGGTCACCTTTTTCCCTTTGTTGCTCACCTTTTTCCCTTTGCTGGTCACGTTTTTCCCTTTACTGGTCGACTTTTTCCCTTTGTGGGTCACCTTTTTCCCTGAGCAGTCACCTTTTTCCCCTGAACGACTCACCTTTTCCCTGAATAGGTTACGTGATGGGCATGTCTAGAATTAGCGGTCTAACATTGACATCAAACAGTTTTCCACTAAGTTCACGTCTAAAGTTGCTTTCAAGTCTAGCACCTCCTATTCCCTATCTCTCCTGTATATAAGTCCATATTGCTACTCCTTTAGTATCTGTCTAGCCTAACACCTCTCCTCCTGTTCCTATACCTCTCATATAAATCATACTCTACTCCTCAACTTCTGTCTAGCCTAACTCCTCTCCTCGTTTCCCTGTACCTCTCATATAAACCATACTCTACTCCTCGACCTCTGTCTAGCCTAACACCTCTCCGCGTTTTCCTATACTTCCCATACATATAAACGCATACTCTACTCTCAACCTCTGTCTAGCCTAACACCACTCCCCTGATCCCCTACCTCTCATAAAGCGCATTCCCTCCTGCCCCCCCCTCTAGCTGAGTATCACTCCTTGGTTTCCTATCTAACCTAACTTTAACACCTGTCTATCCTAGCATAGGATCTCTCTCCGTTTTCTCGTCTCTCCTTATAAACACATACTCAATTCTCCTAACCTAATACCTCTCCTCGTTTTCCTATACTTCTCATATAAACCATACTCTACTCCTCGACTTCTGTCTAGCCTAACACCTTTCCTCGTTTTCCTATATCTCTCATATAAACCATACTCTACTCCTCAACCTCTGTCTAGCCTAACACCTCTCCGCGTTTTCCTATACTTCCCATACATATAAACGCATACTCTACTCTCAACCTCTGTCTAGCCTAACACCACTCCCCTGATCCCCTACCTCTCATAAAGCGCATTCCCTCCTGCCCCCCCCTCTAGCTGAGTATCACTCCTTGGTTTCCTATCTAACCTAACTTTAACACCTGTCTATCCTAGCATAGGATCTCTCTCCGTTTTCTCGTCTCTCCTTATAAACACATACTCAATTCTCCTAACCTAATACCTCTCCTCGTTTTCCTATACTTCTCATATAAACCATACTCTACTCCTCGACTTCTGTCTAGCCTAACACCTTTCCTCGTTTTCCTATATCTCTCATATAAACCATACTCTACTCCTCAACCTCTGTCTAGCCTAGCACCTCTCCACGTATTCCCTATCTGTCTCATATAAAGCACACTCCCCCTCCTACCACTGTCTAGCCTAGCGTCAGACCTCGTATTCCCTATCTCTCCCACATAAACGCATTTTCCTCCTTGAACCGTCGCATCTAGCCTCGTTTTCCCTATCCTTTCCCATATAAACGCAAAAAAGTGGCCTCGAATTCCTCTATATATCCTACTTGTATGTAATAATTTGTAAAATGTATAAAACAGTCATTGCATATGCTTATATTATTGTAAACATGTTTAATAATGTTATGTGAATGCATTGTGCAATTTAATAATGTAAGAGCTGTGAGAATAATAAGTTTAACGTTGATAACAATGAGGTAATAATGAGGTAACCTTGAGGCAATTATGAGTTTGAGAGCTTAAATGTTACTAGTCATGATTAGAGCAACGATAATGTAAATTTTGTGACAGTTTAAAAATAGCCAATCAACAGCCAGAAAGAGCTTTAGTAAAATGCAGGTATTCTATTGGACTAGGATTAGCCAATCAGAGACTTGAAATACAGAAGTTTACTGGTTTGGACGGTTGAAATATGTTCAGTTGCTTGCAGATCTTGGTAGTGACCAGATGGAAGATGTGTTCTCTAAAGAAATATTACGTATTCGTGTGTAACGAAAATTAAGTATACGTGTTAACAAAGTTCAAGTATTAAATTAAACAATCTCACAACTCTTAATATCAGTGTAGTGCTATTTAATTTGTGCCAAGGATTAATAAAAAGAAGTGAATTTAAAACTTAAAATCTGTGTAAGCCTACATTCTTGTTGCAACACGCCCTGTCTAAGAGATACGTGACTCTAAAACAATACTGAAGCAGCCGAGGCAAACATAAACATAAATACTACCAATAGAAGCAGTTTAATAACAAAGTTAATATAATAATTTAAAACGTGGAGCGTAACAACAAAAATACATCTTCAAAAAATTGGCTTCTCATACGTAGCAGCATATTACGTAACAAACAATCTACTTCAAAATTACGCCCAAAACGTGGTGCAAACATCAACAACATATCTTCTTCACCATGCATGTAATAAAACTGTAAGTCTAATGTTTCTGGCAAGTCTCTATTTTCTACAAATGAGTTGACATTAATATACATAATGGACTGCCCAGAAGACAAAAACTGAAGTTTAAAATAAGCAACGGTTGCTGTGAATTTTATATACCTACATAGATTAGGTCCCACTTAAGTACTTTCTTCAAAGTGGAAAGGCTTTAAAGGGGAACAACCTAAAAAATACTGTCTATCGTTTAGCAGTGGCTATACAAATTGTTCTTATAAAAGCTTATTTGTCTACCTATTTCGATTTAATTAGATGGACCTTTGCAGAAACATTGCACATTATAGTCAAATTTTTAAGAACTGGACGCTATACACTGGCCTTAAAATTCCATACTGGTTCCATTCAATCGCGATAAACAGATCAGTGTTGACAGGACTTAAGGGAATGACCAAGAAATGTACAATTCGAACCTTTAATATCTCAGAAACTGCTTATGCCACAAAAAACTTATTTAAAATAAATTGCGTGTTTTAAAAAGATCTACTTTTTTTGTTTAGTACGTTTTCGTCTATCGCTTAACATTTACCAGCTATAAAAGATTATACAAAAGTCCTTCCGAATGAAGAGACGTCATAGGCTATTTATAAGATATTCTGTACAGTCTTGTATAACTGGTAAAGCTGTGTACTGTAGCTATTTCTGTAAAGATTTATTTTTATTAAAATGTAGTAGACAGAAAAATAAGCTTTAGTAAGAATAGTATGTACTATACCCACTAATAAGCGATAGAGGATAGAGAAAGTCATGTGAATATAACAAATCTGATTTTTTTTCTATTGGAGGAACATGGGAACTGTTCATCAATAAGTTGCCAAGCGCATAGTCAGTTATTTGCATAAAATAATTATATGTTCGATTGCCACGTAAAAGAACTAATACCAAGTTAAACGTACAGAACATGCATAATCAAGCAAATCAAATAGATGCTTAACAAAGAAGAAAGTCAACAAATACAGAGATAAGAGTGATGTTACACAATAATGGAGTTGCCACCACAGCCAGAGGGAAAACGGGAATCGTTACGGTCACGGATGTCTTCAGTTTTAGGGAGCCGTTGCCTTTGACAGCCACCAGAGATCTCTACTCACAAGTTTGGATAGGTAGAAGCTGAACGTCCAGAGCAGAAATGAAACTAATTTCCGCAAGTTTTCTAGCGACAGCGGCAATTAGTTTAAGAATCACAAACATTAACCGCGTCGCTTAAAAATATTTACTATATAACATTTCGAACTTGCCTGGATTGGAAGGAAATGAAAATATATGTTTGGTGAATTATAATAAGTCATGGAAATTTCTAAGCATTAAAGCCAGGACGAAAGAAAATCCAGTTAAACTCTTACTGGAATTTAGGCAGAGAAACCGCAGGTAGCAACCACCCCCCATCCCTTGTACAGTCTGTTGACATTCGCAGACGGTACTCAGCAGTCCGTGTTTGCCGCCCGTTAGTGACCCTTGGCCGCTGTTATTTACATTATTTGTATTGAAATATATTTGAGTGCACCAGTTGGCCACATTATGAATGCGCTCGGAGAAGGGCGCCATGTTTTGTTGACACTGCCTAACGTTATCAAGGCTAGGGATCAGAGTGGAGATAGGGGTATGCTCAGACACGTAATGAAAATAGTTATATATTTTGGAGGCCTCGCTATTAACTGCAACTTAGAACTGCAGCAATTCACATCCGAATGCCCCAAATGTATTTTTCCACCTTATTAATGATGTACTCATTAGTATATTCGTTCTTGTTCCATATTTATTGCCAATCAAAACCAACGTTTAGTTACTTCAGTGCTTAGAAAACTAGGAGAAGAGAATGCTGGCACTGGAAGAGGGAATAACTAAATATTGAGCTGTTGGGAAGCTAATGGTTTTACAGGCGAAATAGCTTTGCGTTTCAACTTATGAAACATTATGTACGGCTAAGCTGCAAATAAGAACGGTTTTATTAGAAGAAAATGGTATAGGTGAAAGGTAATCGAGCACAGCAAATTGCGTACTAGTCAGCTACTAGTCTGTCACAATGTGAATGTGTTCGGTGGGAAGAGGAACCAAACAATTACGGAGCAAGCGGGGGGAACATCGGAGGACAGTCAGGTAAGAAAATATCCGCTGTTCCTAGTTGCATTTACTGAGACCCGCAAATGTACTACTGCTTTCATTGTGCAACTGTATATCGCCTTGGCCATCACTCCCCTCTGATACCTAGCTTTGATGACGTTAGATATTGTCAACAAAAACAGTGACAACATTCTCCAAGCGCAGTCATATCGTGGCCGACTAGTAACATAGCTTGTGTTGTTATGAACTTGTTTTGACAGCAAGCATTAACGTACACCTCCGATGCTACTTAATGATAGGAATTTTGACTGATAAGTGCTACTGCCACACAACTATCCTATACGTTGAAAGAATACCACTCTTTGCCTATGAAGACAATTTCACTAGAAGTTTTGAAATATGCTTATAACTCTCACTTCACATCTAATGAAACTGCTGCGCTCCTATATCTGCATTTTTTGCACGCAATTCTATTCATCCCAAGTTTCTGTAATTATTCTAAATACATAGAAGAACGAATAATGTACTTTTCGATCAGGTTTTTGAATCACTGTACCTGCTTCGTAGAAAGGGGCGTTCGCAGAGAGTGTATTGGGGAGGGATGCTGAAATATTTGGAACACACGAAGTAAGTCATACCTAAATTCCGAGGTCAGTTGTATTCAATTATCCATATGACGGATATATCGACTGGATCATTGATTAAAGAAAGGATTTGACAGGTCAGCAAAACCAACAAACAACTTTTTAAGCAGTGCGTTCTTTATATTGCCGGACCACGGATCGCGCGTGTACTATTCCGTGTGCTGTTTGTTACATTGTGGGATATTCCGTTCTACATCTCCCGTGTTACTTACTCATGAGTGATAGTAACATGCACTATAATGACTACTAACCTTGTTATAAGTTGTGAACATCTGCATTGAGAATTCCTGGCATTTCTCGTCGTCATGAGGTTGTAATTCATGAATTATAGTCACTCTGTAGGGTTTAAATTTAAAATTTTTTGCAGCTCTATGAACATAGGTTTTTGAAACTTCCACTTGCTATGCAACACGTCTGTGACACTTCTTTGGAGAGCATTCGAATGATGCACCAATTTCATCAATTTTTTTCCGCCTCCGTTAGAACTTTCTTTTTCACTTCTTTAGCGTTTAGAGATCCAATTGCTTTAAACTTACTACCCATATGTCTAACAGTTTCCCTCCTGGAACTGGAATACCAGAAAATTTCTCCTGAAAATGTCTACACCCATGTCTACAGTATTCGGTTTTTACTATGCATCGTACATAAAAATTCTTGGTTCAAGCGTGAATTTTTCGACAGGCATTTCTGTAGAGTAATAAGAATAATTCAATGTAATTCACACACAACACAAATGCCTTAAATAAACTTTCACTTTTGAGATATACAATGAACAGACTAGTCTATACAGCTTGAACAGAAGGCAGAAACGAACAAAATATAACACAGCTGATAAACGTAACGCTAGTCTGCTAGTGGTACATAAAGACCAATGCAGCGTTAGCGAGCTACGCATATATGCGATCGATGTCCCGGCTAAAAATCGAACGCATGATATTTATAGGACCAAAAGGACAACAGGAGTGTTTATAGTCCAAACTACGCAATACAGAGAGACCCACTGAGCCAGATGGCCCCGCGGTAACCGTGAGGCATTGTTTTTTAACACTTAAATGATTTCAGTCAAATTATAATATATAAATTGAATAACAGCCCGCCTTAAAGCAATATGTGTATGTAACAATGTATAAAAATGTATGCAACAGTCATTGAATGTTTGTATTATTGTATCCATATGTAATAATGTTATGTGAATATATTACTAATTTAATAATGTAGGAGCTGTGAGAATAATAGGTTAAAAGTTGCTAACAATGAGGTAACCTTGAGGCAATAATGAATTTGAAAGTTTAAATGCTACTAATCATTATTGGAGCAACAACAATGTAAATTTTGAGACAGTTTAAATATAGCCAATCAACAACCAGAAAAAGCTTTAGTTAAATGAAGGTATTCTATTGGATTAGGATTAGCCAATCAGAAACTGAAAAGGAGAAACATTTACAGATTCAGAAGTCAGTTGCCTGCGGACAGTGTTTGTAACTGGATGCGTGATGCGTCCTCGAGAAATATAATACGTATTCGTATGAGACGAAAATAGTTTAGGTGTTAAAAAGTGCAAGTATTTAATAATAAAAAGAATCTCACAGCTCTCTATATCAGTGAAGTGTAATTTAAATCGTATCAAGTATTAATAAAAGGAGTGAAGTAAAATTATAATCTGTGTAAGCCTATATTCTTGTCGCATCACAACCCTGCTAAGAGAAACGTGTCTCTAACAATAATACTGACGCAACCGAGGCAATAATAAATATATAATATTTAAAGAAACAGTCAAATTACAAAGATAATATTTTTTTAAACTTGGGGCAAAGGCCACCTGAAATTACACTTGGGGCGAAGACTACCGGAAATCGGTACCATACGTGTGGTTGCAAACAAACTTCAAGTTCGGCTCCCCAACAGTTGAAATATAATACAACTCCTTCAATAAAAACTACTTCAAATTGATGCCCAAAGCGTGGTGCAAACTCCTACAACAAAATAGCTTCTTCACGCGTAAGGCTTACATTCAGCAGGTCCCAGATTCGATTCCCGTTGGACCGGCCACTCTGAATAGAGAAACTCATGCGAATGCTACACATACGACTTTTTTATATAAATAGTATTTAATATATATTGTTACTACATACGGCACCACAGGCGACGACACTAGATACATAACATGAAATGATACTTGGAAAAGGAAATTTAGGAAGGAAACCTTTCCAGGTCTAAGTTTAGGAATTTGCCAATTATGAGGACTGAGGAAAACCTGAAGGAAACCTCAGTAATTGATGTCAGTCCTGGTTCGGATTTGAACTGCAGACCTCCTATTTAGGATTCCCTCCCTGACTTCGGCTACCGGTGTCGGTCTGTGCCATTAAGGCATATGTTGACATTAAAGTATATCGTAAATTTAATAAGCATTAGGTTTCTGTAAACTGCAGCACTCTAATTCCATTTAAAACGGGGCTTTAGAGGTATTTACTTTTTTGCGTTGATTTAAAGCTGCTATAGCTGCTCGGAATAAAATATAATCCGTCATTAAGGCGGCCATTTGTCATCTCAAATATCATTAACCACATGTTCCCGATCTGATTCACGTGCCACTGTTATAACATCAATTCAGGTAGCGTGTTGCCCGCCTTATACCATTAGGAAAGATTTATTAGTTCCCTGGCGTTAACTTGAAAAGAATTTCATAACAAAAGCTTGTACCTCGCCTGTGTTATACCAGGGCATGTATCCATGACTACACTAAAACATCATTTGTTTTAATCGCTAATAATGTTTCTTATAACAGGCGTCTTTAAGGGACACTGGGACTGAATTTTCTTCCTCAATGTTAATTATTTATTTGAAAATTGACACACTTAATATAAGTAAACAAAGAAATGACTGTGCAAAAGCTCAGAGTTCTAGCACGAAGTTTCTCAGATAATACAATTAAATGTTTTTAACTAGCCGAAAAAATACAAATGTTCTAAAACCACCTTGTGCATTTAAATTTGTCAGAGAAGTATAATAGTGACACTTTCTGATAATTTAAGATGATATAGAATGGGTTTATCCGAGGGGAACAGCTCGCCTTTGCGTCCAGCTTGATATATTATGGCTACACCTCCCAGGAGGCAGAGATGAGGTGAAGGAGCCATAGGGGGTCGCAGGTCCGCAGACAGACAGGGATTTCTGCGCGTCTCTGTGGGCCTGCCTAATATTTCCAGTTTGGGCATCCAAGTACCTACCAATGGAGGCTAACAATCTCGGGAGAATGACGAAGCGACCCCAACGGAAGGGACAATGCACCCTGGCGACTGCAGGAGGAAATTTTCCCAATACACAAGCCATAGTGGGCCCCTTTTGCTTCAAACGTGAGCTATGAGAGAAAGGGATGAAGGGGGAGATACGAATGGCGACCAGACCCGAACGACGATGTGCGCCAACAAAGACGGGATCCCTAAAGATTCCAGTGGTGCCAATGCTGACGCCAACTAGCTCTGCCTAAGCCCCGCACAGGCCGTGGGTCTCGTGGCAATCGAGACAGCTGGCAGTAATGGGACCCGGCAGTCCCATCAAACGCCACCGAGCGGGATGGCTCAGGTGACAGTGTCTGTGGCCTGCATTCGGGAGATCCCGGCGACCGCCTGCTCTGGCCCATAGGTTTTTCGTGATTTCCCCGGGTCGATAGGCGAATACTGGGGTGGTTCATCTTCTACCACTCCCCTCCCTCTCATTTGCTGTACCCATAATCTTTCTGGTCATTTGTCTCAGGGTTGCAGGACCAGGCGACTTGTTTTGCGAGTTGCAGCTGGACGGTGGCTGTAGATGTTTCTTTTCAAGCGTCGTCGCTGCGAGGACTGCTCAATTTGGTCTGTCCTCCAAGTGGGCTCCAATTCCAGGGGGCAGCCGAGATTTGGGCATCACCGGGCGTTCAATCTGGAAACATTAAGTACCCCGTCTATGCTTGTGCCCTTCGTCATCCGGATCTGTCGCCCCTCAGGTCTCTCCCCTCATCCCTCCCTCCAGGCGGTCACTGTAGTAGCACAGGGGCCGACCGGTGCCCCCTCTGTTAGTTCGTTCGTTACCTTGACCCACCAAACGCCAGGGAGAAATCTTTCCAGAGCGTAAATTCTACTGCAACACACCAACCCCTGCATGTTCCTACAACCCTGAAACAGGTGAAATGAAATGATGAGGCAGGAAATTCGTGGTAAAAGGGGAACCACCCAGCATTCGCCTACCGTCCCGGGGAAGCCACGAGAAAAGTCATGATCAAGGATGGTCGGCCCGACGGGAATCAGGCCCGGGACCTCTCGAATGCAAGCCTGACACGTTATCGTTGATCAATCTTGTTGGACGTCTAATTCCACATTACAAGCTTTGCTTAAAATTTAAACTTATCTATGCCAGATATTACATTTGGTTGGAAATTTCTTCGTCGTTCTCGCAACATAAGTTAATTTTAATCTCAGCGTGTGGTATAGTTCTTATTTTTTTTATATCTCATAACGCGGTGTACAGTTTTTACTTCTACGGAACCCGTATAATTCCAGCATCCTTCCAAAAGAATCGTTGGTGGATTTAACTGGTTATCGAGCTAGAATCTGTGTTTATCTTAGGAAGCATCAGGAATGAACATGTCATCTTTTCTGTCAACAGGCTCGGTGCTGTGGACAGTACTGTTATACTGGAAACTCCCGTTTTGTCCGGTTACTGAACAGTTTTAATTCTTTCTTGGAGACTTTGAGAAAAGTGCATTGACCTGGCATAACCAGCACGCTGACCTGTGTACAGCGGTCTTTTAGAGGTTAATACCAGAAGAGAATTTATTAAAACTATTTTCTTGTACTTTACCAAGGAGGGGAGGGTACTTTAGTGCTCAGATATTCGTAATTGCATTTGGTAAAAGAAAGCCAGTGGATTCTAGAACAGTTAGTAATCTAGATAACATCTGGAAATTAGAAGGGCAAGATTAAGAAGATATTTTTGCTGCAGCAGTATAGCAGTAGTTGTAGGATAAATATTTTTTCTACTTACTGCACCACTTGACCATCTCAGAGAAAGTATTATATTCGATACAAAATTTAAAAGCGATACTGTTTTAGAAACGCAGATGTTGAGATCTCCTGAAGGGAAAAGAAATTTCAGAAGAGTATTGGTATCTATCCATAAATGAAATATTTTCAGTTATTGCCGCATTAACTGAGGCAGTATTTTTAATACTTAAATGATTTCAGTCAAATTATATAATATATAAATTCAATATCAGCCCACTTTAAAGCAATATGTGTATAATATAATATAAAAAATGTATGTAACAGTCATTTTATTAATGTTTGTATTATTATGTACATGTTCAATAATGTTATGCGAATGTATTACGTAATTTAATAATGTGGGAGCTGTGACAATAATAGGTCAAAAGTTTCTAACAATGAGGTAAGCTTGAGGCAATAATGAATTAGAAACTTTAATAATGCTACTGGTAATTCTTGGAGCAACAATAATGTAATTTTTGAGACAGTTTATAAAATAGCCAATCAACAACCAGAAAAAAGCTTAAATTAAATAAAAGTATACTATTGGAGTAGGAATAGCTAATCAGAAACTGAAATAGGGCAAACTGTACAAACTCAGAATTCAGTTGCTAGCAGACAGCGTCCCTAATCGAGAAGTTTAATACGTATTCAGCGTGAGACAAAAATAGTTTGAGTTAAAAAGTGCAAGTAATTAATAAATAATCTCACAGCTCTCTATATCAGTGAAGCGTTATTTAAATCCTGTCAAGGATTAATAAATGTAGTGAAGTAAAAATTATGATCTGTATAAGCCTTCATTCTTCAGCCGCACCACGCCTTGTTAAGATATGCACGTCTCTACAAATTAATACTGACGCAGCCGAGGCAGACATAAATATATAATATTTAAAGAAACAGTAAACAATACAAAGTTAATATTTTTAAACTTAGGGCGAAGACTACCGGGTACCATACGTGCGGTTGCAACTACTTCAGGTTCGGCTCCTCCTAAAATCACATTTCCTCTCAACATTATTTAAATTTCAACGTTTCGAGAACATTAGTCAACCTGTTCAAGGACACTTCTGCTTTAGGAGGAATGCGATGTTTTTGAAACGTTAGAGTTTTGCTAATACTGACATGGCAATAACAAAAACTGTTTTAGCTATCGATCACGAAGGCCTACGCTCTAAACTATTGTTACCGTGTCCATGTAAGAATCAGTCTGTCCAACTGGGAATAGTACAACGCAAATAATAGTATAATAAACACTAAATGTAATAATTAAGTCTTTTCATTGCTGCAAGTTGATTTTCCGGGAATTTCCCCACTCTAAACAATTATTTTTATGAAAAGCTTTTCGTATTTTTGTTATTTAAAAAATCTTTCTCGGGTATCTTGCATTGAATCATATGAATAAAGATGAGTATGTGTTACAATTTAGGAAATGCTTGATTTATAACAAAACCTCTTGAAATCTACTTAGTTTAGTAGGTAATTAATGAAAGACCCGAACATACCCAAGCGTACATCTTAGAAAGAGCATGCACTCCCAATTTTAAAGACTACTAGCAAGTACGCTATCATTGGTTGATGCAGACTAGCTTCTGAGCATTTGTTGACTAGTGTTCACTTAAATGCAAATCTGAACAAAAAGATATTAGCTATATTACTAGTGCTTACGTTAAAACATACAAACATAGCCTTGGACATAGAGAGATTCAATCTCCATTATTCCTCACAGTAGCAGTGAAAATCAGTTTAAGTTGACTATGTAAAAGTTTTAACTGCAAAATACAGTTGCCTACAAATGCGTAAGAAAATTGCTTCATATTAAAATTAGTGTGAGACAGTGGGATTTGAATCACCATCCAATGTAGGATACGTTATGACTTTCTAACCCATAAATACTATTTTATTTTGCCTATTTTTACTTTCTCTACTACGTATAGTAAGTAGGGGAAGTACTGTATTTCACCCAAAAATTCGATAACGTGATTTCACCGGAAATATATGTTTTGAGACCCCCTGAATCCAAAAAAAAAAGCATTTTTGGAAACATGTCCGTGTGTGTCTGTGAACAGCATAACTCAGAAACGAACAGTCGGATAAACACCAAACTTGGTATTTAGGTTCAGTATCTTCCAGAGATGCGACACGAAGGTTTTCAAGAAAATCCCCCCACCCAGATTACCATTTACATGGAAGATTTTTCGAAAATTTTAATTTTCTTAAAAATGGCTCTAAGGATTTTGATTAAAATATCATATGTTTAAGATATTTTCATGACAAATAAAAAGTATAACTTGAAATTTTCTGGGAATGTCTCCAAAAGTATTCTCCATTGTGAACGACTTTTTCATAACTGGTGAACCATAAGAGATAGACAAAATTTTACTACACAAAAAATTTAGATCGCGTTAAAATACACAATTTATGTTATATACTTTTTTTCAGTGAACCATTTTCGAGATATTGCTTGTTATTCCCTTAAATTTTCCAATGCTTGTACTTTTTCTCAAATTGGAATTCGTTATTCAATTTTTTATATCCTGGACATGCAAAAATGGAATGTTCCACATAGCAACCAACTCTTAAAAGATTTGACTATCGCTATTCCCTTTGCACCTACAAGAAAATTAGCAATAAGATTAACATGAAGCATATGAAGAATAAGCGTTTGTAAAAATAGTTTGTACAAGAGTAGAGAAAGTCATGTGAGTGTAACACATCAAATTTTTATTCATATCACATTTTTTGCCTTTCTATCTTCATATGCACTTGGTAACTAAATTTACAGTCATGCTTTTGCGCAAGTTGGTTCAACTGTGATTTTCATAATTTGAAAGACTTAAATTTGTTCTTTATTACAGTGAGCAACTACAGCTTGTCAAACAACACAGAACATTTCCTTAGCAGTTTCAAAAATTGTTAATGGAACGGAATCGATTGCAGCGAAACAAAGCAAAATAGTAGTGTCACCGCACGATCAACGATCCTATATGATCAGGCTATCGTAACAGGAATATGTACTTGCATTTAAATGAATAAGATGGCTGTGGAAACGAGTGTACATTATTATGAGGGTATGCTTTTAATCAAATGAAAACGAATATGTATTTATCGAGTTGAGTATATCATCACAAAATGTCATAATCATGAATATGAACTTTGAGAAGGTACTTGCTTTCTATTGATGTCACTCGCTGGCATGGATAATAATATGCATATCTAGCATTTTGTTTAAATAACCTGCGAGTTGCCTTTCATTCTCTCAAGACTTGTCCCAGAAAATATACAAAGTTTGTTAACGTATACAGTTTATGTCAAACAGCCTTTTGCCAATCATTAACTGTTTCTGAAATTCTTGCTGTTGTCAATAGCCTTTAGAACGTTATAAACAGCACATGTTGAACTTTCAACTAATGGTTGTTTTGTTTTTCATGTGCTCAAGTAACGAGTATACAAAATAGTTAATTTATCTACTTTTTAAACACTTGCTGTCATCGTCTCTATATGCTGATGGTCTTGTGTCTCATGCCTACAACAAAATATGTAATGAGAACATCTCTAGTGGATATGAAAATAAATATATGAGAATAAACGACATACATATTCATCAGGAATTTGGTGGAAACGATTAGTGCATTTGGAATGTTTTCCTATCAATACAAGTTTCCTCTACAGACATGTAGATCTACCGAGCTAGCCTGTACGTAATTCATTCCAACACTTCATTTCTCAGAAACCTAAGCTGTAGCTTGGAAAGATAGATTCAGAATGAGAAATCCCGGCTATGGCATTGAATTTCTCAGTCTGATTCTACCTTTCCAACCGTGTCCCTCATACGGCTTGGGTTGAAGAATAATTAATTACCATTGATTGACCTAATGGTTGGTTAAGCTATGAAGCCCTGAACTTTTGGACATAGTGGTGGTTGTGACACAATAACAACAGTTACATCAGTGTTAAAGATATTGTAAGTTGACATTGAAGTATGTCATCTTAAAATAATTTGAGATCTCTTTGTGGTTTACCGAACAAAAATGCGATTCAGTTTGGGAATTGAATATCGTACTGGCATGTTGCCATGGTAGCTCATTTGGTTAGAGCAACTGTGAGGTAATCGGAAGATCCATGGTTCAAATCCCGTATGAGGCATTGAATTTTTCAATCTGATTCTACCTTTCCAGGTTTGTCCTACACACGGTTTGTATGGAAGAACAATTAATTACCATTAAACTCTAGATGTTATGGTTATCAGGGAGGAGAACAGAATTTTGGTACTTAAGGGCATAGTCGCCTATTGTGCTTCTAGAAACCTCTAGGAGGAAGGGGTGCAGCCAAGGACACAGACGGCGACTAGTTCCGGGACGGCAGGCTCGGATACAGGCGGGAGACCTACCACTGGCCAACCTCTTCCCATGGAGAGGTTTCTCCGAGGGCACGTCCCACACCG
The DNA here is from genome assembly GCA_030765065.1 of Deroplatys truncata. Classification (NCBI taxonomy): domain Eukaryota; kingdom Metazoa; phylum Arthropoda; class Insecta; order Mantodea; family Mantidae; genus Deroplatys; species Deroplatys truncata. The sequence goes on along the minus strand of CM060979.1, from coordinate 57,289,136 downwards.
AACGCCAGGGCAAGCAGTTCCTCAAAGGATACTCCGCCGCCATACGATTCACCAGCTGTCCTTTCACCTGATCCCTTGCCTCTGAAACATGATAAGCAAGTGATCGTTTTTATGAATTTAACTTACCTTGTACTGTAGTCCGATTATGCTGAAGGACAGAGGGTGAATCCAGATGTAAATAACAGGCGCATGCCTTCAGTGTTGGTACATATTGTATAAAAAGAATGTGTATACTATGCTATGTTAATGTTTTTATTTCGTCATAGAACACAACATTTTACATATGTATATGTAAAGTGAATACGACATAGTCTGTGCATTGCATTGGACAATAATTGCATGCGGAAATTGTCGAAAATGAACGTTCTCCGTCTCTCACTAAAACAAAAGCTACATCGTGAGCAACTCCTTTCGACATCGGAAGAGTAAAGTCCATACGAATAATACGCTTATGTCACTGTCTGATATACGTGTTACTCTGTTTGCGAAATGGAACATCATGCCTACTGCGGTATATTTATTTTCCCACCGTCGGTACCCAAGGAGCACGTGCCAAGACGTGCTCTCTGTATCGGTAGCTTGAAATCACGGACTAGGTCACTCTAACCGCCCTCTAATGATAAGGAAATGAAAAATTTGCTGCATTATGTAAGTCAGAGTGGCTGGTTCAAAGGGAATCAAACCCAGAACCTCCCGAATGTGAGTCTCCTATGTTACCGTGGAGCTATCTCGATTGATAAGCTGTAGATATTAAACTGAGGCTGGCGTAATTCTAACATTATTTTATCCACAATAAACAAACAATTCATTTGAAGTAGATATTGTCTTTATGTTGTTTGCTGCTACGTATGAAAAACCGATTTGAGGTAGTTTGTATTAAAGGAGTTGTATTATATGTCAACTGTTGGGGAGCCGAACTTGTAGTAGTTGCAACCGCACGTATAGTAAACAGTTTCCGGTAGCCCTCCCCCATATGTACTTTCAGGTGGCCTTTGCCCCAAGTTTAAAAATAATAGCTTTGTAATTTGACTGTTTCTTTAGATATTATATATATATATATATATATATTTATGTTTGCCTCGGCTGCGTCAGTATTATTGTTAGAGATATGAAAGTCTTGGCAAGCGTGATACAACAATAGCACTTCACTGACTTAGAGAGCTGTGAGATTCTTTTTATTAATTAATTACACACTTTACCACGTAAAACTATTCTTCGCCTAACAGGAATACGTAATTAAATCTCTCGAGGACGCATCTTGCATCCGGTTACTATCATTGTTTGTAGGAACTGACTATATTTCAACCGTCTAAGTCTAAACTTGTAAATTTCTGTATTTAAAGTCTCTGATTGGCTACTTTTACTCCAATAGAATACCGTCATTTATAACTGGCGCAACAGTTCTAGACACGTGAAAATCTTAATGACAGCTATGAAGCGAGTTACATACCAGATCAGGAGGTACCGGACGTCTGCATGCTGCAGGAGTGCGTGGGACAGTCATTGTCAAATATCCGCACACCGGTTATGCACTGCATTACATGATAAACTTATAGTTATATACAGTATATTTAAATCCACCGCTGTAAAATGCCCTTAATATAAAAACACTGTCAACCAACTGCCTCCAGTTCTTCCACACCTGACAGCCCTTCCTCTTCTGCGGAATCACTCACATCATTGCCGCCATCACTGCTGTCGCTACTTTCTGCACCATTATCCTGGATGAGAATTTTTTCTAATTGATTTTCTGCAATTCCGTATTTTTTTAAATAATGATTCTCAATTTATTCAACATGTCGATATACATTTTCCCATTCTGGCCTTCCAATTTCTGCAAATCGCTGGCGACATAACTGCTCCACATCTTTTAGTTTAAAAGTGATATTTCTGCAGGCCACCCAGTTTTTGACATCAGCCAGATTAATTCGATTGGGTTTAGATCTAGGTGATACGGTGGCAGTCTTAAGTACATTATGGCGATGTTGTATTAATATCTGGCCAAGTATTATGAGTTATGACTTCTGAAGGGATTTGTTGGCTTTAACTAAGTTATATTTGTTTTACTCATACTTTCATCAAAACCTATATTACGCCTAAGCAACCAGATTTTTATTTCTTCTTTCAAGGAATTTGAGGTAGGTTGTTTGTCAATTTGAGTGTTACCACATTGTGAAGCATTGTCGATAACCAGAATAGACCCAGCAGGCATATTAGGTATCAACATGGTGTTGATCCACTTCATGTAATTTTCTGTATTCATTTCTTGATGAAAATCTCCTGTTTTTTGTTGGGACTTGTAAAAGAAGGGCATTTGGAACGAACAGCATGAACGATAATAAGTACTTGCCCTTTGGCAACAGGTGCCTGAAAACCTAATTCGCTATCGTCAACTTTTCAACGTCAACTTTTAGATGTATGACTGCTGTGTATGTACGACTCGTCTTCATACACTACAGTTTGACCCTCTAATTTGTACCTCTGAGTAAGGTACTCTTCCAGCTGACATCGTATGTCGTGCTTTTCTATTAGAACTCTATTTGGTTTCGTTTCCTTCCACTTAAATCCTAAATCTTTTATAATTTTTCTGAGATTTGTAGCAGCATCTTGAAAATTTATGCTGATATAAGTACATATAAAATTATAGTCATTTGGAAAGTTAGTATTAGACTGCAAAATTCAGTGCCATAGCCGGGATTTGAGACTTGTAGCACCACCTTGAACATTTATGACATCTTTCAGATTGATGAGCAATCTGCTTATTGTTGGCACAGTTTTTTCTTCCACATAGAAATTGTGAATCGTGCACCGAATGACGCATTTTGGCTACTTTCTTTCACTCTCTTAAGGCTTTTGTGGACCTCGGGTAAACATATATTTTCTTCCTTCATCTCTGCTTCTTGCTTCACGATGTCGAGGACATTTGCAATTATTTCCCTGCTTTGAATACGTAATACCTTACCATTTAACTTTGAAAACGTAGGAGCCATGGTTATAAATATCACAAATATAAAATAAGCACTATTTACGTAATGATCTCTTTGAAATTACAAGATGCGGACACTTTCTATGCAGACTGTATGTGTTACGCACTGTGAGTAAGCAAAGGTATTATATCGCTTTCGTTGATAAAGCTAAACATAAACCATTCCTAGGCTCGGCAGCTGGGGTGGCAATCAAGGTCACGATTCCAGAAGTTTTGCGCCAGTTATAACTAAAGCTTTTTTTGGTTGTTGATTGGCTATTTTTTTATAAACTTTCACTAAAATTACACTAATGCTTCCAAGAATCACAAATAACATTTAAACTCTCAAACTCATTATTGTCTCAGGGTTACCTCATTGTTAGCAACGTTTAACTTATTATTCTCACAGCTCCTGCATTATTAAATTACGTGATATATTCACATAACATTATTACACATGGATACAATAATATAAGAATATGCAATGACTGTTACATACATTTTACAAATTATTACATACACATATTGCTCAACGCGGGCTGTTATTGAATTTACTTATTGTATAATTTGACTGAAATCATTTAAATGTTAAAAATACTGCCTCAAATTTCATCTGGCATAACGGGCTCCTAGCGATAAGACAGTGCCCTAAAGCATTTTATGTAATTTCTGCAAGTCTTCACTGTTACCATATCAACCCTTAAATCAAATGAAACAAAATCTTATGTTAGGAATAAGCGTTAACTTTAAGATATATTGCAGAGAATGTCCAATTACTTGGTGTGCCTGCAGTTTCAGAGAAAATTGCTTTAGCCATAAATTTCCGAGAACTTGTCTCTGTTGGTTTATTTCAATCCGTAGCCGACGACCTCAGCAGTATATAATGTTGGCTGGAGGGTAGCTGGGACCCCACATGGATAAATATCAACATCTATTTCCACATCCACACTTCATTTTTAGCCTACATTCATAAACATCTAGAGCGAAAAGAACGTTTTCGAAACCTTATAATATCAAGTTGTATATCTAGGATTTTCCTTGCAATTTTCTAAAAAGCAAATCAGTTTACTCCAAAAAAAAATGATATGTTATGTTCATATGACTTTATCTAACCTCTATTGTTTATCAGTGGTTTTACAAACTATTCTTATGAAAGCTTGTTGTTCTACCTACTCCATTTTAATCGAAGTAAACCTTTTCAGAAATAGCTACATTACACATTTGGTTATAGATACAAAGGAAATGCATTCATGTAGTCGGATGTTTAAGAACTGTACTGTATAAGTTGGCCTTTACGTTTTCTATGCAATCGCGAGTAACAACTGAAAATCGACAGTACTTTAAAAGAATGACAAAGTTTTGAACAATTCGAACCATTAATAACGGATATCCCGGAAATTGCTTATGCATAAAAAAAGTTATTTGAAATTAGTTGTGTGTTTTAAAGAGATTTGTTATTTTTATGCAATACGTTTTCCTCTAACACCTAACGTTTACAAGATTATACATAATTCCTTACGATTGAAGAGGCTATTCCCAGAAATTTCAATATATGCATCTTATCTGTTATATAAATATCTTTAATTTATGTTATTTTAATAAAAAGCGTTAGTCGTTTTTAAATAATCAAGAATCTGTAAAACTTTTCAAGTAAAGGCTATTTTTGGGTTAGGGGATTTTCTTCAAAATCTTCGTGTGGTATCTTTGGAAGATGCTGAACTTAAATACCAAGTTTGGTATTTAACCGACTTTTCGGGTTTTAGTTACGCCGTTCGAACACACACACACTCATACACAGACCTTTTTAAAAATGACTTTTTTGGATTCAGAGGGCCTCAAAACATGTACTTCTGGTGAAGACTGGATATCGAATTTTAGAATGGAATGCAACACTTTCTCTACCTATATGTTTTGTAGTTTACCACAGAAAAAAATATTGTAAAAAGGTTTGCTTTACATAGGACGAAAATTTGGTATATTTATGTTCCTTTTTCTCAGAAACCATTCAAGCAAAGAGCTGAGAATTTTGCTGCATATGAAGACATTCTACCTCATATCCTTGAATTAAGGAAATTGAACTAGCAAGAGTATTGAAAATTCTAATCTTATCTTTGTGAAGGAACGGAATCAAAATTTACATCTGAATTTTATAAACCAATTCCTCAGTTTTTAAAGTATATTATACTTATAATATAACTGTACTTCGGTGTGTTTAATAGGTTATCTCAGGCAAATGTGTAAAATTTCATTCTTGGAGAATTTGTAGTTTTTGAGGAAAAGGAATACATGTTTGAAAAGTGTAGTTTTAAGGTGAAAGTGTTGGAAATTTAAGTTCAAAGGAATGACGTTTGAGGGGATTAACGATTAGCTCTGTCGTCCTCCGTGGTGTAGTGGTTACCATGCTAGTCTCTAGTTCCCCAGGTCGCAGGTTCAAACCCAGCGGTGAGCGATGGATTTTTTCGGGCATAAAAATCCTTAGCGTGGCTTCCTTCGGAAGGGAAGTAAAGCTGGCGGTCCCGTGTCGTAGATTTAGGGCACGTTAAAGAACCTTAAGCCTGATAAAAGGGATCTCTGAGCAAAATTATAGGTCTTTCATGCTGGATATAGAACGGGGCGCTAAGAACCACAGTAGTTAAAGAGCGTTCCATAAATAAAACACAATTTAATTTTAGTTTAACGATTAGCTGCATCCAATGTTACCTCCTGATTTAGAATTCTACGCCTTTTGATCCGAACTTCTTGGGTGTAGTCTGTGATGCCCTCTCAGAAGATAATGCATATTGAGGCACTAAAAGTTGGAGAAAAGGGGCGTGGAACTAAGGGTGTTAAATTACCGATAAACTATATATTCTGAATCAGAATTATTTACATTAAAACATAAAATGCCAAATGTTGCTGTTCTATGCTTCTCAAACAGTTAAGGGTGTTTTTTAATTGTTTCATTTTAATAGTCCCCCATAAGTTCTATTGCCATATGGGCGACAAAAAATCGTAGCACTGTATCTACTTAAGAAAGGCGTTTCTTTATTATTAATACGAAATACAGTCACCCTTCTACAAACGACTATTACAAAAGGCTATTTTTTTACTTAGTGTCAATCAAGATAAATGACTGCAGAAATCTTTTCATTACACATTTATTTATGTGTAATGAAGCGTAAGGCTAGTAATAGCCATATGTTAAAAATTGGGTCACTATATGTTGGCTTTGAAATTCCACTCTTTCCGTGAGCAGAAAAACCTAACGATTTAGTATTTAAAAAGTATACAGTAATAATAATAATAATAATAATAATAATAATAGTTACGAATATCTTGGAAATGAAAATGCCACAAATATTTGTCATATGTAGTGCATTTTAGCGAGATCTATAGTATTTCTGTTGCACGTTTTGCACTCTCCTTTATGGTTTTTCAGCCAAGCCACAAGAAAATGCAGAAATAACGAAACGTTTTCTCTGCAAACGGTAGCAAGGGGTGGGGAGATCTTGAAAACCTTTATGTAGCATCCTTGGAAGATGCAGAATACCAAGTTTGGTGTACATACGATATTTTTATTGTTGTTTTATATTGCTTACATACACACAAAATCTGATGTGTTACACTCACATGACTTTCTCTACTCTTGTACAAACTATTTTTACAAACGCTTGTTCTCCATATGCTTCATGTTAATCGAGATATCGAGATGTTAATCTTATTGCTAATTTTCTTGTAGATGCAAGGGGTTTTAAGCGATAGTCAAATATTTTAAGAGCTGGTTGCTATGTGCAGTATTCCATTCTCTTTGCATTACCAGGGTAAAAAAATAAATAACGAATTCCCATTTGAGAAAAAGTATTAAGTATTGGAAAATGTATGGGAATAACAAGCAATATCTCGAAAATGTTTCACCCAACCAAAAAAAATGTATATGACATAAATTGTGTATTTTAACGCGATCTACATTTTTTGTGTAGTAAAATTTTGTCTATCCCTTATGGTTTACCAGTTATGCAAAAGTCATTCACAATGAAGAATACTTTTGGAGACATTCCCAGAAAATTCGAGATATACATTTCATTTGTCATAAAAACATCTTAAACATATAATATTTTAATCAAAATCGTTAGCCATTTCTGAGAAAATTAAAATGTTCGGAAAATGTTCCATGTAAAGGGTAATCTGGGGTGGGGGGATTTTCTTGAAAACCTTCATGTCACACCTCTGGAAGATACTGAAACTAAATACCAAGTTTGGTGTTTATCCGACTGTTCGTTTCTGAGTTGTGCTGTTCACAGACACACACACGGACATGTTTCAAAAATGTTTTTTTGGATTCAGGATGCCTCAAAACATGTATTTCCGGTGAAATCTCGGTATCGAATTTTTGAGTGGAATACAATACTTCCCCTACTTACTATACGTAGTAGAGAAAGTAAAAAACGGACATTTATCAAAACTACTTTTTCTGGATTCAGGGGGCCTCAAAACGAACCCTTACAGCAAAGTTTTGGGAGTTCTTCTATCTATGAATATTCAATATCAGAGAATGGTAAACTGGAGTAGATGAGAACAAAGTTACGGAAAGAAAATCTGTGACCTAGGAAGAAAAAGACTCTCTCCAATATAACGATAGGAGACGATATGTCGGAGGGAAGAGGATAACGGAGATATATAATAAAGAGATGCCCGTTATTATCCATCCTGTTCAGTTAAGCTTAGAACTGTTCACCAAGCAGGAACAGGGTTAAACGGAAGAAAAAGAATAAAGCGCATAACTTTAGTGATGATGCAGCACCGGTAGCAGAAGTGTAAAATATCCTAAAAATCTCGTACAAATGGAGCTAAATAACAATGGAATGAACACAAACTCCAAAAAAGACAAAACCCTCCTTAACGAAGAAAAGCAAAGAAGATACACTCGCGAATTCCAAATGAGGTAGAGCAGAGAGTTTTTTTTTCTATGGGGCTGTGTTATTCAGAAGTTGCATCTAAATTCTACATGTGCACTCGCCTTCTTCTAACTGGCCTTCACAGGTGAGAATGTGTCTACCTTTTCACGCATGCAGTGGCGTCATGTTTTACGTGCACAGTTCTAGATTATTTAATATGAATATTCAACTTTGAGCAATATCTTTACTCGTCATCACTTACGTTTAATAACCATGTTTAAATATATAAGCAAATAAAATCCTGTTTTGCAAAATTCTCCATGGAAAAGTATTTTTAATGCCAACATAATATAAAACTGAAACACATTATACTTTTTTACCCTCACTCTTTTCTAGACGTTATTTTAATAATGCGTACAAACTCCATTCTTGTTTATACCTTTAGCCACCTAGAGACTGAATCACTTGTCGCCTTCTGCAAACACTATCATGAATTGGGAACATATGCGTTTAGAGTTCTTCCAGCACCTAAGCGATTAGATCAGGTATTGGACAAGAATTGAGTTTGGACAGATTATTAAAATAATGTTTCGTAAATGCGTCCTCTTTGAGAGTAAAAAAGAATAATTGTCCAAAACAGTGTCTCATTTAGTTGTATATTTAGAATGGATAATGATTCCAATAATGCCTAGTAAACGTGTCCTCTTTGGGAGTAAATATATTTCATTATGTTGCCATTAAAATTATATTTTTTCTGGATATATGCAAAACGTTGTTTATTTAGTTATACGTTTATTTTAACATGGTTATTATAATTGATGAGTAAAGCTATTGCTCAACGTTATATATTCATATGCGAATAATCTAGAACTGTGCACGCAAAATAGGACACCACTGCATGTGCGAAAAGATAAGCAGATATCACACACACCTCCTCCTTGTTATACAGCCCAACCTGTGAAGGCCTGTAGAATGACTCTCAAAGCTGCGAGAACAACATAAATGGAAGGGAGTGTACCGTATCCAAATAAAATGTACACTTGAGTCGTATTGTAACCTACTTATATTTCTTTATATGCAAGGATTGATCTGAAAGGCAGCAGTCACATGATTATTTCCGTAGCTATTCTACAAATTATTCTTTAAAAAGGCTTATTTTTACTTTCTCTACTACGTATAGCGGAAGTATTGCATTCCACCCAAAAATTCGATACCGAGATTTCACCGGAAATACATGTTTTGAGACCTCCTGAATCCAAAAAAAGCATTTTTTGAAACATGTCCGTGTGTGTGTGTATCTGTGAATAGCATAACTCGGAAACGAACAGTCGGATAAACACCAAACTTGGTATTTAGGTTCAGTATCTTCCAAAGATACGACACGAAGGTTTTCAAGAAAATCCCCCCACCCCAGACTACCCTTTACATGGAACATTTTTCGAAAATGTTAATTTTCTCAAAAATGGCTCTAACGATTTTGATTAAAATATTATATGTTTAAGATACTTTCATGACAAATAAAATGTATATCTTGAATTTCCTGGGAATGTCTCCAAAAGTATTATTTATTGTGAACGACTTTTGCATAACTAGTAAACCATAAGAGATAGACAAAATTTTACTACAAAAAAATGTAGATCGCGTTAAATACACAATTTATGTCATACATTTTTTTGTTGAGTGAACCATTTTCGACATTGCTTGTTATTCCCTTAAATTTTTCAATACTTATTTTCTCAAATGGGAATTCCTTATTCATTTTTTGTCTTGGATATGCAAAGAGTATTAATCTGTGGCAAAGAGAATTGTGCTGCACCTAGCAACCAGCTATTAAGATATATGTCGCTGCTTACAGGCTACTGTATTTCTATATTGCCCTTGCAAATACAAAACAAGGGGAACATAGTACGCCTTAAGCGATAGTCGAATATTTTTAGAACTGGTCGCTATGTGTAAAATGTAATTCTCTTTGCATGTCAAAAGATCGTTTCTGCAAATGTTTATCTCGATTAATATGATATAGATGGAGAACAAGAGCTTGTAAAAATAGTTTGTATAAGAGTAGAGAAAGTCATGTGAGTGTAACACATCAGATTTTTTGTCTCTGCTTTCGTTGTGATAGATATTCCCTGGAAATGTTTTCAGTACACATTTCGCTCCCCTAGAACTCAACTCAATAAGCACAGTTTTGGAATAATTGCATTTGAAAGCTTTGATAGGTGATATTAATCGAATATTCTGAATTGCAACACTGATGCCATCTCATGTAGCTATCTTCGGAAGTCGGTAGGTATGGAAGTTTTCATTTTTGGTAGAGAACCGTTCCATGAACCAGGGAATGGATGCAACTCAAAACAGCCAATTTTTACTTTCTCTACTACGTATAGTAAGTAGGGGAAGTATTGCATTCCACCCAAAAATTCGATACCGAGATTTCATCGGAAATACACGTTTTGAGACCTCCTGAATCCAAAAGAAGCATTTTTGGAAACATGTCCGTGTGTGTGTCTGTGTGTCTGTGTGTGTGTCTGTGTGTGTGTCTGTGTGTCTGTGAACAGCATAACTCAAAAACGAACAATCGGATAAGCACCAAACTTGGTATTTAGGTTCAGTATCTTCCAGAGATGCGACACGAAGGTTTTCAATAAAATCCCCCCACCCCAGACTACCCTTTACATGGAAGATTTTTCGAAAATTTTAATTTTCTCAAAAATGGCTCTAACGATTTTGATGAAAATATCATATGTTTAGGGTAATGTCATGACAAATAAAATGTATATCTCGAATTTTCTGGGAATGTCTCCAAAAGTATTCTTCATTGTGAACGACTTTTGCATAACTGGTAAACCATAAGAGATAGAAAAAATTTTACTACACAAAAAATGTAGATCGCGTTAAAATACACAACTTATGTCATATACATTTCTTTTGTTGAGTGAACCGTTTTCGAGATATTGCTTGTTATTTCCTTAAATTTTCCAATACTTATACTTTTTCTCAAATTCGTTATTCATTTTTTATGTCCTGGACATGCAAAGAGAATGGAATGCGCCACATAGCAACCAGCGTTAAAATATTTGACTATCGCTTAAAAGCTACCATATTTTCCTTGCATCTACAAGAAAATTACCAATAAGATTGACATCTCGATATCTCGATTAACATGAAGCATATGGAGAATAGGCGTTTGTAAAATTAGGTTGTACAAGAGTAGAGAAAGTTATGTGAGTGTAACACATCAGATTTTTAGTTGTGGCAGTGTTGGTCTAGGGGTGCGATTTTATAGGCGCATAGAGCATATAAAAATAAGTAACGAGAATGATGCGTGTAGAGGTTTATTTGAGATACCTGAATTAAACATGTAATTTGATTCAATGTTTTGTTTGCTGTTCTCTCTCTATACTCTCATGCTCTCTCTCTCTCTCTCTTACACGCACATATTTTTCCGAATTGTCTTGACTCATGAGGCTTAAAACGTGTTTTTACAGTGTACCTTAGATATCAAAATATTGGCTCCAGTTCCATACTACTTATACCTAAATTAAGCTGAAGAGAAAATAAATATACCTCATTTTATCATTATTTCTCTAAAGCAGAGATTTTTCCACTAATCAATAGTAAATTCATAAAGGAAGGTGGAAATGTTAATATAAAGTCGGTGTATGAATTACATGGAAATTTATTGTGAAACAAAGAAAGCCTCTTCAGGATTGGTGAATAATTTTTTAAAATGTCAAGGTTTCAATTCTTACTCATCGAGTAAAATATAGCCCAATAAACAACATTGTAAATAGTTACGAAAACATTGCAGCTGTGTGTTCCTTCTCTCGAGTATTGCGAAAAGCGAGACACGTTTATCTAATTGCACTTTATATTGCAATGAATGTAAATCAATTAACGTTTTTCGGATGATAGTCTTTTTTTTTATCCACTCCCTGTTCATATATATGGTGGAAAGTTCAATTACCTGCATTCAGTGTCGGTAACCTAAACTGCCTGCTTATTTTACTGACGTATGTACATGAACTATATTAATAACCTAATTTTTGATATATCTACTTATGCAAGCTTAGAATATAATAATATTTTCTAGTTGAGTTTTACCATATAAACCTTAGCTGAGTCTTTACGTCCTTTTTATTTGTTAATACTTACGATTTAATTCATGCAGCAGCTAATTACGAGCTGCAAGATATTGATTTGTTTTTAGATCAACAACCAGTTAATTTCATATTCCTTAAATACTATTTCTATTATTCATATTGTCAAAAAAAATAGTACACTATACACATGCGACTTCGTCTCGTATTTTCAAACTCTTCCTCGTTCTCCATTGATGCACTTAACACACTTACATCTCAATATACTTTTTCTCCATATCAACGGGGTAAACTTTACGATCATATAGTTGTGTCCATTAGAAAATGCAACGGTCATAATCATAGAATGCCACCAATTCAAAGTTGGTTATAAACTATTAGAGAAGACCATTCCAACTGCATTTCAATGTTATTAAGGTGCGGATCAGTGTGACAGTTTTTAACAGATTAACTTACCTTGTACTGTAGTCTGTTTATGCTGAGGGAGAGAGGGCGAGTGCAGATGTAAACAACGGGCGCATGCCTGCATTGCTCGTACAGGTTATATCAAAAGAACGCGTATACTGTGCTGTACATGACGGCTGTTAATGTTTTTAATTCCGTTATAGAATACTAAATTTTACATATATTTAAACTGAATACCACATAGTATGTGCATTGCAGTGGACAATAATGTACATGCGAGATTGTCGAAAGTGAACGTTCTCCGTCCCTGACTTAAACAAATGCTATATCGTGAAAAACTCCTTTTGACATCGCAAGAGGTAATACGTGCATACGAATAATACACTTATATCACTGTCTGATATATTTATTACTCTGTTAGCGAAGCGAAATATTATGCCTACTATGGTATATTTCTTTATCCATCTGTATCCAGGGGACACGTGTTATGTTCTCTAAAGTGTTACTCGAAATCACGGATCAGGTCACTCTAGGTTGTAGGATGTGTTAATCGGAGGAACACACCTCGCCACTGCGACCAGTTTGATCTATTATAGCTACATCCACAGGGAGGCAGGGATGAGATGAAAGAACCGTAGAAACTCTCGCGTCCGCAGGCAGACACGCCCACAGAGATGCGCAGAGTCCCTAATATTTCTATTTTGATCACCCGCGCACCAGTAGAGGCGAAGAATCCCGAGAGAGGGCGACGATGCGACTTAACTGCGGGACAACACACCCTGGCGTTCACGGGGAGAAATCTTTTACATTGCGCAAGCAACTATGCCATCTGCCTTACACCGCCAGGACTTCAGGACCCGAAGAAATACCTGAAACGTGAAAGGGAGCGGTGAAATGAGAGAAAATGAAGGAAAGAAGAAGTTGTAGTAGAATAAATCGGCATTCGCCTAGGCGACCAGGGGAAAACCAATAGTTCCCGAGGTTCGGGTTCAAACCTGGCTGAGGGCGATGGATTTTTTCGGCGTAAACATTCTTAGTATGGCTTTTTTCGGAAGGGAAGTAAAGCCGGTAGTCCTGTGTTGTAGATTTAGGGCACGTAAAAGAACCTCAAACCTGATAAAGAGGCCTCTGAGCAAACGTTCCGGCCTTTCACGCCCAATATAGAACGAGACGCTAAGGACCACAGTAGTTAAAAGAGCATTCATACATAAAACTCATTTCATTCAGAGGAAAAACCACGAAAAACCCCATCGTCAGAGTGAGCAGTCGCCGAAATTGAACCCGGGCCTCCCAAATGCGGGCCACAGACGTTACCGCCTGAGCCATCCCGCTCGTCCAGGTTACTCTAATCCCGCCCTCTAGTGATTATTATTAAAATGTGTGAGTTGAAGTCTAATAAAGCACTAAAAAGGTAGGCTACTGTGCAAAGCGCTACTTTAAGTTTTCGCTACAAGTAGAAGCCATACAGCAAACTGGGGCAGCATTAACATCCACAAGCTCAAAAGCTTTTACGAGAAAAGAACGCTTTCCATTAAATTCATTTTATTTCTCGGCTTTAGCACTGACATAATTGTAAATTACGAGCACTTCATGGACGGAAAATAGACTTATCAATTGCTTCTTCGTCAGTCATTCTGATGGGGTTTTCCACATGTTCCTTAAACACCTGTGTACTAACGTGCTCATTACTGCAATTTGGTATTCCGTTCATACTCAGGTGTATATGTTTTAACAAAGGTAAGACACTAATAATGGAGATTAGGTGTAACCGCTTCGGTACCGTCATGGAGAGTTTTGTCCTGCTGGGAGGTCTGGTTATGTGCACTCAGCCTCTTGAGGTTCTTGGTTACCAATTCAGCTGCTTGATGGATAAGTAGCGGCTCCGATCTCGCAAACCGCATAAGCGGCCGGGGCGGGAGCGAGGTGGTACGCACACTACATGCCGACCCAATACTGCACTCTGTCCACGATGCCCTGTTGGACGGAGGTAAAAGGTAAAGAATAGTTAAAGGGAAGTAAAGCGAGGTAGTAGTTCTTGGCCTAATCGCACTGCTGTACCACAACTTCAAGTAATGGAGATTCACCGGCTGGTATAGATCGATTTTAATCAAAGCTTCCGTTTTAGCTAGTTAAAAGTCACAGATTTCAACGATTTTTGTCGTTTGTTGCAGAAACATTCTACTGTTATACAGAGTTAGTTTTAAGTCCACCGACAAACTTTAGGGAGTGATTTCTGTCTGGAAATGGATCACAAAAGTTCATATCACCTTGTGTACGGAAATGCATAGTTTCCACGGTAGATGGCACTGAAGAACGACGTCAAACAAAGAGCCGTGGCACACAATACATGGCCTGAACCCCATCCATGTCACAACATATGTTCATGGTGGCCTCCATGGGATGCAAAGGACACGTTCACACGTCGCATCATGGATTGCCTCGCTGGTTCGAATGTTCCGGGCTGTGTCCGAATATTGTCACAGGCTACGTGGACACGCTGTTGAAGAGTCTGACCATCAGGAACAGTCACCGTACACAATGCTGTTAGATACCCCGGTAAGTAAAAATCCAGGGGGTTTAAGTCCTGTGATCGAGCAGGCCATGCAACAAATCCACCCGTCCACGTTGTTGAGGTGTCGGTGAACATTAATGCTGAGGTGGGCTGGTACTCCATCGTGCTGCAGCCTCATTGCCTGTCGTATTGCCAAATGCACATTCTCCAAAAATGGAGGCAGAGTGTTTTGCAGGAAGTCCAGATAGGGTTCTTCGTCCAGACGTTGTGGCAGAAGAGCTGGTCCAAGTAGGCGGTCGCCAATAATTCCCTTCCTAAACACTGATGCTGAACCGCTGCTGTTGAGACGCTTCAACCATTCCGTAAGGATTTTGTGTAACCCACAAGTGTCGATTATGCAGGTTAATGATGCCATCTATACCAAAAGTCACTTCCTCGGTGAAGAGGACTGAAAACAGAAATCCCATGATGGTGATGATCTGTTGCAAAAATCAGCGACAGAATTTTATCAAAGAAAATCCCCCAGTGGATATCTCTGCACGAGTTGGAGGTGATAGGAAAAATAGCGGTTGTCATGTAGGATACAAATAACCGTCCTTTGGCTTATCTACACCATGTTGAAGGACCAATTGCCTGGAGCTTGTTAACAGGGTTGTTCTCAATATTATGGAGAACATGTTTCACCACATCTGGTGTACACAGAGTCAGTGGCCGCGTGAGCGTTCGTCTGTCTCAAATGACCCATGCTCACATAAACGCCGAAAATTGCTGTAAATGTTGTGTGGTGTGGATGGTGCTGTCTGTCAGAGTACGTGGTGCTGCCTCTTGACCGTTTCCACCTGCTTGGCTATGCATGAACTTCATCACGGCTTGTTCCTGGAGTGAATACTGGACCATTGTGCTTCTACGTTGCTTAAATCACACTATCTGCAACACACACTGAAAGTTATGAGAGAATGTCATCAGTGTCATCTGGAAACTACGCATTTTCGGACACAAGGTGATATGAACCTTTGTGGTCCATTTCCAGTCAGGAATCACCCCCTGAACTTTGTCGGTGGACTTAACTCATCTTGTATAGCTACTTGTAACATCGTTCAGGGTAGAAGGTGTATAGATGTTCATCAAAGAGAACTCGTTGAAAGCAAGGAAAGAAGGAAGGACCTTGTGTTTATCCTCAAACTTTCTTTTCCTTTTTTACTTTCTCTACTACGTATAGTAAGTAGGAGAAGTATTGTATTCCACCCAAAAATTCGATACCGAGATTTCACCGTAAATACATGTTTAGAGGCCCCCTGAATCCAAAATAAAACATTTTTGGAAACATGTCCGTGTGTGTGTCTGTCTGTGAACAGCATAACTCAGAAACGAACAGTCGGATAAACACCAAACTTGGTATTTAGGTTCAGTATCTTCCAAGGATGCGACACGAAGGTTTTCAATAAAACCACCCACCGCAGATTACCCTTTACATGGAACATTTTTCGAAAATTTTAATTTTCTCAAAAATGGATCTAACGATTTTGATTAAAATATCATATATTTAAGATACTTTCATGACAAATAAAATGTATATCTTGAATTTTCTGGGAATGTCTCCAAAAGTATTCTTCATTGTGAACGACTTTTGCATAACTGGTAAACCATAAGAGATAGACAAACGTTTACTACACAAAAATGTAGATCGCGTTAAAATACACATTTTAAGTCATATACTTTTTTCGCTGAGTGAACCATTTTCGAGATATTGCTTGTTATTCCCTTAAAGTTTCCAATACTTATACTTTTTCACGAATGAGAATTCGTTATTCATTTTTTTTGTCTTGGATATGCAAAGCGTATTAATCTGTGGCAAAGAGAATGGTGCTACACATAGCAACCAGCTATTAAGAGATATGTAAATTCTTAATGGCTACTGTATTTCTATATTACCCTGGCAAATACAAAACAAGGGGTACAAAGTAGGCCTTAAGCGATAGTCAAATATTTTTAGAACTGGTCGCTATGTGTAAAATGTAATTCTCTTTGCATGTCAAAAGATCGTTTCTGCAAATGTTTATCTCGATTAATATGAAATAGATGGAGAATAATAGTTTGTAAGAATAGTTTGTACAAGAGTAGAGAAAGTCATGTGAGTGTAACACAGCAGATTTTTTTACTAATTTGGAATTTAATATTAGGCCATGGGTTTTATGTGCGATATAGCTCTTAGATAGGTCATGAAGTAAACAACCGGTGAACCTGGCAGGTACACCATTTTTCTCTCGATCTGAAAAGTGGAAACGATTTGTGTGTGAGAAGTTTTCGCATTTTATAGCATGTTGACGGAAAAAGTAACGAGGAATGCTATGTATTTGCGGTCATACAAAGCATGTTCAGATTTGGTATTAGTGAATTCTTTACAGCGAAAAGAAAGTAAAAGCAAAATAGTATAAAATTAAATTTATGGCAAATCGTTCTTGAAAATGCACAAGATTTTCGACATTTGCGTTTTCCTCTCAACTCACAAGCTTGTTTCTTTTTGGTTGTTTTGTTTCGAATAGTGGAATAACACCCGTTCTTATTACATGCGGCACTATACGCATGTAATGATTCGGCAGCCGTATGTGCTGTTGCAGAATCATGCAATAAGAGAGGTGTTTGATGACAGAATAATTAGTGTTGATTTATGGCCCCCTCGTTCTCCTGACTTAAAGAGTTGTGATTTTTATTTATGGGGTTCTTTAAAAGACAAAGTGTATCGTTCCAATCCTCGCACACTACAGGAATTTAGAGAAAACATTGTGCAAGAAATCACAAGAATTCCTGCTGCTGAGTTTCGGAGAGTGAGCGAGAATATTTACACGAGATATGCTGCCTGTTTGAGAGCAGAAGGTCAACTTTTCCAGCATCTATTCCAGCACCATTTTAGTCCGCCTCTGTCGGCGTAATTTCCTCGGCGACTGCCGGTGGTCTCGCACGGTATAGAGAGGCCGCGAGTGGGTTCGAATATAATTTAACTACCCTATATTTTACAACACTCTCTCTCGGCTTAAAACATTATATTTACCACGTCTTCGTAGCAAAATAGCGTGATGATTCAAGATCTGAAGAGCTTCCGCTAGAAAATTTTAACTTCTTGCTTTCTAGCTGCATCTCTAGGGCTACATCCTGGTTTCGAGCTAATTAAAATAAATTCCTAATTAGTCCTGGTTTGTGAAGAGCCCTCTAGTTAAATTCTTTACACGCCGTTTCATCAATCTTCACCTCACTACAAATTAATTGTACTCCTCGTGTGTTCTTAGACTGAGTTTTGGCGGACCAAGATATGGTTGCGTGACACGAGGCGAGCGAAGGGCCACATTATAGGCTTGTCAGATATAATACATCACTAAAATCAGATTATGCGGAAACTTCTATTTCAAATTGTGCGAAATTCAGCGATCTTACAAAAATGATGCAGAAGAAAAATACATTCAATTTCTTTTATACTCTCCAAATTCTTAAGCACGTGTCGAAATTCAAAGGCGTCACAACATAGTGACGTCCCCCCTTAAACTTTCGACACATATACGTTTATCATTCAACATATCAGGTAATGTATGCCTATTTTGTGCCCTTAATGCAGCTAATGCCGTAGTAGCAGTGTATTTATTGGCTTGGGTACGAAGAAGGTGAGAGGAAAAATAAATCTATCTTTTCTTTTTTAAAATTAAGTAAATTAAATGACGCTTAATTAAATCTTAAAGCTAACATTGTGTTTTGAATCTCCTGTATTCAGAAACAAATGACAGACGACATTCTCTGCTTAAAAATGCGTTTATATGTTGAGGATATACAATTATTGGATAATTGTGACCTTCTTTGTTGCAATAACTACCCCGAAATTTGCAGTGGTTTGATAACCTTGTCGTTCATAAACGCTCTATTCCATATCGTGCAGATGTCAAATGAGATGAAAGAACTTCTGAATGCAACAGATTCGACTTAGATCGTGCTTTTCTTGTCTTCAATAGAATCATGAGCTACCTGTCTGACACTGAGGTCAGTTTGAAGTCCTTGAAGAATTTAAGTAAATGCGCAGGCCTCTATGGCCGTAATCCACGACTATTTCTTCCTTTTTTCCCCGGTAAATGCCGCATCACCTTTTGTTGCTCTTTCGCCTCTAGGCATTGCCCGTAGGAACCTGCCAAAATGAAGGGCGAGACACCAATAAAAAGTGCCGCGGCCTTTATCCAAAGAAGAATAAGAAGAAATGTTCTTTGAAGAATCTTAACCACAGGTTCTAATTGTCAAAATAAGTTGCGGTAATTTTTATTGCTACTAGGCAGAAATACAGGCTGAGCAAATATACTTGGCGTGCTTTCACAAACATTCAAGCCTCGACACCTCTCTCTCGAAGACTAGTCAGTCAACCAAATTACTAATAACAATTAATACTGGAATCCTAATCGCGGATAAACATAAATATATTGTTGAAGTGGACATGTACTCGCGCGAAACAACTGAATGTTGACAAGACTTTAAAAAATGACCAAGTAATGAGCAATTCGAACCATTAACAACAGGTACCTCGGAAATGGCAGATGCCACAAAAAAGTTATTTGAAATAAATTGTGTGTTTTAAACAGATCTACATTTCTTGTTCAATGTTTTCGTCTATCGCTTAACGTTTACTAGTTGTACAAGGTTATACAAAAATTCTTTCCAATGAAGGGAACTTCAGAGGTTATTTCCAGAAAATGCAACATATGCATTTTATTTGTCATGTAAATACCATTAATATATTGTATATTAATCAAAATCGTTAGTTACTTTTATAAAATAAAAGATTTCGAAAATAATCTTCCATGTAAAGGGTAGTTTGAGGTGGGGGATTATCTGATAACATTCGTGTCGCGTCTTTAGAAGGTACTGAACCTAAATATTGAGTTTGGTGTTTATTCGACTTTTCGTTTTTGAGTTATGCTGTTCACAAACACACACATGACTTTTTTCTAAAAATACTTTTTTGGATTCAGGGGTCCCCAAAACGTGTTTTCGATGAAATCTCGTATCGAATTTTTGGGTGGATTGTAATGCCTTGTCTACTACAGTGTACCTAGTAGAGAGTAAAAAATCTGACGTGTTACACTCACATAACTTTCTCTAGTCTTGTACAAACTATTTTTACAAACAAGTATTCTCCATATGCTTCATGTTAATCGAGATATCGAGATGTTAATCGTATTGCTAATTTTCTTGTAGATGCAAGGGGAATTGGTAGGCTTTAAGCGATAGTCAAATATTTTAAGAGGTGGTTACTATGTGGAGTATTCCATTCTCTTTGCATTACCAAAACAAAAAAAGTGAATAACGAATTTGAGAAAAAGTATAAGTATTGGAAAATTTAAGAGAATAACAAGCAATATCTCGAAAATGGTTCACCCAACAACAAAAATGTATATGACATAAATTGTGTATTTTAACGCGATTTACATTTTTTGTGTACTAACATTTTGTCTATCTCTTATGGTTTACCAGTTATGGAAAAGTCGTTCACAATGAAGAATACTTTTGGAGACATTCCCAGAAAATTCGAGATATACATTTCATTTGTAATGAAAATATCTTAAAACATAGGATATTTTAATCAAAGTCGTTAGAGCCATTTATGAGAAAATTAAAATTTTCAAAATATGTTGCATGTAAAGGGTAATCCGGGGTGGGGGATTTTCTTGAAAACCTTCTTGTCGCATCTCTGGAAGATACTGAACCTAAATATCAAGTTTGGTGTTTATCCGACTGTTCATTTCTGAGTTATGCTGTTCAAAGACACACACACACGGACATGTTTCCAAAAATGCTTTTTTTTGGATTCAGGGGGTCTCAAAACATGTATTATCGGTGAAATCTCGGTATCGAATTTTTGGGTGGAATACCTACAATACTTCATCCTACTTACTATACGTAGTAGAGAAAGTAAAAATATAACTTAAATAAACTGCGAGTTAGGAATAATCGTTTTTGGAATAATGTTGATTTTTGTTCCCTTTGCTAGAGAAAACCCCTTTTATGTTTGTGCATGGAGCTGGTTTTTGTCTTTTGAATACACAACTAAAATTTTAATTGGTTAAAGTTAGAGATAAACTATGTTTTCTCTGCATTGAGCGATGTAGGCGTTGTGCGCCCGCATACTTCGCCTACGCGCTTGGTTACCAACCCACGCACTCACTTTTGTTTCTCTTGCAGGTCGAGATGGAGGGGCTTATCTCGATGGTGTTGATGCTAGGTTGGTGAGTACCGTTTATACACATGGGATATAATATGCTTAAAGAGGAGCAATGCTTGTAAACGAGGGTTTATTGTAACAACTGCGATTTTTCACCAGTGTATTTAAACTTTATCTACAGTAAGTAAAGGAAATATTGTATTCCATCCAAAAATTCGATATCGAGTACCAGAAATACGCTTTTGTGACTCCCTGATTAAAACAAGCACTTAGAAAGGTGTATGTGTGTGTGCGTGTGTGTGTGTGTGTGTGTGCGCGCGCGCGTGCGAACAACATAACTCAAAAACGAAAAGTCGATTGACGATTCAATACCAATCTTAGTACCAAGAATGCAATATGAAGAGTTTTAAGAAAATCCCCCGATTTCAAAATACGCTTTACGTGGAAAAAGTTTTTGGAATGTTTGATTTTCTGACCAATGATTCTTAATTTTGATTAAAATACCATATGTTTGAGACATTTTCATGAAAAATGAAATGTTTATCTTGAATTTTCTAGGCATAGCCTCTGAAGTCCTTTTCATTCTGAATGTTTTTTCATAATTGGTAAACCGTAAGCGATGCGCAAAATGTTACTACATAAAAAATGTAGATCTCGTCAAAGCACACAATTTATGCAAATAATTATTTTGGGATTTACCATTTCTAAGATATTTCTTGTTATTGATTTGAATTTTGTAATACTTATACTTTTCTCAAATGGGAAGAACGTTTTTTTACTTTCTCTACTACGTATAGTAAGTAGGGGAAGTATGGTATTCGATACCAGGATTTCACCGGAAATACATGTTTTGAGAACCCCTGAATCCAAAAAAAGCATTTTTGAAAACGTACGTGTGTGTGTGTGTCTGTGTCTGTGAACAGCATAACTTAGAAACGAACAGTCGGATAAACACCAAACTTGGTATTTAGGTTCAGTATCTTCCAGAGATGCGACACGAAGGTTTTCAAGAAAATCCCCCACCCCAGATTACCCTTTACATGGAACATTTTTCGAAAATTTTAACTTTCTCAAAAATTCCTGTAACGATTTTGATTGAAATATCAAATGTGTAAGATATTTTCATGTCAAATGAAATGTATATCTCGAATTTTCTGAGAATGTCTCCAAAAGTATTCTTCATTGTGAACTACCTTTGCATAACTGGTAAACCATAAGAGATAGACAAAATTTTACTACCCATAAAATGTAGATCGCGTTAAAATACACAATTTATGTCATATACATTTTTATGTTGTTGAGTGAACCATTTTCGAGATATTGCTTGTTATTCCCTTGAATTTTCCAATACTTTTTCTCAAATGGGAATTCGTTATTCATTTTTTTATGTCCTGGACATACAATGGAATGTGCCACATAGCAACCAGCTATTAAAAGATTTGACTATCGCTTAAAGCCTACCATATTCCCCTTGCACCTACAAGAAAATTAGCAATAAGATTAACATCTCGATTAACATGAAGCATATGGAGAATAAGCGGTTATAAAAATAGTTTGTACAAGAGTGGAGAAAGTAGTGTGAGTGTAACACAACAGATTTCTTTTTCGTGGTCATGCAATGGGCATAGAATTTCAGTCATCACATAGTGACACACTCTAAAATTCTGACTTTACCTAATAATATATCGTATAACGAAGTGTGTAAATTTGAGTTGAAACATTATATCTGGCTTAGCAAGAAGTAGCTACACTAATAAGCTTTTCTAAGAATAGTTTTCATGGGAGTGAGTAGGGAGAGTCATGTGAATGTAGCTCATCTAATATATATTTTCATTAATGTATTTTAAAATAAACTTCTGCGCTCGTTTTAGTTACAAAACCTGATAGGGATTTCTCATTAATTTACCTATTAATTCTCTTCTGAGGGCAAAATAATGACCCGCTTTTAGGCCTGTGCAACAGTCGTATTACTTCCTTATTTTAGTATGAATATACTCAGCAATAAATTATGCTAACAACTTCAGCTCCTGAAACTCTGAAAATATATCCTTCTTAAACAAGAAATTATGTACGCAAGTGAAGAAATGTATTAGAACTTAAACACCGAGCGGGATGGCTCAGGCGGCAACGTTTTTGGCCCTTATTCCGGATGTCCCTGGTTCGATTCCCGGTGGCCGCCTAATCTGTGATGCAGTAATTTGTATCACAAATTATTTAAATGTAAAGAATGATTACAGTATGAATATACATTTTTATATGACATTGATTTGAGATGTTTGTTGATTGTAATTATTGTTGAGAAGTAAGTTTATACTGCCTTACTGAAACTGACAATAATAACGTGCAATAATGCAGCGAGGGGGTGAGCTGTTTATCATTATTGGAAACGAGGAAGTTACGTAATGTTGGCGCGCTTTTCTGTAGAATTTGCTGGAACATTGTCCCTAGAGCATATGTATTCATAATTTTCATTGGATATAAAAATAGACGCTAATGTTGGCGCGTTTTATTAGCCAATTGCAGCTCAGTTATAATCTTTAGGCATATAGGGGTGTAGGAGTATAAAAAGGGCTAGGTTAGAGATAAACCCCGTCAGTTCGTCGAAAATATTTGTATGCTACACGTCGCCTTCAGTCCGTCAGAAATATTTGTAAAGTATACGTCGGCTATCGATTCGCAAGTTACGCGTAGCAGAGTTAGGAAAATTCTCAAGTGTTGTAAAGTTAAAATATACAAAAAGTTGAAGTACGCGAATTAAGAATGATCAGTAAATAAGTTGTTATAACAGTTTCAGTTTGGCGAGTGTCTAGATCAATGTGTAAATGTGATAGTGAATGTGTACGACAATAAAAGTGTAAAACAAATTCTTTCATCAGTGTTATCTTTGGATAAAAGACTCCTTTCCGTTTACACAACCTGTATAAAGAGATGTGCTCGACCAAAAAGATCATAGCTAGCCGGAGGAGAGTAAACCAAAATTAAATAAAATAACAGTAGCATTCTTTCAAATAAACACTAATACTACCGCAAATTGCTAACACCAGATGGAGCTACAAACCTAACAAAGAATCACATCACAAAATGGCTTCACCACGTGAAGTAAACACACATACACAAACATTATAAGTAATACCACGCAAATTGGCTCCCAAACGTGGGGCTCAACAAATTAAATAATATAACAGAAGTATACCACTTCAAATTGGCACCCAGAACGTGCGGCACGATGACCAGGAAAGGAGAAGAATGACCAGGAAAGGAGCAGAATAACCAGGAAGGGGCGAAGGAACCAGGACGTGGAACGAATGGAGCAGTGAACTGAACTACAAGACGCAGATTCCAGAAACAACTACAGGGACGACAGACGACGCGGATGAGTGGACATCGTAATTCCGAGATTAAAAGGCAACAGGGGAATTCAACTACAGGACACAAAAACATCGAGACGACGTAGATTCATTATAATACGACGCAGAAGCGACATATAATCTAGGAGAGAGGGGCAGAAAGCTGGACATCAAAGCTACATCAGCAGATAGCATCAGAAAGGTTAGAAAAGTGTTATGTTAATTCTAAAAAAAAGGGTAAAAAATTTAAATGTATCTTAGGAGCGGTAGGATAAAGAAAACAATGTCCACTAATAATATAGAAGAAATAATTATGGAGGGAGATAGTGTAACAGTTAGCTGTAATTCAATACAGGTTACAGAAAATAGCTCAAACAATGTAGAATTTGAGGGAGGAAATGTTAGTGAAGAAAGTCAGAATAGAATAGCAGGAAACGTTCATTTTGATGCTAGTATGATGATGGAAATGATGAGAAATTTTGGCGAAACAGTAAATAAGAATATTGAGAAATTAGAGCAAAAATTAGACCAAAACAGGGAAGATATGCAAAAGAATAATGAGAAATTAGAAAAACTAACTCAAGATATTGGTAAAAGTAATGAGAAATAAGAAACGAAAATAGATCGAAACAGGGAAGATATGGAAAAGAATAGTGAGAAATTAGAACAAAAACTAACTCAGAATATGGAAAAGAATAATAGGGAATTGAGGGAAGATATTGGTAAGAGCTTAGAACAAAACAGGGAAGAAATTGAAAAGAAATTCATGGAGCTAGATAGTAGTATGATGAGAATAAAAAATGAAAATCAGGAAATGATAGCAAATGAGATAGGTGAAGTTTCAAAGAAAATGTTAGACATGAGCAGGGAAATAGGTAACAAAGAAAATGAGGTTAATACTAAAAGTGAACATGTTGATGTAGAATGTACAGAGTCAGGTAGTAGAATGAGTAACATTTCAAGTGAGATAAGAGAGATGAAAGAGGTTATGAATGTAGATGTGAATCAGGCGCAAGTTAATTACAGAGGGGAGATATCAGAAATACAGAAGGAGTCAGTAATGCAAAGAAATAAATTGTCCGAAGAAGTTAAAGTTTTGCCTATAAATAATCAAAAGCTAACATCTGAAATTAACAAGTACCAAGATATTCAAAATGAAAACAACTCCAATCCAGTACAGCTTATGACAGATTTGTCAGAGTACTCTCAGATTAAAGAGATAGCAGAAGAATTGAGAATGACAGTTGTTAAAAGATGTGTTGTTCAGGAAACTTTAGATTCTTTTCAAATGTTATCATGGGACAAAATTTCATATGAATACAAGAGGTTATTCATGAACAAATTTTTGAAGGTTAGGATACGGCTACGAGTAATGTTTAGCCACACACAATTTGATCCAGGAGGGTAAATAGCAATGAGATGTAAAGTAAATGCTGGATAGTTAAAGATGACTTGCAGAGAAATGTTTTGGATTGTAAGAGGGTTAAATAAATATATATGTCATGAGAAAAGAGAAATAAATTATATATAAAAAAAGTTTAGTAACTGTAACTGTATTTGAAATTAAGAATGTAAAAAATGAAACTTAATATGATATTAAAGTAAAAGTACGTAAATATAATTCCAAGAGTATTGTGAATATAAAGTACAAAAAATGGGGTAAAAAGACAAAAATTAAATGTTTAAAAAAAAGGAAAATTAACATTTTTTTAGTAACTGTAACAGTATTTGAAATTAAGAAAGTAAAGATTGAAACTTAATATGATATTAAAGTAAAAGTACGTAAATACAATTCCAAGAGTATTGTTAATATAAAGTACAAAACAACAAAAATGGGGTAAAAATAATTAAAACAAATACGTATGTAGCAAACAGAAAATGTGAAACAGTACTTAGATTTAAAAGATGTAAATATATTTGTGTAGAGGGTGAATATTTTTGGTAAATATTTGTAATAATTACAAAACTTCTTGAATGCATCAATTTTTGTCAATAATATAACAGAGTAAACCAATTTTGTAACAGTAATTAAATAATTCAGGGTACAGTATTTGCTATAAAAAAATTTGTAATGTCAGATTAAAGTCTAAATACATTAAACCAGAGCCAGTATATAGTGGCAAGATAAAGAAAAACATATGTCGTGTGTTAAATACGTGTGAAGTGTTAAGTGAAAGTGATAGCGTGTGTTCCAAGGTTTAGGAGACTAAAAACCCAATTATAAAATTTCCAAACAACTTGTAAATATTTATAATTATGTTTCTAGTGGGGCATATGATGCAGTAATTTGTATCACAAATTATTTAAATGTAAAGAATGATTACAGTATGAATATGCATTTTTATATGACATTGATTTGAGATGTTTGTTGATTGTAATTATTGTTGAGAAGTAAGTTTATACTGCCTTACTGAAACTGACAATAATAGCGTGCAATAATGCAGCGAGGGGGTGAGCTGTTTATCATTATTGGAAACGAGGAAGTTACGTAATGTTGGCGCGTTTTTCTGTAGAATTTGCTGGAACATTGTCCCTAGAGCATATGTATTCATAATTTTCATTGGATATAAAAATAGACGCTAATGTTGGCGCGTTTTATTAGCCAATTGCAGCTCAGTTACAATCTTTAGGCATATCGGGGTGTAGGAGTATAAAAAGGGCTAGGTTAGAGATAAACCCCGTCAGTCCGTCAGAAATATTTGTAAAGTATACGTCGGCTATCGATTCGCAAGTTACGCGTAGCAGAGTTAGGAAAATTCTCAAGTGTTGTAAAGTTAATTATACAAAATTTGAAGTACGCGAATTAAGAATGATCAGTAAATAAGTTGTTATAACAGTTTCAGTTTGGCGAGTGTCTAGATCAATGTGTAAATGTGATAGTGAATGTGTACGACAATAAAAGTGTAAAACAAATTCTTTCATCAGTGTTATCTTTGAATAAAAGACTCCTTTCCGTTTACACAACCTGTATAAAGAGATGTGCTCGACCAAAAAGATCATAGCTAGCCGGAGGAGAGTAAACCAAAATTAAATAAAATAACAGTAGCATTCTTTCAAACAAACACTAATACTACCGCAAATTGCTAACACCAGATGGAGCTACAAACCTAACAAAGAATCACATCACAAAATGGCTTCACCACGTGAAGTAAACACACATACACAAACATTATAAGTAATACCACCGCAAATTGGCTCCCAAACGTGGGGCTCAACAAATTAAATAATATAACAGAAGTATACCACTTCATCTGACCATGGGGTTTTTCTTTGTTTTCCCCTGTTCACCTAGGCGAATTCCGAGGTGGTGTATTAAATATAATTCATATTTATTTATTAAACAATCCAAATAAAAAAGTATATTTTCATCTTCCAAAATGTAATATTCATGCACAATTTCTCCTTTCCCCCATTTCTCTCATTTCGTCTCTCTCTTTGACGTTTTAGGTGCGTTTTTAAGTCCTACGGTGCTGACGGTGTCGAGCAGATGACGCAGATGCTTGTTCATTGGCAAGGTTTCTCGTCGTGAACACCAGGGTGCGTTGTCTCGCCCGTTAGGGTGGCTTCGTCGCCTCCTCTCGGATTCTTCGTCTCTACTGGTGCGCGGAAGTTCAAACTCGAAATATTAGGGACTTCTGTGCGTCTCTGTGGGATGTCTGCCTGCGGACCTGAGAACTCCTACAGCTCCTCCACCTCATACCTGCCTAATGTTTATCCACAATGGATCAAGCTGGTGGCAGTGCGCGAGGTGCCCCCGCTGATAAACACATCCTTCATCCTACAAACTTAAATAGAGTATCGAATTTTTCATAATTTAAACCAATATTCGTTATTTCAACCTTGTCCTCAAAGGAAAACATGAAACTCAATAGCCAGAGTTTCGGAATATTTACATAATTAGTGAGTAAAAACAAGGGTTTCAAATTACCGTTCAGTACAAGAATTTCTAAATTTACACCGTAGAAGTATAGCCATTCTTATTTTGTCTCGGGTTTATCGACAAGTGAACAAGACAAGAATCTGTAAGTTAGCGGCAACTTGTTAAAAATCTGTCAAATAAAAATAGATATAAGAATTCAGAAAACTCTGGCAATTAAAAACTGGCAGATTATAACCATATCAAATGATACCTTAAGGCAATGCTCCGGTAAAATTATGTGAATATTTTCAGTTTTCTTCGTTTTTGTATTTATATTTTGTACTTTCATTCTATACAATTGCTTTTTTAGTATAAACATTTAAAGACATAAATGGTTATTTAAGTAGTTGTGTACTATTTCGACAAAGTACTGTGTTGAACTTCAAAATCCATTTCTCTCAGTTCCATTTTTACTTTCTCTGCTACTTATAATAAGTAGGGGAAATATTGAATTCCACCCAAAAAATCGATGCCAAGATTTCACCGGAAATGTATGTTTTAAGGTTCCTTGAAAGCCCCTGCCCCCCCCCCCAAAAATAGAAAAAGACATGGGTATGTCTCTGAGTTTGTGAACAGCATAACTCAAAAACGAAAAGTCGGATACATAGATACATACCAAACTTCGTATTTAGGTTCAGTACTTTCCAAAAATGCGACAGAAGATTTTCAAGAAAATCGCCCTCACTCAAACTAACCTTACATGGAACATTTTTCGAAATATTTTATTTTCTAAAGAATGACTAACGATTTTGATGAAAATACCGTATATTAAAGATATTTAATAAAATGTATATCTTGAATTTTCTGGGAATATCCTTTGAAGTCTTCATTAGAGGGAATTTTGTACAATCTTGTATAACTCATAAACGTTAAGCGATAGATGAAAACGTAAACCACAAAAAATGTAGATCTCTTCAAAACACGCAATTTATTCCCAACAAAGTTTTTTGTGGTATAACTCCTTTCTGAGATATCCGTTGTTAAAGGTTCGAATTTTCAATACTTGTTCATTCTTTTCAAGTCCTATGAACATTCAGTTGTTACTCGCGATTGCATGGAAAGAGTGTGAAATTTTAAGGGCAACGTGTAGCGTCCATTTCTAAAACATTTACTATCGCTGTCCCTTTGTATCTATAATGAAATATGTAATGCAGCTGTTTCTGTGGTGGTTTATTTAGATTAAAATGAATTATATATAAAAAAATCTTGTATTACACTCACATGAGTTTCTCTACTCTTGTACAAACTATTTTCACAAACGCTTATTCTCCATATGCTTCATGTTAATCGAGATATCGATATGTTAATCTTATTGCTAATTTTCTTGTAGATGCAAGGGGAATTGGTAGCCTTTAAGCGATAGTCAAATATTTTAAGAGGTGGTTGCTATGTGGAGTATTCCATTCACTCTGCATTACCAGGACAAAAAAAAATGAATAACAAATTTGAGAAGAAGTATAAGTATTGGAAAATTTACGAGAATAACAAACAATATCTCGAAAATGGGTCACTCAACAAAAAAAATGTATTTCATAAATTGTGTATTTTAACGCGATCTACACTTTTTGTATAGTAAAATTTTGTCTATCTCTTATGGTTTACCAGTTATGCAAAAGTTGTTCACAATGAAGAATACTTTTGGAGACATTCCCAAAAAATTCGAGATATACATTTCATTCGGCATGAAAATATGTTAAAAAATATGATATTTTAATAAAAATCGTTAGCCATTTTTGAGAAAATTAAAACTTTCGAAAAATGTTCCATGTAAAGAGTAATCTGGGGTGGGGGGGATTTTCTTGAAAACCTTTGTGTTGCATCTCTGGAAGATACTGAACCTAAAACCCAAGTTTGGTGTTTATCTGACTGTTCGTTTCTGAGTTATGCTGTTCACAGACACGCACACACGGACATGTTTCCAAAAATGTTTTTTCTTGGATTCAGGGGGTCTCAAAACATGTATTTCGGTGAAATCTCGGTATCGAATTTTTGGGTGGAATACAATACTTCCCCTACTTACTATAGTAGTAGAGAAAGTAATAAGCTTTTGTAAGAGTAGTTTGTATACCCACTAATAAATTGTAGTTAAAAAAAGAAGGCATGTGAATTTATAACAAAACTTTTTCTGCATTTTTCACTTTTTTAAAATGCTCCTTTGACCACAGTTTATAACCTTTTGTCTTGAAATTTTCGGGAGAACTTCAGCAATCGTGGATTTAAAAATTGTTGGCACCAGTTATATAATAATATGAAATAGTTCAGCTAATTAATTATTTTCCATAATTAACAAACAATTCAATAACTCTAAACAGAAAATATTTATCTCTTAAAGTAATTAAAATTAAGAAATGTTTCCAAATCAATTTGTTTATATTAGTATACTAAGCACAAATTAATCATTTGGGAGCGATATGGTAAACCAAGGGTTCAAAGTGCAATTAATTTTACCATATCAAAAGTGATTAAATTATAAATAAAAATTAATATCTTAATAGTTAAGCTTGTTAAAGTTCTATATGTTTTGTGTTCTGAAAATGTGGTAAAAAGCGCAAAACAATCGAAGAAAACTGTGGATGTTTCCATTTTCACAGATGCAGTGCGTGAAGATGAGGCAGTATTTTTTTAACACTTAAATGATTTCAGTTTAATTATATAATATATAAATTCAATAACAGCCCGCCTTAAAGCAATATGTGTATATAACAAGATATAAAAAGTGTATATTACAGTCATGTATGTGTTATATTATTGTATACATGTGTAATAATGTTATGTGAATGGATTACGTAATTTAATAATGTAGGAGCTGTGAGAATAATAGGTTAAAAGTTGCTAACAATGAGGTAACAATGAGGTAACGAGTAAGAAAGTTTAATAATACTACTAGTCATTATTGGAGCAACAATAATATAAATTTTGAGACAGTTTATGAAATAGCCAATCAACAACCAGAAAAAGCTTTAGTTAAATGAAGGTATTCTAATGGAGTAGGATTAGCCAATCAGAAACTGAAATATAGCAAAATTCAGAGTTCAGTTGCCTGTAGACAGCGCTCATAACCGGACGCGAGATGCGTCTTGGAGAAATTTAATACGTAGTATTGTTTGAGACAAAAAATAGTTTACGTGTTAAAAAGTGCAAGTAATTAATAAAAAATCTGACAGCTCTCTATATCAGTGAAGTGTTATTTAAATCGTGTCAAGCATTAATAAAGGGAGTGAAGTAAAATTATAACCTGTGTAAGCCTACGTTCTTCAGTCGCACCACTCCCTACTAAGACACTCGTGTCTCTAAAAAAATATAAATACTGACGCAGCCGAGGCAAACATATATATAGAATATACAAAGAAACAGTAAAAATTACAAAGTTAATATTTTTTAAAACATTTGGGGCAAAGGCCACCGGAAAGTACATTTGGGGCGAAGGCTACCGGAAACGTTTTACCATACGTGCAGTTGCAACTACTTCAACTTCGGCTCCTCAACAGTCGAAATATAATACATTTCCTTTAATACATCTTCTTCAAACTGACTTTCCATACGTAGCAACAACAAACCTTCTTCAAATTGGCTCCCAAAACGTGGGGCAGATAACAAAACAAACATCTTCAAAGATTGACTATTTATTTCTACATTTCGTGTTTGCTTCAGCACTTATAATTTTCTGGGATAAAATATCAAGAGAGAAAGAATCTTTAGACCCAAAAGCTTGATATGCTGATTCACATGACTTTCTCTACTCGCTCTTCTACAAACCATTATATAAGAGCTTATTATCCTATCTACTTGTTAATACAGATAAAGTTTCAATTCACTTTTACACATTCCATTGTAGGGGGTTAAGTAAAGCGGTAATCAGATTTTTAAGTAGCGTGTTGCTACGTGATGGGTTTGAAATTCTACGCTCTTTGCATGTCCAGGAGAAAAAAACGAATGGCAAGTTACCACTTCAAACAAGCATACTTCAAATCAATAACAAAGAATAGCTTGGAAAGGTAAACACCTCAAAAAGTATTTAACATAAATTGTGGGCTTTAACGAGTTCTACACATTTTGTGTAGTAAGATTTTGCCTCCCTCTCTCTCTCTCTCTCTCTCTCTCTCTCTCTTTCTCTTTCTCGCGGTTTAAGATTATACAAAAGTAAATCAGAATGAAGAGGACTTCACAGGCTATTCCCAGAAAATTATGAAATGCATTTTATTTGTCATGCAAATATCTTAAACACATGGTACGTATTTTAATCAAAATCGTTAAGGACCATTTTTGAGAAAAAAGTAACATTATTTTCCATGAAAATGGTAGTTCGGAGTGGGAAAATTTTATTGAAAATCTTCGTGTCGCATACTCAACTTAAATTCCAGTTTTGGTATTTAACCACTTTTTGTCATGGAAGGTTATCCAGGGTGCTGCAAGACCTATATTTCCGGTGAAATTTCGGTAATGATTTTTTGAGTGGAATGCAATGATTCATTTGCTTACTATAGTATACTATTACCATGGTAGTACTCAGCGGGATGGTTCGGCGGCAATGTCTGTAGCCCACATTCGGGGGTCCCGGATTCGTTCCCTAGTCATCGTCCACCCTGGCTCCATGGGTATTTCGTGGTTTTCCTGGTTCGAGAAGCAATTGCGGAGGTGGTTTATCTTCTACCACGACTCTTCTCCCTCTTTATTTCCTGTATCTATCATGTGTTTCGGGGTTGTAGGACTAGGCGACGGTTGCGGTTAGACAGTGGATTGCGCACTGTAGAGGTTTCTTCCCTGGCTCGCTGCGGGGAGTCTCTCCTCCCGAGTGAGCTCTGCCCCGGGGAGGAGATTGGTTGCTTGTGTGCCGGATTCGGCGGCGTAAGATGCCTTCTATATAGAAACGTCAGGGACCCCGTCTATGCTTGCGGCCGTCGTCACCCGGATCCGATCGCCTTCCGGGTCTCTGCCCTTATCCTTCCCTCCCAGCGGTCAATGGAAGCAAAAAGGACCGCTGCGAACCACTTGCGGTGCCCTGGTCCGATTTTGGGCTTCCCTCCGTAATATGCACCTTTACCTTTTACTACCATGGTGGTGGTAGTGATAGTATGGTTCATGGAGGGGTCCTCGGAACCGGGGCAGAGGGGAGAGACCCGAAGAGCGACCAGGTCTGGATGCCGCCAGGCGCAACCTTGGATGGGTTCATAACGTTCCCAGATAGCATCCGACGACGTCCGGTCCCTGCCCACAAGCCACCAACCTCCAGGTTTTCCGGGGCGGAGGCCACTCATAGGAGAGACCTAATTGAGCGGTACCGCAGCGACGCCAGGGAAGAAATCCTTACAAAGCGCGAGTCACCGCCCAGCCGCAACTCGCCCAACACAGTCGCCTGGTCCTACAATACTGTAACAGATGAGAAAGAAGATTATGCGTACAGGAAATGAGAGTCATGGTAGATGATGAACCATCCCAGCATTCGCCTGTCGACCCGTGGGTGCGGATTACAGGCGTTGCCACCTGAGCCATTCCGCTCGATAGTGGTGGTGGTATACTACTACTATAAGCAGTACTCTAGTATAAGTAGTAGAGAAAGTAAGAAGTAAGCTTGGGGAAAAAATTACTGAGTTGTATGGAACAGCTTTGGGTAGAAAGTTATCCACCACGCAACTGGTGTAACATGCCAGTAAGATGAAGGCCGCTGTCAAGAAAAAGATGGATTTGAAAGGAAAACGGCAACAAACCTCTGGAATTAAAAAAAATCAGGAAAGGGAGATGGAATTTCTCGCTGAAGAGAACCATGCGGTGTTTTGCAAGCTGCCTGGACGTTTTTATACTGGAGTCCAAATTATAGAAGCCTCTATGCACTGGTTACGTGACACCAACCAAGCAACGGCTTAAGTGCCAGTCAAGGAGTGTGTTGGTGGAATTGATGTAACTTTATAGCACAAGGTAAACATATGCAAATGCGAAGAAACCATCACAGTATGAGGCAATATACAGAAGATGTTTTTGCCTCAATTACATTGTTGTGTTGTAGCCATTGGAGTCGAGCAAATCGCTAACTGACCGTAAACGTTTCAAAATTAATGAAATTGTTGATCAGCATAGGTAAGTTCATTATTGTAACTTAGAAGAGGTTTTAATTTTGGAAAATATAATTAAAATTTGTAATAAAAACTAAAATATTTTCATGTAAATCTCCCCCCCCCCCGCCCAAATAGACATATTGCTGTTACAAGTCTACATTTTTTTACATTTTAAAAGTTAAATTGAGGCTGGTTTCATTCTTCGGAATTTAAGATCCTACAACTTCTGACGTCAACCCGCATAACACAGCTCAGCAAATAACTCTTCCTGGTCACCCGGACTGACAAAAAAAGGCTTTATTATAGCTATTGAGGCAGTATTTTTAACACTTAAAGGATTTCAGTCTAATTATATAATATATAAATTCAATAACAGCCCGCCTTAAAGCAATACGTGTATGTAACAATATATAAAAAGTATATATCACAGTCATTGTATATGTTTATATTATCGTATACATGTTCAATAATGTTATGTGAACGTATTACGTAATTTAATAATGTAGGAGCTGTGAGAATAATAGGTTAAAAGTTGCTAACAATGAGGTAACCTTGAGGCAATAATGAATTTGAAAGTTTAACAATACTACTTGTAATTCTTGGAAACAATAATGTAAATTTTGAGACAGTTTATAAAATAGCCAATCAACTACCAGAAAAAAGCTTAGGCTAAATAAAAGTATTCTATTGGATTAGCAATAGCCAATCAGAGACTTGAAATACAGAAATTTACAAATGTGGCGGTAGAAATAAAGTCAGTTGCTTGTAGACAGTGCTCATACTGGACGCTTTGGTTGTAGGCAGACGCCAGACACGTCCTAAAAAAAATGTAATACGTATTCAGTGTGAGGCGAAAATAGTTTACGTGTTAAAAAGTGCAAGTAATTAACAAAAGAATCTCAAGCTCTTTATATCAGTGAAGTGTTATTTAAATCGTGTGAAGCATTAATAAATGGAGTGAAGAAAAACTTATAATCTGTGTAAGCCAACATTCTTCAGTCACACCACAACCCTGCAAAGAGAAACATGTCTCTAACAATAATACTGACGGCAGCCGAGGCAAACATAAATGTATAATATTTAAAGAAACAGTCAAATTACAAAGTTAATGCTTTTAAACTTGGGGCAAAGGCCACCGGAAAGTACATTTGGGGTGAAGGCTACCGGAAACTTTTTACCATACGTGCGGTTGCAACTACTTCAAGTTCGGCTCCCCAACATTAATACACCTTACTTAAAATTGACACCCAAAGTGTGGCGCAAATAACAATACACTATCTAGCAGGTTGGTTATGGCAGGAAAGCCGCCACTACCGAGAAACATGGCTCCGTGGCACGTGTTGGGGTGGTTACTGTAATGCTCTAAATTTTCCTGTACACCATTTCCTTGTGATGTTTAAGTATCAGACGAGTGGACCCCGAAGCGAGTCTTGTGGCGGTAGAATTTGCTTTGAATGACTGATTTACTGGCGTCCGGTGTGTGTCGATCCCAAAGCAAGACTGCTCCTTGGGGAGGGAGGCTTGTGTAGGTGGTCCCGTCGGCGTCGGAATTTTACACTTGGAGACCTTAGAAACCCAGCCTGTGTCCGACCTGCTGCCTCGAATCTAGTTGCCCCTGTGTTCTTTACTTCACCCTTTCTTCCCTGAAGTTTAGTAGGCCTCTTTGTTTTGCTAGTTCCATTTATACCCCGCCTTTAACTACATTGGTCTTATCGGCGGCCTTTCCTTTGGAATTTATGGCCTATTGACAATGGTGTTAACTCGTGCACTCTTGTCGTTGGGTTTCTGGCACTTTGTTTTTTGTCTTAATCATTAGATCATACACACATTCACACTCATTCATACTTTCAGACTCTAGGGAGGATAAGCTTCTTGGATAGAGAAAAATTCCCCACGATTCGAACCCAAGACCACTAGCACAACAGGCAGGTGCTCTACCGATTGAGCTACGGGGCCAGCCAGTAGGCCTCTTATATGCTTCCGTGCCGAAATCCTCCTCCGCCTATTCTATTCTATTCTACTCTAAAGCCGCCGACGCTTTCTTTTAGCTTGTCTCGAACTCGTTTGTAACGACGAACCTTCAAACTTCGATATCTTCCACAATAACTAGCTGCTAAATTGTCAATCTTAGGCAATAACTCAAATAACAGCACTAGCAACAACGATTTAATTCACATTTTCATAATCGTTGTTGTTGTTGTTGTTCACCAATGGCACTGGGGATTAATTGGTCTGCATCATTTTCCCTCTAACTTCCCAATATAAAGTCTGTAAGTTATCACTTTTAACCCTTTGAAGCACGCGTTTAGGAAAAATTGTAAATAATATATTTAACACTGAAATGTGGTTTATATTTGTGTAAGAAAAATCATGAAGTGATAATATTATACTTTTTTTTAAATTATAACTAAAAAAATGGTGGTGTCATGGTGAAACCAGTATGCATTACAGCATTAACATTGACTCATTTTGAGTGGAAACTAAAGAAACAGTTTTTTATCTCATTTAGACAGAGTGCCCCTCCACAAGTGTTACAAGTCCATTTACTTCTGTGTGGATTATCTTTAGTGCTGCACTGAGCACAGCGTCTTGAAGTTCCACGCACAGGCATATGCACCACCTTGTCAAATCTTTTCTCATAGTGGACAATGGGCTTGAAATAACTCACAGGCTTGGAAAGAGGTTTCCTTCCTTTAGGTGATGGCAGAAGACAGAAATCAGCCAAATCTATTTACGGACATTAGCATTGAAATATATGAATCCCTAAGTTGTGGAATACTTGACCAGTAATCTCTGTACGGGACAGTTTTTTTACTCCCATTAGAATATTTATGGCCAAGAAAACCCTTATTTCATCCAAAGTTGCAGGTTCAGATTGTTTACCTGACTGCGTAGCCTACAAATTAGTTTTATATAATATATGCTCTAGCAATTCTGCAGTAAATATTGACGCAGTAATTTGTATCACAAATTATTTAAATGTAAAGAGTGATTATAGTGTGAATATGCATTATTGTGTGACATTGATTTGAGATGTTTGATGATTGTAAGCATTGTCGAGAAGTGGGTTTATATGGCCTTACTGAAACTGACAATAATAGCGTGCAATAATGTAGCGAGGGGGTGAGCTGTTTATCATTATTAGAGACGAGCAAATGACGTAATATTGGCGCGTTTTTCTTAGAATTTGCTGGAACATTTTTCCCTAGAGCATATGTTTTCGTAATTTTCATTGGATATAAAAATAGACGCTAATGTTGGCGCGTTTTATTAACCAATAGCAGCTCGGTTATAATCTTTAGGCATATCGGGGTGTAGGAGTATAAAAAGGGCTAGGTCTGAGTCAAATTCGTTCAGTCTATCGGAAACATTTGTACATTGCACGTCGTCTCCAGTCCATTACACGTCGTTGAATACATCGCACAGTTTATCGATTCGCAGGTTACGCGTAGCAGAGTTATGAAAAATCTCAAGTGTTGTAAAGTTAATTACACAAAAAGTAGAAGTACGCGAATTAAGAATGAGCAGTAAATAAGTTATTATAACAGTTTCAGTTTGGCGAGTGTCAAGATTAATATGTGAAAGTGCAAAATATGTTACGACAATAAAAGTGTAAAACAAATTCTTCATCAGTGTTATCTTTGGATAAAAACTCCTTTCCGTTTACACACCTTGTATAAGATAAGTGCTCGACCAAAAAGATCATAGCTAGCCGGAGGACAGTGAACTCAAAAATATTAAATACAAATAATAGGCGCTCAGTAAAAGATAACACGAAGTGACCGCGACAAATTGTTTTTTTATACGTGCGGCAAATAAACAGTAGCATTCTTTCAAACAAACATAAATACCGTCGCATATTTGGCTACCACAACGTGGAGCTAACAAACTTAACAAAGGATACCACCACAATATGTGCAAGAAAATATCAATAGGAGATTCCACAGTTTCAGGAATATTAGGACCATAATCTTTCTCAAATACATCATTCTCGAATTTACGACGCTTTTTTTCCCCATATTCTATCCATATTTGAGTCTGACTCTCAGTGCTTTCTCTTCATCACTATCTTCAACACACTCATCAGGGACACTAGGTTCACCACTGTTCTCATCTTCAATTTCAATTGCACAAACAGGTTCATTGACAGCTGCCACATCCATTTCGTCACTATCATATAAAAATCAACAGATTCAGGATCGCTAGGGATTTCATTCAGTATGTTATTTATGTTATTCTCCAAATTATCCCATATCCAAATGACCAAGATGATCCCAATTTCTCCTTATTTCCATTTCAATTGTGCTGAAATAAAACATTTTGTAGATTATGGTGTCTGCCTACCCTACTTGCATAGTGGTTACGTCTAGAAACCACGTAATATTTATAATAATAATGGCACTGCAATTCATGTATATGCATTTATAGTAATCGAAGTATATTCAGAACGTTTAGAAGAAACAAAAAACCATATAAAAACCTACCTAGATGCAATATTTGAGCATGTAAGAGAAATGAAAATGTTTACTACTGTTCCCGCAACAAAGCAAACTGCATCAACACCTGACAACTTTGGTCATACAAAAAGCAGAGTAGTTACATTTTCATGTGTTTGTAAACGGCCAGTGATTGTAGCGAGGTGATAGTGAAGTGGAACCATCATGCAGCAAGGAAGAAAACGCTGCATTAAAAGGTGGTTACGTCTGAGTGCCACTATGCTTCAAAGGGTTAAGGGCTTTGCATTTGGCGAGATGTTTGTTCAGGATGACATTGTCTTCACAGAGAGTGCACTTGAGTATAGGTAGGCATCGTATCTTGTAGAGATGTTCTGTGAGGCAATCGTGGTCAGTTGCCATCATAAATAATGCCACTGCAGTCTTCCTTGGCATTTTTGTATATCAACTCTATCTTTAATATTCTTATAATTTTTATCCTTTAATTTATCTTCTTCATGAAGTCTCTGCTGTCTTTTGAAATGTTGTTTAATGTTATTTAATGTCTATTTATTTCTATTTGTCCTACAGGTTTTATTTGTTGTATTGCACCTTTCTTTGATAATTGATCCGCATGTTCATTGTCCAAAAGTCCAACATGAGCTGGATCCATTGTAGATCCATTTTTCATAATCATGTTATCATTAATACGTGCATTAAAGGTAAATATAGAAGTTTAATTTCAAATTGTGCCGATTCGCTGTGCATGTTACTGGGTTGTTTGAAGCGGTGCAGTTTTCATGTGAATGTTGCGTGTTATGAATGCCGGAAACACAGGTCTTTCTTCGTCTTAACAGTAACAAACTAATGTTAATGAGTCTTTGAGAAATTTGAACTACGGCATTGTGAATCGTAGTATAATATAGGCATTGTGTACAGTACATGTTTAGCCCGTGTCATCATACGTTCAATATTACTCGTATGTTTTTGTTACTTCAAGCTAACACAATCTGTAAGAGTTGAACTTCAAGTTAACTTGCAGTTCTTTGGTACGTCGTGACATCAAACTAATGATTAATACCCAAACATTACAATATTAAATGGTTTTTGAATATCGTAATGTTTACTATGTTGTATTACTTTAATATTTTAGATGATAATTGTTAAGCAAACATTTATCCCAGAAGTAATCGACCTAACAAAGAAAACAAAAGAATTTTGGGAAAAAAACATCTTTATTTCTCTACATAGTCTCCTTTCAGCTCGATACACTTTTCCCAGCGATGTTCAATAGCTTCGATACTCTGTTTATAGTGAGAACCGTCGAGTTCTACAAAATACCCATCAACTGCAAATTCCACATCTGCATTGTTGGCAAATATTTTACCACCAAGCCATTTATTCAACTTTAGAAACAGAAAATAATCAGAGGGGGCTAAGTCTGGCGAACAGGGTGCATGAGGAAGCAATTCGAAATTTAACTCTTTGATTTTGGCCATGGCGATAATGGATGTGTGAACTGGTGCATTGTCTTGATGAAACAGAAATCTCTTTTTCGCTAAATGCGGCCATTTTTGCTTGATTTCGCTGTGTAAGTGTGCATAATACTCGCCTTCGATTGCTTGTCCTTTTAGAAGATAATCAATGAAAATTATCCCACACACATCCCCAAAAACTGACGCATGACGTTGCCTGCAGATGGAACTGTGTTCGCCTTCTTTGGAGCCGATTTTTCCCTTTCAATCCACTGTTTTGATTGTTACTTCGTCTCAGGTGTGAAGTGATGTACCCATGCTTCATCCATGGTTTTGAATCGACGCAAAAGCTCGGCTTTATTGCAGCGAAACATCGCCAAACACTCAACTAAAACATCCTCACGACACTGCTTTTGTTCCATTGTGAGTAAACGCGGCACCCATCTTGCGCACAGCTTTCTCATGTCTAAATTTTCAGTTAGTATGAGACGTACAGCACTTTTTGAAATGCCTACGATGTCTGCTAGCTCGCGCACTTTCAGTCGGCGATCATCCAATAACATTTTGTGGAGTTTCTTCACAATTTCTGACATGGTCACCTCATTTGGTCGACCACTGCGATGTTCATCTTGGCAGCTCGTACGGCCTCGCTTAAACTCTGCCACACAATATTTGACTATTGTAAACGAAGGAGCAGACTCCTCCAGAGTAGAATCTAGCTCAGCTTTAATATTAGTTGGACTAAGACGTTTCAAATTAAAGTATTGTGTGACATAACAACGGTCAGTTTTATCCATGTTTACAAATTCGCTTAGAGAGTTTACCATTAATAGCTGCCAAACAATTACTACAACGTAGCATGTCAAACTTCAAACTTAAGCTTTATAAGGGTGGTACTTTCTACCATAGTCATTTGTTTGAAACAATAAACGCTATATATACGTCAGGTCGGGTACTTCTGGGACTGCCCTCGTAATTTGCTCAAACCCAAATAGACGTCGCAAAGCTTAAAAAAATAGCAAGTACTTGCATGTTTTATTTACTTCAGTCTTAATCATTGTCTAAGTATACGGAAAATTCTAGTAAGTACATTTTGTACTTGACAGTTTTTATCAGCATCAAAATGTATTTCACATTTGAAAGCAGACATGATTAGCAAGTTTAGTTAATATTCACTTGTCAGATTGAAGGAAACAACTTCCTGGCGTTTTACCAACTCGAGTTGACGGAAACCTCGGTGTGTGTGTCA
This sequence comes from Deroplatys truncata, assembly GCA_030765065.1. Taxonomy (NCBI): domain Eukaryota; kingdom Metazoa; phylum Arthropoda; class Insecta; order Mantodea; family Mantidae; genus Deroplatys; species Deroplatys truncata. The sequence continues at coordinate 57,247,617 of CM060979.1, read as the reverse complement.
TTACCAGAGATTACTGAACTTTGTGTTTTTGGACAAGATATGTCCTACGTGATCCTTCTTCGCCCAGAAGATCTCTATACCGGTAGAGTTTAGTAGATTCATGCAGTATGGTCAGAAAATATGCAATAATAAACTGCTGAGTTGCAGGCTCTGATTTAGGGATGTTGTTAGTGTCCACGTATTTGGACACTTACAACAAAAGAGAAGAAAGCTTGAAGCAACTGAAATGAGTTTTCTCATATTACTATTAGGTTGCCGTTTGAAATGTCACATAAGAGAAGAATGAAAGCTTGCACAATTAAATACTTTGTTATCAGAATATAAGAATAAATGGAAAGAACAACTAGAAATAATGAAATGTCGTAGATTAGGACTAACAAGCTGTGGGAAACAAGCTGTGGTTAGTCTCAGCCACATAGGCAGGTGCAATTTAATTACTTCCAAACCAGAACAGGCCTTAAAGCGTAAGCACATGGTACATGGTGAGGAGACAAGGACGATAGACGTTTCAACTGGCAGCAGAATTTTATACTTCTCTCAGCACAAACATCTGCGACCTTAAAAGGAAGACTTAAGACAGAAGGAAAACAGAGGGGAAATGTTTAGTCTGCGGTAACAGAAGGAGGAAAGATGTTTCAAAGAATGTGCGGATATGAGCTCTGGTAAAATATTGTTAGGGGATGACAAACTAGGGTTTCAGTTGTTTAAGAAAGAGGTGTTCGAGGACAGACTTAACCAACGGATTGGAAACACAACTGCGGGTAAAGAGGGTGATATCCTGGTTTGTGTAAATAGCTTTTTGCACGATCATGTGTTTTCTAGTCTTCCCGATTATATTTATACAGAAGGAAATTTAGAATTCCAAATCAGGAATTCGTTTCAACAAACATTTTGTCGCTATAACATACACTATACAGGGGAGTAAAATACAGAGCGGGAATTAAAATACAACCCAGTTTTTCATTTATCTTCAATATTCATAAGCCATGTTGAAGTAGAAAGTTTCTGCCCCACGTATGGAAAGCCAATTTGTAGTAGATAATTTCTTTACGTTATTTGCACCACGCTTTGGGCGTCAATTTTCAAGTAGGTTGTATTGAAGGAGTTGTATTAAATTTAAACTGTTGGAGAGCCGAACATGAAGTAGCTGCAACCGCACGTATGGTACCCGGTAGTCTTCGCCCCAAATGTACTTTTCGGTGGCCTTTGCCCCAGAAATGTTTAAAAATATATTAACATTGTAATTTTGACTGTTTCTTTAAATATTTTATGTTTGCCTCGGCTGCGTCAGTATTATTGTTAGAGACACATTTCTCTTTGCAGGGTTGTGGTGCGACTGACGAATGTAGGCTTACACAGATTTTAAGTTTTTCTTCACTCCATTTATTAATGCTTGACACGATTTAAATAACACTTCACTGATATAGAGAGAGCTGTGAGATTTTTTTAATTAATTACTTGCACTTTTTTACACTAAACTATTTTTTTTGTCTCACACAAAATACGCATTATACTTCTCGAGGACGTGTCTAGCGTCCAATTATGACCACTGTCTACAAGTAACTGACTTCATTTCTACTGCCTAAATTTGTAAATTTCTGTATTTCAAGTCTCTGATTGACTAATCCTAGTCCCAATAGAATACCTTTATTTAACTAAAGCTTTTTCTGGTTGTTGATTGGCTATTTTATAAACTGTCATAAAATTACATTATTGTTGCTCCAAGAATAACTAGTAGCATTATTACACTTTCCTACTCATTATTGCCTCAAGGTTACCTCATTGTTAGCAACTTTTAACCAATTATTCTCACAGCTCCTCCATTATTAAATTACGTAATAAATTCACATAACATTACTAAACATGTATACAATAATATAAACATATACAATGACTGTAATATACACTTTTTATATATAGTTACATACAATATTGCTTTAAGGTGGGCTGTTATTGAATTATATATTATATAATTAGACTGAAATCATTTAAGTGTTAAAAATACTGCCTCAATGTCTCAGACTTCAAATTCTTCTTAATATACTCTATTATCATCCACATTATTATTTTCAAACAACCTGCCTTAAGTCACGGCTTCAACCATCAAGAAATTGACTCAAAGCCTCCTAAATTATAGTATTATAGTGGCAAATCGTAGCTTTGGTTGCCAATTGAAGACTGTAGTTGTTGAAAGCACAGACTGTTTATCAAGAATGTTCATACACTTAATTAACACAACTTAAAAAACACTGTTGTGAATAAATTTCTATTTCGCAATAGAGTTTTTATTTTGAATAGTGTTGCCACCTAGGGACTTGCATCTCTTTCACGAATGTTTTGTACCAGCCGTATCTTGGCTCTTGCTGTTGAAGAATCCCTTAGCACTATATCACACCACTGTGGAAGTTCTCTTAAACGACGATTCATTATTCAACAAACCAATATAACACAATGAACAGAACAAAAGAATATAACACCGCCGTCTTCTTTTTAGTGGATAAACATTTGCGGACATGGTTACCAAAGCTGTGATCAACATACCAGTTAGAATGTAACATTTTTGGGCTACTGTAGAGCAGAGGTGGCGAAAACGGGACTCGCAAGTCTTTTTGACTCGTAGGTGCTGTTCTCTCTCTGCCACTGTCCCTTCGTTTTTCACATGCTGCTGAGCGATGCAGTGCGTGTTGCACATTTGTTGACTCCGGAAGCAAGGCGTTTTCGCCACCCTTGTTGTAGAGCAAGGGTGACAAAAATGCCTTTCTCTCTCGAGTCATCAAATATGCAAAATGCACTACACTACTCAGCAGACATGGAAAACAAATGAATAGACGGCTAGAAAAGGATGCTGGTTCGCGAGTAGCGTTTTCGCCACCACTGTGTACAGAATGAGCTGCTTCTATAGGTATGCTACTCTTACTCGGACTTTCAGGATTAAAAAATAAAGCATGTAAACCAATATAACAAAACGATCAGAAACTAGCCTTCACTTGCCCCATATTCTTTTAGGTCCTTCTGTTTTTTAGGTTTTCTACTACTTAATGTCTGCCACATGTCAGAATTACTTTTCTCAAGCGAGATATGTATATATTCTGACGAAACAGCCTGTTCTGATGCAAGATCTTTACTACGAACTGCTACCCCGTGCAACATAGACCTATAAAAAGCTGATGGCAGAAAACCAGAAAAAAAAGCGAGGTCGAGGAGGACTTCTATGCTACAAGCAACTCGACCGAATTAAAGCATGAGAAACGTTGTAACGAGGCTAGCTATGCATGGTTTCCACCAAAAAGTATGCTACAGAAAGAATTCTCATGCGGTGACGGGTAGGTGTGTTTGTGCTAAGTACCACGTGTTGAACTGCAAAAAATGTCCTAAAACAGTGACAGAACTTAGTGCTGGAAAATAAAATTATGTTCATTCCGCACACTTGTGCGCACTTAGCTTATTATTATGATTATTAAAACGATCAGAGAAAAATAATTTAGTTTTAAGCTTTTTGGCACCGTCTTCTTTTTAGCCGATAAACATTTAGTGACATGGTTATCAACGCGGTGATCTGCGTATTCTTAGGTTTGATTGCATTAAACGTAGGTGGCTATGAACTTAAAACAGCCAATTGTTGTGAAGTCGACGCATATTTTACAAATATTTTGGCAATTAACGAAGTAATTTTAGAATTTAATATTTTTGAGAGATAGTAGAGACAGTTTCGATTGTATGCTACCCTTAGTCTGTAATTTCAGGACTAATGCGTAAAGTCATGCATAGTTTCAAATTATATATGTATAAATATTGAGCTATCGTGTTATTTAAAGCTGCTGAATTGGCACTATTGCCTCACCATAAATTTTATTTGTTACACAAAATGCAGTTGCAAAACTTCAAGAAAATGTTTCTCCTGAACTAAGTGACGGAAAAAATTATATAAAAAATTTGACATAGAGTTAATATTAATTTTTTAAAAAATTGTTTTTAATTGCATCGTGTGGGGCATTTTTCCTATACTCATAATTTTATATTTTCAAAATTAATAATTTGAAAACTAAAGAATATTTTGGGGTTGAAATTCATAAGAAAGTTATATCTGTACAAGACGAACATGAGGTTAAAATTTCAGATACATTGGATGGATAGTTTAGAAAATAGTAATTTCAGTGGTGCATCCCCAGGATTGCAGTTCTAGAGAATTCTTCACAGACCTGGCAATCTCGAGGATATAAACTGTGAAGTGGCACCTGCTTAGACAATGTATGAATAATTTTTTACTTTCTCTACTACTTATAGTAAGTAGGGGGAAGTATTGTATTCCACCCAAAAATTCGATACCCAGATTTCACCGGCAATATATGTTTTAAGACCCCCTGAATCCAAAAAAAAAAGCATTTTTGGAAACATTTCCGTGTGTGTCTGTGTGTGTGTGTGTGAGAGAGTGTCTGTCTGTCTGTCTGTATGTGTGTCTGTGAACAGCATAACTCAGAAACGAACAGTCGGATAAACACCACACTTGGTATTTAGGTTCAGTATCTTCCAGAGATGCGACACGAAGGTTTTGAAGAAAATCCACTCACACCAGACTACCCTTTACATCTAACATTTTTCTAAAATTTTAATTTTCTCAAAAATGGCTCTAATGATTGTGATTAAAATATCATATGTTTAAGATATTTTCATGACAAATGAAATGTATATCTCGAATTTTCTGGGAATGTCCCCAAAAGTATTCTTCATTGTGAACGACTTTTGCATAACTGGTAAACCATAAGAGATAGACACAATTTTACAACACAAAAAATGTAGATCGCGTTAAAATACACAATTTATGTCATATACATTTATTTTTGCGTGAACCATTTCCGAGATATTGCTTGTTATTCCCTTAAATTTTCCAATAGTTATACTTTTTCTCAAATTCGTTATTCCTTTTTACTTTCTCTACTACGTATAGTAAGTAGGGGAAGTATTGCATTCCACCCAAAAATTCGATACCGAGATTTCACCGGAAATACATGTTTTGAGACCTCCTGAATCCAAAAAAAGCATTTTTGGAAACATGTCCGTGTGTGTGTCTGTGTGTGTGTGTCTGTGTGCCTGTGAACAGCATAACTCAAAAACGAACAGTGGGATAAGCACCAAACTTGGTATTTAGGTTCAGTATCTTCCAAGGTTGCGACACGAAGGTTTTCAAGAAAATCCCCCCACCCCAGACTACCCTTTACATGGAAGAGTTTTCGAAAATTTTAATTTTCTCAAAAATGGCTCTAACGATTTTGATGAAAATATTATATGTATAAGATAATGTCATGAGAAATGAAATGTATATCTTGAATTTTCTGGGAATGTCTCCAAAAGTATTGTTCATTGTGAACGACTTTTGCATAACAGGTAAACCATAAGAGATAGACAAAATTTTACTACACAAAAAATGTAGATCGCGTTAAAATACACAACTTATGTCATATACATTTCTTTTGTTGAGTGAACCGTTTTCGAGATATTGCTTGTTATTTCCTTAAATTTTACAATACTTATACTTTTTCTCAAATTCGTTATTCATATTTTTTATGTCCTGGACATGCAGAGAGAATGGAATGCGCCACATAGCAACCAGCGTTAAAATATTTGACTATCGCTTAAAAGCTACCATATTTCCCTTGCATCTACAAGAAAATTACCAATAAGATTGACATCTCGATAACTCGATTAACATGAAGCATATGGAGAATAAGCGTTTGTAAAATTAGATTGTACAAGAGTAGAGAAAGTCATGTGAGTGTAACACATCAGATTTTTTTTGTCCTGGTAGTGCAAAGAGAATGGAATACTCCACATAGCAATCAGCTCTTAAAATATTTGACTATAGCTTAAAGTCTACCAATTCCCCTTGCTTGTACAAGAAAATTAGCAATAAGATTAACATCTCGATATCTCGATTAACATGTGAGCATATGGAGAATAAGCGTTTGTAAAAATAGTTTGTACAAGAGTAGAGAAAGTCATGTGAGTGTAACACATCAGAATTTTTTTCTTTCTATCATTCGATACAAAACGTCAAATTCAGTGGCAGTCAGGTAGGGTTACCAGATGAAATTAATGCAACCGAGGATATTTTGAAATAAACTTCCAGGAGAAACTAGAATACCAAGATTAAATAAATTGTATAATACAATATGTAGTATAAAAACTATTTAACTGCTGAACATTTCATATTCAGTTACACAAAATTAGTATTAAGATTCTGTTGCTGTACAGGGAACATCTCCTTCACGTTAAATGTAAGGAAATTAGTTAGAGGAAATCAGAATATATATAAGAAGAAACATGTTAAAGTAGGAAAGATAGTAGAATAAAAGAAAGACTAATTAAGAAAGAATAGAGAGTGAGAAAACAGTGAACAAATATGTAAACAAGTAATATAATATAACAATATTATGTATGTATACAGAACTCAATATTATAAAGAGAAAATCTGTACAGAATCTTTGTAAAAATTTGAAAATTTGTAATTAGCAATCTGAAGAAGTTGTTTTATTAGCTCCACTTATGGATGCCAATTTGAAATGATTGTATTGTCTTTACGTTATTTGCACCACGCTTTGGGCATCAATTTTAAAGTAGGTTGTATTGAAGGAGTTGTATTATATTTCAACTGTTGGGGAGCCGAACTTGTAGTAGTTGTTGTAACCGCACGTATGGTACCCAGTTTCCGGTAGCCTTCGCTCCAAGTTTATTTTCAGGTGGCGTTTGCCCCAAGTTTAAAAATAATAGCTTTGTAATTTAACTGTTGCTTTAGATATTATATATTTATGTTTGCCTCGGCTGCGTCAGTATTGTTAGAGACATGGAAGTCTTGGCAGGGCGTGATGCGACAAGAATGTAGGCTTACACAGATTTTTAAGTTTTAATTCACTCCCTTTTCTTAATCCTTCATACAAAATTAAATAGCACTTCACTGATATCGAGAACTGTGAGATTCTTTTATTTAATACTTACACTTTTTAACACGTATACTATTATATTTCTCAAGGCCGCATCACGCATCCTATCTGCTATCAACTCGTTCCAGTTATGAGCGCTGTCTACAAGCAACTGACTAGATTTCAACCGTCTAAACTTGTAAATTTCTGTATTTCAAGTCTCTGATTGGCTAATCCTACTTCAATAGAATACCTTCATTTAACTAAAGCTTTTTCTGGTTGTTCATTGGCTATTTTATAAACTGTCACTAAAATTACATTATTGCTTCCAAGAATCACAAATAACATTTAAACTCTCAAACTCATTGCCTCAAGGTTACCTCATTGTTAGCAACGTTTAACTTATTATTCTCACAGCTCCTACATTATTAAATTATGTAATACATTCACATAACATTATTACACATGGATACAATAATATAAGCATATGCAATGACCGTTACATACATTTTACGAATTATTACATACACATATTGCTGCAAGGCGGGCTGTAATTGAAATTACATATTATATAATTAGACTGAAATTATTTAAGTGTTAAAAATACTGCCTCAAATCAAACCACACAGATAACTGAAAAAGAACTTCACTAGGAGTAGACTAAATAAGTTACCAAACAGCACAGGGGTAGGAGAAATACTGAATGGCGCTAGTGTGTTAAGTAAATTGAATGAATGAGTATATTTAAATACATGACGGTATACACACATGGATCCCTATCAATCACATGAGTCCGCAGACCGTACGTGCTGTTATAATGCGCAGAATAGTAAGAAATATTAATAAGAATACTGGCAGAAACAGAAGGAAACGAGAAAAACAATACCACTACAAGAAAGCACCATTGCACGAAAAAAGTAAAAGATATTCAAATATAGTGTTTTAAATATGAACAACCCTCAGATCGACGCTAAACCGTATTCCGATGGATTATTAAGCCCTATCATAGTACACAAAGAACAGTTAAGAATAAATATACACAACAGACTGGGTTAGGTAAATTAGAAAGAGACAGAGATAGCTAGGAATTCCCAAAGTAGTCAAGTTCTCTAAAAGAAAGATAAACGAGTTATTTTATTTTCATAAGTGCCAAAGACACTAGCCAATTGTAAGACACGTTATACAGGGTGGACCATTGAAGTTGAGACTGTACAGCATCTCCGAAACTAAGCGTTGTACAAAGAAATGCCTTTAATAAAAGTTGTTTGATATTATGTGGGAAAGTAAATGCCATTAGTCGTGTTTTGTTTGGAAGATGGCGTGATGGTCATTTTAGGGTCAATTTAATTTGACCCTAATTGTAGATTTCAATTTAAAAACTTAAATTGTCTCTAAAATGACTATCATAATGTCCTCCAAACAAAACACGACTAATGGCATTTACTTCCCCCATAATATCAAGCAACTTTTATTAAAAGCATTTCTTTGTCAACGCTTAGTTTTGGAGATATTGTGCAGTCTCAACTTAAATGGTGCACTCTGTATATTACAGCGAGAAAATTAGCACCTGTCTAGCAGAGTATAAAAGATGGGAGATTCCGAGAAACTTTCTTCCAGTTCTGATTTCAGGAATTCCACTTTGGGTCTGTCTGTGCGAATGGGAAGCATATAAACTCGGATGAAAATTTAGATTAGATCGTGACAAAATTGCGCGAGTTAAAGAGAAATAATAGGTAATTCGGGGAATTGCAAACTGTAAAGAAGCTAGCAGGTTCTTATTGTTGTTTATTTGACTGACATAAATCCAGACAAGCAGAAACACGTGGCTTTATTCAACACTTATTACCCGACCCCAGATAAAAGTAACTAGGTAAAGATAGTAATTTAGGACAACAAAGAAGAACAATGCAACGAACCTCGAGCCAGCGTCCCGGACTTCAGAAGAATATTACTACAGTCGATATCACCCGTCACTCCTACTTTATGATAGGAATGACGGGAAATTAAATCTTTCTTTTCCTATTATTTCACTTGCATGCGCATTTCCTGAAATACATTTATGGAAATAATTAATCCTCATGTTATAAAAATATGATATGCTATTTCACATCACGAATTTACCTACCCACTATTCTATAAACTATTCTTACAAAAACTTATTTTTCTACTTGCTTCACGTTAATCCGGATAAACATTTGCATAAATGGTATTATTACATATTTCGTGGTTAGTACAGGAGGAATAAGCGAAAATCAAGTCTTTTAAAAGCCGGTTGCTATGTGATGGCTTAGAGATTCCATTCTCTATAGTTAACTATCACAAAAAAAATTACAAGGCGAACTACCACAAAGCAAAAAGTATATTTTTTTACAATTCAGCAATAAAGAGTATCTCCGAAATTGCTGATTATATAAAAACAAGTATCTGACTAAATTGTGTGGTTTGACGTGCTCTAAGTTGTTTCTATAGTAAGTTTTTACCTATCTTGTGCGGTTTACAAGTTGTAAAGTAATTCATTTATAGTGAAGGAAATTTCACAGGTATTGGCAATAAATTCAATATATACGTTTTCTTAAAGTCATTTTCGAGAAGAAAAATAACAGAAGTTATTCCATGTAAAGAGTAATTTAGGATTGGGGGATTTTCTTGAAAGTCTTCGTGTCGCATCTCTGTACGATAATGAGATTAAATACCAAGTTTGATATTGAACCGGCTTTTCGTTTTTGGGTTATGCTGTACACACACACACCCACAGGAAGCCTTTTTCTGTAAGTGTTTTTTTTTATTCAGGGGACCTTAAACCTGTTTCCAGTGAAATATCGATATCGAATTTTTGGGTGGAGTGCAATAATTCCTCTACTTACTATAGATAGGTAGTACAGAAAATGCAAAATCATGGCCTTGAGCAGTGATACTCTATAGTCCATGGATTCTTATGTTAGATGCCCCCTTACGGCATAAAATGATAATACACCTCCTCAAATCAAAGCAATTTCATTAAATTCCTGAAACAATAGTTGCAGTACTGTTGTCAGTTTTAATATTTTTCTTGTCTCGCTATTTGTAAATGTTGTGCGAAATCGTGCACCTCTATTTCTAATTGAAGCGTTAGAATTACAAAGACATGCATCTACGGGCCGCATCGTGAAGCTGGCGTATTTACTTATAACTTTGAAGATGTTATTTTGTTGTATTGTTATTTGCCCCACGCTTTGGGAGTCAATTTGAAGAAGGTTTGTTGCCGCTACGTATGGAAAGCCAGTTTGAAGATGTATTATATTTCGACTGTTGGGGAGCCGAACTTGAAGTAGTTGCAACCGCACGTATGGTAAACAGTTTCCGGTAGCCTTCGCCTCAAATGTTTTAAAAATATTAACTTTGTAGTTTTGACTGTTTCTTTAAATATTATATATTTATGTTTGCCTTGTATTTACATTATTTTAGAGACATGAATGTCTTAGCAGGGAGAGGGCGACTGAAGAATGTAGGCTTACACAGATTTAAAGTTTTTCTTCACTCCATTTATTAATGCTTGACACGATTTAAATAACACTTCACTTATATAGAGAGAGCTGTGAGATTCTTTTGTTAATTACTTGCACTTTTTAACACGTAAATTATTTTCGTCTCGCACTGAATACGTATTAAACTTCTCGAGGACACATCTCCCGTCCGGTTACGAACACTGTCTACAAGCAACTGAACTCTGAATTTGTAAATTTTGCTATATTTCAGCTTCTGATTGGTTAATCGTACTCCAATATAATACTTTCATTTAACTAAAGCCTTTTCTGCTTGTTGATTGGCTATTTATTAAACTGTCTCAAAAATTAAATTATTGTTTCTCCAAGAATTACCAGTAGCATTTGAACTTCCTAATTCATTATTGCCTTAAGCTTACCTCATTGTTAGCAACCTTTAACCTATTTTTTCACAGCTCCTACATTATTAAATTACGTAATACATTCACATAACATTCTTACACATGTATACAATAATATAAACATATACAATGACGGTAATATACAGTTTTTATATCTTGTTACATACACATATTGCTTTAAGGCGGGTTTTTATTGAATTTATATATTATATAATTAGACTGAAATCATTTAAGTGTTAAAAATGCTGCCTCAACTTCAACGTAAAGCTGCTGCGTACTGAACCTTAAATGTGACCGAAAAGGTTGACTCAGGGATAGCGGCTGAAGCTCTCATTCGAGAAGTCCCGAGTTCGATTAACATTGGATCGTTCACCGCGACCATATGGTTTTCGTGGTTTTCCCAGGTCGGTAGGCGAATGCAGAGTTGAATTATGTTACATTACTACGCATCCTATGATCCCTCATTTCTTCTAATTTTATTACCATTCAGGGTTATAGGGTCTGGCATAATGGTCGGTGGCGTGAGGCGTATGCGATGGTTTTAAGACGAGAACTGTTTCTTTCCTAGCACGAAACTTTCTGCTCGAACCCGTCCGGATAAAGGGGGCATCGAAAGAATGTCCGGGAACCTCAAACTGGATAGATATTTTAGTTGAAACACCAGCAGCAATGGAGCTAGTGAAGCCCGTTGTCCTTGGCACCGAATCCATCTTTTGAGGTGGAGTTAAAACTGATTATTAAAATCCCACTAAGATATTTCTCATTTACGGAAACATGATAGCGTAAATAACTTTAAATATATTCTGCACAGCTAGGTAGAGGAGTTTACAGAACCAAAAACGTAATGGAGTGAGTTGAGGATGGAAGGGATATCGTTGAACGCAGCTGCTGTTCCTGATTGTTGGTGGCGAAGTTAAAGAGACCTGATGAAAGGGAGTAGCATTTTTGGTAGAACAGGCTCGTGCCTCCCCTTCCCCCAACCACTTCCGGCCGCGTCAGTATGCTCTAGAAAGTGGCGACATCTATAGTCTCTTCCAACAAGAGGCTGATTTAGAGGTGCGCTACGTCTGGGGTGGAATCTTCTAACAATATGTGGATCAAAGATTTGTCTTGATTAAAATTAAGCAGATATAAAAAATTAAACCTTCGTAAGAATAGGTTTTATACCCATTAATAAATGATACAGGGTAGAAAAAGCCATGTGAATGTAGCACATCAGAAATGTTTAGTGGTTGTGTTTAACGCCCGTTCTTACTGCACCACAGGCGGTAAGCACTGATGAAATAAAATGAGAATAGGGAAAGAAAATTTGGAAAAGAAACGTCCCTGCCTTAAGTTTAGGGTACCTCCCCGGCATCTTCCAATTATAATGATCGAGGAGAACCAGAAAAAAAATTAATGTGTTACACTCACATGACTTTCTCTACTCTTGTACAAACTATTTTTACAAACGCTTATTCTCCATATGCTTCATGTTAATCGAGATATCGAGATGTTAATATTACTGCTATTTTTCTTGTAGATGCAAGGGGAATTGGTAGGCTTTACGTTACAGTCAAATATTTTAAGAGCTGTTTGCTATGTGGAGAATTCCATTCTCGTTGCATTACCAGGACAAAAAAAATGAATAACGAATTTGAGAAAAAGTATAAGTATTGGAAAATTTAAGGGAATAACAAGCAATATCTCGAAAATGGTTCATAACAACAAAAAAGCTGTATATGATATAAATTTTGTATTTTAACGCGATCTACATTTTTGTAGTAAAAATTTGTCTATCTGTTATGGTTTACCAATTTTGCAAAAGTCGTTCACAATGAAGAATACTTTTGGAGATATTCCCAGAAAATTCTAGATATACATTTCATTTGTCATGAAAATACCTTAAATGTATGATATTTTAATCAAAATCGTTAGAGCCATTTTGGAGAAAATTAAAATTTTCGAAAAATGTTCCATGTAAAGTGTAATCTGGGGAGGGGGGATTTGCTTGAAAACCTTCGTGTCGCATCTCTGGAAATACTGAACCTAAATACCAAGTTTGGTGTTTATCCGACTGTTTGTTTCTGAGTTATGCTCTTCACAAACACACACACACACACACACACACACACACACACACACACACACACACACACACACAGACACACACACGGACATGTTTCCAAAAATGCTTTTATTTTGATTCAGGGGGTCTCAAAACATGTATTTCCGGTGAAATCTCGGTATCGAATTTTTGGGTGGAATACAATACTTCTACTTACTATACGTAGTAGAGAAAGTAAATAAGTCAATGAGGAAGGTCTTGGCGGGATCATCCTTTACCGGCCTCGTTACATGTGTCGGTCATCGGACGTATTGTCAGCCTACACATGGCTAGTGTGCAAAAGAACACAGAAATCCTATACAGTTTCTCTCAACCGTTGCAGGTTAGTCCAAGGTAATGTCAAAATGGTCAAAGCATCTCGGTTTTTAACGTGGAGAGGCTCTCTCTCTCTCTCTCTCTCTCTCTCTCTCTCTCTCTCTCTAAAGGCAGCTCAATGCAAAGCGTTTAAATTTCAAAGGCGTGCCTCGAAAAGCGAACTAGACGGTGCTTTTTTATTTGTATTCATTAGGAGTGGAAACGTTATTGCGCGGTATTGGCATCATATGTTACAGAAATCTCATTACCATATCAGCTATCGTGCCTATAACTCTTTGCGCTCCGTGCTGGAGGTAAAAACTGGCCATAAATCTGTGCTCGTGACAGAAGAACGTAATTACTGAAAAACAGAATAAATAAGAGACAAATAGAGTGGTGAGAACAGATAAAAGAATGAAATAAAAAACTGCTTTCCTAGCGAGAAGAAAAAGAAGAGAAAAGGCAACGATGAAACAGATGATAACGTGAAAGTGCATGCGGAAAAATGGAAGAAAGATAAGTGTTTTGATGTAGAATATGGCAAAGAAATAATAACAACATTCGCATTACTTTCTTCACCCATCACCATTACAATTAATTCTAAACACTGTTTAAATAAAAGCTTTATCTTTCGGTCAGCTCAATATGTGCAGATAGGAATGTTTGGACATACTTAAAAAAAACTCCAGGAGTCAGATTAATGGAGAGAAATTTCATACTTTTTATACTTATAAAAATACAATACAACTTACCTGCTCATGCGATTTTGAAGATATTAAATTTATGAACATTGTAATTTTTTGGAAGATTACCAAAATTTCAGTTATTTATATGCTGTATTTACAAAATTAAAACTTATGTACATGGTAGAGTAAATTAAAATTGAAACGTTATTTAAACTGGTTGAAAAATAAATTCCTGAAATCTAGGCATTAACTAGGAAATTCAGCAGCAATGTCCAATATTCATGATTAAGATTTTTTTCCTCCACCAAACTAAAACAAATTTTGTTGAAATTTTGAGGTATCACTCAAAATGTTGCACTAGTACATGCATGATATTTAATTCTGGAAAAAATGTAAGAAGCTAACAAAACTGTACAAATTATAATACACTGCCGTTTGTGAAAATTACAAGACTAAGAAGGAAACGCATGAATCCAAAGAATTTAATACCACAGGTTAGGTACATGACAAGTAACAAATATTCAGTATTTGGTGTGGTCTCCATGCGCTGCAATTAGAGCTGCTATACGCCGTGGCATTGAATCAAAGAGGTTCTGAATAAATTCCTGAGGGATTTCCTTCCACGCAGTTTGTATTCGAGCCCACAAATCCGTGACACTGGTTACTGGAGGTTCATGACGCACCAGGTGCCGACTAGCCATATCCCAGACGTGTTCGATGGGCGACATGTCAGGCAAACGTGCAGGCCAGGGAAGCAATGGTATCCGTCGCTCTTTGAGGAAGGCTTGTACATTCCTTGCAATATGTGGTCGGGCATTGCCCTGTTGAAATGTGGCCTGTGGAGATGCCTGAAGCAGGGGAGGTACCTCAGGCTCTACAACCACCGTTAGGTACCAGTTGCTGTTCAAAGTGCGCTCAATTCATAGGAGGCGAGATCGGTTGTTGTAACCAATGGCGCCCCAAACCATCACACCTGGTGTTTGTCCGCGTTGCCGCTCAACAATGCTGCCTTCCAGGCTACGCTCACCACGGTACCGCCGCACACGTATACGGCCATCACTGTAGGGCACGTTGAAGCGGGACTCGTCCGTAAACACTACATTTTGCCACTCAGCACACCAGTGACGGTGTTCACATGCCTATTGCAGTTGGAGGAGCTTGCGGTTTCTGGACAATGGAAGCCGACGTAATGGCATGCATGCAACCAGTTCAACCTGCAGCAGACGGCGACGAACCGTTGATTCAGACAAGTTCACACCTGTTGCGGTGTTCCAGCGTCGATGAAGCTGTACAGTCCTTTATGGCCATGCGGACAAGATGGCGGTTATCCCGTGCAGTGGTCATGTTCCGTGGTCCAGTACCCTCTCTTCGCTTCGCACGACCTTTAACTATCCACTGCTCTTCCACACACGCATCACTGTCGTAGCAGCATGCCCTGTACGAGCCGAAATGTCACTGTTTCCCGGAGACCGATCATTCTGCCCCGTTCTAACTCACATACCGATACCTTCTTCGAGAGCTCTTCTCTGAGTACACTGGGCGCAACACTGACCATGACGGACCGACACGAGAGGGCTCTGCTCGGCCTACGTGTACCCTATCTCTCTGTAAACCTAATCACTTATTGCTTGCACACTCTTCTACACTTCCACCAAGTTTGGAGTTATTCGGAAAATTCTTTCTTGGTGTTGCAATTTTCACAAACGGCAGTAATGTAGGTATGAGGGTTATAAAGTAAAATCAATTAAATATCGCCAGAACAATGAAACCCTATTATCGTTTGTACTTTGTAAATACTAGAGTTTAGAATGTTTCTCTCCATTAACATTGCTGCAAGAATTTTTTAATTAAGTCCTATTTTGGTAGGAAGGTATAAGAATGGAAACAAGTCGGAGTAGTTATAAACTAAACTTTTATAGATCGGAAATCAGAATGTCAGTGTATAGCATCTGAAGAAAGTAAGCATTTATTTGAAGAACAGTAGTTAATTTGAAAATTTATCTGTCAACAACATTAATAATAATAATTAATAATAATTTGTCTCATACAAAGATTTTGCAGTTTAAATGTGATATATTAAATGGGAAGAATAGATTCACCCACTTCATATAATTTGCAATAAATCATGTAAGAACGTAGGTTTTCACGGCCGGAGTCACAATTATAACTAATATGATTTTCCGGGCTGTTATGCCGTGGTCTGCTGAAGAAAGATTTCCCAGACGTTTCGTCCACAACTGCGGTGGACATCTTCAGTGGCGCGGACGAAGTCTTCTCGGTGAAAGTATCGCAGCGTCTGATGCGTTGGCCGTTAGTGCCGCTCTCTTTATAGTGTATGATGCGTTGGCCGTTAGTGCCGCTCTCTTTATAGTGTATGATGCGTTGGCCGTTAGTGCCGCTCTCTTTATAGTGTAACTGCCGCCTGGGCCATACAGAAAAATCGGCAGTCGCCGAACATGCCATCGAAGCCGAGGGCGAACACATTATTAGATTTCAGAACACCAACATTCTTTCCTCCATAAAGCATTACCATACCCGGCTACAACGCGAAGCAATAGAGATTTATAAACATCCCAACAATTTCAATAGGAAAGAAGAAGCATTGAAACTCAACAGTAACTGGCATCTAGTCATCAAAAACAAGAAAGGTCATACAAAACCGAAAAACACTGCGAGCCAATCAGAAGAGAGCAACAACACAGCCGGCGCCAGCCCCCTCATACCAGCGGGCCAATCAGCAGAGAGCGCCCACACTATAAAGAGAGCGGCACTAACGGCCAACGCATCAGACGCTGCGATACTTTCACCGAGAAGACTTCGTCCGCGCCACTGAAGATGTCCACCGCAGTTGTGGACGAAACGTCTGGGAAATCTTTCTTCAGCAGACCACGGCATAACAGCCCGGAAAATCATATTAGTTATAATTGCAATAAATCATTTGCAAGGAAAGGTTTTAGTTAGGTCTACACGCTTGTTCTATGCAGGGAAAGCTATAAAAATCAACTACTAACAAAATAAATCCACATGTACTTATGTTGAACAAATCAAATGGAGACTCAACATTCCAAAACTGCAAAACATATACTTACAGTGAAGTTTCAATATCGAGATTTTGGGACAATGTAAGACTTGCACTTCACTTAGAAAAAGTAAACACTCTAAGTAAGATGAATGGGTAGCAAAAGGAAATAAATAAATAAGAAGTACATACACTGGTGTAAAAATAACTAAAATAAGTTCTCCTACCTAGCACTTTTCCTCTTAAGATTTCCACTTTTATCTCACACTAGATTCTACCCAACCCCCAACTCCTATGACTAGCTTGAAACAAATTCCAAGAGAAAAAAAGATGAACGAATGGAGAAGCTATAATAGTTTAAAGCTAGGGATGTTTCAAAAATATTCTCTGTTAATGAATTTTGCTGTTATTGGTGTAAAGACACAAATCTTTTAGGAGTTATAATAGACAAACAGCTAAATTGGAAGCCATATATAACTCATATAAAAAGAAGATAAATACAGGTTTATATATAACGAGACAGGTGAGGAAAATCATGGATGACGAAACACTTAAAGAGGTATACTTACTTTTATTTATTCACACATAAAATATGGTATAATATTGTGGGGAAATATTACAGCAACAAAAGTGCAAAAGGTATTTAAATTACAAAAAAAACCAATTAGAATAATAGGTAATGTTAAAAATAGACACACATGTAAATCAATGTTTAAACAATATGGTATATTGACTGTTCCTTGTATATACATTTATGAGACGATAAAACATCTTTTGGAGGAAAATGAGCCAAAAATGCTGGTATACACATGTATAACCTAAGGAACAATGATGATTTTTTCAGAACAGTAATTAAAGGCCCATTAAACAGACGTAGTGTAAAAAATATGGGAAAAGAACTTTATAATAAGTTACCTGAAAAAATAAAATTGATAAAAATGCTGATCAAACTGTGAAAGCAATAAAAAGACACCTACTAGTAAATGCAGTTTATAGTCTGGAGGAATTTAAGCGTGGGACTGGTAATCAGGAATTGTAAATAAATTGTATTTGTAAATATTGTAATTGTAAATAATTATTGTACTTGACGAATCCACATGTAGATGTTCTCATAGATGAAAATAAATTGAAATTTAAAATTGAAAACTAGATTTGGGCTATCCCAGTGTACTATGATAAGACTCCACCTTGTAGAGAGACGGTTGGGTGAGAAATGAGTTACCTGGAAGGTGAATACGCACACGAGCCACACATTTATGTGAAACGTTTCTTTAACAGACATAAAAACGAAGTCTAGAACTGCTGTCGTCATCAAATAGGAATGTAGCGGTGCAAGGGCTGCTGAATTGTGGGTGAAACCTCATGGAACCTAATCTTGTTATTGGAAAACCTTTCGTTAAGGAGGCTGTATTTCTCGATTTCATAACGATTTAGGTTCATAAGCATTTAGAGGTCTGCATGATAAGGATGATGATCGTTGTATGTAATATGTAATAATACGTGCAATTAAGTATCATGCTCCTGTTAGTCGAATAGTGCTGTTAAATAAATGAACTATCATTGTCATTTTTTAGCATTATCATGATTACTATTTTTTTTAATGACTCAACTAGTAAGAACAGACAACTCATTGGAAGAGTTACACTCTTCCAAGCTTTTAGGTGAGGTAAGGAACCTGATGTAAAATGAAATTGTAGTTTGTAGTTGCATGACGATGTTCGGAGCGACAAGATCTCTTCTTTGTTCTCAGAGATGTGGCTTGCAGAAAATAATTGTAATACATTATCCTAAATAAACGTGTGCTTGCATTCAGCTTAGTTGTATTGTGCACTTTAGAATTACAGGATGTATATTGTACCAAGGAATTACCATCTGTTGCAATCTTTTCGCGTTTGAAGTTATTTTATATCTTACTCACGGAAGCAAGTTCAATTACCTCTCGCATTATGTCTTGACGTCTTATGCAGTCAGATTGTTTTCAAATGAATAGATGCTAAATTATACCATAATTATACCATGTATGTCAAATAATTATTCTGGTTGAACAAAATGGTTTATTTCTCATTAGGCATCTGCTCAGTAAGTAAATTTTCTTCCACACTGTATGTGTGAGGCGAAGTGATTGCTTTTATGTTTGTTTGAACCTTAATATTTTAATTGCAGGATATGCTACATGTTGCTGGTGTTTGCTATGTGCAATTACGATACTTATAATTTTACATGAATATTGATATAGTCCTTGTAGCCAATGACCACAATATTACAATTACCACATACTTTTGTGGCTCATTGTCGTCTGGGTACACATGCACTTAGCTCGAACATTCTCTGCACTTTACTTTTTAATCTTGTTAACTTTGCCGATTATTATAGATCAGATTGTTGTCATATAATTATATGACTTGGCCCGTGTGCTGAGACATTTGCCCAGCGGCAATCCTGAAATGTTATTAATGGAACGGACTGGTTATTAAATAACGATAACACACATTCACATTCACACACCAGATTCTAGCTTATTGTTTAAAGAAAATGTTGTCATCCCAGCCGGAATCGAACCCGGAACCCCTCGCACAGCAGGCGAACGCTCTACCGACGAGCTACGGAACCAACTGTACAGTTTTTTTAATCACTACTTATTCTTTGGTGTTTAATGTTGATAAAATTAAAATCTAATAAACAATTTTATTTGCATCGAGCGAGATGGCTCGGGCGGTAACGTCTGTGACCCGCATTCGGGAGGTCCCGGGTTCAAATCCCGTGGGCCGACAAATCTAAGGTTTTTTCGTGGTTCCCCTCAGCCGCTAAGGTAAATACTGGATTGAATATTTAATACCACCACCCAAAATCCACCTTAAGTCTAAAACAACAGTAAAAATTTAAAAAAGATGGTAATAGCTGTGCCATCTATCCATAGACAATGAAAGCAGGTGGACTGGACGGCACCCTAATGTCTTCTGCACGAAGCAGAAGATCCGGCTGCACGTGATGAAGCAAGATGGCATGGTTACAGGGATGAGACCTAGAAGGCTAACTGTCCGCCACATCTCGATCTAAGAGTTATCCACTAACAGATACGTCGCGATATGACCTGTAGTTAAAGCGACGTAAAATAAATAGAGTAATTAATTCATATTTTTGGTTAAAATTGTAGGCTTCCACGGCCGTTTCTCATAATAACTTGACTGTCTTCGGGTGAAGGCTGTGTCACGTATGATAAAATTACCGATGTTTCGCCCTTCATGTTGACGGCTTCTGGGCAGTTTTATCAAACCTGACGCGCCCTTCACGGAAGACAGCCAAGTTAATATTATTTGGCTTTATTTATGGCTTGTGTTGAATAGAATTACTGTCTCAAATTTGTAATAGTGCACGAGAGAAGGAAGAAGGATGACACTTGGAGAGGGCAGAGCTACACATCTCATTGGTGTTTTAAATGGGCCTTTCTGTGGGCCATATTTTTACTTTTTCGATGTCGAGATTTCACCCAAATATATGTTTTGAGGCCCCTTGAACCCCAAGAGGAGCAGTTTTAGAAAAAGTTCGTACGTGTATCTGTGTCTGTGAACAGAGTGATTCAAAAATGAATGTCGGATAAATGCCAAACTTGTAAGTTGAGTATCTTCCAAAGATGCGACACGATGGTTTTCAAAAGTTTCCCCCATCACCAACTATCCTTTACAAGGAAGATTTTATTTTCTAAAAATGGCTCTAATATTTTAAATAGAATACCATAGATTAAAGATATTTACATGCCAAATAAAATGTATATCTTAAATTTTCTTGGAATAGCCTGTGAAGTCCTCCCTATTTGGAAGGAACTTTGTATAGTCTTGTATAAATGGTAGACGTTAAGCAATAGACGAAAACATAGATACCACACAAAGAAAATGTTAATCTCTTAAACACACAATTTATTTCAAATAACTTTTTGTGGCATCATTCATTTCCGAGATATTCGTTATTAATGATTCGAATGGTTCAATACTTATCCATTCTTTCAAAGTCCTGTCAATTGTACGTGTTTCTCGTGATGTAATGGGAGGAATATGGAATTTTAATGCCAGCGTATAGCGTGCAGTTCTAAAACATTTGACTGTCACTATTTCCTTTGTGTCTATATTGAAATGTGTAATGGATCTATTTCTGGATTAAAATGATGCCAATAGGAAAATACTTTCGTAAGAATAGATAATAGTTGATAGAGGGTAGAGAAAGTAATGTGAATGTAACACATCAGGTTTGTTGTACACAGTTCTGCATTAGAGAATCAGAACAGAATGTAAATAACAGATAAAGCTAAGGAGAAACTAACGCTTTAATGAATGTAAGATAAGGTTAACAGGAGAAAGACGTTTGTTGCGAGATATAAATATTACGGCTTGTCTGACGAGCCGGTGCATTTATGTTCCGGTGGAATGCTAAAAGCTTTCGCCAAGGATTGGCACCCTAAGAACGTTCTGCAAAGGCACGCGGCCTTGATTCGGAAGCGTTAACTTAGGCTACTAAATCAGAAAAACAATTGTACATTCTGCAAAGGTTCTCTGACTGGGGTTGCAAATTTACTTGGAACGTGCTGCTTCGAATAGAATTGAGTTCTCATCTCTAATGTACGCTCCAGTCAGGAGTCGCCTTTGTAGTGCGAATGCGATTGGATCATCGAGTTGTTAAGGATGAAACCACAGGCATTTTTACTTTCTTTACCGCGTACATAGTAGGTAGAGAAGGAATTGCATTCCACCTAAAAAAATCTGATGTGTTACACTCACATGACTTTCTCTACTCTTGTGCAAACTATTTTTACAAACGCTTATACTCCATATGCTTCATGTTAACCGAGATATCGAGATGTTAATCCTATTGCTAATTTTCTTGTAGATGCAAGGGGAATTGGCAGGCTTTAAGCGATAGTCAAATACTTTAGAGCTGGTTGCTAGGTGGAGTATTCCATTCACTTTGAATTACCAGGACAAAAGAAATGACTAACTAATTTCCATTTGAGAAAAAGTATAAGTATTGGAAAATTTAAGGGAATAACAAGCAATATATCGAAAATGGTTCACTCAACAACAACAAAAAATGCATATGACATAAATTGTGTATTTTAACGCGATCTACATTTTTTGTGTAGTAAAATTTTGTCTATCTCTTTCCAGTTATGCAAAAGTCGTTCACAATGAAGAATACCTTTGGAGACATTCCTAGAAAATTCGAGATATACATTTCATTTGTCATGAAAATATTTTAATCAAAATCGTTAGAGCCATTTTTGAGAAAATTAAAATTTTCGAAAAATGTTTCATGTAAAGCGTAATCTGGCGGGGGGATTTTCTTGAGAACCTTGGTGTCGCATCTCTGGAAGATACCGAACCTAAATACTAAGTTTGGTGTTTATCCGACTGTTCGTTTCTGAGTTATGCTGGTCACAGACACACACACGGACATGTTTCCAAAAATGCTTTTTTTTGGATTCAGGGGGTCTCGAAACATATATTTCCGGTGAAATCTCGGTATCGAAATTTTGGGTGGAATACAATACTTCCCCTACTTACTATACGTAGTAGAGAAAATAATACGATACCGAGATATGTTTTGAGATCTCCTTAATCCAAAAAGCCATTTTTAGAAAAAAATATGTGTGTGTATGTCTGTCTGTAAAGTGCGTAACTAAACAACGAAAATTCGGATCAACTCCAAATTTGGTATTTAGGTTCAGTACCATACAGAGAAGCGACACCAAGATTTTCAAGAAAATGCTCCCATGCCAAAGTACTCTTTACATGGAACGTTTTTGGAAGTGTTTTATTTTCTAAAAAATGGCTGTAACGATTTTGATAAAATGCCATATATTAAACGTATTTACATGAAAAATAAAATGTATACCTTAAATTTTCTGGGAATAGCCTATCAAGTCCTCTTCATTCGGAAAAATGTTGTATAATCTTGTATATCCCGATAAACGCCAAATAACTTTTTTGTGGCGTATGACATTTCTGAAATATGCGTTATTAATGGTTCAAATTCTTCATTACTTGGTCATTCTTTTAAAGTCCTGTAATATTCAGTTGCTTCTGGCAGTTGCATGGAAACAGTATGGAAATTTAAGGCCAGCGTACAGCGTCCATCCAGTTCTTAAACATTTGCCTATCGTTGTTCCCTTTGTATCCATAACGAAATGTGTAATGTAGCTATTTCTGCAAAGGTTTATTTGGACTAAAATGTAGTAAATAGAAAAATAAGCTTTAGTAAGATTAGTTTGTATATTACTAATAAACGATAGATGATGTCATGTGAGTGTGACACATCAGATTTTGTACAAAAAACTGTGTGTGTCAATGTGTGTGTGTGTGTGTGTGTGTGTGTGTTTGTGAATAGTACAACTCAAAAACGAAATGTCAGGTAAATACCAAACTATCCTCCATCCCCAATTGCCTTTTTCATGGAAAGAGTTTCGAAATTTCTAACGTATATTTGAATTTTTTGGGAATAGCATGAGAAGTTCGCTTCATTCGGCAGGAATTTTGTATAAGGTTGTATAAGTAATGCACGTTAAGCGATAGACTAAAACGTACTACACAAAAAAAACGTACCTAGATCGCTTTAAAACACACAATTTGTTCCAAATAACCTTTTTGTGGTATTAGGCATTCCGAGATATGCGTTATTAATGTTTCGAGTTGTTCCATACTTAGCCACTCATTTCAAGTCCTGTCGATTTTCAATTGTTTCTCGAGATGTCATGGAAAGGGTATGGGACTCAGCATATAGCGTCCAGTTGTAAAACATTTGACTATTGCTGTCCCTTTGTATCTATAACGAATTGTGAAATGCAGCTATTTCCGAAAAGTTTCATCCCGAATAAAATGAAGTCGATAGGAAAATAAACTCACGTAAGAATAAGTTGTATACCTACTAATAAGCAATAGTATTAGAAGAATAACTGATCCTTACTGCACTACTGTTAAGTTACAATATGATATCCCAATAAAAATACCCTATAGGCCACAATAGAGGGTGGAGAAATCATATGAATGCAACACATCAAATGTTTAAAGATATCTTCACTATTAGCTTTTCTCTTTTCCATTTCAAGAAGACTAGCTACAGGGTCTAGTAGTCAGCATATTGGCATTTAAGCTCAGAGGCTGTCGAAACAACTATTGTGAACTTTAAATATTAAGGGTAGTTGGTATACTCTCCCCTATGCAGATGACCTAGTGATTATTTCCGATAACGAGGACACATTACAATAAGGTAAGTACATACTAAATGAAATACGAAAAAATATTAAATGACAGTAGCCCCGAACAAAACCAAAGTGATATCAGAGGCAATACTCCAATAAGCTTTAAAATAATCATTGAAGAACAATTCATAGAATAGGTAAATGTTTTAATTCTCCAGTCTAAAATATCAAACCAAGGAGAAATAGATGTCCAAAATAAAATAGGAATATTTAACCAGTTAAAAAAGAACACAATCATAAAACAAGGAAAGAGACAGTTATTAAATTCTATAAAACAATGATCTCTATCTGTTTATATGTCAGTGAAAGCTGAAAGTCGGTAATAAGAGTGACAAAGGAAGATACATCAAACAACAAGGCAGGAATTACACATATACAATATACATGAAAGAATTGTCAGCTTTATAAATAAGTAGCTGTAACATGTATAACGCATGCCAGAAGGAAGATATCGAAGAAGAGCTTTGAGATATAAACCGAGAGGTTGGAGAAGCATAGAAAGACCTACCAAGAGATGGATAGACCAATTTGGAGACGCAACAGGGTAATTAGTCTCATGCATGCAGCGGATGAAGCAGCAACTCAGGTCTTCGGGTTAGAATAAATGGCTGGAGTGGAACTTTTATTAATTTTTACTTTCTCTACTACGTATAGTAAGTAGGGGAAGTATTGTATTCCACTCAAAAATTCGATACCGAGAATTCACCGGAAATATATGTTTTGAGAGCCCCTGAATCCAAAAAACATTTTTGGAAACATGTCCGTGTGTGTGTGTGTCTGTCTGTCTGTGAACAGCATAACTCAGAAATGAACAGTCGGATAAACACCAAACTTGGTATTTAGGTTCAGTATCTTCCAAGGATGCGACACGAAGGCTTTCAAGAAAATCCCCCCACCCCAGATTACCCTTTCCATGGAAGATTTTTCGAAAATTTTAATTTTCTCAAAATGGCTTTATCGATTTTGATTAAAATATCATATGTTTAAGATATGTTATGACAAATAAAATGTATATCTTGAATTTCCTGGGAATATCTCCAAAAGCATTCTTCATTGCGAACGACTTTTGCATAACTGGTAAACCATAAGAGATAGACAAAATTTTACTACACAAAAAATGTAGATCCCGTTAAAATACACCATTTATGTTATTTACATTTTTTTTGTTGAGTGAACCATTTTCGAGATATTGCTTGTTATTCCCTTAAATTTTTCAATAATTTTCTCAAATGGGAATTCGTTATTCATTTTTTTGTCTTGGATATGCAAGGAGTATTAATCTGTGGCAAAGGGAATGGTGCTGCACCTAGCAACCAGCTATTAAGAGATATGTACGTGCTTAAAGGCTACTGTATTTCTATATTGCCTTTGTAAATATATATTCCCCTTACATCTACAAGAAAATTAGCAATAAGATAGAGTCTGCAAATGTTTATCTCGATTAACATGAAGTAGATGGAGAATAACCGTTTGTAAAAATAGTTTGTACAAGAGCAGAGAAAGTCATGTGAGTGTAACACATCAGATTTTTAGAATTACTCCCTATCCTCTCCTGAGTCTAGAAGGTACAGTTGGATGTGAGTGTGTGTTAAAGTCTTTAAGATAGCAAATGAAATATTTCGTATAAAAATCTTACAATCAAGCAATCGTTTCCAAAGTCGTCTGTGATCACAGAGATTTGAAGGGTTTTGAAGTCGGCAACAGAGTTTGAAGAGACAAGATATGATGTGTTACATTCACATGACTTCCTCTACCCTCTCTTCCAAAATCCTTATAAACGCTAATGCTTTTATCTGCTTCATGTTAATCGAGATAAATGTTTCCAGAAATTCTTCCATTACACATCTCATAGTAGGTAGAAGAGGGATACAGGAGCTGAAGCGATAGTCAAAACTTTAAAAAGCGCAATTAAAATTCAACTCTCTGCACGAGGAGGAAACTAATGATTTCAGCACTTCAAAGATAGTTGTTTAAGTATTTTAAGATTCAAACAAACGGAATTAATATCTCGGGCATGTTTAATGCAGCAGAATAATTCACTAGACATAAATTGTGTGTTTTACAGAGTTCTTGCAGTAAGTTTTTATACAGTGCCTTCGTTTTATGCCAAGGCCACAACCGCTTTATATGTGTATCGGCGGAGACGCCAGTGACTTCGGTATTATACCACTGCGCAAAAGTGGCGCAGGGTAGGTACTTTACAGCTGTGAGCTGTCTCAGTCGTTGTTTTGTCTTCGTGTTGTGAAGCTTTCGACAATACGTGTGTTATGTGTGATTTCCTTAGGAATATTATTTTCTTATTAGTTCATGGAAATTCTCGCCAACAAACGCATGCTTGAACAGCGTATTTTTATGTACGATACATACGTAAAAATTGAATCATGTAGACAGGTGTGTAAACAATTTCAGCAGCAATTTCCTGGTTATCTAGCTCCAGGTAGAGATGTTTGGCGAATAAATTTAGAACAACGGTAAACAAAGTTTATAGGAACCATCACCACATCATAGACGAACTTAAGGACAATATAAAAGTAGGAATTGTGAACATTACGCAAGAAGAGCTTATGCGTGTGAATGGCAATTTCATCCGACGATGTCAAGAATGTCTTCGCGTAGATGGACACTACTTTTAACAACACCATAGCAAGATTAGTACTCATTACATATATGTTACCAACACTCGTGAGAAATAACGCGGGAGTTACCTGCGGAACAGAAAACCCCGCAGTGTAGTAGACTGTGCGCGGGGCACGCATTCGCGCGATCCGCCGCCTTGGCATAAAACGAAGGCATTGTATATCGCTTACGGTTCACTAATTCTATGAAAGTGTACAATGAGGCAGTATTTTTAACACTTAAATATTTTTCAGTCAAATTATATAATATGTAAATTCAATAACAGCCCGCCTTGAAGCAATATGTGTATGTAATAATTTGTAAAATGATGTAACAGTCATTGCATATGCTTATATTATTGTATACATGTTCAATAATGTTATATGAATGTATTACGTGATTTAATAATGTTGGAGCTGTGAGAATAATAAGTTAAAAGTTGCTAACAGTGAGGTAACCTTGAGGCAATAATGAGTTTGAGAGTTACTTGTGATTCTTGTATGCAATAATGTGATTTTAGTGACAGTTTATAAAATAGCCAATAAACAACCGGAGGGGTTTTTAGTTAAATGAAGGTATTCTATTGGAGTAGGATTAGCCAATCAGAGACTTGAAATACAGAAATTTACAAGTTTAGACGGTTGAAATCTATTCAGTTGCCTGCAGACTTGCTCATAACTGGATGCGTTGCTTGTGAGTCCTCGAAAGATTTAATACATATTCGTGTGAGACGAAAATAGTATTCGTATTAAAAAGTGTAATTAATTAATAAAAATAATCTCACAGCTCTCTATATCAGTGAAATGTTATTTTAATCGCATCAAGTATTAATGAAAAGAAGTGAAGTAAAATTATAATCTGTGTTAGCCTACATTCTTAGTCGTATCACAACCCTGCCTAAGAGAAACGTGTCTCTAACAAATACTGACGCAGTTGAGGCAAACATAAATAATATAATATTTAAAGAAACAGTTAAATTACAAAGCTATTATTTTTAAACTTGGGGCAAAGACCACCTGAAAGTATATTTGGGGCCAACACAACCTTTCTCAACAAAATTAATTCATAACGAAGAGGACCACAGACTGTTTGCAGAAAATTCGAGATATGTGTACATAAATGTATTTTATATGCTATACATATATCTTAATACCTACAAATTAATGAACGAATATCTACACTATACTCTATATATCCCATATTAGCAGTGTGCTCAAGGGCATCTTTCTAAAATATATAAAAATAAACACATGGTATACAGCCCCATTTCAGGGAATAGCGAACGTGCCGACGTGAGCTTCTTCTTACAGTAAACAGCAGGATGGAATTGCAGCCAACGACTGGCGAGGAAAAAGGATAAACCTTTCTAAATATTTTATTATATGTAGATGACGGGCTTTTAATTCAAGAGACTGAGGATGAATTGCAATATGCATTACACCACTTGAATCAGGTATGTCAGCAATACGATCTTAAAATATCAACAGATAAATCTAAGACAATGGCTTTTAGGGGAAAAGAACACTTAAGGTCAAGAATTATTTTAGAAAATGAACCGTTAGAGCAAGTAAGAGAGTTTATTTGCGATGTAATTTAAGCTATATGACAAAAACTGAAAGAGACGTTAGCTTGCAAGATTACAAGAGATATGTGGAACTACACATGTAAGAGGCGGATCGAAAAGTAACTAATATTTTCTACCTTGGTATTGCAGCCGGAATGCTGCAATTTCACACAGATATAGTTAGAAGTTTTCACTACAGAGGGTATTTTTTGTTTCATGTGCAGCTCTAGCGAGAGAAGCGTGAACTACGCAACAAAGATGGCGCGCATGTTACTGTCGTCCCGTGTGAAGAGCAGAGAGGTGTGGTTCACTATTATTAGGCCAAAGGGAATAAACCGAGTAATATTCACAGGGACATGCGAGGCGTGAGTGGGAATGTTTGTATGGACCGTAGTAATGTCTGCAGGTGGTTGCATTGTTCCTAGAGGGCCGTGTGAACCTTAGTGATTCGCCACGCTCCGGGAGGCTGGTAACAGCTGCAACCCCGCAGAATGTCAAAATGGCAATTTTGAACGATCGGCGTGTGCAACTGTGAACCATATCGCTACAGTTAACATTTCCTATGGTGCAGTGTAAAATATCGTTCATGACACGTTGAAATTTCGTAAAGTTAGTGCTCGCTGGGTGCCTAAGAACCTGACAGACAACCACAAGGATCAGCGAATGATGACGAGCTTGGATCACCTAACGTGGTTCACCGCAGAAGGGCATGACTTTCTGAAAGGAATCGTCACTGGTGATGAGTCGTGGGCACACCACTACACGCCAGAAACCAAGCAGGCGAGTATGGAGTGGAAACATGCTGGTTCCCCAGTGAAGAAAAAATTCAAAGTGACTCAGTCTGCTAGGAAAGTGCTTGTGACGGTGTTCTGAGATGCGCGTGGTGTTGTATTGGTGGACTTTGCTGCACACGCGATCACTGTGAATGCTGCAGCCTACATGAAAACTTTGAAGTAGCGTCGTGGCTTCGTGACAAGCGCCATAACATGAATGCTAACGATGTCAAAATTCTTCATGACAATGTTGCTGCTGCTGTGCGTCAGAAAATCACCAAATTTGTTTTGGAGGTGATCCAGCATCTTACCATACAGTCCGGACCTTGCACCGTCGGACTTTCTTTTGTTTGGTCCCATGAAGAAATTCCTGGCCGACCAACGCTTTGCGACAGATGCGGAAGTGAAATCATATTCCAAGGAAACAGACTTCTACGAACAGGGCATATTGAAACTGGTATTACGATGGGAGAAATGTGTTGAGAAACTTGGTGACTATGTCGAAAAGTAGCTAAAAGGTGTACGTTCATTTGTGATTTGTTGTTGTTGTGTTAAGTATTAAACATTTTGTAAAAAAATTATTGTGCGTTACTTTTCGATTCGACCTTGTACATAGAACGTTGAGGAATAAAACAAGTGTGGAAACAAGGCTAAAGTTTTATAAAACAATGGCGATTCCTGCACTACTTTATGGAAGTGAGACACGGGTCATCACAAGGAAATTGAAAAGTAGATTATAAAGTCGGAGTGAACTTTTTAAGGAAAACAAAAGGATGCATAAGGCTAGACCAAATACGAAATGATGATATAAAAACAGAACTTACTGTACGTTCAATAAAAAACAAAATTGAAAAATATCGGAACAAATGGATGCAACATGTCCAAAGAATGGCATATTTAAGATTGCCTAATGTTGCATTTCATTATCAACCAAAAGGAAGGAGTGAAGTGCAGCAGAAGAAGAAGGTATTTTAATAAAAATTGTTTGAGCAATTTTTGAGAAGAGAGAAAATAACAAAACTTTTCCATGCAAAGGGTAGTTTGGAATGGAAGATTATCTTCAGAATTTCGTCGAATCCTGGAGGACATTGAACTTAAATACCAATTTTGGTATTCATCTGAATTCGCACACACACACACACACGCGCGCGCGCGCGGACCTTTTTCTTATATCTTCTATAGGTAAGTACTAGAGAAAGTAAAAATAAAAGTGCTCATAAACCACGGTATTTGCTGAGTTAAATTTTTATCTTTAAGAACAATTTATCGCAGCATTTCACATTTTGTTGAAATCCGCAAAGCCTTAAGAGTAGTTTAAATGGAAATGCGATGTTGTATTAAATCATGATGGTATTATAGGTTTAATATTATCTAATCATGACCTGTGAAGATGGAATTCTCTTTCCTCTTTTGATAGTGTGCAATAATATTTATACTTTGATAAATTATGTTTCAGTAAATTTTATAGCACTATTTGATAATGTTTTCGTACTTATTCCATAACCACAACACGCAAGAAAGGGAGTGGGATTCAGGGGGTGCCCTTATTTCAGTTGAGAATTGACATTTTATTTATATAATACAGATTTTATGTTTCAGATTAGGGAAATATTTTTATTCTAATAGCTGCAATATTTATATCTCGTAACAAATGTCTTTCTATCAACCTTGTCTTACTTTCATTAAACCGCTAGTTTCTCCTTAGCTTTATTTGTTATTTACATTCTGTTCTGAATATCTGCATGTAGAATTGTGTACAAAAAAAGCTTGCGTGTTACATTCACATGACTTTCTGTAACCTCTATCGCTATTATTCTTAAGAAAGTTTGTTTTCCCATCTTCATTTTAAACCTTTCCAAAAATAACTGCATTACAGACACAAAGGAAATGGCTGTAGTCAAATGTTACGAAACTGAACGCTATGTGCTGTCTTCCATACTTTTTCCATGTAATTGCGAGAAACAACTGACAGTCTACAGGACTTAAAGAAAGTCTAAATATTGAACGGGTATCTCGGAATGGCCGATGACACAAAATAACTTATTTGAAATAGTTGTGTGTTTTAAATGTATCTACATCTTTTGCGTTTTACGTTTAGTCTATGGCTTAACGTTTACCAGTTATACAATATTATATAAAATTCCTTCCGAATAAAGAAGGTTTCACAGGCTATTCACAGAAAATTCAAAATATAAATTTTATTTGCCATATAAACATAGAATGTAATATATGGCATTTTAATAAAGAATTTCGAAAAAAATTGTATCTAAAGGTAATTTATGGTGGGAAATTTTCTGAAAATCTTCGTGTCGCATCTTTGGAAGGTCCTGGACCTTAATACCAAGTTTGGTATTTATCCAATATTTCGTTCTTGAGTTATGCTGTTCACACACACACTTAAACGGACCTTTTCTAATTTTTATTATTCAGGGGCCTCAAAACATGCATTTTCCGGTGAAATCTCAGTATCAGTTTTTGGGTGAAATGCAATACCTTCTCTACCTATTAGCTACGTGGTAGAGAAAGAAACATTTATTTCCTGATTGCTTTAGATCAGGGAGTAAAATCAGGCCAATATACAACACATTTATGACCTCAGCATTCCTTTGTTTTTCTTCCTACTACCAAGGCATTTTGGGATTTTTACTTTCTCTACTACGTATAGTAAGTAGGGGAAGTATTGCATTCCATTTAAAAATTCGATACCGAGAGTTCACCGGAAATATATGTTTTGAGACCCCCTGAATCCAAAAAAAGCATTTTTGGAAACATGTACGTGTGTGTGTGAACAGCATAATTCAGAAACGTTTAGTCCGATAAACACCAAACTTGGTATTTAGGTTCAGTATCTTCCAGAGATGCGACACGAAGGTTTTCAAGAAAATCCCCCCACCCCAGATTACCCTTTATATGCAACATTTTTCGAAAATTTTAATTTTCTCAAAAATTGCTCTAAGATTTTGATTAAAATATCATATGTGTAAGATATTTTCATGGCAAATGAAATGTATATCTTGAATTTTCTGGGAATGCCTCCAAAAGCATTCTTCATTGTGAACGACTTTTGCATAACTGGTAAACCATAAGAGATAGACAAAATTTTACTACACAAAAAATGTAGATAGCGTTAAAATACATAATTTATGTCATATACGTTTTTTTTGTTGAATGAACCATTTTCGAGATATTGCTTGTTATTCCCTTAAATTATTCAATACTTATTTTCTCAAATAGGAATTCGTTATTCTTTTTTTGTGTTGTATATGCAAAGAGTATTAACCTGTGGCAAAGAGAATAGTGCTGCACCTAGCAACCAGCTATTAAGATATATGTCGATGCTTAAAGGCTACTGTATTTTTATATTGCCCTTGCAATTACAAAACAAGAGAAATATAGTAGGCCTTAAGCGATAGTCAAATATTTTTAGGACTGGCCGCTATGTGTAAAATGTAATTCTCTTTGCATGTCAAAAGATCGTTTCTGCAAATGTTTATCTCGATTAATATGAAATAGATAGAGAATAAGAGTTTGTAAAAATAGTTTGTACAAAAGTAGAGAAAGTCGTGTGAGTGTAACATCAGATTTTTTTACTTTGAAAGTTTATAGCCGCTTTAACATATTAGTCACATCGCGGATTTACAACTATTTATAAACTAAATATTGAACAATAAAACATTGAGGATATTTATCATAGCTACTAGCAGCTTTAAACCATTGCCATGAACTAGTATATAAGACTGTGACACTATAACAATTCAGATTGACTAAACATTATGTATTTTTATATAAATTTAATGCTTTAAAATCTATTTTATTATACACCGGGTAGCTGAGTGCTGTTTGAAGCTCATTGGGTATCTGATAGTGTTGTCTCCATTGATCGTATTGTGGACATTTGTTTGGTCGTTAACAGTATGTTACACTGTTGGCAGATGGGTGGTTGGTCCTTTGTTAGAAGATAGCTATGTGTGATCTTGGTATGGCCCATTCTCATCCGGGATACTAAAACTTGATCTTATCTTAAAAGAGAATTACTGGGAAGATTGTTGAAAAACTCGGTATTATATCACGGAGTTTTCTTCTCGTAGATTCAAGCCATCTTGTCTTCCACTCTTAATAGAGCTTCTTTTTAATGGTTGAGATAACATCATTGGCTGGTGTAGTTATAGTTGGGTCACTTAGTGGAGGTTTAGTGGCCTTTTTTTTGGTGCTGTCTGATCGGCCAATTCGTTTCCTTGTATTCTAATGTGGGATGGAATCCATATTAAAGGCCTTTGCTTACCTTGGTTATTGGCTCTTTAAAGCAGTGATTGAATTTCTTGTGTAAGAATTTGGATTGATGATAGTGTGTTTATTGGAAGTAGTGCACTTCTAGAATCTGAGTATATTATAAACAACTTTGAACAATAATTTTCAAACTATAAATCATAGCTTGTTTAATTACAAGCAGTTCATTTTAGAAGACAGTATAAAAATCAGAAATTCTGAGTAATACGGTGTGATCTGGATAAATAACAGCCAAGCACTTTTATCATTACACTTTCATCCATTTGTGTAAATTGCTGCATGCTTTCTATATCTGCCACTTAATTCATTAAATAATTAGCGATAAACTGAGGAATGTGTGTGTTATTTGGAGAAAAGGTTCAGTTTCAGTTTTATTTTAGGTGACGTGATTGTCCAGGACGAAATAGCAAGAGAGGAGTTTATTTGTGACTCAGGGGGAAGTCTAATGTGGAGTTCTTGAAGATATTTGGAGACTATGAAATTTAAATATATTATTTGTGATCTTTTGATGTTTTCTTTATATCTGTTATGAAATACATGCTTTTTCATTTGATAATCGGACATCGCTGCTGTCTTGAGGGTATATGTTAAAGGCAATTGTTTTCTTTTAGTTCAAGTGGAGGTCCATTTTGAGGCAGTTCTTTTAACACTTAAATGATTTTAGTCAAATTATATAATATGTAAATTCAATAACAGCCCGCCTTGAAGCAATATTTGTGTGTAATAATTTATAAAATGTATGTAACAGTCATTGCATATGCTTATATTATTGTAAACATGTTTAATGATGTTATGTGAATGCATTACGTAATTTAATAATGTAGGGGCTGTGAGAAAAATAGGTTTAAAATTGCTAACAATGAGGTAACCTTGAGGCAATGAGTAAGGAAGTTTAAATGCTACTAGTCATTAGAGCAGCAATAATGTAAACTTTTGAGACAATTTAAAAAAAATAGCAATTCAACATCCAGAAAAAGCTTTAGTTAAATGAAGGTATTCTATTGGACTAGGATTAGCCAATCAGGGACTTGAAATCTACAAATTTAGGCGGTGGAAAACGGTTCAGTTGCTTCTAGACAGTGCTCATAACCAGACGCGAGATGTTTCTTCGAGAAATTAATTACGTATTCTGTGAGACGAAAATAGTATACGTGTTAAAAAGTGCAAGTATTAAATAAAAGAATCTCACAGCCCTCGATATCAGTGAAGTGCTATTTAATTTGTGTCAAGTATTAATAAAAAGGAGTGAATTAAAACTTAAAATCTGCGTAAGTCTACATTCTTCAGTTGCACCACAACCCTGTCAAGACTTCCCTGTCTCTAACAAATATACTGACGCAGCCAGTGCAAACATAAATATATAATATCTAAAGAAACAGTCAAATTACAAAGTTATTACTTTTAAACTTGGGGCAAAGGCGACCTGAAAGTACATTTGGGGTGAAGGCTACCGGAAACCGGGTACGATACGTGCGGTTGCAACTACTACAAGTTCGGCTCCCCAACAGTTGAAATATAATACAACTCCTACTTCAAATCGGTTTTTCATACGTAGCAGCAAACAACGTAAAGAACAATTCTACTTCAATTTGTTTCTATTTGTATACCAGCTGTTGGGCTGGTACCAAACGCTTCAAGTGCAGAAGTGGTTTGTATTGAACCCAACATTTGGAGAGTTGTTCTTGGAGAATTCTAAATAATAACATCATAATCCAATTTTGCTCTAACACATGCTTTGCAATTGTTTAACAGCTCTTGACAATTCGCTCCTCAGTTTTTGAACGCTAGAATTTCCATAACGTTCAACCTCTTGCGAACAGTTATCTTTACGACTTTTAGATGAAGTATCTAGTTTAATTATTTATCAAAAGTTAGCCCCAGGATCTTGAGTTTCTTAAGTAGTTCAGCTTTTTGGTTTTCAATATACAATTATGATTCTGTCATCACACCTACTTTTAGAGAAGCAAATAAAGTTGCCTTTATTCTTTGAAAGTTTAAACCCTCTAACTTCCACTTACTTTTGAATCTTTATAATTGTTTCTTGCAGAAGTTGTTGAATCGTATCAATGTTTTTTCCTGTACAATATAAAATAAGATCGTCTGCAAAGAGCAATGCTTTAACAGGTGATGATAACGTTTGAAACAATGCTATTCATGGCTATTAGAAACATTGTTACGCTGATAACAGATCCTTGAGGTACTCCATTTGAAGTGGGACTTTGTCGTAACTTGTATGCAACACGCTTTGGGCGGCAATTTGAAGTAGGTCGTATTGAAGGAGTTGTATTATATTCCAACTGTTGGGAGCCGAACTTAAAGTTGGTTGCAACCGCACGTATAGTACCCGCTTTCCGGTAGCCTTCGCCCTAAGTTTAAAAATATTAACTTTGTAATTTTGACTGTTTCTTTAAACATTATGTATTTATGCTTGCCTCGGCTGCGTCAGTATTTATTTTAGAAACATGGATGTCTTGGCAGGGTTGTGGTGCGTCTTAAGAATGTAGGCTTACACAGATTATAATTTTACTTCACTCCTTTTTATTAATGCTTGACACGATTTAAATAACACTTCACTGATATAGAGCTGTGAGATTCTTTTATTAATTTCTTGTACTTTTTAACACGTAAACTTATTTTTCGTCTCACACGAATACATACTAAATCTCTCGAGGATGTGTATCGCCTCCGGTTAGGAACACTGTTTGCAGGCAACTGAACTGATTTCAACCGCCTAAACTTGTAAATTTATGCATTTCAAGTCTCTGATTGGCTATTCCTAATCCAATAGAATACCTTCATTTAACTAAAGCTTTTTCTGGTTGTTGATTGGCTATTTTTAAAATTTCACAAAAATTACATTATTGTTGCTCCAATAATCACAAGTAGCATTAAACTTTCAAAGTCTTTACTGCCCCAAGGCTACCTAATTGTTAGCAACTTTTAACCTATTATTCTCACAGCTAATACATTATTAAATTACGTAGTATATGCACATAACATTATTACACATGGATACAATAATACAAACATATACAATGACTGTTATATACACTTATTATATATTTTTACATACACATATTACTTTAAGGCGGGCTGTTATTATATTTTTATTATATAATTTGACTGAAATTATTTAAGTGTTAATAATACTGCCTCGCATTTTTTACTATGAATTTCTTTGATAGAACCCCTTTTACTCTGACTTGAATTTGTTGATTTTGAAGAAACTTAATGAAGAACTGTAACGTATATTCTGACGTATATCTCTTTAGGGCGTCAACAATACAATCTTTTCGTACCATGTCGTATGCTTTTTCAATACCTAGACTAACTATTACACAAAATTTTTTGTTGATAAAAGTGTTGTGAATTCCACATTCTAGACATAAGAGATTGTCCGAAGTTGAGTGCGCTTCCCTAAATCTACTCTGTGCGTTATTAAAGAGTAGATACTAACGTACTCTCTTATTAAGTACATGTTCTAGTACTTTACACATACCGTTAGTTGGCGCAATTGGTCGATAACTTTCTGTAATTACTTTATATTTTAGCTAATTAATTTTAATATTGGAATTAGATAGCATTGTCATTGATCAGGAAATACGTTTGAAGTGCACATGATATTATAGAAGCTAATTTAATGTAGTGGATGGAAGCTGCTTGATAAATTCATAAAGGCTGGAGGACAGAGGCTGGATTTTCCACATTTATCTAGCTCGTTTCGTAATTCTCGACTTTGGAGTTTATCGTTTAGAAAACGGCCTTTATCAATGGGGTTGTGTGTGTTACTGTAGCATTACTAGTAATCAAAAAATGAACTTCAGATGAGAATTTGGAGCTATTCGAGATTTTGGGAAAGTCATTTGCAAGTGCATCAGCTGTGTTGATTTTCATTTTTAAAGGTTCCATTAATTTGATTTCTAAGGGCTGTGACACAGAATTGGTTATATTTTCCAGTTATTCTTTTGATTTTGTCCCACACTATCTTTGAATGTGCTTCCGATGTGAATGTTGAGACGAATAATATCCAAGAATCACTCTTACTTTGTTTGATAACTTTACGAGCTGCTGTTCTGCGTTTTTGTTAATTAAGTTTGTTTTTAGATGTAGGTTTTTCAGGTATGGCTTTTATTCTAGATTTCGTTCCAGCAAGGAACCATACTTTTTGAAGTAGACCAAGTTGTTTTAGGAACATTTGCATCTGCGGATTGGGCGGTTACTTTTGTGAAGTCATGTACGAGTTGTTGATTTGTTTTGTAGGAAATTTATCAGGTGGTGTTAGGTATTTAAGAGATTTGTAACAGTATCTCTGAACTTCTGCCAGTCATTTCTATGGCTATTCCACTTAATCACGTGGACTGTTTGAGTGCTATTAGTGGGATAATTACTTTCACTTGTGACTATGAGGAGAAGACAGTCACTTCTGTGAGGTGAAGTTAAAACATGCCAGTTAATTTTATCGCAGATATCAGGTGTGCAAATAGTCAAATCTATACTCCCATGCGCAATAGCACAGCGAGTAGGTTTTATAAAATTTGTTAACACTAAATCAAGTTCGTCTAATACTTTTTGTATATTTTTTCCGCTGATGTCGGTTTTGTAGCACCCCTTTTTGGTAACAGTCGTATAAGATGTTTTAGATCATCCTCATGAAGAAGCTGGCCGTTTGGGAGATAAATATTACAAACACAAACGTTCGAAGGTAAGTTTATTAAAGCCCCCATAGCTTCTAATTCAGTATTTAAGGAAACTTTCTTATGATCAAATTACTCTTCACATAAGAGGCTATTCCCACTTGCATAACTGACATTCGCTCTTGTTTTATTATGTACACTTTACTGTTTTAAATTGGATACATAATTATCTCGAAATTGTTTTCCTGTAAGCATATTACTTCAGGCTGGTGTCTGGCGAGTAGCACCTATAAGTACTACTCGTATTGAGGTCGAAAACCATTAACGTTTCATTGCATTAGAATATACTCCATAGAAGAGGTTAATGTTGTGCGATACTGGTTGAGAAAGATGCTTGACTTGGTTTATGGATTTAGCATTGTGTTACTGTTTCTTTGTTTTGGTTGACAGCAGCTTCTTAATCATGCGTGTGCTTCTGCTGTTTATGTTTTTGTCGGTGTAGAATGGCTGAAATATTTGTAGTGCATTGTGTTAAAATTTAAGTTTTCAGTGTAGCTGAGTGCGATTGGTGTTATATCATTTACACCTGCAGTGTTTTAAAATAAGCTTTGACGTTGTAAGTATCTCAATAGAGATTCAGTTGATTGATTTTCAATGTGTTCTTTGAAGAAGGTTAATTTTATGGTGATGTTGTATTGTAGTTTGACTGTTGGGGAGACGAACTCGAAGTATTGCAACTGCACGTATGGTACCTGGTAGCCTTTGCCCCAAGTTTAAAAATATTAACTTTATAATTTGACTGTTTCTTTAAATATTATATATACGTTTGCCTCGGCTGCGTCAGTATTATTGTTAGAGACGTGGATTTCTATGCAGGGTGTAGTGCGGCTAAGAATGTAGACTTACATAGATTATAATTTTTACTTCATTCCTTTTTATTAATTCTTGACACGATTTAAATAACACTTCACTGATATAGAGAGCTGTGAGATTATTTTATTAATTACTTGCACTTTTTAACACATAAACTATTTTCGTCTCACACTGAATACGTATTAAACTTCTCGAGGACGTGTCTCGCGCCCGGTTAGTAACGCTATCTACTAGCAACTGATTTCTGAATTTGTACAATTTGCCCTATTACAGTTTCTGATTGGCTAATCCTACTCCTATAGAATACTTTCATTTAACTTAAACTTCTTTCTGGTTGTTGATTGACTATTTTATAAACTGTCTCAAAAATTACATTATTCTTTCCAAGAATGACTAGTAGCATTATTAAACCTTCTAATTCATTATTGCCTCAAGGTTACCTCATTGTTAGCAACTTTTAACCTATTATTCTCACAGCTCCTACATTATTAAATTACGTAATACATTCACATAACATTATTGAGCATGTACATAATAATATATACATTAATACAATGACTGTTACATGCATTTTATATATTATATTATACACATATTGCTTTAAAGCGGGCTGTTATTGAATTTTATATTATATCATTTGACTGAAATCATTTAAGTGTTAAAAATACTGCCTCATCTTTGGTTGGTTTGAGCATTTCGCTTAATGTTGAGTTATGGTTGTCCTTTTGGGGTTTTTTTTTATTGAGCCGATTAGATATGTTATTTTGTTTACGCATGACAGTCCCGGAACTTGACAGGATTCCTGAATGTCTTCGTCAGTAGTGACTATTTTACTACTAGCACACGATATAGGTCTTTTAGACCCATGCGATTGCATGTTGTAAGTCTCAGAGGGTTTATTACAGTCAGAGGATGTATTGTCTACGGAAATTTCAGATGATGACTCACTTGATGAGGCACAGTGTTGGATAATAGTTTGAGAAGGAACAACTTTTTTCCATAGTGGAGAAGCATTCTCTACTCTTCTAGAAGCATCGGTATTATAAAATGGAGGAAATTTTTCTTTTCTTTCTTTAGTGTCGAATTTTGGAAATGTAGATGCATCGGAACTAACCTTAGGATTTTGGTTGGTATAGATTTCTGAATCTGAGTTAGGGTAATGTTTGGCGAGAAGACCTTAAGCTTTGCATATAAAGCAGGTAGGCGAGTCTGAAGATAGATATAAACAATGGGTCATCCCATCATAGAATTTGTAAAGTATCGGGGTTGTTATTAATGTCCTCATTTGGAAGACATACATTTGTCTGAAGAAGTGTGAGAAGCCAGGAAGTAAACACACTGCTCTGACTGGAGATATCAGTCTATCTGCATCAGTTCGTTTTCAATTACAAGATTTGGGATTAATGGACAAACGTTTAACTGTATAATTCGTTCTTCTTTTGTTTGTGTTAGAAGGGGTCCTATTTCCAAAGAGATATGGTTTACAAGTATCTTCGAATGGCTGCACATTTCTTTGGAGAAAGAAAGAAAGAAACATTCTTCCATTTGATATGCGTGAGGGATATCAAATGCCATTGGGGAGATAAGTTTCCCTAAACATAATCTTTTTTATTAACTCCATCGCATCGTAGGATTCTATGGCAATAGCTTGTTCTTCGGTGGGATTTGTTGCAATTACTGCTCAGTATGTTAAGATTTGGGACGAAATAGATTGATTATTCGAAGTTTTCAGTAGGTTAGGTGATTGTTGATTTCGCTCGACATTTGTTTACTTAGAATGTTTCAGTTGGTGGTAGTGTTGTTCATTGGATTAAACGTATCTAGCCTAATAGAGTAGATCATTAGATTTACTCAGAAGTTACTAGAAGTTAGCTAGGAAAATCGTACTTTGATGTAAATAACACTTAAGTTGAAATTATAGCAGATTTTACTCACAGACATCGAAGATGTGATAAAATTATGATGGACATATCTTTATTATTATTAACAGGAATCGTATTTAAAACATTAAATTTATTAGCACAGCGGATTACATTTATACGCCGAACTCTTCGAAGTCATGATCTCTTCCTGAGCATTTTTGATAGAGTATAAGGAGATTCTCTTTTATCTGACGAAAGAAAACTTATGAACCATTTCACTACTACACACCTTCGTCGCAGGCAAATCGTGGATGTTTATTCTTAAATAGCTGAAGGTGCAAAGCATGGCTCTGTGGTAAATGGGGGTTGAGGAGTACGTTGCGAATTCCAAATGTACAGCAAGTCTATTGTTGTGCCGGTGTATGGCCTTGCATATCATACAACTCCGCTACACGTGCAAAAAGACCGGTCGTCGACGTCGAAGTACGAATTAATGTCACTTGCACCATCTGCATCTACCGTCATTCTGTGAGCCAAGAAATAAACCAAGATCACTTCTTGAAGGTTCCAAAATTATAGAGGATTAAAGCAATCATACGACATCTGTATATCGATGGAAAGGTAGCCCAGAGAATCATTAGTTTCAGCTGTTGCTGTCTTCAGGTTCCAATTAGTGAAATTGAGGAACGTATTTTGGCTTTTCCCCTTATCAACAATGATCTTGGTGAGTAATCAGTAGAAAATAACACATGAAGAAAGGCGAGCAAGAAACATTACATTCTAAAAGCACGCTTCTATGGGACTACTTGAGAAAGTTGAACAAAAAATCTGATGTGTTACACTCACATGACTTTCTCTACTCTTGTACAAACTATTTTTACAAACGCTTATTCTCCATATGCTTCATGTTGCGACAGTATAGTTTTTATGTTTGTTAGCTCCACGTTGTGGTAGCCAATTTGCGATGGTATTAGTGTTTGTTTGAAAGATGCTACTGTTTATCTGCCGCACGTATTGAATACATTTTATCGCGGTCACTTCGTGTTATCTTTTACTGAGCGCCTGTTATTTTATTTAATTTTGGGTTCACTGTCCTGCGGCTAGCTATGATCCTTTTGGTCGAGCACTGATCTTATACAGGTGTGTAAACGGAAAGGAGTCTTTTATCCAAAGATAACATGATGAAGAATTTGTTTTACACTTTTATTGTCGTAACATATTATGCACTTTCACATATTAATCTTGACACTCGCCAAACTGAAACTGTTATAATAACTTATTTACTGCTCATTCTTAATTCGCGTACTTCAACTTTTTGTGTAATTAACTTTACAACACTTGAGATTTTTCATAACATTGCTACGCGTAACCTGCGAATCGATAAACTGTGCGATGTATTCACCATGACCTTTTCTGTGAACTCGACGACGTGTAATGCACAAATGTTTCCGATAGACTGAACGAGTTTGACTCTGACCTAGCCCTTTTTATACTCCTACACCCCGATATGCCTAAAGATTATAACTGAGCTGCTATTGGTTAATAAAACGCGCCAACATTAGCGTCATATATTTATATCCAATGAAAATTATGAACACATATGCTCTAGGGAAAATGTTCCAGCAAATTCTAAGAAAAACGCGCCAATATTACGTCATTTGCTCGTCTCTAATAATGATAAACAGCTCACCCCCTCGCTACATTATTGCACGCTATTATTGTCAGTTTCAGTAAGGCCGTATAAACCCACTTCTCAACAATGCTTACAATCATCAAACATCTCAAATCAATGTCACACAATAATGCATATTCACACTATAATCACTCTTGACATTTACATAATTTGTGATAAAAATTACTGCATCAATGTTAATCGAGATATCGAGATGTCAATCTTATTGCTAATTTTCTTGTAGATGCAACGGGAATTGGTAGGCTTTAAGCGATAGTCAAATCTTTTAAGCGCTGGTTTACTATGTGACGCATTCCATTCTCTTTGCATGTCCAGGACATAAAAAAATGAATAACGAATTTGAGAAAAAGTATAAGTATTGGAAAACTTAAGGGAATAACAAGCAATATCTCGAAAATGGTTCACTCAACAACAAAAGAATGTAAATGACATAAATTGTGTATTTTAACGCGATCTACATTTTTTGTGTAGTAAAATTTTGTTTGTCTCTTATGGTTTACCAGTTATGTAAAAGTCGTCCACAATAAAGAATACTTTTGGAGACATTCCCAGAAAATTCTAGATATACATTTCATTTGTCATGAAAATATCTTAAACATATGATATTTTTATCAATATTATTAGAGCCATTTTTGAGAAAATTAAAATTTTCGAAAAATGTTCCATGTAAAGGGTAATCTGGGGTGGGGATTTTCTTGAAAACCTGCGTGTCGCATCTCTGGAAGATACTGAAGCTAAATATCAAGTTTGGTGCTTATCCGACTGTTCGTTTCTGAGTTATGGTGTTCACAGACACACAAACAGACAGACAGACACACAGACAGACACACGAACATGTTTCTAAAAATGCTTTTTTTTTGGATTCAGGGGGTCTCAAAACATGTATTTCCGGTGAAATCTCGGTATCGAATTTTT
Source organism: Deroplatys truncata (assembly GCA_030765065.1). Lineage (NCBI taxonomy): Eukaryota > Metazoa > Arthropoda > Insecta > Mantodea > Mantidae > Deroplatys > Deroplatys truncata. The sequence goes on along the minus strand of CM060979.1, from coordinate 57,204,251 downwards.
GGCTTTAATGCAATACTTCCCCTACTTATTATACGTAGTAGAGAAAGTAAAAATCATAGAATGAGAGGAATTTGAACATAATTCTTGTTTGATTATCACTTTAGATTGTGCGAAAATTATACGGTTAAAACAGTATTGCGTTTCTTTTGGGAAATGTTGATCCATTGAGTTGTGTATTTTAGGATGAATATTACACTGAAAAACGGCCAAAACTCTTAATTTGCAACCCGAGTGCAACCTTTTATAAATCTTAAATCGATGTTTCTTTTGACGTAGGCTTTAGAGGGAATGATGCAGCACTCTAAAAGCAGATATTTCTGTGGTTGAAAGACAATACTGCTTGTGGTCACGTTAACTTCTAGATTTGAACAGCATGGAAGCTGTCGATTAGCGCCAATTGCGTGTTAAGTGGAGTTTAAGTGAATAGGTCTTACTGTATGAAGAGCACTGCTTACTTGTCAACCAGTCAGTGACTTTACTCAACAAAACAGATGTGTTGCCATGTGAAGTGCAACCTGAGGCCCATTGTAATGTGTGGGGAACGTTTTTAGACTGCCAATAAGGAATCATTTACATTAATGGCAATGCTAGTCCCCGAATTTTATATAGGAATGTTTCCACACCCAGAGAACAAGGTTGCCTTCTGAGGACAAATAAATGTGTTTTGTGTGCTAGGAAGGTGAAAGCACTTGAACGTTTGTTTACGTTACTATATTTGTTGATATCAGTCGGCTTTGTGTTTTGAAATGGAAAAGCTTACAACTCCTTGACCGAAAATCAAACAAGCCAAAGAACAGTCTCTCTGTCCGAAAAAATTGTAGAATACTGATTAAAGAGAGTAGTTCAAACCACTTTGGTTTAGTGGTTCATTCTAATATTTGTATCGTTTGATAAAAATCTGATGTGTTACACACACATGACTTTCTCTACTCTTGTACAAACTATTTTTACAAACGCTTATTCTCCATATACTTAATGTTAATCGAGATGTTAATCTTATTGCTAATTTTCTTGTAGATACAAGGGGGAATATGGTAGTATTTAAGCGATAGTCAAATCTTTTAAGAGCTGGTTGCTATGTGGCGCATTCCATTCTCTTTGTATGTCCAGGACATAAAAAGTGAATAACGAGTTCCTTCATTCATTCATTATCTGTTTACCCTCCTCTTATGTAGGACTTACACCCCCCAGGACTTACAGGCGGGTGCCTGGGGTCAGAGGCCCGTCGAGGAGCAGACACTCATGGATCAGACAGAACATCCAGGATGGGTGATCAGCCCGATGCCTGGTATGGGATGAAGGAAGTAGATGAAGCGAAATGTAGGTGAAATGGATGAACGGAAAGGTGATGATGGAGCAGTTGGTGGAATGAATGGCGGGGGAAACCGGAGAACCCGGAGAAAACCCGCCCAGACGCCGCTTCGTCCACCACAAATCCCACATGCAGGTCCCTGGGATTGAACCCGGGCCGCCTCGTTGGGAGGCGAGCGGTCTAACCACTCGGCCACGGCGCCGCCTTAACGAGTTCCCATTTGAGAAAAAGTATTGGAAAATTTAAGGTAATAACAAGCAATATCTCGAAAATGGTTCACTCAACAGCAAAAAATGTATATGACATAAATTGTGTATTTTAAAGCGACTACATTTTTTGTGTAGTAAAATTTTGTCCATCTCTTATGGTTTACCAGTTATGCAAAAGTCGTTCACAATGAAGAATACTTTTGGAGACATTCCCAGAAAATTCGAGATATACATTTCATTTATCATGAAAATATCTTTAACGATTTTGATTAAAATATCATATGTTTGTCATTTTTTAGAAAATTAAAGTTTTCGGAAAATGTTCCATGTGAAGGGTAATCTGGGATTGGGGGATTTTCTTGAAAACCTTCGTGTTGCATCTCTGGAAGATACTGAACCTAAATACAAAGTTTGGTGTTTATCCGACTGTTCGTTTCTGAGTTATGCTGTTTACAGACAGACACATACATACACACACACACACGGACATGTTTCCAAAAATGCTTTTTTTTTGGATTCAGGGGGACTCAAGACATATATTTCCGGTGAAATCTCGGTATCGAATTTTTGGGTGGAATACAATACTTCCCTCACTTACTCTACGTAGTAGAGAAAGTAAAAATGGGTCTTTTGATTTGGCAATAATTTGCTCTAACATTCCGGTGCTTAGGATCAAATATGTGCATTCTGACAGTTTCCTTTGTGTAATGCTTAAACCCATAGCACTGTAAACCAACATTCAGTGTATTTTAATGATTTACGGGTTCCAAGTATGCATTTATGCTGCTCGCCGACATGTTAAGTATCATAATGTTTTTAACTTTCTCAGGAAGGCACAGGAAAATATGTTTCCCTTACGTGAATTTGGAAGGAGGGTTACGTGCTGTAGATCAGTAACTATAGTTCTTATGAAGTTGTGCATTCTTTTGCCCATACAAAGGAATTACTTTTTGCAGTTTCGTTGAAGGTTAACCCCAACATTTCACTTGCACTGGTAAATGATGTAAAATGGCACGAGAATCCGAATTATGTTATGGCTTTGAGTTAATATTTTAATTCGCTCCAAAATTATTGGCTATATTGTGAATGACATGTTTTATCAAGTACGATGAAAAGTCAATGATATACGCGAAATCGTTTTCTCAGATTTGATTAAATAACATGTGAAACAGCCCCAAGTTTTTATGAATCCTGTACCCAATATAGTTTTACAGGTCATACTTCCGCATTGCATTCAGGGTGAAATAGGAGTATTGTAGTTCCACTGTTGGGGAGCCAAAACGTGCAGTAGCTGCAGCCACGTACGATACAAAGTTTCCGGTGGCCTTCGCCCCAATTATACATTCCGGTGGCCTTCTCCCCAACGTTTAAAAAATCAACTTTTTGTAATTGTTAATGTTTATTTTAATATTATATATGTATTAATTATACTGGCTGCGTCAGTAGTAATTTGTAAAAACACGTATCTCTTAGCATGGGGTGATGCGGCTAAAGAATGTAGGCTTACACATATTATAATTTTTACTTCACTCCTTTTATCTTTCACACGATTAAATAACACTTCACTGATATTTCATACTGTAGAGCTGTGAGATTTTATTAATTGCACTTTTTAACATGTAAACTTTATATTATTCACACCGTAATGAATTTTATGTCACTCACTGAATACGTATCGAACTTCTCGCGAACGCTGCTTTCCTGCGTCCGGTTGGGTACGTTTTCTTCTAACCTCTGGCGTTTACCGCTTAAATTTGTAAATTTCTCTATTTCAAGTCTCTGATTGGCTAATCCTACTCCAATAGAATACTTTTATTTACCTTAAGCTTTTTCTAATTGTTGATTGGCTATTTATTAAAAATGTTTTAAATATTACATTATTCAAAGAATTACTAGTGGCATTATTAAACTTTCAAATTCATTATTGCTTCAAGGTTACCTCATTGTTAGCAACTTTCGGCTTCTATTCTCACAGCTCCTGCATTATTAAATTACGTAATACATTCACATAACATTATTATACATGTATATAATAATATAAACATTAATACAATTAGTTATATACACTTTATATATTATTTATATACATATTCCTTTAAGGCGGGCTGTTATTATATGTTTTTGTTATATAATCACACTGATATAGTTTAAATGTTAAAAATACTGCCTCAAGGGTAATCATTATTATTTCCCGGAAGCAGTTCGGAACTCCCGTTTTGCTCGTAATAAGGTAGATATTTATTTTGAAGAACTAAAATACCAAGTAAGGGGATGATTTTGGATTTCTAGAGTGCAGACACACTGGCTGGTTTTCAATCATTGATTACTTGTTTAATTTCAAAGGCTAAAAAATTATCGGGTTATGTTTTCATTGCAGTTGATAATCTCAGAAAATGGAGCATTCGCACTGCCAATGCCTTATTGTTCAGAAGCGCTCTAAAGCCACACGGTGTCTGCAACGCTGAATGATCAAGCTACATTTATACGCAGTGGACCGAAGTCACGCTGCAGCGCGTACAGCCACAGTGCAAGTGCAACGTGTGGGTTCTCTGTCGGCCACTCCTTGCAGTCACTTGTATTTGAAATTCTGATCACCAATTTGACACGCTCACGATTTATAGCACTGTCCCCATTGACTTCTACCAGCTGACAACTTCAGCCGATGTGTTTTTTTTTTGCATTCAGAACTTGAATGATGCAAACATTTCCAGTTGGATCATTCTTGAATTGGGAGGTTGAATGAAACAACGGCCCATCCAACTTCCCCATCACTTTCAATTTTCATGAGAATAATAATACTCTCGTCTTCTAATAAGCATGTCTAGAAGAAGAATGTTGTATCATTAACAACTGGGTGGTATTTAGAGTTCTTATTAAAAAAATGTGTAACATTCACATGGCTTTCTCTACCCACTATCCTTTGTTTTTAAATAGATTCTACAAACTATTCTTTCGAATGCTTAATTTTCTATTTACTTCATATTAATGAGATAAATCTTTGCAAAAATACTTTCATTGTGCATTTCGTTGTAGGCACAAGGAATTACGTAGGATTAAACCATAGTCAAATCTTTTAATTGGTTTCTGTGTGTGTTGAAAATTCAGACTACTAATAAAGAATATCTTTGAAATGCATAAAGGCACAGAAACATTTGACATAAATTAAGTGCTTTAACCACATCTGTATTTACTTTCTCTACTACGTATAGTAAGTAGGGAAAGTATTGTATTCCCCCTAAAATTCGACGTCCAGATGTCACGAGAAATACTTGTTTTGAGGTCCTCAGAATCCAAAAAAGCATTTTTAGAGAAAGGTTCTTGTGTGTGTGCGATCAGCATAACTCAAAAACGAAAAGTCGGGTATATACCAAACTTGTTGTTTAGGTACAATATCCTCCAAAGATGCGACACGAAGATTTTGAAGAAAATCCCCCTAACCCAGACTACCCTTTGCATGAAAGATTTTCGAAATTTTTTGTATTCTAAAAATGGCTGTAACGATTTTGATTAAAGTACCATATATTAAAGGTATTTGCATGACAAATAAAATGAATATCTTGAATTTTCTGGGAATATTTGGAAAAATTTTGTATAATCTTGTATAACTGGCAAACATTAAGCGACAGACGAAAACGTACTACACAAAAAATGTGCATCTATTAAAAATACACAGTTTATTTAAAACAATTTTTTGTGCTAAAGGCCGTTTCTAAGATATCCGTTATTAAAAGATCGAATTGTTCATTTCTTGGTCATTCTCTTAAAGTCCTTTCAACATGTTGTTTCTCATTGTTGCATGGAAACGGTGAAATTTTAAGGCATCCAGGTCTTAAACACTTGATCATTGCTGATATTTTTGTATCTATAACGAAATGTGTGATGTAGCTAATTATGCAAAGGTTTGATTTGGATTAAAAGGTTGGATTAAAATGTAGTAGATAGAAAAAAAATTGTGTTGCATTCGCATGCATTTCTCTACTCTTCTACAAACTATTTTTACAAACTCTTATTCTCCATCTATTTCATATTAATCCAGATAAACATTTGCAGAAACGATCTTTTGACATGCAAAGAGAGTTACATTTTACACATAGCGACCAGTTCTAAAAATGTGTGTCTATCGCTTAAGGCGTACTATGATCCCCTTGTTTTGTATTTTCAAGGGCAATATAGAAATACAGTAGCCTTTAAGCATAGACATATCTCTTAATAGCTGGCTGCTAGGTAAAGATCATTCTCTTTGCCACAGATCAACACATTTTGCATATCCGAGACAAAAAAATGAATAACGAATTCTCATTTGAGAAAATAAGTATTGATAAATTTAGGGGAATAACAAGCAATATCTCGAAAATGGTTCACTCAACAAAAAAAAATGTATGTGGCATAAATTGTGTATTTTAACGCGATCTACATTTTTAAGTAGTAAAATTTTGTCTATGTCTTAGGGTTTACAAGTTATGCAAAAGTCGTTTACAATGAAGAATGCTTTTGGAGACATTCCCAGAAAATTCAAGATATACATTTCATTTGTCATGGAAATATGTTGAACATATGCTATTTTAATAGAAATCGTTAGAGCCATTTTTGAGAAAATTAAAATTACCGAAAAATGTTCCATGTAAAAGGTAATTTGGGTTTGGGGTATTTTTTTGAAAACCTTCGTGTCGCATCTCTGGAAGATACTGAACCTAAATACCAAGTTTGGTGTTTATCCGACTTTTCGTTTCTGAGTTATGCTGTTCACACACACACACACACACACGCACGGACATGTTTCCAAAAATGCTTTTTATGGATTTTGGGGGTCTCAAAGCATGTATTTCCAGTGAAATCTCGGTATCGAATCTTTGAGTGGAATACAATACTTCCCCTACTTACTATATGTAGTACAGATAGTAATAAATATTGGAAAATTTAAGGGAATAACAAGCAATATCTCGAAAATGGCTCACTCAACAACAAAAATGTATATGACATAAATTGTGTATTTTAACGCGATCTACATTTTTATGTAGTAAACTTTTGTCTATCTCTTATGGTTTACCAGTTATGCAAAAGTCGTTCACAATGAAGAACACTTTTGGAGACATTCCCAGAAAATTCGAGATATACATTTCATTTGTCATGAAAATATCTTAAACACATGATATTTTAATCAAAATCGTTAAGAGCCGTTTTTGAGAAAATTAAAATTTTCGAAAAATGTTCCATGTAAAGGGTAGTCTGGGGTGGGGAGATTTTCTTGAAAACTTTCGTGTCGCATCTCTGGAAGATACTGAACCTAAATACCAAACATTGATGTTTATCCGACTGTTCCTTTCTGAGTTATCTGTTCACACACACACACGGACAGGTTTCCAAAAATGTTTCTTTTTGGATTCAGGGGGCCTCAAAACATGTATTTCCGGTGAAATCTTGGTATCGAATTTTTGGGTGGAATACAATACTTCCCCTACTTACTATACGTAGTAGAGAAAGTAAAAATGTAGAACGGGTTAAAATACACAATTTGTCATATATATTCTGTTTGTTTGTTGTGTGAAACATTTTCGATATATTGCTTGTTATTCCCTTAAATTTTCCAATACTTAATGCTTTTTCTCAAAGCGGAATTCATTATTCATTTTTTAGTTTCTCTACTACGTACTACGTAAAGTAGGGGAAATATTATATTCCACCCAAAAATTCGTTGCCGAGATTTCATCGGAAGAGTATGTTTTGAGCCCCTCTGAATCCAAAAAAAAGCATTTTTTATGTCTATGTTTGCCTCTGTGTGTGTGTGTGTCTGTCTGTCTGTCTGTCTGTCTGCCTGTGTGTCTGTGAACGGCATAACTCAGAAACGAACAGTCGGATAAACACCAAACTTGGTATTTAGCTTTAAGTATCCTTCATAGATGAGACACGAAGGTTTTCAAGAAAATTCCCCCACCCCAGATTACCCTTTACATGGAACACTTTTCGAAAATTTTAATTTTCTCAAAAATGGCTCTAAGGATTTTGATTAAAATATCATATGTTTAAGATATTTTCATGACAAATAAAATGTATATCTCGAATTTTCTGGGAATGCCTCCAAAAGTATTCTTCATTGTGAACGACTTTTGCATAACTGGTAAACCATAAGGGATAGACAAAATTTAACTACACAAAAAATGTAGATCGCGTTAAAATACACAATTTATGTCGTATACATTTTTGTTGTTGTGTGAACCATTTTCGAGATATTGCTTGTTATTCCCCCAAAATTTTCCAATACCTAATACTTTTTCTGAAATGGGAATCCGTTATTTATTTCTTTTTGTCCTGATAATGCAAAGAGTATTAATCTGTGGCAAAGAGAATGTTGCTGCACCTAGCAACCAGCTATTAAGAGATATGTCTATGCTTAAAGGCTACTGCATTTCTATATTGCCCTTGCAAATACAAAACAAGGGGAACATAGTACGCCTTAAGTGAAAGTCAAATATTTTTAGAACTGGTCGCTATGTGTAAAATGTAATTCTCTTTGCATGTCAGATAATCGTTTCTGCAAGTGTTATCTCGATTAATATGAAATAGATGGAGAATAAGAGTTTGTAAAAATAGTTTGTACTATAGTAGAGAAAGTCATGTGAGAGTAACACATGAGATTTTTTATTGAGGGAATTCCAAAACGTGTATTTACGATGAATTCTCCGTACCTCGTTTTTGGGTTAAATGCAATACTTTTTTACTGACTATATGTAAGGAGCAGCAAAAGTAAAAAGAGATATAATTCGAGCTAGAATGGAACAAATAGACATCTCTATTTCTCCATCGTGAAAATGGGCAAGGCGCTTAGTCTTTGTTGATCGAAATTCGGCATAGGTGCACTGTAGACACCGAGCTCTGATGAAATTAAACGAAAAGAAGGCAAGGAAATTTGAAAAATATAGAGCAAAGTGGTAAGTAATTGTAGTGAGGAACAGTATCACGAAAAATGTAGCAATTCCCAAGAAACAGTTTCAAAATGTGGATAAATGTTAGAAAAAAGTCGTCTGTAGTCATACGCCTAAACTGGAAGGTTTCTATGATTTCTATAAGTTATCATCAGCAAAATAGCTAGGTATTTGATTTCCCAGTTTGTTAAAGCGGCCTTGAAAGGGTCAACAGCTTTTTATGAACAAAGCAAACGTTATTTAATTAAAATATCCGTAGAAATTGCTATCATGTTCATCTCTTTGTGTAACCAAATTTAATGCTATTATTTGCATTGCAGTGAGGGCAGCAGAGTAGCCTGTAATAGGAAAATAATGGATGGGGCATTATTTCTAACTCTTAAATGAGTTTAGTCAAATTATATAATAAAAAAATAATAACAGCCCGCCTTAAAGCAATATGTATGTAACAAGATATAAAAAGTGTATATGACAGTCATTGTATATGTTTATATTATTGTATCCATGTTTAATAATGTTATGTGAATGTATTAAGTAATTTAATAATGTAGGAGCTGTGAGAATAATAGGTTAAAAGTTGCTAACAATGAGGTAACCTTGAGGAAATAATGAATTTGAAAGTTTTACAATGCTACTTGTGATTCTTGAAAGCAATAATGTAATTTTTGTGACAGTTTATAAAATAGCTACTCAACAACCAGAAAAGGCTTTAGTTAAATGTAGGTATTCTATTGGAGTAGGATTAGCCAATCAGAAACTGAAATATAGCAAAATTTACAAATCTAGAAGTCAGTTGCTTGTAGACAGTGCTCATAACTGCACGCGTTGGTAGCAGACAGTGTTTCTAACCGCATGCGAGATGAGTCCTCGAGAAGTATAATACGTATTCAGTGTGAGATGAAAATAGTTTACGTGTTAAAAAGTGCAAGTAATTAATTAAAGAATCTCACAGCTCTCTATATCAGTGAAGTATTATTTAAACCGTGTCAAGAATTAATAAAAAAAGGTGTGAATTAAAAATTATAATCTGTGTAAGCCTACATTCTTCAGCCGCATCACGCCCTGTTAAGAGAAGCATGTCTCTAACAATAATACTGACGCAGCCGAGGCAAACATGAATATATAATATTTAAAGAAACAGTCAAATTACAAAGATAATATTTTTAAACTTGGGGCAAAGGCCACCGGAAAGTACATTTGGGACGAAGGCTACCGGAAACTTTTTACCATACGTGCGGTTGCAAGTTCGGCTCCCCAACAGTTGAAATAACAATACAACGTAAAGACAATAAACCTTCGTTAAAATCGGCTCCCAAAACGTGGGGCAAATAAAAAATACAACAAAACATCTTCATGGAGACGCTCGGAATTTCCATATTGATCTGAACTGAACACTTACAATAAATTAAGACTTAGCAAATAAAAACAAATTAAAAGAATAAATAATATTTATAATAACTGAAATTATACATAAAATCTATGTTGTTCAGTTTACGTTCACATGTTTAATGCAGTAGTGAATCAAAATTTGTGCTACAGACCATAATGTTTAACTTTTTGTTTATTTTGTCTTCTTTTATTCAGAGAATATGAATGTTTTTCTAGATACATTATTCTGTTTAAACACTCAGGTGCGACAAGCCTTAGTTCACTCTGGCGCTCAGTTGTTGACTGCCAGTAAATCAATTATGCATAGATCTGCCACCTACCGTCAGGGCATATATTCCGTGGCAGACATACTACTTGTACAGAAGGTTTCACCACCACCACAAAAAAAAAAAATTGTACATGCACTACCTGTAGGGTGTCCTGCTTCGGCTTCTGCTTCGGCCATACTCAATTCAAAAGGACCATTCCGTTCCTACAAACTGGCTTTTCATTCGGGTTGCAAGGTTAGCGGCTGAAGTGGTACACTTGTTAGGAACTTAATCAGTTGTGACCCAAAGTGACAGGGTGTTTTCGAGCGTTGTACTTAAGACGTGGAAGGAACGTAAGAATAGGAAAACCCGGCGACATCAGGGCTCTGGAAAGTGGCTCCACGAGTTGAGCACAAAGTTGATGGCGAAAACATCAAATTTACTAGTTTACGAAGGAATCTTACCTTAGGTGTTATATAACTAGTACAATAGATTGTGCGGTGGTTTTCTTCTTGTCAATTGTAGTTATTTATCAATAGTAATGCAGCATAAAAAGTCGAAAAATAACCAGCCAGCACAAACTTTGCCTAAACCAACGAAATCACTAGGCGGATGTTATCTTCGTGAAATGAGAAGTGTTGAGCTTGAGATTCTTAGCTGAGTCGGGGAGATACGAGGTCCTGCCTTCCATTCCGGCTGCTGCATAGAATTTGTGTGTCTACGTGCATTGGTATCCTATCAGAATGGGTGCAAAATTTACATCATGTGTCATGTATGTGTTAATAACAAAGTTTGTGTAATAATTTTTTTTATTTTTATTTAATTTATTTATGCCTCGGCTGCGTCAGTGATTTCTGGTAGAGCAAGTATGCCTAAATAGGAATGGCACGGCTGCAGAATAATTTTACACATATAACGCCAATTATAGTTGTAAATTCTAACTTCTTTGTTACTTCTTTACGACAGTTGAATTATATAATCTGATAACAATTTACTGACGTATCTAAGTATGAAGCCGTGAGATGTTCCTAACTACATTTTAAAGGATCAAAATTTAGCTTTTTCGCTACTGCACTAAATTCTCACATCTGCCCACTCTGAGCACAACCACTGAATTGAACTGCTTGGGCAGCTACCTCTTAGCATCCACAGCTTAAAATTTCAAATTTAATGGTTGGCAAAGTCTACTCTAGCAGAACACCCTTAGTTGGATTTTGATTGGCTTTCTGCACCCACGTGACTATTTACAAACTTTTTGGACGTTTCACCAGTATTTTCCAATCGTTGATGTTATTGCTCTCTCTCAAGGTTACACCTTATTTTTAGCCACCCTTAGGTTTCCATTTTATGACTTTATCTTGCTTTTACCCTCACAGCTCCTACGTTACTAAACTAGGAAATACATTATCTAATACTTTATACATATACAATGAATGCACATAATAAAATGGCTGTAATATACATTTTATAGTAATTATTGATGCTTATAGGCAGGTTATTATTCTTATATTGCACAATTAAAGTGATATCAGTTAAACGTTAAGAAATGCTGTCTCATACGCTGCAGTCGGCTGTAAGAAATCTTGTTGAGCATGAAACTGAATGGGCATTTCAAGGTATGCCTCATAAAATGACTTGCTAGAATGAAGGACCCTAATGAACTGCGCTTATGATTTTTACTTCTAACAAGAAACTTACTTTAAGTTGTTAACAATAACCCTTTAAAATGTTCTTCTACCGAGAATTTGACGGTTTCCACCTTAATGGACTTTGGATCATGATTTAGTGTACACACTTTGTTCACTGGAGATTATTCACTTCACATAGACGCGATCAGTAAACATTTTATTCGCGCACTCGACACTTCTTTGTCTCGATACGCACTGATTTCGGAACGCGGAATTGTTTCTCTTACGCTAGTAAAATTTACGCCTTCGTAATCGATATAAATGCTTCACTTGCAATAGTTACTGTCGCGGACACGAAATTCTTTTCTTACGTCGTTGCACTTTTATTTTTGGGCGCGGAATATTTACACTAAGTAGCGCAGATTTGTTCGCTGAGCGAATCAACAGAAAAACGTGATTTTTCTTATAGACCTCAGCTTATATTGCCTGCCGGTCCGTATTTTGCGTTGAATTTTCTTTTTGGCTGGTTCATCGCGTGATTTCTCAAATTTTAGAATTCTGGAGTGGATTTAGTTGTTGCCTATTGTCTTCTAAGAAAGTCACTTGATGTCACATTTTGTATGTTGTTTTCTCATTAGAAAATGGTTTATAAAAGGGCTGTTTACTTTGTGATGAAGAATAAGGAAACAAAATTAAAAAATGTTGCTTCCCAATTACTTCACCCTAAAATGACCATCCATGGATGGTCCAACCATTTATTGTGCCAGTCAGAATTTTCGCTGCTTACGTTGTAGTAACAGCAATTCAAAGGATTTAACCAAATGTTGTTTAGCTTTTTTATGCGGAGTGAGAAAACAACATAAAAAGATGCGTTTCCATTTGAAAAACTCTTTGTTACACTCACATGACTTTCTCTACTCTTGTACAAACTATTTTTACAAACGCTTATTCTCCATATGCTTCATGTTAATCGAGATGTTTTTCTTGTTGCTAATTTTCTTGTAGGTGCAAGGGGAATATGGTAGTATTTAAGCGATAATCAAATCTTTTAAGAGCTGGTTGCTATGTGGCGCATTCCATTCTCTTTGTATGCCCGGGACTTAAAAAATGAATAATGAATTCCCATTTGAGAAAAAGTCTTGGAAAATTTAAGGGAACAACAAGCAATATGTCGAAAATGGTTCACTCAACAAAAAAATGTATATGACATAAATTGTGTATTTTAACGCGATCTATATTTTTTGTGTAATCGCATTTTGTCTATCTCTTATGGTTTACCAGTTATGCAAAACTCGTTCACAATGAAGAATAATTTTGGAGACATTCCCAGAAAATTCGAGATATACATTTCATTTGTCATGAAAATATCTTAAACATATGATATTTTAATCAAAATCGTTAGAGCCATTATTGAGAAAATTAAAATTTTCGATAAATGTTTCATGTAAAGGGTAATCTGGGGTGGGGAGATTTTCTTGAAAACCTTCGTGTGGCATCTCTGGAAGATACTGAACCTAAATACCAAGTTTGGTGTTTGTCCGACTGTTCGTTTCTGAGTTATGCTGTTCACAGACATACACACACACGGACATGTTTCCAAAAATGTTTTTTGGGACTCACGGGGTTTTTGGGTGGAATACAATACTTCCCCTACTTACTGTACTTAGTAGAGAAAGTAAAAAATCTGATGTGTTACACTCACATGACTTTCTCTACTCTTGTACAACTATTTTTACAAACGCTTATTCTCCATCTACTTCATGTTAATCGAAATAAACATTTGCAGACTCTATCTTATTGCTAATTTTCTTGTAGATGTAAGGGGAATGTATATCTACAAGGGCAATTTGGAAATACAGTAGGCTTTAAGCACATACATATCTCTTAATAGCTGGTTGCTAGGTGCAGCACCATTCTCTTTCCCACAGATTAATACTCTTTGCATATCCAAGACAAAAAATGAATAAGGAATTCCCATTTGAGAAAATAAGTATTGAAAAATTTAAGGGAATAACAAGTAATATCTCGAAAATGGTTCACTAAACAAAAAAAATGTATGACATAAATTGTGTATTTTAACGCGATCTACATTTTTGTGTAGTAAAATTTTGTGTATCTCTTATGGTTTACGAGTTATGCAAAAGTCGTTCACAATAAAGAATACTTTTTGAGACATTTCCAGGAAATACAAGATATACATTTTATTTGTGATAAAAATATTTTAAACATATGATATTTTAATCAAAATCGTTAGATCCATTTTTGAGAAAATTAAAATATTCGAAAAATCTTCCATGTAAAGGGTAATCTTGGTTGGGGGGATTTTCTTGAAAACCTTCGTGTCGCATCCTTGGAAGATACTGAACCTAAATACCAAGTTTGGTGTTTATCCGACTGTTCGTTTCTGAGTTATGCTGTTCACAGACACACACACAGACACACAGAAACACACAGACACACACAGACACACAGACACACACACACGGACATGTTTCCAAAAATGCTTTTATTGGATTCAGGGGGTCTCAAAACATGTATTTCCGGTGAAATCTCGGTATCGAATTTTTGGGTGGAATACAATACTTCCGCTACTTACTATACGTAGTAGAGAAAGTAAAAATCTGATGTGTTACACTCACATGACTTTCCCTACTCTTATACAAACTATTTATACAAACGCTTTTTCTCCATCTACTTCATGTTAATCGAGATAAACATTTGCAGAGCCTATCTTATTGCTAATTTTCTTGTAGATGTATCTAAGGGAAATATATATTTACAAGGGCAATTTGGAAATACAGTAGCCTTTAAGCACATACATATCTCTTAATAGCTGGTTGCTAGGTGCAGCACCATTCCCTTTGCCACAGATTAATACTCTTAGCATATCCAAGACAAAAAAAATGAATAACGAATTCCCATTTGAGAAAATGTGTTAAATAGTATAAGGGAATAACAAGTAATATCTCGAAAATGGTTCACTCAACAAAAAATTGTATGACATAAATTGTATATTTTAATGCGATCTATATTTTTTGTGTAATCGCATTTTGTCTATCTCTTATGGTTTACCAGTTATGCAAAACTCGTTCACAATGAAGAATAATTTTGGAGACATTCCCAGAAAATTCGAGATATACATTTCATTTGTCATGAAAATATCTTAAACATATGACATTTTAATCAAAATCGTTAGAGCCATTTTTGAGAAAATTAAAATTTTCGATAAATGTTTCATGTAAAGGGTAATCTGGGGTGCGGAGATTTTCTTGAAAACCTTCGTGTGGCATCTCTGGAAGATACTGAACCTAAATACTAAGTTTGGTGTTTATCCGACTGTTCGTTTCTGAGTTATGCTGTTCACAGACAGACACACAGACACACGCATACACACACACGGACATGTTTCCAAAAATGCTTTTTGGGACTCACGGGGTCTCAAAACATATAATATTTCCGGTGAAATCTCGGTATCGAATTTTTGGGTAGAATACAGTACTTCCCTTACTTACTATACTTAGTAGAGAAAGTAAAAAATTAAATTGACCCTAAAATGACTATTACTACTTCTTCCACATAAAACACCGATAATGGCATTTACTGCACTATCCCGATAATATCAAGCAACTTTTATTAAAGACATTGTTTTCTACAACGCTTAGTTTTGGAGATATTGTACAGTCTCAACTTAAATGGTCCACCTTCTATAACTTAGTGGATATTAAGACTACTCTCAGAAAATTCAAGATATACATTTTGTTTGTAATGTAAATATCCTTAATTATGGTAGTTTAATCAAAATCGTTAGAGCCGTTTTTTAGAACATCCAACTTTTCGTTTTTGAGCTATGCTGTTTACAAACACACAGAAATGCTTTTTTGGACTTACACCCCCAGGACTTACAGGCGGGTGCCTGGGGTCAGAGGCCCATCGAGGAGCAGACACTCATGGATCAGACAGAGCATCCAGGATGGGTGATCAGCCCGCTGCCTGGTATGGGAGGAAGGAAGTAGATGAAACGAAATGATAGTGAAATGGATGAAAGGAAAGGTGATGATGGAGCAGTTGGTGGAATGAATGGCGGGAGTAACCGGAGAACCCGGAGAAAACCCGCCCAGACGCCACTTTGTCCACCACAAATCCCACATGCGGGTCCCTGGGATTGAACATGGGCCGCCTCGGTCAGAGGCGAGCAAGAATATCCCAAATACTGTTGAAAACTGCTATCTCTCCCTTGGTATGGAGCTCAGTTGGCTAAAGCAGTGAACATCACTGATTAGGATTTTAATGTTTGAGGTTAGCTAGGTTCGAATTCTTACTGTAATGCTACCAAAACTGTAATTAAGATATGAAAATATGCGTTTGAAAATTTCAATTAACTTACCTATAAAATTAAAATCAAGAAGAGGATTAATTATAAAATGTCGGTTCACCGATTTCTAATGTTAATTATAAAATGTCGGTTCTCCGATTTCTAATGTTAATTATAAAATGTCGGTTCACCGATTTCTAAGGTTAATTATAAAATGTCGGTTCTCCGATTTCTAATGTTAATTATAAAATGTCGGTTCTCCGATTTCTAATGTTAATTATAAAATGTCGGTTCGCCGATTTCTAAGGTTAATTATAAAATGTCGGTTCACCGATTTCTAATGTTAATTATAAAATGTCGGTTCGCCAATTTCTAATGTTAGCAATTTTTTCTCTATACAGTTATATTTAGCATGTCCTGCTAACTTGACTACAACATAGGTACAAAAGAAATATAGCATAACTTTTTTACATGAGGGTCATTAGAAGGTTTGGCATCCAGAAACTTCAGTACATATATCTGTAGAATTAGAATAAAGGTTATTCAGAGGTTTTGGCATTGTTTTATTCCACACGTATCTGCAGTATTTGATAAATAGTAACTGAAGAAACAAGTACGAGAACCGACGATTCGTCCCGTTTTAAGCAGGATCGATTGTCGTTTTTTTAAGATCCCTTCTGTTTGCTTAAATGTTACATCATGTCCATCTATGTATATTTCATGTAATAAAATTAAACAGCTTTCGTTTTTACATGCATTCTCTGCGGAGTACAGCAACTAGCCGGCTTTTGTTTCTACACGCATTCTCTGTGCAGTAGTAGGTACACCAACTATGTTCTGCTCCATGGCATTCCCAACGAAAGCTTTGTAAGTCATTTTTAGTCTTTTATTAATTCATTAATTGTTTTATAGCCCATGTCCGTCAGAAAGAAGAGGGTTTTTCAATGAAAGAATTGTCAAAATCGGTTGAGTGGTTTTTGAGACTACGATACATACATACATACGTACGTATACACACACGTGCATAAGACTTTCCCTCTTTATAATATCAGCATAGATTTCAAACATTATGATATTTTACTTAAAGATGAAGACAGTTATCGTTTTCCCAAAAGAAAAGAAATTCACTAAGTTGGGAAAAATGTTGGGTATTAACAGTGTAATCTTTGGCCCCTCTTCTTCTATTATGAGCTTGTAAATGGAAATTGTTACTTGTCTCTCGACAAACTTAAATTTCTAGATATTGTAGTTTATCGGTATAAATTATTTAAAAATCTATAGAAAATAATATTGAACTGGGTGTGTGTAATTATTATTAAAAGTCAGAAACACAGAAGTCAGAAATTTCAGCAGAATTTTCGATTTTATATTTGTCGCTATAACAACAGTAATACTTGTAATCGCCCTGTCATCTCCACCCACACGTGGAGAGATACCTTTAGATATAGGGATAGAAATATCACCTTTTGTTAAATATTGAGTTTTATGTTAAGTTATGTTTCACATTATTGATTAAATGGTAACCAGCATAATATTGTCTAATTAGACAAATAGGAGTGATTACGATTTCGGGTATAAAACACTCTGGAAAGATATCCCCACTATCTCTTTGTTTCCCTTCTTAGTTTTGAACAGTCCAAATTTGGGAAGTATCTTAGAAATCATCATGATAATGGAATAATCGAAAGAGTTAGTTCTTGACTTTTTAAACCTAATCCCAATGATGATGCCCTTGTTCTATTACAATATCTAGTTAAAAGAACGCTTCGGAGCCAGTGGGACGAAAATGTGGCTTAAAAAACGGAAATGGGACAAATAGAAAAACTTGTTCTTCAGTTTATTACAAGAAAACGGATTGCTGTTGTTCCAAACACCACATTGCCTGAGACTGGGGGAGAGTAGGAGGTACCAGCGTGTGACGCGTTCCAAAATCAATAGCATTAACGCCTACTTCCCAAAGCTATTGCTCCTTGATAAGTTCTCATTATTTACTTAGTCAACCAAGTCCTTGAGATAAAGGATAATCTGCATAGTTCTGTCTAATGCCTCTCCTCTCAGCAAAGAAATGAAAACATTCCTAACATTTCCCTCACGTTCTCACTCAACTGAAATGCTGTTGAAGTGGTCAGGTACAGAGGAACCCAAGTGCCAGGCCTTGCTACTCCACTTTTAAATGAGACCGCAGATTTGATGAGAGTTAAAGAACAAGTGAGTGAAACGGCGCGGTCATTAAATTTACCGCAAGCTCTTTGCACCGCATAATTCTCTCGAAAAGCATTTTGGCTGCATGCACTTAAAACGGAAACGAAATGCTGGGTCGATTCCAAACAAGATAATCCTGAAGCATTCATTTGCATGTTGAACAAATGATGCAAATTATATCCAAGCCCACTTTCTTCTTAATGCATCATCGACAGTGTTTTCTGCCCGGTCCATAACCAGGCTTCCAGTTCCACACATTTTCTCTCTCTCTCTTTCTCTGTCTCTCTCAGAAAACATAGTTAATTTCCTTAAAGAACACTTTGGTAGTTTGTTGCTTTATTTCACTTTGAAATTGTTCTTTGTAAACACAATTCCTGGCCAAGCCAGATAAGCGTCATGCAGTGCGAGGAAAGGAAACGAACTTCAATGCATTTCCTGAACAAACTAAACTATATTTTTACTTTGTCTACTACGTATAGTAAGAAGTGGAAGTATTGTATTCCACCTAAAAATTCGATACCTAGATTTCACCGGAAATATATGTTTTGAGACCCCCTGAATCAAAAAAAAACATTTTTGGAAACATATCCGTGTGTGTGTGTGTGTGTCTGTCTGTCTGTGAACAGCATAACTCAGAAACGAACAGTCGGATAAACACCAAACTTGGTATTTAGGTTCAGATCTTCCAGAGATGCGACACGAAGATTTTCAAGAAAATCCCCCCCCAAATTACCCTTTATATGGAACATTTTTCGAAAATTTTAATTTTCTCAAAAATGGCTCTAACGATTTTGATTAAAATATCATATGTTTAAGATATTTTCATGACAAATGAAATGTATATCTCGAATTTTCTGGGAATGTCTCCAAAAGTATTCCTCATTGTGAACGACTTTTGCATAACTGGTAAACCATAAGAGATAGACAAAATTTTACTATACAAAAATGTAGATCGCGTTAAAATACACAATTTATGTCATATACATTTTTTGGTTGAGTGAACCATATCCGAGATATTGCTTGTTATTCCCTTAAATTTTCCAATACTTTTACTTTTTCTCAAATGGGAATTCTTTATTCGTTTTTTTTATGTCCTGGACATGCAAAGAGAATGGAATGCTTTAATAGCAGCCAGCTCTTAAAATATTTTACTATAGCTTAAAACCTACCAATTCCCCTTGCATCTACAAGAAAATTAGCAATAACATTAACATCTCGACATCTCGATTAACATGAAGCATATGGAGAATAAGCGTTTGTAGAAATAGTTTGTACAAAAGTAGAGAAAGTGATGTGAGTGTAACACATCAGATTTTTTTATAATTAATCTTTTTACCAGCTGCTTATAAATTTGTTTAGTTAAATCAACCTTGCCGATGCTCTATCGCTGAAATATCATGACGAGGTTACCTTAGGCACAGTAAACATTCTGATCTTATTCACAACAGGCAGCAAATAAATCCTAATAGAGTTTAAATATAAATATCAAAAATTATCATCGTAAATCGTATTTTGGGTATCTCGGAGTGCTTGAGATTGCTTTGATTGTTTTGTGCGTTTACCTGTATCTGGGATGGAAATAGTTTAAAGCGTGATGGCCTTCACCAAGTGGTAGAGCTTCGACACGGTAGAGATTCAATTGAGTCCCAGCCTCGGAAGAGAATTCTTTAAGTTTGACTCTCACCAGAGGCTATTGTTGTCCATGGGCAGTAATACGCAAGGATTTATCTGCAAGGAAGATAAATCTAAATTTGTATAGTGTAAGTTAGAAATGTTGAGTCCATGCTTCATTGTGTCGTCTAAGTTGTAAATGGTTAATGACCACATTGTTAGTGGAGGACCTTGTTGGAGAAGACTGTCCAGGAAGCCGTTAATGGTTTTAGTCAAATACTTCGTAATTCTGTACCATCTAGACCCGTTGTTAATCCCAATGCGCCTGGAGAAATTGAAGCCTCTCGCGCATGTGCCTCTGGAGGGCAAACTTGGTCTTGCTAAATGTTTTGTGGATTTGTTTGCGACTTAGAAAATAAAAATTCAGCATGTTCCATACGTTAACGCGGAGTTATGGAGTAGAGATTCTTAAAATACATGCATTTTTTCAATTAAATTGCAAGAATATAAAATCTGATTATGTTATAATATATAATAACCCAACTTCCAATAAAAAAAGGATTGCAGCTGTACGATCTTGTTGCTTTCATTTCAATGAAAACCAGTGCCCTGTACTATTCATCCTATAACACAAAAAGCAGACAGAAGACCGAGCTTGAAAAAATTGAAAACAATATGTATAGCTTAATTATCACGGTCTCTGTTTTGTGACGATGGCACGAACATAAGGAAAAACATTATTTTGACTTGTTAGACTGAAATGTTAATACTAAAGGGTGTCAACATAGCCCATGGGATGAATAGAATTATCGTAATGAATCGTAATTTGGTTGATAATGAAAGTCAAGAACTCTAACACTGATTTATTTAGGAATATACTTGCTGGTATGCATTTAGCGAATAGTGCATGTTGACAAGTGTAGCAATGAAAATTGAAGTAGGTTTTGTCTTTATTACGTAATTTATTAGCACCACGTATGGACGCCAATTTGAAGAAGATGTTTATTGTTGTAGGAGTTGTTTGCAACACGCTTTGGGCGTCAATTTGAGAAGTTATTTATTAGCCCCAAATGTTTCAAAATATTATCTGTTTCTTTAAATATTTAATATTTATGTTTGCCTCGGCTGCGTCAGTATTTGTTAGAGACGTGGAAGTCTTGGCAGGGCATGATGCGACAAGAATATAGGCTTACAAGGATTTTAAGTTTTAATTCACTCCTTTTTATTAATCCTTGACACAAATTAAATAGCACTTCACTGATATCGAGAGCTGTGAGATTCTTTTATGTAATACTTGCACTTCTTAGCAGTATATGATTTTCGTCTCACACGAATACGTAATTAATTTCTCAAGGACACATCTCGCGTCTGCAGGCAATTGAACTGATTTCAAGCGCTTAAACTTGTAAATTTCTGTATTTCAAGTTTCTGATTGGCTATTTTTACTCCAATAGAATACCTGCATTTAATTAAAGCTTTTTCTGGTTGTTGATTGGCTATTTTTATAAACTGTCACTAAAAGCACATTAATGCTTCCAAGAATCACAAGTAAATTAAACTCTCAAACTCATTATTATCTCAAGGTTACCTGATTGTTAGCAACTTTTAACTTATTTTTCTTACATCTCCTACATTATTGAATTACGTAATACATTCATATACCATTATTGAACATGTATATAATAATATAAGCATATTCAATGACTGTTACATACATTTTACAAATCATTACATACACATATTGCTTCAAGGCGGGCTGTTATTGAATTCACATATTATATAATTAGAGTGAAATTATTTAAGTGTTAAAAATACTGCCTCAAAATACACAGTGCAGTAATGTCGATTTACTTTGTCGACTAACTACTTTTACCCGCCCATTGAAAAATACTTTTAACTGTATTATCCTAAATTGAAGTTTATTATGTTTCAGCACGCCAGTGCAATTTCGAAAATTATAGTTATATTTCATAACCTAACGCAGCACATCAGGATACACATGAATAAACCGAGCAATTAATAACTGTGTAATGCACATATTTAACTTCCTTGATTACTTAACAATTACAAACTTTTCGGGCAAAAGCACGTTTCTTGACCATATTTACAGCGTGTTTACGACTGTGCTGCTAATATTATTTAACAGTAACGTAGAACCGAATACTGCGTACAAAAAAGTGCGACTATCGAATGAAAAGCAGTTTTCAGTGCTACGACTACAGTTCAACATTGATATTGTTGAATGCCTCACCGTTGGATAGCCAATTTGAAGAAGTTGTATTATATTTCCACTGTTGGGGAGCCAAACTTGATGAAGTAACTGCCCCACGTATGGTACAAAATTTCCAGTGGCCTTCGCCCCAACGTTTACTTTCCGGTGGCCTTCACCCCAAGTTTAAGAATCAACTTTGTATTTTAATGGTTCTTTAAATATTATATATGTATATATATATATATATATATGTTTGCTTCGGCTGCGTCAGTATTAATTTGTAGAAGCATATATCTCTTAGCAGGGGGTGATGCGGCTAAAGAATGTAGGCTTACACAAATTACAATTTTTACTTCACTCCTTTTATTACTCCTTCACACGATTAAATAACACTTCACTGATACAGAGAGCTGTGAGATTATTTATTAATTACTTGCACTTTTTAACACGTAAACCTTATAATATTCTCGCCGTAATGAATTTTCGTCTCACACGTATCGAGCGAACGAACTGCTCAGGTACGTTGCCTTCTAGCGACTGGCGCTTACCGCTTAAATTTGTAAATTTTTCTATTTCAAGTCTCTGATTGGCTAAGCCTACTCCAATAGAATACTTTTATTTAACTTTTAGCCTTTATAGTTTCCGATTGGCTATTTATAAACTGTTTTAAAAATATTACATTATTGTTTCCAAGTATTACTAGTAACATTATTAAACTTTCCAATTCATTTACGCCTCTAGGTTACCTCATTGTTACCTCATTGTTAGCAACTTTTGGCCTCTATTCTCACAGCTCCAACATTATTAAATTACTTAACACATTCACATAACATTATTATACATGTACACAATAATATAAACATAATACAATGATTGTTACATACATTTTATATGTTATATTATACACATATTGCTTTAAGGCGGGCTGTTATTTTGTTATATTATATAATTAGACTGAAATCATTTTAGTGTTAAAAATACTACCTCAACAAGTTTATACGAATGCCAAGCCGAATGAAAACATTCGGTTGTTACAGAAAACTATCATTTAACAATCGATTGTATAAAACGTTTGGCCTAACAGTATTTGCAGGCACCTAAGATTTCCGCGTCACTTTGTACGCGCATGCGCATTCCACTTCTATTCTTCTGCATTCGCGCCGATTTATTAGTACACGAGGTCATATCTAGACAAAAATGTATAATACAACAACAAATGACACAAATGACCTTCTTTGCGTAGGTAGACACTAGCTGCTATTTATGTTACTAATTAATAAAACCGCTATGAAATGGTAACGAGCAGAGAAATTCATGGGGTGGTTTGGATAAGACATTTTTGTTTTTTTATTTTTTTATTTATTTTTTTGCTTTTTTTACATTGCCCAAAGTTGAAACATGTTGTAAGTTTCCATTTTGAGTTGCAAGTTATAAGATGGCCACCTATTCACGTGCATGTTGAAACCGGAATTATAAAGGCAATAATTAACATAATATTCTGAGAAGGATAGCGATATAAAATAATTAATAATATATTTAAAATCAGTGTATGTATAAAAAGGAGAAGAATTGTGAAAATTGTTGACTGTAAAAGCGACAGAAACACCAGACAGGCACAGTTTTGTTAATTCGGGACCAGCCTCAGGTAGAAATGGTAAATACCGTTGAAGCAAGTTTTTCCTGGTAACAGCCGAGGACAGCTGCACTTAGCCTGGTGAAGGTCACTCTAGGCTTCAGTACGCCGAGTTGTGACGAGCGTTTGAGGAGAGTTTTGAGGGGAGAGAGGGGAAGTTAAGAGTTTTTCCTCTTTGTAGCGCGGTGGTGAAAGTCATTCTGTCCTGAGCGATCGGGGAGTGCGGGACGACATTCTCGTCGAGTTGTGAACATTGGCGGCGAACATGCAAGAGGGTAGAACGTTCAGCTGTAATTAATAATCTTCGGTCTTGGTAAAGACACAGTAGCATCGTATGCATCGGCAAACTTTAAGTTTTATTTTAAATGATGAAAATAAAAGTGTTCCCAAGAAAGCGTTCGTGTTTCTCTGTACACATCCACGCATATCCAGTGAATAAGATCTCATGCTCGAGCAGCCGTGGCAAAGTATATGAAAAAAAAACCAACTAGGAGGGGAAAGCAGCAACCGTGAGGCAAAGGTATTTCTTCATTGTTGGAGGACGAAGCGTGGCTTTGTCAATGTCCTAGAGCTACGCGTTGCAGGTGGCTGTTCTGGCTGTTCTTTGAAGAGAATGGAATACTGCACATAGCAAGCAGCTCTTAAAATAATTGACTATTGCTTAAAGCCTACCAATTCCCTTGCATCTACAAGAAAATTAGCAATAAGATTAACATTTCGATATCTCGATTAACATGAAGCATATGGAGAATAACCGTTTGTAAAGAGAAGGTCATGTAAGTGTCACAAATCAGATTTTTATTCCCTATGGCTTATTTTCGAAATAGCGGATTATCATTTACAAAGTAACTCACTTTACTAATGCCGAGATCTTGAAATGCTACTCATTTGCGGCGAAAGACATCGTAATGCGGCAACTGCCGCAGGTATTTATCGAGAAAGATTTCCAAATTGACCAGGATCATCATAGGATATTCGTTTTCGTCTGTCAGAGCTCTAGATATAGGAAGCGTATCTCCTGATGTTGGAGTTGGTCAAAGAAATATTGCACAAGAAGTAGTCCTACACTTGGTAGAAAAAATTTCTGTTAGCAGCAGCCGTGGTATAGCTCGCACTATTGGTGAATTCCATTGGACTGTTTTGAGAATGTTAAAAGAAGAATTGCTACGTCCTTTTCATACTCAGCACGTCCAGTATCTCCCTGAATCAGATGATGTATCAAGGGTAGCATTTTCCGAATGATTTCTTCAACAAGGAGTGGACTTTCCCGTTAAAATTCTTGCACTGGATGAAGCAACGTTACCAGAGATGGAGTAACTAATTACCATAATGCACATACCTGGGCTTACGACAATCTACACACAATAAGACAAGGCAACTTTTTTATAAATGTTTGGGTAGGAATCGTAGGAAATACATTAATCGGTTCGTGGATTCTTCCTCGGGCTTTGACAGGAGCCATCTGTCTCCAGTTTCTTCAAGAAACTCACCAGTTCTGAGTTCTGCTTTGAGGATGTTTGCCTGACAGTAAGAAATGATATGTGGCTATTTGAAAAAGTTTAATTTTAGGAGGAGTTGTATTGTACTTCGACTGTTGCGGAGCCGAACACTTGAAGTAGTTGCAACCACGTATGATACTAAGTTTTCCGGTAGCCTTCGCCCCAAATTTACTTTCCTGTGGCCTTTGTTCCAATGTTAAAAATCTTAACTTTGTATTTTTACTGTTTCTTTAAACATTATATATTTATGTTTGCCTCGGCTGCGTCAGTGTTATTGTTAGAGACATGAATTTCTTTGCAAGGAGTGGTGCGGTTAAGAATGTAGACTTAAACATATTATAATTTTTACTTCACTCCTTTTTATTAAATCTTGACACGATTTAAATAACACTTCACTGATATAGAGAGCTGTGAGATTATTTATTAATTACTTGCACTTTTTAACACGTAAACTATTTTTGTCTCGCACTGAATACGTATTAAACTTCTCGAGGACGCCTCTCGCGTCCGGTTAGGAACGCTGTCTACAAGCAGCTGAACTGATTTCTACCGCCTAAATTTGTAAATTTCTGTATTTCAAGTCTCTTATTGGCTATTACTAATCCAATAGAATACTTTTATTTAACTTAAACTTTTTCTGGTTGTTGATTGGCTATTTATAAACTGTCTCAAAAATTACATTATTGCTGCTCCAAGAATTACTAGTAGCATTATTTAACATTCTAATTCATTATTGCCTCAAGGTTACCTCATTGTTACCGCATTATTAGCAACTTTTAACTTATTATTCTAACAGCTCCTACATTATTAAATTACGTAATACATTCACATAACATTATTAAACATGTTCATAATATAAACATTAATACAATGAGTGTTACTTAATTTTTATATGCTTTTATACACATATTGCTTTTAAGGCGGGTTGTTATTACATTTTATATTGTATAATTTGACTGAAATCATTATAGTGTTAAAAATACTGCCTCATATTACATGACGGGCACCTCTGCACAAAAGAAGAGCCGTGTGTGGCCATCTACGCAACACTTGAGCTTCTTCCATAAACCTCTAAAATGGATCCCAGATGTTTAAATTTAATAAACGTTAATAGTTCTTCACATTTTAGTCTCAAGTTTCACCACGTTTTCAATCTTCAAGGTTAAGTATTCAGTTTTCTTTACATTGCTATTCAGCCACCTTTTCCCTGACCAATTTTCTTTGTCATACTTGTATAAGATGTATCCTATTGCGTTATTATTGCTTTATCATCTGTAAAAGTAACTCATATATATAGTATTGTGGGATTCAATGGGAGTTCCGTAACATTGCACTTTTTAATAATTTCTTAAAACTGCAGACGTCAATATACACACTAAAAGTACAACAGGTGACAAACAGCTGCCTTGTTAGTTCGTTGTGTGGAATTCTCTGGATAAATGTTTTTCAAATTTAATTTGAGTATAATTCTAGTATATTTTCGCTTTTTTTCCAAGATCACTAATCTTCCTGTTTTGTTTTTCCTCCAAAAGTGGTCATAATGTAAAAATGCGGTCTATGCAATATTTTCCAAGTGTAAATACGCTTTGTACCTCTAATTTTTATATGGTTTTTCTAAATGTAGAGTTTATTATTCTGATAGTTTTACATTTTGGAGTTCAGTAACGTCTCGTCCATTCAAAGGATTGAGCACAAAAACCGTTCCAGTTTTACTGATCAACCCATCTTTTACATGATTTTTCTTTGTCTCTATAACCTTTCTATCTGTAATTTAGTGTTTGTTTCGGCATTCTAATTTCCTACCTCTTTCCAGGTGTCGTTTCCAGTTACTCTTATCACATTATTTTTATCTGTTACTATATTAAAATCTTAATCGGTAAAATATCAACGACCCTTATGTGCAACTTTCCTTTCCAAGTGTAACCTCTGACATACCTTAAATTTCATTTCGGAGGACTAAGTGCTGTTTAAAGTCTCTCTTTGTCATACCCAAGGTTGTGATGCATTAGAGAAAATTCAAATTGCCATTTATTTTTTAGAATTTCAGTTGTATATTTTTTTAAAATTCGTTCTTCGTAAAAGTTTTTTGGTTAGTACCATAAAGTGCTTCAATTTATTTAGCTTTCTTTCATTCTTTTAACGTATACATGTATAATACTAGAAAATAGTTGGTTTTATGATCATTATTTATCGAAGATTTAATTCTTACTGGAAATTTTCTTTGCTTTTTTAACGAAAATCAAATTAAATAGTTTTCTAATTTCTTGGAAAATGTACACTAAATTCTGTAACTCATCTTCATCTAACTACTTGATCGTCAGCATAGTTAAATTGGCTAAATGAAGTTTTGACACTTCCCCAATTTATAAACGATTCCCATTCCTTTATCAAGTATAGGTATATTTATAAGTTACGCGCTTCTAATTTACTGCTTGGATTTTTCTTCCGTTAACAGAAGAAAATATATTTATTTCAGTGCTGTTTTCTTTGAGCATGAATTTAATTGATTAAATAAGATGTTTTGGATATCCCCATTTGTCCATTAAAGCTTACACTTACCTATGTTATTCTAAAGCTTGTCAAACGCCTTTTGTTACTTCACAAATGCAAGAAGTGTTTCTAAGCAACTGTCTTCTGTTTTATTTTCTCTACTTTAGTATAAACAGATTATCTATAAAAGATCTACCTTTGCCGAATCTGATTTTTCTTCAAGTAAATTAATACCACAAAGGATCTGAAGCTATTTATTTAAATGTTTGAATAAAGTTAGAACACATGCTTATAATTCACTAATACCTCTGTAATTAAAGATGTTCCTGTTAATGTCTTAAAATAATAATGTTTTTATTACAATGTTCCATTCTTTATTTTAGAATATGTTAAAATTTTTGTTTTAAAATAAAATCACCGCATTTAGTAAGTTCAAATTAATATCTTTTTCAGTTCTTTTATGCTATTTGTTATTTTTAATATTAGTTCTAATTAGATCTTTATTTTTTGTCGTAACTCAACTTATAACGTTTCCTCATTCAACAAATTGTTATAATATTAAATCCATATATATATATATATATATATATATATATATATATTCTACACCTCTTTCTATCACGTTCATCTGTTTGCCTTGCATGGGACCCATTACAAGAACTCCTCCATAGGTTTTTGTCGTCCTCCGTGGTATAGTGGTTACCATGCTAGCCAGTGGTCCCGAATCGTAGGTTTACGGCACGTAAAAGAACCTCAAGCCTGATAAAGAGGCCTCTGAGCAAAATTTCCGGTCTTTCACGCCCAATATGGAATGGGACGCTAAGGACCATAGTAGTTAAAGGGCGTCCATAAATAAAACTCAGTTTAATTTTTTCCATAGGTTTGGCATTTTCTTTCTCCGTTGTTGTGACGATTTAATAACTTAGTCATCAGGATAAAAGTGGGCTTTTACAGGACACAGAAATGAAAATAAGTACACACGTTTCAAGTTTGAAATTCAGGGCTTAATAGTGTAGTGCTTTTAGGAAGGTATACGATTGTCTTATTATATTAGACGTTGTTCCTTTATTACCTCTCATCTTGAGAAAGTTCGCTTAATAATAATAATATAAAATCTGATGAGTTACATTCACATGACTTTCTCTATCCTCTATCGTTTATAAGTGGTTGCACAAAGTATTATTACTAAAGCTTATTTTTCTGTCTACTACACTTTAATCCAAATAAACGTTTGCAGAAATAACAACATTACATATTTCGTTATAGATTCAAAGGAACAGCGATAGTAAAATGTTTGAGAACTCGACACTGCATACTGGCCTTAAAATTCCGTACTGTTTTTATGCAATCGCGAGAAATAACTGAATGTTGTCAGGACTTGAAGAGAATGGCCAAGAAAAGGAGAATTCGGATTACTAATAACGGATATCTGGGAAATTTTATTTGAAATAAATTGTGTGTTTGGGAGAGATCTACATTTTTTTTCCTGTATTACGTTTTCGTCTATCGCTTAACGCTTATCAGTTAAACAAAATTATAAGAAATTTCTTCCGAATGAAGAAGCTTCACAAGCTATTCTAAGAAAATTCAAGATAGACATTTTATTTGTCATGTAAATATCTTTAATATGTAGCATTTTAATCAAAATTGTTAACCATTTTTTATAAAATCAAAAGTTTCAAATAGTGTTCCATGTAAAGGGTAATTACAGTGACATCAAAAAACGAAGGTTCAAATTTTATGGACATATTAAACGAATGCACAAAACAAATAATGAAATTCTGCGAAAATATATGTAAGCCACAAGTAGATACTATGAAGTGGATTGGTGAAGTATAAAGTACTTAATTGGCAGAAATTACTCAGGAAGATAACCTAAACAGAAATATGTTTAGAATCACAGTGATGAGTGGTAAGTTTACCAAGAGGATTAATAAAAAATAAACAAATAAATAAAAAACTGGAAAAAATGAAAGGACGAGAGAAAGAAAGCCCACAGTGAAAGAATGAGAGAACTATGGAACCAAAGGAAAACAAAGAAAGGTGTCTTAAGTACATGGTTGTACATGGGCTCATTCGCAATAAAAATAATAATAATGGCGACAAAAATGTGCAATTTTTGCTTAGCTTGTACATGCTCTTTTACGAAAGGCTTTACTAAAATGATTGTCATTCATATTCGCAAGATGCTGTATTTCAATTCAACGACAGGGATCTAATTTGCTAATCTTCACACTTTATTTCCTATATTGAGACTTGAAGTTTATCGAATCTCCGAACGATCCCATGGAAAAGACAAATACGTTTTTTATCCCCTTCTTAGAATCAAGAGTCCATTTGTAAACTGTACTTTTCTTGGAAGAGTTCAACACTGTAGTGACGATAAAGCTCTTACACTAAGTGTCCTCCAGACACACTAGAGGTTGTACAGAGGGCAATTAATTGCGCTGTTTGCCTTTTGAATATATAGTTTCTTGTTTGCTATTGGTCGGCGGCATGTTGAATGTGAATGCTTCCACAAATTGTAGGTGAAAAAAAGATACGTCGCGACTCGCCAGTTTGGAATGCATGCCCGGAAATTGGATGATGTGTCTGTAAATGAGTGATAGAGAAAGAGAGGAAGATAGTATTGCTGCCCTTTTGTCCTTTTTTGATGGCAGATTATGAGCTGTTGTCTTGGCTCCTGGGATTGAACGTCTACCGTTATAACCCAAGGTCTCATATTGTCTTCATAGCAATAGAAGATCTCAGTAAACTGTCAGTGTAGCTGTGAATGGGGAGAAGAATTGAGTCAGGATTTGCTTCATCTATACATTAAAAAATCTAATTTGTTGCATTCACATGACCTTATATACCCTCTCTTCTGCAAATTATTCTTATAAAAGCTTATTATTCTAATTACTTCTTGATAATCTGGATGAACTTTCATTGCCCATTTACGTACTCATTGCAGGTTTAAAAAATTACACTGAGTTTTATTTATGGACGCTCTTCAACTACCATGGTGCTTAGCGTCCCATTCTATATTGGGCGTGAAAGATCCGAAATTTTGCTTAGAGGCCTCTATCAGGCTTGAGGTTCTTTTACGTGCCGTACGTCTACGATACGGGACCATCTGTTTTACTTCTCTTAGCCATGCTAAGTATTTTTGACCTCCGATGTATTTGAACTTACGATCTCGGGAACTAGTTGTATGATGCAATTTTATTCCTTAGATAGCTATTCGACTATTAGTAGATTTAAAACTAATGTTGGCTAAATTGTGTCATTTATACTAATCACTGCTTTGTTTTGCTGAAACGTGTGTAGCAGTTTACATTGTTTTCACAATGCGCCTCTGTATAAATTATTATTATTATTATTATTTATACCTTATTTGAATGTTCCCAAGTGTGTTCGGATGCAAAATTATAATTCTGAAGGTACGTTATACAAAATACGAGCACAGGCACTGTAACTTCTTGCGAGGGTAAGAATATGGGAGCGCATAACCTTATCTTTTGTGCAAAGTTGTATCTAATGCTGATATACGAGTTTAGGTATCTTTCGTTTTCTATGCTCAAAACTATTAACCCACTTAACCTGGCTTCTGTCATTGTAAAAATACCTTTTTTAATTCAGTTTTGAAATTATATTTTAACTGTTGCCGATGTGCCTATCAACTTAGATACAGTTGATTCGCTGCACAGTGATCAAGTATCTAAACTATTACTGAGCAAATATTATTAACCAGCAGAAGTATTAGAATGCGACGTACGAATAGGACATTAGGAAACTATCCTCGCACTTTGCTGATGGCAGTAATTGATGCAACAGCTAGAAATATTCAATCAAAGCAATGACATCGACAGCATCATCTCTTTACTGACCGTGTTCTCTATTCTACCAAAACTTGTTTTTAATGTCATCCAGCTACTTTGCGTCCTATCATACTGTTGAGTTACTCTCTGCAGTCCTTTGGAGTAAGCCCACATTGTAAATACATAAATGATGAATTTGCTCTCAAAGCTCTGAAGGCCTCTACTAACCTGGTCACCATCGGCACCTCCTCCCCACATCGCGAATCTTGTGGTGTGATTAGGTTCGCCGACATTAACCCTACACGTAACCTCGAATACTGCATATCGCACAGATGGCACCAACATTCACACTTGTGGCTATATTACATGTTGGATGATGCTTTATACCTTGTAAAGCAACTAGTCCTTTGTGTTTCATCGATAATAACTTAACCTCATGTTTACATCGCTACGAATCGTACTAGTGAATTGCTACACTGTATTACGCGTTTATCTTGGGTAATATTTAACTTCACTGTTTCCACAGAACTATGTATTGTGCTGATAATATTCTAGGTACGCTAACTTGTTTTGAATAATAACTTTATTTTATCTCTCTACCTGTCATATGTTCTAAATTGAGAGAAAGGCTTGGAGCCAACTTGAAGTTGAATTGTTTACTTATTTATTGTTTTGATGTTTTACTGTTGTTAGCCACACGCTTGGGAACCCAACTTGGAGTTGTTGTTCTGTTGTTATTATTTTAACTGTTGAAGTTTTTGGAGTTGAAGGAGTTTGTATCACGCTTTGGGCTTTAATTTGAAGTAGATTGTTTGTTACGTAATATCCTGTTACGTATGAGAAGCCGATTTGAAGATGTATTTTTGTTGTTACGCTCCAAGTTTAAAAATATTATTATATTAACTTTGTTATTTAACCTGCTTCTATAGATATTATTTATGTTTATGTTTGCCTCGGCTGCGTCAGTCTTACTTTAGAGACACGTTTCTCTTAATCAGGGCGTGGTACGACAAGAATGTAGGCTTACACAGATTTTAAGTTTTAAATTCACTTCTTTTTATTAATCCTTGGCACAAATTAAATAGCACTACACTGATATTAAGAGCTGTGAGATTCTTTAATTTAAAACTTTCACTTTGTTATCGTATACTTAATTTTCGTTACACACGAATACGTAATATTTCTTTAGAGAACACACCTTCCATCCGGTTGCTATCAAGTTCTGCCAGCAACTGAATATATTTCAACCGTATAAACTTTTAACTTTAGGTATTTCAAGTCTCTGATTGGCTAATCCTAGTCCAATAGAATACCTGCATTTTATTAAAGCTTTTTCTGGCTGTTGATTGGCTATTTTTAAACTGTCACAGAATTTACATTATCGCTGCCCTAATCATGACTAGTAGTTTTATAATAAAACAGAAGTATTTCTTATTGTGATGTATGATACTTTAAAATTTGAGTTGGTATATATTAATTCACATCACATAAGGCGCTAGTTATTACAGTAGGAGCGCTTTCGAGAGATATGTTTCTCTCATCCTCAGCTGAGAACCAACTAACTGGATCTCCCTCACCCCAAGAAGTATGATGAGTGCCCAACCGACACTACAGATGGCAGCAATACCACCAGTTTCCAATTTTTCTCAACAGAGAGTAGAAGTAACGTTCAATGAAACATTTTTGGGGTGAGGGGTGAGGGAGATCAGCTGAGGATGAGAGAAACATATCTCTCGAAAGCGTTCCTACTGTAACAACTAGCGTCTTGTGATGTGAATTAACATATACCAACTCAAATTTTAAAGTATGACTAATAGTATTCAAACTCTCAAGCTCATTATTGCCTCAAGGTTACCTTATTGTTACCTCATTGTTAGCAACTTTAAACTTATTATTCTCACAGCTCTTACATTATTAAATTACATAATGTATTCACATAACATTATTGAACATGTTTACAATAAAAATAAGCATATGCAATGGCAATTACATACATTTTTATAAAGTATTACATACATATTGCTTCAAGGCGGGCTGTTATTGAATTTACGTATTATATAATTTAATTAAAATTATTCAAGTGTTAAAAATACTGCCTCAAAATACCCATCGAATTTCTCAGCGAGTTCCTTTATCAGTCCACTGTAACATGTATTGTATTAGGCTTTGCGTTTCTCAAAAACTAATAATAGTGTATTATACAACAAGACTATAATAGTAGTAATTAAGAGGCGAATATGTTTATGAAACGAGCCGTAACGACCTCCTCTTCCTTCCTCGCTCCGGAGAAGAGGTCCGTTACCCCAGCAACAGCAGAAAGCTTTTTTTTTTTTATTCTTAAAGGGGCGGTCCCACACCCGCCGCCCCCGGTGACGATCATCCTCAGAGGCTACATCGTCTCCCCATGCACATGCTGTTAGGCTAAGATCAAGAGCAAGGGGTGCTGTGTTAGTGTAGTGCATTCGTTAGTGTTCGGGGTCCGCTGAGCACCCAGGTTAATTACGGACAGACATTACTAGTCTGCACGCGGCGCGCGCAAACGTCATTGCGAGGGTATCTGGGTACTGGACATACCGAAGTCTAGAAGAAAAAACCCACAAACCACACAAAAATATAAAACAAAATATTATTAACATTTTATGTTTTAATAGATACACATAAAAAATATTGAAGCACCATTAGCATGAAGAGTTCGCAAAAATCATCCATCATTTAAGTGCGGTTGGTTAATTTACTGGAGGTGGTTATGGATAGTGTTAGTTCGTGGGTTGACGGACTGACTGACGAGTGACTGGGTTGATTTACAGATACCATTCTTGAAATAGCGTGCGGTATTGGTGCAAGCTACAAAGGCTGTGACGGACGGACAGACGAACAATGCGGTTTGTGGAATGTGTAATCCCGGAATGAGGTGGAGGGGGAGGGTGTTTTATTGAATCTTACCTTGGTGTTGTTTGGTCTGGAGGTGTAAAGTACCTGATTTGTAGTGTGTTGGGTTGGACTTACTGTGTTGTAGTGGTTCGTTAATTCGTGGAGCCTATATTCATGCCTGGTCGTCAAGGAGTGCGCTGGCTGCCTGCCCCGTGCGGACCCGTGCCACTCGCGGGGGGGCCCCTCGTCCCCCGGGGCCGCCTGTGTAAAGTTTCAACCCTGAAGCAGACCTAACGGAATGAAGAATGGAACGAAATGCAGGAAACGTAAATTCGGGTCCCGAAAGAAATCTCTCCAGCATTCGCCTTATGACCCGGGAAAACCCCCGAAGAAACCCATAGTTTAGAGGGAACGGTCGCAGAGAATCGAGCCCGGGACCTCCCGTATGACGCCACCTCCGTCGGTATGGGGTTGCTTAATATGTTGACAAATCACTCGTAGAGTTCTAAAAAGCAAGGCCCTTCCCTATAAACCCAGGTGTCCGTTTTGTCACTTCAGTCTTCGCCCCGCATTTGATCGCTTTAGCTGCTATGTTGTATGTTCTTATAGCTAGAGCTTTGCCCATTCCCCATTCTTTCCATGGCATCTCTTACCAAAACGTTTCAAACGTCCGAGCCAGTTTCTCTTCCATATCCTGACCAACTTCAACACACTTTTTCCTTAGTGCCCTGTTTCGAAACGCATTCATTACTTACTATATCGATGCATTTCGCAGGATCTATTGTTTCTCAAAGCCACATTTAAAATTAACACATAAATTTTCCTCAGTTCATTGCAGGGATAAAGTTTCTGCACTATAGAATACCATCCTACACATACGGCATTTCATTGAATTTATGGAGTAAATTACTAAGAGTGAAGTACACTTTCGTGGTGAGGGGGTAGCGTATGTGCCTTACATTCGAATCTCGATTTGGGTGAGTTACCTGCATAAATTTTTTCCAGGGTTTTCTCTTATCCTGAGCAGATGCATGTTTGGTGACTTTGAGCTCTGGAGACTCCGTGACCATTTGAGTATGATTTTAACCATTGAGGCAGTATTTTTAACACATAAATAATTTCAGTCTAATTATATAATATGTAAATTCAATAACAGCCCGCCTTGAAGCAATATGTGTATGTAATAATTTGTAAAATGTAATGTATTACGTAATTTAATAATGTAGGAGCTGTGAGAATAATAGGTTAAAGGTTGCTAACAATGAGTTAACAATGAGGTAACCTTGAGGCAATAATGAATTAGTAAGTTTAAATGCTACTAGTCATTCTTGGAGCAACAATAGTGTAATTTTTGTGACACTTCATAAAATAGCCAATCAACAACCAGAAAAAGCTTTAGTTAAATGAAGGTATTCTATTGGATTAGGAATAGTCGATCAGAGACTTGAAATACAGAGATTTACAAGTTTAGGTAGTTGGAATCAGTTCAGTTGCCTGCAAACAGTGTTCCTAACCGGACGCGAGACACGTCCTCGAGAAGTATAATACGTATTCGTGTGAGACAAAAAATAAGTTTACGTGATAAAAAGTGCAAGTATTTAATTAAAACATCTCACAGCTCTCTCTCTCTCTATGTCAGTGAAGTGTTATGTAAATCGTGTCAAGCATTAATAAAAGGAGTGAAGTAAACTTATAATCTGTGTAAGCCTACATTCTTAAAGGTACCACAACCCTGCCAAGACATCCATGTCTCTAACAATAATACTGACGCAGCCGAGGCAAACATAAATATAATATTTAAAGAAACAGTCAAATTACAAAGTTAATATTTTTTTAAAAACTTGGGGCAAAGGCCACCTGAAAGTACATTTGTGGCGATGGTACCGGAAACTGTTTACTTACGTGCGGTTGCAACTACTACAAGTTTTGCTCTCAACTGTTGAAATATAATACAACACCTTCAATACAATCTACTTCAAATTGACGCCCAAAGCGTGGTGCAAATAACGTAAAGATACCACCTTCTTCAAACTGGCTTTCCATACGTAGCAGCAACAAACAACCTTCAAATTGGTGCCCAAAACGTGGGGCTAACAGAACCAACTACTTCACCATTTACTTCATTCACCGTCTGATATGACCTACACGGTAAAAGGACATTAAAGTAAAATAATAATAATAATAATAATAATAATAATAATAATAATAATAATAATAATTTGGGAGACTGCAGCTTAAGATACATAAAGTGGTAACACAAAAAATAAGAATAAACAGAACATCATATACATTGCTTAATAGAACTTGCTCTGCAGTGAGAAGAGTGTTTAATAGATATGCTAGCAACTAGTTCTATAATAAGTTTATGAATGTAAATATAAGAAGAACGTGTAGCTTTTCGGCTTATCCCCTTCACAGCGGATACTCGTATTGTTTTTCCTTTTAGAGAAATAAAAAACTAATGTGTATGTTTTTGTTTTCAAATAGGTTTATTAATAAGAGCGAACGGCCATTCCAGTTAATACATAGACACGAATTATAATCACTGCAGATGTTGTTCACTCATGAACTACTCCAAGAATCGGAGTTGAAGCGGTTTAATACCAAAAAATTAAATTTTCTTTGCAAAAAGAAAAGTTAAATATATGTGAATATATAGTTCCATTATTAGCATTGCCTCATTGAATGCGCCTTAAATTCAAGAAAAGAAAAGATCTCGAAACATGCATTTCCGATGAAATTTCTATATCAAAGTTTTTGAATGGAATGGAATGTGCCTATCATAGGTAAGTAAAAATATAACACAATGGAACTCTGAATAAAACAGTTACTATTTTTAAGTCTGGTATTTAAATAAAAAATATCACGTTATAGTTCAGTTTTTAACGTTCGTGCTTATTGCATACGGCATCACAGACAGTAGACACTGATGAATTGATGATATATGAAATTACTGAATAGTTGGGAAAGAAAATTTAGGAAGGAAACGTTCCAGGTCGTAGTTTGGAGTATTTGCCAATTATAAAGACTGAGAGAAACGTAGAAGAAACCTTAGTCAGTGAGGACAGTCCTGGTGGGATTTGAATCGCGTACCTCTCGTTCACGAGTCCTTGCTTTAACGACCTCTCCTACTCGCTATGTCGATATAATTTTCGCTGACTTCATAAGAGTCAGAAAGTTGCTTATTGAAAAGAAAAATATGTTACCCTTACTGAGATTTGTAGTCAGTTTACCGGATTTCCTCCGCCTTCTATGCAATGCAGGCGGCTTGCTTTGGAGTGCTAAGGGAAGAAATGGCATGCAACGTCTGTTATCTCTGCTTGTCATACAGGTTTATTCAGATGTAAATTCCGTAGTGCGAGATACTTACGTCGTAATAGAAGCTTCAAAGAGACTTGTTGCCATATCTCGCTGTACAATTAATTCATCCTATTGTAAATCCAGCTTACACGATGCCCCCGTATTTACCATCAATGAGTTTAACTGACTTTCTGAAAAATATTCACAGCAGACAACTAACTGAACCCTGGCCAGCAGATTTGAGCTGATGAAATATTAATATTTCTGTTGTTTACATCGTTGGCGCCAGAATGCTTCCAACCCAATGGGCCCCCGATGAAGCCTCTTGGGGACAGGTTGCTTGGCCATGTGCCGTTTTGTTTGTTTATTTTTCTTATATTGTGTTTGCTCAAGTAACAATTTAACTCTTGTCTTTAGAACGAATTGGTTACATTGTCACAATGTGACATTAGGAAAACAAGAGAAGACTTTTCAACTTCTTTAGGGATTATATATAAGTTGTATTAACTTCTTAATATGACGCATACAAAATAGTATTTATCAAAATAATTCAGTTTTCAATAGACTTACAATCTGAACGAGAGTTTTTACCCTCAGGCGTGCTACAACACTTATTTACAAGACGCATTTCTTTTAAGCGGAATCACCTCAGGATTAAACCCTTACTTTTGTCGTGATTTGATAACTATTCTTTCAAGCTATTAGTGTGTATGCACTAACTTGGAAAGGTGAATCAGATTTAAAAAATTCGATTTCACGCCTGGTCACATCACTGACGATGTTCTCACCGCTGAGCTGCCACGTCTAGGTGGCTGCGCATTAAACCTTCACATTTGTTTCAAGTAAATCCTCAAGTAAAAAAAAGATCATAAAGATGGATTTTAGTACTATTAAACGCTATTTGCCTTCTACTTTCGTGTATGTAGTTTTTATAGCTATACGACCTTTAAAATTATGTCTTATGGCAAGCCTGAATTCCTATAAAATTGTTAGAAAAAACGATTAATTTTGCCTATATAAAAGTGAAGAAACCATACATGAAAGGTCCCTGGAACCTTTAAATACTTGCGAAGGAGAAAAAAATAACAAACATAGACCTAGAGTTTATATTATAAGAGTGGAATGGTCAATTTTTAGCTCTACTTTTAAGTAAAGTTTTGCTCTACAAGTTGGTACCCTGCTAAAACGAAGCACCCGTGTGTCCAGACTATTTTTTAGAACGTCCTTTAACCTGCTAGATCAAATTGGACGATGAATAAGTGAAATGATGCTGAAATGAGTCCGGGATCCAAAGAGCTTAAAGATAGACGTTCCTCTTCTCAGGATAAGGAAAACTCCCGCAAAAAACATCCGAATAACTCACCCTAACCGAGATTCAAACTTGGAAACTCTCGAATGTGAGGTAGACCTACGTTACATTCTACACCACAGATGTGCGACAGGCTATGTGATTTCTTTCGTTTCAAACATAAATAAACTTTCCTCCCCCTCTTGTGTTAACTTTGAACACATTTTGGTAACGGTCCCATAAATAATCAGCAATGGAAATGCCACAAAATGATGATTTAGGGAACTGAAATTACGCGTATTATACAATATAAAATGAGATGTGAATATTTGGAAGCCTGTGACCGAATACCCTCCCTTTTTACTTTCTCTACTACGTACAGTAAGTAGGGGAAGTATTGTATTCCACCTAAAAATTTGATACCGAGATTTCACCGGAAATACATGTTTTGAGACCCCCTGAATCCAAAAAAAAAAAGGGTTTTTGAAACATGTCCGTGTGTGTGTATGTGTGTGTGTGAAAAGCATAACTCAGAAACGAACAGTCGGATAAACACTAAACTTGGTATTTAGGTTCAGTATCTTCCAGAAATGCGACATGAAGGTTTTCAAGAATATCCCCCACCCCAGATTACCCTTTACATGGAACATTTTTCGAACATTTTAATTTCCTCAAAAATGGCTCTAACGATTTTGATTAAAATACCATATGTTTAATATATTTTCATGACAAATAAAATGTATATCTTGAATTTTCTGGGAATGTCTCCAAAAGTATCCTTCATTGTGAACGACTTTTGCATAACTGGTAAACCATAAGAGATAGACAAAATTTTAGTACACAAAAAATGTAG
This sequence comes from Deroplatys truncata, assembly GCA_030765065.1. Taxonomy (NCBI): domain Eukaryota; kingdom Metazoa; phylum Arthropoda; class Insecta; order Mantodea; family Mantidae; genus Deroplatys; species Deroplatys truncata. The sequence continues at coordinate 57,164,474 of CM060979.1, read as the reverse complement.
ATCGCGTTAAAATACACAATTTATGTCATATACTTTTTTTTGTTGAATGAACCATTTTCTAGATATTGCTTGTTATTCCCTTAAATTTTCCAATACTTATACTTTTTCTCAAATGGGAATTCGTTATTAATTTTTTTTTGTCCTGGTAATGCAAAGAGAATGGAATACTCCACATAGCAACCAGCTCTTAAAAGATTTGACTATCTCTTAAAGCCTACCAATTCCCCTTGCATCTACAAGAAAATTAGCAATAAGATTAATATATCGATTTCTCGATTAACATGAAGCATATAGAGAATAAGCGTTTGTAAAAATAGTTTGTACAAGAGTAGGGAAAGTCATGTGAGTGTAACACATCAGATTTTTAAGGTACTTTCTTATACACGAAATAAGTCGCTAAATTGTCAACGAAGTGCTCCATATTGTTACTAATGCGCTTGCGCGAAAGAAAGCGCCATCTCATGAGTTTTAGCGAAATCCGCGAAAAAAAGGATACTACTACTTCTTCTTCTTCTTCTTCTTCTTCTTCTTCTTCCAAAACACACTCTATAAGCGAAAATTTGCGGGAAGCTAATTAACCTAAGTTTATATAAAAAACTAAACCTAACCTAACCTCCCGTGAATAATCAGAAACCTAAGCTTATATAATAGTGAATCATAAACATCGTTAAGGAACGCACCCTCGCGTGCTTTGGTATAACCACCGCTATGTTTTTCCTTCAGATGTTGGCGGCTCTCTCGCATGAACCACACAGACACGAAGTGCCCATTACCGGCGAAAGCGCGAAGCAAATTTTGCCGATTAGATAGGGAACAAGGTCTCAGATTCTTGTGTGTATGACATTTTTAGGTATAAATGACCCGTTTATTCGGAAACTATTGACATTAGTCAAATTAATTTTTAACATAATAAAAGCCACAGCTTAATGAGATTATGGAGTTATTTTGGTTCTAATAAAACTGTTTTTTAAAATTAAATACTTAAATATTAATATAAAATAATTATATAATGAAGAATACATCCAATATTCCTTGATAAACCAAACTGTTTTGTAAAAGCAGATCAGTTAACATAAAAGACACGCATCTTACACACTGTAAAAATCTAACATCTTAAATACTCTCAGAGATGGCTCATGGAGTTAGAACATTTAACAACGGCAGGATAGGACTTTTAATGTCCCCTTAATTATTTATAATTCGTTTTTGAGTTTAAGTGTAAGCTTGAATTTGAAATGCATGACCATTGTAGTTATGGAACCATCTGTATTGGTATCCCTGGGAGGACTGCTGCCACTTATTGTTATTGGCTCTTACTACAAAACGTGTGCGGTATGGAGTAGTGGATTCTAAAGCATGTTTTTGAACCTTAAACGCAATGGATAAGAAATTCCCTGTTTAGAACGCAACGGACATTTCAACCAGAGTTCGACGTGCGCCATGTTCCATTACACACAGGCTGCGCGACCTTTCCTTGAGCTGGTTTAGGAATCCGTGACATGATGCACTAATGGGTATTTAAATCGGAATCTAAGGCGTTAAAATAGACGGGATGCAAAAATGTAATCGTTTTCTCGACCTTCATCTGCAAGCAGACGATGAAGCCAGCTGCATGAGAAGACTTAAACGGCAAATTAATGAAGGCGGACTATATCAAGGGAGCTGAAAAATAATGAGTGATAGTAATTTATACTTTTAGCTGGGGGAAAACGGGCGGTTGGTCATAACACTAGTTGGCGAGAGTATCGTTTGATTTGATAAACGCTTATTCACCTTTAAGAATTCTGTACCCCACCAGAGCCCCTGGTCTAAATTTGACCCTGACACTTGTTGGCAACGCTACTGAGAGAAAAAAATCACACACACACACACACACACACACACACACACACACACACACACACACACACACACACACACAACAGGAGTATATACACAGACATAGTTGCAATTTCACTTCAATTACGATCGAGGTTCCAATATGACTTCACTAAGGTGGATTTTCGCATGCATTGTCCCAGGATTGGTGATGATGATTAATGGAGTACTATAATGCAGTCTCACGCAGATATTATACAGACTAGCAAGCAATTTCGGCGGCTTGGGTTCTTATGTAACTAGTCCCTACTGCGGCCCGCTACTAGAAAATGCTCATTATATCGCTAAACAAAAAGTCACGTATACAATTTATGATACCTTCTACAATGGCCTGTAGAGTCTCATCTTGTTGAATGGTTTTCGATTTCCTCTGTGATTTCATGCTGTGCCTTAAAAGAACAAGCAGGGGAAAAAAGTGCGCATATCATGTACCTACGTCACCTAGATTATTATTGAGCCATTTTGCTTCAATCTGAAACTGAGCCGCTAGAAGGCATCCTGCCTTATCACGCTTAGGCTTCTTGTCACTCTCATGAATGGTAATAATGACTTTCTACACTGAAAATAAAAAATCTGATGTGTTCTGTTTACGTGACTTTTTCTACATCTATGGTTTATTAGCAGGTAAACAAATTATTCTTACAAAAGTTTATTTTCCTGTGTACTTCATTTCAACCGAGATAAACTTTTCCAAGATAAACCCTGAGGCAGTATTTTTAACACTTAAAGCAATATGTGTATGTAACAATACATAAAAAATGTATGTAACACTCACTGTATATGTTTGTATTATTGTATCCATGTTTAATAATGTTATGTGAATGTATTACGTAATTTAATAATGTAGCAGCTGTGAGAATAATAGGTTAAACGTTGCTAACAATGAGGTAACCTTGAGGCAATAATGAGTTTGAGAGTTTAACAATACTACTTCTGATTCTTGGAAACAATAATGTAATTTTAGTGACAGTTTATTAAATAGCCAATCAACAACCAGAAAAAGCTTTAGTTAAATGAAGTTATTCTATTGGAGTAGGATTAGCCAATCAGAAACTGAAAAGAAGAACATTTTACAAATTTAGAGTTCAGTTGCCTACAAACAGTGTTCCCAACCGGACGCGAGACACGTCCTCGAGAAGTATAATACGTATTCGTCTGAGACGAAAATAGTTTACGTGCAAGTATTTAATAAACACATCTCAAGTTCTCTCTCTCTCTCTCTCTCTCGCTCTCTGTCTCTCTCTCTCTATATATATATCAGTGAAGTGTTATTTAAAATCGTATCAATCATTAATAAAAGGAGTGAAGTAAAATTATAATCTGTGTAAGCCTACATTCTTAGTCACACCACAACTCTACTAAGACAAACGTGTCTCTAACAATAATACTGACGCAGCCGAGGCAAACATAAATGTTTAATATTTAAAGAAACAGTCAAATTACAAAGTTAATATTTTTAAAAATTGGGGCAAAGGCTACCGGGTACCATACGTGCGGTTGCAACTACTACAAGTGTTCGGCTCCCTAACAGTTGAAATGCAATACAACTCCTACTTCAAATCGGCTTTTCCATACGTGAAACAATAACCTTTCTCAACCCGCATTACACATTTCATTATAGATACAAAGGTAATAGCAATAGTCAAACGTTTTAGCACTGGGCGCTATACACAGACCTAAAAATTCCATACTCTTTCCGTGACATCACGTGAAACAACTGAAAATGGATACATTTTAAGAGAATGGCTAAGTATTTCAAACCATTAATAACGGATATCTCGAAAATGGCTGATACCACCAAAAAATTATTCGAAATAAATTGTGCACTTTAAAGAGATCTATTTTTTGTTTATTTATTGCTTAACTTTCCAGATTATACAAAATTCCTTCTTAATGAAGAGGACCAAAACATATTCCCATAAAATTCAAGATATACATTTTATGTATTTGTCATGTAAACATCTTTTATATGTGGTATTTTAATCAAAATCGATACACACTTTTTTTTTTAGAAAATAAAGAATTTCGAGAAATGTTCCACGTAAAGGGTAGTTTGGGGTGGAGCGATTTTATTGAAAATCATGCCGCATCTTTGGAAGATAGTGAACCTAAATACTGAGCTTGGTATATATCCGACTTTGCTTTTCTGAGTTATTCTGTTCACACGGAACTTTTTCTAAAAATCTGATGTAACACATTCACATCACTTTCTCTCACCTCTATCGTTAATTAGTGGGTATACAAACGATTCTTACTAAAGCTGTTTCTTACTTGCTCTACCTTGTACACGTAGGTAGAGAAGGTATTACGTTCCTCTCAGATTTCATTGAAAATACATGTTTTGAGGTCCCTTGAATCCAAAAAAGACATTTAGAAGAAGGTCCGTGTATGTCTATGTTTGTGTGTGTGTGTGTGTGTGTGTGTTTGTCAACACCATAACTCAACAACGAAAAGTTTGACAAATACCAAACTTGGTATTTAGGTTTAGTACCTTCCAAAGATGTGACGCGAAGATTTTCAAGAAAATCTCCCGATGCCAAACAACTCGTCAGATGGCACATTTTTAGGAACTTTTTATATTCTAAAAAATTCTCTAACTTTTTTTATTAAAATACACCTATTAAAGATATTTAAATGACAAAGAAAATGTATATTTTGAATTTTCTGGGAATGCCAGTGAAGTCCTTTTTACTCGGAAGGAATTTTGTATAACCTTATATAACTGATAAACGTTAAGTGATAGACGAAAATTTTCTACACAAAAAATGTGGATCTCTTTAAAGCCCTGTCCACGCTGATTAACATTTAACAAAACTTGTCAAGTGCAACATGTTAACAGTTTGCATGTTGGCCAAATTTCGAGCACAGAATTGACTTAACATGTTAACCGAAAGAGTTGTGCTTGACACTTTTAACATGTTGGATGTTTTCCACTTTTAATGGATAACTTGTTAAGTCAATTCGCTCTCTGTGTATGTAATTGGGTGAACTTCGGAAGTTTCCAGACTATAAACATGGCAGCTATTGTGATTCCTTCATGCTATTGTGTTCGGTAGTTCCATGTTGATTCGTTCTGTGCTTATATCTTTGCTTTGGCTTGCTTCATGTGAAGTTATGGAATGGACAAAAGAAAAGACACTTTCATTACTAAAATCTTTGCTAAGGCTATCATTATGGAACATTGTAATATATGTAATAAAAAGAATGGACAAATATACCAAACTATGTGCAATTTATTGTTGTTCCAGAGGCAATATCAGAAAAAAAATAATAACCTCACTTTGCTAGAGAATTGCAAAAATGCTCAAGTCTGGCAGCTGGAATGGCTGCTCTCAAATGTGTGTCCTTTTTGTGAATTTTAGGTTAGAAACTTTGCTCAAAACATAGTTGAAGTCACTTTGACTTGTTCTCAAGAAATTGAAGTCAAACCTGCTCCGAATTTTTAACTCATTCAAAATATTTTCACTCCTGTGCCGATTAACAAGATAGAGCCTCATCACCTTCCACTTTTCTTTTTATTACATACCAGATACATATAGCAATTGTCAGATCCTAATCACCGGAGTCCATTTTGCTTTTAGTTAAGAGGTTTTGTTGTCCCAACAAGTCAACTGGTGTGGATAGAATGTTAAACGTTCACAGTACAACATGTTGAAGGCATTTAACATATTGAATGTGACATTTTGTTAATTGTTGAATGTTAACTGTTGATATGTTGAACAGTGTGGACTCACCTTTAAACACACAAATTATTTAAAATAAAATTTTTGTAGCATCAGCCATTTTCGAGATATCCATTGTTAAAGTCGATTTTTTTCAATGTAAATATTTATGGAAAAGCTGTGAATTTAAATAAGTATACCTTCTGGCTGGGCAAGGCCTAATATCTTCTTTTGGAAGTTGATTAGTTTGTGATGGCTCCGGGTTTTGAACGAAAGGTACGTATAGGTGGCCCAGTTTCTGCATTTACAGCATTCCTTCAAACTTATTGGTTTTATGCGGTTTTAAACGTATCATTGTCAGTATCACATAAAACAAGCTATGTACCTCAACCCTTGATGATTATCCTGACAGTTTACATGCCGTTAACAGTGAATATAATCTTTCTAGATCCATATGAACGACAGAAATATGTTTTTCAAGAGATGGTTTACCTCCAAGTTCACGCATTCTCTCTCGAGTAATAACAAGGACGAAAAGGCACAGTAGCATAAAAAAGTATCTTCTAGCGTCGCTCCAACACGGTCGTATTCTAATATCTATGGCACGTCATTCCTAGCATGGCTTAGGTTCGGAGGGTGGATAGCTCGCAAGACTGCTGATGATAATGGCAGACGGAGAGTATTAGGAAAAAATTATTACCGGAAGTATTTTTGGCTTCCAACAGACGGGCAGCATGCTGGGACTTGATTCTGAACAGACAAAACTGGCCAAGCTTGGGCACATACTTAATGGAAGTACGTGTACTAAGAGATAAGGTGTTTATGTAAATTTTCTTTAAATATATGTGATGCTTGAGCACTTGTGTGTGTGTGTGTGTGTGTGTGTGTGTGTGTGTGTGTGTGTGTGTGTAGATAGGTGTTTATGTAAATTTTCTTTAAATATATATGGTGCTTGAGCACTTGTGTGTGTGTGTGTTTGTGTGTGTATTTGCGTGTGTGATTCAGAGTGTTTTTCAATTTTATATGTATGCATATAATGTGGTGATTATAAACATAGTTACTACTATTACTATTTAGTCTGTCAGCCATGTTTTAGATATGTTGTACCATCTAGAACAGGCTGTTCCAATTCTACTTCGCTGAGTCAAGGGTACTCACGCGTATGCAGCAACAGTGCTCAAAGCCCGGCTGGAGGGGGAGCGTAATGGTCAATTGGTCACTAGGCGAAGGTCATAGCACAAGAAATAGGGCATACAGCGTCATTAAACAACACTTCATTCAGTAGGACGAGAGCTTGTCCGTCTTGCCGAGCTGTATTGCATGCTGTAGGCGGACTCCTGCGAGTCGTGAGTACTCCGTTTTACATTTCAACCCAGGAAAATATAAATACCTACGAATATGTCGAAAAGGCTAATGAAGTTATTCGAAATAAACTCTGTTTCAATAAACTACGCTTTTTCCCGTAGTAAGGGTTTGTTCTGTCCTTCGCCGTGGCGCAATGGGCTGAAGCGTAGATCTCTGGTTTGAGACAACAAATACTCCCGGGTTCGATTCCACCCATGGGCATGCGAATTTTATGTCCCGGGTATAGGACCGTGCCAACTCAGCATCATGAGGAAACTGACGAGCTGGATAGGCAGCGATCTCGGCCACGAAAGCCAATATTCTGGCTGCAGAGTGTGTGAAGCTGGTCACACCACCTCCTCTCTGCTGCGTACTTGGGCATGAGGCCAGCAATCGTACTGGTCAGTCCCAGTTGGGATTATTATATTTTTAAGTCTTTGTTCATTTCTTATGTTTTATCAGTTGTACTTAATTATTACATACATATAAAAACTTATCCGAATGAAGGGGACTTCACAAGTTAACAGAAATTTCAAGATGTATTATTCATGCAAATATTTTAAACATATAAAATTTTAATCAAGATCGATATAACCGTTTTGAATAAAATAAAAATATCCGATTTGTTACACTCACATGACTTTCTCCACTCTTGTACAAACTATTTGTGCAAACGCTTATTCTCCATATGCTTCGTGTTAATCGAGGTGTTAATCTTATTGCTAATTTTCTGGTAGGTACAAGGGGAAAATGGTAATATTTAAGCGATAGTCAAATCTTTTAAGAGCTGGTTGTTATGTGGCGCATTCTATTCTCTTTGCATGTCCAGGACATAAAAAATGAATAACGAATTCCCATTTGAAAAAAGTATTGGAAAATTTAAGGGAATAACAATCAATATCTCGAAAATGGTTCGCTCAACAACAACAAAATGTATATGACATAAATTGTGTATTTTAACGCGATCTACATTTTTTGTGTAGTAAAATTTTGTCTATCTCTTATGGTTTACCAGTTATGCAAAAATCGTTCACAAGGAAGAATACTTTTGGAGACATTCCCAGAAAATTCGAGATATACATTTCATTTGTCATGAAAATATCTTAAACAGATGATATTGTAATCAAAATCGTTAGAGCCATTTTTGAGAAAATTAAAATTTTCGATAAATGTTTCATGTAAAGGGTAATCTGGGGTGGGGAGATTTTCTTGAAAACCTTCGTGTGGCATCTCTGGAAGATACTGAACCTAAATACCAAGTTTGGTGTTTATCCGACTGTTTGTTTCTGAGTTATGCTGTTCACAGTCATACAAACACGGACATGTTTCCAAAAATTCATACACACACGGACATGTTTCCAAAAATGCTTTTTTGGGACTCACGGGGTCTCAAAACATATATTTCCGGTAAAATCTCGGTATCGAATTTTTGGGTGGAATACAATACTTCCCCTACTTACTATACGTAGTAGAGAAAGTAATAACGAACTCTTTTCCTTCTAAAGGTTAGGTTTGTGGTTCATGAAATCTTCTTGTAAACCTTCAGGTTGAATCCTTGAAATATGCTGTAGTACTAATCTATCTCTCTCTCTCTCTCTCTCTCTCTCTCTCTCTCTCTCTCTGTGGTTCAAGGAATTTCAAAACGTGTACTTTCGGAGAATTCTCAACAATTCACTTCTTGGTTTGGAGTGCTATACCTACCGCAGATAAATGGTAGAGGAAGTAATGTAGAGCTTCAGAAATTTTATTTAAATGCTGTTAATTTTTGGGTCAGCATGGGCATGTAAGTCTCCATTTTCTTAAATGAGTTTTAAGATGAATAATTTTGATAACACTTAATTGATAAAGAGATAAAAGGATGATAAGCTGATTTCAGAGAAATAATTTAAAAAGGCACTAGGGCAGAACGATACCAGTTGCTTAAATTTAATTTTCACATATATACCCTTGTAATGGATATATATATATTTGTAAATAATCTACTCGTGTAGTAATCATTTGCATGATTCATTCCAATCCAGCTTAAACAGCAAATTTGTCTCTCAGAGAGCAGTGTACACTATCGTTTCATATGCTGAAATATTTTTGAACTATAGAGTCCAACATACTAATATTTTGCACCCAAGGAAATTCTCCAGTGCAAACACAGCGTTCTCCATTCAAAGCGGTGTCTGGTGGGATTTTCTCCGGTCCCCCTCCCCCATTCATTCCACCAACTGCTCCATCATCACCTTTCCTTTCATCCATTTCATCATCATTTCGTTTCATCTACTTCCTTGCTCCCATACCAGGCATCGGGCTGATCACCCATCCTGGATATTGTGTCTGATCCATGAATGTCTGCTCCTCGACGGGCCTCTGACTCCAGGCACCCACCTGTAAGTCCTACATAAGAGGAAGTTAAACAGAGAAAGAAGAAGAAGTGTCCATATCCTAATATCGTTTTGTTATCTGGTATGTTTTCCCCGAGTCTTTTCCTCCGAATACCTCGCTTAGCAAGCAGTTTTTTCATCCACTGTCACCGGCGGTTCTGGTGGCTGCATAAGAGCACGTGAACACCCTAACGTTTGACACGTTGCAGATTTACTGGTTATTTTTTCTTTGAATGCTATTAAACTTAACTATATGTGATAATTTAAAATTTACCGCACTATTTCTCTAAGCTCGAGGAGACATGGCAACAGGGTCCCTAGCACATCTTGACTTGTGCACATTTTAAGGAGCTTCTTCGCATGTGCAACTGGTATGACGTAATTATCTTATGGGGCCAAATACATAAAGGTCGTGCACACCTGAACACATGCACTGAAGCGAAAAACTTTTCATGCCTTGTTTCCATACCGTGACTATAATTTTACGACAATGCCACTAGATGGTAGCACACTACGGCAGAAGTTAGTCACTAGCAGAGGTAAGTAGCTGCACAAGTTCCAAACTTCTCTCGGTTTCTCCATACCATCCACACTCTCAACTACAACTAATTTACAGTGCTTCGTTCTTGCCCTAACAGGTTGTACTTAATTATGCATAGAGCAACAGACATAAAAAAAAGGAAAGAAATTTTCATTCGTCAGGCAAGGAAATATTATTGTTGTTATTGTTAGCGGCGGCAGATATATCAGTTTGTTCATAATAATAATTATTATGCAACAGATTGTATGTAACACTTTTCGGGCTGTCTGACTAAAAGTTTGTGAACACCCAAATGTACACTCTTGGGCTGCTACTAGTTCTAGCCAGTTTATTTTCCTCTTGCTGAACAGTTTCAACGCTGTTCTTCCTTCGCTCACTGTTTTTAAATCCGCTTTATTACTATTATTTTGTCTATTGATTTTCCAGTGACATTATTTTCTATGTCCACATTTTACATGCTTCCAATTTCTTTTTCCAGCTGCACTTTACAAGTTTCTGCATTATACAGAACCACACTCCACACAGGTCTTCTTTAAAATCTTCCTTAGTTCTTTCATCAATATCTATAGATATTTCGTTTTCTGCTAAAAGCTTACTTTGCTCTATAACTTCTTGATAACAGATTATGTTACTAACTATAGTGTATACTCCTACTTCAAGTATATAAAGCTCTCTGTTACTTCACTACCTCATTTAAAATTAATAAATGTGTACTCTGTGATTATCTTCCAACAACTATAGTGTTTGTGCTTTTTACTTTCTCTACTACGTATAGTAAGTAGGGGAAGTATTGTATTCCACCCAAAAATTCGATACCGAGATTTCACCGGAAATACATGTTTTGTGACCCCCTGAAGCCAAAAAAAGCATTTTTGGAAACATGTCCATGTATGTGTCTGTGTGTCTGTGTGTGTGTGTGTGTGTGTGTGTGTGTGTGTGTGTCTGTGAACAGCATAACTCAGAAACGAACAGTCGGATAAACACCAAACTTGGCATTTGGGTTCAGTATCTTCCAAGGATGCGACACGAAGCTTTTCAAGAAAATCCCCCACCCCGGAGCATCCTTTATATGGAAGATTTTTCGAAAATTTTAATTTTCTCAAAAATGGGTCTAACGATTTTGATTAAAATATCATATGTTTAAGACATTTTTATGACAAATAAAATGTATATCTTGAATTTCCTGGGAATGTCTCCAAAAGTATTCTTTATTGTGAACGACTTTTGCATAAATGGTAAACCATAAGAGATAGACAAAATTTTACTACACAAAAATGTAGATCGCGTTAAAATACACAATTTATGTCATATACATTTTTTTAGTTCAGTGAACCATTTTCGAGATATTGCTTGTTATTTCCTTAAATTTTCCAATACTTATACTTTTTCTCAAATTCGTTATTCAATTTTTTATGTCCTGGATATGCAAACAGAATAGAATGCGCCACATAGCAACCAGCGCTTAAAAGTTTTGACTATCGCTTATAACCTACCATGTTCCCCTTGCATCTACAAGAAAATTAGCAATAAGATTGACATCTCGATATCTCGAGTAACATGAAGCATATGGAGAATAAACGTTTGTAAAAATAGTTTGTACAAGAGTAGAGAAAGTCATGTGAGTGTAACACATCAGATTTTTCTTTCTCTACTACGTATAGTAAGTAGGGCAAGTATTGTATTCCACTCAAAAATTCGATACCGAGATTTCACTGGAAATACATGTTTCGAGACTCCCTGAATCCCAAAAAAGCATTTTTGGAAACATGTACGTGTGTGTGTGTGTCTGTGTGTGTGTCTGTGTGTCTGTGAACAGCATAACTCAGAAACGAACAGTCGCATAAACACCAAACTTGGTATTTAAGTTCAGTATCTTCCAGAGATACGACACGAAGGTTTTCAAGAAAATCCCTCACCCCAGACTACCCTTTACATGGAACATTTTTTGAAAATTTTAATTTTCTCAAAAATGGCTCTAACGATTTTGATTAAAATATCATACGTTTAAGATATTGTCATGAGAAATGAACCGTTGAGTGTTGAGTGAACCGTTTTCGAGATATTGCTTATTATTCCCTTTAATTTTCCAATACTACTTTTTCTCAAATTCGTTATTCATCTTTTTTTATGTCCTGGACATGCAAAGAGAATGGAATGCGCCACATAGCAACCAGCGTTAAAATATTTGACTATCGCTTAAAACCTACCATATTCCCTTTGTATCTACCTGAAAATTACTAATAAGATTGACATCTCGACATCTCGATTAACATGAAGCATATGGAGAATAAGCGTTTGTAAAAATAGTTTGTACAAAAGTAGAGAAAGTCATGTGAGTGTAACACATCAGATTTTTTTTTACATATCTCCATAGCTACCTTCCTTGGGTCGTTTCCTCTTGCACTTGTATTGTCTCATACTTTATCTAAATTTATTTTCTAGTATGGCGTGTTTAGGACTTTTTTCAGTTTTCGTATGTTTTGTAGTTCCGTTGAGGCAGTATTTTTAACACTTAAGTTATATCAGTCAAATTATACAATATAAGACATAATATAAAATATAATAACAGCCCACCTTAAAGCAATATGTGTACAACATATAAAATGCATGTAACAGTCACTGTATTAATGTTTATATTATTATGTACATGTTCAATAATGTTATGTGAATGTATAGGAGCTGTGAGAATAATAGGTTAAAAGTTGCTAACCTTGAGGCAATAATGAATTAGACAGTTTAATAATGCTACTGGTCATTCTTGGAAACAATCATGTAATATTTTTAAAACAGTTTATAAATAGCCAATCAATAACCAGAAAAAAAGCTTAGGTTAAATAAATGTATTCTATTGGAGTAGGATTAGCCAATCAGAATCTGAAATGAAGCAAAATTTACAAATTCAGAGTTCAGTTGCTAGCAGACAGCGTTCCTAACCGGGCGCGAGACGTATCCTCGAGAAGTTTAATATGTATTCAGTGTGAGACAAAAATAGTTTACGTGTTAAAAAAGTGCAAGTAATTAATAAATAATCTCACAGCTCTCTATATCACTGAAGCGTTATTTAAATCGTGTCAAGAATTAATAAAAGGAATAAAGTAAAACTTATAATCTGTGTAAGTCTACATTCTTAGCCGCACCACTCTCTGCAAAGAAATTCATGTCTCTAAAAATAAATACTGACGCAGCCGAGGCAAACATAAATATAATATTTAAAGAAACAGTCAAGTTACAAAGTTAATATTTTTAAACTTGGGGCGAAGGCTACCGGAAACTTTTTACCATACGCGTGGTTGCAACTACTTCAAGTTCGGCTCCCCAACAGTCGAAATACAATACAACTTCTTCAACGTTTGTGGTACATAATTCTACGGGGATAGAACTAAGCACAACAGTACCCCTGAAGCACACTAGCGGGTGACAGATTTGCATAACAGTGATGACACTTCTGGCTCTACTATCAAGTCATCTAATTATAGTCTCTGTTAGAGTGGCATTATCCTGCTCGCCGCAAGCACTGACACACCCGCCAAGGTTGGACTGCTGTTAATTGGATCATACCTTAGCCATCAGTCGCCCTCTCTCATCAAACTTTCCTGAAGCGCGTCACAGAAACTTACTGGTTGATTTGACTCCCTCCTAACAGGTTACCTCTACAGAGGTGCTCCGGTTCTTCAAGTTTTCTTTCTCCCCAGAATTTTCTGACACCTAGAAGATTTTCACAAACTTCCTGATCTGGAAGCTTCTGTAGTTGCTTCGTAACCTCGCAAGTGTAATTGTAAGCGATGGAGTATTTCGGGACTTGACTATGAAGGTTTATTGTGCTTACCTCCAGAAGGAAGGGCTGAAGCAAAGGATACAGAGGGTGACTAGACCCAGGACGGTAGGTTCGGACGCAGATGGGGTCCTTAACGTCCCAGATATTACATCCCTCCCCCGTACACACAGGCTCACTTCTGCCTCTCTAAGGGCCCGTCACACATCGAACGCCAGGGCAGACAGTTCCTCAAAGCAGACTCCAACGCCACACGCTTCGCCCGCAGTCCACCCGCCTGATCCTTTGACCCTGAAATATGATAAGGAAATAAAGTGACAGGGACAACCGCGTGAAAAAAGCAAGATCAGAGTGTCCAACCCAACGGGTATCGAACCTTGAGACCTCTCGAATACGCTTCCTACGTTGTCGCGTAGCCATCATGCTAGGTATCCTCACAGGTTGAAGAAGTTATTTTGGTGTAACTTGTTTATAACACGCTTTGGGCGTTAATTTGAAGTAGGTCGTATTGAAGGAGTTGTGTTATATTTCAACTGTTCGGGACCGAACTTGAAATTCGATTCAACCACACGTATAGTAACCGCTTTCCGGTAGCCTTCGCCCTAAGTTTAAAAAGATTAACTTTGTAATTTGACTGTTTCTTTAAACATGATATATTTATGTTTGCCTCGCTGCGTCAGTATTTATTTTAGAGACATGGATGTCTTGGCAGGGTTGTGGTGCGACTTAAGAATGTAGGCTTACACAGATTATAATTTTACTTCACCTCTTTTTATTAATGCTTGACACGATTTAAATAACACTTCACTGATATAGAGCTGCGAGATTCTTTTATTAATTACTTGTTCTTTTTAACACGTAAACTTATTTTTCGTCTCACACGAATACGTATTAAATCTCTCGAGGACGCATCTCGCATCTGGTTACAATCACTGTATGCAGGCAACTGAATTAATTTCAACGCCTAAACTTGTAAATTTCTGTATTTCAAGTCTCTGATTGGCTATTCCTAATCCAATAGAATACCTTCATTTAACTAAAGCTTTTTCTGGTTGTTGATTGGCTGTTTTTATAAACTGTCACTAAAATTACATTATTGCTTCTAAGAACCACAAATAGTATTGTTAAACTTTCAAATTCATTATTGCCTCAAGGTTACCTCATTGTTACCTCATCATTAGCAACTTTTAACCTATTATTCTCACAGTTCCTACATTATTAAATTACGTAATATATTCACATAACATTATTACACATGGATACAATAATAGAAGCATATGCAATGACTGTTACATACATTTTACAAATTATTACATACACATATTGCTTCAAGGCGGACTGTTATTGAATTTACATATTATATAATTTGAGTGAAATCATTTAAGTGTCAATAATACTGCCTCAAACCGAGCTTGTAATTCTCTAACAATTGATAAGGTTATTTCTCTCGATTGTTATGGACTATGCGCCGTTTCCAAACTATTTAAAACTCTGGCCTGGAGTTGAATAATATTCCTATTCGCCAGTTTCTTCCAATTTTGTTGAACATTAATGTTGGGAGTTTCTGTATTTTGCGAAAACTGTGGAGTCTTTATGCGTGTCAAAGACAAAGCACAGAAGTTTCAACTTTCATTCTGGCTTATATGACATTATTCGACGATTCAGATAATTTTATGGCAAAATTACATGGTATATAGCATTTCCAGAATTATGTAAAAGGTGTGGTAAATAGAAATTTATTGTATAATAATTCTATAAAGGGGGTATATATCTGTAATTAATTAAATGGAGGTTTTGAAAACCACTGGTACCTAATCACTACCACTATTTAACTGTAGAGAGAGTATTTATATTTAGACAGTTATACGACTGAGGATTCCTTATTTTTAAAATAAATACACAAGAATCTCCTTAAGGGATATTGACAGTGAATTTTCAAGCTTCCACAGTTTTTTTGTGGAATTTCTTTGAAATGTAACTGTTGTTTAAGTATGTTATAAGAAAACTACAAAATTTGAATTAAATCAGATAAACAGTTTTGAAGTGATTATTTTTTTATGAAAATAGGTATGCAAAATAATTGCAAATTTAATTTATCACTTGCACATTAGATAAGACTAGCAGATTCATATTTTTTTCAAACTAGCTTTAAGGTATAATAAATGCTTTTACAGAGAAAAACCAGTAAAAGAAATATTTAATTTAGTTACAATGTTTTTTTTTGATTAGGTTCGGAAATTAACTACAATTTTATATATTTTTAAATTATTTAATTCGTATTCATTTAAATACTGATATAATATTTTTCTGTTATTTTGTAGCCGGTATATACGTGGTATGTGTTTCAAACTGCAATGAATTTGGCGAATATCCAATGCGCGTGGAACGTTTCGTATATGTAAAATTGCGAATTTGTAGGGACTAGTTGGAGGGATGTGGTAGCAAGAATTTGAATGCCCACACCTCTGGGGAATTTAAAATGCCTGCCAATAGCTCTAAGGGAGGCCGGATCACCGAAAAAAAAAGCATTTGTGCACAGTGTAAGGAATTGCTTTTTGCAATATCTCAATTTATATTCTTTTGAAAGACTTTAAGTGAAAATACACTCTCAGTGTCTTTAAAAAAAAGTATAATTTCCTGCATTTGGGTATCTCGTCAGGATAGTAGTGGTAGAGCGTCGGCACACTATTCCGAAGATCCGTGATTCAAGTCCTGTTTATGGCAATGAGTTCTTCAAATCTTATTGAATCTTTCCAACCTTAGCTTACACATGGTGAAGATGGTTGTTACGTTATTGTATTTTGTACCAAGCTTCGGGCGTCAATTTGAAGTAGTTTGTATTGAAGGAGTTGTATTATACTTCAACTGTTGGGGAGCCGAACACTTGAAGTAGTTGCAACCGCACGTATGGTAAACAGTTTCCGGTAGCCTTCGCCCCAAGTTTAAAAAATATTAGCTTCCTATTTGACTGTTTCTTTAAATACTATATATTTATGTTTGCCTCGGCTGCGTCAGTATTAATTTTAGACATGGATGTCTTGGCAGGGTTGTGGTGCGACAAGAATGTAGGCTTACAAAGACTATAATTTTACTTCACTCCTTTTTATTAATGCTTGATATGATTTAAATAACACTTCATTGATATAGAGACCTGTGAGATTCTTTAATTAATTACTTGCATTTTTTCTCACCGAATACATTTTATATTTCTCGAGGACACTTTTTGCGTCTGGTTAGTAGCGCTGTCTGCAGGCAACTGAACTCTAAATTTGTAAAATTGTCTCCTTTTCAGTTTCTGATTGGCTAATCCTACTCCAATAGAATACCTTCATTTAACTAAAGCTTTTTCTGGTTGTTGATTGGCTATTTTATAAACTGTCACAAAAATACATTATTGTTGCTCCAATAATTACTAGTAGCATAATTGCCTCAAGGGTACGTCATTGTTAGCAACTTTTGACCTATTTCTCATAGCTCCTACATTATTAAATCACGTAATACATTCATATAACATTATTGAACATGTATACAATAATATAAGCATACGCAATGACCGTTACATACATTTTACAAATTATTACATACACTTATTGCTTCAAGGCGGGCTGTTATTGAATGTACATACTATACAATTAGACTGAAATCATTTTAGTGTTAAAAATACTGCCTCAATGGCTAGTGTGAAACAACAATTATTAGATTTAATACAAATATACGTATTAAACGTGGACCTTCATGAAAACATTTCATCAAGGTTTGTTTATGATACACTTGTGCAGCTGATGTTGACGTTACATCTTTTTATAATTCAGCCCTTTTCGTGCCAGTGACGCACATGGAAAACGAAAATACATGGAAATAAGAGGCTTATGGTATACTTTGCACGCAGGAATATTAATTGAGCCGCTCTCATGATTGAGTGCATCGTGGCAGGTTTAGGAGTTTGCTGCTCACAGACGGGCGAGTGTGAAAATGAGAGTGAAACACGTTAAGAGGATTACGTGGAAGGCGGACCAATAATGAATTAACCAGATTAATGCCATGACCAACAATGCTAGTGTTGATTTACAGCACTTGACAGCAAGTGGTGGTGTTACATGGTTAAATGTGGGTATTTAGGTGATGCTTCAGAAGCGAGCTTACCATATGTTTCGTAAAGCGACACATTCATTCAAAACTTCTGTACAAAGATTTCACCAGAGTACTGAGCCCTCCCCCCAAAAAGGTGTGTGTGTTTGTATTTGTGCGCTCATACTTGAATCAGACTGTAATGATTTTTACTTTCTCTACTACGTATACTAAGTAGGGGAAGTATTGTATTCCACCCAAAAATTTGATACTGAGATTTCACCTGAAATACATGTTTTGAGACATCCTGAATCCAAAAGAAGCATTTTTGGAAGATGTCAGTGTGTGTGTCTGTGTCTGTGAACAGCATAACTCAGAAACGAACAGTCGGATAAACACCAAACTTGGTATTTAGGTTCAGTATCTTCCAGAGATGCGACACGAAGGTTTTCAAGAAAATCCCCCCACCCCAGATTACCCTTTACATGGAAGATTTTTAGAAAAGTTTAATTTTCTCAAAAATGGCTCTAACGATTTTGATTAAAATATCATAGGTTTAAGATATATTTATGACAAATAAAATTTATATCTTGAATTTTCTGGGAATGTCTCCAAAAGTATTCTTCATTGTGAACGACTTTTGCATAACTGATAAACTATTGCCTTGTAAATATATTTTCCCCTTACATCTACAAGAAAATTAGCAATAAGATAGAGTCTGTAAATGTTTATCTCGATTAACATGAAGTAGATGGAGAATAAGCGTTTGTAAAAATAGTTTGTACGAGAGTAGAGAAAGTCATGTAAGTGTAACACATCAGATTTTTATTAAACTATCACATATTTGAAATATCTGCATGACAAACAATATGTAAATCTTGGATTATCTATGAAAACGCTATTAAGTCCTTTTCGTTCTCCATGAATTTTATGCAATAGAATATCATAAGAGATACGTAAAAACTAAACACAAATTAATTTTTAGAATTTCTCTAAAAGATATATTTCCTTGGCAATAGCTGTTCTCAGAATTGAATTGAATCCATTGTTGTGTAGTTACGTTTTCCCAGTAGGTACTAATGGAGTCTGTTTGGAAATGCGCGTTTCTTCTTTCATGTATGAACTCATTGGTATAAATTTTACTTACTATATAAGTTGATATAAAAAGAACTTTATCATCACTTTCCTATACTCAGATGATCCAGTGATTATTTCTGATAACGAAGACACAGTACAAAAAAGTATGTATCTACAAAATGATAGGAAAAGAAATCTGAGTTGCACTCACAGGACTTTCTCTCTCTTGTACAAACTATTTTTACAAACGCTTATACTCAAACTACTTCATGTTAATAGAGGTATCGAAACGTTAATCTTATTGCTAATTTTCTTATAGGTGCAAGGGGAATATGGTAGGCTTTAAGCGATAGTCAAATCTTATAAGACCTGGTTATTATGTGGAGCATTTCATTCTCTTTGCATAACCAGAACATAAAACAACAAATAACGAATTTCCATTTGAGAAAAAGTATAACTATTGGAAAGTTCAAACAAATAACAAAGAATGTCTCACAAATAGTTCACTTCACAAAAAAAAAGTATTTAACATAAACTATGTGTTTTAACGAGCTCTATATTTTGTATGTGGAAAAAAATTTGTTATCTCTTACGGTTGACCTGTTATGCAAAAGCCATTCAGAATGAAGAGGACTTTTGGGGATATTCCCAGAAAGTTGAAGATATACATTTTATTTGTCATGAAAATATTTTAAATATATGATATTTTAATCAAAATCGTTAGAGCCATTTTTGAGAAAATGAAAATGTTCGAAACTTTGTTCTATGTGAAGGGTAGTCTGGGGTGGGGGATTTTTCTGAAAATCTTCGTGTCGCATCTTTAAAAGATACTGAACCTAAATACCGACTTTTCGTTTCTGAATGTATACACACACACGAATTTTTTCTAAAAATTGTTTTTTTTTATTCAGAAGGCCTCAAAACATGTATTTCCGGTGAAATCCCGATATAGAATTTTTGGGTGGAATTCAATACTTCTCCAACTTATATACGTAGTAGAGAAAGTAATTATATATATGACAATCACCCCGAACAAAACCAAAGTATTGGCTTTCAGGCGCAATGCATCAGTAAAATAAAAAATCTGATGCGTTACACTCACATGACTTTCTCTACTCTTGTACAAACTATTTTTACAAACGCTTATTCTCCATCTACTTCATGTTAATCGAGATAAACATTGCAGACTCTATCTTATTGCTAATTTTCTTGTAGATGTAAGGGGAATATATATTTACAAGGGCAAGATAGAAATACAGTAGGCTTTAAGCACACACATATCTCTTAATAGCTGGTTGCTAGGTGCAGCACCATTCCCTTTGCCACAGATTAATTCTCTTTGCATATCCAAGACAAAAAAATGAATAACGAATTCCCATTTCAGAAAATAAGTACTGAAAATTTTAAGGGAATAACAAGCAATATCTCGAAAATGGTTCACTCAACAAAAAAATGTATATAACATAAATTGTGTATTTTAACGCGATCTACATTTTTGTGTAGTAAAAGTTTATCTATCTCTCATGGTTTACCAGTTATGCAAAAGTCGTTCACAATGAAGAATACTTTTGGAGACATTCCCAGAAAATTCAAGATATACATTTTATTTGTCATGACAATATCTTAAACATATGATATTTTAATCCAAATCGTTAGAGCCATTTATGAGAAAATTGAAATTTTCGAAAAATCGTCCTTGTAAAGGGTACTCTGGGGTGGGGGGATTTTCTTGAAAACCTTCGTGTCGCATCCTTGGAAGATACTGAACCTAAATACCAAGTTTGGTGTTCATCCAACTGTTCGTTTCTGAGTTATGCTGTTCACAGACACACACACAGACACACAGACACACAGACACACACACGGACATGTTTCCAAAAATGCTTTTTTTGGATTCAGGGTGTCTCAAAACATATATTTCCGGTGAAATCTCGGTATCGAATTTTTGGGTGGAATACAATACTTCCCCTACTTAACTATACGTAGTAGAGAAAGTAAAAATAGTTAATGAAGAACAAATTATAGAACAGGTAAACCTTTTTAATTATCTCGGTACAAAATATCAAATCAAGTAGAAGTAGATGCCCAAAATAAAATAGAAGGATTTAATCAGATGTGTGGCACAATAAAAACAACGCTTAAAAACAAAACAGTGAAAGACACATTTATTAATTTTATAAAACAATGACCACTCCCATATTTACTTTCTCTACTACGTATAGTAAATAGGGGAAGTACTGCATTTCACCCAAAAATTCGATCGAGATTTCACCGGAAATACGTGTTTTGAGACCCCCTGAATTCAAAAAAAGCATTTTTGGAAACATGTCCATGTGTGTGTGTGTGTGTGTGTGTCTTTGAAGAGCATAACTCAGAAACGAACAGTCGGATAAACACCAAACTTGGAATTTAGGTTCAGTATCTTCCAATAATGCGACACGAAGGTTTTCAAGAAAATCTCCCCACCCCAGATTACCCTTTACATGGAACATTTTTCGAAAAATTTAATTTTCTCAAAAATGGCTATAACGATTTTGATTAAAATATCAAATATTTAAGATACTTTCATGACAAATAAAATGTATATCTTTAATTTTCTGGGAATGTCTCCAAAAGTATTCTTCGTTGTGAACGACTTTTGCATAACTGGTAAACCATAAGAAATAGACAAAAGTTTACTACACAAAAAATGTAGATTGCGTTAAAGTACACAGTTTATGTCATATATTTTTTTTTTGTTGGGTGAACTATTTTCCAGATATTGCTTGTTATTCCCTTATATTTTCCAATACTTATTTCTCAAATTCGTTATTCATTTTTTTTGTCCTGGTAATGCAAAGAGAATGGAATACTCCACATAGCAACCAGCTCTTAATATATTTGACTATTGCTTAAAGCCTACCAATTCCCCTTGCATCTACAAGAAAATTAGCAATAAGATTAACATCTCGATTAACATGAAGCATATGGAGAATATGTGTTTGTAAAAATAGTTTGTACAAGAGTAGAGAAAGCCATATGAGTGTAACCCATCTGATTTTTTTATATGGCAGCGAAAGCTGACTTTAAATAAAAGAGACAGAATTCAGGCAATGGAAATGAGATTTCTGAGGTCAGTAATGGGAGTGACAAATGGAGATAGAATTAAGAATGAAACAATAAGAAGAAATTAACATATACCATATAAATTAAAAATTGTATGTTGTAGAAATAAATGCATGGAACACGTACAACGGTTGCCAGAAGGAAGTTAGAGCTTTAAGGTATAAACCGAGAGATTGGAGAAAGAGGAATACATACCAAGAGATGGTCGGACCTATTTGGAGACGCAACAGACTAATAAGTCTAATGCATGCAATGGAAGAAGGTATAACTTAGTTCTTCGCAACGTGCTTATAATCAAGTTTATAAGAGATCCCTGTGATATGTTAAGGAGTAGACTCGAATTTTGAGGTATATGCGTATTTAATTCCTTTAAGTGGATGTAGAAAATAGCTGTGGATAAATGCATAGACTTCCATAACCTGTGTATTGATGATGAGCGAAATATCGGCAAGTTTATGTAAGATGACACGAACTTATCCAGAAGTTAAAGATACATAATAACTGTAGATGTTTATAGAAAACATTTATCATGAAAAGTTACCGCTATTAAATTCGCTTTAGAATGCCTAAAATGGTAGTTAATGCCTATGTACATGGTCTATAACTACCTGAGAGAGGGAATTTATAAAAAGTATTTATTCTTAAAACTGCCACGCTTACAAAAGGGCTGAGAACAGCGGAGACGTTCAATTAATTGTGGAATGTGGATTCGAGTCAACAATGAAACACGATTTATCACCGGTTAGCCGCTAACAATTAACACTCTCTGCCAACATTGGAGTGCTTCTACGTTGATTTTAAATTTCGTTTCTAGTGTCTGTTTTTTGTTCGATACTAATATTCTTTATTATGTTCAACTGCGTTGCATAGTATTATGAAGAGAAACAGCACGGAAATGTAGGCTTTCGAAAGTTATTTTAATTCTTGCCTTACCTAGTGGTGGATTATAAATAATTTATTTACAGACAGAAAAATCTATTTTTGTCCTTAAAGAAACAAACAAATAGAATTAAGCACTTCCTTCGTTATTGTAGCGGTAACTAATTTTTAAGGGTATTGAAGTATGTTGGGGTTTGTGTGGTGTGGACAGAATTGTAAATGAATATTATGAAGTAGTAGGATTTAGTGTTTCCAAGGGCAGAAGTTCACTGTTTTTCATTAGTAGCACGAATCTACCTCTCAGAATGCGAGTGTAAATATTAGGAACAACGAGAATAAGGTTTAGCGACACAAAATATTATTCCGTCCAGGAATCTGAAGACGTTGTTATTTGCCCCACGTTTTTGGGAGCCAGTTTGAAGAAGTCTATTGCTGCTACGTATGGAAAGTCAGTTTGAAGATGTATTATATTTCGACTGTTGGGGAACCGAACTTGTAGTAGTTGCAACCGCACGTATGGTAAAACGTTTCCGGTAGCCTTCGCCCCAAATGTACTTTCCGGTGGCCTGTGCCCCAAATGTTTAAAAAATATTAACTTTGTATATTTTATATATTTATGTTTCCCTCGGCTTCGTCAGTATTTATATTTTTTTAGAGACATGAATGTTTTAACAGGGAGTAGTGCTACTGAAAAATGTAGGCTTATACAGATTATAATTTTACTTCACTCCTTTTATTAATGCTTGACACTATTTAAATAACACTTCACTGATAGAGAGAGAGAGAGAGAGCTGTGAGATTTTGTTATTAATTACTTGCACTTCTAACACGTAAGCTATCTTTGTCTCTCACAAAATACATATTAAATTTCTCGAGGACACATCTCGCGTCCGGTTAGGAACACTGTCTTCAAGCAACGCGTCCAGTTATGAGCACTGTCTAAGAGCAACTGACTTGATTTCTACCGCCTAAATTTGTAAATTTCTGTATTTCAAGTCTCTGATTGTCTATTCCTAATCCAATAGAATACCTTCATTTAACTAAAGCTTTTGTTCTGGTTGTTGATTGGCTATTTTATAAACTGTCACAAAATTTACATTATTGTTGCTCCAATAATAACTAGTAGCATTAAACTTTCAAATTCATTATTGCCTCAAGGTTACCTCATTGTTACCTATCATTCTCACAGCTCCTACATTATTAAATTACGTAATACATACAGATAACATTATTACATGTATACAATAATATAAACATATACAATGGCTGTAATATACACGTTTTCTATATTGTTACATACACGTATTGCTTTAAGGCGGGCTGTTATTGAATTTCTATATTATATAATTAGACTGAAATCATTTAAGTGTTAAAAATACTGCCTCAAATCTTGAGAGCAAGTTCACGCACCTGGTAGCAGAAGGGAAGTTTTGGAAGGACCTAACAGACTTGCTGTTGTTTATTCTGAGCTGCCATGAAACTGCCTCTTCCACTCCTCCTACTACTTCAGTCCCCATTGAAGTTCATTGCATTTGCATTTCCTACCAACTACGAGGTGTGGCAATAAAGAATCCGGGCTGATGCTCTAACCATTTATTGAAAAAGCTTACACAACTGAAATGTTGTCCCCTTCAATGTAGTCTATAGTCCCCTCCCCGATTCCTGCACCGCTTCATCCACTGTTAGTAGCAGTACTGCAAGTGTTTTTCTGTCATGCTGTTGAGGAGTCTCGTCGCCTTTTCCTTCACTGCATTCGGACTCGAACCTGGTTCCTTTTAGCGCTGGCTTCACCTTTGGGAAGAGAAAAAAGTCGCATGCTGCTAGGTCAGGCAAATACGGTGGATGTTCCATCGCTGAAATGTTGTTTTTAGCCAAAAACCTCTTCACAGACATCGGGTTATGGGCCGATGCGTTATCCTGATGAATCCAAGAGCGATTCTTCCACAGATCTAGTCTCCTTCGTCGCACACGTTCACGGAGGGTCTTCAGAGCAGTTGTAAAATAAACTTGATTGGCAATCTGACCTTCAGGCACCCAATCAATTTAGATAACCCCTCGGATATCGTTCTGAAATTGCGCGGATGCTTAGGAGGCGGTCTTCTCGAGCAATTCTACCGACCTTCTCCACATTCTCTTCATTTTCTGAAGTGAAAGGATCGTCTTCGACTCTGTTCCTACCGTCCTCGAACCTCAAAACCCACTCGAAAACTTGCGTACGAGTTAGACACTGATCACCATACATTTTATTTGTCAGAAAAATATCCTAAACATATGATATTTTAATCAAAATCGTTCGAGCCATTTTTGAGAAAATTAAAATTTTCGAAACATCTTCCATGTAAAGGGTAATCTGCGGTGGGGGAATTTTCTTGAAAACCTTCGTGTCTCATCCTTGGAAGATACTGAACCTAAATACCAAGTTTGGTGTTTATCCGACTGTTCGTTTCTGAGTTATGCTGTTCACAGACAGACAGACACACACACACACACACACACACACACACACACACACACACACACACAGAGAGAGAGACACACACGGACATGTTTCTAAAAATGCTTTTTTTGGATTCAGGGGGTCTCAAAACATGTATTCCCGGCCAAATCTCGGTATCGAATTTTTGGGTGGAATACAATACTTCCCCTACTTCCTATACGTAGTAGAGAAAGTAAAAATAGAAAGGTATGTCTCTGGAACTGCTATAGAAATATGCACAACATTTACATATTATACATCAAGCCCTCATTGATGTACTAAAGTGTCAAATGAATCAGCCTGAAATTTTAGATTTTTTACATTTCACAGATGGGTATCCTTAAGAGGGTAGTGGCAGGGAAGCAGCATAGAACATTTAAAGCGCACAGCAGTGAATAGCGATTAGTGGTCTGAGAGGTGAACTGTCAAAAGTGTGTTCAATAGGAAATTGGGTAGCGATACTCAGATTTAGTATAGTAAGACCGGCTATTTAATACAGACTGTGCGGCAATGCCAATGTTAGACTCTGTACCAGATACCCGGTTAACCTCTTTGGGTTCCTGGGCACGCTGGTATTAGAGGAAGTGAGTTGGCAGACACTTGCAAAGAGAGGATCTGGGCTACATTTTATTAGACCTCAGCCCTTCTACAATGTGTCGACTAGAACTGCCAAGTATGAGATAACCCAGTTCATTTTGAAATCTGGAGTATGAGGCAGTATTTTTAACACTTAAATGATTTTAGTCAAAGTATATTTAATATGTAAATTCAATAACAGCCCACCTTGAATCAATATGTTTATGTAATAATTTGTAAAATGTATGTAACAGTCATTGCATATGCGTATTTTATTCTAAACATGTTCAATAATGTTATGTGAATATATTACGTAATTTAATAATGTAGGAGCTGTGAGAATAATAAGTTAAACGTTGCTAACAATGAGGTAACCTTGAGGCAATAATGAGTTTGAGAGTTTAAATGTTATTTGTGATTCTTAGAAGCATTAATGCAATTTTAGTGACAGTTTATATAAAATAGCCAATCAACAACCAGAAAAAGCTTTAGTTAAATGCAGGTATTCTATTGGAGTAAAAATAGACAACCAGAGGCTTGAAATACAGAAATTTACAAGTTTAGACGGTTGAAATCTAGTCACTGCCTGCAGACAGTGACAGTAACTGGATGCATGATGCGTCCTCGAGAAATTAAATACATATTCGAAAATAGTATATGTATTGAAAAGTGCAAGTATTAAATAAAAGAATCTCACAGCTCTCGATATCAGTGAAGTGCTATTTAATTTGTGTCAAGGATTAATAAAATGGAGTGAATTAAATCTGTGTAAGCCTACATTCTTGTCGCATCACGCCCTGCCAAGACTTCCATGTCTCTAACAATATGACGCAGGTAATTCTTTCTGCCCACGTTTAGGCGCAATATGACGCAGCCAGGCTCCGTCCTCCAACAATGAAGCAATACCTTTGCCTCACGGTTGCTTCTTGTCTCCTCCCAGTTGGTTCTTCTTTTACCACGGCTGCTCCAGCATGAAACCTTAACCTAAGGGTATGCGTGGGTGTGTACAGAGAAACACACAAACGCTGTCTTGGAACACTTTTATTCACCATTTAAAATAATACTTTAGGTTTGCCGATCACTATTAAATGCATACGAGGATACTTTGTCTTTACCAAGACCGAAGAATATTAACTACAGCCAAGCGTCTACCCTCTAGCATGTTCGCCACCATTCTTCTCCACACGACGAGAAAGTCGCCCTGCACTCATCAGGCACTCAGGACAGACTGATATACCCATGCTAATACAAGGAAAACCAACGCCTAAACGTCCCCTCTCGTCCCTCAACTCCTTCGCGTCATGAT
This sequence comes from Deroplatys truncata, assembly GCA_030765065.1. NCBI lineage: Eukaryota > Metazoa > Arthropoda > Insecta > Mantodea > Mantidae > Deroplatys > Deroplatys truncata. The sequence continues at coordinate 57,137,418 of CM060979.1, read as the reverse complement.
GCTGAGAGTGCCCTTCAACAGGCTAAGTGCAGCTGTACTCGGCTGTTTACCAGGAAAAACTTACTTCAATGGTATTTACCCTTTCTACCTGAGGCTGGTCCCTAATTAACAAAACTGTGCCTGTCTTGGCTTTCTGTCGCTTTTACAGTCAACAATTTTCACAATGCTTCTCCTTTTTATACATACACTGATTTTAAATATAATATTACTTATTTTATATCACTATCCTTCTCAGATTATTATGATAATTATTGCCTTTATAATTCCGGCTTCAAATAATACTGACGCAGACGAGGCAAACATAAATATATAATACTTAAAGAAACAGTTTAATTACAAAGTTAATATATTTTTTTTTAACTTGGGGCAAAGGCCACCTGAAAGTATATTTGGGCTGAAGGCTACCGGAAACTGTTTACTATACGTGTGGTTGCAACTACTACAAGTTCGGCTACCCAACAGTTGAAATAAATAAACAACTCCAACAACAACTTCTTCTCAAATTGGCGTCCATACGTGGAGCTAAATAAATAAACAAGCAACTCCAACGTAAAGACAATATCTTCTTCAAGTAAGCAAACAGCTGCCAGACAGACCCACGCTTTGATATCGGTACCTGATCGGAAAGTGAGTGAGTTTCTCCGAATTTGACCAGATTTAGGCTTAGAGGTGTTGGACTATCTTACAGACCACAGCACTCTGCGCAGGCATTTATACATAACAGGGTTAGACAAGACCCTTTATGTCGGAAATGTGTAAGAGATTTTTAAACCTCACGCATACACTATGTGAATGCGAATGTTTCGCTATGCATAGATATGTATCCCTATTGTCCATTCCAAACGAGAGTTCCCTCTGATATAAACAGAAGCACGTGCTTCGGCTTGTCACGAACCCAAGAATATACTCTTACGCCAACGTAAGTAGTTCCGTAATACATGTATTGTATTATGAAATATTAGAGCAGGAAAGGTATAGAACTGCACATTTTATTGTTGTTATCATAAGAACTCATCGTTAAAGGTGATGGATATATACTAGCTGTTAAGAGATTACAAAATATGATTTTCGCCTGCTGTTGCGCTAACGCAGAGAGCATCTTGCTTGTTAATACCAACCGACATGCACGACTGCCATTCTCTTACATACACAAGAAATGCAGCAATGAATTCCCAGAGGTGCTATCTGGGTACCGAATAAACACTTTGCGTAACACAGGATATACGATAAGCGAACAGTCATTCATAATACACTAACAAACATATGCTCAGCTCAGGTCAAATCTTGTGATTTAGTCAGTTGGTATTTGAGCTCACATGGCAGAGGAAGGTGCGTGTAGTGCGAATAAACTGTTCAAACACACAAGCGGGAAACAGTTAAAAAGTGGCTAAAAACAAACAATACTTCATCTATTCAACTCACTATTACAAAAATACCCGGCACTTGCATTATTGCATATTAGGAAACTAATATCGGATTTTACAGGCGTTTCAGTGAGAAGTGTAACGAAAGCGATCAGGGAATATAAACAGACGTAATACAACATAGAAGAGGATAAAATGTTGGAACTTGTTTTAAGTGCGACAGTGCTGTGGAATTGTGGATAAACTTGTCATTATTTTGGAGAGTAGTTCTGATTCTGATACGGAGTCATCTTCGGAGGATTCGGATTTGGGTGTTGCACTTTTTCCCGAGGATTGTGATTAACGTAAGTAAAATGTTCATTGCCGCATACTTATAAAATCGATTGTTACCTCAGGTTGCATTTTTAACTATGATTCTCACGCAGGGCGCCTTTTATAGATTAAATAGTGTTCAACAAGCACGTGGGAGGGTATCAAGCAGATATTATGGGCGGGGGTTGCGAACTAGTTTCGCGCGGATAATACAAAGTGTTTGTTTTCAGTGAAAGGCACTCTGGTTTGGAATGGACCATAGTGTCCTTCTTTTTGAAACCTGAGGAGATAAGAAGGGCAGAGTTCAAGGACGTGTTCCGTTTTATACGGACCATCGCACTAGAGTAATGCAAAGAATAACAGACACAAAGAGCTCTATGAGCCTACGTACAGGAACTTTCTGAGGAAACATGCCGGGGTTGATAATTCCTCATATAAAATACAAGGTATTGTTAAAAGCAGAATATCATTGAAAAATACAAGATACACAAACTTAAAGTACTTATGAGACTATAAGTCGCCATTAAGCCGAACATCCGTGGTTCAATACCGGGCTTTGGCATTGATTCTGATTCTAACTTTCCAACTTTAGCCTACACATGGCGTGTGTGGAAAAACAATTAATTAACAGTATATTAAGTTCAAAGGAGGTGGTGAACAACAAAGATGAAATCAAGTGTGAAAGATTTCGCAGATGGCAGCAGCAGGCCCACCGAAATAACTAAAGTGAAATATGTCATAGCAAAAGCAGGATAATTCTATGTGACCTTATTTTGCATGGAAAGATTCCTTTCTATATTTTATTGTTTCATTATTTTATGATTTTTTTAAATTTAATAAATATGAGAATCACGATATTAAAAATGTTATCCTGTATTGCACTTCAGAGGTACTTCAATGAATGTATGAATACAAGTATACTACATATTTTCAGAATATTAACAAACATTCTGATTTGTTACAATCACGTGACTTTTCTATTCATTAATAATTGTTTTTCTACCTCTTCCGCTATTTGTTCTTATAAAGGCTTATTTTTCAATTTACTCCAACGTTAATTGAGAATTTCCATTACTCGTTTCATTGTAGATATTGTTATACACCGGGGTGAGGCCAAAAGGTTTTGCAGCTAAAATATTAAATTTAGTTACCCTGGCATAAACATTGGGGGACGTAACAGCAGAGGCAAACGAGAGATACCAGGAACTTGCTGCACAAAGCTAAAGCAGGCGTGGGATATTCATAACATGAATTCACATAAATTCACATTTAACTCTCGTTTATTAAAAAATTACCTTGGTGCAGCTACATTATTCACATAAGGTTACAGACAAACATGGGACGGAGATGCTCCACACTCACATGGACCACGCATTCCTACACACAACCACAGACTCTGAAGATATACACTAGACTGACGCTACTCACTGACCCACACTATTAGACAAAGAGGCTCGTCCTTCAACTTGCCTTCACCCCCCTTAAATAACACCCTACTTTTACTCCTTGTATCATATTCTGCTATTCTCCGCCAGCTTTCGGCTATCACCTATATTACTTATATTTACAACGAAATGAATAAATAATAACGAAAGTTTATCTCGATTAACAATAAATAGAGAGACAAAATCTTCTGTAACAATAGTTCGTAAAAGACTGAGTAGAGAAAGTCATGTGGATGCAACATCAGTTTATTAGCTATTATACATGCTTATGTGGTTTCAATGGCCAACTTCTGGCTTTGCCCTTATTGCGGAAAACACTTGTCGAAGTTGAAGAAGAGAAAAAGGACTTAAACAAATACACGAGCTAAGATGTACAAATGTGGCTAGTGATAGATAACCTGTGTAACACTAAAAACATAGTTTAAGGATTTCAAAACGCATCTGCCCCCTTAAAGATGCAAAGAAGGCAAAAAATCAGATGGCATGGAGAGTGGGGAGGACGCTGGTACTAAAAAGTCCGTTATTTTCAAGAGAAAATGTATGCTTATTTTAAATTATGTTTCTGATGTACCTATATATTACAAAAATAAATGAAGTTATTAAACGAGCATCACCGCCAGTAATAAGCACCTTCACCACTAGTTTTATGAGAACTTTTCTAATTACGTTTCTGTGACAGGAACAAATGAGAAGTGAATGGTACGCAGACGTTAATTTTTACAGCAATTTATAGGTATGAAGGACTATGTAGAGGGCAACCCTAAGGGTTAAAAAGGCGTGGCATTAGCTATGAGAAGTGAGATAGGTTGTTACACATTAAACCAGTTTCCGTTTGTGCGTCATTCGATTGATGCACTGAGAACATTATACAGCTGGAACAGGCATAGATAATGAGATTATATGCAAGTCCAGCAACTCCATTACTGTGTGGTGCATCACTACTGCGACTCTCTTATCCATTAGAAATTCACAATTCATATAAAAGGTGCTTACATATGCGTTATGCCATTCGTGGTGTTTCCCTAGAATCGATTTCTTTTTATACTGTTTATATCACAAACCGGCGTTTATTAACCAGCTCATGCGAAGAAAAAGAAAAACAAGAATCGCAAACCTTAGAAGTGGGTGCCGGGGTAGCTTATTGGTTTTGTCTGCGCCTCTCGTGACTGGTTCCATTCCCGGCCAAGGGGTGGCGAGTTTTAGTCGCGTCTATCCAGGTCTTCACTTCAGACTATACCTGTTTCGCTTTAAGGGGACAAGGTAGTCTGAACACATGGAAATTACACCTTAAGTGTGTTAAATTACCACTGCTCATAAAGTTCTCAATTGTTATTCCTGAAATTTTTATGAATTATTCCATAGAGCATGACAATTATTTCAAGTGCTTGTTTGCATTGATAGCTTATGTAGTTGGCTACGTAAAAGTTATTTCATTCAGCAGAAAAATACTAAAATGTACTCTTAAAACATGTGAATTCATGTACCTTGCAATACAGAATCACACTTTTGCATGCTTGTTCTTAGTATAATCAGCTATCTTCTGAACTCAATTATTTAGTTATGTATATCAGTTCACTAGAAATATAAAAAAAATATTTGCAAAGTCAAAAAAGTAAAAAATGTGGAAAATTTGCAATGTTGTTGCTTTCTAAATGCCACTAATACGCGTTATAAAATTATGATTGTGGTTCAGAAAGTTTAACTATGTGTTGTATACATATACTGAATATTTCAGCTCTCTATCTTTCATACTTTCTGAGAAATAAGACATAAGTATCAAAAATGTTGTTTTGAGAAAACAGAATTTAAAGTTTGAACAGTAAAATTCTGACACACTTCTGTACATTCCAGGGTGATAATCATTTGCACCTGCGTTTCTGGATTGCTTCAGATTTTCTGATTGCCTTCTCTTGCTTCTGGCCTCATTTGTTGATTGCTGAACTGCTCGCTGGGCATTATATAGTTGTTCGTTTTTGAAAGATGGTATTTAAATGTCTTAAAAACCTCTTAACCCCCCAAAACTATATATTATCTGAAATTGTAAATAATAGAGATTTTATTGGTCCTAAAGCACAAAAATGTGATTTTTGACCATTTCAGAGTACCTTGTCCCCAGTTTGAAGTAAACAAATCTTAAAATATCACTCCGCCGGACACAGGCAGTACCACATGGCCATATGACAAGAACACTACACGCGTGTATGTCTTATTCTTACATTTTTGCCTTACATCCTAAACTTCTAACAATAATACTAAAAGCAGACAGATGAAAGTGGTGCCTGAATAGTTTGGCAGCTGTACCTATCTACTATTCCTTCTGCAATTAAAGGCGCTGCATTAAACTGCTCTTAACCTATGGTTTTAGAAATCATTCATTTAATGATTAATATCAGCATACTGCGTTTGCTTTAAACGTTTATTAAGCCAACGTGACGCTGACCTTTGACACATCTGTGTTGTTCCTTGCTGTCGCTTCAGGAGACTCGGAGTCCCGGGTTCGATTGTTGGATGGCAGGGATTAGGAACTTGTTCTGGTAGAGCTGAAGTTCTGGTTTTCAGGGGCGGTGACACTGCCTTGCAAATAATAATGCTGCCGGCGAAGATTTTGAGCTATTTCTTTATTTTGTTACGAATATCCCTATCTGGTCGACCCGCCACCTTCGTCGTCAAAACCACTGTTATTATTGTCATTACTTTCAAAGTCGCTACTTATGTGTTCCTCCGACTAGCCCTCGAATTGCCTATATTTCACAACTTCATTTCACACTTCAAACTTTATGATTATTTTCTTCTTATTTTGTTTCATCAACCGTCCTCGTGGTTAGTTTGTACCGGCGTTGTCTCGGCGTTTCTTTTCCTTTTTCACGCCTTTCATCGAGCTTAGAATTTTCCCCCACCTTTCTTATGTTTCGTTCCGTTTTAAGTTCAAACGTATCATGTGATGTATACGCGATCTTTGATTGGCTATTATTTTTGTTTCATGATTTTATTATTGGCTACCCCCCCCACTTTGATAACCTTCACGTGTGCTTCTTACAGCTTATTTTGAGTTTTAAAATCTTCTCACGAATATTCTTAGATCGTAGATAAGACACGTATACTTTCTGACCCTGCTAAGCTGTGAAACCATTGTAAACTACACATCCGAGCCAAAGTACAAAAGCGAAACTTCCGGTAGACTTCTTGTCGCCGATAGCAGGTACATCTGCTTCCGTTTCGAGTAAACAAAAATTGTTTTTCTGCCTTTTCAACAAAACCCCTTTCTAGTATGAATTTACAGAGCGGGCGTCATTTTATTTTATAAATTGATTCTCTTTATACTCTTTATCTCTTTTCAGCACATTTTTGTCGTTATATTTGATTTAGATCGTTTATTATTATTATTATTATTATTATTATTATTATTATTATTATTATTATTATTATTTTCCCTCCTGGGTCTCGATAACCGGCTTTAAACGGATTAAAAATGATGAACACTAAAGTTAGAAACTACAAAAAAAATACAATGCAAACAATCTAAGCAACAATTCTGCATCACTAACAACGAAGTTCAATATAGCTAAACAACAGCTAACCTCATTTATTGTCAATTAAAGATGGATACTTTTCACAGAACTTGTTAAAGCACTTAACACAATTGTCTTCCCTCCAATTTCTGCGTTTAAGTTTCTCTACAATGGGTGGGATTAATAAAAGCGAGCCGTGACTCATGAGCCATGGCTTGTAACAAAACCGAGTCGGGAGTCACAGATTTGGTATTAATAAAAACTTCCCCTCCGTGCTGAGCCTTGGCTCTATGATTGCGAGTCTCTGACTCGTCTTTCCCCTCTTCCTGAATGCAAATGCATTATTGTCGAGCGGCAGTAAACATTCGATTCAGTTTAGTATTTTTGTGGCAGTATATCCATCAGAAATGACTGAAGAAAGCAATCGGTTTGTATCATCTTTTGTGAACTTAACCACCAAAAGAGATGAGCAAATCTCAGCTGCCTGCGGAAAAACCTTCTGCTATGACCGAAGTGCAGCGAAAACTAAAAGAGAATCTGAATCTTCGCCTAACAGAAGACAAGACAGCGAAGAAAATAAGAAATATGAAAAGTTGCCTAAAAGTGAAGACTGATCTGCGACGGACAGGCAACAAGCCCATAGCCCTGAAAAACTGGGAAAACAAGTCTTTAGACCTTATTCAAGAGGACTCGAATCCATCTATAGTTTCGTTAAGAGATAAGAATAGTAAGGGCGACTTTCGAGTATTCTCTAGGTTATTGATGCTACTAGTAAAGCTCTGTTTTATGAAATAATTCAAGGTTACAAAACTTTTTACTGGTTTTGAGAGGTTGCAATAATGTAAAATAACGCTGCCATTTAAATTTAGCAGCTTGTAGTGCTGCAGTGGTTGCTGGGAAATTGATCCAGTTTCTCGATTTTTGTTTAATGTTAGAAGAAACGTTCCAAAATATATTTAAACCGTACCTAGTGAAACGCCCAAGTCCTCTGGAATCCGGGGTCCCCAATGCAGCGTAGATATATTCTCATTTTTCCATCTCTAGTACATAAGGGCCTTTTCTCTTGTCTCCACAGTTTCCGGAAGGAAATGCCGGTTGAGCCACCTCACCTTTTCTTTCTCAAACCTATTAAGTTGTTTATAATTGTGGTCTTCAGAATCCTGGTGCATTTTATAGTATTTTTCTTTTCTCAGGTTGACGTTCACTTGCAACTGAGCCATCGCCTGCAAGTTTGAGACAGCTACTGAGGTGGCTTAAGATATCGTAAGCTATGGCTCTTAAAGTGAAGCCACAGTTCCGTTTTATTAATACCACGGCTAGAGCCGTGACTCGCTGGGAGGAGGTGTTGAGTCGTTAATAAGTCGAAGGTCACGCTAAGCTCGAGTCGTTGCGTTTTATTAATACGGAAGTGAGTCATAGCTCAGAAATTGCGAGTTTTAAGTCATGGCTCGCTTTTATTAATACCACCCAATGGTGGAAGATTCTCAGCCATGACACTCTTAAAAGTAATACTTTCTCAACACATGCAAGGAGTATACTAACAGCTTATACCGGAAACCGGCAACGAACTACAGCGCCTGCGCATAGCCTCATAAATGCTTTAATATAATGATTCTGTTACCTATACTGAATCTGGACGAATACATTGCGTTTCACAAATTGAACTGTTTAAATTTCTCTGCACATGAATAACCGGAAACACTTACGATCTCAACCTCACTGTTTTATGTAGAGGAAGAGAGAACAGGCTAAGCGAGAGAAGTTGTAATACGCCCAACAGCCAGTGAAGCGCTCCCTTGTCACGTGGTTTTGTTTACAACTCCCTTAAATTTAAAGTGAAACCACTTTAGCTCACGTAAAGTATGGTCAATGCTCAACATGATTCGGAGTGCATGGTAAGAGCTATAGCACCATGGTTATAGCACCAGGCGGCGGCGATTTGTGCGTTCCGGTGCGACGGTGGAATTTGTGCCGTATAAAGATTTCTACCAACACTATATTCACTCTTAGGTTGATCCGCGGCAAAACTAACCCACGTGGTCAGTGCACCGTGTTGCCATGCTAATCTCTGAATTTTAGAATGAATTTATCCTTAAATAGTATAATATTCTAAACAAATAGCTAAGGTTTTCGATAAAACATTAAAATCTTCCGGGCTGGAAGGCCGTGGTCTAAGGGTAAAACTACTATAACCCGACGTTTCGGCCAACGCTGTGGTTGCCATCTTCAGGAGTCTAACACCCAGGACGGCAGTCGTTATCAAGCTGTCCTGGGTGTTAGACTCCTGAAGATGGCAACCACAGTGTTGGCCGAAACGTCGGGTTATAGTAGTTTTACCCTTAGACCACGGCCTTCCAGCCCGGAAGATTTTAATGTTTTATCGATTAACTCCGGCCGTGAAAGCCTTCGTACTTAGCTAAGGTTTTATTTAACGCTGATTTATACCGTAAAACAGAGCTACAAGTCCCATGATGCAATGTGTATGAGTCACCTGACATCCGGGTAGGCGTAGAATATTGTTTACAGCCAGAAACCAGCAGTTGTGTTCAGTATCATGGAGGACGGTGAATTCGCTCTTGTGTTTTCGTCGAATTACGTAAAGGATTAGCCGCGCAAACCATTGACTAGTGGTGAAAAAAACAATAGTGTTGAATCTTTATTAGAAGTTATGTGAGAAATATCCAGCACTTTCCGCGAAAGAAATGGTGAAATTAACTTCTGAGTTCACCGGTGTTTCGAGTACAAGTATAAACAGTGCTTGTGCAGAAAAATCTGAAACGAGAAAAGTGGTTTACACCCGGGGAAAAAAGGAAGCATATGAAATACGCGATGCAAGAATGTAGTGATTTTAAGAAGAATGCAATTCGCATAACAGTGCACAATATATTTTTCAAAATGAGCCGCCAACAGTTAAATAAAGTGCCGCTTCCAGAGAGAGAATAAATTAGGTTATCGCATACCTGTTACTTTATTTTTCGCTCATTTATTTTAGAATTTACTATTATTATATATGCAAACGTTTGTTTTGTTGCAACTATCAATCTTATCACCTTTAGCCCTTAACAAAATATGCTAGTCACCGTTTCAGTTGTCGAAATGAGGACTATTCTTTTTTGCACTACGTACCGCTTGTACTCGCCACATGATGTGAAAGTGTGAACAGTATTTTTTGTGCGAATGGCGGAAGGATACATTATAGCGGTGCACTGGTCACCTGAGGTTTGTTTTGACGCGGATCAACCTAAGAGTGAATACAGAGTAGAGCTTGGCTGGCCGGATCTATGGCATCACGATTGCTGTCATTGTGGTATCGGGAGCCCCGACCTTGCTAGCGGGTGTGTGTGTGTGTGTGTGTGTGTGTGTGAACACAGTATTGTAAAACGATAAGTCTAATAAACACCAAACTTGCCATATAGCTTCAGTGCCCTCTAAAGATGCGACATGAAGATTTTCAAGAAAATCTGCAATCCCAAGCTACCCTTTACATGGAGGATTTTACTAATTTTTTTATTTTCTAAAAAAATGACTAACCATTTTGATTAAAATACCATATATTAATATTTACATGACAAATAAAATGTATATCTTGAATTTTCTGGGAATAACCTTTGAAATCCTCTTCATTCGGAAGGAATTTTGTATAATCTTGTATAACTAGCAAACGTAAAGCAATAGACGAAAGTACTACACAAGAAATGTAAATCTTCTTAAAACACACTATTTATTTTAAATAACTCTATTTGCGACATTTCCAAGATATCCCTTATTAATGGTTCGAATTGTCCTTTCAACATTCAGTTGTTTCTCGGGATTGCACGGAAACCGTATGGACTTTTAAGGCAGCGCATTGCATCCAGTTCTTAAACATTTGACTATCGCTGTTCCCGTATCTATAAAAAATGTGTAATGTAGCTATTTCTGCAAAGGTTTATTTATATTAAAATTAATTAGATAGAAAAATAAGCTTTAGTAAGAATAGTTCGTATACCCACTAATAAAGATAGAGGGGTGGAGAAAGTCCTGTGAATGTAACACAGATTTTTCCCTTTTAACTTAAGTTCTTCAGAGACTGTAGATGCCATAACCAGCCTGATTTACATTGGTTATGGCGCTGTCGTCTAACGTAAAAAGTAAAATAAATCATTAAAAGCCACTGATGAGAGAATTTAGAAGTATGTTCGAAATATGAGGCATTTCGCTTGCATTTATGAATTCACTTCAAGCCAAATGGAAGAAGCACATGTTCCCAAACGTGATTTTTTAATTAACTGTGTTTTTTTTACATCCATATAACAACTTTCGTTATTTATCACGTCACACACTTCTTTTGTCTTGTAATTAAGTTAGCTGGGCTTCCTTGTAAATCTTTCACCCCGTCAGGGAAAGATTTCCTTCCTTTTTGTGAACCACTAAAGGGTTTTCCTATCCATTTCGGAAGCCCTACAACACTGCAAATTGCCTAAAGTGTAATGATCAGGCATAGGAATTCTTAAGCAGATGGCTTCAGGTTATCTACTAGTCGGCCACGATATGAGTGCGGTCGGTGGGAAGAGGAACTAAACAGTTACAGACCAGTGGTCAGGTCATCGGAAGGACAACAAAGAAACCATCCGCACTTCTGAGTTGCATTTACTAGCGAGGCTGAGGCCTGCAACTGTAGATTCCCCTATCGCCTTGCCCCTCATACCTCTGTGATACCTAGAACCTGATGACGATAGGTATGTCAACAAAAACAGTGGCGCCTTGTTCCAAGCGCACCCATTTATGGCAGACTAGTACACTCAAAGCGTATGACAATAACAAAGTAAAAACAACATGGTAACAACAGCCAAGGGCAGGTAAACACGGTCTGGTGAGTGCTGTCTGTGTGTAACAGATTCTACGAGGGATGACCTGCGACGTCTCACCCTAAAGACCAACAGCAGTTCAAGTTTATTTCCTTCCTTATTTCCATTATAATGCTTATAATCCCAATGCCTGGTAATGATACTTTATTATATGTGTATCCTAAAAGTAAAGATAACTTATTGGAGCTTGCATTTTGGAGACACTAGTTCACACATAAAGAAGCTGACGCTATAGCTTTAATGGAAGGTCTACCACAAGCTCGTGTGTTTGTTTAAGTTCCTTTCTCTCTTCTTGAACTTTGACAATTGTTTAGCGCAATAAGGGCAAACAAAAACTTGGCCTTTGAAACTCTACAAGCATGTATAATAATTAAAAATCTGATGTGTTGCAATCACACGAATTTCTCTACTCACTCTTCCACAAACTATTCATACAAAAGATTTTCTTGTATTTATTGTTAATCGAGATAAAATTTCTTTACAAATTTATTCAATTCGTTATAGACATAAACTAAATGAATGTTCTTTAACTACTTCCTTAGCGTCCCATTCTATACTGGGCGTAAAAGATCGGAAATTTTGCTCAGAGGTCCCCTTATCAGGCTTGAGGTTGCCGTATATTTACGGCACGGTACCACCGGCTTTACTTCCCTTCCGAAGGAAGCCATGCTAAGGATTTTTACGCCCGAAAAAATCCATCGCTTTCTGCCACATTTGAACCCGCGACCTCGGGAACCAGAGACTAGCATGGTATCCCCTAGACCACGGAGGACGACATTGTAGGCATTGACGACATTCTAGAATACAGTAGGTTGAAGCGAGAGTCAGAATTTAGAAAATGGGTCTCAATTTCATGACTTTGAAACTCCAAGCCCTTTGCATGACCACGAGAAAAACGAACAACGACTTACCATTTGAAAAAAGATATAAGTATTTGAAAATTCAAACCAATAATAAAGAAGTATCACATTTTTTATTTGACATCATTTATGTGTAGTATGATTTTGTCTATCTCTTACATCTTACCAATTATACAAAAGTCATTCAGAACGAAGAGGACATAGGCTGCCCCTAGAAAATTCCGGATATACATTTTATTTTTCATAGAAATATGTTCAACATAATATGATATTTATACAAAATTAGTCATTTTTAAGAAAATAAAAACGAACCAAAATTTTTCCATGAGTTTATGAGTTATGCTGTTCAGACAGACAATATAGACAAAAAAGACACAAACATGGACCTTTTTCTAAGAATGCTTGTTTTTTAATTTGGGGATTATCAAAACGAGTTTACTGTGAAATTTCGGTATTGAATATTTGAGTGAAAAACAATACTCAATTACCTTAATAAAGGTAAGCAGTAGAGATAGGAAAGGGAGCGGGGAAAAGAAAGAAAATCCTTACCTTTTTATTGGCTTGAATTTCAGAATTTTCTGCTTTGGGATCTCTATAGGTATAGTTTGTTCAACTGAGGGGGACACCTCGCGCATTGGAACCTACAGAGATCTGTTGTGCTTACTACCCCTTAGGAGGAAGGGTTGAAGTGAAGGAACCACACAGAAGGCTACAGGCCTTAGGCAGACAGGTCACTGCGACGCGCGGAAGTTCCTAATATTTCCAAGCTGGCAGACCCATTTCACTGATGGAACCGCCGAGAAAGTGCGATGAACCACCCACCAGTCGAGCAGCCCTCTGGTGTTTACAGGGAATGCTCTTTCCATTGAGTATGCACCCACGCTATCTGTATGGCACCGCCATACATCACGAAACCTAGAGGCATACTTGAAAAATCTGACGTGTTACACTCACATGACTTTCTCTACTCTTGTACAAACTGTTTTTACAAACGCTTATTCTCCATCTACTTCATGTTAATCGAGATAAACATTTGCAGACTCTATCTTATTGCTAATTTTCTTGTAGATGTAAGGGGAATATATATTTACAAGGGCAATATAGAAATACAGTAGCCTTTAAGCACATACATATCTCTCAATAGCTGGTTGCTAGGTACAGCACCATTCCCTTTGCCACAGATTAATACTCTTTGCATATCCAAGACAAAAAAATGAATAACGAATTCCCATTTGAGAAAATAAGTATTGAAAAATTTAAGAGAATAACGAGCAATACTCGAAAATGGTTCACTCAACAAAAAAATGTATATGACATAAATTGTGTATTTTAACGCGATCTACATTTTTTGTGTAGTAAAATTTTGTCTATCTCTTATAGTTTACCAGATATGCAAAAGTCGTTCACAATGAAGGATACTTTTGGAGACATTCTGGGGTGGGGGGATTTTCTTGAAAGCCTTCGTGTCGCATCTCTGGAAGATACTGAATCTAAATACCAAGTTTGGTGTTTATCTGACTGTTCGTTTCTGAGTTATGGTGTTCACAGACAGACACAGACACACAGACAGACAGACACACAGACACACACATGGACTTGTTTCCAAAAACGCTTTTTTTGGATTCAGGGGGCTCAAAACATATATTTCCGGTGAAATCTCGGTATCGAATTTTTGGGTGGAATACAATACTTCCCCTACTTATTATACGTAGTAGAGAAAGTAAAAATGAGAAGGAAACGAAATGGAAGGGAAAGGATGAAAAATGAATCGTGGCAGCATTCGCCTGTAGACCCTTGAAAAATCGCGAAAAACCCATGGGTCAGAGTGGTCGGTCGCCGGCGATCGAACCCGGGACATCCCGAATGCGAGTCGAACACGTTACGCGACGCCACCTCGCTCGGTTGGGATATCTATAACGAGCATAACTTTAAATAAATTGGCTCGCATTTGACCTGTGATTTTGCAACTTTATAAAACAGAAACGCTAGTAATCGTGCTATGTTACGTAAATGTTCCACAGCTGCAGACGCGTCAATGTTGTTTTGTCACTGCATATGTTTAAGGTTGCAAATTTGTGTAAGTGCATGGCGGGAGAATTCTTTCTCTTACACTTCCTCGTCAGTTTGTGACCCACTTGGCAAATGATAAATGGATTGTATGCTAATCAAGATATGTTTTCATGATGCTTGACGTTGTAGTGTCCAGTTGGAGGTTACTGTGGGGCAATTTCAACTGCTTGGCACCATATTTTGGCATCCTTTCAGCGCCTTATGTTCTCTTAGAAGGCAAAAGATTAGACTACGGAAACCGTGACCTTAATTTCTGCATTCTTGTGGGACATACCACGTAGTCAAAGGCTTTGTTCAGCGTACCCTCTTTCTCAGAAAACAGCTGTTTTCTCCCTAAAACCAAACAACAGTGAAATGGTGCTTACACACAAAGAACTACTCCACGGTTTAAAGAGATTAAAATAACGAGAGTTCTGTAATCTGCATTCGTTTGCAACCATTCGATAAGAATTTACGATAGACACAAGACCATAATTACAAAAAAAAAATTTCTGATGTGTTACACTCACATGACTTTCTCTACTCTTGTACAAACTATTTATACAAACGCTTATTCTCCATCTACTTCATGTTAATCGAGATAAACATTTGCAGAGTCTATCTTATTGCTAATTTTCTTGTAGATGTAAGGGGAATATATATTTACAAGGGCAATTTGGAATTACAGTAGCATTTAAGCATATATATATGCTTAATGCTATATATATATCTTAGGTTGCTAGGTGCAGCACCATTCCCTTTCCTACAGATTAATACTCTTTGCATATCCAAGACAAAAAATGAATAACGAATTCCCATTTGAGAAAAATGAATTGGAAAATTTAAGGGAATAACAAGCAATATCTCGAAAATGGTTCACTCAACAAAAAAAATGTATATGGCATAAATTGTGTGTTTTAACGCGATCTACATTTTTGTGTAGTAAAAGTTTGTCTATCTCTTATGGTTTACCAGTTATGGAAAAGTCGTTCACAATGAAGAATACTTTTGGAGACATTCCCAGGAAATTCAAGATATACATTTTATTTGTCATAAAAATATCTTAAACGTATGATATTTTTATCAAAATCGTTAGAGCCATTTTTGAGAAAATTAAAATTTTCGAAAAATCTTCCATGTAAAGGGTAATCTGGGGTGAGGGAATTTTCTTGAAAACCTTCGTGTCGCATCGTTGGAAGATACTGAACCTAAATACCAAGTTTGGTGTTTATCCGACTGTTCGTTTCTGAGTTATGCTGTTCACAGACAGACAGAGACAGACACACAGACACACACACGGACATGTTTCCAAAAATGCTTTTTTTGGATTCAGGGGGTCTCAAAACATGTATTTCCGGTAAAATCTCGGTATCGAATTTTTTGGTGGAATACAATACTTCCTCTACTTACTATACGTAGTAGAGAAAGTAACAAGACAAAGTGAGGTTAAAATTAAAACAAAGTATTCATAAAAACTATATATAGGACTGGATAGGTAGAATGAGGATGAAAAATTCAGATTTGAACCATGGCTCTTCGGTTTCCCGTGCCACTGTTTTAACCAACTGGGCTACCATGTGAAGAAGGTATTTTTATTAGCTCCACGTATGGACGCCAATTTGAGAAAGTTTGTTTTAGAGGATTTGTATCGTAATTCAACTGTTGGGGAGCCGAACTTGTAGTGGTTGTAACCACACGTATAGTAAACAGTTTCCGGGTAGCCTTCGCCCCAAATGTATTTTCAGGTGGCCTTTGCCCCAAGTTTAAAAAAATATTAACTTTGTAATTTGTTTGTTTCTTTAAGTATTAAATATTTATGTTTGCCTCGGCTGCGTCAGTATTATTGTTAGAGACATGTAAGTCTTGGCAGGGTTGTGATACGACTAAGAATGTAGGCTTACACAGATTTTAAGTTTTAATTCACTCCTTTTTATTAATCCTTGACACAAATTAAATAGCACTTCACTGATATCGAGAGCTGTGAGATTCTTTTATTTAATACTTGCACTTTTTAACACGTATACTATTTTCGTCTCACACGAATACGTAATTAATTTCTCGAGGACACGTCTCACGTCTGGTTAGCAACTCTGTCTGAATAGATTTCAACCGTCTAAACTTGTAAATTTCTGTATTTCAAGTCTGTGATTGGCCAATGCTACTCCAATAGAATACCTGCATTTAACTAAAGTTTTTTCTGGTTGTTGATTAACTGTCTCAAAATTACATTATTGTTACTCCAAGAATCACAAGTAGTAGTGTTAAACTTTCTTACTCATTATTGACTCAAGGTTACCTCATTGTTACCTTATTGTTAGCAACTTTTAACTTATTATTCTCACAGCTCCTACATTATTAAATTACGTAATATATTCACATAACATTATTATACATGGATACAATAATATAAGCATATGCAATGACTTACATACATTTTATATATTATTGTTACATACACATATTGTTTTAAGGCGGGCTGTTATTGATTTTACATATTTATATAATTATACCGAAATTATTTAAGTGTTAAATATAATGTCTCACAAGACAACATTCCGGTGTGACACTAATTGCGCCAACTGACTCACATTTGTGACGGTAAACTACAAAAGACATTTCAAAATTCATTTTAAGAGAACATATGTCAATGGTGACGTATAATATGCAAGTACTTAAAGATCCGGAGTTCAAACCATGGCACTGAATTTTTCATTGTGATTCTAGCTTTTCAACTTTAGCCTATACACGGAATGTATGGAAGATCAACTTAATCATCTAATAAGACGACTGTCTACTAACCAACCTTTCTATTTTTGCTTTAATGCTTATACTTGATGTTTAATACAGTGCAGCCGTTTTGTGGCGAGGTCACGGATCGCGCGTATGAGTGCTCCGCACACTATCTATTGTACTGGAAGGGTTTTCACTCGTAACTCCCAAGTTACTTACGAGTGAGCAGTAACGTGTACTATAATGAGTACTAACGAACCTTGTTATAAGTGGTGTCCATCTGCGTGAAATTGAAACTGAGTTTTATTTATGGACGCTCTTTAACTGCTGAGGTCTTCAGCGTTACATTCTATATGGACGTGAAAACCGGTAATTTTGCTCAGAGGCCTCTTTATCAGGCTTGAGGTCCTATTACGTGTCGTAAATCTACGACACGGGACCACCATCTTTACTTCCCTTCCGAAGGATTTTTAAGCCCGAAAAAAAAATCAATCGCCCTCCGCCGGGTTTGAACCCGCCACCTCGGGAACTAGAGGCTAGCCTGGTAACGACGTCTGCGTGAAGAGATTCCTGGCATCTTCGGATGAAATTTCTATTCACACGCATAAGTACTTCCTGCGTAATGTTCATAATTTCTGTTCGTCTATGGTGTGGGGATTGTTTGTAGATACTTTATTTTTGGGGTTCCCACAAATAGATGCATAGATTTCACCGATCCGTTAGAACAGGATCGTTAGGTTTAGCGGTCCCGTTGCCCTAAACTTATCAACCAGACGTCTAACAATTTCTCTACCTGGAACTGGAATACCAGAAAATTTCTCCTGGAGCTGTCTACACACTGTCTACATGATACGTTTTTTATGTATGCATCCTACATAATAATTCGTTGTTCAAGCGTGAATTTATCGGCAGGCATTGCAGTGGTCTAATAACAAGACATTAACACTCTTATGCAAATCGCAAACAACAAGATGTCTTGAATAAATTTTCACATTCGAGATCCACAAACCTTTTTTACAGCACTAGCTCGAAGTAACGATGATAAAGATAACCTTGAACACATCATGCACCGCCAGTTGCGCATCGGTAAAGTACCGAGGTCACTACAGTACAGCGTGCTACGCATATAGGCGGTTTGTGGCCTCACCTTAAAACAACGATACCCTACTATTTGGAGGGATATTAAAATTTTTAATGCGTATATACACAAAATGTTTTGTTAACCCGCATAACTAAAAATCAGGATAATTACTAGTACAGTGACGGACATTCTCCCTTATTTCGTACAAAGTTATGTTTCTGTTCATAAACAATTCAGATGTATATAGATTTACAACTGTTATAGATAACTCATTTAAAATAGACCTATAATGAGCAGCACAATAGACATTAACTAAAATTCTTAATATCTACGTTCATATTTAAAAAAAAATCTGATGTGTTACACTCACATGACTTTCTCTACTCTTATACAAACTATTTTTACAAACGCTTAATCTCCATCTACTTCATGTTAATCGAGATAAACATTTGCAGAGTCTATCTTATTGCTAATTTTCTTGTAGATGTAAGGGGAATATATATTTACCAGGGTAGTATCGAAATACAGTAGCCTTTAAGCACATACATATCTCTTAATAGCTGGTTGCTAGATGCAGCACCATTCCCTTTTCCACAGATTAATACTCTTTGCATATCCAAGACAAAAAATGAATAAACGAATTCCCATTTGAGAAAATAAGTATTGAAAAATTTAAGGGAATAACAAGCAATATCTCGAAAATGGTTCACTCAACAACAAAAATTTATATGACATAAATTGTGTATTTTAACGCGATCTACATCTTTGTGTAGTAAAATTTTGTATCTCTTATGGTTTACCAGTTTACCAAAAGTCGTTCATAATGAAGAAAAATTTTGGAGACATTCCAGAAAATTCAAGATATACATTTTATTTGTCATGACAATATCTTAAACATATGATATTTTAATCAAAATCGTTAGAGCCATTTTGGAGAAAATTAAAATTTTCGAAAAATGTTCCATGTAAAGGGTACTCTGGGTGGGGGGATTTTCTTGAAAACCTTCTTGTCGCATCTCTGGAAGAATACTGAACCTAAATACCAAGGTTTGGTGTTTATCCGACTGTTCGTTTCCGAGTTATGCTGTTCACAGACAGACAGACAGACAGACATACAGACAGACACACAGACACACATACGGACATGTTTCCAAATTGCTTTTTTTGGATTCAGGGGATCTGAAAACATGTATTTACGGTGAAATCTCGGTATCGAATTTTTGGGTGGAATACAATACTTCCCCTACTTACTATACGTAGTAGGGAAAGTAAAAAAAATCATAACATTCGAGTAATTGCCTCAGACAGCTCAATTTGTAACACACAATGAAAATAAACAGGTTATACAAGTCTCTTTCTTTTATTTTGCTGGTAAGAAGATTTTAAACATCTCAACCGGGAAACTACTTTGCTTAGCCAAAAACATGTATAGGATATGTGACCATGCCATAATAACTTAAATGGAAGAAAACACATAGGAATTGGCAAGGTTTAAGATTTTTTCCAGCTCAGAATGATTTAAGATCTTTATTCATTGTAAAAGTGAAAGAAGTATTGCACTAAATTGTTTCTACATGTATATTATTTATTTTTCTTCTGCATTATTAATTTGTCAACGTTTCATTACTCATAAACAGATGCTGTTACCTATTTATACGCAAGAAAAGACAAATTGTAAGTTGCAATAAGGTGAATATAAGAGTAACTAGTATGTTGAAAACACTCGTCAAATTAAGTGCTTCGAAAACGCAGCGAACGAATTGGCTCCTCAGTAACGCGTGAGCCTCGCATTCTGAAAGCCCCGAGTTCGTTTCCGTTGACTGACTCTGACCTTGTTTTTTGTGGTTTTCCCTGGTCGGTAGCCGAATGCTGGGGTGGTTTCTCATCTGCGATGATCTCGTTTCTCTTATTTCCTTTCCATATTCCAGGTGTACTTCTAGGTTTCATGGTATGAAGCAGTGCTAGACAGATTGGTGCGGTTGCTTTCTACAAAGAAAGAGTATTCCCTGTGCACTCTAGAGGGCTGCTTGATTGGACGGGTCTCTGTGGCCTGTAGCCTTCTATGGTTCCTTTAGGAAAGAATAGGATCGGACTAGGAGTGGAGAGGGACTTAGCACCTCGATCTACGTAGATCTTTTGTACCTACGCCCCTGACGGGGCGCCCTCCGGAGGGAGGAATGAGACGATAGGAGACAAGAGGGCAGTCGGACCAGGAGGTACGATAGGCAGAGGGCAGGGTCCCTATCATTTCAGGTTTAAACTTCCCGGATGGTAAATGGTGCGGCCTCCCCTCCCAGGTGGGCTTCTCCTGGGGGGCGCGGTACTTGGAAACCGCCCCCATTCCGGGGACGAAGGGTTACACGAGCATCCTTTTCTCCTACATGCACACACCGAGACCTTCCGCCGACCTTGAAACCCTGTAAGTGACCAAGCAGATGAAAGGTGAAGTGAAATGATAATGGAGGTGAAATGGAGGGACAGAAAATTCGGGGGATGTAATGATCCTTCCCAACATTCATATAGTGATCCGGGGAAACCCCCCAAAAAATCCATGGGTCAGGAAGGTCGGCTGCGGGAACCGAGCCTGCGCCCTCCCGAATGCGGGACACAGACGTTACCGCTTGAGTCATTCCGCTCGGTTGAGGTTCCTTTACTTCACCCCTTCCTCTTGGGGTTGTACCGCAATAGATCTCTCTTAGGTCGCAGTGCGCGAGGTGTCCACCACCGTTGTATACCTTATTTTCTATGCCTGTTAACGCTTACATTACAATAATAATTTTCGTAATCTTTCTGGGCTGGGCTAAGGACGGCACTGCCTCACTCCTCGAGCTAAGCGCTCCTAACTCGCCCCATTCACCGCAAAGTAATCAAATCCACAACAAACGTGACTAGTGCTTTCTCGTGTGCAGAGGTCTGAGGATCTAGCATTTCACTAGGGCTAGGGCTAGAGTTAGCTTTAAGAAACTGCTGAGGATTTCGATACCAAGGCCTAGGCTAGAATTAATGTGCGTACTAAACCTCCGGGATGGTGCGAGAAAGTATGTAGAGTGGCCAGGTTTGACGACGGCAGGTACAGCGTAGCGGGGTCTCTATCCTTTCCAGATTAAGCATTCCTCCACTACCATACATTCTCCCCCTCTATCTCAGACAGGTTCAGGCAGAATGTTCCTTGCTGGGGAAGTAGCAATTCTCTCCTTAAAAGCACACGCGTGCGCACATCCCATCGACTCGCGTGTTGGACCCTGTAAGCTAGATGAAAGAAAATGATGTGAAAGGGAAAGTTACATGTAAATTCGTTCAACGACTTGAAAAAACACAACAAAACTGATGGTAATCGTAACCTCAGACGCTACCGCTTTAGCCATCCTGCTCTGAATGCCATCACGTTCGTTATAATTGACAATCGGAATTTCGAGTTTTGTATGTACTATTGGAAATACCATCATTAGCCATATAAATAATTGAAGTGTATAAAGAAACGTCATGATTATGTTGAATATTACATAACAAGTTCATTACTAATCAGCGCTAAGGAATGCTGGGGAACGTTTTTTTACTTTCTCTACTACGTATAGTAAGTAGGGGAAGTATTGCATTCCACCCAAAAATTCGATACCGAGATTTCACCGGAAATACATGTTTTGAGACCTCCTGAATCCAAAAAAAGCATTTTTGGAAACATGTCCGTGTGTGTGTCTGTGTGTGTGTGTGTGTCTGTGTGTCTGTGTGTCTGTGTGTGTGTGTGTGTCTGTGAACAGCATAACTCAAAAACTAACAGTCGGATAAACACCAAACTTGGTATTTAGGTTCAGTATCTTCCAGAGATGCGACACGAAGGTTTTCAAGAAAATCCCCCCACCCCAGACTACCCTTTATATGGAACATTTTTCGAAAATTTTAATTTTCTCAAAAATGGCTCTAACGATTATGATTAAAATATCATATGTTTAAGATAATGTCATGAGAAATGAAATGTATATCTCGAATTTTCTGGGAATGTCTCCAAAAGTATTCTTCATTGTGAACGACTTTTGCATAACTGGTAAACCATAAAAGATAGACAAACTTTTACTACACAAAAAATGTAGATCTTGTTAAAATACACAACTTATGTCATATACATTTCTTTTGTTGAGTGAACTGTTTTCGAGATATTGCTTGTTATTCCCTTAAATTTTCCAATACTTATACTTTTTCTCAAATTCGTTATTCATTTTTTTATGTCCTGGACTTGCAAAGAGAATGGAATGCGCCGCATAGCAACCAGCGTTAAAATATTTGACCATCGCTTAAAAGCTACCATATTCCCCTTGCATCTACAAGAAAATTAGCAATAAGATTGACATCTCGATATCTCGATTAACATAAAGCATATGGAGAATAGGCGTTTGTAAAAATAGATTGTACAAGAGTAGAGAAAGTCATGTGAGTGTAACACATCAGATTTTTTGTATCAATATACTATATTTACAAGGTGGAAAACGAACACCTGTACATCTTATTTCAAGAGCAACGTGCTAAGTGAGGTTTAGCATGCCCTACACTCTTTTCTTTCTTTATAAGGCTGGTTTGCAACTTTTAGGAATTAACTGGTTGTTAATTTTTTATAGATACAGTTTGCAAAAATACGTCTTGCATTACAGCATGGAGTATGGTATCTCTTGTGTACTTCAAAGTTTAATGATATCTTCTACACATTTATAAGTATGGAGGTAAAATAAAGATACAAATTGCAGAGGGTCCCTGAAACCGAGGCAGATCACCGCATGCAGGCTTTAATGGCCCTTTTTGCTTCCAACGTGAACTCTAAGAGGGAGGGATGAGGGGAGAGACCCGAAGGCGACCAGATCTGGTTGCTTACGGGCGATGGACGGGGTTACTAACGTTTCCACATTGAAGACATCCGGCACCGCCCATTCCTACCCACAAGCCGTCGAACCCCTGGTAGTCCTCTATCGGATAGAGTCCACTCGGGGAAGAGACCTAACAGAGTAATCCCCGCAGCGAGTCAGGAAGAAACCTTTACAAAGTGCAAGCCACCGTGCAGCCGCAACCCGCCGAACACCGTCCCTGGTCGTACACTTCTGAAACAGATGATAAGGAAGATGATGGGTTCAGGAAATAAGAGGCAGGAAAATCGTGTCAGAAGATACATCTCGCTTGGTAATATGTAGGAGGAGTAGGAATACTTATCACGGAGGGGCCTTCTAAGCCGGGACAGAGCATCGCACGAACCCAGTGCGGCCTTTGTGCTTCTAGGAGATATGAGGGCTAGACCCAAAGGGGAACAGCTCTTGGCGACGATATGTGCAACTTTGAACGGAATCTCTAACGATTCTAGATTGAATGCACCCGACGCTTTGCTCACAAGCCCCGATTCCTCCGGGGCCCTTAGAGCCCCGCTCTAGTATATGGGTCTGTCAGCAGTCCAATCGACATCAGCCGTTCCAAAGCGCCCAGCCGCAACACACCGAACGCCGTTGATTGGTCCTTCAACCCTAAAACAGATGAGGTGAAATGGTGGGTACAGAAAATTCGTGGTAGAAGAGGAACCACCCCAACATTCGCTTAGTGGCTCGGGGAAACCACGAAAAAATCCAGGGTCAGAGTGGTTAGACCTCGGGACCTCCCGAGAGCGAGCCTCACACGTTACCGCAGTGCCATCTCTCTCAGTGGTAGGTATTTGGTATTACTGAGGCAGGCACTGGTGTGTCTTATTATAGGTTTGAGTTCCACAAAACGTATCGTTAGTATAAAAATTTGGGGGGTTACATTGTCATTGTCAGACATATTGTTCTACATTGTCATTACCAGACACATTGTATCTCTTCTGGCTGTTAGTTTTGCTAGCTACGAGTGGTGGGGATATAGCGTCTGTCTTAGTTAGGATTCCGTGAGAAGCGGACCGCGTGTGCAAGCCGGCTTTTGGATCGATGGACATCTCCTCTCATATAGAAACCCCAAACGTTGGGAAATAATGTAAATATATTTGTGTTATGGATTTTGTACAGTGAAAAATCCACGCCTTCCTCTTAACCCCCACACCACATTTCGGCCCTCCGCGGTCAAGTGAGTATACGTACCCGCAGTGTGCGTGCTGGAATTAATTAAATTTTCATGTGAACTTTTGGGCCATCTACCCAGCATGTGACAATATTGATCTAAAATTTACAAAGGTTCTAATCCTTAATACATCAGCAACTTCTTTTACTTTTATTCGCATAATTTTTGGAACTTAATTGAAAGTTTGTTATTGAGAAACGTTTAAGGGGAGGTTAAATCTTGCTATCCTCAAAATGTAAAATTTTGCTATTGCCACCACATAAATGGCAATATATATAAATTTATTCAAATGTTCTATAACATAGCATTTTCAATGGCCAGTTAATATCCATTGGATAGGAAAGCGAAGTTTAATACATATTAATAAGACACCAGTGCGACTTCTTTTAAATGATGTATATTGTTATTATGTAAAACTCTGATGTCTTACTTTCTCTACCTATTCTTCTGCTAACTATTCCTACGAACGCGTTATTCTTCTACGTACTTCGTATAGAATGTTTTGTAAAGAGCTTTTGGGGTTACCAAGATCAGCACCAGGGGAAGTAGCATTAGTGAAATTAGGAAGAGCAAGAAGAAAGGGAGTGATACTAGAAAGGATATTAAAATTCTGGTTTAGATGCCTGAGAAAAGATGAAGAGAAAATTTTAAAGATATGCATGGAACAACAAAAGAGTATGAAAAATAAAAATAGCTGGTGAACAGGGGTAGAAAACATTATGGAAAAGATAGGAATGGGAGATATTTGGAGAACAGAAGAAAGAAATAGCAAAGGTTTATGGATAACAGTAAGAAACAGAGTGGAGGACATAGAAAGACAAGAGATTTGGGGAAGTTTAGAGAATAAAAAGTCACTAGGGTTCTATAGATTAGTAAAAAGGAAATGGGGAAGAGAAGGGTACGTGGATTATTGTAATAGAGCAGAAAAAGAAGCGTTTACATGGATGAGAACAGGATCAATGTATCCGAGAGGGCTAAGAGGTAAAAAAAAAGGAATTTGTGAATTATGCGGAGGCAGTGAAAGAATTGCAAAGAATTAGCAGAATGGAGACAAGAACTATGGGAAGAAAAATCTGATGTGTTACACTCACATGACTTTCTCTACTCTTGTACAATCTATTTTTACAAACGCCTATTCTCCATATCCTTCATGTTAATCGAGATATCGAGATGTCAATCTTATTGGTAATTTTCTTGTAGATGCAAGGGGAATATGGTAGCTTTTAAGCGATAGTCAAATATTTTATCGCTGGTTGCTATGTGGCGCATTCCATTCTCTTTGCATGTCCAGGACATAAAAAAATGAAAACGAATTTGAGAAAAAGTATAAGTATTGGAAAATTTAAGGAAATAACAAGCAATATCTCGAAAACGGTTCACTCAACAAAAGAAATGTTTATGATATAAGTTGTGTATTTTAACGCGATCTGCATTTTTTGTGTAGTAAAATTTTGTTTATCTCTTATGGTTTACCAGTTATGCAAAAGTCGTTCACAATGAAGAATACTTTTGGAGACATTCCCAGGAATTTCGAGATATACATTTCATTTGTCGTGACATTATCTTAAACATATGATATTTTCATCAAAATCGTTAGAGCCACTTTTGAGAAAATTAAAATTTTCGAAAAATGTTCCATGTAAAGGGTAGTCTGGGGTGGGGGGATTTTCTTGAAAATCTTCGTGTCGCATCTCTGGAAGATACTGAACGTAAATACCAAGTTTGGTGTTTATCCGACTGTTAGGTTTTGAGTTATGCTGTTCACAGACACACAGACACACACACACACACACACACACACACAGACACACACACACGGACATGTTTCCAAAAATGCTTTTTTTGGATTCAGGGGGTCTCAAAATATGTATTTCCGGTGAAATCTCGGTATCGAATTTTTGGATGGAATACAATACTTCCCCTACTTACTATACGTAGTAGAGAAAGTAAAAATGGGAAAAAATGAATAGGAAAATAGTAGCAATTAAAATGGTAACGAGAAAGGAAGAAAAGCAAAATAAGAATATGGGGGAGTTCTTAAAGAAAGTAAAAGAGAAATAGCTTAGAAAAGTAAGAGAGATAAGAAAGGTAGAAAGGCAAACGGTGGAAGAAGAGGATGGGCAATAGGGATTAAAGGTAGCAAGGGATGCTTAGAGGAGCCAGAAGGCCAGGGTGCCAGGCAAAAAGAGCAGCATAGCTGGCAAGGAAATTTGTACATAGGTTAAGTTAGTTTATAAGTGGAATATTGTAAAAAGAACTGTGTAAATATGTACAAATAAAGTATCTATCTATCTAAATGTACTTCATGTTAATCTTGATAAACATTTGCAGAAATATTTCATTACATACTTAGCTGTAGGTACAGGAGAAATACAGGAGGTTAAAACGATAGTGAAATATTTAAAAAGAGGTTCTTGTGTACTGGTTTTAAAATTCCACTCATTGTATCCCATGAAACAAAGGAATGGCGACAATACTGGAAAAAAAAATCTGATGTGTTACATTCACATGACTTGACCCTCATCGCTTATTAATGGGTATACAAATTATTCTTAAGAAAGTTTATTTTTCTATTTTTTACATTTTAATTAAGATAAAC
Source organism: Deroplatys truncata (assembly GCA_030765065.1). Lineage (NCBI taxonomy): Eukaryota > Metazoa > Arthropoda > Insecta > Mantodea > Mantidae > Deroplatys > Deroplatys truncata. The sequence continues at coordinate 57,110,559 of CM060979.1, read as the reverse complement.
CTTTCCAGAAATAGCTACATTACACATTTCGTTATAGATGTTTACAAAGGGGATAGCGATAGTCAAATATTTTAGAACTGATCGCTATATACTGCATTAAAACTCAATACTCTTTCCATGACATTGCGAGAAACAGCTGAAAATCGACAGAACTTAAAGTATGGCTGAGTGTTGAACACTTCGAACCATCAGTAACGGATATCTCGGAAACTTGGTACTTGGAATAAATTACCGAAAATTGTTTCAAACATTTTAATTTAACATAAATTATGGAATCTAAACTATTTTGGGTACTAAGGCTTTGCCTTTCGTTTACCCGTTGTACAAACTTATACGAAATTCATTCAGAACGAAGGCTTCATAAACTCTTGGCAAAACATTAAAATATACACTTTATTTATCATGATAATGTCCTAAACTATATTGATAAGGTAATAAGAGGAAAATGAAATGTCACTCTGTTCGAGTGGTGATCTTTCTGGCTTCTCAACTTCGATTCCCGGCTAGACTGGGGATTTTTCTTCAACTAGAATCATCCTGCAACTTCCCCAGAATCTGGACATACGTATTTGGGAGGGAATGCGGATGTGTTTGATCATATAAATGAATAACAACAAACGCTAAAACCAATGGTTCATCAAGTTACAACACCATCAGTTGTTTCTTATGTCAAAACCTACGATCACCATAGAAGTTAAAGAGGGTTATACAAATGAAACATAAATAATAAAACGAGAAAACAATTGTGGAAAATACTGAAACTAAGAGGAATACTATTATTAAATACATGTTATACGCAACCTATATAAACACTCTTGCATACTGATGTAATAATCAGTGATGAATAATGGAAACAAATGTAGGATTAATGCAAGGATGCAAGCTGTTGCCTGTTCTATTTGAATCCATATAAACGGTATAGTAAAATTATGGAAGTTAAGACGGACAGTTTTACATAACTAGGTTTCAGAACATTTACTGCATTGCTCTTCGCAGATGATCAATTAATTTTAGCCAAATAGGAAGATACACTGCACAGAGCAGTGTATTATCTTGGTAAAGTAGCCAAAGCTTATAATTTCACTATATCAATAAAAAAGAGGCAGAATGTTTCGCTTCAAAAGGAAAGAATATTGTCGGAACACAATTTATCATAGGCAAAGGTATAATAAAAGAGGTTCCGAAGTATTAATTATATAGGTTGTCAATTATCACCTTATAAAGAATAAGATGTAGACACCAAAATAACGAATGTTAATCAAATCCTTGAATCGATTAAAACAGGTTTAAATAGCTGGACCAGGAAAGAAATTATGTTAAAACGACCTGAAACTGTTACATTTCAACAACATTCTATGAAAGTGAAACATGTACCTTTAAGTGGGGAGAAAAGAGAAAAATGCTGCCTTATCCAGACAGCAGAAATGAGACGTTACTTGAAAGGGACATATTAAGCATTGTTATTAAAGAAAAAATCTAAGTTAAATCAGTAATAAGTAAGGGAATAAAAATTGGTTTAATTATTCGCCACACATGCAGATACTAGATTGTCACCAAATTCATGGAGGTACAACACCAAAGGGTAAGAGCAGTTGATAGACGCTATAAGTGGTGGAAACAAAAACTGAAAACTAAAGCTGGAATATGACAACAGATTTAAAGCATAAAGTTAGTTATATTTTTATAAAATATTTGCCACTTTTATTCCGCTAGACATTGTTTTAGATTCATTCACCACTGCAGAGACCCTATCAGAACGGTTTTGTCCGTCAGTACGCTTAAAATAAGTTACAAATAGTCGCACGAAAGTCATTTTATACGAGCGAAATCCAAGATATAACAACCATTTAGGCATTCCCGTTGTGCAAGTCTCTGTCGTGCTTATATCCTCAATATATTTTCCGAATGTTGTGCGAGTGCCAGTCGAAATAAGTTATTGTGCATTCTGTGGTTGTACAAAGTGAACTGTGTGATCTAAGTTTCGCCAACTGTGAAGTGAGAGGTATTGGATTTTTGAATGCTCGGAAGTTGAAACCTGCAGAAATTTACCACCAACTAAAGAAGGTGTACGGTGATACAATAATGAACGAAAGATATGTGAGAAAATTGTGTAAAGCGTCCAACAATGGACGAACAAATGTGCATGGCGAAACACGACTCGGACGGCCGTGACTTATCACAGATGATTTGAAAATCAAATGAAAAATAAAACCGCACAAGGCAGACATGTAACCCTAGAAGACTTACAAATTTCTTTCCCAAACATTTCTCCTCATTTGGTTGGTGACATTGTGTGCGAACATCTTGGCTTAATGGACTGACGTCAGCCGACTAAAACACGGGAGTTCTAAAGCTCTTGGAAAGACAGGATAATTACTTAAATAAGGTAATTATGTGGAGAAATAAAATAAAGTTCATTTTGTAACTGCCATTTTTTATTAAAAATATTTTTCTAAATAATATAAACCCAAACGGTCTTTACTTCCTAGGTTATCGTCGTTACAAAAGAGTTGGAAGATAATTTAGCGGTATTTCAAATTTATTTGAAAGCGATTGAAAAACTTCTGATGAGATACATTCATATGACTTTCACTACCCTCTATGTTTATTAGTGGGTATATACTCTTCTTACGAAAGTTTATTTTGAAGATAGGTGTTGTATTGTATTTCGACTGTAGGGGAGCCGAACTTGAAGTAGTTGCAACCGCACGTATGGTAAAAAGTTTCCGGTAGCCTTCGCCACAAAAATGTACTTTCCGGTGGCCTTTGCCCCAAATGTTTAAAAAATACTAAATTTGTAATTTTGACTGTGTTTTTTATATATTATATATTTATGTTTGCTGCGTCAGTATTTATATTTTTTTTAGAGACATGAATGTCTTAGCAGGGAGTGGAGCGACTGAAGAATGTAGGCTTACACGGATTATAATTTTACTTCACTCCTTTTATTAATGCTTGATACGATTTCAATAACACTTCACTGATATAGAGAGCTGTGAAATTTTTTTATTACTTACTTGCACTTTTTAACATGTAAACTATTTTTGTCTCACACTAAATACGTATTAAATTTCTCCAGAACGCATCTCGCGTCCATTTAGGAACACTGTCTACAAGTAACTAATTCTGAATTTGTAAATTTTGCTCCCTGTAGGTTTCTGATTGGCTAATCCTAGTCCAATAGAATACCTTCATTTAACTAAAGCTTTTTCTGGTTGTTGATTGGCTATTTTATATATTGTCATTATCGCTTCCAAGAATCACAAGTAGCATTATTAAACTTTCAAATTCATTATTGCCTCAAGGTTACCTCATTGTTACCTTATTGTTACCTCATTGTTAGCAACTTTTAACCTATTATTCTCACAGCTCCTAAATTATTAAATTATGTAATACATTCACATAACATTATTTCACATGTATACAATAATATAAACATATACAATGACTGTAATATACACTTTTTATATATTGTTACATACACATATTGCTTTAAACGGGCTGTTATTGAATTTATATATTATGTGATTAGACTGAAATCCATTGTGTTAAAAATGCTGCTTCAATTTTTCTATATACTTTGTTTTAAATGAGATAAAACTTTGCAGAAATAACTATATTACACATTTCGTTATACATAGAAAGAGAATAGTGATAGTCAATGTTTAACAACTGGACGCTATGTATTGACTTAAAAGTGCATGCTCTTTGCATGCAATGTCGAGAACCGACTTTAAAAGGATAACAAGGTATTGAATAATTCGAAGCATTGATAATGGATATTTCGGAAATGGCTTACGGCTCAAAAAGTTATTTGAAATAGAAATTTTAATGGGAATTACACAAAATGCCTTCCGAATGAAAATTCAATATTTTATTTTTTCATATAAATATCTTTAATATATGGTATTTTAATCAAAATCGTTGGAGCAATTTTTGAGAAAATCGAAAATTTGTAAAAATAAGTCATGTAAAGGATAGTTTGGGGTAAGGGTATGTTCTTGGAAATCCTCGTGTAGCATCTTTGGAACATACTGAAAGTTAAATACCAAGTTTGATATTTATTCGACTCTTCTTTTTTGCGTTATGATGTTTACAGGCACACACACTCAGACCTTTTTCTAAAAATGCTCTTTTGGATTCAGGAAGTCTCAGCTCATGCGTTTACGGTGAACTCTCGGTATTGAATGTTTGGGTGGAATGGAATACTTTTTCTAGGTCAGCTGTGCCGAGCGGGATGGTTCAGCGGCAACGTCTGTGGCCTGCATTCCGGAGGTCCCGGGTCGATTACCGGCGACCACCCACTTTGACCCATGAGTTTTTCGTGGTTTTCCCGATGTCAACAGGCTACTCGACTGGTGGGTTCATTGCCATCTCTCGGCGGCTCCGGCAGTGACACACGGGTCTGCTGTAGGTCGCTGTGCCGGTGTACCCCTCCGTTCAACAGCCTTTAAGCTATAGGTAAGCAGTGGAGGGAATGAAAATTGACATGGAGAGCCTCGCAAATGTTGCGGACGCATCTGAAAGTAAGACTATCCGCATTTATGATCTAAGTGTGAAACACTAAAGCAAACTGCTAAAATATGTTATTCAGAATGCTACTATTGTTACTTTCTGATAGAAAATTACTGTCATCAGGAGCAGGCCTGTGTTTATCACCCAGGGTTACGGAGTGCCAATGGGAATAGCGTGTGTACCCTTGGAAAGAGGTACTCTCCTTATTACGGCATGTTAATTAATAGCGAAGCAATTTCCTATGTAAAAGAGAATGCACAGCTTTATTGGGTGTAGAATCGAATTCATGGCCTGAGGCTTTTGGTGGACAGCGGGGAACACAGCTGCTTGCTTTCCCATCTGAATCGCTGATAAATATGCGAATCAGGCTATGGAACGTTGTATGAGTAACATAAAGCGATTGCCAAAAACCAGTCGTATTCTTTCGGCAAGCTAGGGATTAAAATTATATAAACGATTTATTCATGACTGATGAGTTTATCGCTTGATATAATCTCTTTAAGATGTTCTGAAGACTCCGTTTGATAACAAAATTAGTTAAAATACATGTTATATGTATTACTAGCAGGCTTATTCGACATTGCACAGTAAACTTTTAAACTCAAATGACGAATTAATTAATTTAATTTACCTCCGCCCGTTACCGCTTATAATTGTAATTCCCCACAGCCCCGGTTATTTCTAATGGATTTCCTAAATATCCTATTGTAGCGTATAAGAGGGTTTTATTAATTCCATTGGGTTTTATTAGTTATTCACTGAATTAACAGTTGGAAGGGATCTGTGAGTATTCGCTAAATCCGTTAAAGTTCGTTAGTTATAAGTAATTAAATATAGATGACGTAAGCGTGCGACGTTAAGAAATTTCTATAATCCCACCGGCCTTAGAAGGGAACCTGATGTAAACATAAACAGCGCGCGAAATGCTTCTCTGTAAATTGTATTACTACTCCCTGGGCGGAGCATAAGCACTCTCTGAAGACACTTGCTTCTGACCGGTACCACCTGGCCGGTATAAATGCACATCAGCATGTTTATTTCTGAACGACCGTATTTTGATTAACACTGCTACGTCGTTTGACCACAGCGGATTATTTTTAAAAAAATAATGAATGTTGGTGCATTGGAATATTGAAGAACAACGTGCTTTAATTAACACATTACCTACAGACCGAGTATGACCTATAAACTATTTAAAACAGTGAATTAGTAATATAAACAGTATGGAACGATAGAACAGGATTAATAATACAATTGAAATGTACCTTATTAATGGGAATATGAAAGTGATCCAATCTCGTCCATTTCCTCCTCCTCCTCCTCCTCCTCATCATCATCATCATCATCGTCATCACCACATTTCGTGCCAAGCATAGTTTTTTCGCGTTTCCTTTTCTTTGAAGACGATAACAGTTTTCCAGTTTTGTGCTTTTCTACGCGATTGGAGTTGCAACTTTTTATGAAAATACCAGTAAACTCGGGCGTTAAATTAATAAGGTATTTAATGGCTAAATCTGGATACTTCTCACTAAACTTTGTGAACACATTCAGCACAATAGGTTTTTTTTCAATACTTTTAAAATAACTGTGCTGAGTACAGTTCAGTTGAGAGTTGTGACTCAGCAGTTCAATTGTGTTTCGATTCGGCGGATTAGTTGTGATCTGTTCTGAGTATGCGTCAACAGTGTCCAGAGTGTAACATTTGTAGTACACTGAGCATTTAAGTGGTAAATACAGTGCGTTTAGCAGCAACCGGTATTCTCATTTGTTACAGTATCTACATTCTGTTTGGTCAAGTAGTTATTTAATAAGATTGAAGCTACATCGTTTTCACGTAATGCAGAAAACCTTAACCTATATAATAAAATAGAGGTGAAGCTGGTGAATATGAAGATTCCGGACTCCCAGGGCGCCAAGTTAACCTCTTTGGAAAATATATAGTGTACTACCATCGAGGAAAATATTCTCCCCAATTGTTATCGGTTCACTGATTTCTAATATTAGCAGGTTTTCCCATTTATACAATTATTTTGTTGAGGCAGTATTTTTAAACTTAAATGATTTCAGTCTAATTATATAATATAAAATTTCATAACAGCCCGCTTTAAAGCAATATGTGTACAATATAATATATAAAATGTATGTAACAGTCATTGTATTATGTTTATATTACTTTGTACATGTTTAATAAGTAAATTCACAATGTTATGTGAATGTATTAAGTAATTTAATTATGTAGGAGCTGTGAGATTAGAAGCTGAAAGTTGCTAACAATCAGGTAACCTTGAAGCAATAATGAATTGGAAAGTTTAATAATGCTACTAGTAATTCTTGGAACAATAATGTAATATTTAAAACAGTTTATAAATAGCCAATCAACAACTACAAAAAGCTTAAATTAAATAAAAGTATTCTATTGGAGAAGGATTAGCCAATCAGAGACTTTATAAATAGCCAATCAACAACTAGAAAAAGCTTAAGTTAAATAAAAGTATTCTATTGGAGTAGGATTAGCCAATCAGAGACTTGAAATAGAGAAATTTGCAACTATAAGCGGTAAACGGCAGACGCTAGAAGGCAACGTTCCTGAGCAATTCGCTCGGTTCGTATTCAGTGTGAGACATATGAAATTCATTACGGCGAGAATGTTATAAAGTTTAAGTGTTAAAAAGTGCAAGTAATTAATAAATAATCTCACAGCTCTCTATATCAGTGAAGTGTTATTTGATCGTGTGAAGAATTAATAAATGGAGTGAAGTAAAAATTATAATTTGTGTAAGCCTACATTCTTTAGCCTACATTCTACAAATTAATACTGAAGCAGCCGAGGCAAACATAAATATATATATATATATATAATATTTAAAGAAACATTAAAATGCAAAGTCGATTCCTAAAACATTGGGGCGAAGGCCACCGGAAAGTGAACGTTGGGGCGAAGGTCACCGAAAACTTTATACCATACGTGGGGCGTTTACTTCAAGTTTGGCTCCCCAACAGTGGAACTACAATACAACCTACTCCAAATTGGCACCTAAAGCGTGGTGCAAATATGGTAAACAATACAAACTTCATTGTATGCCCCGCTAACGAATCTGATTACAACATAAGCACAAATGAAATCAAGAAAAACTTCCTTACGTGAAGTTCATTAAAATATTTCGGTATTTCGCATGCGTATTGTAGCATTATAAGAAGATGCGATTCTCTTCCGTTTTGCTGCGCCTTTGTTTATTTGATAAATCGCTCCGGGTTCGATTACTGTGGACCGCCCACTTGACCTTGGGATTTTCGTGGTTTTCCCTGGTCAGAATGCTGTTGTGGTTTCTCTTCTATCATGGTTTCTTTTTTGCCCCATTTCCCTTTGATTCCGTTTCCTTCTCGTGTTTAAGGTGTGCTTAAAGTCTCATTCAGGCTGCGCCAAACGATGACAGGAAAGAGTATAGACACTAGAGGATTGCCAAGCTGAACGAGTCGTTCATCGCTCTCTTTAGCCAGCTGCTGTAGTGACGGACCTTCGAGCCAGGGAATATTAGTGACTTCCGCGTGTCTCTGTGGCCTGTCTGCCTGCGGCCTATAGCTTCCTGTGTGGTTCCTTCACTTCATTGCTTCCTCCAAGGGGGAGTAGCTAGCCGCAATACATATCACGTGGGTCGCTATGCGCGAGGTGTAGCCCACTCCGTTGTATAGTCTATACCCTATACTCTTAAAGGAAACTAATTCAATGAACGAGAATTGATCAAATGTTAAAGCTGACGTGTTGGTTTTAATTTCGCGCATTCGGAAACAAACTAGAGAGAAGGTGTAAATTTGGATGACGAATATCACTTCCTTTGGATGTAGCAATTATGTAAGCAAACCGCGACTATCACAAGAAGGGAATAGTCAGGAATATTTTCAGATTTGAGTAACACAGAACTTGGCAATTCTATTTTCGAGCTTTAATTTCCCACTTTCGGCAAGAGTTGACAGGAAACCTTGGATGTACGTTGGTACAGTGACCCAAATGGTTGGAACATCTTGTTTTCTAATCTTAATGTTCCTTAATTCCACAGTTCATATCGGACGCGATTGGGTTGGCGATATGTATGGTTTGTATTTACTATAGACTAATCAGGCGAATCTTTCACTGAATGAGACAGACCTCGTTATGTTTCAATGTCTTGCATAGTCATTTACGTCATTATACTTCCAAGGTCAATCGAAAGGCAACAATAATGAACAGCATTTAAAACTATGTTACTCGGTTATTGTCTAACATAAATGTGATTTTTTCTTTTATAATTTGGCTTACGAAACTTAAGTTGAATTTCCATAATTTGCGTTTCACTTAATATTCTCTTTTGGATGCATTTTCGTTTGTGCTGTAGTTAATTGCAGTTCCTACTCCATCATTTTCTGATCTTTTTTCCAGTTATTGTATCCCTCGTATCACCCGCCTACCTTGCTTAAAACTTCTTTTGTAATTTTATGGAACTATAATTAAAGGTGATACTGTTTTACTTCTGCAGCACTCCAACAGGTGGTTAAAAACCGGAAAAAAAATATTAATTTGGCACCGCTCTCGTTACATTGTTGTTACTGTCAAAAAAAATTCTGCATCTGTCGTTTCCTTTTATAAACGAGTTGTGTTTCAGAATATTCGCACGCCTCTTTAATACGTAGTCACTTCCTGTTTCCATAAATTTTAATTTCTAGAAGACTTCTGTAGCTATCCTGTAACCGAGACCATATTCCTGATAATTTACTATGCCAACGACAAGAATCCGCCCAACAATCCGGTCTTCTGCTAAGTGCTGCATGTACGATATTCAAATTAATATTATATTATAATATTTTGAAGAAACTCCGTGTCTAAATATGTAATTTGGTTGAAACTGCTACTAAACTAGAGTACCTATTTAATTTAGAGCTCCAGAAATATTCATAATTACCTATAATGTCGCATTGTTTTCGCTTTATAACGGAAACTTCCAAATACTGTAGTGTTATTTAAACAAGAAGCGACTTACGAGTTCACTCAGAGCAGGGAAATGGGAGAACCGTGTTGCCGTGTTATATTAGAAAGCTAGTACGCAGTATGAAAGAATGTGCTACGATGTAATATAATATGGCAACATGCTATCCCTCACAGCTCAGCTTGTAGGAGAAGGGAAAGGGAGGTAATAAAACTTTACTGGCTAAAGCAATACGGAGGGGAGGTTGTCATGGAAACTACATGGAAGCATATCCCTCTAGTAACTGTCATAAGTCGCATCTTGTTTAAAATAAACTGTAATACTATGGACACTTTTACGATATTGCCTTGTATTGATATTTTGCTGCATCCGATGCTCTCTGATAACTGAATAAAGTCTTCTGATTGAAAGGTATTATAGTTTGCGTAAAGTGCTGAACTTTATAATTTTACTTCAACATGTGAATTAGAAGAAAACTGTTTCCTGAAGTTCACCTTCCAGATCCAAATATTCAGAACAAAGTTTAGTGTCACTGTGTATATTAAAAATAGTAGTAAAGCAGCCGCTTGATGCCTTGAATAACTGGAAAAAAGTAACAAACTCGGGACTTTTACACATCCGAATTCCTGGATTTATGATAATTTGACACAACAACGACTAAAGTGGTTTCTTGTTTTGAGAATAATGAGCGAAACATAAAGCAAACAGTGTTCAGCTTTTATTTTTTCTGGCAACTTTCTTCGCCGAGTTTGCTTTATTGCTTCCAGCTGACACTAACTTCGTGTCGCAAATCAACACGCACCATTTGTTGTGAAGTAGCACAGTTATAACAAAGTGTATGTAATTCATAATGTATTTTACCAGTCCACCGCCCCATTCTAAAACTGGCTCACTGAGCTGCCAATTGCAAGGCAGTGCTCTCTATTTAACTATGCATACTTAAAGAGTTTAATTTAACTTTCGTAATCGTAGCAATTGGACTTAACTGTTTACCAAGACCTCGATTGCTGATATTCTACCACATTAAAATATGAAAAGAGAGTTGGTTATCAGGAAGAGGAGGAGGGATTTGATGTTTAAGCGCACATGAAGGTCTACTGTGCTTTTGGAAATCCTAAGAGTGAAGAACACAGAACGACGATATCCGTGGTGGCAGGCTCGGACGTAGGCACGGACCGTCTCCTGACTCCAGCGGGACCCCTACAGGCCTAACTTTATCCACAGAGAGGTCTTCCTGAAGGACCCTCGCATCGAACGCCAGGGCAGACAATTCCTCAAGCAAACTCTACCGCAACACACTCGCCTGATCCTTCAACCCTGAAAAATGATAAGGAAAGGAAATGACAGGAAAATGGGGGATAGGAAAATTCGCGGCATTATATAATCCGCCACAGCATTCTCCGAACCCGGTACCTCTCGAATGCGAACCTCACACGTTGCCGCGGCATTGAATAACGTAACGCGCTATGTAACGGAAGGGACTTGAGACACTAAACTTCATTCTTGGGTTGCGTGCTTAGAGATAGAGTTCTGCATTTCTTTTCAATAGCACACAATTAAGATTCGTGATTTTATGCCCTCTCCTGTACCCACATACTGCTCTTCCATTTGACCGTATCACCAGCTACATAAAGTCACTCCAAAAGTTCTGAGAATGGATTAAAAAATAGATCTGATCATTGCATCCTTTCAAAAAATTCTCCATTCCATTCTATACACGTCTCATCCATTCAAACCATTTTTCAAATACTGAACGTCATTCTTCTTTGTGAGGGAGTGCAAATACATTCTTCGTAAGCAGCTACTGCGGCTGCAGGTGACTCAAATCGTTGACTTCTTAATTTTTTCTTTCATTTTGGTGAATAGAAAAAGTCGCTGGGACCAGATCTGGACTGTAGGGAGGATGGGACAAATATCTGACTCCCGCAGAAATTGGGTTGTTTCTTGAGCAGTGTGGGCAGGGTTACTGTTATGGTGCAACAAAACTCCACACAGACCAGTCTTAGGCTTCTTTTCTCAGTTCCTTGAACATTGTGGAACATTGAACTTTTGTGGTGTACCATCTGACAGCAACAGTCTTTTGTCCTTCAAATGGAATCATCACAAGATAGCCGCTTGCTGAGAAGAAGGAACAGATCATCTTGCTAACACTTTTCGTTCGCTTCACTGTAGTTGGGGGATCTTCTGCTGGGAAGACCCAGACAGATGACTGTCGTTTAGTTTTTGGATTATACCGGTAAATCCAGCTTTCATCACCTGTTACAGTGTTAAATATGTTTTCGAATCTTCTTCCATTGAACTTTTAAATCATGTCCTGCCACCATTGCACACGTGCTTGTTTCTGCTCATTTGTGAGGTGGTGGGGAGTCCAGCGACTGTAGAGCTTCCTGTGAGCCAGTATTTTTAACACTTAAATAATTTCAGTCTAATTATATAATATATAAATTCAATAACAGACCGCCTAGAAGCAATACGTGTATGTAATAATCTGTAAAATGTATGTAGCAGTCATTGTATATGTTTATATTATTGTATACATGTTTAATACTTTTATGTGAATGTATTACGTAATTTAATAATGTAGGATCGGTGAGAATAATAGGTTAAAAGTTGCTAACAATTAGGTAACCTTGAGGCAATAATGAGTAATAAAGTTTAATAATGCTACTAGTGATTATTGGAAGCAATAATGCAATTTTTGTGACAGTTTATAAAATAGCCAATCAACAACCAGAAAAACTTAAGTTAAATGAAAATATTCTATTGGACTAGGATTAGTCAATCGGAAACTGAAATATAACAAAATTTTCAAATTCAGAGTTCAGTTGGTTGTAGACAGTGTTCCTAACCGGACGCGAGATGCGTCCTCGAGATATTTAATACGTATTCAGTGTGAGACGAAAATAGTTTACGTGTTTAAAAAGTATTTAATAAAAGAATCTTACAGCTCTCTATATCAGTATTTAAATCGTGTCAAGAATTAATAAAAAGGAGTGAATTAAAAATTATAATCTGTGTAAGCCTACATTCTTCAGCCGCACCACGCCTTGCAAAGAAATCCATGTCTCTAACAATAATACTGACGCAGTCGAGGCAAGCATAAGTATATAATATTTAAAGAAGCAGTCAAAATTACAAAGTTAATATTTTTTTAAACACTTTTTGGGGGCAAAGGCTACCGGAAACTTTTTACCATACGCGCGGTTGCAACTACTTCAAGTTCGGCTCCCCAACGTGGGGCAAATAACGTAAAGACAATAACATTCTTACCTGACGTCAAGCTTATCTTTCAGGATTTTTTCACTGCTGCCGATCCAATATTTAGGGCTTCTTGAATCTGACCATATGTGCAATAATGTTCTTCCCGCAATATGCGCTCTGATTTAATCACATTTTCATCCATTGTTGCTATAGCCGGCCGTCCTGCTCGATCTTCATCTTCAAGGGAATCCCTTCCTCTTCTAAACTCTGAGTACCATTGATAAATAATGGATTGTGAAGGGCAAAGATCCTCAAATGCACGATGCCGTCTTTCAAGGCATTCTCTCCCTCCTAAACCGATTTTGAAGTCATAGAAAATCATAGCACGGAAATGCGCTCGCATGAGATCCATCCTAGCGTATGGTGTAGCAACACTTGCTATACATCCACACGCGGTGCTGACGATGCAAATTAAATTGAGTTTGATTTATGGACGCTCTTTAACTACTATGGCTCTTAGCGTCCCATTCTATATTGGGCGTGAAAGACCGGTAATTTTGCTCAGAGGTCTCTTTATCAGGCTTGAGGTTCTTTTACGTGCCGTAAATCTACGACACGGGACCACCGGCTTTACTTCCCTTCCGATGGAAGCCATCGCCCTCCGCCAGGTTTGAACCCGCGACCTTGTGAACTAGAGGCTAGCACGGTACCACTAGGCCACGAGGACGACACTGCTGACGATGCAGATTGTAGCGTACCCAGACTTGCACATTTTGCTGTCTGAACTTCACTCTGGAGTTTGAGGCAGTATTTTTGACACTTAAATGATTTTAGTCAAATTATATAATATATAAATTTAATAGCAGCCCGCCTTAAAGCAATATGTGTATGTAACGATATATAAAAAGTGTATATTACAGTCATTGTATATGTTTATATTATTGTATACATGTGTAATAATGTTATGTGAATGTATTACGTAATTTAATAATGTAGGAGCTGTGAGAATTATAGGTTAAAAGTTGCTAAAAATGAGGTAACAATGAGGTAACCTTGAGGAAATAATGAATTTGAAAGTTTAATAATACTACTAGTCATTCTTGGAACAACAATAATGTAATGTTTGTGATAGTTTATAAAATAACCAATCAACAGCCAGAAAAAAGCTTAAGTTAAATAAAAGTATTCTATTGGATTAGGAATAGCCAATCAGAGACTTGAAATACAGAAATTTACAAATTTTGGCGGTAGAAATCAAGTCTGTTGCTTGTAGACAGCACGCGTAACTGGACGCGTTGGTCGTAGACAGTGTTCCTAACCGGACGCGAGATGTGTCCTCGAGAAATTTAATACGTATTAGTGTGAGACAAAAATAGTTTGCGTTAAAAAGTGCAAGTAATTAATAAAAGAATCTCACAGCTCTCTGTATCAGTGAAGTGTTATTTAAATCGTGTCAAACATTAATAAATGGAGTGAAGAAAAACTTAAAATCTGTGTAATCCTACATTCTTCAGTCGCACCACCTCCCTGCTAAGACATCCATGTCTCTAACAAAAATACTGACGCAGCCGAGGCAAACATAAATATAATATTTAAAGAAACAGTCAAAATATAATGCATCATCTTCAAACTGACTTTCCATACGTAGCAGCAACAAACATTCTTCAAGTTAGGAAAAGCTGTTTTGGCTTACCACTACTCTATGTTGCCCATTCTCAAAACTTTCAGAGTGACCTCTTATTTTACATGCTGACACTGCTCTGTTGCATGCTTGGTTCAAACCTTCTGTGTGCTATTTGTTTTAAAATGACTATGAATTTTCTTATCGGATAATATTGATTGTTATTTCATTTGAAACGAGCGGTGCATTAGAAAGGTTTCTGCATGGGCTCATGGATCCCGAAATCCTTGCAAAGCTTTTGCGTAACGCTTACGGCTGCGTTGTAAATTGTCTTACTCATACGCCTGTGCATATGTTGCGTTATGTTAACGTTCTGTTTTCGTTATAAATGGTGTCTAATCTTACGAAAGTTGATAGAATTGTTGTCGCCCCGCTCCTACATTAAACGTGCGTTCTACCATAACGCATTCTGGTTGAACACAAATTCGAGCACAGATTTGCGACTTCATTATCAGTGGCTTTTTCAGTGTGTGCGGTTTTGTTCTTCTACATCTCTCCGTTAGTCAAGAAAGTTTCAAACCATTTAGAACCGAGAATATGTACACCGGCGTTGATCAAAATCGTATTATTTTCTCCATAGGCTCCTCTGACCGTAAACTGTGACTGAAATTTGTTGAAGCCATGAAATATGAGGTATTTACCGGAGGGGACACCTCGTCACTGCAACCAACTAGATGTATTGCGACTACACCCCCCCCCCGGGAGACAGGGACGAAGTAAAGGAGCTGCAGGACCGCAGGCAGACAGGTCCGCAAGGAATATTTGCAAGTTTAAACACCCGCCGGCACCAGCAGTAGCGAAGAATCCCGCGAGAGGCCGACGAAACGGGCCAACTCACCTAGCGTTTTACGGGGAGAAATTCCTTACAAAGTGCAGCAACCATGCCATCTGCCCGACACTAGCCGCACTACGGAGTCCGATGATACTTCTTGAAACTGAAAGGGAGAGAGATGAAATGATAGAAGATGAGGAAAAGGAGAAATCGTGGTAGAATACATCACTCCAGCATTCGCCTAGGCGACCAGAGGAAACTCACAACAAATCCCATGGTCAGAGGGGGCGGCCACCGGGAATGGAACCTAGGACCTCCCGAATGTGTGCCACAGACATTGTCTCCTGAGCCATCCCGCTCGATTTAAAGCCATTCATTTGAATCTTCTCTTACTGTGTTACGTGATGTAAGAGCGGTTGGAAAACTATATTTTTATACTTTTAGCAAGCTTTCGGAAAAAATCTGATGTTACACTAACATGACTTTCTCTACTCTTGTACAATCTATTTTTACAAACGCCAATTCTCCATATGCTTCATGTTAGTCGATATATCGAGATGTCAAACTTATTGGTAATTTTCATGTAAATGCAAGGGGAATATGATAGGTTTTAAGCGATAGTCAAATATTTTAACGCTGGTTGCTATGCGGCGCATTCCATTCTCTTTGCATGTCCAGGACATAAAAAAAATGAATAACGAATTTGAGAAAAAGTATAAGTATTGGAAAATTTAAGGGAATAACAAGCAATATCTCGAAAACGGTTCACTCAACAACAAAAATGTATATGACGTAAATTGTGTATTTTAACGCGATCTACATTTTTTGTGCAGTAACATTTTGTCTATCTCTTATGGTTTACCAGTTATGCAAAAGTCGTTCACAATGAAGAATACTTTTGGAGACATTCCCAGAAAATTCGAGATATGCATTTCATTTCTCATGACAATATCTTAAACACATGATATTTTAATCAAAATCGTTAGAGCCATTTTTGAGAAAATTAACATTTTCGAAAAATGTTACATATAAAGGGTAGTCTGGGGTGGGAGGATTTTCTTGAAAACCTTCGTGTCGCATCTCTGGAAGATACTGAACCTAAATACCAAGTTTGGTGTTTATCCGACTGTTCGTTTTTGAGTTATGCTGTTCACAGACACACACACACACACACACACACACAGAGACACACACGGACATGTTTCCAAAAATGCTTTTTTTGGATTCAGGGGGTCTCAAAACATGTATTTCCGGTGAAATCTCGGTATCGAATTTTTGGGTGGAATGCAATACTTCCCTAGTTACTATACGTAGTAGAGAAAGTAAAAAAAGTCTGATGATTCCGTTTCCATCGATAATGCGTTAACCTGAGGTTTTCTGTGGTAATGAGAAACTTTTTAAACGTTGTGCAATTACAGGATAGTGTGCTTCTGTCGCCATTAAGGGAAGCCATGGCTCCTTCGAAAAGAACTGAAGCTTTGGGACAAATAATCGCCGTTGACAAACAAAGAAACCAATCACAATAAGGTGCTGGTGCTTCCAGATTGCCTGGTTGAGGGCTTTATAATCTTATCGGTTTGAGTTTTGCGAAAACTTTGCTTTATGTGTAGAAATGCCATTTGTTTGTAGGATCCATTTGTTGTGCTGGGAGACTGGTTTAATTGAACGTTCGCCAATTTCGTTTAGAACCTCCATCCCCTAACATCTCCCCCATTTCTAGTTTTCCATGTTAAAACTGTAGTCTTAGCAATAATATTAGTTATTTTTCACAAAATACGCAGATTCAAATTTGCGCGCAATATCTTGCATTGTGATTCTAAAGAGAAAATTCCATTAGGAGCCTCTTGAATAAAGGTTGCAGACACAAAAGTGCACTCCACTAGAGTCAACAGTTACTATTTAACCATCTTGCCATAAGGTGTCATCGGTTGTGGTACACATGGCAGCCGAAAAATAAAATAGTGCTTATGCCAGCCATAGACCTGCAAGATGTCTCCATGTGACAGTAATATAGGCTACCTGCCGAACATACCAAGGAGCAAAACTGCTGTTTAATCTCCAAAGGTGCACAGTTAGGGAAGAGTTGAAAGCTCGCATTGCAATTGGTGCTGTTTATCCGTCGCTGGCAGTTAGCCTCTATAACGCAATAAATAAAAATCTGTGTTACACTCATATAACTTTCTCTACTCTTGTACAAGCTAGTTTTACAAACGCTTATTCTCCGTCTATTTCATGTGCCTTATTGCTATTGGGATCTTACTGCTAATTTACTTGTAGGTACAAGGGGGATATGGTAGGTTTTAAGCGATAATTAAATATTTTAAGAGCTGTTCGCTTTGGGAGCATTCCATTCTCATTGCATGGCCAGAACATAAAAAAAGAACGAATAACGAATTCTCATTTCTGAAAAAGTATTGGAAAATCCAAACAAATAACAAGGAATATATATTAGAAATGATTAAACATATTTCTGCAAAGGTTTGTTTGGATTAAAATGTAGTAGATAGAAAAATAAGCTTTAGTAAGAATAGTTTGTATACTATAATAGTTTCAGGACTCGTTTCGAAATCTTACTCATCCTGAAAAACACTCACCTTTCTATGCATTTGCGTAAATAACTATTGAAGTCATTACAGTTTTAGTTGAATTTGCTTATTAATGCCTCGATTTTCACTACTTCACGGACTGAGTTATCCATCAGTTTCAATGATATTTCGATGGCATTATAGAAAAATATATTTTCTACTAGTTGTATGTAAACTCGTTTTAAAAAATACAGCAATAAAAGTTGAAATTACTGTGCAATTTTCAGAAAATTATGAAACTCATGAAATTAGGCAAAAAAACTTGAAAATTCCTGCTTTTCCACCCAAATAAAAAAGTAACATTTATTATTGTGTTTGTTCTTGATGCATATTACAAATTAAAATTTTCTCTCCATTGACTTTGTTCCCAGAATTTGAGACAATGTACAGATATAGAAAATAGAAAATACTCGAACACGAGTGTTTTTTCATGCAGCCTGAATATCAGAAAACTCGTGTGAATGCATGATTTGTTTTTAATCAACTGTATTTTCTCTTCAGCATTTGCGCTCAAGTGTGTACCCTGGTTTCGAGAGGTTGACTTTCCACGTGTTTCTCCTTTTAAATATTCCCGTACTTTACCAGCAGCATGTGCAATTCCATTGAGACGGCTACATGCATGTTTGAATAGCATAAAGCAACATTCTCTATGGTAAATCAAGCATTAGCTCGAAGGAATGGTCTAACGCCATTCTGCAGTGATTAAATCAGACCAGAAGTCTGTATTATCATTAACGTTTCGTTTGAGAGGGTCAAGTTTAGGGCTGTTAACTCACACGTATTTCCTGAGATCTCACGTATTTAGGCACAAATTTTGATCACCAATAACCTCCAATAAGAAGACATAACTTAGTAAACAGAGGTGAAAAGAGAGGATATAATGACAGTGCTGCGATCTGGCGGAAGTGAAGTAACATTGATATGTGCTCCTTATTTGTGCAGTAATTGTCTGTTTTCCGTATAGAAATTCTTTATTATTATTATTGTTATTATTATTACTATTACTTTATTCATAGTAAATGAAAAATATTACACAATAAGTAAGATGGAGACGTGTGCTTTACGAGCTGCTGGACTCGCGAAATAGGAAGGCATAAAGGTTGGTCTTTTAAACATTTATGTTAACTTTATAGTTGTACTCAAAATGAATATGGTTGTGAAACATGGGCGATAAAGAGAAATGAATGGGAGAAAATAAATTTCAGCACAAAAGAAACACCTTAGAACTATTAGGGAATGTACAATAATTGATAACATAAAAAAAAAAAATAAATAAGAGAGGTGGTAAGTATTCGTCCAATAAATGACAAAATAAGCCAATATAGAGAAAAATGGAGAAATCCTATGTAGAAAATGGATGAAATCAGCTTGCATAAAATGACATACGATTATAAAACATATGGGAAAAGATATGTTGGGAGAGATGATGGAAAAAAGACACGAGGACAGAGCAGGAATATCTCGTAATTCATGACGAATGATGATGATAAAATCTATATTTGCTCTCTCCATCTTTTACATAAGTCGGCATTCAATTAAATTATTCAATATAGCGGTTTCTCCGAAAAAAGTGTTTTGAAATGCATTAAATTAAATTCAGTTTTTATTTATGGACGCTCTTTAACTGCTATGCTTCTTAGCGTCCCATTCTATATTGGCCATCAAAGACCGGAAATTTTGCTCAGAGGTCTCTTTACCAGGCTTGAGGTTCTTTTACGTGTCATAAATCTACGACATGTAGATTACTTCCCTTCCGAAGGAAGCCATGCCAAGGATTTTTACGCCCGAAAAAATTAACCGCACTCCGACGGGTTTGGACCCGCAACCTCGGGAACTAGAGGCGCCCCTAGTCCACAGAGGACGACTTGAAATGCCTGATGCAAAAACGTAAACAAAGAGCATTTTCGGAAAACAGTCATAGATGCGTGTGAAAAACAGCTAAGTCATACGAACACCAAATTTTACATTTCATTCGGGTACATTCCTCCTGTTATTTTAGAAAAAAAATCTTATTATTTATTACTTTCCCAACAACGAAGCTTAACGATTTTTGTTAAAATATTACGGGTTTACGTTATCATAAGAAATTTAGTGTAGGTATGTTGATATCCGTTGGCTAGATTGTTGAATTTTACAAAACCAGAACACTTAAATAGGCAAAAATGTAAATTCCATTAAATTATACCATTTTAGGAGCGCATGATCATTTAACTTGTTTTCTGAACAGCTCACTGGCTCTCAGCCTTTTGTGCACATAACAAATGGAATCGTATCTATGCTTATATTATAATTAACATGAAATGGGCAAAAAAGAAATTGTTGTTAATGAATGGTAAATTGAATCCTTAAGAATGGAAATGGAGAAGATTGAGCGATTGTTTCACTTGGGGTCTTTGCCTTCTTTCCTTTTTTCTTCGTGTCTTATTGGACAGGGTTGAACCTTTTTTAAGTAATCTTTTGCACTGCCGAGTTTAAATATATCATATTGGTAGGTTTGTGGTCAATTATTCACCCTAATTAGGTAACTGGCTTTCATTTTGTTCCAATTCTAGTATTTTATTTGTTTGTTTAAACCCCCCCTCTCTCATTCATTCTTCCAGACTCTGAGGAGATAGGAAATAATTATAATTGTGGAAAAATTCATACTTCTAGTGGGAATAAAGTTTAACTTAAAAACGCCTACATTTTATTCCTACCATAAGCTATAAAGTTTTAACGTTTCCGATACGCTGCATTCCTACTCCGCTACTTAGCTTTCTGAGATAATTTACTAGCTCGGCTACAGGTAATATTTTAAGATATAAGCACCCAAAACGAGGGAAGAGGTATCTCTTTGACTCTTCTAATTTTATAAATACGAAAGTTTAGGAATCAGTTTTGCTTCAAAGAAGGTGAAAATCCTAGATATGCATATGGTGGTTTGTGTTCATATTTGCATTGCTACTGTAGAAAGTCTATATTGTGTAAAGGAAGCCTAGGTTGTTCAGCTAACACGGATACTCGATAGAGAAATATGTTTTCGTTTTTTCATTGGGAGGCTCTGAGCCGGTCCGAATGCATTTATGATAAATATCTTCTTCGTGCTCCTCCCGTGATGCCGAGGTCAGTTACCTCCCAATATATGTTGTCCTGTAAATTAATTCTTCTGCCTGCATTACTTTCTTGGCCATCAGGGCTCGTATTCTGTTATTAACGCTTCGCTTAACATCTTGTATCTTGAAAATTTACTCATACAAATTTCGACCTGTCTTTCTTCTCATTCTGACCTAACTACTGCAATATTCGAGTATCTACAGCAGTGCTCAAATGTACTTTATAGAGACAATAAATACGGAAAATAAATCTATATATGGCAGTACAACTGAAATAAAATGAGACTGCAATATGTAATATATTAACTTGTACACAAATTGGACCATTTATATTGAGACTGTACAATATCTCCAAAACTAAGCGTTGTAGAAAGAAATGTCTTTAATAAAAGTTGCTTGATATTATTTTTATAAATCATGATAAATAAATAAAATAAGGAGTTAAAAATGATTCAATTTAATGTACCTCCGCACGATAGCAATTTCAGTGTAAATGGAAATCTTAACTTTAAGTTTAATCTGTTAATATTCGGGAAAGTAAATGCCATTAGTCGTGTTTTGTTTGGAGGACGTTGTGATAGTTTAGGGTCAATTTAATTTTTACTTTCTCTACTACGTATAGTAAGTAGGGGAAGTATTGTATTCCACCCAAAAATTCGATACCGAGATTTCACCGGAAATATATGTTTTGAGACCCCCTGAATCAAAAAAAACCGTTTTGGAAACATGTCCGTGTGTGTGTCTGTGAACAGCATAACTCAGAAACAACAGTCGGATAAACACCAAACTTAGTATTTAGGTTCAGTATCTTCCAGAGATGCGACACGAAGGTTTTCAAGAAAATCCCCCCCACCCCAGATTACCCTTTACATGGAACTTTTTTCGAAAATTTTAATTTTCTCAAAAATGGCTCAAACGATTTTGATTAAAATATCATATGTTTAAGATATTTTCATGACAAATAAAATGTATATCTTGAATTTTCTGGGAATGTCTCCAAAAGTATTCTTCATTGCGAACGACTTTTGTATAACTGCTAAACCATAAGAGATAGGCAAAATTTTACTACACAAAAATGATCGCGTTAAAATACACAATTTATGTCATATACATTTATTTTCTTGAGTGAACCATTTTCGAGATACTGCTTGTTATTCTCTTAAATTTTCCAATTCATTTTTCTCAAATGGGAATTCGTTATTCATTTTTTTATGTACTGGACATCCAAAGAGAATGGAATGCGCCACATAGCAACCAGCTCTTAAAACATTTGACTGTCGCTTAAAGCCTACCATACTTACCTTGCACCTACAAGAAAATTAGCAATAAGGTTAACATCTCGATTAACATGAAGCATATGGAGAATAAGCGTATGTAAAAATAGTTGTACAAGAGTAGAAAAGGTAATGTGAGTGCAACACATCAGATATTTTTGAATGGGAACCTGCAATTAGTGCCAAATTAAATTGACCCTAAAATGACCATCATAGCGTCCTCCAAATAAAACTCTAGTGGCATTTACTTTCCCCATAATATCAAGCAATTTTTATTCAAGACAATTCTTTATATAACGCCTAGTTTTGGAGATGTTGTACAGTCTTAATTTAAGTGGTCCACCTCTATAACATTTGACTGAGCGGGATGGCAGTAACGTCAGGAACCCGCATTGGGGAGGTCCCGGTTTCAGACCCCCGGATCTGCCAATAAGACCGAAGGTTTTTTCGCGGTTTTCCTCGGTTGCTAGACGACTACTGGATTGGATAATTTCATCCGCGAATTTTCCTTTCATCACTACAATTAATTTATTCCTTCTTCACCACTGCACCAATCGTTGGGGTGATCACCCATCCTGGATATGCTATGATCTAGAGTTTTCTTGCTCCTCGACAGGCTACTGACCCAAGACAAAGTCCTACACCGAGCAGGGTAATCCTTTAAATAAGCAGGAGTATTGTTTAAAAACGAAACAAAACAAAATAACAAAGGACAACTTCTGATTTTCCTAGCTTAAAATTGCTTGCCTTTTCTTTAATGACTGCAGCACGTCATGTTGGACACCTTATGTTAGATGTGCAGAGCCCAGACGATTCGCGTCGATTAAGAACACTCCTGCGATGGGCTGCTGACTTTGTGACGTGTAACTAGAACTGTATTAACGCCGATACAACTAATTGAGAACGAAGAAGTTTGTAAAAAACTAGAATTTTAAATAGAAACTGTTTGAGATTAAGTTACCTGGGGAAATTCATTTTTTGTCAATGTAGCAGATGTTTAGTTTGACTTCAGTATTATCGTCTGTTATTGCTTTATGTAAAAATCTGATGTGTTACACTCACATGACTTTCTCTACTCTTGTACAAACTAGTTTTACAAACGCTTATTCTCCATATGCTTCATGTTAATCGAGATGTTAATCTTATTGCTAATTTTCTTGTAGATGCAAGGGGAATTGGTAGGTTTTAAGCGACAGCCAAATATTTTAAGAGCTGGTTGCTATGTGGAGTATTCCATTCTCTTTGCATTACCAGGACAAAAAAATAAATGAATAACGAATTCCCTTTTGAGAAAAAGTATAAGTATTGGAAAATTTAAGGGAATAACAAGCAATATTTTGAAAATGGTTCACTCAGCAAAAAAAAATGTATATGACATAAATTGTGTATTTTAACGCGATCTACATTTTTTGTATAGTAAAAGTTTGTCTATCTCTTATGGTTTACCAGTTATGCAAACGTCGTTCACAATGAAGAACACTTTTGGAGACATTCCCAGAAAATTCAAGATATACAGTTTATTTGTCATGAAAATTCTTAAATATATGATATTTTAATCAAAATCGTTAGAGCCATTTTTGAGAAAATTAAAATTTTCGAAAAATGTTCCATGTAAAGGGTAATCTGGGGTGGAGGATTTTCTTGAAAACCTTCGTGTTGCATCTCTGGAAGATACTGAACCTAAATACCAAGTTTGGTCTTTATCCGACACGGACATGTTTCCAAAAATGATTTTTTTGGATTCAGGAGGCCTCAAAACATGTATTTCCGGTGAAATCTCGGTATCGAATTTTTGGGTGGAATGCAATACTTCCCCTACTTACTATACGTAGTAGAGAAAGTAAAAAGAAAGGAAATTTGAATGTTATTTATTCCATCACGACAATTAAATTATGTAAAAAGATTTGTTTTAAATAAATAGGAGTATGGAGTCAGATTTGAAATTCATTTAGATTCACAACATTTGGTGACCCCTACGTGATGGAACCGTAATCGTAATTGTAAACCGAAAAATGTAGTCCTATCCTGTAAGAGACGGCATAGCATATTCACTATTCACGTACGTATCGCCTAGTTTAATCATCAGACGATAAGAAGAGGAATGGTCAGGATACCCACGAGACAATGCTTCACGAAGATATCAACGATTTAAAAGGAATTCTTGCAACAAGTGAGCTTCATGAGTCACTAACCTCAAATTTCAGATCGGGAGGAACGTTATAAATTAAGTTACCTGGGGAGATGCATTTTTTGTCAGTGTAGCAGATGTTCGCCATTATTCCATATATTTCAAGGATCCTTTGAATGAGTCGGATCTTTTGAATAGATCTTTGGAGAAATCTGATGTTTTTCATGGATCTTTGGCGACGTTTTGAGGGCACTAAGCCGCAAAGCGTGGCCGAGGAATGTGTTTTAGAAGCAGAGGAGTGGAAACTGCGAAGCGACGATAGGGCGTAGCTGCAGGATTTGCCCGTTTAAAACTTGAATGATCCATGCTGCCGTATTGAATCCTATTATGAATCATCTCAGATCGTTGCTTACGTATACGGAATTTTATCCGGAAGTGTAAATGTTATTTGTTCCATCACGACAATTGAATTGTGTAAAAATGTATTTAAGTTTTAAATAAATATATGGAGTCAGAATTGAATTTAATTTAGATTCACAACAGTAACCTAAGAATGTGTTTACATGGTCAAGGCCTACTGCATACCTCTACGAATTATTCAATCGTATTTTCTTTTATGGTTGTTTTCCTAGGTCGACCACTTCGGGGATTGTTCTTGTCCTTTCTGAAGTCGAAACCTAACACTCATAAGCTGTTGGGAGACACCAAACTCGTTTACAACAAAAGGACTGAGTACGGGCTTTGTTGGTAGCATTTAAAACAGCTCGTCTTAAATCAGCTGAATAAATCACGGTTACTTGAGCTGGACTTAAACACAATCCTCAATAGGCTACAAGCAACCTTCTAATGCTTTTTACTTTCTCTAACACGCACCTAATAGCTAGAGAAGGTATTGCATTGTGCTAAAAAAATTTATATCTATATTTCACCGTAAATATATACGTTTTGAGGCCCCTGAATCAAAAAGAGTTTTTTTTTTAAATATCTAGGGGCGTGTGTGTTTATCTATGAACAACATCAATCGAAAACAAAAATCTCGGTTAAATACGAAACTTTGTATTTAAATTTACCATTTTCCGAGAATGGGACACAAACAGTTTAAAGAAAATCCTCCACCTCAAACTACTCTTTACAGGGAAAGCTTTTGCTAATTTTGGTTTTCTCAAAAATGGCTATAACAATTTTGATTAAAATGCTATATGTTTGAGATATGGCATTATGGTTTCACATTTTGTGTGTATTTTTAGTATTTTAATTTTCTGATGTCATTCTCTGTGGTGTAGTGGTCACCATGCTAGCCTCTAGTTCCCGAGGTCGCGGGTTCAAATCCGGCGGAGGACGATGAATTTTTTCGGGCGTAAAAATTCATAGCATGGCTTCCTTCGGAAGGGAAGTAAAGCCGGTGGTCCCGTGTCGTAGATTTACGGCAGTAAACGAACCTCAAGCGTGATAAAGAACCCTCTGAGCGAAATTACCGGTCTTTCACGCCCAATGTAGAATGGGACGCTAAGGACCAGACTAGTTAGAGAGCATCCATAAATAAAACTCAATTAAAAAAGTCTTCTGATAATGTGTAAATATTAAGCATTTTTATTCTGTGACTTTGCGTGTTTTCATCTTTTGCTTAAAGTAATCTTATTCTTCTCCACATATATCTCTCCCGAGTTTTGTTTACTGATCACCCATGCAAATATATCCAACGAGCATAAAACACACATTCAGTGAAATTTCCATATCGTACTTAAGCGGTTCAGGTTTAGAAAATGATTTTGCATGTGTGTGTGTGTGTGTTTGTGTGTGTGTGCGCGCACGTACACACATTATCGTGCTTGCCTGCCTGTTGTGAGCACCATAAGGGATCAATCATTTTAATACGAGAACTTCCGAGATGTTAGGTGGCGATTGTCATAGTATTTCCTCATCCAAAAAACCTGGAAGGTTTCTCTATTATTGTTTGTTAATTTGTTTTCTTTTTTCATTTGTAAAGCCCCTTTAACATACACTATGTGATCAAAAGTATCCGGACACCCCACAAGCATACATTTTTCATCTTAGGTGCATTGTGCTGCCACCTACTGCCTGGTTCTCATTATCCGCGACCTCAGTAGTCATTAGACATCGTGAAACAGCAGAATGGGACGCTCCGTGGAACTCACGGACTTCGAACGTGGTCAGGTGATTGGGTGTCACTTGTATCAAAGTCTGTACGCGAGATTTCCATATCCCTAGGTCCACTGTTTCTGGTGTGATAGTGAAGTGGAAACGTGAAGGGACATGTACAGTACAAAAGCGTACAGGCCGACCTCGTCTGTTGGCTGACAGAGACCGCCGACATTTGATGAAGGTCGTAAAGAGTAATAGGCAGACCATCACACAGGAATTCCAAACTGCATCAGGATCCACTCCAAATACTATGACAGTTAGGCGTGAGGCGAGAAACCTTGGATTCCATGGTCGAGCGGCTGCTCATAAGTCACACATCTCGCAGGAAAATGCCAAACTACGCATCACTTGGTGCAAGGAGCGTCAACATTACACGATTGAACAGTGGCAAAACGTTGTGTGGAGTGACGAATCACGATACACAATGTGACAATCCCATGGCAGGGTGTGGGTATGGCGAATGCCCGGTGAACGTCATCTGCCAGCGTGTGTAGTGCCAACAGTGAAATTCGGAGGTGTTGGTGTTATGGTGTGGTCGTGCTTTTCCTGACGGGGGCTTGCACACCTTGTTGTTTTGCGTAGCACGATCACAGCGCAGACCTACATTGATATTTTAAGCACCTTCTTGCTTCCCACTGTTAAAGAGTAATTCGCGGAGTGTTTACACGACAATAATGGACCGGCCTGCGCAGAGTCCTGACTTGAATCCTATAGAACACCTTTGGGATGTTTTGGAACGCCTACTTTGGGCCAGGTCTCACCGACCTACATCGATACCTCTCCTCAGTTCCGCACTACTTGATGAATGGGCTGCCATTCCCCAAGAAACCTTCCAGCAAGTATGCCTGCGAGAGTGAACGCTGTTATCAAGGCTAAGGGTGGGCCAACACCATATTGACTTCCAGCATTACCGATGGAGAGGGCCACGAACTTGTACGTCATTTTCAGCGAGGTGTACGGATACTTTTGATGACGTAGTGTATATAGGTAGTCAAATCGGGGTTGAGAAACAACAGGTAATATTATAACTCGAACAATTGGTTTGGTTTAAACGTTGTTTCTGTTAATCGCGCGCGCGCACACACACACACACACACACACACACTAATCACTTGCACATTCATACTTACAGACTTTGCGGAAGGTAGGGATTAATTTTAGTTAAATATTACTCGCTTCCAGCTCGACTCGATCCTAGGAGCTCTAAGTTGCGAATTCAAAACTCTGATCATTGACCATAGAGACAGTTTTGTTTATTGTCGCATGTATATGATATCCGTTTTAGATATTAATAACAACAAATCAAATGTTTATCTTGAATTTCCTTAAACAGCTGTGAAGTCCCTTTTAATGATGTAAGGCCATAAAAGATGCTCAGAAACTACAGCAAATACGGGTATATTTTATAGAATTAAACTTGTCAAACCACTGTTGTGAATTTTAATTTTTTTTTTAAATATTCGCTATTGAACGTGTATTGTTCCTAAATAAAATTCGTTTGCTTTGAAACAAGTTTTAATGTACATTTTAACAGTAACTAAAGTTTATGCTATCTGAAACATTATAATTATATTGTTTAATGTTACCACTCATCAGTCGGAATTGGGCTTCAAAAACACGCAACACAAGTAGTTTTTGTTTGGACTAATTTGTTCTATTGACTTTTGGTCCCAAAGATTATAGATAGAAATTTAATAAAATCCTTCGTTCCGAAAATCTAGGCCAATCTCTCATTTCAAAGGAGCAAAGGGCAGCTATCGCTCAGTTGGGCAAGAATCAGTTAGTGATGGATCACTTCAGTTTAATTAAGGAAATTCTGGTTCACTCAATTTACAGGACCAAGTAGCAATTCCTTCTCGTTTGTCACCATTGAACGAAGTGCCTTATTTTCAGATCAAGTTACTCAAGCCACTTCGCAAAATAAATTGTAATTCATGATGATCTACGGAAACAAAAATTTTTAGAAAATATTCTTTTGTTTAAATTATTTTTGCTAATCACATTATGTGCGTTTTCAACATTTTAAAACTTCAAGCATAATTAATCAAACACAGGCCTTCCTCGAAGTGAAATTTAAAATACACCTAACGGGACTTTAAACTGTAAAACAGTTAACTCTAAGTCATAGGATTCGGAATTAGTTGATTCAACAAGTTCAATTTAACTGGTAATTTTCGTTACAAGACCACGCCTCTTGTGTCAAAACCGAAGGAATACTTCAAAGCCGAAACTATCCCTCTCGCGGAAACAACTGACTGATTTGAAAATCCACCGTAGCTATCGAGAAGTCAAAAACCAATATTGCTGTCTCGGAAAAATCAATCTGATAAAATAGTAACAAAACTATCTAAGCAGTTACGTCACGTAACAGTGCAATAACTATTACAGGACTTAAGATAAATTATTTTAGTGAAACAAAATAAATTATATTTATGTCAGCGTACTTAAGATTGGATCTTAGGTAATTGATTCAAGTGACCTGTTAAAATCATCTAGCAATCCGGTTTCCTAACCATTTAGAACACATATAATGACCAAAACATTTGTCGCACAAGTTATACACAGGGTTATTCAAAAAGAAGGACCAGACATTAAATATTTATTTCTAATGAACGACAATAGATGGCGACACGTGCAATACATCGTTGAATACAGAAAAGTTCAAAATGTTATTTGATGTGTTCAAAATGAACATTTGTTATGCGAGGACGACCAGTGCTTTTCCGTTTGCATACGCAACCATCTTCTACGAATTTATTGCATCAATCGTAAATTTTTTATGACGAGGCGTCTCGTTGTTAAATCAACAACGAAATGCAATGAAACAATGGATTCACTCTTTGCATAATGCAGCACATAAAACGACTTTTCCTGTGGTATCGCCATTTTCTCGTAAACAAGCATAGCGCCGCTGTAGGCACTGAATGGAACTAATAGGTGGAGATTAAAGCTTTGTACTTTACTCTATTCAATGATGTGTCGTATATGTCGCTATCTTTGTCGTTCATTAAGAATGAGTATTTAAAATCTGTTCCTTCTTTTTGAATAACCTTATATAATCTTAACAGCTTTGAAGTTGCTGTATGCATTTGAGTTGCAGCCTAAATAAAATAATGCAAAAGGAGACGAGACCATAAAGGGGAGTGAAGATGTTAGAAGTATTTGGTGTGTTACATTCGCATGCCTTAAAAGGTAAAGGTAAAACAAGGTACGGACGAACGGAAGGGACTACCGAAACCGGGGCAGAGCACCGCATGAAGGCAGTCGGCCCTGTTACTTTTATGTGACGGCCGGAAGGGAAGGAAGGGATGAGGGGAGAGACTCGAAGGGCGACCAGAACCAGATGACGACGGGTAAGCACAGACGGGGTCCCTAATGTTTCTAGATAGAAGGCAGATGCCTGGACCCACCTACAAACCACGAACCCCGATAGTCCCCTGGGGCGAGCCCCACGCGGAGAACAAACCTAACTGAGCAGTCCCTGTACAGAGCTCACAGCCAGCGCCCAGCCGCAACCCGCCGAACACCGTCGTCTGGTCCTACAACACTGAAACATTCACATGCCTTTCTCCACTCTTCTTTTGTGAAGGCTTATTCCTCCAATATCTAGATAGACGTCTGCATAAACCTTTTATGGCTTATTTCGTCGTAGGTACAAGAGGGATTCAAAATTTTAATCATAAGCCCCTTAATGCGTTTATTCTATAAAAGCAGTAAGCAGTATCAGCATGGGAATGGAAAGCCGAAGATCCGTGATTCGAGTCTTGGAATCGAATCTTTCCTAAGTCAGATTCAACTTTCTAAATAATAATTTTTCTTCACTTTTATGTGGAAGCAACATTGATTGCCTTATCTAATGTAGATTTAGAGAAACTCAAAAGCACAACTCAGGACCCAATAACTGAGCTAACAAATGTATGATCCACTGATATAAATCACAGTAGATGTTCCTTCTACGAGGGCTGATCAACAAAGACAGACTGATTTTTTTTCACAGATGTTTATTATTCTAGTTCAATGTTTACATGATCTTTTTCAAAGTAGTCCCCTCCTACATCAATGCACTTTTTATAGCGTCTCTGCCAGTCCTTGAACACGTGCTGCAGACCATTCTTTGTCAGGTCCTTGAGAATTGCCTCACTTTTCTTGAGCACTGCTTCCGAGTTCTCAAATCGAATACCCCTAAGCTTTGCCTTTAGTGATGGAAATAAAAAAAGTCACAGGGTGCAAGATCGGGGCTATAAGGTGTATGGGTACACAGGTAATGTTGAATCGAGCCAGAAACTGCATGACTTGATTTGCGACGTGAGGCCGTGCATTGTCATGATGAAGTCACCACCCAGTCCGAGAAAGCTCTGGTCGTTTCTTTGCAATGTGCTTCCTCAGTGTAGCCAATACTGACGTGTAGTATGCTGCTGTAACAGTAGTGTGAAGGGGAATTGCATGCTGGTAAATCATTCCATTACAGTCAAAAAATGTGATCACCAT
Organism: Deroplatys truncata; assembly: GCA_030765065.1. Lineage (NCBI taxonomy): Eukaryota > Metazoa > Arthropoda > Insecta > Mantodea > Mantidae > Deroplatys > Deroplatys truncata. Next base: position 57,079,702 of record CM060979.1, on the reverse strand, counting down.
CACTTTCCCTGCAGATGGAACAACGTTTGCCTTTTTTGGTGTTGGAGAACCTGGCGATTTCCACACTGTGCTGACTTGTTTTCGTTCAGGATCATAATGATGCAGCCATGACTCATCACTGGTGATAATCGATTTAAAAAATGCATCTACTCCATTGTCTGGTATGCGAAATGCACGTAGGGTCTACAAAATAGAGCATTACTACCAACCTAGCAATACGAGAGTGCCGCCTACCAACATTATACATAAAAACCCGTTCTTTTCAAATATTTATGTTACAGATACGAAACTATCACGGAAGCTACAGGAAAAAATCAGTCTCAGTCTTTGTTGATTAGCCCTCGTAGTATCTCTGGTTTGCACTGTCAGCAGATAACGCCACTGCTGGATATCGAAGACCACCAGACGGTTTGCTTTAATAAGTCCGAGAGTATTGCCAAATACAAGGCATGATGCAGCATACTGTGCTATTCTTCCGGTGTTTACAATCAAAGGAGCCGTGATTTAACGCATGATGTAACCGAAACCGCCATAAATTCAATGTACTTTACAAGGCTGTGTCGTGCAAAGTATCGCCTTTGCATGCAGATGACGCAGTGGCTCGTAAAATAGCGCAAGGGAAAATAAAACACTGAGTTAGCTTTGTAACACAGGATTCTCGGATGAATATTCCCGAAGCAAACTTGTTTTGTCGAAGAACAACAACTGATGTAGAGGAAATATTGTTCAGCAAAAAATCATAACAACAAAGCATATGTTATTGTTAACCAGAAATGAAAACGGTTAATTCTGTAACGTTAGAAGCAGCTTGAGTTTTGTTAAATAACATTTTGCCTTTTAACTATTCTGATCTTTTTCTACATTCCAGGTCAGGCCTATAGTCTGTTCTGTCCTCACGCCAACATTCCCATTTCTTACTTGGGCGACCGACGGATCTTCTAACTTGAGGTGTATAACTGTTAGTGATGGGACGATACCACCATTTCTCGATACTCAGCACCGATACTCGATACCCATTTTGTAAAACACTGTAAAGCTTGTTCTCTGAATTATGTTCTTATTAGTAGTTGTCTGTGCATAAAAGCATGTAACCGATTTTGTGTTGTATGCTAATTCCGAAATTGTTCCTACTTGACATTCTCCAATTCGTAGCAATATTTTGTCTTGATAAGATCAAATGTTATATATTCCGTTATATAACACAGTAGTTGAAGCAAAAATTTAAATGGAAGTGAAATATGGGGAGAAGGAGGAGGCTGGGAGGAGGTAGATATGGTACATAGAAGTTTTTGTAGAGACGTTTTAGGCTTGCCAAATGCCACAGTAAAGGAATTTGCTCTAATTGAAATGCAGAAAGTGGGAAGAAAAGGGGTAATAATGGAGAGAGCTCTTAAATATTCGTATAGACTATTAAATTTAGAAGAGAAAAACTTGTTGAGGCAGTGTCTGGAATTTCAAGAAAGGAGCTTAAAGAAAAACGCATGGAGTTATAGTATACAAACTAACTTGAAAAATAGTGGTCTGGGAGAAATTTGGAGGAGGGAAAATTGAGAATAATGTTTGTTACGTATTTTTAGTAGCACCGCGATGGACGCTAATTTGAAGAAGATATTTTGTTGTAGGAGTTTGCACCACGATTTGGGCGTCAATTTAAAGTAGGTTGTATTGACGGAGTATTTTATATTTCAACTTTTGGAGAGCCGAATTTTAAATTCTTTGCAACCGCACGTATAGTAAACAATTTCCGGTAGCCTTCGCCCCAAATGTATTTTCAGGTGGCCTTTGCCCCAAGTTTAAAATATTAACTTTGTAATTTAAACTGTTTCTTTAAATATTATATTTATGTTTGCCTCGGCTGCGTCAGTATTATTGTTAGAGACATGGAAGTCTTGGCAGGGCGTGATGCGACAAGAATGTAGGCTTGCACAGATTTTAAGTTTTAATTCACTCCTGTTTATTAATCCTTGACACAAATTAAATAGCACTTCACTGATATCGAGAGCTGTGAGATTATTTTATTTAATACTTGCACTTTTTAACACGTATACTATTTTCTTCTCACACGAATACGTAATTAATTTCTCGAGGACACGTCTGACGTCTGGTTAGCAACTCTGTCTGAATAGATTTCAACCGTCTAAACTTGTAAATTTCTGTATTTCAAGTCTCTGATTGGCTAATCCTACTCCAATAGAATACCTGCATTTAACTAAAGCTTTTTTTGGTTGTTGATTGGCTATTTTTAAACTGTCTCAAAATTACATTATTGTTACTCCAACAATCACAAGTAGTAGTGTTAAACTTTCTTACTCATTATTGACTCAAGGTTACCTCATTATTAGCAACTTTTAACTTATTATTCTTACAGCTCCTACATTATTAAAGTACATAATGCATTCACATAACATTATTAAACATGTTTACTATAATATAAGCATATGCAATGACTGTTACATATATTTTACAAATTATTACATACACATTGCTTCAGGGTGGACTGTTATTGAATTTACATATTATATAATTTGACTGAAATTATTTAAGTGTTAATAATACTGCCTCAAAATAATGTTAAGGGTTTTTGGAAAGAAGCTAGGCGGAGGTTTGAAGATATATAGATACAAAATGCATTTATTAGCATCGGGAAGAAAAGTTCCTTGGAATAATATATATTAATAAAAAATGTATGGGCTAGAGAACAGTATGTGTATTACTCAAATAAGAAACAAAGAGAGTATAGCTTGGGTACGAGCAGGTGTATGGAGACTAATAGGAATGAGAAATGGTTTCCCACAGAACCAGTGTCCAATATGTGGGGAAAGAGAAGATTTAGAACATATCGTGTTTGATTGTAAAGGTACACAGCATTGGAGAAAGCAAGCTATAAATGGGAAATGGTTAAAACTGGACAGGAAAGTAGCCTCAAGCAAGATTTTAACAAGGATAATAAAAAGGTAGGAGAGTGCATGTCCAAAGTAAAAAAGAAATGGTTATGGACAATAAAAAGAGATGCGAATTAATTTCATCATGAGATGTTAAGATGTGTAATTATATTATCCGTATTATAAAATTAGTATTATTAGATTATTATTTGGGTATTACTATTTATTTGTGCTAGCAATCATCCTTAGAATATGGCTATACACCAGCCCAAGTGTTACCTTGCCATATTCTACCCATATTAGAATATGGCAAGGTAACACTTGGGCTGGTGTATAGCCATATTCTAAGGATGATTGCTAGCACAAATAAATACATAAATAAATAAAATATATTCCGGTTTGTTAGTCAAGTATAATAATAATTATAATTATGGTAATAATTTCTATGCTTCCCTTTGAAGTAGATATGTCCCACGTATGGGAACCAACTTGAAGTAGTTATTGTCTTTAGGATGTTTATTTTTTTATTTATTTAGGTCCACATATGAACGTTAATTTTGAAATAGTTTGTTGAATTGTTAGAGTTAGCACCACGCTTTGTGCGCTAATTTGAAGAAGATTGTTTGTTACGTAATATGCTGTTACGTATGTAAAGCCTATTTGAAGATATATTTTTGTTGTTACGCTCCAAGTTTAATAACAAATATTTATTAACTTTGTTACTAAACTGCTTCTATAGATATTACTTATTTTTGTTTTTGCCTCGGCTGCGTCAGTATTGTTTTAGAGTCACGTATCTCTTAGAGGGTGTGGTGCGGCAAGAATGTAGGCTTACACAGATTTTAAGTTTTAAATTCACTTCTCTTTATTAATCCTTGACACAAATTAAATAGCACTACACTGATATCAAGAGCTGTGAGATTCTTTAATTTAATACTTGCACTTTGTTAACGCGTATAAATCATTTTCGTTTCACACGAATACGTAATATTTCTTTAGAGAACACATCTTCCATCCGGTCACTACCAAGGTCTGCAGGCAACCGGAACTTATTTCAACCGTCCAAACCCGTAAGCTTCTGTATTTCAAGTCTCTGATTGGCTAATCCTAGTCCAATAGAATACCTGCATTTAATTAAAGCTTTTTTCTGGCTGTTAATTGGCTATTTTTAAACTGTCACAAAATTTACATTATCCTTGCTCTAATTATGAGTATTAGTATTCAAACTCTCAAACTCATTATTGCCTCAAGGTTACCTCATTGTTAGCAATTTTAAACTTATTATTCTCACAGCTCTTACACTATTAAATTACCTAATGCATTCACATACAATTATTGAACATATTTACAGTAATATAAGCATTTGCAATGACTGTTACATACATTTTAAAAAAATTATTACATACTTATTGCTTCAAGGCGGGCTGTTATTGAATTTACATAATATATAATTTAATTGAAATTATTCAAGTGTTAAAAATACTGCCTCACCTTTTTTTTGTAACTATATTTTATGCTGAAAACTTTCTTTTAAATAATTATCTATCCATAGAAAAAGAAATACTAGCAATTCTTCTTTATGCTGCAATCTTGAAAATATAAATATGTATTTTACACGAAACTCAAACAACTAAAATTAACACGTGTAGGTTACATCATTCTACCACTATTCACAACTAACATTAACATCAGTATTTTTTCATCCGGTAATAAGAAATGAGTTATATAACACGCGGAAACATAGTAAGTTTATGAATTAAGCCTCTCTACTACCCACTAACATAGATTAACATATACATGTTCAATACAAAGTCATATTAGACACAATTAAAGATTGTGAAAAAGTCAAGGAAGTATTATGTGAAATGCAGAGATATAAAAAAGAAACAAAGATTTATGTTGAACATGAGGATTCTTGAGAGGAACAAATATTTCCATGCGCTGTATTATCTCATGTCTTTAAGTTCTGGTTTGGTTTCTGCTGCTTCACTGATTTTGGTTACCGGAGTAGGTAAATGTACTGGTAGAGATTGTGTCACCAAGCCAGGCTATTGCAGAAACATGATTTAGTTCCTCAGCTGAATCAGTTTCATTCGCAACTCAGTTAACGCTGCATGTTACATGTGTACCTCTACTCCTTCCCCATTGTTTCACATGTTTTCATTTAGGCACACGGTTCTATGGAATGTTGCATTCATTCATCCACAGGAAATGCAGTCAAGGTCTATCAAAACTTAAAAATTTAAAAGTATCGAAGGTTTATCTCAAAGTATTAGGCATGCTTCGATACCACTGACTATCGAGAGAATCTTGGTATCGAGGTCCCATGCATAATAACTAATGTAAGATCCTGAGCATTCTATCTTGATTCTCTTCATGTGTTCCTTCCAGCGATTCATATATTCTTCACTGTTCTCATTTAAGTCAAATATCTTTAATTTTTTACCTATATCTACGAGGGCTGATCAATAAAGACTGAGATTGATTTTTCCTGTATTTTTCTTGAGAGTTTCCTGTCTCTGCCATAAATATTTGAAAAGAGCGGGGTTTCATGTATAATGTCCATAGGCGGCAGCACTCTCGTATCGGTAGGTTGGTAGTAATGCTGTATATTGTTGACCCTAATTAAATTTCGCATACCACAAAATGAAGGTGACACAAGAGGAGCAATAAAATTTTGTTTTCGTTTAAATCATACAACCTCTGAAACTTTGGAAAAGCTGAAGCAAGCATACGGTGAAGATGCACTACCTCGTGCAACAGTGTTTAGGTGGTTCAAAGACTTCAAAGTAGACCGAGTCCTCTGTGCTAAGCAAGGTGGGCCTGGTGCTTCGGCTTCTGCTATGACTGAAGTCAACATCAACACAGCTGCTATGTTCCCACTCACACCACTGTTACAGCAGTGTACTACACGTCAGTATTGGCTACACCGAGGAAGCACATTGCAAGGAAACATCCAGAACTTATCACAACAACGTGAGGCCTCACGTTGCAAATCAAGTCCAGGAATTTTTGGCTAAATTCAACATTATCTGTGTGCCGCATCTGCCTTATAGCCCCAATCTTGTCCCCTGTGATTTCGTTTTATTCCCATCACTAAAGGCAAAGCTCCGGGGCATTCGATTTGAGAGCACTGAAGCAGTGCTGAAGAAAAGTGAGGCGATTCTCAAAGACCTGACAAAGAATGGCCTGTACCATGTGTTCGAGGACTGGCAGAGACGCTATAAAAAGTGCATCCAAGTAGGAGAGGACTACTTTGAAAAAGACCATGTCAAAATTGAAATGGAGTAATAAATATCTGTGAAAAAATTAGTCTGTCTTTATTGATCAGCCCTCGTACATTTCCTATTAGGTTCTACCTTTCACACCTCGTAGAAGTCTCATTTCGGCGCTTTGTATCTTACTTCTATCTCTCTGTTTTAGGATCCACGATTCACTTTCATATAATAAAACTGCTAGTGCCATTGTCATATAAAATTTCAGCGTTGCTTTCTTTCCTGCCTTATCTTTTTATTTATTGTTCCACAAATTTGTTAGAATTTATTAACTTTATGTTCTACATCCTCATCTCTGTCTACACTTATGCCACATCCTAGTACTTAAATGGGAAACCTGTTCTAGAGTTTTTCCTTCTATGGTTATCTTTGAGCGGGCAGGATATTTCCCGTGGTGTGTCATTATTCTTAGTTTCCTCTTGTGGTATTCTTAACTTATATTCTCTACTTATTCTATGACATTTAAACACCGCTCTTTGTAGATTTTCTTCACTATTCTGTATAATCACAGTAACTTCATAGAGTTTCTTTTTCCCAATTTTTATCCTTGAGTTAATTTCTTGTTTGTATTTCTTAATCAGATCCTCTAGATATATATTGAAATGTGTTGGAGACAGGCAACATCCTTGATTCGTCGTAATTTCTCCTGTTTTATTCCATTTATATGTAACAGTACTCTTGAGTCTTTATATTAACTCTTTATAATGTTAATTACATACAAGGATATCCCTTATGAACCATTATATTCCATAATTTACTTCCATTTCTCATTTAAATTAAAATTTTAGAGTTGCTCTAAACCACAGGAATTGTAGTCTAGGGGGAGAGTATGTTCAGGAAATCAGAATTCTTACCACTGAATCATAATTAAGCCCTTTTCTTCCAAGTTGAATCCAAAGCCAAACATTCTCTTCGGTAATATAAGTGGTAATAGTTTATCTGTAATTTAATTGAACTAAACGAATGTGTTTCATACGTCAGCGAATATCAGTTTAAAGCGGCATTAAATTGTCAAAATGTAAAACTATCAGCTTTACAAGTTACATTCTGACGCAGGTAATTCTTTCACCCCACGTTTAGGCGCAATATGACGCAGCCATGCTCCATCCTCCAACAATGATGCAATACCTTTGCCTCACGGTTGCTGCTTGTCTCCTCCCAGTTGGTTCTTCTTTTGTCACGACTGCTCCAGCATGAAATCTTAACCTCAGGGTATGCATGGGTGTGTACAGAGAAACACACAAACGTTGTCTTAGAACACCTTTATTCACTATTTAAAATAATACTGCGGTTTGCCGATCACTATTAAATGCATACGAAGTTACTTTGTCTTTACCAAGACCGAAGAATTATTAACTACGGCTAAGTGTTCTACCTTCTAGCATGTACGCCGCCAATGTTCACAACTCGACGAGAATAGCGTCCCGTCCTCGGCAGGCACTCAGGACAGACTGATCTACCCACGCTAATACAAAGAAAACCAACGCCTAAACTTCCCCTCTCGCCCCTCAAACATTCTCCTCAAACTTAGCGTCTTGATGCCTAGTGCAGCTGTACTCGGCTGGTACCAGGAAAAACTTGCTTCAATGGTATTTACCCTTTCTACCTGAGGCTGGTCCCTAATTAACAAAACCGTGCCTGTCTGGTTTTTCTGTCGCTTTTACAGTCAACAATTTTCACAATGCTTCTCCCTTTTATACATACACAGATTTTAAATATATTATTACTTATTTTGTATGTTATCCTCAGAATATTATAATATTTATTGTCTTTATAATTCCGGCTTCATTTCGGTGATATAATTACATTGGGAAGAAGTGTGATTTTGCTTTGTTTATACGCTTATATAAGGATACAAAATAATATTTGAATTGGAAAGTAATAAAATAAATTAAATTCGGGGTTAAAACAGGGAGGAAACTTATCCCAATTTTTAATACGTATATAGGCAAAATTCTACAGAAATGGAAAAAAAAATGCTTCATGATGGAATTAAACTAGGACAAATCCGAGCTTTAAATGTACTCAGGTGTGCAGCTGACGTAGTTTTAATTTTTGACAAGGAGTATACGTTACTTGAGTTGAATAAAGCATGCAATTTATATACAGGAACATTTTTTTACGAATAAAACAGATTAACAAGGAGAAAAGGATAACTGACAAGAGTTTAAGCAGAATGCCACTGATTATCTTCAGACCAAAGGTCTCGAAATAAGTATCCAATGACCAGAAACATGAATTTCAAAGCTCAATTAAATTCCTAAGAAAAAAAAATCTGATGTGTTACACTCACATGACTTTCTCTACTCTTGTACAAACTATTTTTACAAACTCTTATTCTCCATCTATTTCATATTAATCATATTGTATTTGCAAGGGCAATATAGAAATACAGTAGCCTTTAAGCATAGACATATCTCTTTAATAGCTGGTTGCTAGGTGCAGCACCATTCTCTTTGCCACAGATTAATGCTCTTTTCATATCCAAGACAAAAAAATGAATAACGAATTCCCATTTGAGAAAATAAGTATTGAAAATTTAAGGGAATAACAAGCAATATCTCGAAAATGGTTCACTCAGCAACAAAAAAATGTATATGACATAAATTGTGTATTTTAACGCGATCAACATTTTTTGTGTAGTAAAATTTTGTCTATCTCTCATGTTTACCAGTTATACAAAAGTCGTTCACAATGAAGAACACTTTTGGAAACATTCCTAGAAAATTCAAGATATACATTTTATTTGTCATGAAAATATCTTAAACATATGATATATTAATCAAAATGTTTAGAGCTATTTTTGAGAAAATTAAATTTTTCGAAAAATGTTCCATGTAAAGGGTAGTCTGGGGTGGGGGGATTTTCTTGAAAACCTTCGTGTCGCATCTCTGGAAGATACTGAACCTAAATACCAAGTTTGGTGTTTATCCGACTGTTTGTTCCTGAGTTATGCTGTTCACAGACACACGAGCATGTTTTCAAAAATGCTTTTTTTGGATTCAGGGGGCCTCAAAACATATATATTCTTGGTGAAGTCTCGGTATGGAATTTTTGGGTGGAATACAATACTTCCCCTACTTACTACGTAGTAGAGAAAGTAATTATAAGCAATAGGAGGATTCGGTAAGATAATTGCAATGTGGAGAATGATGTCATTTATTGTACTTTTAATATGATCACTGAAAGGCTTGCCTTTTCATCTCGTATTTTGCGGCGTTATACCTTGTACCGCTTCTTTTATATTTTGAATTCGCAGAACATTAAATCTCGCCAGTTTTTCACTTTGTACCGCCAGTAGTAGGCAAAACAATTCACGAAAATAAGCTTCCTAGATCCCTATTCGAAAAGCAGAGATTATAGAAGTAAAAAAAAATAAATGTAGGAAGAACAGGTCGTTTTTTAATTTTTTGAGCACCATGCTTTAAAACAATCGAGTGAGTTCGATTCTGATTATTGATGAAGGCATCAATGTGACTACATTCGCTGAAAAAAGCTCGCGTATAGTCACGAGTGTAATTAATTGTCCTTGTCATCGAGTAACAACGAGTTTGCTGATTGGCCGAAAAGCGCCGTCAAGAGCACATTTGGAATATGGCACGGTAATTTTCACGAGTGGCTTAAAAAGGATTACACAATGCTTTATCCAATCCTAGTGTCACAAATATAATCAATTCATATACACGTTAGTTTTTCAGTGGAAAGATATGCGTTCCAGCAACGCGTGACATCACTGTTTCCAAGGCAGTTATTATTTGTTTTTGAAATGAATCTGAGACGTTATGTGGCATTTCCACTATTTTTTACTTTCTCTACTACGTATAGTAAGTAGGGGAAGTATTGTATTCCACCCAAAAATTCGATACCGAGATTTCACCGGAAATACATGTTTTGAGACCCCCTGAATCCGAAAAAGGATTTTTGGAAACATGTACGTCAGTGTGTCTGTGAACAGCATAACTCAGAAACGAACAGACGGATAAACACAAACTTGGTATTTAGGTTCAGTATCTTCCAGAGATGCGACACGAAGGTTTTCAAGAAAATCCCCCCACCCCAGATTACCCTTTACATGGAACATTTTTCGAAAATTTTAATTTTCTCAAAAATGGCTAACGATTTTGATTAAAATATCATATGTTTAAGATATTTTTATGGCAAATGAAATGTATATCTCGAATTTTCTGGGAATGTCTCCAAAAATATTCTTCATTATGAACGACTTTTGCATAACTGGTAAACCATAAGACATAGACAAAATTTTACTACACAAAAAATGTAGATCGCGTTAAAATACACAATTTATTTGAGTGAATCATTTTCGAGACATTGCTTGTTATTCCCTTAAATTTTCCAATACTTATAGTTTTTCTCAAATTCGTTATTCATTTTTTATGTCCTGGACATGCAAAGAGAATGGAATGCGCCGCATAGCAGCCAGCGCTTAAAAGATTGGACTATCGCTTAAAACCTACCATATTCCTCTTGCATCTACAAGAAAATTAGCAGTAAGGTTAACATCTCGATTAACATGAAGCATATGGAGAATAGGCGTTTGTAAAAATAGTTTGTACAAGAGTAGAGAAAGTCATGTGAGTGTAACACATCAGATTCTTTCTCTTCTTTTAATTGATTCAGTAAAGAGCCGAAGGATCTTACAAGAGAGCCAGAATGGGTGTTAAACTTATGCGAATTGGCAACATTGACGTATATCGGATCGTTGGGGAATGCCACAATTGTTTTCTGTGCCAGCGCAAAACGGTAAGAATGAAAGGAGTTAAAATTAATGAATAAATAAAGCAAAAACTGGTGATTACTATATCAGCCTCTTAACCCGGATATGCTATTTTCCGTTCGAAGGTTATTGATTGATAGATCAGTTCCTTAGCCTCCCAAGACTGGAAGTATGAGTGACAATGTGAACGTGTCATTAATATTGTCGTTCATGGATGTTTCAATGTTTTACAAAGTAATACAAACCAGTGATTGCAAAAAAAGATACACACTTGTACACATAATTGCTGATGAGAAATTGTCTTCTAAGCCAAAAACGACTATATGATATTAAGTGTTAAAACAGCGTATGAATGTAACAGCAATAGCTACTTAAACAACTGTGGTGTATTCATTTTCGCCAATCCACTTAAGGCTATTTTTCCCCGTTTTGCAACATTCCCCACATCCAATTCCCCTTTTGCAGTAGTAGTAGTATTGTTGTGGCATTAGATTCTTCTTGTAACTCTGGTCTCAAGTTTTTGAGGAAGGCTGCACTGAAGGAGAAACTGTAGAAAGAGACAGATATATAGAACGAGAGTGTGGATTACAATGCGTGACCTTGACTGGACTGACCAGAGTGAAACGAATATAGTTTAAAAAATTCTGTGTTCCATTCACATGACTTTCTCTACTCGCTCTTCTACGTACCATTCTTACAAACCTCATGCTTCTATCTACTTATTGTTAATCGAGATAAACTTGCATTATACATTTACGCATTTCGTTTTAGGTACGTAGGTATAAGAAGAATAATAGCAAAGGTGAGTGAGATTTTTAAAAAGCGGATCGCCACGTGTCTGAAATTGCATACTGTTTGCATGAACACGAGTAATAACGAATAGCGACATACCACTTAAAAACTACAGGTATTTGAAAATTAAAACCATAAAAAAAGAAGTCGATCTCTGTGGTGTAGTGGTTATCATGCTAGCCTCTAGTTTCCTTTGGAAGGGCAGTAAAGCCAGTGGTCCCGTGTCGTAGGTTTATGGCACACAAAAGAACTTCAAGCCTTATAAAGAGGCCTCTTAGCAAAATTACCGGTCTTTCACTCCCAATATAAAATGTGACGCTAACGACCACAGCAGTTAAAGAGCGTACATAAATAAAACTCAATTTAATTGTTAATTTTTTATTAACTAAGAATATTTCGGAAATGATTAACGCTGCAAAATATTTTGGCATAAATTGTGTGCTTTAACGATATCTACACTTTTTGCATGGTAAGACTTATGGTTTGCCAATTATAAAAATAAAGAGAATTCACAAATTATTCGCGTAAAATTAAAGTCATACCTAAGTTTGATTTGTCATGCAAATATCTTTAACATATAGCATTTTAATGTAACTGTTGGCCATTTTTTAGGAGAAAAAGACATTTTTCCACATAAACGATAGTTTGGGGTGGAGCGCGATGGATTTTTTCGAGCATGGCTTCCTTCGGAAGGAAAGTAAAACCGTATATTTACGACACGTAAAAGAACCTCAAGCCTGATAAAGTGGTCTCTGAGCAAAATTACCGGTCCTTCACGCCCAAAATAGAATGGTACGCCAAGGACCACAGCAGTTAAAGAGGGTGCATAAATAAATAAAAAAAAGAGCGATGTTTTGGAAATCTTCCTGTTGTATTTTTGGAAGATGCTGTCTGAATATGAAGTTTAGTATTTAACAGATCTTTCATATTGACACAGCGCGCGCGCTCACGCACACACGCACACTCACACACATACCCTTCTTCGAAAAATACTTTTTTTTATTCGGGGGACCTCAAAACATATATTTCCGCAGAAATCACGATATCGAATGAAATGCAATAGTTCCTTTACCTACTAGGTATGTGGTACAGAAAGTAAAAATAGAGCTTTGTTAGGCAAGAGGTTGAACTTAGAATAAAAAAATTTGATGTGATACATTCACATGACTTTCTCTATCCTCTATATTTATTAGCGGGTATACAAACTTTCTTACTAAAGCTTATTTTTCTATCACCACATTTTAATCAAAATAAATCTTTGCAGAAATAGCTACAGTACACATTTCGTTATAGATACAAAGAGAACAGCGATAGTCAAACGTTTAAGAACTGGACGCTAATGTGCTACCATAAAATTCCATACTGTTTCCATGCAATCGCGAGAAACAACTGAATGTTGACAGGCCTTTAAGAGAATGACCAGGTAATGAACAATTCAAATCTTTAATAACGGATAATTCAGAAATGACTTATGCCACGACAAAAGCTTATTTCAAATAATTTGTGTGTCTTAAAGAGATCTACATTTCTTGTGTAGTAAGTTTTCGTATATCGCTTAACGTTTACCAGCTATAGAGGATTATACAAAATTCCTTCCGAATGAAGAGAATTTCTCAGACTCTTCGCAGAAAATTCTAGATATACATTTTATTTGTTATGTTAATATCTTTAATATATTGCATTTTGATCAAAATCTTAGAGCCATTTTTAGAAAATGGGTAGTTGGGTTTGGTAGATTTTCTTGAAATTATTTCTGTTGCATCCTTGGAAGATACTGAACTTAAATACCAAGTTTGGTATTTATCCTACTTTTTGTTTTTGATTATACTGTTCACACACACACACACACACACCCGGACCGTTTCAAAAAAATGATTTTTTTATTCAGGAGGCCTCTAAACATGATTCTCCGGTGAAATCTCGATATCTAAATTTTGGTCCGAATGCAATACCTTTTCTATCTGGTAGAGAAAGTAAAAATGCAGAAAATAAATTATTAATAATTAATTGTTCATTTGACTTTAAAATCGTATTTCAATGTTTGAGGAGTTGTTTGATAGAAACAAGAAAATGAAGTTTTATATAATCTGATTTACTGCTTTCATTTGACTTTCTATGCTTACTTCATTTATTTTTTGTATCTCTTCTACAAGGTACTCCTACAAAAGCTTACTTTTCTATCTTCTTCACGTTAATCGAGTAAACGTTTGCAGAAGTAGCTACATTAAGCATTTTGTTGTAGGACAAACGGGACACAAGAGACTGAAGCAGATACTCAAATTTTTAAAAAGTACCGGTTTTGAAATACAGTACTTTTTATATCACGAGAAACAAAAGCAGAATTCAAACCAATAGACATCAACATCTCGGAAATTATTAATGTTACAAAAATTTGTTACAAATTGTGTGTTTTTAACGATGCCTTATTTGATTTTTGAGTTAAGATTCATACACACATACACTTATACTTTGTGATAGCTACAGAAAACGATGACTTTACCATGTTAGGAGTATTAACATCAAACTCAACGTACGAAATAGAGAGCCTTTAAGTGCTCAAAAATTCTGATAAACAGGTTGCTAAACTTCCGGAGTATCTTGTGGTTTAGAGCTCTGCACACGAATTTTTCTATGAAGCAGTCCCCAGCGGTACAAAATGGTGTTCTGCACCTTTTGGACAATGTCCAAGTTCCCACCAGGAACTTTCCATGCCAGACCGTACACTTCATAAAACATTAGTTAACGTAAGTAAATCGCAGAAGACATTTTCTCAATTACTCTTAACTCAGGAGAAATGGGGCCCCCTACTCATTCAGGTCAAACCTACAGCACGATGTAACAAGTTGTACAGAAACCATTGTCATATTTTATACACGTACCAGTAAAAATAAAACGTAAAGTTCTATGTAATACTAGAGATGTGCAGTCGGCCAAATAAGTGCAGAGCAGTGGAACGCAGTTTCAAGTCGTCGTGGAAACCTGTTCTTATAGATCAGGGTCGTCCAAATGCAATATCAAAAATACGAGGAAGAGACCTTAGTTTATGAGAGAATTGTAGCTGTGAAACAACGTTCAGCTAAAGTCTCAAGGAAAACACTTTAATTTCTAGAGTTGCAGTGTTGTAAAAACTGATTTCTGTATTAACCTTAATCATTTTATGTAGAGCCGTTTCGCAGTGTTTTCCTTTGGCTGCAGTGCCCTTTAAAAAATCTTTGCAACTAAATAGTGTGGCTTTTGCTCATAAACATGATACATAGTTCGGACTGAATACGGAGCGCCAGAGTTGCCTCCTCATACTGAACAGACTGTATGGTGAACAATAGTAATTAGTATGTTCTGATATTTTTTGTATCTTTTACCACCTACTCGGAACCTTAAACATGCGTGCACACAACTTTTTAACGAGCTATGTCAAACCATTATTAGTATACCAATTTTAATTCATAATTGATCACTTTTTATATGGTAATATGCAGGCTAAGGATCCGGGACAACTTAAGAGTAAAGGGAAGTATTGTGGCGTATTAATAGGTATTGTCATGCCAGACACATTATTGCGTCGCATTGGCGACAGCATTTAGTATTTCCTTCGGCTTCTATTTGATTTTCCGTCTGGCATGGCACTTTCCACTTCTGGCCGACGAGCCTAGCCAGAGTTGGAGAGAGTGGGGGGATAGATGTTAGCGTTACTTTCTTTGTGTGTGAGCGTCAGTCTGAGAGTTGGTGTGTAAGGTTTTGTGTGTGTGAGGCATCTCCTCTCAATCCTGTATTCCCTTGGGTATGTAATGTAGAGCCACAAATTACTTTATTAATAAACCACAGGTAATGTGAATGATGTGAAATTTGTGTAATTTGTTACAAAACCCCACGCCTGCATCGGAATGTGAATATCAAGATCTTGGTCCTCTCGCTGTGTATGTGCTACGTTCCACCCATGTGCGTGTTAGGGTGATTAAAATTTAATAACTTGCTGGAAACCTTTTGGCCCTCACCCCAGCATGTAACATTTTAATGTGCATCGAGAAGAGTGGAGTGAGGTGGCGCATTGGAGTGTTGTTATCTGTGAGGTCGTGTACAATCCGCTTTATGACTAGAGGTTCAATACACTTCTTTCCCTCATTCTGATGTATATTTCCTACTTCATTTTTCCAACATCACTAGACTGCAGCGTTTACAGCAGTAAATAAGGCAGCGCATTGGCGTCTTTGTTTACATCAACAATACCACGTTTACGGAACTCTATAGTAAGGTTGTACATACATTGGTTGCTATCTTGTCCCGGATCCTTAGCCTGTTAATATCAAATGCTTCTTTGTCTCCATGGTTTACTGTATCTTTCCCAAAATTTTAATCGAAGCTTACAAACAAGCACACTTAAATTTTTGTGTAAGCATTTCTTAATTTTAATTAGTTTAACAGAAAAAAAGGTTTTTATGCATGTTGTTGAATTGTTCAATTTTCTCAATCTGAGTTATGCAAAATAATTTCAACTGAACTATTGAATATTTTAACTAGCGCACAACAATTTTTAAATCCGTAATTCTTGAAGCTCTCCTGAATATCTCAAGCTAATAAGTTATAAATTGTGGTCGAAAGAGTATTTTAATAGCGAAAAATACTGGAAAACAACGGAATTGAGAAAAGTGGACTTTGAAATTCAACATTGTGCTTTACGTAAATGATTCAGAGCCGATGATTTAGCCATTTGTGGCTTTAAAATTGTTGGTATTAAAAAATTGCAACATTAAAATACAGCATATAAGATTAAAAATATGGAAAAACAGAAATAAAAATCTGATGTGTTACATTTACATGACTTTCTCTACCGTCTATCGTGTATTATACTGTTCTTACTAAAGCTTGTAGTCAAATGTTTAAGAACTGGACATTATACACTAGCCTTAAAATTCCGTACTGTTTCCATGCAATAACGAGAAATTACTGAAGGTTGACAAAACTTAAGCGGGTGACCAAGTAATGAACAATTCGAACCATATGAAAAGAACCCAACGATAAGAGTTACACGAGTTGACACCATTACCAATAAGCAGTTAGTTCCAAAGGAAAGGCCGCCGATAAGACCAATGTAGTTAAAGTAGTTAAAGGCGGGGTATAATGGAACTAAAAAAAATAAATAGAACCATTAATAATGGATATCTCAGAAACAGCTTATGCCACAAAAAACTTATTTGTAATAAATTGTGTGTTTTAAAGAGATCTATAGTTGTTTTGCAGTAGGTTTTCGTCTATCGCTTAACGTTTAACTTATACAAGATTATACAAAACTCCTTTCGAATGAAGAGGACTTCATAGGCTATTCCTAGAAAGTTCAAGATATATATTTTATTTGTCATATAAATATCTTAATATATGACATTTTAATGAAAATTGTTAGTCATTTTTTAGAAAATAAAAATTTTCGAAACATCTTCCATGTAAAGGTATTTGGGCGTGGCCGGATTTTCTTCAAAATCTTCGTGTTGCAATCTTGGAAGATACTGAACTTAAATACCAAGTTTGGTACTTAGCTAACTTTCCGTTTTTGAGTTATGGTGTACACACACACGGACATAATTCCAAAAACGCTTTATTTGGATTCAGGGGAGCTCAAAACATGTAAAGGCGGTGAAGTCTCGGTATCGAATTTTCGGGTGGAATGCAATTCCTTTTCTACCTACAATGTACGTGGCAGAAAAAGTAAAAATGGTGATTGTTTATACAAAATTTCACAGATAAGTTGCGCCTATCAAGTACAAGAAAAACAGAATGCTTTATTTAAACATATTGCCCTATTTGATTATTAAAAGGCTTCCTATTGGTTGAAAAGGAAGATTTGAGAGAGAGTAAATAGAGGAAAAGATTAACAAAAACAGTTTACCAATGTGATATAAAGTTTACATAAAGAAACCTAAAATTGTAGTAACAAAATAGAAAGAAAGCATAGCGACTGAATACATTTTCTAACCCTAATTTATAAATTAATAAAATTGCCATAATAAATAACTTAAAATCTTGTGCTACGAATACCAAAATCGTTAATTTAAAGGAAAAACTTCTGTAACAAGCAAGTTTTGTGATAGATAGAAATATAAAAGAACGAATCTCGCAGTCCGCGTATCCAGAATGCGACGTGTCATGTAATGCAAGCAAGGAAGCTTGAAAGACAACTAAGTTTTATATAATGTTTTGGCACTGTCTGTACTGTATATGATTAATGGATCGATTAATTGAAATAGGTTATGTGACGCCAAACTGCTGCTGCCAGAAGTGCCACCCAATTACCATATGTTTATTAACATCTTTGTACAGAAACAAAGAAACATAAAATGTGCTTAACAAGCTGCATAAATTTGCAAAATTTTCATACGTGGAGTTTCACGGCGTTGAGGCATGTTTAAGGCCGCAAAATGAACACTGTATACCACTAGCGTCTTCCTGTTTATTTCCACTGATAAAATCACTACTTTCCTGCGTGTTTTCATTGCGTAACACACATTCTTATGTCCTCCATTTAGGTCACCTAATTAAAATTCATAGCCCCCTCAGCAATACAATGCTCTCTCAATTGTTTCGGGATTAGCTCAAGTAGAGTAAATGATACAATAGGAGGCAAGCAAGATTCAGATTAACAACTTGTTTTCTTTCTTCTACATCTTTGTCCATGCCTCAGATTTATTCGCTATATGCGACATTAGGATTATAAACTTTTGTGTTTCTTCTGCACGTCATCCACAGCACACGCTTCTTTGCTGAGTAATGAGGCATATACAGTTCAACTACTGTCTTTTCCTCTACAACTTAAAAAGACGTGTTACAGGCAAGTTTTTCAACCCAAACTAAAACCCCAAATCTGGAGGACCGTTGGCTTATAATCTCTGGGGTGTCGATCCCATACCCATCGAAGCAAGCCCCTTGGGGATATACTATATGGAAGCAATAAAAAAACTCGGTGACAAAATCTACAGGCTACAGAGAGAACCTTGAGGTGAGAATGTGTCAGACAAGATAAACCGGAAACGAAGAACATCTTTGTGGTAAATTACAAAATTACAACGAACGAATAGCATGGAAGAATGAAATTAGCCAGATGATGCAACTCTTTAATCCAAAAGGAAAGAGAGAGGTTGTTCGACGAAGGAAAATATGGAAAGAGTACCAAAAAATGCCTTTTAGCGAGTTCAAATAGTGAATTCATTCTCGTTCATGGTTCTCGTTCCTGCAAATAAGAATAATTCATTAGTCATTAAGGTGGGTTACAGCAGAAATTTCCTGGTTTTGGGACTTTTTTGCAGCATTTTTCTTTCTTGGCTAAAAAGACTTTCTCTCTCTAGTTTAGTGTTATTAGTTTTACTCTAAGAGCATAGACATATCCACAATTTTATAAGCCTAGGTGTGACATTTGTAAACCACTACATCCTCTTTTCCTCAATATCACACTTGCACTATTTTTCACCCAAAGTTTTCAAAAGAAAAAGAAAAGAAACAGAAGATCTTCTTAGAAAAGAAGTAGGAATGGCCACAGAAAGGTAGAAGAAACAGAAAATTGCTGAAAATATCCATTAAGGAGCCTGAGAGGATAAAAGACCTATACTAAGCTCAATATATGAGGGGCATTCAAATGAAACCTGGTCAGTGCGTCTAACTTTGCACTACACGTAAGGTGGCAACACGTAACTGGTGTATGGTGGCACCATTATTGGTAGAGCGACTACAGCGTCTGCAACGTTTGACGTTGCATAGCGACAGTGTGGTTTCATGCCGAAGAGAAGGTGGTCACACAAGTTATCGTCCACTACTGAACATGAAGGCGAGTAAGCAGGAACAACGAGGAGTGAGTCAGAGGAAGCAATGGAAACATGCGACTTCACCACCTCCAATGAAATCAAAGGCCGTGCACACCAGTTCTGGTAAGGTCATGATGTCCTTTTTTACCACAAGGGCCCACTGCTTGTCGAGTTCCTGGAACGGGGAACCACCATCAGTGCCCAGCGTTATCAAGCCACTTTACAGAACCTTAGACGAGCCATCAAGTCGAAACGCCCAGGCATGTTGTCCAATGGCGTTATTCTCCTGCATGATAATGCCCGCCCACACACTGCCAATGCGGTGAAGACGACATTGCAGCAGTTTCGATGGGAAATGCTGGAACAACCTCCGTACAGTCTAGACCTTTCACCGTGTGACTTTCATGTTTATGGACCTCTAAAACAAGCTATTCGCGGACATCGATTCAGAACACACGACGAAGTGTGTGAATGGGTCCAGGCCTGGATCCAACAGCAGCTACTAGCTTCCTCAAAGATGGAATCGACCGGCTACTGTCGCAATGGGATAAATGTGCAAACAGTTTTGGCGACTATTTTTGAGTTAATAAAATCGTTACCGTTACTTTACATAAGTGACCGAGTTTCATTTGAATTTTTATTTTAAATATATTTTTAAAATGGTACTGAAACTGTACTCTATTTTGTACTGTGCATTCTGCACCACTTCGCAGAAAGAATAACTCCTACACCTTTGTAGTAGAGGTAAATTTTAGCCTGTCCTTTAGGAGAAGTTTTGCTCCATATATTGGTACTAATGTTAATTAGATATGGTACCTTCTGTGTGCTGAAGCCACGTGGTTTCTTTCTCTGCAAATACATGCTAGTTTGTTTTCTTCATTTTTGCTTTGAACAGCTTTTCCTCAGAATGAGATTTTCAGGTATAAATGACCGTTTTCCCAGAAACGTTTTGAGATAGCTAAATGAAATTTTAGGATAATAAGATGAGACAGTATTTTTAACACTTAAATGATTTCAGTCAATTTATGTAATATAAAATATAATAACATTCCGTCTTAAAGCAATATGTGTACTAACAATATATAAAAAGTGTATTAGTCATTGTAAATGTTTATATTATTGTATACATGTTCAATAATGTTATGTGAATGTATTACGTAATTCAATAATGTAGGAGCTGTGAGAATATTAGGTTAAAAGTGTAATAATGCTACTACTCATTCTGGGAGCAACAATAATGTAATTTTTGTGACAGTTTATAAAATAACCAATCAACAACCAGATAAAAAGCTTAAGTTAAATAAAAATATTCTATTGGATTAGGAATAAACAATCGGAGACTTGAAATACAGAAATTTACAAATTTAGGCGGTTGAAATCAAGTCAGTTGCTTGTAGATAGTGCTCATAACTGGACGTGTTGCTTGTAGACCGCGTTCATAACTGGACGCGTTGGTTGTTGACAGTGTTCCTAATCGGACGCGAGACACGTCCTCGAGAAATTTAATACGTATTCGTGCGAGACGAAAATAGTTTACGTGTTAAAAAGTGCAAGAAATTAATTAATAAAATAATCTTACAGCTCTCTATATCAGTGAAGTGCTATTTAAATTGTGTCAAGAATTAATAAATGGAGTAAAGAAAAGCTTAAAATTTGTGTAAGCCTACATTCTTCAGTCGCTCCGCTCCCTGCTAAGACATTCATGTCTCTAAAAATAAATACTGGCGCAGCCAAGGCAAACAGAAATATATAATATTTAAAGAAACAGTGAAGTTACAAATTGCGGCAAAGGCCACCGGAAAGTACATTTTGGGGCGAAGGTTGCCGGAAACCGGGTACTATACGTGCGGTTGCAACGAACTTCAAGTTCGGCTCCCAATAGTTAAAATATAATACAATTCCTTCAATACAATCTACTTCAAATTGGCTCCCAAAACGTGGGGCAAATAACGACGTAAAAATAAATATAAAAAAAACAATACAACAATCATCAACTTCAAAGAACAACCTCTAAGTGGTATCTATGGTTTTAATAAAATGGTTGGTTACCTTTTTACTTTCTCTACTACGTATAGTAAGTAGGGGAAGTATTGCATTCCACCCAAAAATTCGATACCGAGATTTCACCGGAAATACATGTTTTGAGACCTCCTGAATCCAAAAAAAGCATTTTTGGAAACATGTCCGTGTGTGTGTCTGACTGTGTGTCTGTGTGTCTGTGTGTCTGTCTGTGTGTCTGTGAACAGCATAACTCAAAAACGAACAGTTGGATAAGCACCAAACTTGGTATTTAGGTTCAGTATCTTCCAGAGATGCGACACGAAGGTTTTCAAGAAAATCCCGCCACTCCAGACTACCCTTTACATGGAAGATTTTTCGAAAATTTTAATTTTCTCAAAAATGGCTCTAACGATTTTGATGAAAATATCATATGTTTAAGACAATGTCATGAGAAATGAAATGTATATCTCGAATTTTCTGGAAATGTCTCCAAACGTATTCTTCATTGTGAACGACTTTTGCATAACTGGTAAACCATAAGAGATAGACAAAATTTTACTACACAAAAAATGTAGATCGCGTTAAAATACACAACTTATGGCATATACATTTCTTTTGTTGAGTGAACCGTTTTCGAGATATTGCTTGTTATTTCCTTAAATTTTCCAATACTTATACTTTTTCTCAAATTCGTTATTCATTTTTTTACTTTCTCTACTACGTATAGTAAGTAGGGGAAGTATTGCATTCCACCCAAAAATTCGATACCGAGATTTCACCGGAAATACATGTTTTGAGACTCACTGAATCCAAAAAAAGCATTTTTGGAAACATGTCCGTGTGTGTGTCTGTCTGTGTGTCTGTGTGTCTGTGTGTCTGTCTGTGTGTCTGTCTGTGTCTGTGTGTCTGTGAACAGCATAACTCAAAAACGAAGAGTCGGATAAACACCAAACTTGGTATTTAGGTTCAGTATCTTCCAGAGATGCGACACGAAGGTTTTCAAGAAAATCCCCCCACCCCAGACTACCCTTTACATGGAACATTTTTCGAAAATTTTAATTTTCTCAAAAACGGCTCTAACGATTTTGATTAAAATATCATATGTTTAAGATATTGTCATGATAATTAAAATGTATATCTCGAATTTTCTGGGAATGTCTCCAAAAGTATTCTTTATTATGAACGACTTTTTCATAACTGGTAAACCATAAGAGATAGACAAAATTTTACTACACAAAAAATGTAGATCGCGTTAAAATACACAATTTATGTCATATACATTTCTTCTGTTGAGTGACCCGTTTGCGAGATATTGCTTGTTATTCCCTTAAATTTTCCAATACTTATAGTTTTTCTCCAATTCGTTATTCATTCTTGTATGTCCTGGACATGCAAAGAGAATGGAATGCGCCACATAGCAACCAGCGTTAAAATATTTGACTATCGCTTAAAACCTACCATATTCCCCTTGCATCTACAAGAAAATTACAAATAAGATTGACATCTCGATATCTCGATTAATATGAAGCATATGGAGAATAGGCGTTTGTAAAAATAGATTGTACAAGAGTAGAGAAAGTCATGTGAGTGTAACACATCAGATTTTTTTAAAAAGTAATAGCTTATACATTTTAATCCAAGGTGGTATAATTGAGAAAAATAACCTATCTTCCTTAATAAACCAAGTTATTGGATAAAAATAGATATGAACATAAAATGCATGTAACTACGTTGTAAAAATGTCAGTCTCACAAAGGTTTCCAAGATAATGGGTCATGGATTTAGGGGATTTAACATTGGCTGGATATGGCTTTTAATCCTACTTTCCCGTTTTTATTCTCTAGTTTCCCTGCCGTCTACCTACAATAGGTAGAAGAAGTATTGTACTCCAGTCATAAATTCGGTATCGGAGTTCTTTACAAATGACGCTGTATTAAAACGTTATTAACAAGATGCTATCTGATTTACGAATTTCAAGTTTGGTATGATAGCACATGCCAGCGATACAAAATTACGTGTGTTAAAAGTCTAATGTTATATTTCACATTACTTTCTCTACACTCTATCGTTTATTAATGGATATACAAATTATTTTTACGAAAGTTTATTTTTCTATCTACTTCATTTTAATAGAAATAAACCTTTGCAGAAATAAATAAATTATGCATTTCGTTTTAGATACAAAGAGAACAGCGATAGTCAAATGTTTTAAGAACTGGGCATTATACGCTGGCCTTAAAATTCCATACTGTTTCCATGCAATCGGAGAAGCAACTGAATGTCGACAGGACCTTAAAAGAACGACAAAGTGTTGGACAACGCGAACCATTAATAACGGATATCTCTCGGACAGGTCTTACGACACAAAATATTTTATTTGAAATAAATTGTATGTTTTAAAGAGCTGTAGTTTTTTTTTAGAAAATTTTCGTATATTGTTTAACGTTTACCAGTGATACAAGATCATATAAAATTCCTTCCCAATTACAAGGCTTCACGGGCTATTCTCAGAAAATTTAAGACATAGTTTTTAATTGCATGTAAATATCGTTAATATGTGCTATTTTAATCAAAATTGTTAGAGGCATTTTTGAGAAAATAAAAAATTTCTAAAAAGCTTCCATGTAAATGGTACTTGGGGGGGATTTTGTTGAAAACCTTCGTGTCGCACTTTTGGAAGATGCAGAAATTAAACACTAAGTTTGTGGTATTTAACCGATTTTTCTTTTTGGAATCTTGCGCGGCGCGGATCTTTTACTAAAAATGCTTTTATTTGATTCAGAGGACCTCAAAACATGTATTTCCAGTGAAATATCGATATCGAATTTTTGAGTGGGTGGAATACAATACCTTCTCATCTACTATGTACGTGAAAATGTTAAATAGTTTGGTGGTAAAATGAAATTGAAAACTTCACTCACATGCCACCTTATTGCGCTACTGCGATTCTCAAACACAGCAGCTATAATCTTGAATTAATATTTAATTTAATTTAACGAGTGTTCACATTAGCCCACCACATTAAGATCTGGGTTTAACTACTAATGTTAGCACATTCGAATTTCCTTTTTCGTCAGTAGTTGTTTTAATCTACTTTCCCTCCATGCTGTCATTTTGGAAGGTTCAGTTTCCAATATTCAGTGCTGGTAACCTAACCTATCTGCGTTTTTGGCCTGTTTTTCTGCACATATGTGCATGAACTATAATAAGTCCTCTAAATTTTAATATATTTATTACTGCAAACCCGGAATATAATCATATTTGATAGTCTAATTTTACCATTTAAATGTTAATCCTAGAAATTTATTACCTTTTTGTTTGTTAACATTTGTTCACTATTTAATTTATGCAGCAGCCTGTTATGCAGCTAAGTATTGATCTTTTAAGGTCAATAACCAGGCGTGGATAATAAGTAATCACTTTTTGCCGCCAAGTTTAATTATTGGTGACCTTGCTAATGGAACTACCATATGCAACATCTATTAATAAATTATTAATTTTTTGCATGTAAGTACTATTACTATTATTTACTGTCGTCTAAAAATAGTACAATTGTGTTAAGTGCTTTGGAGAATCTCGAAAGTAGACTCTTTCTCGTTCTCCAATGATGCATATACCGCATTTATATCGCAACATACTATTATATAGCAGTATGTATTTCTGTTTAATCTCTTATTCAACACCACCGCTTTTAATTTGTTATATGTAAAATGTTAATACATTTGCAGGATGAGTAACTCTTGCATGGTTTCATGAACACAAAAAAGAAAGTGACACTATATTTTACGCAGAAAACAGCTCTTCCGATATTAAAATTGTACCGTTATTTTTCTTTCAATGTGATGACATTATAATGTGGTCTATTTGAAAAATAGAACTAAAACGTCGCAACATGGGAATAGGTTATATTGATTTTCTGTAATTTGTAATTATATTCCAGAATGATAGAAGTTTTGTTCGGATTAAACTACAACGTGCCCACCATAACGTAGATTCGGTCAATTTAAAACTGGCCTACGTCTGAAAGACGGAGCTCAAATCTGCCAGGCTTTGTTCACAAGACTGCGCATATTCTTGTTGTAGTTATAATGGGGAACACAACTATGATCTCACAAGTCTTCCGAGAAAATAACTTGAAGTTGTTTTGTTTACATAATTTATTTACGTAATTTATTGTTACGTAAGTTATTAGCCTCACGCTTGGGAAGCCAATTTGAGAAAGTTATTGTTTGTTCAGTTGTTGTAGTTTCTTGTTGTTGAAGGTTTAACACCACGCTTTGGGCGTTAATTTGTTACGTAATTATCTACTACGTATGTAAAGCCTATTTGAAGATGTATTTTTTTTGTTACGCTCCAAGTTTAAAATATTATTTATTAACTTTGTTATTAAACTGCTTCTATAGATAGTATTTATGTTTATGTTTGCGTCAGTATTGTTTTAGAATCACGTATCTCTTAGACAGGGCGTGGTGCGACAAGAATGTAGGCTTATACAGATTTTAAGTTTTAAATCACTTCTTTTTATTAATCCGTGGCACAAATTAAATAGCACTACACTGATACTAAGAGCTGTGAGATTCTTTTAATTTAATACTTGCACTTGGTTAACGCGTATACATAATTTTCGTTTCACACAAATACGTAATATTTCTTTAGAGAACACATCTTCCATCCGGTCACTACCAAGGTCTGCAGGCAACTGAACATATTTCAACCGTCAAAACCCGTAAGCTTCTGTATTTCAAGTCTCTGATTGGATAATTCTAGTCCAATAGAATACCTGCATTTAATTAAAGCTTTTTCTGGCTGTTGATTGGCTAATTTTAAACTGTCACAAAATTTACATTATCGTTGCTCTAATCATGACTTGTAGCATTTAAACTCTCAAACTCATTATTGCCTCAATGCTACCTCATTTTTGCCTCATTGTTAGCAACGTTAAACTTATTATTCTCACAGCATTTACATTATTAAATTACATAACGCATTCACGTAACATTATTAAACATGTTTACAATAATATAAGCATATGCAATGACTGTTATATACACTTTACAAATTATTACATATATATTGTTTTAAGGCGGGTTGTTATTGAATTTATATGTTATATAATTTAATTGAAATTATTCGAGTGTTAAAAATGCTGCCTCAAATTCATATATGAGATTTCAAACAGACAGATGTTTCAGTGTTTCAACACTGAATATTTGTGACCAAAATACATTTTATTGGTTTATATATGGTTCGCAAGTGGAGTATGCCTAAAGCTCATTACAATGCCACGCTTACTGCACCGCTCTTAGCTCAGTGGGAGAGAGCTTACTGTTCCCCTGGAGCTACTAAACTTTTTCCCCCTTTCATTTTAAATACACAAGTAAAAGTACAACAGGTTTTCTTAATTTATATGTATGTGGCGCAGACTACGTATTTGATAGTCCGTCTACCGGTAATGGCAACCATGACATTAATTTCCCGGAAAGGAGGAGGTTTCACACGCAATATATTTAATTTTATAATCACAAGCTTCACCATTATTGTAATTATGTTTATAAGTAAAACGAAGTAACACAAGCAATATTATTCAACTATTATAAAGTAAAACAAGTTAAAAAAATAAGAGATAACAATCCATTACGGAGAATCCAACTTGAGCTACTTGCATAGAAGTTAAGTACACTGCGTGATCAAAAGTTATTTTCAGGAGTTATAGGATTAAATTATAAGGTGATGGTAGCAGATGTATTCTGGGGGAAATACGTATATATGTTTTCCTTGGCGCCTAGTTAGGGGAGACTTGACGTGGTCTGGCACATTCGGAACTTGAAGCATATTTACAATTGAGGTGCAGTTCGTAATATGCAAAATTGGCTCACTAAACCAGTTTATTTTCTATAATTCTAGCAGAAGAATTCAATATTACTGTCTGCATTGCGTCCCCCTCAGTGTACATAATGCGATGAAAATGGCGAATGCAAATAGTACTTCATTTTTTGCCTTTTCCGCTAATACAGCAATTATTAAGGATATATTCTTCCGAGATAAGTAATTCTAGCACAAAGATCTACAATATTCAAGAGACCTTTACCCAGGGGAAAATGATCACGTTGATACAGAACTGCATTGGAATAGCTACTTGAATTATTTTAGCCTCTGATGTACTGATTGTACCGATCTGATTTAAACACGGCAATGTGAAGAGAGCAAAGTTAATGGGAGAGCAGAAGAAGACTCAGAATTTTAATCGTTCTTCAGGTTTCGGAATAGCGTAGACCCAGTCCCTAGTAATATCACTGTGAAATCGTTTTAGTACCTTTGATGCTTTCATTTTCCGGAGATGATCATGCCTATGATTGTCAACTTAGGCCAATGCAGCAGGTTGCTTCAAGTGATAGCTTCTGAGAGTGATATTCGGAAAGTCCCAAGTTCTCCGAAGTAACCGACCACGCCTTATTTTCGTGGTTTTCTCTGATCGCTAGACAAATGATTGATGATCGTGCGTACCCCATTACTTCCTTATCTTCCAGCGACGCAATTGACTCTGTATGGCGAAGGAAGTATAGTTGCTACAAAGTTTAGAAAAGGTTAAAACGATATACCCCTTCAAAAAAGTATAAAAGTTACCAGTCTTTCCTGACCATACAGATTTATGAGGGTTATTATGACTGCAGATACCATCCCATACAACAAAGACACGTCCGCGCTTATAGCTTCTAACAAAGAAGCGGCATATCGTTGTAACTCTTGAATCTTCCACCAAGTATACTTGGAAAGAAAAGTAGGAAAGAAAAGTTTCTACCTGGAATGGGTATCTTCTCCAGAACTCTTCATATACATGGAGGAATGGCATTGAAGGGATGCTGAGGAGGAACCATCTGCAAACATTATAGACCGTGCCTGAGTTGTGCCTGTCAGCACCAGACCTAGTTCCGTTTGGAATACTCCAATTAATCCAATTCTCTCTGAGGTCACATAGGCGTGGTGCTGAAATTCTTCTCTTTCCCTAGCTTATGGTTATAGTTATCTCAGCTTAAGGGTGTCTGGAAAGCATCAAAGTAACCAGTGATATATATTTTCACTTTCTCTACTACGTATAGTAAGTAGGGGAAGTATTGTATTCCACCCAAAACTTCGATACCGAGATTTCGACGGAAATACATGTTTTGAGACCCCCTGAATCCAAAAAAGCATTTTTGGAAACATGTCCGTGTGTGTGTGTCTGTGTGTGTGTGTGTGTGTGTCTGTGAACAGCATAACTCAGAAACGAACAGTCGGATAAACACCAAACTTGGTATCTAGGTTCAGTATCTTCCAGAGTTGCGACACGAAGGTTTTCAAGAAAATCCCCCCACTCCAGATTACCCTTTACATGCAACACTTTTCGAAAATTTTAATTTTCTCAAAAATGGCTCTACGATTTTGATTAAAATATCATATGTTTAAGATATTTTCATCACAAATGAAATGTATATCTCAATTTTCTGGGAATGTCTCCAAAAGTATTCTTCATTGTGAACGAATTTTGCATAACTGGTAAAACATAAGAGATAGACCAAATTTTACTACACAAAAAATGTAGATCGCGTTAAAATACACAATTTATATCATATAAATTTTGTTGTTGTTGAGATATTGCTTGTTATTCCCTTAAATTTTCCAATACTTATACTTTTTCTCCAATTCGTTATTCATTTTTTGTCCTGGTAATGCAAAGAGAATGGAAAACTCCACATAGCAACCAGCTCTTAAAATATTTGATTATAGCTTAAAGCCTACCAAATCCATTGCATCTACAATAAAATTAGCAATAAGATTAACATCTCGATATCTCGATTAACATAAAGCATTAGGAGAATAAGCGTTTGTAAAAAATAGATTTTACAAGAGTAGAGAAAGTCATATGAGTGTAACACGTCTGATTTTTAAGTTATAAAACCTAATTACATATTCCCTATAAAACCCAATATACAAATTGCTTAGTAATTAATGCTTAAGTTTAAAACAGAACAAATGACGCTAATAAAGTAAATTTAAAGTTCTCTAAAACGTAAATTCTTTCCTGATAACAATGCTTTAACAAGCTATAGTTGTCACAATATCAACAGATTTTTTATTGATTGATTTTTATAAACTTGCTATCTGTATTGCTGCTTGCAATATACAGGATATTTAATTCTGGGAAACAGGCACTTCTGTTATTTGTTGTTAAATCTTAGTACATATAGCTAAAAAACATTCTCGTATTTACGCGTTTGCGTCAATTAATCACAAATAAAAGAGATACAACTATGGAAGAAATAAGTTTACTCTTTTAAATATATGCATATGTTTGTTTGAATTACTTCGTAAGATAGATAAAAGAAATTAAACAATACAAACATAAATGTAAGCTTTTCTTTAAAAAAATCACAAGAACCGAAGTTTTAAAATTACAGACCTGAAAGTTTGCCTGTACAAAGATAAAGAGCTGTGTTTTAATAAAAAAAATCTGATGTGTTACACTCACATGACTTTCTCTACTCTTGTACAAACTAGTTTTACAAACGCTTATTCCCAATATGCTTCATGTTAATCGAGATATCGAGATGTTAATCTTATTGCTAATTTTCTTGTAGATGCAAGGGGAATTGGTAGGCTTCTGTTATAGTCAAATATTTTAAAAGCTGGTTGCTATGTGGAGTATTCCATTCTCTTTGCATTAGCAGGACAAAAAAAATGAATAACGAATTTGGGAAAAAGTATAAGTAGTGGAAAATTTAAGGGAATAACAAGCAATATCTCGAAAATGGTTCACTCAACAACAAAAAATGCATATGACATAAATTGTGTATTTTAACGCGATCTACATTTTTTGTGTAGTAAAAGTTTGTCTATCTCTTATGGTTTACCAGTTATGCAAAAGTCGTTCACAATGAAGAATACTTTCGGAGACATTCCCAGAAAATTCGAGATATACATTTCATTTGTCATGAAAATATCTTAAACATATGATATTTTAATCAAAATCGTTAAAGCGATTTTCGAGAAAATTAAAATTTTCGAAAAATGTTCCATGCAAAGGATGATATGGGGTGGGGGATTTCCCTGAAAACCTTCGTGTCGCATCTCTGTAAGATACTGAACCTAAATACCAAGTTTAGTGTTTATCCGACTATTCGTTTCTGAGTTATGCTGTTCACAGACACACACACACACACACACACACACACAAACAAAAAATTAAATTGAGTTTTATTTATGGACGCTCTTTAACTGCTATGGTTCTTAGCGTCCCATGCTACGAGTATTGGGCGTGAAAGACCGGAAATTTTGCTCAGAGGCCTCTTTATTAGGCTTGAGGTTCTTTTACAAGCCGTAAATCTACGACTCGGGACCACCGGCTTTACTTCCCTTCCAAAGGATGCCATGCTAAGGATTTTTACGCCCGAAAAAAATCCATCGCCCTCCGCCGGGTTTGAACCCGCGACCTTCGGGACTAGAGGCGAGCACGGTACCACTAGTCCACGGAGGACGACTACACACACACACACACACACACACACACACACACACACACACACACACACACACACACACACACACACACACACACACACACACACACACACACACACACACACACACACACACACACACACACACACACACACACACACACACACACACACACACACACACACACACACACACACACACACACACACACACACACACACACACACACACACACACACACACACACACACACACACACACACACACACACACACACACACACACACACACACACACACACACACACACACACACACACACACACACACACACACACACACACACACA
The DNA here is from genome assembly GCA_030765065.1 of Deroplatys truncata. Taxonomy (NCBI): domain Eukaryota; kingdom Metazoa; phylum Arthropoda; class Insecta; order Mantodea; family Mantidae; genus Deroplatys; species Deroplatys truncata. The sequence continues at coordinate 57,048,390 of CM060979.1, read as the reverse complement.
CACACACACACACACACACACACACACACACACACACACACACACACACACACACACACACACACACACACACACACACACACACACACACACACACACACACACACACACACACACACACACACACACACACACACACACACACACACACACACACACACACACACACACACACACACACACACACACACACACACACACACACACACACACACACACACACACACACACACACACACACACACACACACACACACACACACACACACACACACATATTTCCAAAAATGTTTTTCTTTCGATTCAGGGTGGTCTCAAAAAATGTATTACCGGTGAAATCTCGGTATCGAATTTTTGGGTGGAATACAATACTTCCCCTACTTACTATACCTAGTAGAGAAAGTAAACATACAGTGAAAGATTAGAGTTAAATTGTTTTGCTACAAATATTTATATTTAGTATTTATGCTTTTTATATAACCAGCCTTAACTGACATTCTAATTATCCAATATATTTGAGAAGAATTTTACTCTGTGGTCCTACATGGGTTCTAAGATCACTGATTAATGTGGGTATATTTAAAATGTTTTGTATTTATAAGATTTTGAATTCAACATAATCAAAATTAAGTATTTTTCCTCACATCAAAACTTAATTAAGGAATTGTTGCTGTTCTAGTTTCAAATACACCGTGTTTCGAACAGTTTCTGAAATGTTCGTAGCTTTAGCACTTATAGTTTTGTGAAAATTTTGTTACATTTAAAAAAACTGTTTGTTTGCTCAATAAATACACTTTCTCAGTATTATTAAAATTTGTTTATAGGCTAAATGTACGAGCTCCTGACTACCAATCAATGCTGAGAAAACTGAACTTCAATAGCACTTTCCATTTCCGAAATATTTGCGGTGCAAGTTTTAGGTGATTCACCCTGTATATTTAATTGACTGAAACTCGGTGGCAGGAAACAAATATACTCTTTTAATTATTGTTTGGTTTTAGAAGTGATGTGTTCCAGCGTTTATTGAAAAACATTTCCATTTAGCTGCAGCAGAAAATATATGGGACTTTTGAAACGCACTGTATACACACATTCTCCTCCTTAGTAATTTTAACATCCATTATAAAAGAGACAAGTAATAATAGTAAATTATGGTACAAGTGTTGAAACCACTTTTAACACGTGTGGCATCTACTATTTTTAAACAGCGCTCAATTTTAGAATATCATTAAATATTATATTGAATCTTGAGACTAAGAGAAATCACGTTTAGAACGAGATAAACTCGCGTGTATAGCGAGATTCTTGAAACAAAAGAAATGAGTTAAAAACAAGATCAACTCTGGTGTGCTGCGAGATGTCGACATTTTAATGCCCTGCTGCTTCGCTAGCAGTAATTTTCCGTGAAATTATTTTCAACATGTTTTGCCTTGCACCAGGCAATGAAGCGATTAAGTGCTATATCACACCCTCTTTGTATTTTTTTTTATATATTTATAGGTGTTATTCTTTCTTCTGTAATTTCACCTGGCTCTTCCATTTCAGTTTCTTCTGAATACATAATTTACACCATTTAATCTTTATACAGGTTATACTAGCCATGCGCAATATTGCCAATAATAAGGAATAGGTTAAATCTGCAACGAATTGCGAGAAATTGAAGTATGACGATTTGTATTGTGAACAGCTATTGTGATCGCTATGAGAAATTAATCATGTAAAAAGATAATGAAAAGTAAAACCTAATCAAACGCATCGAATTATTAAACACGTGCAACTACAAAGGGTAATTCCATGTGATTGGACTTGAAAACAAAGTTGGTCACAAGGGAGTGGTGTAAAAGTTTTATCGCACTAGTGCTTTAATGTAAAGCTTTTAATTCGTGTGCACTTTGTTCAAAGTTCTACTTTTAGGCCATGCTGCCTAAAACCACATATAAACATAAAGAATCTAATTATTATTATAATTATTATTTATTATTATCTAAATTAATTATACTGTTAATAGACCTTGCCTGGTCTCGGCAAGTTTTTAATATAGAGTTAACTGAAAAATTCAATGCACAGCCGGGATTTGAACACGGTTCTCCCGCTCTCCGTGCGGTCGTTCTAACCATTGAGGCACTGTGACAACAAGCCGTTGCGGCATTGAATTCCTTAAGTTGTTTCCCAGACAGACCACTAAAGCATCTCGCTGGAGATGACAATCTTAGCAGCTACCTGCTATCGCAAGTACTTCAGTGCTGGGTAAATGGGTTTTTTAAGGTTGTACTTTTTATTTTATTGTTATAGAAATTAATTATACTTTTTGTAGACCTTAGACTGGTCTTGGCAAGTTTTTAATATACCTGAGTCAATTGGGGAATTCAATGTTCCACCGGCATATTGTCACAGTAGCTCAACCGTGCTAGCCTCTAGTTCCCGAGGCCGTGGGTTCAAACCCGGCGGAGGGCGATGGATTTTTTCGGGCGTAAAAGTCCTTAGCATGGCTTCCTTCGGAAGGGAAGTACGCCGGTGGTCCCGTGTCGTAGATTTACGGCACGTAAACGAACCTCAAACCTGATAAAGAGGCCTCTGAGCAAAATTACCAGTCTTTCACGCCAATATAGAATGGGATGCTAAAAACCACAGCAGTTAAAGAGTGTCCATAAATAAAACTCAATTGAAAGTTCACAGTAGCTCAATGGTTAGAGCAACCGCACGGAGAGCCGGAGAACCGTGTTCAAATCACGCTGTGGCGTTAAATTTTTCAGTTGACTCTATTATTAAAAATGAAGAATCTCTTTCAACAGTTAAATTTAGAACTTCAGTTATCAAAGTTTGCAATTGTGAAATTTTCGGATAATTCCCCAGCGGAAGAAACATGCTTTATGTAGTTTGCGGTAAATTAAAATTGAAGAAGTAGGTTTGTTACGTTATTTTTTTACCACGCTTTGGGCGTCAATTTGAAGTAATTTGTTGCTGCTACGTATTGAGAGTCAGTTTGTAGATGCTGTATTGAAGTAGCTGTATTATATTTAAACTATTGGGGAGCCGAACGTTTAGTTGCAACAGCACGTGTAGTAAACAGTTTCCGGTAGCCTTTGCCCCAAATGTATTTTTTAGGTGGCCTTTGCCCCAAGTTGAAAAATATTAACTTTGTAATTAAACTGTTTCTTTAAGTATTAAATATTTATGTTTGCCTCGGCTGCGTCAGTATTATTGTTAGAGACATGGAAGTCTTGGCAGGGCGTGATGCGACAAGAATGTAGGTTTACACAGATTTTAAGTTTTAATTCACTCCTTTTCATTAATCCTTGACACAAATTAAATAGTACTTCACTGATATCGAGAGCTGTGAGATTCATTTATTTAATACTTGCACCTTTTAACAAGTATACTATTTTTCGTCTCGCACGAATACGTAATTAATTTCTCGAGGACACATCTCGCATCCAGTTACAAACCCTCCGTGGAGTAGTGGTACCTCTAGTTCCCGAGGTCGCGGGTTCAAACCCGACGGAGGGCGACGGATTTTTTTCGGACGTAAAAAGCCTTAGCATGGCTTTCTTCGGAAGGGAAGTAAAGCCGGTGGTCCCGTGTCGTAGATTTACGGCACGTAAAAGATTCTCAAGCCTGATAAGAGGCCTCTGAGCAAAATTTCCCGTCTTTCACGTCCAATATAGAATGGGACGCTAATAACCATAGTAGTTAAAGAGCGTCCATAAATAGAACTCAATTTCCATTGTATTGTCCGCAGGCAACACGTCTGGTTATGAGCACTGTTTGGAGGCAACTGAATTGATTTCAACCGTCTAAACTTGTAAATTTCTGTATTTCAAGTCTCTGATTGGCTATTTTTACTCCAATAGAATACCTGCATTTAACTAAAGCTTTTTCTGGTTGTTGATTGGCTATTTTATAAACTGTCACTAAAATTACATTAATGTCCAAGAATCACAAGTAGTACTATTAAACTTTCTTACTCATTATTGACTCAAAGTTACCTCAATGTTACCTCTTTGTTAGCAACTTTTGACCTACTTCTCACAGCTCTTACATTATAAATTACGTATTATATTCACATAACATTATTGAACATGTTTACAATAATATAAGCATATGCAATGACTGTTACACACATTTTACAAATTATTACATACACATATTGCTTCAAGGTGGGCTGTTATTGAATTTACATATTATATAATTTGACTGAAAACATTTTAAGTGTTAAAAATACTGCTTCAAAATAAACTGTATAATAACCGTTGCATCTCCCTCAAACGCCTAACGTTATTAATAGGTACAGAAAATTTATATTAGTAACGCTAACAAAGCCATACTTTTCAGAGCGCTAAGGACAACCCTGAACTACAAGAACACCATGTTGTACAATGCTAAGCAAGAAGATCCAAGCAGAGCTAAACAAGTTTGCAGTCTTGCTGTGACAATAACTACTGCAAAGGCAGTTTCTTGCTCCAAATGCTAGCATATGGACAGTTTCCTTGCTCTTATTTCACCAGCAGACAATTATTTGCCTCACTATTGTAAACATACTCTACTACTGTACTGGCACCTTCCACTTCATTACACTGTAAATCAGATTAATGTAAATGGATGTTTACGTCGCTACAGAGCAAAGCAGCACATGAAACAGCACTATAACCGCTTATCCTCCTGTTCTTTAAGGAAGGCACGTGGGTGAAAACGCACGGTTATAAGGAACTGCTTATAACTTCCAAATGTTCCAAGATAATCTAGTAAAACTTGTCATCAGCATTTGAAGTACAATTGTTCACTAATGCCGAAGGCTTCAAACATTCTCCTGGTATGTTAAGATAATCATACGGAGCGAGATGCCTCCGCGGTAACGCATGAGGCTCGCATTCGGAAGGTCCCGGGTCCGATCCCGTCGACCATATGCTCCGACCGTGGGTTTTTTCTAATTTTCCCTGGTCGGTAGGCGAATACTGAAGTGGTTTTCCATCTACCAGGATGTTCTTTCCATTATTCCTCGTTCATTCCATTTCCTTCTCATGTTTCAGGTGTGCTTCTGAGGTTCGTGTTTATGTCGATGCCGGACAGATGGCGTGGATGCTTGCTGAAAGAAAAGAGTTCTCCTGGAGGACACTAGAGGGCTGCTTGGTCGACGGATTGTTCATCGTCCTCTAGGTAGTTCCAGCATTGAGAAGGGTCTTCGAGCCTGTCTGCCTACGGCCTGTAGCCTCCAGTGGTTCTTTCACTTCATCCCTTCCTTCTGAGGGTGTAGCCACAATAGATCTATGTGGGTTGTAAGTGTGTCCCCCTCCGTTGTGTAATTATATATAAGATACTCATTTCAAAAATAACTTTAAATTTCAAAATTTCCTTATTGTACCTTTTTTAACTTTTCAACCAGTCAATTGTAATACGACTTTGAACTCAGGTTCCTTATGCAATGATGCTGAATCGTATGCAGCAAAATTTTGATTAAGCTGCTAGATTTTTAAACAAAAAGAGTTCTGATATGTTACATTCACACGACTTTCTGTAACTAAAATTGTTTATTTTTAAATAGCCTCTACAATCTATTCTTACGAAAACTTATTTGTCTATCTACTTCATGTTAAACGAGATAAACCTTTGCAGAAACACTTTCCTGGCACATTTTGTTGAAGCTACAAAGTGGATAGAGGAAAGGGAATCGATCACAATACCTCTCCTAATCCTTCTCAGTAGCAGCATTCACAGTGCGTTGCAGCTGACGTCACAACTCGCTTTGTGTTCGATCAGAAACGCAGTCACCAGCCCACTTACTTCCTCATTAACTCTCCTACATACTAACTTACTCACGAGAGCGCTCGCTTATATAGCCGTCGGTTAGAGTTCCAGAACATTCTAGAAGTGGAGAGGAGGAAACTTCCAGAATAAACTGGTTATCTGACGATAGTGCTTATCTTTGTTTCTCTCTTCAACTGTCGTCCTCCGTGGACTGGTGGTACCGTGCTAGCCTCTAGTTCCGAAGGTCGCAGATGGATTTTTTCGGGCGTAAAAATGTTAGCACGGCTTCCTTCGGAAGGGAAGTAATGCCGGTGGTCCCGTGTCGTAGATTTACGGCACGTAAAAGAACCTCAAGCCTGATAAAGAGGCCTCTGAGCAAAATTACAGGTGTTTCACGCCCAATATAGAATGGGACGCTAAGAACCATAGTAGTTAAAGAGCGTCCATAAATAAAACTCAATTTAATTTCTCTTCAACTGCCCGCCGTCGACCTCCCGAATTTTGGGTCATAGCCGCTTGGCTACAGTATGCTAAAGGCTTATTTGATGATGATTATTTCCTGACTTAACAAATACATTTTTATAACTTGAATAATAAAAAGTTGATATAACAATGACTGAAAATTGATTTTGGTTTTCTTTAATACTTGCAAACGGTTGTACAGGAAGTATGTCATTCCACGCAGGAATGGTAGGTTTCAGTGGCATTACATTTTTTGAGGTCTCCTGAATCCCATAATTTGATTACGAAAAGCTCCCTAATTACCAAACTTCACATTTAAGTCCCAGATCTTGCAAGGCTGCAACACGAAGATTTTCATGAAATTGTCGCACCCGAAAGTAATCTTTAGCTGGACAATTTTTCGTTATTTACGTTTCTCAATGGCTTTAAGGGTATTGACCAACATGTCATGTGTTTGAGGTAATGGCATGGCAAAATGTATACACCGAATTTTCTGTGAATACTGTGTAATGTTCCCAACATTTTTATGAATTTTATGGAATTTTATATGCCTGGAAATCTGAAAGAGGTAAACATTTCGTACAGAAAAATGGAGAACTCGTTAAAATGTGCAATATGTGTGAAATAACTTTTGTTATAATTTTAGAGCTTATCAGCTATTTCTGTTGTTCCTTTGAATTTTCCAAAATGTAAACGTTATCAAGACCAGCATAAAGCGGTCTGCTTTTTAAACATTTCATTGTCACCCTGTATGTTGCTGTGCAGCTAAAATGAGTACCGAAGCATTTATCGTGCTTAAGAGGTAGTAGAAAAACCAGTTTTTAAACGAATAATTTGTTGATAAGCCATGTGGGTAGAGAATGTCGTGTGATTGTACCACATCATATTTTTATGTATTTTTATCAACAGAGAAGAAGTCATTTGTTTCAATGAGAAACAGTTGGGAAATAGAGATATATACATGACACCAATAAAGAAGAAAGAAGGGGGGATAGCATGGCTAAGAACTGAAGTGTGGAGGTTTAAAGGTCAACGAAATGGCTATCCACAAGCTGAATGTCCATTATGTGGGGGAATAGGAAGGTGTGCAACACGCAGTATCTGAGACTTGAAGAAAATAAAGTGTATGGGTAAGAATGAGTAGGAGAATTTATATAAGTAAAATTCTAGACAAAAACTGTAAGAACATAGGACAATATTTATAAAAAGTTAAAAGTAAAAGAAAATGGGTTATTAAAAGAGAGAAGGAATAATAATTTTATTTGTGCTGACCACTTGAATAGTCGCCAAGGTCGATTTCAGTGGGTAGCCCAATGTATTAGTACTTCAGTAAATTATTATTAGTATTAGTATTTATTATTAGTATTTATACCGCTCGCCTCCCTCCGAGGCGGCCCGGGTTCAATCCCCGGGACCCGCATGTGGGATTTGTGGTGGACAAAGCGGCGTCTGGGCGGGTTTTCTCCGGGTTCTCCGGTTTCCCCCGCCATTCACTCCACCAACTGATCCATCATCACCTTTCCTTTCATTCATTTCACCATCATTTCGTTTCATCTACTTCCTTCCTCCCATACCAGGCATCGGGCTGATCACTCATCCTGGATATTCTGTCTGATCCATGAGTGTCTACTCCTCGACGGGCCTCTGATCCCAGGCTCCCTCCTGTAAGTCCTGGGGGCGTAAGTCCTACGTACGAGGAGGTTAAACAGAGAAAGAAGAAGATTATTATTATTTATCTTTATAGCTACATTTACAATTTATTGTATCACAAATAATTTTGTTTAATACACTTAACATACCTGAAACAAAAACATAATTTCGTTATATTAATCAATGTTACACAGCTAGTTTGACATTATTAGTTACCTCATGCCGACCGAGCGAGATGGCTCGGGGTAACGTGTGAGTTTAGCATTCACTCTGACTCTAGGTTTTTCGTGTTTTCCTTGGCCGGTAAGTGATTGCTGGGGTGGTTTCTCATCTACCACGATTTTTCTTTCATTCAGTTTTAGGTGTGCTTCTAGGTTTCGTGGCGTATGGCGGAACCACACAGATTGCGTGGATGCTTGCTTAAAGAAAACAGTACTTCCCGTTGGCACTAGAGGGCTACTTAGTCAACAGGTCGTTCATTCTCTCTCTAGGCACCTCCAGCAATGGGACGGGTCTTTGAGCCTAGAACTGTTAGGGACTTCCGCGCGTCTCCGCGGCTGTCTGCGACTTGCAGCCTCATGGTTCCTTCACTTCATCCCTTTCTCCTGGGAAGTGGTAGCAATAGATCTATGTAGATCGTAGTGTGCGATGTGTCCCCTTCCATCGTATAACCTTTACCTATATAAATATGAATATGAACATTTATTACCAACTTTCTTTAACATAACATTACAAATGAAACTTAAAACTAAAAAAATTTAGAAATCTAGTGCGACTTTAACCTAGCTCTCCTATATTTTAATATCTAGATTCTAACTATGGGATAAAGCTGCTTTACCATTTCTTCACTTTCCAGGCTGAAGTCATATTCTTAGACTCCTTGTCCACTTATGTCTTACGTTTCCTAAAAATGCCCCCAACATTTTAATTGTTTCTGATTTTGTGTTGTCAGCATTATAATTGCTATTATTTCTTTCTTTAACTTACCCCATTTTTTATTCCATATATCATGCCATCTTTTAACCTTTTAACGTTCAATTAGGCAATGGAAAATACTACTCAGTTTGTTATACGCAATACATCTTCCCGAGCAATTACTTTCTATCTTTTTTTTTTAGAAATTTTACTCCGGTGCGCATCCAAACAAGATCTATTCTTCCAAATTGACAAATTGATTGTATATGTCTACATACTTCTTCCTCCCCCAATCTCTTTTAACAGATTTATACAAAGTCAACAAACTTTGTCCTCAAAATGGTCCACATCTAATGTTTTTCTATGTCTTCCACCCTCACTCTCGTTTCTTTCCAAAACCCACTGTTATTGTCTTTCTCTAATAGTCAAATATTGCTATATATCGGAATGAGGCCAAAAGGTTTGCAGCTAGATATTAAATTTTAGTTGCCCGAGCATAAACATTGGGAGGCATAGCGTCAGAGGTAGCGAGAGGACAAGAAGCTTTAACTACGCATTCCAGAGCGGGCGAGGGATAGTTATCACAAAATACACAGAATTTCACATTAATCACATTACCTGTGGTTTATTGAATATAAGGACGGCGCCCCTACATCACGCACAAAAGATTAAAATTAAGAAATTGAAGAGAGGTGCTACACACACGTGATTACATTCACACCTTTCACATACGACCTTCCACACCAGACACTCGATCAGAAGTGGCGCTAACACACAACACAAAGGAAAAGTAACGCTCACTTCCCTCCACTCTCCACCGCTAACTAGGATCACCAGCTAGACAGTGGCGAGTTGCCAGGCCAAACGAACTTCAAAACCCCAACCGAAAGAATTAGCCCAAGAATACTGTCGCCAACGACGAAATAATGTGTCTGGCGACACATACACTCCACAGTATTCTTCACGCCAATTTCATCTAACACATTTCCCATCTCCCCAAACCAACTTTCTCTTCCTAAAACACCTTTTTGAAACTGTATGCATTCTTTTATTATACGAGTATTATTGTCGTCTAGATATATACATTTGTACCAATACTTCAACATTCTCTCAACTATTATACCTTTTCTCCGTACCCTTCTGAGGCCGTCCTCTCTCACGCTTACCGGGGGTAAAACTGCTGGGCCCGATCCGCTCGTTGTGAGGCCTCCCAGGTGGCTTCTGCTTCTTCGCCTGTCTCCGACTATATGCTGGCACGAATCTGCTTAGTAACTCTAGATTTTGTTATGGTATACTAGTTGTTATAGCCCTGGCTATTTCTTTGGAGTGCTCAGCGCCGAATGATGGACTCTGCTTACGGTAGAGATATGTTGTCAGCGGGAATTAGATCTCAGTCGTTCAGGTTCTGAAGAAGGTGAATGATGTAAACCAGAAAGTCACTATCACTGAATTTATTGTCCATCAAAATTACCACGACTATTAGACGTTCCTGGCGCTAAATTCAAATATCGAACCTGAACATGCAACTCTGGTGTACAGAACTTCAGATCCTATTCCTTGTTCGAATGGGCCGGCATGTAACTTGGGCTACATTTCTCACTCACTGCCGTGTGCACCATTCTCGATGAAGATTTTACCGTGGTAACATATTTACTTTACCGTGGTGAACGGGCATTTGTGGTGCCGGTAAAAGTTTATCGAGGATTTTACCACGGTTAAATCTGACCAACCTTTACTTGTGCTGAAATGCTAAAATGGTGAAATGCTATAGGTTAGCATTCCCAACGAATAAGATACACTCCATTTTTGCCAATGAATACATCTTGATAAAGTTACTCTAATGTAATTTGTAATTTTTAATGCTTTAAGGCTTTTTGTGCGACGGGTGTCTTAAATATCTGTAACGAAAGTCCACACAATCACGACGTTACATATTATAATTATGCCAGTTGAAGCATAGTTCCAAGGATGAGGCAGAAATAAGGGGAGTAATGAATGGATTTAGTGCAATAGTACATTTTCAGGAATATTAGCTACATAAATTGCACAGATATAGGAATCCGGTTACATAAAGAGGTCAGTAATGATGTCTGAAATCTGAGATCGTCATCGTGGTGTCCGGGTAGCATATGCTCTTCCTATTCAACAGGTTCCGGGTTCAAATATTCCTGGGAATATCTTTTTCTTTCTTTTTTCTGCCTGTCATTCAGTAAGTGAATATCGACTAAGCTAACTGGAATTTAGTTAGCGTGGGAAGAAAGGAAAAAGTCTATAAAAGTTCATCATTTTTTTCTAATAAATTGTAAGGCCAGTTTTTCCCGCGCATCTATCCTAAAGTTATTGCTTCTAGAACAAGTGAAAAACAGACATGATGTACATCCGGGTGCGTTCAGTGGAGTTTACCTGCAATGAACGGTGCGCTCAACCAAGGTGAGCGCCTGCCAGGTAACCACGGTCCCCTAAACTGCGGTGAACATTGGTGCACCGCTGTGTGACGATTACCCTGGTCAAATTCTTACTGCGGTAAGCTGAAGGTCCCTGAACGGTTTGTTTAACGAGGATGGTGCACAGTCATCACACGGCGTTTGTTCTCTAAAATTATCTTCGTGACTTTGCGGGAATCATCTCTTGCTTATCTCGCTTGTGATAAATTTCGACTGTCATATATATATATATATATATATATATATATATATATATATATATATATATATATTGTTTTTGCCACGTTCGCCGGTAACTGAGTTCGACTATTATTAATGCGATTAATCACTTAACTTCCGCAGAACTATAACACTTAACACCAAAATTTTTGTCGGCAATTCTGACGTCGTGGAGCTTGGATTTCACGTCGAGGACATTTTGAATGTGGGGGCTTGAATCCAAATTCACACTGCTTTTATGCGACCTATCCCTACTCTAGATTAACAACTAAATCTATTTCTTATTGGCTAATATTTCGCGGTCTTGAACGCGTGGTTTTGAATGCTGTCATCTTATAGTTTTCTTATACGAGTCACCTGATAAACTTTCTCACGTCAGCAGTGGTTTTCCAAGGACGGCCTATGTCCTTGGGAAACAAAAGAAGAATAGAAATATCCCTCACAAGATGTAACAATAATTACAGGCATCTTGGGCCATAAAATGAACAAAATTCTACGGAGAACATACTTTGTAACATGGTTAAACGAGCCTAGCCGTCTTATACGTGGAAGCAAAATAAATGAATATAAAATATTAATAACTAACAAGATGACAATAGATGAGTTCACATACGCATACCAAATAAATCACAATAATACACTGCATAAGTAGCTATTAATTTTGAGGAGGTAGGTAGTTCCCGTATCACTTCCTAACACTGTCACTGCCACGCCCCTTAGTGAGCTCTTGGGGAGATCCAGAACTTCTCTGGAAAACATTCTATGGACTGCATTAATCTTAAGCCACCCCTTTGCCACTCACCAAATTTCTATTCTATATAGTAACTTTGACTCGACTATTCCTTCATAAAGTCTTTCCAACCAATTCATTGATAATGTGGATGTTTTGCATAAGGATTCTTAACAGCTTTCGTAGCTAGCTTTCCATTCAGTTGCTAAATCTATACTTACTTTAAGCAATGGATATTCCAGTTTACTATTGGGGTATTCTACTCGTAGCTGGTAGCCTAACTCGCAGTAGGTTCGCATGTTGATATATTAATACCAGAACTAATATATTAGCTGTGGTGATTATCTTAGTGTTTAGGTTGTTACTATTAAATTGTCAATGGAGTTACGTTTACTTCTTGCCACGGCTGCTGTGGTATGGGTTTATAGTAGAGCAAGTGTAACTTATCAGGGTCTGGTACGTGAAGGAAAGTATGTGGTAACAACACTAACACATGATTAAATCAGTAAAAGAACACAATAGTTTAATTTCACACTGGTTTTCTGCTGTAGTAAGAAGGTGCACAGTTACTTTAGAAATAACTGAGTTAGTTGGAGCTATAGAAAGCTTAACAATCAAGTATTATTTTATAAGTCCTCGATTAATAATGGAACTATGTATCACACGTGCCTAAATTATACCTCGTTCTCTTGTAGTAACTTGCACTTTTAAATTTACATATTTTTAACGTTCTCACTACATTATGCGAGGTAATTAGTAACTCCGGCTTCTGAGAGGTCTGTACATCATCGCACTTTACACCCAACTGACTTTGGCTTGGGGACGCTATAACTAACTTTCCTGAATTTAAAAATTCAAACATATTCTTCTTAACATCTTATTGACTGCGTTCCTTCTGCTTGGAACATTCCCGAAAACTTAACAGGCTATCATTCGCTGTTTTCAGACATGTGACCTCTCTTCAAAAATATTTATTGAGCTAGCTTGTGATTTTCTCCTACACAATGACTCAAGGTTCTGCTATTGTGTCATCCCCCTACAAGTTGGTTTTCCTGCACCCTAATTCTAACAAAAATGTTGTTTGTTTGCTTTTAACAAGTGTCCCACAGCTCCAGATAAACTCTTACACATATATAAACTTATACTTTGAAGTAGAAGTTGTATTGTTTGTTGCTGCTACGTATGGAAAGTCAGTTTGAAGTAGGATGTATTACATTTCGACTGTTGGGGAGCCGAACATGAAGTAGTTACAACCGCACGTATGGTACCCGGTAGCCTTCGTCCCAAAAAGATTTAAAAAAATATGACCTTTGTGATTTGACTCTTTCTTTAAATATTATATTTTATGTTTGCCTCGGCTGCGTCAGTATTATTGTTAGAGACACGTTTCTCTTTGCAGGGTTGTGGTGTGACTGAAGAATGTATGCTTACACAGATTTTAAGTTTTTCTTCACTCCATTTATTAATGCTTGACACGATTTAAATAACACTTCACTGATATGGAGAAAGCTGTGAGATTTTTTAAATTAATTACTTGCACTTTTTTACACGTAAACTACGAGTATTTTTTTTTGTCTCGCACAAAATACGTATTATCCTTCTCGAGGACGTGTCTCGCGTCCAGTTATGAGCACTGTCTACAAGCAACGCGTCCAGTTATGAGCACTGTCTACAAGCAACTGACTTGAATTCCACCGCCTAAATTTGTAAATTTATATATTTCATGTCTCTGATTGGCTATTCCAAGTCAATAGAATATTTTTATTTAACTTAAGCTTTTTTCTGGTTGTTGAGTCGCTATTTTTTAAACTGTCACAAAAATTTCATTATTGTTCCTCCAAGAATGACTAGTGGCATTATTACACTTTCTTACTCATTATTGCCTCAAGGTTACCTCACTGTTAGCTACTTTTAACATATTATTCTCACAGCTCCTACATTATTAAATTACATAATGCATTCATATAACATTATTGAACATGTACATATAACATACACATTTACAGTGTCTGTAATATACACTTTTTATATCTGGTTACATACATATTGCTTTAAGGCGGGCTGTTATTGAATTATATATGATATAATTTGACTGAAATCATTTAAGTGTTAAAAATATTGCCTCAACTTAACATCTAATTACATAACAAATATTTTGCATATTACTATTATTTTAAATTATTATTAATATGTTTATATATGACCATAGTTACTGTCTCACTATGCATTAGAATTTGTAGGTGGACGATAAAAGCAACCATGTGGGATCCATACTAAGGCACAAGACACCGCGTAAGACCAAGATGCAGATGGGCGGACCTCTTCAAAGAAAAAGCAGGGGCTCAGTGGTCCAGATTCACCAGATGCAGGAACAGTTAGAGAGAGATGGAGAGTCAACTGTGCACTACAATGTAATAGAAGATATCAGACAGTGTAAACAGTGCATTACATAACACAACAGCCAGTGCAACAGACAGTTATCAGACAGTGTAACGATGCATTACATAGACACAAAACAGTCAGTGTAACAGACAAATGTTCCATAGCCCATGATTACTTCTTACGGAGTAGCTCACCGTGAGAGATGTGTAAAAGAGCTTTACCCCTCTACAGGGAGGTCTTTGCCCTTAAGGGGACATAAAAGCATTCGTTCATTCATTCATTTATGATTGTCTTGTTATTAATATGCAGGGAGAAAAGTCCTTACCAATTAAAAATTTGTTGATTACTGTTTTGGAAGTTATCACTGCTATGAACCTTAACACGCGAACTGAATTCTCTACAATATAACTCGTAAAAACCTTTATTCCCACAATGCTAGCCTTGGTTTAGGATATGAAAGTACATGTTTTGTCAGGCTAGAAATATCCAGTACTAGGAAAAAGCTGAAATGTGTTCTTGAATGCATATCTCTTCTCTACGGGTTTCCGACTTGTTCCGTTTTATCCCGGCACCGCTACATTCCTGCTAAATAATGAATGTTTCTTGCATCTGACATGAGAGTAATGAAACTTCATGTTGTAATAACGCAAGTGAAACTAAGGAAAGATAATAAAATTGTGTTTTGAAATGTTTAGAATCCCCTTAAGCAAACATTTCATTAAACGAAATGGTAATTTATCTGTATCAGGAGGAAGCCCTTTCACTTTACGCAACGACTACTGTAATATTTACGTAAAAATCTAATGCGTTTCATTCATATTACTTTCTCTGCCCACTCTTCTGTAAACTGTGTTTACAAAAGCTACTTCTTGTTAATCCAGATGAACTTTCAATTCAAATTTACGCATTACGTTGTAGGATACAGTAGATAAAGCGATATTCAGATTTTTAAAGTGCGTATCGCTATGTGATGGCATTTAAATCCCATGCCCTTGGAAGGAACATGAGAAAAAATCTGATATGTCGCATTCAATGATTTTCTCGTCTCACTCTTCTATAAGCTATACTTCCAAAAACACGTTTTTACTTTCGCTACTACGTATAAGTAGGGGAAAGTATTGCATTCCACCCAAAAATTCGATATGGAGATTTCACCGGAAATACGTATTTTGAGGCCACCTGAATTCGATTAAAGCATTTTTGGAAACATGTCCGGGTGTGTCTGTGAACAGCATAACTCAAACGATAAGTCGGATAAGTATCAAACTTGGTATTTAGATTCAGTACCTTCCAAAGATGCGGCACGAAAGTTTTCAAGGAAATCCCCCCCCCCAACCCGAAAACCCTTTACATGGAACATTTTTCGAAATTTATTTTGCTTAATAAACGTTAAGCAATAGACAAAAACGTACTGTACAAAAATGTAGATATCCTTAAAATACACAATTTATTTTAAATGCATTTTTGTGGTATATGCCATTTCTTAAATATCCGTTATTAAAGGTTCTAATTGTTCATTACTTGGTCATTCTCCTAAGGTCCTGTCAACATCAAGTTTTTCTCGCGATTGCATAGAAACAGTATGGAATTTTAAGACCATCATATAACGTTCAGTTCTTCAACATTTGACTATTGCTGTTCCCTTTGTATTTATAACCAAATGTATAATGTAGCTATTTCTGCAAAGACTTATTGGGATTAAAATATAGTAGATAGAAAAATAAGCGTTAGTAGGAATAGTTTGTATACCCACTAATAAACGATAAAGGGTAGAGAAGGTCATGTGAATGTAACACATCAGATTTTTCTATCTACCATTTGTTAATCGCGGTATTCTTTCATTACACATTTACACATTCTTTGTAAATAGGCATAAGAAGCATACATTGGCTAAAGCGATAGATTAAAAGAATGTCCCTATACGATGGCTTTAAAATTCCATGCCACTTGCATGAACATAGGAACAAATAAATGGAGACTTCGTACCTAAAGAAAGTGTAAGTATTTGAAAATTGAAACCAATATCAAAGCATATCTCGGAAATGACTAACGCCACAAAAAGTTTTATTTGGCATAATCTACCTTTTTTGTGAATTTAAGGGTTTACCAATTATACGAAAGTCATTCAGAATGAAGAAAACTTTACAGGCAATTCCCAGAAAATTCCAAATATACAGGGACTTCGGTATAAAACCTGACCGCTCACACGGGGTTTTGAGAATGGATAGCGCGATATACCACAACCGGCCATGCCAGGACTCTGTCTTTGCTTCTTTGAAGTAGTATTCTTGTTTTACGTTGTTAAAAGCCGATTTGAAGTAGGTGGTTTGTTACGTCATTTGCACCATGCTTTGGGAGTCAATTTGAAGTAGTTTGTATTGAAGGAGTTGTATTATAGTTCACTGTTGGGGAGCCGAACACTTGAAGTTTGTTTGCAACCGCACGTATGGTACCCGGTAGCCTTTGCCCCAATTTTTAAAAGTATTAACTTTATAATTTGACTGTTTCTTAAAGTATTAAATATTTATGTTTGCCTCGGCTGCGTCAGACACGTTTCTCTTAGCAGGGTTGTGGTACGACTAGGAATGTAGGCTTACACAGATTATAATTTTACTTCACTCCTTTTATTAATTCTTGATACGATTTAAATAACACTTCATTGATCTAGAGAGCTGTGAGATTCTTTTATTAATTATTTTCACTTTTTAACACGTAAACTATTTTCGTCTCACACGAATACGTGTTATATTTCTCGAGGACGTGTCTTGCGTCCGGTTAGAAACACTGTTTACAGGCAACTGACTTCTAAATTTGTAAAGTTTTCTACTTTTTAGTTTCTGATTGGCTAATCCTAATCCAATAGAATACCCTCATTTAACTAAAGCTTTTTCTGGTTATTGATGGCTGTTTTTTATAAACCGTCACTAAAATTACATTATTGCTTCCTAGAATCACAAGTAATATTATTAACTCTCAAACTCATTATTGCCTCAAGGTTACCTCATTGTTACCTCTTTGTTAGCAACTTTTGACCTATTTCTCACAGCTCCTACATTATTAAATTACGTAATACATTCGCATAACATTATTACTCATGCATACAATAATATAAACATATACAATGACTGCAATATACACTTTTTATATATTATTACATACACATATTGCTTTAAGGCGGGCTGTTATTGAATTTATATATTATATAATTAAACTGAAAATCATTTAAGTGTTAAAAATACTGCCTCATCTTAAATCTATATTCGTGTAAACTGTACATAAAATATAGCAAAATTAACTCTCACCTCATAGCTAATGCTGGAAATGTCGTCCTTCCGCAGTTACACTGTCTTTCCATCTTTGCAAATAAAAGTGAGCTATGACTACGTGGCAGCTGAAGGACAGAAAGTCTGTCGTGAGTGTGGGAGTAGAGGAAGCTTTGGTTCTGACGCACAACACTGTGCGAGCGGCCTGGTTTTATACCGAAGATCCAGTGCATTTTATTTATCACATGAATATCTTAAATGTATGGCATTTTAAAACAAATCGTTAAGAGGCGTTTTCGAATAAATAAATTTCCATATATAGGGTAGGTTGGCGCGGGGGATTTTCTTCAGAAACTTCATGTCGCATCTCTGGAAGATGCTGAACTTAAATGCCAAGTTTTGTATTTCTCGTACTTTTCGTTTTTGAGTTATGTTGTTCACAGACAGACAGACCACTCACACTTGCACACCTTTTTCTAAAATGCTTTTATGGGGGTTTCTGGGGGTCTGAAAAGATGTATTTCATGTGAAATCTCTGTCGTATTTTTGGGTGGAGTGCAATAAACTGTAAGTAAACTAGTAGAGAAAGTAAATCGGAAGGACATTTCCTTTCATTTGTTGAAAGTAATAGACAAAAATGATTTCGTTGTAACCATACACTTTAGCAAATTCACCAAGCAGCACACAAGAAAGATAATGTTCTGTCAGAAGCGTTGATTTACTTTTACCTCAGTTGAAAGTTGGCAGTTTCCCAGCCGAAGCATGTTTTAAACCGGAGATTAATGCCATCATATAACCAAGCTAATTATTTTTCTCATGCTCTCTCAAGGTTATTCTTTGACGATGAGCTCAAGCAGCAGACCAATTTGCCTCTTCTCAATGACTCATGGACCTAAACTGCCTCTCTGTGCAAGACAGATGACAAATCAAAAGTATCACTTCTGCGAATGTTTCGACGCAAATGACGGAGTGTTTGGTAGGTGTGTACGAGTCCATTTCGCAGAGTCATTATTAGAGTTGAAAAACGTGAAGTTTTAATAATAATCTAATATCATTAATCGCACAATACTGTTAAGTATATACTTTGTCGATTGGGATGATCAGATTTGAAAGTGTAATGAATTGCTTTCATGTTTCCTGAAGCTTTTACTCCAAAAAACATTTTTCATGACTGGAATTTGCATTAAAGGTAAATTTATCAGCATATTTAAGAAAACCCTTAGTTACACCTGCTTCAGTTTCATTTGGCGACATTTACTAAATAACAAGCGGAATACACACTTTGGTTTCAGGGGATTTCAACCTCCTGAAGACTTTTTGAAACAGCAGTTTAGTACAAATGTATTCGAGCCTTAAAAGATCAGTAACATGTATACCACAAATACAAATGTTACTTACAAATAGGTTATGGGTAACCACCTCTCGCTCTGCGACCTGCACAGATCTATTGCGGCTACCACTCCCCAGGAGGAAGGGATGAGAAGGAACCCAAGAGGCTACAGGCCGTAGTCAGACAGGTCACAGAGACGCGCGGAAGTCCCTAACATTTCCAAGCTTACAGACCCGTCTCACTGCTGGAGCCGCCGAGAGAGGACGATGAACGACCCATCAATCAAGCAGCCCTCTGGTGTCCACGGGAAATACTCTATTGAACATACATCCGCGTCATCTGTCAGACATAACCATATGCCACGAAACCTAGAAGCACAAATATAAAATAAAAATATAACAAAACCTACAATACGACATCCTGGTACCTTGTTTCCTACACTTGGACGTGTATTCCAAATTTGTTATTTGTTTAAATATTTCTTTCTATTTATACATTATTATTGTATAGATTTTGCTTATATTCTAGCGAGTAAAAGTAGAAAATAAAAGATAATAGATACAATAAGCTAAACATAATAATTAAATCAAAACTCTAATCATTGCAGTTAAAATTCAAATCAAAGATATATATTCAAACTACTGTTGCTGGTAACCGGCAACATAGAATAACTGGTATCCAGCTATTCCCAATTTCTAAACTAAACAAAATAAGGATGACAAATCTCTATTCTAAATTAAACCATATTCTAACCACTGGTATCCAGTGGTTAAGGTACTGGTAACCAATACTCAAACTACACTTAATATAAATATTAATTTTCAACTGATGTAACAATTAACAATTTCATTTAATAGCATACCAAGTTCTAACTGTTAAATATATTATTTATTCTATTTATCCCTACTAAACAATGCAAAATACTAACTGCTGATTTTTCTCTTTTTAAAAACTACTACTTCCAATACATTTTCCACAAAATATATACATTAACCTTTCAGTTTTCTTAATATACTTTAAATTTTTTACAGTACTTAATAATTGTATTAAACTTATCACTTTGAATTAAACTTATCTTTCCTTTTCACTTCAATTAACACAATCACTATATTTATTACTTTGATATAAAATCATTATTTCACTTTCTCTTTAAGAATCATATTTCACTTTACTTTACACTACATTCACTTTATCTCCAATTACCACCATTCACTCCACTTTCCCTCACCGCCATCTTCTTCTTCTCCTCCCTCAAAATCATAATTGCTCCATTCACCACCTCCCGCTCCAAACGTCTATTCCTATTTACTATTGGCTCCTCCCTCTCATCATCGTCCTCCTCGCCCATTTTCTTCTTCTCTACTAAAACCTCCATCCTCCTCCTCGCTTCTTCTTTCTTCTTCCCCAATTCTCCTTCATTTCAACCACTTCCTCCTTTACTCTCCTAATTTTCTTCATAAAATTGTCCCAAACTATTTCCTTTAGTCAGCTTAAATTATTTCCTCTCTTTCTTTATTTTATGCTTCTATTTCTTAAATGCAATTATAAAGTCAGAAGTACACCTGAAAGATCAGAAGGAAGCGGGATGAAAGGGAATCGATGGAAAGGAAATGATAGAGAAGAAATCAGCCCAGCACTCGCCTGCCGACCCCGGGGAAACCATGAAAAACTCTTGGGTCAGAGTAGGCGGTAAGAAGGTTATTATTTCACGTATGAAAAAGCCGATTTGAAGTAGGTTCTATTGAAGGAATTGTATTATATTTCAACTGTTGGGGAGCCGAACTTGTAGTAGTTGCAACCGCACGTATGGTAAACGGTTTCCGGTAGCCTTCTCCCCATTTTTAAAAATATTATTAACTTTGTAATTTAACTGTTTCTTTAAATATTATATATTTATGTTTGCCTCGGCTGCGTCAGTATTATTGTTAGAGACATGTTTCTCTTGGCAGGGTTGTGGTGCGACTAAGAATGTAGGCTTACACAGACTATAATTTTACTTCACTCCTTTTAATAATGCTTGATACGATTTATTTAACACTTCACTAATAGAGAGCTGTGATATTCTTTTATTAATTATTTGCACTTTTTAACACGTAAACTATTTTTTGTCTCACACGAATACGTATTAAATCTCTTGAGGACACTTCTTGCGTCTGGTTAGTAACGCTGTCTGCAACCAACTGAATTGATTTCAACTGCCTAAACTTGTAAATTTCTGTATTTCAAGTCTCTGATTGGCTATTTTGAAACTGTCACTAAAATTACATTAAGGCTTCCAAGAATCATAAGTAACATTTAAACTTTCTAATTCATTATTGCCTTAAGGTTACCTCATTGTTAGCAACTTTTAACCTATTATTCTCACAGCTCCTACATTATTAAATTACATAATATATTCACATATTATTACACATGGATACAATCATACAAGGACTGTTACATACATTTTTATATGTTGTTACATACACATATTGCTTTAATGCGGGATGTTATTGAATTTACATATTATATAATTAGACTGAAATTATTTAAGTGTTAAAAATACTGCCTCAGCAGTCACCTGGGATCAAATTCGGGACCTGCCGAATGCGAGTTGCACACATTGCTGTGGCGCTACCTCGCTCGGTGTTACTTGCATATCGTAAAACTTCATTGGAGGGTGGTTAAATAACTCTCAAGGCCTCTCTCCTAGATCAAAATGTATATCAAGTGAATAATTATTATTATTCTTTAAGCTAGTTTTTTTTAAAAGTACTGAGGCCGTGTATGCCTATCTTGCCACAAGCCCTCTTCTTTTCATGTAAGTAATATTTGTTTCAACCATTTCTTTTTAACCTGTAGTGCCCATTCCATGTTTGTTTTTGGACGTCGCTCAGTCCCCAGACTTTTTACATGGTCATACCACTTGAGCGTTCTCCTTTTAACTTGGATAATAATATTGTCTTCCCATTTCATTCTCTTTTTTATTTCTTCATTTGTAAACCTCTGTAATTTTGAAACCCTACTGCTTCGAGCGTTTGTTTATTCGATTTAGGGAGTTCCTATGATTCAGCATGTGTACATTGCACTATTGACTTATAAATTCTCTTATTTGTTCTTCTATTAGTGTTAGTTGATTGAAAACTGGTCTGTTTTGCCTGGAAATTCTGCTATGTATTCCTTTTGTTACTTGTTCCATCATTTGTAATTTTCACTCCTAATTATTCGTATTCTGTATAAACACTAAGCGAAATGGATCCGCAGTAACGCGAGAGACTGCATCCGGGTTCAATTTCTGTCGGCAGACCACTCTGACCTTGGGTTTTTCGTGGTTTTCCCTCGTCGGTAGGCGAATGTTGGGGTGGTTTCTTTTCTACCACGATATCCTATCACTCATTTCCCTTCATTCTGTTTCTTTCTCAAGTTTCAGATGTGCTCTCAGGTTTCGCAGTGTGAGGCAGTGCCGAACAGACTCGCTTCAAGGAAAGAGCTTTTTCCGTGCACACCAGAGGGCTGTCTGGTTGTATTGTTCGCTCATTGCTCACTCTGGGCAGCTCCGACAGGGTCGAGTTTTCGAGCTGGAATTGATAGGAACTTCATCTGTGGCCTATCTGCGTGCTGCCTGTGGTTCCTTGCTTCCTGCTTTCTTCTTATACAGTTTGTGCAATACGTCGTGATACTGCATATGCGCAAGAGAAGAGAAATGGGGTGAAGTGGAGAGGGTGAGGGGGAAGCAAGGGACTAGAAGTGATATCAGAACTCAAAGGCAGTCACATACATGGTATTGTAAACAACTACATTTACAGCAGTGGAACACTGATCCCCACCACTCTTGTTATCTAATAGGCTGGTTGGTGCTATAGCGCACCTATGCTTCAGGAGGGGATCTCTCACCACGTTTTACACAAGCTGTAATTTTCGATTATTAACTGGCAGTTGAAGGAAACAGGAGAAAACCCCAGTTGGGCCTAATAGTACCTGGGATTTGTACTCCGTTCCTGCTGAATGTAAGCCACAGATACTACCAGCTGAGATATATAATTCAGCAACGTGGATATTTATTTCATTGTTCATAGATATCAATTAAAATGTAATGTTATGAACATGAGTACTAAAGGGTAAACTTGTATTTATATATTTTAATGCCTTTTTTACCTTCTGCATTACATACTTACAGTAAGTAAAGAAAGTATTGTATACCACCCAAATATTTGATGCCGACATTTCACGCGCATGATGTGTTATCAGTGTGTCTATGTACAGCATAACTGAAAAACGAAAACTCGGATAAATACAAACTTGTCTTCCAAAGATGCGACATGAAAATTTTCAAGAAACCCCAAACTAAGCTTTACATTGGATTTTTTTTTATTTTCTCAATAATGGCTCTAATGAATTTTGAAGATATTTACATGAAAAATGAAATCTATATGTTAAATTATTTGAGAATTGCCTCGGAAGTCCTCTTCACACTGAATGAATTCTGTATAATTGGTAAACCGTACGGGTTGACAAAACTCTCATTGCACAAAAATGTAGCTCTCGCACACTAGATTGTCACTTTTTTTTTAACTATTTCTGAGATATTTCTTTTTATTCGTTTGAATTTTGAAGTACCTATGCTTTCCTAAAATGGGAAGACCCTATTCATTTTAAGTTTCTCTGTTACGTATAGTAAGTAGGGGAAGTATTGCATTCCACCCAAAAATCCGATACCGAGATTTAAGCGGAAATACATGTTTTGACACGTCCTAAATCCAAAAAAAATGTGTTGCACTCACATGAATTTCTCTACTCTTTTACAAACTATTTTTACGAACGCTTATCCTCCATATGCTTCATGTTAATCGAGATATCGAGATGTTAATCTTATTGCTAATTTTCTTGTAGACACAAGGGGAAATGGTAGGCTTTAAGCTATAGTCAAATATTTTAGGAGCTGGTTGCTATGTGGAGTATTCCATTCTCTTTGCATTACCAGGACAAAAAAATGAATAACGAATTTGAGAAAAAGTATAAGTATTGGAAAATTTAAAGGAATAACAAGCAATATCTCGAAAATAGTTCACTCAACAAAAAAATGTATATGACATAAATTGTGTACTTTAACGCGATCTACATTTTTTGTGTAGTACAATTTTGTCTATCTCTTATGGTTTACCAGTTATGCAAAAGTCGTTCACAATGAAGAATACTTTTGGAGACACTCTCATAAAATTTGAGATATACATTTCATTTGTCATGAAAATATCTCAAACATATGACATTTTAATCAAAATCGTTAGTCGTTTTTGAGAAAATTAAAATTTTCGAAAAATGTTTCATGTAAACGGTAATCTGGGGTGGGGAGATTTTCTTGAAAACCTTCGTGTCGCATCTCTGGAAGATATTGAACCTAAATATCAAGTTTGGTGTTTATCCGACTGCTCGTTTCTAAGTTATGCTGTTCACAAACAGACAGACAGACCCACAAATGGACATGTTTCCAAAAATACTTTTTTGGGTTCAGGAGGCCTCAAAACATGTATTTCCGGTGAAATCTCGGTATCGAATTTTTGGGTGAAATGCAATACTTCCGCTACTTACTATACGTAGGTGTAGAGAAAGTAAAAAGTATTTTGGGGAACATGTCAGCATAACTAAGAAACGAACAGTCGGATAAACACCAAACTTGGTATTGAGGTTCAGTATCTTCCAGAGATGCGACACGAAGGTTTTCAAGAAAATCCCCACCCCAGGTTACCCTTTACATAGAACATTTTTCGGAAATTTTAATTTTCTCAAAAATGGCTCCAACGATTTAGATTAAAATATCGTATGTTTAAGACGTTTTCATGACAAATAAAATGTATATCTTGAATTTTCTGGGAATGTCTCCAAAAGTATTCTTCATTGTGAACGACTTTTGCATAACTGCTAAACCATAAGACAAAATTTTACTACACAAAAAATGTAGATCGAGTTACAACACAGAATTTATGTCATACATTTGTTTGTTGAGTGAACCATTTTCGAGATATTGCTTGTTATTCCCTTTAAATTTTCCAATACTTACTTTTTCTCAAATGGGAACTCGTTATTCATTTTTTCTGTCCTGGTAATGCAAAGAAAATGTAATACTCCACATAGCAACCAGCTCTTAAAATATTTGACTATCACTTAAAGCCTGCCAATTCCCCTTGCATCTACAAGAAAATTAGCAATAAGATTAACATCTCGATTAATATGAAGCATATGGAGAATAAGGGTTTGTAAAAATTGTTTGTACAAGAGTAGAGAAAGTCATGTGAGTGTAATACATCAGATTTTTTCTCTTTTCTTTCTTGTGTTCATTGCAAAGAGCATGGAGTGTCAAAAACATTACATAGCGTTCCGCTGTTTAAAGAATGGTTCGTAGAAGCTATATGAAAATCAATGATACTGGGTAGAGAATGTCATGTGAATGTAAACATAAGATTGTTTCGTATTCATTTTGTCTAATTAACCTTAGAAGCATAAATGATAATGTACGTATATAGCAACCTGTATTCGTTAATGAACAGGCAGTCTGATAGTTTAGTCATCATTTCAGAGAGGAAATCGCACAAAATAAGATATAACAGAATAACAGGCAGTAGACGCATATTGTCGCGGTAATCTGTTCGTGTTATGTTATTTGCTTGGCGCCTGTTATTGTTTTATTATTTTAAGATTTGGGTGCTTTGTCCTCCGGCTAGCTATTATTACTCAGTCGAGCAAATATCTCTGAGCAGGGCGTGTAAACGGAAAGGAGTTGTTACTAAAAGATAACACTGATAAAAGAATTTATTTTCACACATTTATTGCCGTCACACTTAATAGTTCACATCTTTAATCTTTATACACGCCTGACTGAAACTGTTATATTTCCGAATATAATTACTGTCGTATTAGTTGCCGCGAACTTCACATTTTGTAACTAACATTACGACGCGAGAGATTCTTCCAAACTGTATTATGTGCACTTCACGATAGATTCTTCAAGACTGCGCGACGTGTACCTCGTGAATAATTCTTTAGAACTACGCGAAACATGCTTGTAGCTCGAGAATATATACTCCGTCACCTCGAAATGCCTAAACATTATAATAGAGCTACTATTGGTTACCAAATCGCGCCAACATTAGCGTCTGTTTTGTCAGCCAATCACAATTACTAACACATATGCTCAAGGGAAGATATTCCCTCCATTTCTAAAGAAAGGCACGCTACCCTGACGTCATTTGTTTGTCTCTTCTTAGTGATAAACAACTCACCCCATCGGTTCATAGTTACCACTTCTATTATCAGTTTCAGTGAGGCCGTGTAATCTTATTTCCTAACAATGCTTATGGCTAACAAACATCTAAAATCATTGTCATACAATAATGTTAATTTACACTACAATCACTCTGGCATTCACAGTGTTGTGATATAAAATACTGCCTGAATATTTCTTCTATATTTCCTATTAGTTTCTTGCCCATGTTGGAGATCAATCTCAAAATGTTCGTTGGTGTCTTCATTATATGATTACGTAATTTTCTCGTTTGTATACTTTTATGGATGTGGGCAACTTTTCTATTTTTGGCATTATTTTCAGCACAACACCAATACCTTTAGTGAAAAATACGTTGAGTAAATAATTGAGTATAAACATCTGTATAGCATTACCGAATGTGAAGAATAATTTACTTGTTATTTTGTTTCATATATTTTCACCTTCTTCATTATAGTCTTTGGATCCATTGCTTTCTGTATATTGGTGGACGTTTCTTCGTCCAGCTGGTTTGTAACTTTTCATTCCTTTTGAAATTTGGAGACCACTATTTATACCTGTTCTTTGGCATTTTTGTTCGTATTGCAGTTATTAATCTCCTTCACGCTTCTCATTCTCTCTCTGTTCATATGTGATCTAGTTGCGACACATCTACTGCAGATCTCAAAAATCTCACCTCTGCCCTCTCGATTTGTGGTTTACGTTACTCCTATTTTAACTGCAGCTTCTGAGAGTTTCTAAGCCGCGTACTTAAATTGGAATTCCTAAGATTTTCTGAAACTTGATCCGGTTTACAATCGTTCATTTATTTTTAGGTATCTTTTTATATTTTCACATGTGTTCATATTTGCAATTTTCCACCTATATCTTGATTATTTTGATGTGGTATTACAGCACATATACTTGGAATTTGAATATTTATTATTATTACTATTTTAGAATCGATAAATACTTTACATTTATACACTAATCCATGAAATCCCATTTAGTTTTATTTGTTTACTCAATGTTTCAAATTAAACTCTTAACATTTCTGCACATTCTATGAACTGTCTTTTATAAATTGTCTTCATATGCCGCGATACAACCTGAACGTCAGCAAACAACAAACAGTTGTTTTTAGAACTTTAGTATTAAACCTTTATATAATAATATTATGATGTAAACAACATTAATAGCTGCATCCAAATGAATAGAAAAGAACATTAGTGAAAACGCACAGTTTAGCTTACTTCTTCGTCCATACCATCATATCTTAGTTTTTATTTTCTCTAGCACTTACTTACAATGAGAAGAGAAAGTATTGTATTCCACTCAAAAACTATATATCAAGGTTCCACCGAAAAAACGTGTTTTGAGGTTCGGCGAATAAAAAAATCTGATATGTTACACTCACATGACTTTTTCTACTCTTGTACAAACTAGTTTTACAAACGCTTATGCTCCATATGCTTCATGTTAATCGAGATGTTAATCTTATTGCGAATTTTCTTGTAGGTGCAAGGGGAATATGGTAGGCTTTAAGCGATAGTCAAATCCTTTAAGAGCTGGTTGCTACGTGGAGTATTCCGTTCTCTTTGCATTACCAGGACCAAAAAATGAATAACGAATTTCCATTTGAGAAAAAGTATAAGTATTGGAAAATTTAAGGGAATAACAAGCAATATCTCGAAAATGGTTTACCCAACAACAACAAAAAATGTATATGAGATAAGTTGTGTAGTTTAACGTGATCTACATTTTTTGTGCAGTAAAAGTTTGTCTATCTCTTATGGTTTTCCAGTTATGCAAAAGTCGTTCACAATGAAGAATACTTTTGGAGACATTCCCAGATAATTCGAGATATACGTTTCATTTTTCATGAAAATATCTTAAACATATGATATTTTAATCAAAATCGTTAGAGGCATTTTTGAGAAAATTAAAAGTTTAGAAAAAATTTTCAATGGGGTGGAATAACACAACCAGTTGCTAGATTACTTATGGAAAGCTTTGTGTCGCTTCTTCGAAACATGCTGAACTTAATGCAGGTTTGGTATTTTTTATTTTTTCTGTCACAAACACACACACACACAAACACCAATGACAAAGGCATATCAAGGACACTTTTTATAAAAATACTCTCTCTTTTTACTTTCTCTACTACGTATGTAAGTAGGGGAAGTATTGTATTCCACCCAAAAATTCGACACCGAGATTTCACCGAAAATATATGTTTTGAGGCCCCCTTAATCCAAAAAAAAAGCATTTTTGGAAACATGCGTGCCTATGTGTGTGTGTCTGTGAACAGCATAAATCAGAAACGAACATTCGGATAAACACCAAACTTGGTATTTAGGTTCAGTATCTTCCAGAGATGCGACACGAAGGTTTTCAAGAAAATTTCCACACCTCAGATTACCCTTTGCATGGAACATTTTTCGAAAATTTTAATTTTCTCAAAAATAGCTCTAACCATTTTGATTAAAATATCGTATGTTTAAGATATTTTCATGACAAATAAAATGTATACCTTGAATTTTCTGAGAATGTCTCCAAAAGTATTATTCATTGTGAATGACTTTTGCATAACTGGTAAACCATAAGAGATAGACAAACTTTTACTACACAAAAAATGTAGATCGTATTAAAATACACAATTTATGTCATATGCATTTTTTTGTGAGTGATCCATTTTCGATATATTGCCCTTTATTCCCTTAAATTTTCCAATACTTTTTCTCAAATGGGAATTGAATTCATTATTCTTTTTTTCTTTCTTTCTTTTGTCCTGATAATGCAAAGAGAATGGAATGCTACACATAGCAACCAGCTCTTAAAATATTTGACTATCGCTTAAAGCCTACCAATTTCCCTTACGTCTACAAGAAAATTAGCAATAAGATTACATCTCGGTATCTCGATTAACATCAAGCATATGGAGAATAAGCGTTTGGAAAAATAGCTTGTACAAGAGTAGAGAAAGTCATGTGAGTGTAACACATCAGATTTTTTTTCTGTATTCCTAAATCCTACACACTTAAAGAAGCAACTATGGCAAGACACTCTTGGAGGTGAAGTGAATCTTGCTGTACATACATGGATGCAAAATTTCCACAACGCCCGATGATGGTCTGCACATTACGTTGCAAGCACGCCAGCAACTTACAGCGCCACAACTTATATCTTCCACTCCTACTTAACTTTAAAAATGTTTGTGGTGTGTTTTCCTTCCAGTGTCACGTTGGATGAGCTCCAAACCCAGAAGTTTTCAGAGAAACGAAACTGAAACCAACACAAGGGAGAAGGGGAGAAGAAGAAAGAAACGTTAATTTCAAGGTCCCTTTCACATAAAATTGGCAAGGTCGTCCTCTTGTTTGATGATAATTTGTGCAGCACATTGACAAAAGAAGTAAGCTATGAACGCACCCCCGCATTTCCTAGCGATAAAGCTTTTCTCTGCTTTGCAGCAGAGTGGTTCATATTTCGTTTCCATTAGTGACTTTCTTTGCACAAGAAAGGTCAAGAATATGATGTGATACATTCACATGACTTTCTCTAAGCTCTATCATTTATTAGTGGGTATACAAACCAGTCATTTTAATCCAAATTAACTTTTGCAGAAATAGCTACATTACTTGTGCCGTAATAGATACAAAGGGAACAGCGAAAGTCAAATGTTTCAGAACTGGACGCTATGAGTTGGCCCTAAAATTCCATACTCTTGACACAGGTATTTCTTTCAGCCCCACGTTTAGGCGCAATATGACGCAGCATCGCTCCGTCCTCCAGCAATGAAGCAATACCTTTGCCTCACAGTTGCTGCTTGTCTCCTCCCAGTTGGTTCTTCTTTTGCCACGGCTGCTCCAGCATGAAACCTTAACCGCAGGGTTTGCGTGGGTGTGTACAGAGAAACACACAAACGCTGTCTTGGAACACTTTTATTCACTATTTAAAATAATACTTTAGGTTTGCCGATCATTTTTAAATGCATACGATGATACTTTGTCTTTACCAAGACCGAAGAATATTAGCTACAGCTAAGCGTTCTACCCTCTAGCATGTTCGCCACCAATGTTCACAAATCGACGAGAACGTCGTCCCGTCGTCGCCAGGCACCCACGCTGCACAAGGAAAACCAACGCCTAAACTTCTCCTCTCTCCCCTCAAACGCTCGTCACCAAACTTAGCGTCATGATGCTTACAGTGGCCTTCACCAGGCTAAGTGCAGCTGTACTCGGCTGTTTACCAGGAAAAACTTGCCCTTTCTACCTGAGGTTGGTCCCTAATTAACAAAACTGTGCCTGCCTGGTCTTTCTGCACTTTTACAGTCAACAATTTTCACAATGCTTCTCCTTTTTATACATACGCTGATTTTAAATACATTATTACTTATTTTATATCGCTATTCTTCTGAGAATATTATGATAATTATTGCGTTTATAATTCCGGCTTCACTCTCTCCATGACATCGCGAGAAGCAGCTGAATATTGAGAGGACCTTAAAAGAATGGCTAAGAACTGAACAGTTCAAAGCATTAATAACGGATATCTTGGAAATGGTCGATGCCACAAAAAAGCTATTTGAAATGCATTGTGTTTTAAAGAGATCTACATTTCTTGTGTAGTAGGTTTTCGTCTATCGCTTAAGGTTTATCAGCTATACAAAATTATACAAAATTCCTTCCGATTGATCAGGACTTCAAAGGCTATTCCTAGGAAACTCAGAATTTACATTTCATTTGTCATGTAAATGTCTTTATATATGGTATTTTATTAAAAGTGGTTAAAGTCATTTTTTAGAAAATCGAAATTTTCGAAGTGTTCAATGTAAAGGATAGTTTGGGGTGGGGTATTTTCTTGAAAATCTTCGTGTCAAATCTTTGGAAGGTACTGAACTTAAATACAAGTTTAGTGTTGCTCCGACTTTTCGCTTTTGAGTTATGCTATTCATAGACAGACACCACAGGGCCTCAGGAGGTCTCAAAACATGTCTCCGATGAAATATCTATTTCTCCACCTACTAGGTAGAGGAAGTAAAAATGAATCTGGCTGTTGTTGACGTCCACAGTTGTTTAGAAATATTTCGAGGGTTCTTTTGAAACAGCTGGTTAAATTTAATACTTAGGGTAGATATTTATGAATCGAACGAGTTGGCTCCGCGTTAAAGTATGAGGCTCCAGACCTTGAGGTTTTCGAGGTTTCCCTGTATGGTAGGCGAATGCTGGGATGTTTTCTGATTTACCATGATTTCCTCTTACTCATTTCCCTTTCATTCCGTTTTCTTCTTAACTTTCAAGTGTGCTCTAGGTGTGAGGAGGTCGCAGACAACGCGTATACTTTCTCCAGGGAAATAAGGGGGCACTAGAGGGCTGCTTGGTCAGACGGGTCGTTCATTGCCTTCTCTGGGAGCTCCACAATTGGGCCGGGACTTGGCGCTAAGAACTGTTAGTGACTTCAACAGTCTCTGTGGCCTGTAGCCTCCTGTGGTTCCTTCACTTTATACCTTCCCCCGGGAGTGGTAGCCGCAATAGATCTCCGGAAGGTCGCAGTATTCTTGTATTTCCTAAATCTTATAGATAACTTTGTTATGTTCCATTCATATGCCGCCTTTAACATATAAGGTCATATCGGCAGCTTTTAACCTTTGGAACAATTGCTCTTCAGCAATGATGTTCACTCCTCACAGTGGTGTTAATCTTTAGGTTGATATTACTTTTGATTATTACATTAAATTCACACGCATATTCACACTCTCCTCATACTTCAGACTTACGGAGGATAGGGAATAGTTCTGACTGAAGAAAAATTCCCTGGGAATCGAACCTCTGGATTTGGAGGTTAGATTCTAACCATCAGACCACAGTGGCAGTCAATGTAGATACTTACGGAGATCAGTTTCATTTGTTTTCTTGTTTAAAGCAAACCATCGGTGAAATACTTAACCCATCGTCTTCAAAATTTTATACAATGCTTTGTATGCAAATAAAATAGCAAATTTGGTACATCTAAATTATTTATTAAAATTTCATTATTTATTTTTGCACTTTTCAAAATACTCCCCGGATGCACTATTATAGAGATTTCTGACTCAAAATTTGTACACCATTAAACCTTAATAAAAAGTTGAATTAGGATTGTTCTTTAGTTTAACTGTCCCACGTATGGGAGCCACTTTGAAGTAGGTGTTTTGTTGTAGGAGATTTTACTGTTGTTGGAGTTTTGCAACACGCTTTGGGCGTCAATATGTTATTTATTGTCCCATTGGAAAGTAATTCGGAACTTGAATGAATTGGGGTGATTCAGAATTGATGTACATAACAATATACTGATATATATATATATATATATATATATATATATATATATATATATATATATATAAACAAGTGCTGAAACAGCTGGAACTTGTGGAATGCAGCTCTGGGGCTGCACCAAGAAGATCAATATCAATCACATACAAATGTTTTAAAATGAACATCTAAGAACAATAGTGAATACATCATGGTATATGCGCAATGATCATATACCTAGAGATTTCAAGATTGACCTACTCGGAGAAGGAATACAAAAGACTGCAAAGAAATATCGGAAAAGAATCCTACATTTGAGAACATCGAATTGTTGAAATTGCTAAATAAGTGTGAAGTGTGCGATTGAAAAGAAGTAAACCATTAGACTTAACATATGTTAAATTTTGGGGTCTTTGGTGGAAGGTTTATCTAATAATTGTGAAAGAAATATTACTAGATAAGCTAAAACTTATTTATATGTTATTTTAAATAAAAAATATCTTTGTATCATAGGTTCGAAGCTGGATTTTCAGTAAAAGGTTTATGATTAATGGATGATTGCACAAGAAAAGTTATAGTCATCAAATTAGATAATGTTAAACATTATTTTGTAGTCCTTTACCCGTTTTATGAAAGTCATTTGTTTTGCAAACTAGTCCGATGCATACGCATTTAGGTGTACATATTTAAAATATTTATAGGAGAAGTGCGGAACATGATTCCTAGAAAACAAAGAAAAAAATTGTACACGTATGGTTTTGGACAGCAGTTACGAGTTCAGCTGGTGTTAGTCATGCAACACCACCTACATTATGTGATCAAAAGCATCCGGACACCCCACAAACATACGTTTTTCATCTTAGGTGCATTGTTCTGCCACCTACTGCCTGGTACTCATTATTCGCTACCTCAGTAGTCATTAGATATCGTGAAACAGCAGAATGGGACGCTCCGTGGAACTCCGCGTTAGAAGTCCGTATCAAGTGATTGGATGTCACTTGTGTCAGAAGTCTGTACGCAGATTTCCTCACTACAAAATATCCCTAAGTCCACTGTTTCTGATGTGATAGTGAATAGGAAGGGACATGTACAGCACAAAAGCGTGCAGGCCGACCTCGTCTGTTGACTGACAGGGACCCCCGACATTTGAAGAGGACCGTAAAGAGTAATAGGCAGACATCTATCCAGACCATCACACAGGAATTCCAAACTGCACCAGGATCCACTCCCAAGTACTATGACAGGCGTGAGGTGAGAAATGTTGGATTCCATGGTCGAGTGGCTTCTCATAAGCCACACATCACGCAGGAAAGTGCCAAACGACGCCTCGCTTGGTGTAAGGAGCGTCAATATTACACGATTGAACAGTGGCAAAACGTTGTTGGATTGACGAATCACGGTACACAATGTGGCAATCCGATGGCAGGGTGTGGGTATGGAATGCCCGGTGAACATCATCTGCCAAGCGTGTGTAGTGTCAACAGTGAAATACGGAGTTGGTTGTGTTATGCTGTGGTCATGTTTTTCCTGGAGGGGGCTTGCACCCTTGTTGTTTTGCGTGGCACGATCACAGCGCAGACCTACATTGATATTTTAAGCATTTTCTTGCTTCCCACTGTTGAAGAGCAATTCGGGGATGGCGATTGCATCTTTCAACATGATCGAGCACCTGTTCATACTGCACGGGCTGTGTCGGAGTGATTACACAACAATAACATCCCTGTAATGGACTGGTCTGCACAGAGTCCTGACTTGAATCCTATAGAACACCTTTGGGATGTTTTGGAACGCCGACTTCGTGTCAGGTCTCACCGACCTACATAGATACCTCTCCTTAGTTCCGCACTCCGTGAAGAATAGGCTGCCATTCCCCAAGAAACCTTCCAGCACCTGATTGAAAATGCCTGCGAGAGCGAACGCTATCATCAAGGCTAAGGGTGGGCCAATACTATATTGACTTCCAGCATTAGCGATGGAGGGCGCCACGAACTTGCACGTTATTTTCAGCCAGGTGTCCGGATACTTTTGATCACGTAGTGTATGTTCATCCAAATGCAAAATAAAAAGTTTGAGGTTCTTGTTTAGTGTAATCGAATATAGTCGTGTATGTTTCAGAAGATAATCGAATCTTTGTTTGTTTTTGTTCCAGATGCAGATGACAACCAAAATGGGGAAAACCGATCATGCTGGGAAAGAAATAGCATTTAAAGGTAAGAAAACCTTTTTGTATGCAGTTTATTCTCTTTAATTTCCTAAAAACTGCAGTAAAAAATCTGATTTGATAGGAGTACCTAGCAGAAATAACATGGGAGTGGTTATGCTACCAGCAGACGAGTGTTTGCTCTCAGAATTATCTAAGAATTGTTTATGTAAATGCGAAACCTTAAGTGAGTTGGGGAGCACGACTTACTAATCCAGCGTGACTTGCAAGATAACAGAAGATATAATTCTCGGCCACTGCTAATATTATGGAAAACTATGCATTGAATTATTAGCGTAAATGTTTTTGAATCCATGTTATAGGTTGTCTGTACAGATATACCAGAGGCGTGTCCACATAGTAAGTTGTGAATCAAAGCGGGGACTGTAACACCTCAGCCCCTTCCAGTAAATCTACATGTTTATCAGCTACCCCGCCAACACCATTCCTCCTTGTTGCAGGTTACGTTTCTCTGGAAGTGGGCGTGTTTGCTGTCTTCGACATGCCTGGCTTGCAATCTAGGGCTCCATTTCGTATCGCATGAACTTGTAGATACTTTATTTAAAAAGAAAATGCTATTAACGTTTAAAAATATAGGCTTATATTATGTTCTACTCTACTTCAGGAGCACTGAACTACTTCTGTAAGCCAAAGCATACATTATGGATGTTGTTGGAACGAATGCCTCGAACAAGGTTGTAAACAAACGGGGCAGACACTTCGCCTAAGTGCAGGTAAATGAATTGGTCTATGCATTGGTACAAAATATTGTCACGAACCTATGGTAAAACCTCCTTTTATCCTGTATATTTATCCCAACCTACAGCTCCGGGGTGGCTGAGCTATCGTGAGATACACAGAGTAAAGTAAAGAAAGATGAATGGAGCATATGGGTGGAGTTATTAACGAATATCCTCCAGTTGTTGTCCTTAATGCCCAATCTTGATCGACAATTTTGCAGATTATATTTTTGATGGTTGCAGAGTATGTACAATTTCCAAAATGTTTAACTTGGTGGCCCGCGAGTGGGAAATATCCAAGTTCACAGTTTCACACCCATTTATAGATATCGGGAGTTTTGCACTATGTGAAAATGTTGTTAAATAACCAAGAGACCAAAGAGGAAACTTAAGGTTTAAAATGCCATATATTACGATTAAAACGTGACCGTGTTTATGAGGTTAAGTTACATTGTACTGTAGTCTGTTTATGATGAAGGGGAAAGGGCGAGTCCAGATGTAAACAACGGGCGCGTGCCTGCGGTGCCCGTACAGGTTGAATCAAAGAATATGCGGAGATTGTCGAAAGTAAACGTTTTTCCGTCTCTCGCTTAAACAAAACCTGTATCGTGAGAAACATCGCAAGAGGTAATAGGTGCATACGAGTAATACACTTATATCATTATGTGATATATTTCTTTGTTTGCGAAGCGGAACATCATGTCTACTACGGTATATTTCTTTACCCACCGTCTGTATCCAGGTGACACGTGCCAGGACATTATGTTGTCTGCATCCACTACTTGAAATCACGGACCAGGTCACTTTAAACCGCCCTCTAATTGTGATTATTATCTAAAAACATACTCGACCATTCTGATAATTATTACATTGTCAAAATATATTTAAGATGCTAATAACATTTCCACAACTTTGAAGACTGCCGAGGAGAGGTAAAGGAAAGTATAGATAAATGCAATATCCGCCAATATTTCGTACACATTCCGGTGAATACATGGGGATTTTTCATCCATTAGGAACGTTCGAGATTACCAAGGGGTAGAGGAGGATATTCAACCGTAGAGAATACGGGGGGGAGCTAAATTAAATTAGTTAAATCGTCGTTCGAGGTTTAAAAAGACACTCGGCCAATAACGATTAAGTTAGCTAGCCAAGAAATAAAGTTAAACCTTCACGGGCACCCAAATATAATTGTATCACTAAATAAAGTTTGTCTATTCTCTTGATATGCCCGTAATAAAATACTAAATAAAATACTATATGCACATGATCAAGTGATATTAAATGATTAAGAAAATAATTTACAAATAGCTGTCTACAAATAAAATGAGACAGTTACGGAGTATAACTTGAAAATCTCAGAAACGAAAACGAAAGTGATGGCCATTTGGAGGAAAAAGAAGTACATGACATGTAAAATAGAACAATCAAACAATAGAACAGGTAAATAATTTTAACTCCTTGGGGTATAATGAGTCTTATATATAAAAATAGATTAATTTAATAGAATCTGTGGGACAATAAGCCGAACCTTGAAATATAAAACTGTAAAGAGCACACAAGTCAAGTTTGACAAAGCGATTTGACATATTCTTGTGAAAATTGGACATTGAGCTTATCGTAGAAAAGGAGGATTGCAGCGGCAGAGATGAGATTCTTACGCTCCGTGACTCTTATGGAGTCAAAGACGTAAACAAATTACGAAGGATTTATTTTGGATAGAATACACCCATTACAGATTAATTGGTATGAGCACATAAAACGAAAGAACTGTAATAGACTCATCTTGCGGTATACTCGTGGTGGGAGAGCATAACTCGCAGTATGTCCGATATATTAATATATGAATTAATATATGAACTATGGTGATACTGATAATTATCTGGTGTTTTGGTTGTTACTCTTAAAGTTTATTTTTATTTCTTGCCACGGCTGCTGCTATTTGGGTTTTTGGTAGAGCTTGTTTTAACTTTACAGGGTGTGATACGGGAAGGAAGGTAATAAGTAACAACTCTAACAATAGATTAACTCAATTAAGAACACTATGCTTTAATGGCACACGCATTTAATGTTTTAGTAATAAGCTACGCAGTTACTTAAGTTAGTTGGGGCTGTAGAACGGTCAAGCCCTACCACGTTCGTGCGCCAAACTTGCGGTCGCTGAGCAATCAAGTATTGTATACGTGCTCACACGTTCCTATGGACTTTTAAATTGATAACATTTCAACGTTCCTACTAAATTGTGAAAAGTAACTAATAACCCTGCTTCTGAGAGCTTACATGTATGTTATTCGCATCGCAGCACTTTATACGCAACCGCCTTGGCTGATGGGGACGCTACAACTAACTTTGCTGCATTTAAACATTTGAAACATATTCTTCCTTAAAATCTCATTGTCTGTCTTCGTTCAGCTTGGAACCTTCTAGAAGACTTACCCGGCTATTGTTCGTTGTTTGCAAACATGTGACCTCTCTACAAAAATATGTTGTTTTCTCTTGTCGCCTATTTCACAAAGACTCAAGGTCTGGCTTTTATGACTTTCCCGTACAAGTCCTTTTTGCCTGGGCCCTAATTCTAACACAAAGATATGTCGTCGGCTTTTAACAAGGGTTCCGCAGCTGCAGCTCAACACTTGCACGTACATAAAACTTATGGTTTAACTTCTATTTATATAACAAGTATTTTGCTTATTAATACCATTTCACATCATAATTCACATTATTATATACATGGCATATATAACCATAGTTACTGTCTCAATCTGTTTCAATTAACCATAAACGAAAGGTTTCAGTAACATAGAAAGACCAAGGGCCAGATGTATATATAATTCTCTTGATTGGAAACAGGCCTAATGGCCTAAGTCTATGAAACAGAATAAAATAAAGTTTAGGAAAGCTCTAATTGATGAACGGCATTGTATGCTGCTTCAAAGAAGCGGACGTAGATTCACCACGTAAGTTTCATTGCTGCAGATTACGTTAAACGCTGTTCTGAATTTTAACGCATGTTGAAATGTATTTTGCAATGGTAACTATTAAAAGCACCCAAAACCGAATAAAGAAAAATGAAATGGTATATGTACTAATATAATTTTGTTTATGGAAGCATGTTGGGGATGTATCTCTTGTTTTTATATATTTGACTCCACTATGGCTTGAAAGGGATATATTATACATATATAAAGGAATTGTACATATGAAAGGGGAACCATACATATAAGAATTGTACAGTAATAATTAATTCACTAACATGTTAAAATATTCAACATATAACATTTGTACAGAGCTGTTTGTAAGACACAGGCGAGTTAGCAAGAATTCCAAGAAATCATAAAGACCGTACCTGTCACCGAGCGGTACAACGCTACATGATGGCGCCTAAGCGCACGGATCTGGAGACACACATTCTCATACATGTCAGGGTAACGCGGCCTGAGGGCCAATAGGAAACGTCGTTACATTTTCAAACGCGGAGGTAAGCGTCACTAGGCTCCCGTATATAAGGGCAGACAAAGCCTCAGAGTCCGCTCTTATTCTAAATATATCTCATCGAGAAGTCACGTCAACACGAGGTGCTACAGATGCACGTGGGTGCACAAGGGTGGGGTGCGTGTGAATATAGCTAGGCTCCTGACTAACTTAAAGTGGTGGGATTATTATTATAATAATGGGAAAAGCTAGCCGCCGATAACTATTCAAAGTGTGAAATAAAATTTATTGATTAAGGGAAACTCGCAGTGTATTTTTAACTTTCCCTACCCACTAAAAGCTGAGATTTAATAATTAGAGATAGTTAGGAATGGAATACTCCACAACCGACAAGCACCAATAGCCGAGGAAGAAAAACACTGTAACAGGCAACAACGGCCCAAGCATCATCGATTTCCCGCTACAAATGCCGCCCAACGACTGTTTCCTGCTACAGGCTCATCCACCAGCCCTGAGTGAGCCAATTATTGTCGGTTTTACTTCAATTCCGACACACACGCATTAGCCTATGAACAAAAGCCAGGCCTAGGTAAGTGGCGAAAAGAGAGGAGTACGGAAACATTTCAATCGAGTGGCTGGAAGACATGCTTCGTAACGACGGTCCGCACCAGCCCCTTGATGAGTTCGTCTCGTATTGGTTTATGTCAAAAGTCTGTCACTCAAACATTAACCTATGAACATTGTTTCGGTTTTACGCTCCGGAGTGAAGCAAACGGGGGAGTAAGAAAAAAAATTAAGTGGAGTGCTAGAACCAGGTAAGGGGTGGAGCCTGAGCGTGGCAGAGGCGGTGTAGTACTTCCTTATCAACATAAACCACTGCGGACTATATCGGCACCACTCCATACACTCGACTGTACATGTCTTTAGAAATAATTTTTATGAATAAAAAGAGTAAAAAGAAGACGTGTTTTTTTTTTAATTTATTTTAAAGCAATTTGCAAATCATTGGATCAGTTTAAAAGACAGACGCTATCTTTTGAACACGGAATTAAAAATTGGTTCCAAAATTTTGAAAACTGCACAGCAAGGAACATTTTTTATATAGCATTATAAACGTAGAACATATTTTTCTCAGGAACTAAACAAGAAATTGATTTTAAATTTCGGAAGTTTGTTGTAGAATACGTCACAGATATTTGGTAAAACAAATTAATTACTTAAGGAATTTCACAGGTTGGTCCCCTTAACACACACCAAGTTAGAATTTAATCTTAATTCCCAATAGAACAAATTAAGAAAAGAAAAATATACCGAAACAAAATACACCTGATAAGCAGTCAATTGCGTTAAAAAATGAATTTTTAGAATACTTAACTCGTAATATGATGACTCGTGTACTTATGTCAGTAGTAATCGTAGTATACTGCGATATTAATGTCGTGAGTATTCGGGAACTAGGAAAAGTTTCAAAAAACGAGACGAAGTCGATTGTAATACACTTACAAATATATATTACGTATTAATTTTACACCATAGTTATTTATGCAAATTGGAGCATAATGATTGATATTTTAATTAGATTATTCTAAGTGTTAAAACAGGGAACAAACCTTGAATCGGTCGTGGTTAAAGGTTAATCCGGCTGTCGTTTTGGCAACATGTTTGTAAATGTTTCTAAGTAAATACTGTTAAATAAATACAAAAGTTTACGAAGATTAAAATATAAGTAACTGGATTTGAAATTTACTTCTTGAAGTAAATGATGTTGTCAGACAAGGGTGTCCATTGTTACCCACATTGTTTAATATATATATCTTAGCGATTCCATAGAATCTTGGCTGAATGTCCTAGAAACTAATTTTAAAAGTAATAATACACATTTGAATTACCTACTGTTTGCAAAAGACCAAATGGTTGTGGCTAGTAAAGAGGATAGACTTCAGATAACTGTTTCAAATTATATAATATAATTAAAGAATACAGTTTAAATATTTCAAGTTCAGAGTCAAAAGTAATGACGTTCACAGGAAAAAATCACAAAAGATCAAAGATAGTAATCAACTCTCAAATCATTAAACAGGTGACCAACTTTTTAGTATTTTGGATGCAGGATATCTTATCAGAGACGAATGGATGCAGAAGAGAAGCTTCATAAATATAAATATACATGTGGAACTATAAGATGATGTTTCGGGAATAGAACCCTTAAGGAAACACAATTAAAATTGTATAAATCTGTAGCAATTCCACTACTTCTTTTTGGAGCAGAAACAGGACCCTAACACAACATAAAAAACGCCTCTGACATACGTGCTAGGTATAAAATTGGCGGAACGTATAAGAAACGAAGATATATCATGTACAACATATAACGAAAAAAGATTGTCAAAAGAACTGGGTGGAACATTTGGGAAGAATGGACGAATCCCAAGCTTTCAACAACTCCCCAAGAGGGAAAAAAAATGCTGGTAGTCCTAGGTTACGTTGGGGACCGGAACGGGTCTTTAAGCCCAAGTTTTTATTATTATTATTATTATTATTATTATTATTATTATTGTTATTATTATTATTATTATTATTGAAGAATTATAAGTAACGTGTCTAATGATATAGAAATCGGAGAGGCTTGACTGAATGTTACGATAAATATTTGAAAATAAATGATTATAGTGATGGTTTCACTTATTGCACTAATGCTCCTATCATTGTTTTAAAAATTTATATTTGTTTTATTTTCACAGCAACGAGATTACGTTTAGGGGTGTCAGCGTACGATCCATGGCAGCATTATTCGTAGGTATAGAAAATTAATTATATCATGCAAAAAAGCGCTTAAGTACCTGCATTACAATACAATAGGCATTTTCCTAAACATCCACTGTAATAAAAGTTCTACAGAAATGTCACTAGAGGGAGCTATGATACACACAAATGTTTTAACCCACTGGAAATTTCGGTTTCTTAGGGTTTCCTGAATAAACTGTCACAGCCATATTTTTGGTTATTCTTGAACTAGTGTCACACTTTTTGTAAATGAAAGTCTTATTTATTTTTCCTTGCCTACAAATTCCCCATAGAAAGGAAACAAACGATGCCACGCGCGACCCACTTCCCACTGATTGTTTCATTAATACTCCATTAAAGACTATTTTGTGTCAATGACCGTCTGCAATGCCAACCACTGCATGATTGCATACGTAAACAAGGCTTAATGTCGAGAATTGCTGCAAGCTCTCCTATTGGGCAATGCCCTGCTGCATATTTTGCAATAAACTTATTATTACACATTTAAAGAGTTTAAGTAGCCGATAGGGTACAGACTTTAATGAGCTAAAACTGTGTGAAAAATGGCCTATTAAACTGTCTCTAAACGTTTTAAATAAATCTGATGTGACCCATTCACATGACTTTCTCTACCTTCTGTCGCTTATTAGTGAGCATACAAACTATTCCTACTAAAGCTTATTTTTCTATCTACTACGTTTCAATCCAAATAATCCTTTGCAGAAATAGCTACATTACACCTTCTTATAGTTACAACTTACGATAGGCAAATATTTAAGAATGGACACTATAAGCTGGCCTTAAAAATCCCATACTGTTTCCATACAATCGCGAGTAAACTTAAAATTGATGGGACTTAAAAAGAATGACAAGTATTGAAAAATTCGAATCTTTAATAACGAATCTCAGAAATAGCTTTGCAAAAAAAAACTTATTCTAAATAAATTGTATGTCTTAAAGAGGTCTACGTTTTTTGTGGTACTTTTTCGTATATCGCTTAACGTTTATCAGTTATACAAGCTTATACAAAATTCTTCTCGAATGAAGAGGATTTCCTATGCTATTCCCAGAAATTTCAAGATATATAATTTATTTGTCGTGTAAATATATTTTTATACATGGTATTTTAATTAAAATTATTAGCCATTTTTAGAACATCAAAATTTTCGAAACATTTTCCATGTAAAGGGTATTTTAGTTTAGGGGATTTTATTAAAAATCTTCGTGTCGCATTCTTGGAAGATAGTAAACTCAAATACCAAGTTTGGTAATTATCCGACGTTTCGTTTTTGAGTTATGCATACACGCACGCACACACGCGCGCCCGCACGGACGTTTCCAAAAATGCTTTATTTGGATTCAGGGAGTCTCAAAGCATGTATTTCTGAAAATCTCGGTATCAAATTTTGGGTGGAATGCAATACCTTCTCTACCTACTATGTATGTGATAAAGAAAGTAAAAATTAAACCATAATTACAAAAAATATTTGTGTTACATTCACATGACTTTTCTACCGATTCCTCAGCAAACTGTTGTTACAAAAGCTTATTCTTCGTTCTATTTATGTTAATAGAAACAAAATATTTGCAAAAATGGTTTTATCGTGTATTTCCTTGTAGGTACAAGGGGAATACGGTAGGTTTAAGTGAGTCAAATCTTTTGTTTGTACTATCCGGAATTTCATACTTTTCCGTCTCCAAACAAGTACTTCAAATTGGCCCTTTACGTTCAGTTACTTTCCATATTCCAACAAAATATGAATACGTAATGATAAATCTGCTACGAGAATAGCTTTTGCTAACGATTCTCCTCTGTATTGCATTATTTCACATTGCTGTATTAATTTCAAGATTTTAATATTACTGAATACTTGCCTTAATTGATTTACTTGCAAGGACCTTTATTTTCATAGCTCTACTAAAATTCTGCAGTCCCGTAGGCAATGATACTTTGAAATACACTATACTACAACAACGGTGCCACTGCATGACAAGCTCCAAGGTTACCAAATTGTATTGCATCAAATCATTTCAGTAACATTTAAATATGAAACATGGGGCTGAAGTACAACATAGCCTAAGGGAGGTATTTAATAATTTGGAAGTGAAAAAATGTTTGGGATGGATTTATTTAGTTGTCGAAGTTTACAATCCGGAATATTTCACAACAAAGAAGACTATGCTGAGAACTGGTTTGGTAAAACTTGTTAAAAGAAATTGTCTTTCTAAAACTAGAGCATTGTGTGAATAAAGGAAAATGTTAGAAATTTCAGAATCCCAAAATGCGTATGAATTTACTATTCATTAATAACAAAAGTAAAAATAAATTGTTAATTCTTAAAAGTGATGTCATTATTCAAGTCAAGGTGAAGGTTTATAACGTGAAAACATATAAGAAGTAATAAACCCATTGAAAGAATTGAAACCATGGCATCTTCTACATAGAAAGAATGGCATGCTTTCATTAGAAGAACGACACCCACATTAGATCAAGAAGTTCTAATATAAATGAGGAAAAAGAAGAAGAGAGAGAAGAAAAATATACTTACTAATGTATGATAAAATATATAGATGCTGAACAATTTAACTGTAAAAAAAGGAATTCAATCCATTGAATAATTACATTTGGCTGTATAACGAGGTTAAAGAGGTCTTAGTTATTACAGGACGTCATAAAATAAGACAAAAAACAAATATGAAACATATGACTGCGTCCATGTCCAACATAACATGAAGTACAATTTTTAATCAGTATATAAAGTATTTCTATACGAAAGTACGAAACAAAGTATTGTACGCAACTGCAGGAAAGTGTCTTTTTTTCAGAACTCGTTTCGATGTAAAAGAAGAACTTCTAACACAGTGCACACGAGCTAAAAGCTGTAGATTATAACGCTGGTGCGTATTCTTCAATGCGTGACCAACTGTGGTTTCAAGCCCAATCAAATGCAATAACCTTTGTATTTGCACATGTTTAATACCTCGACTTTGAGGCAGCATTTTTTA
This sequence comes from Deroplatys truncata, assembly GCA_030765065.1. Lineage (NCBI taxonomy): Eukaryota > Metazoa > Arthropoda > Insecta > Mantodea > Mantidae > Deroplatys > Deroplatys truncata. The sequence continues at coordinate 57,003,564 of CM060979.1, read as the reverse complement.
TCACTAAGATGATACCAGTCTAATTATATAATATAATATATAGTAATAGCAATATGTGTATGTAATAATATGCAAAATGTATGTAACAGTCATTGCATTATGTTTATATTATTATGTACGTGTGTAATAATGTTATGTGAATGTATTAAGTAATTTAACAATGTAGGAGCTGTGAGAATAGAAGCCGAAAGTTGCTAACAATGTGGTAACCTTGAGGCAATAATGAATTAGAAAGTTTAATAATGCTGCTAGTAATTTAGAAAATATTTAAAAAAGTTTATAAATAGCCAATCAACAACTAGAAAAAACTTAAGTCAAATAAAAGTATTCTATTGGAGTGGAATTAGCCAATCAGAGACTTGAAAATAGTAAAAGTATAAATTTAAGCGGTAGAAACCACACGCTAGAAGACAGCGTACCCCACCGGAATCTACTAGGCAGCGTTCCCGAACAGTTCGATACGTATTCGGTGTGAGACATAAAAATAATTCATTACGGTGTGAATAATATATAAAGTTTACGTGTTAAAATAGCACAAGTAACAATAATCTCGCCGCTCTACAGTAGGATATTTAAGCGAAGTGTTATTTAATCGTGTAAAGATTAATAAAACGAAGTTAAATACCGTTATAATGTGTGTAAGCCTTCATTCTTTAGTCGTACCAACCCCTGCTAAAGGTACGTGTTTCTGCAAATTACTACTGACGCAGCCGACGCAAACATACATATATAATATTTAAATAAACATTAAAATACAAAGTTGATAAAAGTGGGGAGAAGGCCACCGGAAACTTTGTACCATAGGTGGGGCAATAAACTCTCTCAACCTGGATTGATTACGTTTTACTTTTCATAATGTCTTTTTACATGATTAATTTCTCATGGCGTTCCCATTATCTATTCACAATACAAATTGTAATAATTTATCACAATTTATTGTAGAGATAACCTATACCTTTAATTGGTAGCCTTCTGCTTTCTTTGACCTAAAATGTTATTCTTTTAACTACTATAACCATTCAAATATTTAATGGAGGAAATTATGAATTCAGAATACACTGAAATGGAAGAGCTAGGTGAAACTACAGAAGCAGCAGAAAGAATAACACTAGAAGTACTTACACAAAATATCCAGAAAGCAATATGATATAGCATTTAATCGCTTCATTTCGTGCTGTAAGGCAAAACATATTGAAAATTACTGCTAGAAAATGAAAAAAACATCTAACATCTCGCTTTTTTAACGTCATTTCTGTTGTTTCAAGAACCGCGTTCTGAACGTGATGTTTGTTAATTTCAGGAATCAATATAATATTATTGATATTTTACAGATTTGAGTGCTGTCTAAAAATACTGTATACCACACGTGTTAAAAGTGGTTTTGCTCCTTGTATCATAATCTCTATTAAGAACTGGTTGCCGTGTGATGGCTTTGAAAGTCCGTTCTTTTTGCATGGTCACAAGAGAAAAAGTCTGATGTGTTACACTCACATGACTTTCTCTACTCTTGTACAAACTATTTTTAAAAAGGCTTATTCTCCATATGCTTCATGCTAATCGAGATATCGAGATGTCAATCTTATTGCTAATTTTCTTGTAGATGCAAGGGGAATTGCTAGGATTTAAGCGATAGTCAAATATTTTAAAAGCTGGTTGCTATGTGGAGTATTCCATTCTCTTTGCATTACCAGGACAAAAAAATTAATAACGAATTTGAGAAAAAGTATAAGTATTGTAAAATTTAAGGGAATAACAAGCAATATCTCGAAAATGGTTCACTCAACAACAAAAATGTATATACATAAATTGTATACTTTAACGCGATCTACATTTTTTGCATAGTAAAATTTTGTCTATCTCTTATGGTTTACCAGTTATGCAAAAGTCGTTCACAATGAAGAGTACTTTTGGAGACATTCGTTAGAGCCATTTTTGAGAAAATTAAAATTTTCGAAAAATGTTCCATGTAAAGGGTGGTCTGGGGTGGGGGGATTTTCTTGAAAACCTTCGTGTCGCATCTCTGGAAGATACTGAACCTAAATACCAAGTTTGGTGTTTGTCCAACTGTTAGTTTCTGAGTCATGCTGTTCACAGACAGACACACACACACACACACACACACACACACACACACACGGACATGTTTCCAAAAATGCTTTTTTTGGATTCAGGGGGTCTTAAAACATGTATTTACGGTGAAATCTTGGTATCGAATTTTTGGGTGGAATACAATACTTCCCCTACCTACTATACGTAGTAGAGAAAGTAAAAACATGCCTCGTCAGAATCCGCACCGTGATATTAACATTTTAGGTATTAAGAAGCTAGCAGAACAATGTTGCCAAGTGCCTAACATTCGAGTGGCTATAAACAAGTTTAAATGCCCAAAAATACCTGCAGTAAACTTTATTTCGAATGTTGACAAAACATCCTTGAGATGATATCAAATATATGTATTACAAATTATTTAATTATGTAAGTTCCACAAAATTTATTAGATTCGTCATTTGGTTGAATATAAGAAATCGTTGAATAGAGGACAAATAAGTTTGAGACATATGATTTGTTTTCATCTACAAGAAATATATACATATAGTAAGTGTAAAATTACTAATATGTACTCAGCTTTGGTATAAAACCTCTTATACATAAAGTAAACAGGTTTTTGTGTTACCTGAAAAACTTCAGTACTGCAATATTGTCCTCTTCTATCCCGCAAATTCAATTATAATACATCGAAAATTTATGGTTTATGCAAATGGCTCAGGTGGTGACGTCTATGGCCCGCATTCGGGAGGTCGTGGGTTCGATTCTCGCGGCCGACCTTCCCTATGGGGTTTTTCGACGGTTTCTCCGGGTCGCTAGGCGAATTCTGGGAGGGTTATTACATCCCTCGATTTCCTGTCCTTCCACTTCACCTCCATTCTCATTTTACTTCACTTTTCATCTGCTTGGTCTGTTTCAGGGTTGAAAGTGTCGGCGGGAGGCTTGGCGTTGCATGTTAGGGGAAAAGAATGCTCTATGTAACCCTTCTTCCTCGAAGGAGGCGGTCTTCGAGTCCCGGGCCCTCCAGGCTGCAAACTTGCGGGGGCAGGGGAGCCGGTTGCACTAGCTGCCATCCGGGGAGTTTGTCTGTAAAAGATAGGGACCCTGCTATCTGCCCTGTCGTGCCTCCTGGTGCGACCGACCTCCGTCTCCTCACCCCTCCCTTCCGAGGCAAACCGTCAGGGGCTCAGGCACAAACGATTTGTACGTCGAGGTGCTATGTCCCTCTCCGTTCCTAGTCCTAGTCCTATGGTTTATGTAAACGAATAGTAGTAACGAAAACACGGTATGATTGTTCAATATTCATCCTACGTAAATCTTTTGTAATTAATTACCAGAACAATTACATTTACAAACTTTTGTCACTATTTTTGTCACAAGACTGAATACTAAATACAATTAACATTTTTTTACACTGCTTTAGTTATCCCTGAGTGAAAATATTTATAACAACCACACTTTATATAATTACAAGAAGCAGTGTTGATAGTGATCATCTATTCATTGCTGAAATTTACTTGGTCGACTTTTTTCCGATTCTCGTCACTCACTTCTGATGTCACAGAAACGTTTTCGGGAAGCGTCCTTACCATCTTCAGCATGGTACGTCGACTAAACCAGCTACTCTCCCCTGCCCCCTATTGGTCCAGCAGAAGGTGAAGTTACTACCCTCAGCAGTAAGAAGTTCGTACTTGGTTCGTCTGCTTCTGTTTTCATCAGACTTCAAGAAGATTTGTTTGTTGCTGTTACGTATGGAAGGCCAGTTTGAATAGGATGTATTATATTTCGACTGTTGGGGAGCTGAACTTGAAATAGTTGCAACCGCACGTATGGTAAAAAGTTTCCGGTAGCCTTCGCCCCCAAAAAATGTACTTTCCGGTGGCCTTTGTCCCAAATGTTTAAAAAATATTAACTTTGTAATTTTGTCTGTTTCTTTAAATATTATATATTTATGTTTGCCTCGGCTGCGTCAGTATTTATATTATTTTAGAGGCATGAATGTCTTAGCAGGGAGTTGTGTAACTGAAGAATGTAGGCTTACACAGATTATAATTTTACTTCACTCCTTTTATTAATGCCTGACAGGATTTAAATAACACTTCACTGATATAGAGAGAGAAATGTGAGATTTTTTATTAATTACTTGCACTTTTTAACACGCAAACTATTTTTGTCTCACACAAAATGCGTATTAAATTTCTCGAGGACGCAGCTCGCGTCCGGTTAGCAACACTGTCTGCAACCAACACGTCCAGTTATGAGCGCTGTCTACAAGCAACTGCCTTGTTTTCTACCGCCTAAATTTGTAAATTTCTGTATTTCAAGTGTCTGATTGGTTATTCCTAATCCAATAGAATACCCTTATTTAACTTAAGCTTTTTTCTGGTTGTTGATTGGCTATTTTATAAACTGTCACAAAAATTACATTATTGTTATTCCAAGAATTACCAGTAGTATTATTAAACATTCTAATTCATTATTGCCTCAAGGTTACCTCATTGTTGGCAACTTTTAACCTATTATTCTCACAGCTCCTACATTATTAAATTACGTAATACATTCACATAACATTATTGAACATGTACATAATAACATAAACATTAATACAATGACTGTTACATGCATTTTATATATTATATTATACAATATTGCTTTAAGGCGGGTTATTATATTTTATATTATATAATTTGACTGAAATCATTTAAGTGTTAAAAATACTGCCTCAAACTGCTCTCTGTAATGTCGATGGATAACTCCTCTGGCTGCCCTCCCGTCTTCTATGAGCTGATTGGACAAATTATAGTAAGGAACCAAATGGCAGAATTTCAAAATTAAAAATATATTTTCCGGGTTTTTCCACTCTTTATTTTCGCTTTAAATGGAAAAGTTTTTGTTATTTTTTCTCCAAACGAGCACTAATGATTTTGTTAAAATACCATATGCTTAAATATATTTGCCGACAAATAATGTACGTAATAAATTAATATTTTTCGTATTAATTTTTAAGCCCGAACCCGACAAACACTTTTAAAAATAAGCCCGTGCCCGTGCAGCCCTCTAAAAGGCGCGCGCACACACACACACACACACACACACACACACACACACACACACACACACACACGCATGGATGTCCATCTAGAAATTATTTTTTACGATTTAGGGGTCCTCAAAAGATGTATTTCCCGTGAAATCTCGGTATCTAGTGTTTGGGTGAGATACAATACTTACTGTTAAGTACACTGCAGAGAAAGTAAGAACTCGGAGCTATCAGACGAAAACTAGATTTTTGGATTTTCATAGATACATTGGCTTAAAATTGCAGCATCAGTTTTTCTTAAATTTCTTACGCTGAAGCAAATCTTGCTTTACTGAAAGAGAAACGGATGATGTCCTGGAGGGCTGAAAATTCCCCCACTTTTCTGTTGTCTACTTGTGTTGTCTCCGAGGTCCATAAAGCGTCATTGGCGTTAAAACATGAATTAGAAAGGGAGGGGGTAGTCGATGAAGTAACATTTATTATCACTATCTGTTGCACGTGTGGGTGTTTGCTGCTCCACTGAACTAGCAACACAGCGCCAGCATAACCTTTTAAAAAAAGTAGGGAAGAGACACAGAAGCAACAAGGATGACCTACAAATTGGCGTTGAAACGCGTGTTATCTAGTGTGCTGAGTAAACAAGTGAAAGTTGAGTGACCGCAATATAGGCTGTGGCGTTGAAGGAGGTTCGCAACAGTTGGTTGCCCACATTAGATTACAAACATCATCCCAACATCAATCACGAAAAGAGGATCCCCCGCCGCACTAAACTTAAGTGCCTGTACTTACGATATGACTTGATGAATGAGGTCCGTATTTTTACACAGACTTTGTATGTGTCTATAGGTGTTTGTAATTCTTGTTTACAATTCCAATTTCTCTGCTGTTTACCTACGGTAGATAGAGGAAGTACTGTATCCCACCACAAAAATCCAAAAACCGCACTTTACCTGAAATACTTGAAACCAAACAAGCAGGTTTACATACTGTGTGTGTGTGTGTGTGTGTGTGTGTGTATGTGTGTGTCTGTGTGCGTGCGCGCAACAAGAATGAAAAGCTTTATTTTTTTTATTTCGAGTGGAGGAAAAATGCTGTTACATACTAATCCCAGCATGTTGGGAGTGTGAGATTCTACCTACGGCATTGCGCCGTGGCTCTACCCACTGAAATACCTCCACCGGAGTGGAATCATAAGTGCAGCAGTGCCGCTATTGCACCTGCAGATTCAAGGACCGGATTGGCCGGTCACTAGGAGGGCCTAGGCCAGCTGAAGGTGGAGAGTCAGGACGTAACCATGGCCGAAACCCTGATCACGCCCTAGCAGATTCAGAGCGAGGGATCAGGTGAAGTAATGCTTTGTCTCCGGATGGAAACTGAGGCAGTATTTTTAGCATTTAAATGATTTTCAGTCTAATTATATAAATATAAATTCAATAACAGCCCGCCTTGCGCAATATGTGTATATAACAATATATAAAAAGTATATATTACAGTCATTATATATGTTTATATTATTGTATACATGTTCAATAATGTTATATGAATGTATTACGTAATTTAATAATGTAGGAGCTGTAAGAATAATAGGTTAAAAGTTGCTAACAATGAGGTAACCTTGAGACAATAATGAATTAGAACGTTTAAATGTTTCTTGTGATCCTTGGAAGCAGTAATGTAATTATAGTAACAGTTTATAAAAATAGCAATTCAACAACCAGAAAAATCTTTAGTTAAATGTAGGTATTCTATTGGACTAGGATTAGCCAATCAGAAACTAAAAGGGAGAAAACTTTACAAATTTAGAAGTCAGTTGCCTGTAAACAGTGTTCCTAACCGGACGCGAGACACGTCCTCGAGAAGTATAATACGTATTCGTGTGAGACGAAAAATAGTTTACGTGTTAAAAAGTGCAAGTATTTAATAAAATAATCTCACAACTCTATATCAGTGAAGTGTTATTTAAATTGTGTCAAGGATTAATAAATGTAGTGAAGTAAAATTATAATCTGTATAAGCCTACACTCTTGTCGCACCACAACCCTGCCAAGACATCCATGTCTCTAAAATTAATATTGACGCAGCCGAGGCAAATATAAATATATAATATTTAAAGAAACAGTCAAATTACAAAGTTAATATTTTTGAAACTTGGGGCAAAGGCCACCTGAAAGTACATTTGAGGCGAAGGCTACCGGAAACTGTTTACTATACGTGCGGTTGCAACTACTACAAGTTCGGCTCCCCAACAGTTGAACTATAATACAACTCCTTCAATACAAACTACTTCAAATTGACGCTCAAAGCGTGGTGCAAATAACGTAACAAACCATCTTTCTCAAATTGGCTTCCATACGTGGAGCAGCAACATATCTTCTTCAAAACGTCGTCGTATATCCCTAGTAATTCTGCTGTCATGAAGCAAAAGAGGACATAATCATTCTAGCATTATAGTAGATATAGTTCTGTTTAGTATTTTAGATTAGTATGTATTGGGTTGTCCTCACCCCGTTGAGGGGGGGGGGACGTCGTCTTATTCTATGGGCTTCTGCTCAGATTGTTGGGTGCCTTCTTATCTTATACCTAATTTTATACTTGAGTGAGACACCGTTGTAGAATTACAGGTCAAGATTTTCATTAAAAGTATCCTCCCCGTACAAGACTTTATCTGGAAGAATTTGTTGTACTTTCCCGAAAATGGTTCTAACGATTTTTATTAAAATATCACATTCTCTTCTTTTTCAACCTTAAGGATAGACTTTAAAGTCTCGGAGATTTTGCTTGAAGTTTAACCTGGTAGGTAATAGCGGACGATGAATGAATGAAATGATGTTCAAACAAGCTGGGCCCCTAGAGCTTAGAGTTGCTCGACATTCGTCTTTTCAGGATAAGGGAAACCCCGGGAAAACCTTATTCTAGTAACTCATTCTAACCAAATTCGAACTCGAGGCAGACACGCTACCACTGGGCTCATGAGAGATTATCTTGCCAACGTAGTATCGGTCTTCCTATTGATCTTTTATCTCGTGGAATGTAAAGAAATGCTTGTTTTGTCAATCTATCTAGGTACGTAAATACATTCGTTAAACGTGTCCATGCCATTGCTGTTTTAAGAAATAAATTTTTTCTTGTGAATTTTAGATTTGTAACTATTGTTTTCTTATGTCAGGATTGCATATGTGATCTCTTGGAGTATATCCAGTATTCGTCTTAATTCAATCTCTGCATATTCAGTTTTCCTTTACGTTGCTCTATTTAGACCCAGTTCTCACTGCAGTGTGTTTGAATTAGAACAGCTATAAAATCTTAAAATGATCTAATTTTTGTTCTAAATCATGGTCTTCCATTATATGAAATTAAACTCCCAGATAGTGAAATGTATTAAATTGCTCAGTTATACTTCCATTTAGTTCCCTTTTCGTTCTAACAGTGTACATTCCTCTAAAAGCCGTTACTTTAGCTTTTACTGTATATATGTTTGAGTCGGAATTTGTTGTTTTTTTGTTGTAATTCATGTACCTACTGCTTTCTGCAAGTCTTCAGAATCTAAGAATATAGTATTTAAATCAAAACAACCTAATTCAAAATGTACATCTGTTTTTGGTATTGACCTCTGGCTGCATCAATATAAATATTGAATACACCCGGCAAAAGCAGCATCCCTGTCTAGCTCCTTGATTCACTAATATTTTCCAGATATTTTGTTTATACAAATTATAATACACACTGTAACGTCCTAGATTACAATTTGCATGCCTAAACCAAAACGAGCTCTCTTCATTATCATCGTGATAGGTTATAGTCCTCAGGGAACTGCTATGGTCTACTGAATCTCTCTCCCCATATCTTCATGGGGTCTCAATGGTCTTTTCGCATTTGGTATATAGTTGAAGATTGTCTTGGGATTCTTCTTGTAGTCATTCTGTTAACATGTCTCTAGTTTTCTTGATACTGACGGATGTAGTCCATAACCGATTCTATGGAGAATTCTTGGAAGACACCATTTCTATTCCTATCCCACTTAGTGTAGCTTGCTTTTGTCGAATGAACTTATAGGTCATTTAGTAAATGAAAGTATAATTAAAATAACGACATTTTTATCTCGGATTTCTTAATGGAATTTAAATTTGCATTCTGCCGTTGCTCAGGGTGGGTCAGTCTTCCAGTTACCATAAAATGTTTATTACACGACAAACTTTAACGACCTCATCGCATTCAATTACATATTTCATGTGCTAGTTATCAACACTGCATGATCTAGCTTTCATTCTGAAAAACTGACATTAAGTTTTGTTTCTTGGTATAACTCGGGGATACAAGTATTATTTCTACCGCTCAGAGTTGCAGCTTCATCAGCAGACAAATGAAAAGCTGCATCTTAGCGATCTGCTCATGCTCCATGCATCCAATGCAGTTAAGTGGACACAATGCCATTTAGGAGTTATGAGTAGTCAGATAGAGGGGCCTCCAGTAACTGGAGCACAGCCCCGAAAAGTCATAGTGGGCCCTTTGTGCTTTCAACGTGATCCCTGGGAGGAAGGGACCTGAAGGACGACTAGATCCGGATGACGTGTGCGCTAGCAGGGTCGCTCCTTTACGATCCCGATTCTGACACCGGCTAGCCCTGGCTTAGTCACTCGCATCCTGGAGTCTCGAGCATAGACCAGATGGTTCTCAGGGAGGAGGAGGTCCCAGCCCCTTTTCTATAGTGCAAATCCCACCGTCCTGCCGCAGCATACCAACCGTCATCGCTGGTCCTGCAGCCCTGAAACAAATGAGGTAAAACAGATGATGGGGCACAAGAACTGAAGGAGAGGAAATTCGTCGTAGAAGGGGAACCACCCCAGTATTCGCCTACTGACCCCACGAGAAAACCCATGGTCAGAGTGGCGGCCTTACGGAAATCGAACCCGAACCTCTCTAATGTAAGCCTCGCACGTTACCGCGGAACTTTGCTCGGTCAATGACACTTACAATAATGCGATGCTTCCGAGCCGTACGTTGCGGACAAGTAGCCATGTACCGTTTAGAATCTGAGATGACGGGACTAGGCAGGATTTATTGGTAAACATGGAGAGGTGCTACTAAGGTGCTATTTGATACACCACCTGCATGCAATCTTTGTTCTTCGGAAGTTTACAAATCACATCTGTACTGTTGCGTAACTAATGTTCCGATATCCATCTGCCAGTTTGGAGATCTACATGTACAACTAACTCCGATATACAGTAGTAGCATCGCTAGTAAGGAAACACCTAAGTAATATGCGATTGCATTAAGGGACCCTGGACTGCATATTCTGAAATAGCACATCATATTATCAGCAACTGTGCAGCATTGCCTCAAAAAAAGACACACGTATTTCGGATTTTATTTTGCTGAATCTGTGAATTTGCAAAGCTTTCTCCTCACAGGACTGTAGCTATTCGTTAAGGATATAGGATTAATGGGACAGAGCTAATAATTTCTTAGGGCAGTACAATAAAGCATGGCTGCAGCATATGGGCCCTTTAAATAAAGAAAAAGTCTGATATGACGTAAGGAAGATTTCCAGAATGGATCGAGCTGTACACAAGCTATAAAGCTACAGTAAAACGTATCCATCAACCCTAAATCTTGTGACCAGGGGGTAAAGTTTTGTTTTTGTACTGTGAAAAAATGAATAGAACATTTGTCTGACTGAAAGTATATCCTTTCCGCACATATACAAGAACATTTGCTTTTCCCAAGATTTGTATAACTCAATTTGACTAGTGGATGTTGACGCACGTGGCTTATCAGTGCATCTGAAATCTCCTTCACGCTGGCGATTGCTGCTGCATCTGAAATGTTAAACCTGATCATCATGGGCATTTGTAAGGCATGACGCAAGAGAGGTTTCTGTTATATTCATAAGAGATTACATTAGGAGGTCAAACACCGATTGCTCCGTATTAAAATCGCGATATCTTTGTCACGATAGATTGATACATGTCACTGTGGAGGCGTGATCTCTTCAAATTCCCACTTTTCCACATCTTGACGCACACAAACTGCGACTTTCTTATTCCAAGTTCAAATAGGTGACCTCTGTTATGTATATGACATACATTGATTGATAATGTCAATGTAGAAAATGCAGAAAAAGTATGTTATTCGTTGATACGAAGGAGAAACCGCATGAAATATGTATCAGCCAATAAGAGGGGTTTCAGCTCACGTGGACGGTGCAAGGAGTAGGCAGGCGAGTATCTTTGTTAAAGGTCCGAAAATGCTCAGCACTCTGCTGCTCAGGTTTGTTATGAAACCTCATTTAAAATTCAAATTACAATTTTTCTCACCTGTTATTATATATGCTATGAGCGCTGTTTTTCTGAATTGGAAGTGAGTCATTGCAACAAATTATGGAGAAGTAGATATTTTGTATATAATGTTCAGCATAGGAATTGCGTTTAATGTGGTGAGAAGATCACGTGTTTGGACATTTATGTGCAGTTGGTTATTCACGACATTTGATGAGAGCCATCCAGAGTGCGTATGAAGAATTATGGCAGGCGTTCACAGTTACTGTGAACAAAAGACGCCTTTGTGATCATTCTTCACTACGGCAAGAAGTTTCCTTTTGTCGAAGCGAAGCGCTTTATTAACTTACCGTACACAGATGATGATAAGAAAGCTATATACTTGAAGGAAATGATCTCCAAATTGCGGTGCATGCACTGGCCAAAATATGAATGTTCGCTTATATAATAAAGAGCAATGACAGTCCGTGAAAAAGAACCAATAAGAAGAAATACAGCACTCAAATATATTATGATACGCATTCATTTGAAGTAGGTTTTAATTTAGGTTTGAATATTAGGCCGATGAAAAAACACGATCTTTTAAAGGAGATGAAAAGGGCACAATCAGAAAATTTTATAAAATGCAGATGAACATTCAGGCAGTATTTTTAACACTTAAATAATTTGAGTCTAAATATATAATATGTAAATTCTGCCTTGAAGCAATATGTGTATGTAATAATTTGTAAAATGTATATAACAGTCATTGTATATGCTTATATTATTGTATCCATGTGTAATATTGTCAAGTGAATATAATACGCAATTTAATAATGTAGGAACTGTGAGAATAATAAGTTAAAAGTTGTTAACAATGAGGTAACCTTGAGTGAATAATGAGTAAGAAAGTTTAACCTTACTACTTGTGATTCTTGGAGTAACAATAATGTAATTTTAGTGACAGTTTATAAAATAGCCAATCAACAACCAGAAAAAGCTGTAGTTAAATGAAGGTATTCTATTAGAGTAGGATTAGCCAACCAGAAACTGAAATTAGCAAAAATTAGATTTACAAATCTAGAAGTCAGTTGCCTGCAGACAGCGTTATTAACCAGAAGCAAAAAGTGTCCTCAAGAAATATGTCGCGTTATCGTTCGTGTTATCTTATTGCTGAGCGCCTTTTATTGTTTTGCTATTTTGAATTTTTGGGTTCTTTGTCCTCCGACTAGCTATTATTACTCAGTGGAGCAAATCTCTTAAACAGGGTGTGTAAACGGAAAGGAGTTGTTACTAAAAGATAACACTGATAAAAGAATTTGTTTTTACACATTTATTGCCATGACACTTCCTTAATTCCACATAATTACTCTTGATACACACCCGACTGAAACTGTTGTATTTTCGAATGTAACTATTATCACTTATTTGCCGCACATTATTAATTCGCGTACATTATTAACTAACTTTACGACGCGAGAGATTCTGTAGAACTGCGCGTAACCCGTCTCTGGCTCGGAATTTATACTCCCTCACCCCGATATGCCTAAAGATTATAATCGAGCTGCTATTGGTTAATAAAGCGCGCCAACATTAGCGTCTATTTTTTTATCCAATCAAAATTACGAACACATATGCTCTAGGGAAGATATTCCCTCCATTTCTACAGAAAAGCGCGCTACTCTGACGTCATTTGTTTGTATCTTCTAATTGATAAACAACTCACCCCCTCGCTACATTGTTATCCGCTCCTATTGTCAGTTTCAGTGAGGCCGTGTAAACTTATTTCCTAACAATGCTTATAATTAACAAACATCTCAAATCATTGTCATACAACAATGGTAATTTACACTACAATCACTCTGGCATTCACAGTGGTGTGATATAAAATACTGCCACAAATATAATATGTATTCGTGCGAGACGAAAAATAGTTTTACGTGTTAAAAAAGTACAAGTAATTAATTAAGAATCTCACAGTTCTTTATCAGTGAAGTGTTATTTAAATAGTATCAAGTATTAATAAAAGGAGTGAAGTAAAATTATAATCTGTGTAAGCCTACATTCTTATCCCATCACAACCCTGCTAAGAGAAACGTGTTTCTAACAATAATACTAACGCTGCCGAGGTAAACATAAATATATACTTAAAGAAACAGTTTAATTACAAAGTTAATATTTTTTTTTAAACTTGGGGCAAAGGCCACCTGAAAGTACATTTGGGGCGAAGGCTACCGGAAACTGTTTACTATACGTGCGGTTGCAACTACTAAAAGTTCGGCTCCCCAACAGTCGAAATACAATACAACTCCTACAATTTTCTCAATATTGCCCAAGGGTTCCGATTGATGGATTTTGGCAGCAAATGGTTCAAGTAGTAGAAATTAAATTTTAAGAATTAGATGGATAAGACTCCAAACTGAGAAATTGCATAAAAATTAAATCATTCAGCTTAAAAACGTTTGTGTGCTACCTATATGACTTACTCTACGCATTTAAAATTCAGATTATCCTGAATACATCGTATTTTCCGCACAAAGCCTCATTCTTTTATCCATATTGCGTTATAAATGTCCGAAAATTGTTTAAAATCAACCAATAGGATCTAAATTATATACAGCGTGCAAAAACACCATTTAGAATATTTGTATCAGTCATAGTAACGAGCTCATGCGAAGGCAAGAAAAACAAGAACCTTAATGTCAGTTGCTATACGCTAGAAAATGACTAAAGCAATGATAAGCATTATTTCTTACAAATGCATAATTAACAAGCTAAGGATCCGGGACGACTTAAAGAGTGAAGTGAAGTATACTGCGGAGTGAGTATGATGGAGTGAGGTGGTGCATTGAGGTACTGTTTACTTGTGCAATCCGCTTCGTGGCTAAAGATACAATACATTTTGTCTGTCATTCCGATGTACTAGTCGGCACGATATTGTTACATGCTGGGATGAAGGCCAAAAGGGTTACCAGAAAATGATCCATTTAGATCACCCGAACACACACATGGGGGGACGTGACACAGAAACTGTAAGAGGAGCAGGACCTTTATGTCTACATTCCGATGAAGCCGTGAATTTCACATCACACACATTACCTGTGATTTATTGATAAAACTCGTGGTGGCCCTACATTGCACACAGGGGAATAAAGGAATAAGGGGAGATGCCTTGCTGTCGAGAACTGACCACATGCGTCCTACTCCTTATACACTTGCTCAACAAGTGACGCTCACAGCCTCGCACACAAAGAAATAACGCTATCTTTCCCCCTCTCCTACCCTGGCTAGGCACGCTAGCAAGAGCTGGCGGCCATACCAGACAGAGATTCCAACAGAGCCTACTCTCTCTGGCGTGATCAGCGCCGAAAGAGAAGGCTCGTTCAGCCGAAAGAAATAATAAATCACCCCAATAATGCTGTCGACAATGCAACGCAATAATGTGGCTGGTATGACAATACCTACTAATACGCCACATCATGAATGCACTTGGAGGAGGCCAGCATTCTTTGTTGACAATCAAGGTACGAACGTATGCACGAACGAATGAATGTGTGTCTGATTAGAATGCATGCCCTTTTATTAACTTAAGCTCCACCTATCTATCGTACCGCTACCTACATTCCTTCACTATCGGACCGATCTTAATATCCTATGTATATGTATCTGAACTGCTTCTATGCAGAACCTCCTAGGATCTCAGAATTTCATTCTCTTTCTAATTTACAGAATTCCTGCCTACGTGACTTTGCAAACATACTGAACCCAATCTCTAACTGCATTCAAGGAATTTTTAAGCTAATGTGCTCTATCCTCGCTGTTACTAATGACTTCCTTACATGACTTGCTAAATTACCCTTTTCTTTCCGGACAAATCTTTCAACTCTGACTTATTACATTATACATCTCTTTAATATACTGGAAACTGTGTATTGCAATTATTTCTTTGTTACTATCATTTTTACTTTCCCTACTACGTATAGTAAGTAGGGGAAGTATTGCATTCCACCCAAAAATTCGATACCGAGATTTCACCGGAAATACATGTTTTGAGACCCCCTGAATCCAAAAAAAACATTTTTGGAAACATGTCCGTGTGTGTGTCTGTGTGTCTGTGTCTGTGTCTGTGAACAGCATAACTCAGAAACGAACAGTCGGATAAACACCAAACTTGGTATTTAGGTTCAGTATCTTCCAGAGATGCGACACGAAGGTTTTCAAGAAAATCCCCCCACCGCAGACTACCCTTTACATGGAACATTTTTAGAAAATTGTAATTTTCTCAAAAATGGCTCTAACGATTTTGATTAAAATATCATGTTTAAGATATTTGTATGACAAATAAAATGTATATCTCGAATTTTCTGGGAATGTCTCCAAAAGTGTTCTTCATTGTGAACGACTTTTGCATAACTGGTAAACCATAAGATATAGACAAAATTTTACTGCACAAAAAATGTAGCTCGCTTTAAAATACACAATTTATGTCATATACATTTTTGTTGTTGAGTGAACCATTTTCGAGATATTGCTTGTTATTGCCTTAAATTTTCCAATACTTATACTTTTTCTGAAATCGTTATTCACTTTTTTTCGTCCTGGTAATACAAAGAGAATGGAATACTCCACATAGCAACCAGCTCTTAAACGCAATAAGATTAACATCTCGATATCTCGATTAACATGAAGCATATGGAGAATAAACGTTTGTAAAAATAGGTTTACAAGAGTAGGGAAAGTCATGTGAGTGTAACACATCAGATTTTTTATTTAATTACATCTTCCTGTCAATAAATACCGCATCAATATATTTTAAAAAGAATTCTAGTGAGAACACATTCTAGTTTTAGGCCATGATTTATAATTACTTCCTTTGTTCACCTGTCATTGATTTTACTTACCATTGTGGTGTTCCTATACAGACTTAATTACCTTTCTCAAATGTAACCTTTTTCTTCTAGCATTCCCCAAATTGCTGTCGTCGGTTTACTTTATCGAAAGGTTTCTTAAGACCTATTAAAGTTATATAGGTTTCTAAACTGCACTCTTTACTTTACTATGTGCCGTTAATAAGTAGAAGAAGTATTACATTCCACCCAAAAAATTCTATATGACATTTTACCGGAAATGCATTTTTTTAGACTCCCTGTGTCAAAAAAAGGAAAGAATTTTTATAAAAGGTTGTGCCATGCGTATAGAAATAGAGCAGGCTCTGTGAGAAGTATGGGAATACAGAAGCAGTAATAATGGGGGAGTTAATAGAATAGGGAGGGAGAGTGACTATAGAATGAATAGAAGGGAACAAATTAGACAAAGTAAAGACAAGTGTATTGATAAGCAAGTGATAGATTTATATGACATTGTGAAGTGAATGATTTAGATATAAAGGACAGTAAACACGGAGAGGGCTAGGAGGGAGGGTTGCATTTCTTAATATGAACGAGCAAGTGTTGTTATGGACGATCAGCACGGGGTACACAATAAGTATTCTCTAAATTTGCATCTAATAGTTCCCATTTCCCGCTGATAGTGGAGATTCAAAGACGATCGGAGGAAGTAAGGGAAGGAGATGGGAATGGGAGAAGAACACTAAGCAGTATAGTGACTTAAAATGAGAAACTGTTAGCGATATGAAGCTAACTCAACACATATGTTTTGTAAATGCGGAAGCTTGGGTACGATTGGCAATAGGAGCCAGAACTCGACGCTGATCATGCCCAAATGTATTGTATTAGCTCAACACTCAATAAAGTAAAAGGTGAATATGTGTGTCTGACTTCAAACGGCTACCTCATAAACTGAAACGGCAACTCTAGGCCGAGCCCGAGAACTGTAATTATAGATAATTTATTAATTAATTTTTATTGATGTTAAATCATACTATGTACATATCTTTTTCTTATACTGCTTGTATAGTTTAAGAAGGGTGATTTAACGTTATGTATGTATCTAGGTTACTAATATTAGAAGAGTTATAAATGGTTTAATGTAAATAATTTAAGCGCTATGTTAAAATACTGTCCACGACGAAATGTTTTAGCTACAGGAATAGTGCCTTCGAAGGCAGAAAATCTAGTTTATGACGTCTCTTTGGTCGCAGGGCCATTATTCCTACAGCGAGGATGTAGAGCTTTTGTCCCTTTATTTGATAATTCGCCGTGACCAAGTGAGAGAGACAGATAGCTTAACGGTAAATTTAGGAAAATCCGCTATTTATATTAAACTTGGACCAATGAGATCCCTGGAAGTTTATACGAAATAGTGAGACGCGTCGAGTGGCGCTAAAAATGGACCAATAGGAAAGGAAGCAGCCCCAGAAGCCTGCGACTATAAATGGATCTGTTTGGAGCAAATTCGAGGCAGTTTTGGCATTTCATTTCAGTTTGGCATTATGTCATGTGTGGTCAGGGAGACATGCTGCAGGATGTGTGAAATATCGCGCCAAAAAGGGAATAAAGACAGTTTTAGAAACACACCTAAGAACCGCTACTCGTATAGAGATAATAAGCATATTTAAACTTCGTGTCACATCCGCGCCGCGTTTTAACAGCGGTGGACAGTATTTTAACGGCGGCAATACCAGTGTTGTATACTACGTGGGTTAGTTAAATAAAAAAGAAACGGCAGTGTCATCTTTTCATAACCAAAGCACGTCTATGTGTTCTTATATCACCACCCGAGATCGACGCTTCCTTTACCAAGGATAAGTCCATGCTCCCATATAGTTTAAAGAAAATTACTGCAGCTAGCCGAGGATAAAATTGCAGAGAACCAGCACACTGCGAACATCTGGAACCAACATGGGAGATGCATCAAGGTAAGCCTACGAGCAACGGACAGGATGAGGTGACTGCCGCAAAACGTAAAATCGCTTAAAGGCCAAACTTGGTATTAAAGTTTAGCGTCTTCCAAGGATGCGACAGGGAAGATTTTCACTAAAATTTCCCCATTCCAAACTACCGTTTATATTGAAAAATGTTCGTTAATTTATTAATATATACTTAAAATACTATATATTTAAGATACCTTCATGACAAATAAAATGTAATTCTTGAATTTTCTTGGAACAGCCTGTGAAATCCTCTTCATTCTGAATGATTTCTGCATACCTTCAGTATAACTGCACATCTTTTGGTTTAGTAAGATTTTGTCTAACTCTTACAATTTAGTGATTATACAATGTGGACCATTTAAGTTGACACTCTACAATATCTCCAAAACTAGGCGTTGTAGAAAGAAATGTCTTGAATATAAGTTCCTTGATATTATGGGGGAAAGTAAATACTATTAGTCGTGTTTTGTTTGGCGAACGTTAATTTCAGGGTCAATTTAGTTTTTTTAAATGGGAACCTACAATTAGGGTTAAATTAAATTGACCCTAAAATGACCATCACAACGTATCAAAATAAAACACGACTAATGGTATTTACTTTCCCCATTTATTTTATTCCATACATTTCTTTCCACAACGGTTAGTTTTGGAGATATTGTACAGTCTCAACTTAAATGATCCACATTGTACAAAGTTAATCAGAATAAAGAGAACTTCACATAAAGTAGGTACGTATAGTAAGTAGGGGAAGTATTGTATTCCACCCAAAAATTCGATATCCAGATTTCACCGGAAATATATGTTTTGAAACCCCCTGAATCCAAAAAAAGCATTTTTGGAAACATGTCCGTGTGTGTGTGTGTCTGTGTGTCTGTGAACAGCATAACTCAGAAACGAACAGTCGGATAAACACCAAACTTGGTATTTAGGTTTAGGTTTAGTATCTTCCAGGGATGCGACACGAAGGTTTTCAAGAAAATCCCCCACCCCAGACTACCCTTTACATGGAACATTTTTCGAAACTTTTAATTTTCTCAAAAACGGCTCTGAGGATTTTGATTAAAATATCATATGTTTAAGATATTTTCATGACAAATGAAATGTATATCTCGAATTTTCTGGGAATGTCTCCAAAAGTATTCTTCACTATGAGGGACTTTTGCATAACTGGTAAACCATAAGAGATAGACAAACTTTTATTACACAAAAATGTAGATCGCGTTAAAATACACAATTTATGTCATATACATTTTTGTTATTGAGTGAACTATTTTCCAGATATTGCTTGTTAATTCCCTAAATTTTCTAATACTTGTACTTTTTCTCAAATTCGTTATTCATTTTTTTGTCCTGGCAATGCAAAGAGAATGGAATACTCCACATAGCAACCACCTCTTAAACGCTTAAAGCCAATTCCCCTTGCACCTACAAGAAAATTAGCAATAAGATTAACATCTCGATTAACATGAAACATATGGAGAATAAGCGTTTGTAAAAATAGTTTTAAAAGAAAGTTAGTAGAGAAAGTCATGTGAGTGTAACACATCAGATTTTTTAATTCGAGGAGCCTCAAGATGTGTATTGTGGTTAAATCTGGGTATTGAATTTATAAGTGGAATACAATACTTCCTTTACTTACTATAGATAAGTAGTAGAGAAAGGATCTATATAAATTAGAAGTGTTCTTTTGTTATCATAAATATTATCATAAATATTATCATAATAAAGTATTGCATTTACGTAATAAATGAGGAAGACAGGTGCCCACCTGCTGTCGATGCAGAATAGCCTTAGGTACCCAACAAATCATGGCCAGCTACAAACCAGGGCTGACAGATGGTGTTACATTTTGCCACCTATAATGACCAAGGTGTAACTACCTGCAGAAACATTTTCTCAAAGCAGCTGTTACGCTCAGAATGGGAAGAACAATAATAGTAAGGCTATGGGAGCACAAACCCATTGTGATCTGAATTACTTTAATAGACTTTGAGAAGGTTGTTTGTTACTGCGACGTATGGAAAGCCAGTTTGAAGAAGATGGTATCTTTACGTTATTTGCACCACGCTTTGGGCGTCTATTTGAAGTAGGTTGTATTGAAGAAGTTGTACTATATTTCAACTGTTGGGGAGCCGAACTTGAAGTGTGTTTGCAACCGCACGTATGGTAAACAGTTTCCGGTAGCCTTCGCCCCAAGTTTAAAAAATATTAACTTTGTAATTTGACTGTTTCTTTAAATATTATATATTTATGTTAGCCTCGGCTGCTATAGAGTTATTGTTAGAGACATGGATGTCTTAGCAGGGAGGTGGTGCGACAAGAATGTAGGCTTACACAGATTATAATTTTATTTCACTTCTTTTATTAATGCTTGACACGACTTAATTAACGCTTCACTGATAGAGAGAGAGCTGTGAGATGTTTTTATTCAATACTTACACTTTTTACGCGTAAACTATTTTTGTCTCACACAAAATACGTATAAATTTTCTCGAGGACGTGTCTCACGTCTGGTTAGGAACCCGGACTACTAGTAACTGACTTCTGAATTTGTAAATTTTTCTCCTTTTCAATTTATGATTGGCTAATCCTAGTCCAATAGAATACCTACATTTAACTAAAGCTTTTTCTGGTTGTTGATTGGCTATTTTTATAAACTGTCACTAAAATTACATTATTGCTTCCAAGAATCACAAGTAACATTTAAACTTTCTAATTCATTATTGCTTCAAGGTTACCTCATTGTTACCTCATTGTTAACAACATTTGACTTATTATTCTCACAGCCCCTACATTATTAAATAACTTAATACATTCATATAACATTATTGAACATGTATACAATAATATAAGCATATGCAATGACTGTTACATACATTTTACAAATTATTACATGCGCATATTGCTTCAAGGCGGGCTGTTATTGAATATATATATATGTATATATATATATATATATATATCATATAATTTGACTGAAATCATTTAAGTGTTAAAAACACTGCCTCAACTTTCCTGCTTGGAATTAGCTTTCATTACATAGAGCCGCTCCATAGTCTTGAATTGATTTTGCACATCTCAATTTTCATATCTTTTCATGCAGTCTTTGTTCCTATATACCTAGCTTAAACTATGTACAAATTGTCTGGTTATTCTTTATGTGCTATCTCAGCTTGCTTGGCACCCAGAGCTTTTAGCCCTTTGACCAATCTTGACCTTTTATATTGTTTCGTACGCCCCTTGTCTTTTTTTCTTCTTTTCTATTATTCGTTACTTTCCTGGTCCATTTTTCTTTTGCTTTCCTTAAAGCCTCCCCCATGTTTTTTATTCTTTCCGTCTTTCTCTGTTAACATTTCTATTGCTACAATTTTATCATCTAATTTGTCCCATTTTTTTCCACCACGCCGTTTGCCTCAATACCGTCCATTCTTTATATTCTATCAGATAATATACTATGTTTTCCCTTCCACCGCACAATTCACACATTCCTTTTTCATTCCCTCTTATCCCTCTTAAGAACATTGACCCCGTTCTGATCCATGTGAATCGTTCTTTTTCCTGTCCGTTACAGTGGTCAACGTACCCTTCTCTTCCTCAGTTTCTTATTATTGTTCTGGAGAAAGTTAATGATTTCCTATTTTAAAAGCTTCCCCATATCTTTCTGTCTTCCATTCCGCTTCTTCTCAACGTCATTATTGTTTCTTCTTTTCATATGTCTCTTATTCCTATTCCCTCCACATATTTCTCTATCCTTACCACTGTGCTCGCCAAACTCTTTTCCTGGTCCATGCATAAAACTTCTTCTTCTTTTATCAAACATCTGATCCAAATTTTTATGACACTTTCCATTATGGTCGCTTTCCTTCTTGTTCATCATAGTTTTACTATCGTTATCTCCTTTGGTGCTGATGTTTGCAATCCTAATAGTTCTTCACTAAACATTGTTATATGCTCTATTTTTCTACTTTCTCTACTACGTATAGTAAGTAGGGGAAGTATTGCATTCCACCCAAAAATTCGATACCGAGATTTCACAGGAAATACATGTTTTGAGGTGCACTGAATGAATATAAAGCATTTTTGGAAACATGTCCGTGTGTGTCTGTGTCTTTGTCGTCGTCCTCCGTGGACTAGTGGTGCCGTGCTAGCCTCTAGTTCCCAAGGTCGCGGGTTCAAACCCGGTGGAGGGCGATGGATTCCTTTCGGGCGTAAAAATCGTTAGCATGGAAGGGAAGTAAAGCCGGTGGTCCCGTGTCGTAGATTTACGGCACGTACAAGAACCTCAAGCCTGATAAAGAGGCCTCTGATCAAAATTACCGGTCTTTCACGCCCAATATAGAATGGGACGCTAAGGACCACAGCAGTTAAAGAGCGTCCATAAATAAAACTCAATTTAATTTTGTGTCTCTGTCTGTCTCTCTGTCTGTGTGTGTATGTGTGTGTCTGTGTGTCTGTCTGTCTGTGAACAGCATAAGTCGGATAAACACCAAACTTAGTATTTAGGTTTAGTATCTTCCAGAGATTCGACACGAAGGTTTTCAAGAAAATCCACCACCCCAGATTATCCTTTACATTGAACATTTTTCGAAAATTGTAATTTTCTCAAAAATGGCTAACGATTGTGATTAAAATATCATATGTTTAAGTTATTTTTATGACAAATGAAATGTATATCTCGAATTTTCTGGGAATGTCTCCAAAAGTATTCTTCATTGTGAACGCTTTTGCATAACTGGTAAACCATAAGAGATAGACAAAATTTTACTACACAAAAAATGTAGATTGCCGTAAAATACACAATTTATGTCATATACATTTTTTGAGTGAACCATTTTCGAGATATTGCTTGTTATTCCCCTAAATTTTCCAATACTTATACTTTTTCTCAAATGGGATTTGTTATTATTTTTTTTGTCCTGGTAATGCAAAAAAATGGAATACTCCACATAGCAACCAGCTCTTAAAATATTTGACTATCGCTTAAAGCCTACCAATTCCCCTTGCATCTACAAGAAAATTAGCAATAAGATTAACATCTCGAAATCTCGATTAACATGAAACATATGGAGAATAAGCATTTGTAAAAATAGTTTGTACAAGAGTAGAGAAAGTCATGCGAGTGTAACACATAAAATTTTTTTCTCTCAATTTCGTTTAGTTATCCGGCCAGTTTTCATTCTTCTAATATGATGATACCTGTCTTGGTTCTTCTTTTGTATTTTTTCAGCAAGGTTGAATATGCTTATTTATACACGTATATCTTCATTTCTTTTATAACCTAACAGCTTAAGACCAGCAACACTTCGAAGGAATTATATCTCATTAGTTTCTGATTTACTTTCGGCTGATCGGTTCAGTGACGAAATTTCAGAACCATAAATTAGTAGGTATTGTTTTATTTTTTTTAAAGTGCGAATTTTGTCGCACTTCTGTTGGAGTCTACTCAGCTTGATAGTAATGTTTTGTTCTTCCAAGTATGACATCCTGTATCCTAAAGAATTGGAAAATTATGCGGCCTATTAAATTATATCCTGATTTAAATTATTTTGTATCTTCCATGTTACAATACTTTAAGGCTCTGTTGTATTACGTTACAAATTATTGAAAAAGCCTATGGCGGATCACAATAAAAACATTGTAGTTTCCTACGCGGTATAAGCCAGTAGTGGATGAGAATAAATCCACTATAAACAGAGCGTACTTTTCGCACAGTGAGTCTAGTGTTAGACTAGGCCGATTGCGCAGCGGCCTTGGACTGGTTGACAGTTACCGCACTCGTCCAAATTATAAATTACATAATTGGAATTCACACAAGTACTATATAAACTCACATACTTGCATTTCAGTATTGTATATAACTGATATGTAAACATGTGCGTATACGTCCGTTTATTGTTTGTGTAGATACGTATATGAATGACAATGCAGCATGTCGATGTATAAATTTAGTGTGTGATTAATATCGACCTGTAACTAAACACGCATAAATCAGCTTGTGTTCTTTATAATTATTTATTCTGTAGATGAGTATGCGAATGACAGTACACCATGTTTGTGTGTAACTTTTGTTTATAATTGATATTAATTTCTGTGTGAACATGTGTATAGTTGTTTACTGTTACTCGTACGTGTATGTAAATGTAAAAATCCGCTGTATTAGGACAACTTGTATGTCCGTAAGTCCTTGTGGGCGCAATTTTCTCTCTTTATATAATTATTTAGCTCACGCTAGTGAATTCGATTACAACATACAAAGAAAATACAGTAAAACTTTCTTACATAATGGTTATTGAAAGCTTTTGACATAAGTATCACATGCATGTGGTAACGTTGAGCATCTGGTTACTTTAATGCCGTTATACGCATATCTAATTTGCTTCTATTTCGCTATGTCTCCTGTTATACAGTTGCTAAATATTTACTATCTACTTATAATGGCTGGAATGAAATATCCTCTTATCTTATTTTTTACACAGTTTTCTGTGGAGTAACAATAACTGTTTTCTACTCCATGACACTCCCAAGCAAAAGCGAAATCCACCTTCGTAATATGTGCTTTTGTGACGTTAACTTCTTTTTTATTGACAAATGCATTTATTTAGACTACATTTTTGTGCAACACAGAAGCCAGAAAGTAAACAATTTTGCGACTATACAGCGACGCAGTGGATATGGCCCGAACTTATCGGGAGTTTGCCGCCGATCAACCGGGTAGTTTGAAAGATAAATAGAGATAAGTAGCGCTCTTGCTCAGAGCAAACACCAGAAGCGCCATCAACAGTTAACCGGATTCTTCTGGAAGATTCTTTCTCCCCGACTCCTGAGTACATTCTAGAACTCTGTAGAAATTTCCAGCGACTCTGTAAGCGGACACTCTCGCGAGTGAGCCAGTGAATTAGTAGTGGATTGCTGAGTGCGTTTCTGATAACATATCAAGTGCGGTTCTACAAGTGAGTTTGTGACGACAGAGCGGCGTACAGCGAGTGCTGCTACCGGGAGAGATTAGAGAAGTATGGTGACCGATTCCCCAGCGAGTGAAGCAAAGTGAAGAACAGGCTGCTTCGCCAAGAAAAGTGAAGTGATAGGAAAGATTGAACCACATCGCATTAGTGAAGTGAAAGTGTGAACTAAGTGAAGTCGCAGTGAAAGTTGAACTAGATAACATAATGTGTTAGTGAGAAAATGACGTACAATTTCATGGCGTCCTCCATCGGTAATCCTGCAAGTCAATATGGTGTTGGTCCACCCTTAGTCTTGATGACAGCGTTCACTCTCGCAGGCACACTTTCAATCAAGTGCTAGAAGGTTTCTTGGGGAATGGCAGCCCATTCTTCACGGAGTGCGGAACTGAGGAGAGGTATCGATGTAGGTCGGTGAGGCCTGGCACGAAGTTGGCGTTCCAAAACATCCCAAAGGTGTTCTATAGGATTCAAGTCAGGACTCTGTGCAGACCAGTCCATTACAGGGATGTTATTGTCGTGTAACCACTCCGCCACAGCCCGTGCAGTATGAACAGGTGCTTGATCGTGTTGAAAGATGCAATCGC
This sequence comes from Deroplatys truncata, assembly GCA_030765065.1. Classification (NCBI taxonomy): domain Eukaryota; kingdom Metazoa; phylum Arthropoda; class Insecta; order Mantodea; family Mantidae; genus Deroplatys; species Deroplatys truncata. The sequence goes on along the minus strand of CM060979.1, from coordinate 56,977,843 downwards.
CATCCCCGAATTGCTCTTCAACAATGGTAAGCAAGAAGGTGCTTAAAATATTAATGTAGGTCTGCACTGTGATCGTGCCACGCAAAACAACAGGGGGTGCAACCCCCTCCATGAAAAACACGACCACACCATAACACCATTACCTCCGAATTTCATTGTTGCCACTACACACGCTGGCAGATGACGTTCACCGAGCATTCGCCATCCCACACCCTGCCATCGGATCGCCACATTATGTACCGTGATTCGTCACTCCACACAACGTTTTTCCACTGTTCAATCGTGTAATGTTGACGGTCCTTACACCAAGCGAGGCGTCGTTTGGCATTTTCCTGCGTGATGTGTGGCTTATGAGCAGCCGTTCGACCATGGAATCCAAGGTTTCTCACTTCACGCCTAACTGTCATAGTACTTGGAGTGGATCCTGATGCAGTTTGGAATTTCTGTGTGATGGTATGGATAGATGTCTGCCTATTACTCTTTACGACACTCTTCAAATATCGACGGTCTCTGTCAGTCAGCAGATGAGGTCGGCCTGTACGCTTTTGTGCTGCACATGACCCTTCACGTTTCCACTTCACTATCACATCAGAAACAGTGGACCTAGAGATGTTTAGGAGAGTGGAAATCTTGCGTACAGTCTTCTGACACATGTGACACCCAATCACCTGACCACGTTCGAAGTCCGTGAGTTCCACGGAGCGTCCCATTCTGCTGTTTCACGATGTCTAACGACTACTGAGGTCGTGGATAATGAGTACCAGGCAGTAGGTGGCAGCACAATGCACCTAAGATGAAAAATGTATGTTTGTGGTGTGTCCGGATACTTTTGAACACATGGTGTATATTATCTAAATTTTTAAAGCTCCACAATGGTGCGACAATTTTGAAGCAGTACATTTAGCCGGCTTCTGATGTTCTTTTGTCTCGTGCGCCAGCTGCTGCAGTAGTACAGCTACGAGTACTGTCTCAGGGTATGCGTGAGTATGTTTTAAAGGATAACACCAGTTTAAAGTGACTGAGAAATTTATTGTAATTCAATACTTGAGCTATTGAAGCGAGTTGCCTACTGTCTGAAATTCTGTTACTTATAAAGCTATCCACAGTACCGGACAGTTTATGTTTTTGTTAAGAAACCTTCATAGAGTCAACTTAAAAGTAAAAGTTAAAATAAATTATGAAAATAAAGTTTTGATTCACTCTAGTGAAACACTTCACTCATTTCTTACAATGTTCATACACGGGGTACTTTGTCATTATTAGCACACGTAACATGAGCCCAATCTCTACAGGTACAACATTGCACCCAGTCTTCCTCAAAGGATTCTTCACAAATGAGACATTGTGTCTCCTTGGAGTCATTTTGACCTGCATGTTATTTTCAAAGTGAGGGGAACATCTGTAGCACCCTTCTGTTTAGATACATCCTATTCTCAGACAGTTTTGTTTCCTTAGGTTCCTTGCTTCTTCTTTCTCTTTAAGATCTATTTTGGATGGGGTGGATGTCAAAATTTCGCTTTTCTCTCCTCACCTGTTTCTTACAGTGATCGTCCTTTGTAAATCATCAGCCACAGGGGAGATCTGCTCGATGGCATGTTCAGAAGATTTAGAAGTTGTCGGGACAGCCACGTTCTCTGGAAGAGGCTCTCGGACTGATGCCACACTCAACATAGATGAAGTTATCTTTACTCCTGTGTGCTGTCCAGATCTGATATCTTCTTTGGTTTCTGTCATTGTTCTAATATTTGATGCTGGGATAAAGTCCAGTTCATTGAAAATATCCATATACACTGGAATCCTGATATTGCTAACTCCATTCTGCAAATTTTTGTGAAGGCAGTTGCAAAATCCGCAAATATTTGCTCATCCATGTCTGCATGACGCATTGAATGCTATCTTGAATGGTCTCATGATTGGTCGAACCAAAGGTTGGAGCTTGTGTGTGGTGTGGGGAGGCAAGTTCAACATATGGACACGATGTGTCCTTGCATACAGAATAACACTTAGATCTTTGTGAGAAGTGTGGCCATCTAATATCAGAAACACTGGACTTTCTTCTCTTGGATTGACTTTATTCACAAATGCTTTCAACCATTTGAGAAAGCCAGCTGCTGTGATCCAACCACTCTCTTGTGCGTCAAATATGCTTCCATCAGGTCAATTTGGGATCCATTCGGGAAAATATAAAGAGAGGAGGGATGAACAGATCCCCCTGAAGCATTGATACAGAGTAACATGGTAATGTTCCTTCCATGTCCATCTCATGTGAGCTTGCTGGCTTGCTTCTTGCCTTTAAGGTACAAATGAATTCTCCATTAGTTCCTCAGTTTTGAAGAAAGAAAGAAAGAAAGAAAGAAAAAAGAAAGAAAGAAAGAAGGATGGATGGATGGATTTACTTCTTCCTTGGCAAAGCCTTCAGCCCTCTGCATGCTTGTAGACTGAGAACAACGTAAAGAAAATTCTGAATTACCCTTGAGGAATCCAGGATAATGCCCATATCCTGCTAGCTTTTTTATGTTGTTGAATTGATCGGGAAATTTGAAGTGTTCACAAGGTCATATGCTAGGGTTGGAAGTTCAGATTTGTTCACGGTTAAGAAACAAATGTCCAGATATTTGAGATGCTTGTAAGCTCATTTTCCAACTCATTGTTGAAGCTTTCATTGTAGTGTTTCTCCCGTTTTAAGGGAACGGACACGATGACCCAAAATTGCTTTTAGGAACAGAGGACTATCTAGCTATTTCCCTTACACTGTATTTCCCCGCCAGTACAGTTTCAGTTACCACTTTCATCTTTTCCTCGTCCAACTTTCCTTTTTTTTTACAAGGTGCCAAACCTTTTGAGACCCTGAAAACAAATTACATGCTTATTATGTTTGACACAGTAAATGCTTTTCTGTCCGGTATTGGGAACACCAGTGGAGTCCGGCATTGGGGCCATTTTTGAGGTTAGAAAAATTACCAGAAACTTAAATATACTCAGATAATTTTATATAAAACATTCAAGTATTACTTATATTTATGAAATCTAAAATAACACAAACTAGATTTGATTACCTTACCTAAAAGGGCGTTAATAATGCTGCAAACTTTAACCGCGCAACGCAAATAACACGTGCAAACTTAACAAAAGATATCTCTACAATGGCCAGCCGGAGGATTGTGTGGCGAGACAGGTAGCTTTCCTTTGTATACTTCCTTAAGCGTACAAACTTCAACTTCTGATATCTTACGAGGAACCAGTGAACTTCTTCCGCAGCTTGTCCGCCACTGGGACAATCTCCCCCTACTACTGGTAAGTAGAGAAATTAAAATTTTGTCGATTTTACTTATTTTTACTGAAGCGCCTACAGGATACGTGACCCGATGCTACTGTAATATAACCGTATAATAAAATTACGTTGAGATCTACGTCTATTCAGAATTTAAACTTCAGATTCGAAAGGCGTTGCTCCTGGTCGTAAACAGTCATTAGGGTTAAAACCAATCCAAGCGAAATTCCCGTAAGAGGTGAAATGGAACAAAACACCGCATGTAGGCCTTCTGGCCCCTTGTGCTGCTACCGTGACCCTGGAAGGGAGAGATCCGAAGGATGACCTGATCCGTAGGACGACAGGCGTAAGCAGGACGGGGCCTCTAATGTTTTCAGAACGCCTCCAACGCCGCCCAAACGCACGCATTGGGCCCTGAGCCTCGGAGGGTCCCCGAAGGAGCAACTGCCCGAAGGCACCTAGAGGCGGGTATCCAACCAAGCGATCCTTGGACGACGTCAGGAAGAAAGCTCTTGAGAGCGCATAGGCAACATCCAGCCTCAACCCTAAAACAGACGACACGGAAGATGATGGGTGCAGGAAATGAGAGGGAGGAGAGTCGTGGTAGAAGGTGAACCACCCCAACATTCGCCTGCCGATGCTCACTCGGGGAAACCACAGAAAAAAAACAATAGATAAAGTGGGCGGACGCCGGAGATCGAACCTGAAACCTCCCGAATAAGAGTTGCACATGTTATTGCGGCACCACCTTGCTCAGTCGAAATTGCCGTACTTTAAACCAAGTTTGAAAACTAATGCGAAGAGAATCGTAAATGTGCGCAATAAATGAATATGGACCTTCACCTTCCTCTCGCTTGTAAACTCGGCAGCAAGAAAACCGTGACCACGAAGCGTCCATTATCAAAGGAAGTAGTAATATGACTAAGAAGGTCACGGCAAACATCCACTTTGCGTCGTGATATCAAAGTTAATGGCCCATACTGCGAAGGAAGGATCGTTATCTCGCATGTTTCATTCACGAGAGAGAGAGAGAGAGAGAGAGAGAGAGAGAGAGAGAGAGAGCCAGTGAATGAATATAAAGGCAGTGTTAATCTCTTGCCGTATGCCATTCTAGAACTTCGTGCTACATTTTGACAGTTGTTATGGATTTTAATCACAAATTCACCCTGAATTATACCAGGAGTTACATATAAATGTTAAAGGAAAACTACTGAGGGATAATCCTTGACTTTTAAGATGGAACAAAGTTACTTCTAATCAGGAAAATACATTAAAAACACATCACACTCAGGAACGTGAAATTCAAATATAATATCCAGGGCGAGTTTTCGATAACCTAAGTACGTTTGAAACGCGACCTATAAAATAACTCCAAAGTTTAAAAAATCCCGTGTGTTACATTCACATGACTTTCTATACTCTTTATCGCTGCTTAGCGGATGTACAAATACTTATTACGGAAGGTGAGCCAAAAAACTACGAACCGCACGTACACGTCCACGTCCTGCAGTCTGCCGCTATCATAGAAAGGCTCGAATGAAACCATACAACATTTTTAACACTATTTTTAAAGGCTTTACTTACCAATTTTATGAAAGGAAATGCTGAAACTGGCCACCGTCGTTGTCCATACATTTTTGGCACCTCTTTAGGAAACTATCCAGCACTCGTGAATTTTTTTCGAGTCAACAGTTGATGCCCGTACATATGTAAAATCAATTTTGCCCCCCTTTTTAGAGAATTAACAGCCAGAGAGCGTGATTTTGCCTTTTTTCAACAGCTTATACAGCCAATATTTCGATGAGAGAAATTGAAAGTGTGTTTGAGCACAGAATTATTAGGACAAATTTGTGGCCCCTCGGTCCCCCGACCTAACCCCCTGCGATTTCTATCTCTGGGGTAACTTAAAACAAAGTATACAAGACAAACTCACACATCCTGGAAGAATTAAAACAGAACATCCGCCAGGTAAATTGCCAGCATTTCTCAAAGTGAACTACGTGAACAGGAAAAACACCGCGCAGGCGGTTCGTAGTTTTTCGGCTCTTCCTGTAGAATCTATTTCGTTTTAATCGAGATAAACCTTTCCGTAAACAGCTGCATTGCACATTTCGTTATAGATACAAAGGGAATAGCAACACTCAAATGTTTTAGAACTGGACGCTATACGCTGGCTTTAAATTCTATACTCTTTCCATGACATCCCGAGAAACAACTGAAAATCGACAGGACTTTAAAAGAATGGCTAAGTATTGAACAATTCGTACCTTTAATAACGGATATCTCGGGAATGGCTGATGCCATCAAGAATGTTGTTTGAAATAAATTGTGTATTTTAAACAGATGTACAGTTTTTGTGTTATGCATTTTCGTCTATCGCTTAACATTTACCACTTATACAAGATTATACAATATTCCTTCCGAATGAAGAGGGCTTCACAGGCGGTTCGCAGAAATTTCAAGATATGCATTTTATTATATCGCATTTTAATAAAATTTGTTAGTCATTTTTTTTACAATCTTATTCCAAAATTTGTGGGTGGGCGAATTTTCTTTAAAGCCTTCGTGTCCCATTTTTGGAAGGTACTCCATATAAATTCTAATGGTATTTATCCGACTTTTCGTTTTTCAGTTATGCTATTCACAGACACAAACATACACACACACACACACACACACATGGACTTTTATAAAAATGTCTCTTTTTATTCAAGGCACCTCAAAACATGCAGGTATTTCCGGTGAAATCTCGGTATCGAACTTGTTTACCCACTATGTACGTAGTAGAGAAAGTAAAAATGATATAATAAATACAACAAATTACTTATAAACTGAAATTCATTTAATTTATTAAAATTAGTGCAGAGAAAGTTTAAATTAATGTATATATGGGTATAACTGCTATACAAACAGAAAAGTATTTGTAAGAATAATGCTGATATAATTTAGAAATTAATTAAAAATTTATACGAGGGCGACACTGAAAATTTTTAGAATGCCATGTTTCTAAAAACAAATGAAACTTGTTTGATTTGCCAGATACTTTTGAAGCAGTATTTTTAGCGTTTAAAATGATTTCAGTCTAATTATATAATATATAAAATATAATAACAGCCCACCTTAAAGCAACATGTGTATGTAACAATATATAAAAGTGCATGTAACAGTCATTGTATTAATGTTTATATTATTGTATACATGTTCAATAATGTTATGTGAATGTATTAACGTAGTTTAATAATGTAGGAGCTGTGAGAATAATAGGTCAAAGGTTGCTAACAATGAGGTAGCCTTGAGGTAATAATGAATTAGAAAATTTAATAATGCTAATGGTAATTCTTGGAAACAATAATGTAATTTTTGAGACAGTTTATAAAATAGCCAATCAACAACCAGAAAAAAATCTTAACTTAAATAAAAGTATTCATTAGTCAATCAGAAACTGAAATGGAGCAAAATTTACAAATTCAGAAGTCAGTTACTAGCAGACAGCGTTCCTAACCGGACGCGAGACGCGTCCTCGAGAAGTTTAATATGTATTCAGTGCGAGACAAAAACAGTTTACATGTTAAAATGTGCAAGTAATTAAATAATCTCACAGCTCTCTATATCAGTGAAGTGTTATTTAAATCGTGTCAGAGATTAATAAAAAGAGTGAAGTAAAAATTATAATCTGTGTAAGCCTACATTCTTCAACCGCACCACACCTTGTTAAGAAATTCATGTCTCTACAAATAATACTGACGCAGCCGAGGCAAACATAAATATATAATATTTAAAGAAACAGTCAAATTACAAAGTTAATAATTTTAAACTTGCGGCGAAGGCTACCGGAAAGATTTTTTTACCATACGTACGGTTGCAACTACTTCAAGTTCGGCTCCCCAACATAAGAACTACAATACAACTCCTACTTCAATTTGGCTTTCCATACAGAGAAGTAACAACGCGTTTCTCACTTTGTAATGTCTTGCGAGTTTATTGCCGTGTAGTATGTTCGATTTGCTCTAATAGTTTGTTAATTATTATCGTTTAAAGGCTTTGTGTTCACCTAAAAATGAATTTGACCAGGGAACATTTTCGAGCTACGATTTTTCTACGATTTCAAATCGTCATTAACACCTAAACGATGTGAAGATCAGCTTAGCATTTGGCGAAGAAGCCCCATTTAAGGCAACAATTTATAATTGGTAGAGCGTGTTCAAAAGGGATCGATTTTTCTTAGAGATGAATTTCGTGAAAGACGCCCAAGAATTGCTATTACTGATGACAAAATTGCTGCTGTTCGAGCAATACTTGAAGAAGACATCTTATGAATTTATGCAGGCGACATTGAACATTGGTATGAGTGAAATCCAAAACATTTTACTTCAGCAGTTGGACGTGAGAAAAATTTGATGGACTCCACATAAACTGACTCCCGATTAAAAACAACACATTGATTGGTGCAGAAAAATTCTGGAAAAATTCCAAGACGACACTTCAGATTTTGTTTGGAATATTGATAATGGTGATAAATCTTGGATTCAGTGTTATGACCCTGAAAAGAAAAGTCTTTTTTTTTCTAAATTGGGCCACATTGCTATTATAGCATTATAAGATAGATGTACCGTTACTGCCGATTGGTAGTCCTTCGTGGTGTAGCGGTTACCATGCTGGCCTCTAGTTCCCGAGGTCACAGGTTCGAAGCTGGCGGAGGGCGATGGCTTTTTTCGGATGCAATGCGAGCGGTACGACTGAAGTGTGCATGAGCGCCATCATGCAAGAAGTGAGCTTCTTAACGAATGCTCAGTGGTGGAGGGATTTTGTTGAAAACCTTCGTGTCGCATCTTTGGAAGATACTGAACCTAAATACCAAGTTTGGTGTTTATCCGACTGTTCCTTTCTGAGTTATGCTGTTCACAGACACACTCACGGACATGTTTCCAAAAATGCTTTTTGTGGATTCAGGGGGTCTCAAAACATATCTCGGTATCGAATTTTTGGGTGGAATACAATTTTTGGGTGAAAGACAATACTTCCCCTACTTAAAATGCTTTTTTTTGGATTCATGAGGCCTCAAAGCATGTATTTCTGGTGAAATCGAGATAGCGATCTGTAGGATGGAATATAATATCTTCTCTACCTACTGGGTACGTGTTAGAGAAATAAAAGCTTGCAAATGGAGATGATATAATTGAAGGTATATAATTGGCAATATGAGCAACAGTGATTGGTTCAAATTCAAAATAGCCGCTTGGTACATACCAGGAACATTTGTTACGCAAGCTATCAGCACTTAGGATGTTTTTGTTTTCAGTAATGTTATTACGCTAACATGCATTCTTTTGTAATGAAACCTCGTAAAGTCCTCCTCTTTAAAATGGAACTTTGGCAACGCACAGTGCTATTGGCGAGATAATGTCAAAGTTCATAAAAAGAAACGGCGACAGACGGAGGGAAAATGAGATTGAATTCTCTTGTTATTACGACCCTCGCACAATCAAGAACATAAAAATATTATTCGCTCGTATTCTTTGCTTGAAAGGCGTCTGCATGCCCATTGTAGAAATGGAAACGAGACACACACAATGACTTCTCATAGTTTTATGGGTCTGGGGCACAACCTTGGTCACCAGACTGCGAAACAATCCTTTTGTTGCTTTCTTTAACGTGACTTTTACGACCCGCCATTCCGGATATAGTAACAGGTGCAACGATAATAAAATGCGGCTGCAGACGCACTCAATCCCAGCTATGTTGTCCGAGGTTAGGGACGCCATGCACTTGGTCTCTGTGGTGGCGTGTAAAAGTGTAATACGTCTTCCTGTGAGACAGTTATGTCACATGCCGTTTCCGCTCAAGCCTTTTTACGATCCCGAGGCTCCTATTTCAACGCCACGCTTCGTGTTACGCGTTTTACTGTTTGACTCCTACACGTTTTCTTAGACAAGCTCGTGTTCGCATTTGAGAGGCTTTTCTTCCTCCTTTTATTCTCATATTTCATTTTCTGCTTTGGCTTAACAACTTCTAAACAATTCCCGTATGTTACTTGGTCTTGCAGATTATCGTACTATTTGCGGGTACGTCATATCGGGCCTTGAATGAACTAAATGCTTGAAATTATGCTCAAATGGGCCCGGAGTCTCTAGAGCTTGGAGTCATCCAACATTAGTTTTCTCAGGATAAGGGGAACCCCCGGAAAAACCTTATCTATGTAACTCGCCCAAAGCGAGTTTCGAAATCGGGATCTCTTATGTGAGGCAGACACGCCACCCCCATGCCACCGATGTGAGTATACGAAACGCTGTATTTTACCAAAACATTTTACTAGAGATTTTACCGGAAATACAGGTTTTTAATTCTTCTGAATCCCTCCCCCCAAAAGCATTCTAAAGCCCCTTTGTACACGATCAAACTTTTTATTCAATTCAAGAGTTTACAAGACAAATTGTCAAACATTTTTCAATATGTAACAAGATTGGACAAGACCTCATAATGTCATAAATGTGTATCTACTAGTTGTCTTTTTTCAAACTGAAACCTTTCAAAACACATTAATAAATAATTGAGTACACAGCTATTTACTATTTGCATCACGGTATAATATTTGAAATACTGTTCTATACCAATATTATGTAGCACTTTCACGTACTACATCCAATGAAATCACATTACGATTATGGAATACAATGGAAATAACACCAACTGATAGGTTAACCACACTATACAACATTGCATTAATGTATACTTAGTTCGGAAATCTACCTGGAATTAATTCTTCATGTGCCTTCATCTGCTTAATCTTGTGGTAAATCGGAGAGTCATAGACAGACGGAAATGGCCTAATCAGTTCGCATACAACATACCATGGCCGGGTAGCCATTTTTGTTTACTTTCCGCCATGTTGCAGATTTCTTGACGCACTGTAAATACTCGCATTTCATTGGCTAAAGTCATCAAATCATTGTCAAAACTTTTATCGTTTAGACAGAACATGTCGTTATTTGCTTTCAAGACCTTCAAAGAGTTTAAAAGTATTGGAGGTAATTTGACAAGAAAAGTTTTAAAGTTGTGACAACTCTTGAAAGCTCTTGTAAAGTATTGAGTTTAACAAAAATTTGATCGTGTACAAGGGGCGTAAGAAACTCGTCCGAGCGTCCATATGTGCACGTGCGCAACTCGGAAGCATTAGATGAATACCAAAGCTAATATTTAGGTTCACGAACTTCAACACAAGAAATTTGCAATACGGAGATTTAAAAAAAAAAAAAAAACTCTCCAAACTGCCCTTTACATAAACAACTTCCGTTATTTTTAATCTACTCTAAAATGACTGATGTGAAATACAGATGTTTCTCTAACTGATTTGAACAATAATATGTATATTTTAAGTTTTTGTGAAGTCTTCTTACTTTTGATTTAACTTGGAGACCATAAGAGAGAGAGAAACTTATTAGAGGAAAAATGTAAAGTTAGTTAATAAACAGAATTTGCCAATATTATTCCCCGTACCGTAAGCCCTATTATGAATATTCCATGTAACTTTCTCAAATGCGTCGTCTGGCGTCGTCGTCAATTTGCGATTGTTCCATTTTTTTCCTTCTCGAGGTTCTGGAATGCGACTGCTGCATTTATTAACCCATTCTGATATTAACATTTAATTGCTGTTTCCCCAGGTTGAAGATGATAGTTGCTGCTACGTATTGAAAGCCAGTTTGAAGAAGATGTATTATATTTCAACTGTTGGGGATTCAAACTTGAAGTAGTTGCAATCGCACTATAGTACCCGGTTTCCGGTAGCCTTCGCCCCAAGTTTAAAAATATTAGCTTTGTATTTTGACTGTTTCTTTAGATATTATATTTATATTTGCCTCGGCTGCGTCAGTATTATTGTTAGAGACACGTTTCTCTTAAGCAGGGTTGTGAAACGACTAAGAATGTAGGCTTACACTGATTTTAAGTTTTAATTCACTCCTTTTTTTATATTAATCCTTGACAAAAATTAAATAGCACTTCACTGATATCGAGAGCTGTGAAATTCTTTTATTTAATACTTGCAATTTTTTTTAACACGTATACTATTTATCGTCTCACACGAATACGTAATTAATTTCTCGAGGACACATCTCGCGTCTGGTTATGAGCACTGTTTGGAGGCAACTGAATTGATTTCAACCGTCTAAACTTGTAAATTTCTGTAGTTCAAGTCTCTGATTGGCTAATCCTACGCCAATAGAATACCTTCATTAAACTAAAAAAATTTTCTGGTTGATTGGCTATTTTATAAACTGTCACTAAAATTTACGTTATTGCCGCTCTAATAATGCTCTCTAATGCTCTAATAGTAGCATTTAAACTTCCTTACTCATTATTGCCTCAAGGTTACCTCATTGTTACCTCATTCTTAGTAACGTTTAACTTATTATCCTCACAGCTCCTACATTATTAAATTACGTAATGCATTCACATAACATTATTGTACATGTTTATAATAATATAAGTGTAATGTACACCTTTTAGATATTGTTACACATACATATTGCTTCAAGGTGGGTTGTTATTGAATTTACATATTATATAATTTGACTGAAATCATTTAGGTGTTAATAATACTGCCTCAAGGTTGCATTTAAGAAAGTATTTGTTGCTTAATTTAAACTAATTTATAGACAGAAATTTAAGGTGAATAACGCAAACTGGTGAGAGAAATAACTTTTTATATGTTAATTAACTCTAATATACATATAAGCGCATGTAAATTTGCAACTTCATTTATTCCTCGATAGTGCCTGGAAGCTGCAGCTGAGCCGTCAGTTTTTGCTTTTCATTACCTCACATGGAAAAAAGGTTCTTAACACAAATATTAGTTCAAACAGCTGTATATTTTTCATGTGGTGTGTTTTATGTGTATTTTTTCTTTTTGTTTTCTATCCGCCCCAGGCTGGGTACAACATAGTGGAAGGAAATTCCCAAAAAGGCACAAACGAAAGGTCGACAGGGTCTAATACTGCCAAGAAACTGTCCCTGTTTAACGAACTTGTATATATTAGAACACTCACAATGTTACTTAATGAGGCTCTCAAAATGTAGTTATATACATACATTTTGCTGGGGTAGACCAGTGGTTTCATTTCCGGCTCTCGTACTAAGTGTCCGGGATTCGATTCCCAGTTATGGGCTCTATCCACGCCTTCACCTCTGGCTTGCTGATCTGAAGTAACCCCAAGGCCCAAAGTAGTTCGGAGTCCACGGTAAAAGCTGTAGGTCTTCTCATTCCACTGACATCCTCATCATACCCCTCCACCGGAGGCAATGGACTCCGCCCGCTGGGTGCCTCCACCTCAGAAATAGGTCCAGTCATCGCTTGGTGGAATGAGGTATCCCCGAAGGTCATAGGCCATATGGGGAGCGTTAGAAACGACGACATATCTGTTGCTTCACATCGATGCTTTAATGTCTGTTCGTATATTGAAATGTTTTACCTAAGGAGCAGTACACAGCTACTTAATGACAGATGGGTTAACAGGATCAGGTGGTATTAAAACATGTACACCCGTGGACAAAAAATGAGTTATCTCCAGATTCCATGTGACGATCGGGAAACCTTCGTAACAGCTGTGTCTATGACGTACATGCAGCAATTATAAAACCATCTGTGCCTGTGAGGGCATTTCTCGGTGTATTTCTTGGTGGTGACGCATATAAGCTACTGTAAACAGAGCACGGGAAAACGTTTCGTTGGCCGAGAGGTTAAGAAAGTACCGATTGTGCTCATAAGCTCCTCGGTTCAAATCTCGTAGTAGTTATTGTTGTTTTTTATGTAGTTAATTTTATGACTAGACGTGTAAAACGTAATATTGCATTAATATAACTTTAGCATTTTAGGTTTTGAGGATATCTATGCATATAAGATCACAATTCTATTAAGCCACACGTTTAACTAAAAAAATCTGATGTGTTACACTCACATGACTTTCTCTTCTCTTGTACAAGCTATTTTTACAAACGCTTATTCTCTATATGCTTCATGTTAATCTAGATGTTAATCTTATTGCTACTTTTCTTGCTGGTGTAAGGTGAATATGGTAGGTTTTAAGCGATAGTCAAATCTTTTAAGCGCTGGTTGCTATGTGGCGCATTCCATTCTCTTTGCATGTCCAGGACATAAAGAAAATGACTAACGAATTTGAGAAAAAGTATAAGTATTGGAAAATTTAAGGGAATAACAAGCAATATCTCAAAAATAGTTCACTCAACAAAAAAAATGTATATGACATAAATTGTGTGTTTTAACGCGATCTACATTTTTTGTGTAGTAAAATTTTTGTCTATGTCTTATGGTTTACCAGTTATGCAAAAGTCGTTCACAATGAAGAATACTTTTGGAGACATTACCATAAAATTCGAGATACACATTTCATTTGTCATGAAAATATCTTAAACATATGATATTTTAATCAAAATTGTTAGAGCCATTTTTGAGAAAAGTAAAATTTTCGCAAAATGTTCCATGTAAAGGGTAATCCGGGGTGGGGGAGATTTTCTTGAAAACCTTCGTGTCGCATTTCTGGAAGATACTGAACCTAAATACCAAGTTTGGTGTTTATCCGACTGTTCGTTTCTGAATTATGCTGTTCACAGACACACACACACACACACACACACACACACACACACACACACGGACATGTTTCCAAAAATGCTTTTTTTGGTTTCAGAGGGTCTCAAAACATGTATTTCCGGTGAAATCTCGGTATCTAGTTTTTGGGTGGAATACAATACTTCCCCTACTTACTATACTAGTAGAGAAAGTAAAAAAACACGTTTGTTACATGCGAGAATCGAACCTGCGGTCTAAACCAGAGAAGTACCCTACGCTTTGCCACAGCGCTACAGGGAATACACATGGAAGGTAGCATGTTTAATAATGCCGTACAACAACTTGTTGCAGCGGCTACACAAGTGTTTGCTTGTGGTGTAAACAAGTCGCTGGCGTTCAAGACACCCATTTGTTTCTCAATATATATATATATATATATATATATATATATATATATATATATAGGTACCTCCCCTTACAAAGCACAGCACCAAAATTTAGAACTGCAGCCTACAAATGTAAATAACTCACTAGAGAATAACAATAAACACATTGAAATTAAATTTTGACTCTCCGCTTGCATCCTATAATAAACAGTGAAATATGCCGGGGCGAACACAAAAAATCAACGGTCAAACGACCCATGTAATAATTATTTGCCCTAGGAAAAAGTTACATATCGAAAGCAGCTCACCTCTAGTGTACAGCCACACGCACAGGTTCAGAGTTCGAGGACAAGTCTCTTCAACCACTACGGAAATAGCCAGCTAAACTCGGCAGCTGATACGAGCGCCCTCAACCAAAACAAAAGCTAATCACAAGCCTTACTGAACTCGCACCCAGAATGTTCTCTTACTATCCGCGGAAAAAACAAAACTTGTAAAGAGCCACAACAAAATTGGCACAACCGAGCGGGATGGCTCAGGCGGTAACATGAGGCAGTATTTTTAACACTTGAATAATTTAAATTATATAATATATAACTTCAATAACAGCCTGCCTTGATGCATTGTGTATGTAATAATTTTTAAAATATATGTAACAGTCATTGGATATGCTTATATTATTGTAAACATGTTTAATAATGTTTTGTGAATGCATTACGTAATTTAATAATGTAAGAGCTGTGAGAATAATAAGTTTAAAGTTGCTAACAATGAGGTAACAATAAGGTAACCTTGAGGCAATAATGAGTTTGAGAGTTTAAATGCTACTAGTCATGATTAGGGCAGCAATAATGTAAATTTTGTGACAGTTTAAAAATAGCCAATCAACAGCCAGAAAAACTTTAATAAAATGCAGGTATTCTATTGGACTAGGATTAGCCAACCAGAGACTTGAAATGCAGAAGTTTACGGGTTTGGACGGTTGAAATATGTTCAGTTGCGTGCAGACCTTGATAGTAACCGGATGGAAAATGCGTTCTCTAGAAAAATATTACGTATTCGTGTGAAACGTAAAATAAGTATACGCGTTAAAAAAATGCAAGTATTAAATAAAAGAATCTCACAGCTCTCTCTCTATATCAGTGTAGTGCTATTTAATTTGTGTCAAGGATTAATAAAAAGAAGTGAATTTAAACTTAAAATCTGTGTAAGCCTACATTCTTGCTGCACTACGCCCTGCTTAAGAAACATGTCTCTAAAGTAATACTGACGCAGCCGAGGCAAACATAAACATAAGTAATATCTAAAGAAGCAGTTTAATAACAAAGTTAATATATTATTTTTTTTAAACTTGGAGCGTAACAACAAAAATACATCTTCAAATCGGTTTTTCATACGTAGCAGCATATTACGTAATTATCAACAACTTCCATTTGACGCCCAAAGCGTGGTGCAAACCTTCAATAACAAAATACTATTCTCAAATTGGTTCCCATACGTGGAGCAGAATTAACCTTTCTTCAAATTGGCACCCATACGTGGGACAGTTAAACTAAGGCAACTACTTACTCAAACATCGAGAGGTCCCGGGTTCAAATCTCGTGGGCCGACCAGTCTGATAGGGTTTTTCGTTATTTCCCTCAGCCGCAAAGGTAAATACCGGATTGGATATTTAATAGCACGACCCCACGTTCCACCTTAAGTCAAAAATAATAGTAAAAATGAAAAACAGGTGGTAATAGCGATTGCTGTCATCTATCCACAGACAAAAAGCAGGCAGACTGGACGTCACCCTAATGTCATCTGCACGGCACGAAGCAGAAGATCCGGCTGCTATGCGCTAGGGCCTCTGTGGACACGTTGAAGCGGGTGGTTAAAGGGATGAGACCTAGAAGCTAACTATCCGCCCCATTTCGATCTAAGAGTTATCCACTAACAGATCCGTTGCGATATGTCCCTGTAGTTAAAGCGACGTAAAATAAATACAGTAATAATAATAAAAATAAAATCGGCAAAATTAAAAAAAATCTATACCTACAAAATGTATTTCGGATGAAGAAGTCCAGGCTGTTTATGGAAAATTTAAAATATACATTTTACCCGTCAGTCAGTATCCTAATCTTGTCCATTTTAAACAATGTTTCAATCACTTTTAGAGAAAAAAACTATTACTTACTCATGTAAAGATTAGTTTGCCTTGGAGTAATTTCTTAGAAATCTTCGTGTTAAATGCAACTTTTCGTTTTTCAGGTATTCAGAGGCGCGCTCTCTAAAATAAATTATTTTTTGTTCCGGAGACCTCAATGTGCGCGAATGTTCCAGAGAAGGTACAGCATAACAGTAAAATCGGAAAACTACTAAATTTTGTTTGTGTCAGATACTGCTAAGGAATACCAACCGCAGATTTTCAAGAAACTCAACATCCCGAAAATATCTTTTATACAGAGTGTTTCTTATTTTTCATTTTCTACAAAAAGACTCATTGTTTTCATTGAACTGCCATGTATTAAAGGTATTTGTATGACGACGAATAAAATGTATGAACGTCCCGAGATTTCCCTGAATAGCGGCTTAGGTATCTTCATTCTGTGTGAATTTTGTATAATTTTGCACAACTTGGACACCATAAGAGATAGAAAACCATAGAGTTCATTAAAATATATACACTATGTGATCAAAAGTATCCGTACACCCCCACAAGCATACGTTTTCATCTTAGGTGCACTTTGCTGCCACCTACTGCCTGGTTCTCATTATCCGCGACATCAGTAGTTATTAGACATCGTGAAACAGCAGAATGGGACGCTCCGTGGAACTCACGGACTTCGAACGTGGTCAGGTGATTGGGTGTCACTTGTGTCAGAAGTCTGTACGCGATATTTCCACACTCCTAAACATCCCTAGGTCCACTGTTTCTGACGTGATAGTGAAGTGGAAACGTGAAGGGACATGTACAGCACAAAAGCGTACAGGCCGACCTCGTCTGTTGACTGACAAAGACCGCAAACGTTTGAAGAGGGTCGTAAAGAGTAACAGGCAGACGTCTATACAGATCACCACACAGGAATTCCAAACTGCATCCGGATCCACTCCAAGTACTATGACAGTTAGGCGTGAGGTGAGAAACCTTGGATTCCATGGTTGAGCGGCTGCTCATAAGCCACACATCACGCACGAAAATGCCAAACGACGCCTCGTTTGGTGTAAGGAGCGTCAACATTACACGATTGAACAGTGGCAAAACGTTGTGTGGAGTGACGAATCACGGTACATAATGTGGCGATCCGATGGCAGGGTGTGGGTATGGCGAGTGCTCGGTGAACGTCATCTGCCAGCGTGTGTAGTGCTAACAGTGAAATTCGGAGGTGGTGGTGTTATGGTGTGGTCGTGTTTTTCCTGGAGGGGGCTTGCACCCTTTTTTGTTTTGCATGGCACGATCACAGCGCAGACCTACATTTATATTCTAAGCACCTTCTTGCTTCCCACTGTTGAAGAGCAATTCGGGGATGGCGATTGCATCTTTCAACATGATCGAGCACCTGTTCGTACTGCACGGGCTGTGGCGGAGTGGTTACACGACAATAACATCCCTATAATGGACTGGCCTGCACAGAGTCCTGACTTGAATCCTATAGAATACCTTTGGGATATTTTGGAACGCCGATACCTCTCCTCAGTTCCGCACTCCGTGAAGAATGGGCTGCTATTCCCCAAGATATCTTCCAGCATCTGATTGAAAGTATGCCTCCGAGAGTGAACGCTGTTATCAAGACTAAGGTTGGGCCAACACCATATTGACTTCCAGCATTGCCGATGGAGGGCGCCACGAACTTGTACGTCCGGATACTTTTGATCACGTAGTGTAGTTTGTGTCAGTTTTTCTTTCTTTACTTTTTCAAAACAGTGCATGACTTATGTTTTAAATGTATGGACCACATCTGACAGAAGATGCTTGAAAGTTTCCAATTCTTCCTTTTTTCGTGTCCTCCTCAAGAGGTCGTTACTATTACTTATGTACTTGGTCCTTTCCTCCGTGCTTCCATAAGCGTTGGACGTGTTATCCGCATGTTGTGTATAGCAAAGTGCTATTGCTTAATGCAGTAACTTGTTTAGCAGCCTGTCTGATATTTGAGACTGCCAACAGGGTACAGACTCGTAATAAGAAATTTAATGATTTAAATATTCTGATGTGATGCATTCACATGACTTTCTCTACCCTCTATCTGTATTATACTTGCTAAGCTTATTTTCCTATCTACTACATTTAATACAAACAAACCTTTACAAAAATAGTTACATTATACATTTCGTTATAAATACAAAGAGAACAGCGATAGACAAATATATAAGATCTGAACGCTATATGCTGACCTTAAAATCTCATGCTGCTTCCATGTAATCGCTAGAAACAACTAAAAATTGATGGTACATCAGGTTTGGGCAATTCGAACCTTTAATAACTATGTCACAGGAATGCCTTATTCTACTAAAAACTTAGCCGAAGTAAATTGTGTGTTTTAAAGAGATTTAAATTTTTTGTGTGATACGTTTTCGACTATTTTGTAACGTTTACAAATTATACAAGATTATACAAAATTCCTTCCTATGAAGAGGACTTCCTAGGCTATTCCCAAAAATTTCAAGATATATGTTTTATTTATTATATAAATATATTTCATATGTTGTATTTTAATCAAAATCGTTACAGCTATTTTTGAGAAAATCAAAATTTTCGAAAAAAGTTGCACGTAAAAGGTTAGTTTTACTAGATTTTCATCGCAAGATTATTTTGCCATTTCACATCAGAGCTTCTGTCGCCATGTGTTGACTCGCTAATTGACTGTATAAGATTACAGGTCAGAATTACTGGAATATCTATAAAAATTTCAGAAAAACAAATTTTTGATGGTAGATGATACTTTATTGCGAGTTTAACGTCCTTTAACCGGGTCTTGTTCACTTCGCAATCGCCATATTAGTTCAGTTGTTTCACGCTCTTTTGCGCTTGGCTGCGTTTATGTTTCCATTTGTCGTTGTGAATAACAAACACTTCGCGTTAAGTTCATGTTTAACTTTTTAAGTCATGTTAATGCTTAATTTTCATTGTAAATGACCCCTAAATCACGAGACACCCAGAATAGCGTGAGATACTTTAGCTGCGTGGCTGTGCGTGTTGGGGTTTGCAATACACTGAAGTGAAACCTAAGGAACAGATAGGGTTGTAAAACGTCAGCAACAACATTAACACAACTAATTTATAACAAGAAGAGTAATTTAATTTTCCTGGCAAAGGAAATTAATTGAATCGCTTTGCTTAAAAGGCAAATTACGATGTGACAACTAATGGCATGTTTTATTTTGCACTACAGCTGCAATAATGGATATTAAAGCAAATAAACAAGCAAACGCGTCGCTCCTTAGCGATATCTAGAGGAGCTAATGACTGTGATTAGCGAAATGGCTGCTTCAAGGTTCATGTCACTACTCTCACTTTATTAGCGTTTGAACACGAGGAATTCTTCGTTACATTAAAAGATGCTCGGTACCCAACTACAGCACACGTCGGTCCTGATAGTAGTCTGAATTGGGTAGATTAGATGATAATTAATGCCTTGTTACATACTTATGCAAATTACTGTGTTGCATGTTCTTTATGGTATGCAAGAATGTTTATGCTAATTCAAACAACATAATTGGTTCTGTCTACCATTGTCGTTTGCTCATATCCAGTCTCTAAGAGTAGCAACGTCGGTGCTAATGGCACTTTAAATTTTTCTCAAATTCGTTATTCATTTTTACTTTCTCTACTACGTATACAAGTAGGGGAGGTATTGTATTCCATCCAAAAATTCGATACCGAGATTTCACCGGAAATACATGTTTTGAGGCATCCTGAATCCAAAAAAGAAGCAATTTTGGAAACATGTCCGTGTGTGTGTCTGTGTGACTGTGAACAGCATAACTCAGAAACGAAAAGTCGGATAAACACCAAACTTGGTATTTAGGTTCAGTATCTTCCAGAGATACGACACGAAGGTTTTCAAGAAAATCCCCGCATCCCAGATACCCTTTACATGGAACATTTTTCGAAAATTTTAATTTTCTCAAAAATGGCTCTAACGATTTTGATTAAAATATCGTATGTTTAAGATATTTTCATGACAAATGAAATGTATATCTCGAATTTTCTGGGAATGTCTCCAAAAGTATTCTTCATTGTGAACGACTTTTGCATAACTGGTAAACCATAAGAGATAGACAAACGTTTACTACACAAAAAATGTAGATCGCGTTAAAATACACAATTTATGTCATATACATTTTTTTTGTTGAGTGAACCATTTTCGAGATATTGCGTGTTATTCCCTTAAATTTTCCAATACTTATACTTTTTCTCAAATGGTAATTCGTTATTCATTTTTTATGTCCTGAACATACAAAGAGAATGGAATGCGCCACATAGCAACCAGCTCCTAAAAGATTTGACTATCGCTTAAAGCCTACCATTTTCCTCTTGCATCTACAAGAAAATTAACAATAAGATTAACATCTCGATTAACATGAAGCATATTGGAGAATAAGCGTTTGTAAAAATAGTTTGTACAAGAGTAGAGAAAGTAACAATCAGATTTTTTTTTCGGAATTAAAATTTTAGGAATCACAAAAATGCATAATGATGACAACAGCTACCTCAAAATATTTAGCTACTTGGAAGTACTTTAACCAAGTCGCGGAAGGATTCCTTTCTGCTTCTTTTTCTTGTCTCACATTTTCTTTTTCTTCTGCTGCTGCACTTCAAAGATTAGAGAAGAATGCATGTGTGCCAAATTTCCTTGGTCGTCCTGGATGCCTTCTATCTTTAGCCTTTTCTTGTCTTACGATCAGATTTCCGTCATTACTCCGGGCGCACTTCTTCCTTGGGCTTATTGTACTATCTGTGTCATTATGTCAATTCATTATGCCTGCACCCTTTACCAAGGAATACAGTCTCATAACAGATATGCTTTCAAATTCTTCTGGTCCTAAAAGCATTTTTTATAATCAGGGTGGACCATTTAAGTTGAAGCTGTACAATATCTCCGAAACTAACGTTGTAATGTCTTGAATAAAACTTGCTTGATATTATGAGGGAAAGTAAATCATTAGTCGTGCTTTGTTTGATGGTGTTGGCATCCAGAAATTTTATGTTGTTTGTCAAAATAGTTCTCACAATCACATTTTAAACCCGTAACGGATTTATTCTTGCAATTTTGCACATACACAAGCTTACATTGTTTACTTTACTTGAGGTAGCCAAGAAGGTTAAGGTTAGAGTAACGGGCACAGCAAAGACGTGCGTTCTCCACGATGGCTAGACCACATATAATAGGTAATGAGATCTTTAAAGAGCTTGATGACTTTTAAATTACATAACAAAATTAATGAATTCCATTTCAGAAAGAATAAATATTTGAAAATTCAAATCAATACCTCACAAGGAATATGTCAGAAACGGATAACTCCACAAAAGGTGTATACGAGTGGCAAATTGTGTGTTTTAACGAGATCTAAAATTTTTATGTAGTAAGACTGTAAGTCTTTTACAGTTTACCAGTTATTCAAAAGTCCTTCAGAGGCTATTCGCAGGAAATTAAAGATAGGTACACCTACATTTCATATTTTATAAGGTATCTTAGACATATAGCATTTTAATAAAATCTTAGAACCATTTTTGAGAAAATAAAAAATGTTTAAAAATTCTCCGTGTGGGGTGGGATATTTTCTTGAAAATCTTCGTGTCACATCCTTGGAAGATGCTGAATTTAAATACCAACTTTGGTATTTAATCAACTTTTCGTTTTTGAGTTATGGTGTTCACACATATACTAGGACCTTCTTTAAAAAAATACTTCTCATGGATTCAAGGAGTCTCAAATGTTTATTTCCGTGTACTCTCGGCATTGAATGTTTGGGTGCAATACAGTACTTCCCCTACTTATTATAGGTAAGCACCAGCAGAGAAAGTAAAAAAACGAACAAAGCGATGCAAAAGTTTCTGCGCATCTAAAAATAGACATTAACCTCTTAATGCCAGAATTATTTTGCTACACATGCCACTCTCCCTCTAATCCCTAAACCAACTTTCATTGCTCTTTCACAGACACCACCACTGAAGCGATTCGATTGCCATGCTCATTAAAGCTAGATGAAATATACTGGACATTCATTCAAAGTCAAACATTTCGAGTTTGAATATGCTTGTGGTAAACGATGGGGAGGGCCCAAGTAAAATAATCGGTGTCATGGCACGCTTGATACTGACGGGGTTACATTTGTCTGCAGTTGATATGAATAAGTTTAAAAAAGTAAGGTTTTACAATATAAAACAGCTATATTTACTCGTGTTTTATTGTTGAAGGTTAGTATAATATGAAATTAGTAAAAAATGGCAATTTAAACCCTAAAAGTTTAATAAAACACTTATGTATCAAATACGGTACACCAGGCTACAAGGGGTTAAAACGGATACAACGTGTAATGAGGGAAACGCTAAGATACAGAAGCGATGATGTATGACAGATATTGGAGAATAACAAATAAGGAATGGATAAAGGCAAGATCAGAATGGAAAGAGGATGCTGGAAGAATGAACAGCGCTGTGTAGGCCTCCCAGGAAAGTTTGTCAGAGGAATACTGAAGGACAATAACGTCTGTGCTTAAGAAATGTACTAAAATATGACAAATATAAAACATTTGTATTGAGGAGAGGTAGAATTCATATGCTATGTAATGTGAATATCGTGCATTGGTGATATATAATGGTGAATTTAAACTATTCCATGCAGCGTATACTTAGATGCCTTAAGCATCAAAGATGACCGCAATGCTCTCAGCAAGCAATTATATATTCCTTTGTTCTAGTCTCAGAGACGCCAGACAGATTCTGCAGCAGTTCATTATCATCCTAGAGCAACATCACCGAGAACCTTAAGAGCCGGGTTCCTTCCCACGGTCTGTAGATTACTTATACTCACAGAAATATGTACGTCTGATCCCTGCTACCTTGTGGTTATGGCAGGTAAAAAAGTTAAGTTTATAGAACACAGCCCACCAGTTGTTTACTTCCCGAGTAGCCAGGTGTTTACGTCTGATGTTTTAGCTCATAATCACGTTATTCATTCGAGTAAGGCAATGGCAATATAACACAGGCAAACGAGTGTAAGGGTGTGAGTGTCCCGGGTTCGATTTCGGTTGGTTCGGCCACTTTGGCCTTGGTTTTTTTCTGGTTTCCCCCGGCCGATAGGCAAATTCTGGGGTGGTACTGCTTTTCTCATGAATTCTTGTCATATGTATCATCTCATATGTAGGACCAGGCGACGACGATTTGTATGTTGCGGCGGGACGGTGAATTTGCACCTTGTAAAGATTTCTCCCTGGCGCTTGGCTGCCCGACTGATACCCCTTCCTGGCTCGTCCATACTGGGTACCTCAGCTTGAGTACGGCTAAGGCAGAATCGTCGATGTAGAATTGGTATCTTGTTGGAATCACTAGGGACCCTGGCCTTGCCTACGCACATCGTCGTGCGGATCTGGTCGGTCTTTTGGTCTTCTCTCCATCCCTTCCTCCCAGGGTTCACATGGCAGCATAAATGACTGATTATCATCTATGCACAGTGCTGAGCTCCAGTAACTGGACACCCCTCCGTCTGACTAATCCTAATCCGAATAACACAAGTGCGCAAAATTGCAACACAGGTGTTCTTATGGAAACAGACTGTTACATATTTCTTTCGGAACGTTAAGTGCCATTCGGAGTTTACAATACTGTGACATGTGGTAATACATTTTTAATTTATTGAGTGACAATGTTCAAGTAGGCAACACGGACCGGAATATTATGTAATAGTAGTGGGGGTAACCAGTTCTCTGTAGCAAGCGTCTGACGCTATCTTGCAATGTAACCACCGAGGAGTGCAGACATGGACTAGGCTAGGAGACGCCAGTCAGCAGAAGGTACTATGTATCCATTTCATTTCAATATATAATTCATAAATCTAAATTCCTGGCATGTAAATTAATAATGTAGCTAGTTCCTTCTTTCCTTCCCCATCATGATTTGGGCATATTTTTAGGAAATTCCAAGTATTTAGGGACTTCTATTAGCTCGCCCCGTCGGACCTCGTGTAGTTTCTGGTATGTTAGATCCTGGTACCGTGCTCTACCCCCCGTGATTTAAATAAAATGTAGAGGTTACGACAATTGGTGGAGGCGCCGGGTATAATAGAAGTCTCTAAATACTTGGAATTTCCTAAAAAATATGCCTAAATCATGATGGGGAAGGAAAGAAGGAACTAGCTACATTATTAATTTACATGCCAGGAATTTAGATTAATGAATTATATATTGAAATGAAATGGATACATAGTACCTTCTGCTGACGGGCGTCTCCTAGCCTAGTCCATGTCTGCACTCCTCGGTGGTTGCATTGCAAGAGAGTAAGCATCAGACACTTGCTACAGAGAACCGGTTTCCCCCCACTAATATTACATAATATTCCGGTCCGTGTTGCCAACTTGAACATTGTCACGCAACAAATTATAAATGTATTACTACATGCCACAATACACCACTTCACTTATTTACGTAATAGAAACACAATTGTGACAAAACACCACAGCGAAACGTGGAATCTGGTTTAAAAGCCCATAGTCAAATTTAATCTGGAACCCCTCAATTGCGATCCACAAGTGTTAGTTCCTGATACGGCTCATCCGGTAGAATTAGCTTCATTTATTGTTTTCATTTGAATTTAACACTAGCTATCCTACATGGCACGAATACATTCTGTAAGTAAGGGTTGAAAAAGTGGAATGGAATGGCTTTTTAGAGTTGCCTGCGATTTTTACTCGTACCTAGCTATATTTTATATTTAATTTTTTATTCCTGTATGTTTTTTGAATGGAGGATGCCATTCATCCAAAAATTATTTTCTGCATCATTTATATTTTAATTAGTATTGACCTTTTTTGCTGAAACCTAAGTGATCAAAGAGTTTAAAATATGAGAAGGATAGTTTTTTTTAATTTCTAAGGTGTACCATAATTTTTGTCCAATTTTGATTTAAATATTATAATTAATTTTAGACCCATAGTTAATGATTAAAATATTAAATTACCTTAGGGATAACAGCATAATTTTTTTAAACTTCATAATGAAAAAAAGATTGTGACCTCGATGTTGGATTAAGCTCAAGTGCTCCAATTTCTGCCCTGATTGGTCAAGGGGTATAGTTTAGTATATAAGGTATTGGAAATAAAAATATTTTATAAATATTTAGATGTACTATATGATAGAAAATAAGGTTTGTGTAGCTTTTGGAAGTTGTAAGGCAACCTATGTTTTATGCCCTATCCTGCAGTTGTAATTGAGAAGATGATTTAAACAGTGAAGATTTCTACATAATGGTTTGAAAATATGAAAGGCTGTAACTTTCGATGGGTCCTGCAGAATAAATGACCAAAAATTTGTCTAGATAGGCCATATAATGTTGATTTTTATATTAGGGATGGAAAAATAAGGATAGTGGAAACTTCTAAAATTTATAGGGCAGCTTACTACCAAATTATAAAATCCTGGTATACCAAGTTTTGTCAAAATCATACCACAATTGCTGCTCGAACTCAGAGAAACCATATTTAGTGACATGAAATATGCAGCTCGCCCCTCCAATAACTCAGCTTCAAAATAGTTTAACCTCTTCCCCTGGGGTGGAAGTTATTAAAATATGCCATGTTCGCAATAAAGTGCCAGAAAATATTCTCTGATATCCATATTCAATGATATAAAATTGAAATAACATGAATATGAGAAACTCCTCTAAGCTCTTTTCCGTCCATAAGAACAGTGCTTTTCAGTGTTGAAAGAATTATCAAGATCTAAAAAAAAACTAAACGTCAAGGCCTACTTTGTAAGCATATCTGTTCTATTATAACTCCAATGTGTCCGTATTCAAGTACAAGGGCTTTGTAAATCCTTTTAAATCTTTTAGTAATTTTTTGAATTAAATTAGGTGTTTACAGACCATGTCCGTGAAATATAATTGGGCTATTCAGTGGTGAAAGAATTATCAAAATCAAATGAGTGGTGTTTGAGACTATCCTACATACACCTCTTCCCCCCCCCTCCTACAGGCACATACATTCAGATTTTCTCTGCTTATAATATTAATCTAGATGGAATGTTGACACAAAGTCTTCAAAGAAATCACCGCTATTATGAATAAAAATTACTATAAATGTATACAATTGCTTATCATTTGGCATGTGATACACTTTAAAACAGTTTATTAGCCTTAACGAGAGCAGGATGCCTTAATGTATTAATTAACAGGAATGTTAGCCTAATCTAAATACATACTCCGATTTATTAGTCAGAACCTGTACAGTTTACGTGTATACATTAAATAAATGTCGTCTTAAGTGTTATAGCCGACCTTGACAACATACAATTATAATAAAAGTTATATCTACGTTTTAGGTTAAGTAAAACATGGCAAGAATCGTGTTTCTATATACAAATGTTAATCCATAAGGTACCATTTTATGAATTTGTTTTTTCTTGTTTGCGTATTTATATGGTGAACAAGATGTAATATATTTACCGATTACCTTTTTGCAAATGACTTGATGATATTCTGCAAAGGCAAAAAAAATCACTTCGACACAAGAAATCCTTCGAATGACTATCCACTCTCTTCTACACTGGGCTAAATATGTAAGGTTTACGTTTCCTAAAAACAAAACAAACTGTATCACCTTTACACATAAAAGAAAAGACATTAAACTCGCGGAAGTCTATATGGACAACCACAAAATTAATAATCTAAGCACTATTAAACTGCTCGGAGTTGTATTTGATAAAAAACTGTCTGTTACCCCAACTTAGGAACCTAAAAGTACGTTGTTCCAGAAGAATTAAAATCCTAAAAGCGATTGCAGAACTTAGTCTTGCTAATGACTTATGCAGGTTTAATATGATTCAAACTGTATTATGCCTCGATAGTTACAGTTCTGCTTTCAACTAATACGCTGAAATTACTGGACACGATACAGACAACGTCGCTGAGAATAATCCTTGAAACCTTAGTACCAGTCCCGTTAGCAGCATGCAAATTGAAATTCAAGAACCACCTTTAGCTATCAGAAGAGCACAACTGAGGTTATAATTTAATATTCCAGTATTCCAAATCTAGTTGGGATTTGAAGTGATGCCAACTAAGAGCTTTTAGTGCTCCTGGCCGTCGGAGTTTATATGCGATGTTTTGTTGCAGCCATTTTCTCTCCTGAGGAGTTTCAAGTGTTATTAATGTGTAAATTTTGCTAGTGCTCTGTATACTCTCTTTTATAAAGCTTATCCTTCTGGAAAATTTTCAGAAATTGCATCATTACGAAGCTGTCACTTGATGCTCTTATATTATACTTTGAAGTGATAAAAGATATTCCCTCTCGCCCAATCCAAACTCCCGCATGCATATACACGTATTTTCCTAAAACACTATAACCCACAAAAGGTCGTCGTTACTATAGAACTTTTCATGTTAGAATTGCTCAATATTTAGGGGAGGAAAGACTAGATATTCCAATAAAGACTCATATATACTACAACTCGTCTGTTGCGCCATGTAGAATAGATATGCCTGTTTTTAATATGAAAATTAAAACACCAAAAATCTGATGTGTTGCACTCACATGACTTTCTCTACTCTTGTAGAGAGATTTTTACAAACGCTTATTCTCCATCTACTTCATGTTAATCATCTTATTGCTAATTTTCTTGTAGGTAAAAGGAGAATATAGTAAACTTTAAGCCACAGTCAAATCTTTTAAGAGCTGGTTGCTATGTGGAGCATTCCATTCTCTTTACATGTCCAGGACATAAAAAAATGAATAACGAATTCCAATTTGAGAAAAATTATATGTATTGCAAAATTCAAACAAATAACAAGGAATATCTCGAAATCGTTCACTCAACAACAAAAATGTATATGACATAAGTTGTGTACTTTAACGAGAAATACATTTTTTGTGTAGTAAAATTTTGTCTATCTCTTACGATTTACTAGTCATGCTAGAGTCATTCACAATGAAGAGGACTTTTGGGGACATTTCTAGAAAATTCAAGATATGCATTTCATTTGCCATAAAAATATCTTGAACATAGGATATTTTAATCAAAATCGTTAAAGCTATTTTTGAAAAAATCAAAATTTTCGAAAAATGTTCCATGTAAAGGGTAGTCTGGGGTGGGGGAATTTTCTTGAAAATCTTCGAGTCGCATCCTTAGAAGATACTAAACTCAAATATCAAGTTTGGCATTTATCCGGCGTTTCGTATTTGAGTTATGCTGTTCATAGACAGACACATTGACATGTTTCCAAAAAATGCTTTATTTGAATTCAGGGCACCTCAAAACATGTACTTTCTGTGAAATATCGGTATCGAATTTTTGGGTGGA
Organism: Deroplatys truncata; assembly: GCA_030765065.1. Lineage (NCBI taxonomy): Eukaryota > Metazoa > Arthropoda > Insecta > Mantodea > Mantidae > Deroplatys > Deroplatys truncata. The sequence goes on along the minus strand of CM060979.1, from coordinate 56,949,111 downwards.
ATATAATACTTGCCTACTTACGATACGTAGTAGAGAAAGTAAGAACACCAATCATATTTCAACGAACAAAAATCAAACTATACTAATTACATACAAACTTACACAAATGGTTGTGCCATTGAATAATATAAAGGAGCTGCGATTGTACATTTTGATTTTACAATGCTCTACGGACTACCAGATTTCTATATGGTATTCTCATGCGAATTATTTGCCATAAAACAAAGTCTTACACAGATCCAGCAAGAACATAAATGCAACTACTTTATAATTTTCGCAGACCGTATGAGTGCAATCTATGCTTTAACGCTACAGTCCAGAAAATACAACAGCACCATATTAAGAGCAGAGGAAAATAAATCGCAATTGCATGGATACCTTTCCATGTAGGTATTAAAGGCAACGAAGAAGCAAACTTCGCAGTACGAGAAGTCGCCAAACATCCCCAAAATGAAATAGCTACAACCTACCAGGATGTCATAACTCATATAAAAAAAATCTGATGTGTTACACTCACATGACTTTCTCTACTCTTGTACAAACTATTTTTACAAACCTTATGCTCCATCTACTTCATGTTAATCGAGATAAACATTTGCAGAGTCTATCTTATTGCTAATTTTCTTGTAGATGTAAGGGGAATATATATTTACGAGGGCAATATAGAAATACAGTAGCCTTTAAGCACATACATATCTCTTAATAGCTGGTTGCAGCACTATTCCCTTTGCCACAGATTAATACTCTTTGCATATCCAAGACAAAAAAAAATGAATAACGAATTCCTATTTGAGAAAACAAGTATTGAAAATTTTAAGGGAATAACAAGCAATATCTCGAAAATGGTTCACTCAACAACAAAAATGTATATGACATAAATTGTGTATTTTAACGCGATCTACATCTTTTGTGTAGTAAAATTTTGTCTATCTCTTATGGTTTACCAGTTTACCAAAGGTCGTTCACAATGAAGAATACTTTTGGAGACATTCCCAGAAAATTCAAGATATACATTTTATTTGTCATGAAAATATCTTAAACATATGATATTTTAATCAAAATCGTTAGTGGCATTTTTGAGAAAATTAAAATTTTCGAAAAATGTTACATGTAAAGGGTACTCTGTGGTGGGGGGAATTTCTTGAAAACCTTCGTGTCGCATCTCTGGAAGATACTGAACGTAAATACTAAGTTTGGTGTTTATCCGACTGTTCGTTTCTGAGTTATGCTGTTCACAGACAGACACACAGACACACACACGGACATGTTTTCAAGAATGCTTTTTTTTGGATTCAGGGGTCTCAAAGCATATATTTCCGGTGAAATCTCGGTATCGAATTTTTGGGTGGAATGCAATACTTCCCCTACTTACTATACGTAGTAGAGAAAGTAAAAAAGTAACTGGACCAACAGATGGCTTAATAACGGCTAAACCAAATTACGTGACACAATATCTACTAAGTTTGCATATCCCGCTATATTAATAAATTTAAGACGTCGTGATCAAATAAAAATAACAAGACTTCTCATTGGCCACACAAGACTCACGCATGCTGCCACTTGACGCAAGAAATCCCACCTCAATATCAACATTGTCATCAAACCGTAACCATCAAGCACATATTCACAGAATGCCCAGCAGGAAAAAAGAAAACATACAATATAACAGCTCATCTGTGTAGCGTTTGGCGCTACTTTGCTGTGTTACTCTTACCTCTACGTCGTTGTAGGGTGAAGTCTTCAGGACTCGAGATCGCCGATATCAGTCAGGAAGCACTTATGGACGTCGCATCTCAGGGTCAACTGTCGGCGAGTCGGTCTGAAATTCCCTACTGTTATTGTCAGAGTAGGAGGGTGACACTAGGATATTATTTTAGAAGAAAACGGTTTTCACTTCCTCACTAAAACGCATATTCCTAACAGAAAACCTGCAAGATTCTTGTTCTTTTTCCACTCCGTACGGTTCTTATATAAGAATATTTTCACCATTTGGTCCACTTACGTTTTGCTCCGGCTAATTATTTATTATTTAAGGCGCTCTATCACATTTCTTTTGATTCCCGCTAACTTGAATTCATTACTTGCGGCGTGTTACGTTATTTATTATCTTGTATAAATTAATTTCAACAACAATCTAACACTCTATATAATTATTCCACACTCATTACTTTATGATTGCATTGTGGTGCGGCACTTCGTAAATTTTGGAACTTTTATCCTTTTCTTTTCTATTTTTGACTCAACGTCATACGTGTTTCCTTACCGGAGAATCATGGCAGACTGTCCCAAAACCACGCTCACGTTCCCATATCTCAACGACTTTCTCGTCCAAATTTAATACATGTCACTGCGTATTCCTATGTTTCTATTGGTTCTCGCATTTATTCTCTGCGTTTATTGGTTCTCTGGTTGAAAATTTAACATTTTTGGAAACATGTCCGTGTGTGTGTGTGTGTCTGTGAACAGCATAACTCAAAAACGAACAGTCGGATAAACACCAAACTTGGTATTTAGGTTCAGTATCTTCCAGAGATGCGACACGAAGGTTTTCAAGAAAATCCCCCACCCCAGATTACCCTTTACATGGAACATTTTTCGAAAATTTTAATTTTCTCAAAAATGGCTCTAACGATTTTGATTAAAATATCATATATTTAAGATACTTTCATGACAAATAAAAAGTATATCTTGAATTTTCAGGGAATGTCCCCAAAAGTATTCTTCATTGTGAACGACGTTTGCATAACTGGTAAACCATAAGAGATAGACAAAATTTTACTATACAAAAAATGTAGATCACGTTAAATTACACAATTTATGTCATATACATTGTTTTTGTTTAGTGAAGCATTTTTGAGATATTGGTTGTTATTCCCTTAAATTTTCCAATACTACTTTTTCTCAAATGGGAATTCGTTTCATTTTTTTTTAGTCCTGGACATACAAAGAGAATGGAATACTCCACATAGCAACCAGCTCTTAAAAGATTTGACTATAGCTTAAGGCCTACCATATTCCCCTTAAGAGTAGAGAAAGTATGTGAGTGTAACACATCAGATTTTTAAAGGTGTAACCTATTCCTTTTATTATTATTATTATGGGGATATGCAATCCCTGTACCTGCTCATTGATATTTAATGTTTTACTAATTGGGAAATATATATGCGTGTGTACTGACGTACAATTATGTCATTATTGGTGCCTATTTGCAATCATATTTTAGATATCCGATTGGAGACCTTCCTGGAATAAGAGTGTAACCAACACATTTGTGGAAAATGAGGTGTTAGTGGAAATAAGATGCAGGACCACTATTCTGCATTGCAGTATCATCTTATGACATGTTACTGAACTAGGTGGAACACTAGAGCCACCTAGAAATTACGCTTTGTGGAGAAAGGGTGTCACATCATTCAAGTGGCTGACAGTAGGTACTTGTGCTGGATCTTCACCAGACGTCTTTAATATTAAATAAAGCCGTAGACGTAAAATAAATGCAAATGAGTGGAAAGATATAAAAATGTAACATTAAAGCTGAGTGAGAAGTAAATACAAGAAGAAAAGGCATTGTAAAGGCAGAAGTAAGTGTGCTGAGCTAAGTGGAATATGGATGCAACTACCTAAATATTCTCCTTTATAACAGAATTGATATAGTTATACAGGATAAATGAGTTTTTTTAACCAGATAGATAAGATTAAGAATAATAACATACAATTCTTAATGTTAAATTATGATGATACATTCTTATTCAACTGTCACAATTAAATGTCGTACAATAATTCTGACATATTAATATACACTAATAATATTTTAGTTTTAGCAACTCAATATACTTGTGTTCTTGCATATTTAGATTTTTCTTTTCAAATAAATCGTAGTTATAATCCATTAATCAATTTTTCCCTTTCCTGAGAAATTATGCTTTAGATGGTTACACCTTATTTCAGGGAGGTCTTCAATTAATTAAATTCTCAAGAATGCAATTACTGTCGAATAATTATAAACGTGTAATAACCACTTAACCTTTTGTACAGCTCATCAAAATGTTATGAGAGTTTGCAAAGAATCTGCACTAAACCTCTAGTTAACTGGACGATGCATTCTCACTAATAAAACCTAGCGGCAGGAAACAACTTTTATTAGCATAAAGAGCCGCCAGTATGGGCTTAAGAACGCAATGCTTTTGCTTTTCTGAGAACTATTATAGAAAATTTCCTGGAACTACAGTGACAAGGTCTTGCTTCTTTATTCGGGGAATGGGATATATTCTTTGTTCTTCCCCTGGAAAAGCATGATTTCTTATACCATAGTACAGTGTGGTCAGTTTGAAGAGTGAACATCACAAACTTTTACAGTTCACGCTGCAAGAAGTCTGTATCAGTTTGCGAAGATACACTGGCGTTACTTGAAGTTGATAGTATCTTTACGTTATTTGCCTTGGCAGCCAATTTGCAGTAGGTTGTTGCTTCACGTATGGAAAGCCAATTTGAAGTAGGAGTTGTATTGTAGTTGTATTAGTAAAATGTTTCCGGTAGCCTTCATACAAAAAAAAATGTTTAAAAAAATATTCACTATGTAATTTTGACTGTTTTTTTAATATTATATTTTATATTTGCCTCGGCTGCGTCAGTATTATTTTTAGAGACATGAATTTCTTAACAGGGCGTGATGCGGCTGAAGAATGTAGGCTTACACAGATTATAAGTTTTAATTCACTGCTTTTTAATAATTCTTGACACGGTTTTAATAACACTTCACTGATATAGAGAGCTGTGAGATTCTTTTGTTAATTACTTGCAATTTTTAACACGTGAACTATTTTCGTCTCACACGAATACGTATTAAATTCCTCGAGGACGCATCTCGCGTCCAGTTATGAGCGCTGTCTACAAGCAACTGAATTGATTTCTACCGCCTAAATTTGTAAACTTCTGTATTTCAAGTCTCTGATTGGCTATTCCTAATCGAATAGAATTCTTTTATTTAACTTAGCTTTTTCTGGTTGTTGATTGGCTATTTTATAAGCTGTCAGAAAAATTACATTATTGCTTCCAAGAATGACTAGTAGCATTGTTAAACTTTCAAACTAATTATTACCTCAAGGTTACCTCATTGTTAGCAACTTTTAACCTATTATTCTCACAGCTCCTGCATTATTAAATTACGTAATAAATTCACATAACACTATTGAACATATATACAATAATATAAACAGTTACAATGACTGTAATATACACTTTTTATATATTGTTGCATACACATATTGCTTTAAGGCGGGCTGTTATAATATTTTATGTTACATAATTTGAATGAAATCATTTAAGTGTTAAAAATACTGTTTCATACTTCATCATCAGCTAGAATGGCGACAAATCCTCAAAGTGAAAACTCTTGAAAGTTTATGAAAATGCTTCACAATGGCGCTTAAATGGTAAGGGGAATGAACTATCTGAAATAAGAGGTATGTTGTTAATATAGTTCCAATTTTTTGTATGCGAGATGTTAGCAAAAATCTTGTGTAATAGTTTGACTCGTAAAAGGGCTTATGTGAGAATGCTACTATGTAGTAAGTGATCTTCAGTAAGAGTGTTTAAATCTGATTCCACTAGTTATGTCGTATAATAATACAATATATAACAAATTGCATACTATTAAAAAAAATCTGATGTGTTACACTCACATGACTTTCTTTACTCTTGTACAAACTATTTTTATTCTCCATATGCTTCATGTTAATCGAGATATCGAGATGTTAATCTTATTGCTAATTTTCTTGTAGATGCAAGGGGAATTGCTAGGCTTTAAGCGATAGTCAAATAGTTTAAGAGCTGGTTGCTATGTGGAGTATTCCATTCTCTTTGCATTACCAGGACAAAAAAAATGAATAACGAATTTCCATTTGAGAAAAAGTATAAGTATTGGAAAATTTAAGGTAATAACAAACAATATCTCGAAAATGGTTCACTCAACAACAAAAAAACGTATATGGCATAAGTTGTGTATTTAACGCGATCTACATTTTTTGTGTAGTAAAATTATGGTTTACCAGTTATGCAAAAGTCGTTCATAATGAAGAATACTTTTGGAGACATTCCTAGAAAATTCGAGATATACATTTCATTTGTCATGAAAATATCTTAAACATGTGATATTTTAATTAAAATCGTTAGCCATTTTGGAGAAAATTAACATTTTCTAAAAATGTTCCATGTAAAGGGTAATCTGGGGTGGGGGATTTTCTTGAAAACCTTCGTGTCGCATCTCTGGAAGATACTGAACCTAAATACCAAGTTTGGTGTTTATCCGACTGTTAGTTTTTGAGTTATGTTGTTCACAGACAGACACACAACACGGACATGTTTCCAAAAATGCTTTTTTTGGATTCAGGGGGTCTCAAAACATATATTTCCGGTGAAATCTCGGTATCGAATTTTTGGGTGGAATACAATACTTCCCCTACTTACTATACATAGTAGAAAAAGTAAAAAACAAATCGAAAAATCTTGAGTAGATTCAAAATATTGACGCATCACAGATATTCACATGGTTATTGAGATTAAAATCATAATCGTTGTATATGCTGAAGTTACATTTGTTATACATAAATATTTGCATTTATTTCTGCTTTAACCTAAAACTGCATCCTAGAGTTACGGGTTAGTTTTCTTAAGAAATACAAAATATAAATATGTGGGTTTGAGGATTATCATGTGACATCTTCGTAAAATACACATGAACGTAATGTATTAGCTGTAAGAGGCTGCTTCTATACATAGTGTATAATAAGATTTAAAGCAATGAAATTAATAATTGTATTAATGGAAATTAATAATTAAAGAAGATGGTTTACTACGTTATTTTTTATCACGCTTTGGGCGTCAATTTGTAGTTTGTATTGAAGGAGTTGTATTGTATTTCAACTGTTGGGGAGCCGAACATGTAGTAGTTGCCACCGCACGTATAGTAAACAGTTTCCGGTAGCCTTTGCCCCAAATGTACTTTCAGGTGGCCTTTGCCCCAAGTTTAAAAAAAATATTAACTTTGTAATTTGACTGTTTCTTTAAATATTATGTATTTATGTTTGCCTCGGCTGCGTCAGCATTATTGTTAGAGACACGTATCTCTTGGCAGGGTTGTGATGTGACAAAAATGTAGGCTTACACAGATTATAATTTTACTTCACTCCTTTTATTAATGCTTGACACGATTTAAATAACACTTTACTGATATAGAGAGCTGTGAGATTCTTTTTATTAATTAATTACACTTTTTAACACGTAAACTTATTTTTCGTCTCACACGAATAGGTATTGAATCTTTCGAGGACACTTTTTGCGTCTGGTTAGGAACACTGTTTGCAGGCAACTGAACTGATTTCAACCTCCTAAACTTGTAAGTTTCTGTATTTCAAGTCTCTGATTGGCTATTCCTAAGCCGATAGAATACCTTGTTTTAACTAAAGCTTTTTCTAGTTGTTGATCACTAAAATTACATTATTGTTACTCCAAAAATCAGAAGTAGTATTATTAAACTCTCAAACTCATTATTGCCTCAAGGTTACCTCATTGTTAGCAACTTTTAACTTATTATGTTCACAGCTCCTACATTATTAAATTACGTAATGTATTCACATACCATTATTGAACATGTTTACAATAATATAAGCATATGCAATGACTTACATACATTTTACAAATTATTACATACACATATTGCTTCAAGGCGGGCTGTTATTGAATTTACATACTATATATAAGTGCTCTTGGTGCAACAGCCCGGAGCAGCATAGGGCTGAACCGCACGGCCGCTGCCCACTCTAAATGCCCACAAGCCTTTATATGCATTTCAATGATGGAGATGGCATATAGTCAGCATACTGCGTCAAATGAAAGTAGGTATATTTTAATTTTCACTAGTTTACACGTTTTACCAGGACATTTCTTAACTAGGAATTAAAAGCTCCGCGTTTATTTAAGTGCATTTATAAATTTCAGCATCATTTTCGGATTAATAATAACAGTCTATATAGGGTGGAACATTTAAGTTGAGACTGTCAATATCTCCAAAACTACGTTGTAGAAAGAAATATCTTGAATAAAAGTTGCTTGATATTATGGGGGAAAGTAAACGCCATTAGTCGCGTTATATTTAGAAGATGTTGTGATCGTCATTTTAGGGTCAATTTAAATTGACCCCAATCGTAGGTTACCATTTAAAGAATTAAATTGAACCTAAAATAAGCATAACGTCCTCCAAACAAAACACGACTAATGGCATTTGCTTTCCCGCATAATATCAAGCAACTTTTACTAAAGACATTTCTTTCTACAATGCTTAGTTTTGGAGATATTGTACAGCCTCAACTTAAATGGTCAATCCTTTATAACAGTGGAGCGTATTGCACTAGATCAGCCTTCGCAGATTTAAATTATGCAGCGTGCCCGTTATTGAGTCATTCTTATTTGGAAATACTTCGGTAGAATATCAAATTTTGAATTTAAATGTGCTGCCAATGAACAGTAATTATAAGCATAAATCAATGTTTTACTAAATGGAATATCAATAAATAATACTGTATTTAACATCAACCAGTTATATTCTGATGAATTACGTCATAAGTATGAAACATTGCATCGTGCTAGCATATTAACAAATTAACTTGGTGCAATGCCTTTACCAGAGATACAAGTCATGTAGATGATTGCATACAGAATGTTGCAATTCTTTCAAAATAGATATGCATTGCATTGAATGCCTCGTTAAATTACCACACACAACTTCCTAAGGAGCAAATGTTTCTTTCAGGTAACCGTAATAATTCATTCAGGCCGCCAAGTAACAAATCTCATGTAATGCATCGGTGAAAATGCCCAAAAATTGTGAAAAATTACACAGGATATTTTTCATAATACAATAATATTAATTATAAACTTTGAGAAAAACCCTTTTACGCCTTAACATATTTAAACTACCATTTAACCGAAGCATGTTTATTAATAGTCACGTCCAACTTTAAACCTTATTATCTGAAGAAGTAAATTATTTTTACGAATGTTTTTAGCACCACACTTGGACGCCAATTTGAAGTAGTTTTTTTGCTTCAAGTATGGAAAGCCAATTTCAAGTAGCTTGTTGTATTGTATTTCAACTGTTGGGGAGCCGAAATTGTAGTAGTTGCAACCGCACGTATGGTAAACAGTTTCCGGTAGCCTTTCCCCCAAATGTACTTTTAGGTGGCCTTTGCCGCAAGTTTAAAAACATATTAACTTTGTAATTTGACTGTTTCTTTAAATATTATATATTTATGTTTGCCTCGGCTGCGTCAGTATTATTGTTAGAGACACGTTTCTCTTAGCAGGGTTGTGATGCGACAAGAATGTAGGCTTACAAAGATTATAATTTTACTTCACTCCTTTTATTAATACTTGATACGATTTAAATAACACTTCACTGATATAGAGAGCTGTGAGATTCTTTTTATTAACTAATTAGACTTTTTAACACGTAAACTTATTTTTCGTCTCTCACGAATACGTATTAGATTTCTTGAGGACACTTTTTGCGTCTGGTTAGTAACGCTGTCTGTAACCAACTGACAAGATTTATAGCGCCTAAATTTGTAAATTTCTGTGTTTAAAGTCTCTGATTGGCTAATCCTAGTCCAATAGAATACCTTCATTTAACTAAAGCTTTTTCTGGTTGTTCATTGGCTATTTTATGAACTGTCACAAAAATTACATTTTTGTTGCTCCAAGAATGACTAGTAGCGTTATTAAACATTCTTAATCATTATTGCCTCAAGGTTACCTCGTTGTTAGCTCAGTGTTAGCAACTTTTAAACTATTATTCTCGGAGCTCCTACATTATTAAATTACGTAATATATTCACATAACATTATTAAACATGGATGCAATAATACGAACACTTACAATGACTGTAATATACATCTTATATATATGTATATATAGTTATATACACACATTGCTTAAAGGCGGGCTGTTATTAAATTATATATTATATAATTAGACTGAAATTTTTAAGTGTTAAAAATACTGCCTCATATCTCACAACTTTTTTCGGCATTTTTCCATACTTAAAATGTTCCACAGGATACAGTTTGTTCCTATTTTGTTTAAAAAAATGTAATGCTTTTCAAAAGTACATTAAAGAAAACGCCCACACAATTTCTTTAAATAATCCTGCAATTTTGAAAAAGAAATTATTAACTTTAGAAAAATCGAGAGTTTTGGAGAGTACAAGAAGTAATAATTTTTCTATAGTAATTAGGTGTTAATATAAAATATCTGACACTATAGATCTTTTTCAAATTCAGTTACTGTAAGACCTAAATTTGTTATTTAAATATTCTTTAAATTGCATAATGTGAAGTATTTGTATTAGAACAATAAATTTACACAATAAGGAATTCATATTTAAATAACCATGCATACTAGAAATTTAAAACTTGGCAAAATATTGATATTATATGAGTGTTATAACTGGTATAAATTTCAATAAGCTAGCTTACTGTAGTTTTTCCAGATTTTACAGATGCATACCTTAAGCAATTAAATTTCCATAGAATTTGATAATTAACCACTGCAGTATCACTAAACAACATCCGGACATGACACAACTCATATACCTAATAGGAAACTAATGCAGTAATTGAATAAACCAGGGAACACAAGATGGTTGTGCACCTGAGAAATAAGAATTAATTATTAGTTGCTCACTTTATGCCTTGCCGAAATACGAGTAAGTATATATACCCCATGATATTAGAAATGAACAAAGAATTTAAACCGGCAAGAAATTTATACAACCCATAAAAACGTAACAAAATGTAGCGGGAAACAGACGGGAAATCGATGATCCTTGGGTTGTTGTTGCCTGTTGCAGTGTTCTTCTTCCTCGGCTATTGGTGCTCGTCGGTTGTTGAATATTCCATTCCTAACTATAACTAATAATTAACTCTCAGGTTCTAGTGGGTGGGGCAATTGAATATTTATAGACGGCTAACTTTTCCCATGATTGTTATAATCCCACCACTGTAAGTTAGTCAGGAGCCTAGCTATATTCACACGCACCCCACCCTTGTGAACCCACGTGCATCTGTAGCACCACGTGTCGACGTGACTTCTCGATGAGTTAGATTCAGAATAAGCGGGCTGTTTTTTTTTAAAGGGGCGGCCCCACACCCGCCGCCCCCGGTGACGATCATCCTCAGAGGCTACATCGTCTCCCCGTGCTGTTAGTTCTAACATGCAACTAGGGGGGGGTGCTTTGTTAGTAGCGACGTGCTAGTGCGTGGAGAAAGATGTGAGTTAAACATGGTCGGGTTCCGCGGAAGCACCCCGGGTAGTAAGTTAAACTACTCATGCGAGCATGCAGAACATGCAAGCGTGCCTGGTTGGGTTTACCGGCGCCAGCCATGGCAAGCCCTGGCTGGCGCTCGGGTGTTAGTATGGGTTAGGTTAGGGTGGGAGTGACAGGGATGCGTTAAGCTCTACGGCTTAAATATTAAATGGAATGGCGCGGGTGTTAACATCATGCAGGTGATCGTAGGCTTTGTCTGCCCTTATATACGGGAGCCTAGTGACGCTCACCTCCGCGTTTAAAAATGTAACGACGTTTTCCATTGGCCCTCAGGCTGCGTTACCCTGACATTTATGAGAATGTGTGGGTTCAGATCCGTGCGCTTGGGCGCCATCATGTAGCGTTGTACCGCCCGCTGACAGGTACGGTCTTTATGATTTCTTGGAATTCTGCTAGCTCGCCCGTGTCTTACAATCAGCTCTGTACAAACGTTATATGTTGAATATTTTAACATTTTAGTGAATTAAATGATTACTGTACAATTCTTATATGTATGGTTCCCCTTTCATATGTACAATTCCTCTATATATGTATAGTATATCCCCTTGAAAGTTAAACTGTTGCGTTTTAAAGCGCTTTGGTCGATGTACCGTAAATTTATGACCAAGTTTCAAGATTACAAAGCGAGCAGAATATAATTCCCAGCGGAGAACAGGGGAACTCTGACATACCGCCCATTAAATCCCAAATAGTCCACTGTATCCTCAAAATCTCGGCTTCTTCCATACCGACTGACTATCGAGCAGTTTTCGCCGAGTAGCAAATGTCGCATCACAATAGCAATATTTAGAACCTTAATGGAGGTTCACTATATATATGGCCATGGAATGTGTAGAGTGGAAGTATGAAAACAAGCCTTCTACGCAGTTGCTCTACTAAAAGTGCTACTCCATTGGGCAGCGTTCGATCGGTCAGGTCCTGCCAATACTGGTTGAGATGGTGGAGATACAAGAACTGTCTGCATTAGTAGGAGAAAAGCAGGGGGAGCAAGTCTGCTAGACTCTGTCGCGGTAATCTCTTGGTTATCTTATTTGCTGGGCGCCTGTTATTATTTTATTATTTTAAAATGTGGGTTCTTTGTCCTCCGGCTAGCTATTATTACTCAGTCAAGCAAGTGCCTCTGAGCAGGGCGTGTAAATGGAAAGGAATTGTTACTAAAAGATAACACTGATAAAATAATTTGTTTCTACACTTCTGTTGCCGTCACACTTAATTAATAATTCACATATTTAATCTTTATACACGCCTGACTGAAACTGTTATACTTCCGAATGTAATTACTGTCATATTAGTTTCCGCGTACTTCACATTTTGTAACTATACGACGCGAGAGATTCTTCCAAACTGTATGACATGTACTTCACGAGAGATTCTTCAAGACTGCGTGACGTGTACCTCGCGAATGACTTTTCAAGACTGCGCGAAACATGCTTATGACTGGAGAATATATACTTCTTCACCTCGAAATGCCTAAACATTATAATAGAGCTGCTATTGGTTACCAAATCGCGCCAACATTAGCGTCTGTTTTGTCAGCCAATCACTACTATTAACATATATGCTCTAGGGAAGATATTCCCTCCATTTCTAAGAAAAGGCACGCTACCTTGACGTCATTTGTTTGTCTCTTCTTAGTGATAAGCAACTCACCCCATCGTTTTATTGTTACCCACTTGCATTGTCAGTTTCAGTGAGGCCGTGTAAACTTATTTCCTAACAATGCTTATGGCTAACAAACATCTAAAATCCTGTATATACAATAATGTTAATTTACACTACAATCACTCTGGCATTCACAGTGTTGTGATATAAAATACTGCCTCAACTCTGCGCCCTTCGAGTGAAATCATGCACAAACCACTCTGCAAATTCCATTGAAAGGGTTTGCAACTAAATGTCTTGGTAGCCAAATGTCTTCCTCAACGTATGAGAAAGAGTGTTACATACATTGTTCTTTCAATCTTACATCAACTTTATGTCCATACTCTTTTTAAGAAGTGTCATAAAAGCATGATATTACTTTTCAATTGTTATTAGTTTATATCTGGAGTATATGTATGTTGAAAAGTTAGGATACATCTTGTATACTGATGGGTATTCCAATCTGGGATAAGGTCATCCACTCACTTTTGTTTGCGGATGACCAAGTGACAATAGCTCAAGGCTGTGATGATGCAGCATTTATGATAAGAAGATTACTGGACATATACAGGATGGAACATTTAAGTTGAGACAGTACAATATCTCCAAAACTAAGCGTTGTAAAAAGAAATGCCTTTAATAAGAGTTATTGATATTATAGGGGAAAGTAAATGCCATTCTGCGTGTTTTGTTTGGAAGACGTTATGGTAGTCATTTTAGGACCAATATAATGTTTTTAAATGGGAACCTAAGATTAGGGTAAAGATAAATTGACCCTAAGATGACCATCACAACGTCCTCCAAATAAAACACGATAATGGCATTTACTTTTCCCCCATAATATCAAGCAACTTGTATTCAAAACATTTATTTCTGCAACGCTTAGTTTTGGAGATATTGCACAGTCTCAACATAAATGGTCCACCCTGTATAATAAGGGAAGACTTAAAATTAACCACGAGAAAAACCAAGCATTTAAGAGGCATTAAGTTAACTACGGTACAATTAAAACACTACAGCATTTTAAATACTGAGTCAGAAATGGAAGTTAATAACAACAACAGAGACTCTCAGGCTCAACTAGCATTAAGACAGTTGAATGGAATATTTTGGAGTTAAGATATCAGACTAGAAGTTAAGACTATTCTAAAAACTATAGTCGAAAGCATCCTCGAACATAGAGGGAAAGATAGACGTTAACCGAAAGACAAAAGGATCAAAGAGGCTACGAATTTTGAGGCAGTATGTTTAACACTTAAATGATTTCAGTCAAATTATATAATATATAAATTCAATAACAGCCCGCCTTAAAGCAATATGTATATGTAACAAGATATAAAAAGTGTATATTACAGTCATTGTATATGTTTATATAATTGTATACATGTTCAATAATGTTATGTGAATGTATTACGTAATTTAATAATGTAAGAGCTGTGAGAAATAGGTTAAAAGTTGCTAACAGTGAGGTAACCTTGAGGCAATAATGAGTAAGAAAGCGTAATAATGCTACTAGTCATTCTTGGAGCAACAGTAATGTAATTTTTGTGATAGTTTATAAAATAGCCAATCATCAACCAGAGAAAAGCTTAAGTTAAATAAAAGTATTCTATTGGATTAGGAATAGCCAATCAGAGACTTGAAATACAGAAATTTATAAATTTAGGCGGTAGAAACCAAGTCATTTGCTTGTAGATAGCGCTCATAACTGGACGAGTTATTAGCAGACAGTATTCCTAACCGGACGCGAGATGCGTCCTCGAGAAATGTAATACGTATTCAGCGTGAGACGAAAAATAGTTTACGTGTTTAAAAAGTGCAAGTATTTAATAAAAGAATCTCACAGCTCTCTATATCAGTGAAGGGTTATTTAAATTGTGTCAAGGATTAATAAATGTAGTGAAGTATAAATTATAATCTGTGTAAGCCTACATTCTTAGTCGCACTACTCCCTGCAAAGAAATCCATGTCTCTAACAATAATACTGACGCAGCCGAGGCAAACATAAATATATAATATTTAAAGAAACAGAAAGAAATTACAAAGTTAATATTTTTTAAACATTTTTTGGGGGGGCAAAGGTCACCGGAAAGTACGTTTGGGGCGAAGGCAACCGGAAACTTTTTACCATACGTGCGGATGCAACTACTTAAAGTTCGGCTCCTAAACAATTGAACTATAATAAAATTCCTACTTCAAATTGACTTTCCATACGTGAAGCAACCATCTACTTCAATTTCCCGAGTTGAAACAGTTCAGAATGAGAGCAGGAAAGAAATAATGAAAGTTCAGGACATCATAGATCACCTATAAATTCGATCATTACAATGCTGTGCACGCATCCAACTGACTCCCATAGGTGGCTCAAGAAAATAATAACTTTATATACAGAAGATCGTAAGAAAAAAGGATACCTGGATTTACTTGGAGGGGGATGTTAAGTAAACTGTGGAATGTAGGGAACTGGACGATAATATACGGGAGGATAGAGCACATTGGAGAATGGAATTACAAAGCAACCACTGATAAAAGTAGACACTCTTTAAAATAAGTACGTATTAGTTTCTGTGCAAGCTTTCACAGAATCGAATGAACCATTAAAGAATCTTACCCATAGCCAAATTAAACTTCCTTTTTGGAATCCACATTTACTCAGTAGTTCCGAGCCCGTGGCCTAGGGGTACCATACTAGCCTCTGGAGCGTAAACATTTTCGGGCGTAAAAATTATTAGCATTCTTCCTTCGGAGGGGAAGGTGGTCCCGTGTCGTAGATTTATGGCACGTAAAAGAATCTCAAGCTGATAAGAGACCGCTGAGCAAAATTTACGGTCTTTCACACCCAATATGGAATGGGGCACTAAGAACTTGAGGCAGTATTTTTAACACTTAAATAATTTCAGTCTAATTATATAATATGTAAATTCAATAACAGCTCGCCTTGAAGCAATATGTGTATGTAATAATTTGTAAAATGTAATAATTGCATATGC
The DNA here is from genome assembly GCA_030765065.1 of Deroplatys truncata. Taxonomy (NCBI): domain Eukaryota; kingdom Metazoa; phylum Arthropoda; class Insecta; order Mantodea; family Mantidae; genus Deroplatys; species Deroplatys truncata. The sequence continues at coordinate 56,933,100 of CM060979.1, read as the reverse complement.
TTATATTATTGTAAACATGTTCAATAATGTTATGCGAATGTATTACGTAATTTAATAATGTAGGAGCTGTGAGAAATAGGTTAAAAGCTGCTAACAAAGAGGGAACAATGAGGTTAACCTTGAGTCAGTAATGAGTAAGAAAGTTTAACAGTACTACTTGTGATTCTTGGAGCAACAATAATGTAATTTTAGTGACAGTTTAAAACTAACCAATCAACAACCAGAAAAAGCTTTAGTTATATGCAGATATTCTATTGGAGTAGGATTAGCCAATCAGAGACTTGAAATACAGAAGTTATGAAGTTTAGACGGTTGAAATCAAATCAGTTGCTTCTAGACAGTGCTCATAACCAGACGCGGGATGTGTCCTCCAGAAATGAATTACGTATTCGTGTGAGACGAAAATAGTATACTTGTTAAAAAGTGCAAGTATTAAATAAAAGAATCTCGCAGCTCTCGATATCAGTGAAGTGCTATTTAATTTGTGTCAAGGATTAATAAAAAGCAGTGAATTAAAACTTAAAAGTCTGTGTAAGCCTACGTTCTTGTCGCATCACGCCCTGCCAAGATATCCATGTCTCTAAAATATTACTGACGCAGCCGAGGCAAACATAAATATGTAATAATTAAAGAAACAGTCAAATTACAAGGTTAATATATTTTTAAACTTGGGGCAAAGCCACCTGGAAGTACATTTGGGGCGAAGGTTACCGGAAACTGTTTACCATAGTGCGGTTGCAACTATTCAAGTTTGGCTCCCCAACAGTCGAAATACGATACAACTCCTACAATATAATACTCCTTTCTCAAATTGGCTTTCCATGCGTGGGGCTGATACTTCTTCAAACTATAGTTGTTAAAGAGCGTCCATAAATAAAACTAAATTTAATTTGGAGATACGGATTTGGATGTGTGAAGCGGAGGAAGTGGAAAATTCTGCAAAGGAAAACTTTGGATTATATTTACAACACCAGACTTACCTATTTATCGACAGTGTCGCACCGGGAATGCTGTGAAATGCCTAATTGGAGGTGCCACCAGGAGCACTCATATCAAAGTCACTTGAATTTGAAACTGTGATACATTGAAGCTAAAACAGAGCGTCCAGCTTGTGTAAATGTATAATAAGTGTACATAAACCATTTAGTAATATTGAATGTTTTCATTTGAAGTGCTGTACGTTCGTACCTTCGTACACATGCGGCTTACAATCATTTTTATACTTGTTTTGAGTTGGATTATGTGCTGTCGAAAAGACAATTTGCAGATGTTATGCATCGGGATTAAGGCCTTCATACCTTGGCAAACAATTTCGTAGGTATTTATCGTCACCAATTTAGGAACTGCTGTCAACTTTCACTTGAGAACCTGCCAGAATTAATTAAATTAACTTCTGGCTCTCCTTGATCATGCAAAAGGCAGTAAATTTTTATTCTCCGTCATTCTCAAAATGACATGATCATATTAAATAACACACTTCTGTGTTAACTCCGCGTTTCTGAATGTATGACCTTATTCAAATGAGATTTTATTGTGCATTTATAGCTTTCACGTGCAATAACCATTTTCATACATAAAAATTGTAACAAAGCCTAATGGAACTCTTCAGTGATATATAAATTAAATATAATCGTAGAACTTCTTCTGACTATTAACTTAAACATGTGCCACCTCAGATCTTATGCACCTTGTAAATAGATACTACGAGGGCAGTACCAGAAGTACCCGAACTGACGTATAGATAGCGCTGGTTGTTTCAAACAAATGACTATGGTAGAAAGTACCAAACGTATAAAGCTTAAGTTTGACATTTGACGATGCTATGTTGTTTACTAGTTGTTTGGCAGCGAATTTGTAAACATGGATAAAACTGGCCATCGTTATGTGATACAATACTTTCATTTGAAAGGTCTTAGTCCAACTAATATTAAAGCTGAGTTAGATTCTTCTGGGAGAGTCTGCTCCTTCGTTTACAACAGTAAAATATTGGGTGGCAGAGTTTAAGTGAGGCGGTACGAGCTGCCGAGACGAACATCGCAGTGGTCGACCAAATGAGGTGACCACGCCAGAAATTGTGAAGAAAATCCACAAAATGGTATTGGATGACCGTCGGTTGAAAGTGTGCGAGCTAGCAGACATCGTAGCCATTTCAAAAATTGCTGTACATCGCACACTAACTGATAATTAGACATAAGAAAGCTGTGCGCAAGATGGCTACCACGTTTACTCACAATGGAACAAAAACAGCATCGTGAGGATGCTTCAGTCGAGTGTTTGGCGATGTTTCGCTGAATAAAGCCGAGCTTTTTCGTCAATTCATAACCATGGATGAAACATGGGTTCATCACTTCACACCTGAGACGGAGGAACAGTCAAAACAGTGGATTAAAAGGGGAGAAGGCGAAGACGGTGACAGTTCTATCTGCAGGCAAGGTCATGGCGTCAGTTTTTTGAGATGCGCGTGAGATAATTTTCATTGATTATCCTCAAAAATGGAAAAGCAATCAATGGTGAGTATTATGCGAACTTATTTCAGCATTTGAATGCTGAAATCAAACAAAAACCGGTCGCATTTAGCGAAAAAGAAAGTTTTGTTTCATCAAGACAATACAGCAGTTCACACATCGATTATCGCCGTGGCCAAAATCAATGAGTTAAAGTTCGAATTGCCTCCTAATGCACCCTATTCGCCAGATTTAGACCCCTTTGATTATTTTCTGTTTCCAAAATTGAAGAAATGGCTTGGTGGTAAAAGATTCGCCAACATCGAAGTTATTGAACATCGTTGGGAAAAGTGTATCAAGCTGAAACGAGACTAGGTAGAGAAATAAAGATGTTCTTTCTCAACATTTTTGTATTTTCTTTGTTAAGTCGGGTGCTTCTGGGGAAACAGCCCTCGTATCAACTCAGTTGCCCAACATATGCAAGACAAAGCTGGACGATCATCCAGCCGTTATAGGCAGATGGTGTGGTCACCACGAGGCTTCCCCCAGTCATCGTTGGCTTTAGTGACCTACAGAATGCTACCTAAAGCAGCTCCTCAAAATGCATCATGATGCTGAGTCCTGTACATGGGACGAAATATCTGCATTCACAGCAGTGAACTCAACCCACTCGCATGCCGTAGGTGGGAACCGGAGCACTACACTCCAACCCCTAAGCCACGATTCAGGACTTCTCTATTACCAGTTCATGTATTAATATGCGGTTGGTTTCTTCTATCCCTTTAAGTTAACAATGACAAGATGTGCTTAAAAGCATTTTCAGATTGACTAATATGGACTTTGTTACGTGCAGGATGAGAAAACCACGCTCAACTGTTTTATCATTGTCGATTTTTCCTACTCTAAGCAAACAGCTTGCATTAAAAGCGTGTATGGAAAACACAACTGTTTATTACTTTCTCTACTACGTATAGTAAGTAGGGGAAGTATTGTATTCCACCCAAAATTTCGATACCGAGATTTCACCGGAAATACATGTTTTGAGACTCACTGAATCCAAAAAAAGCATTTTTGGAAACATGTCCGTGTGTGTGTCTGTCTGTGTGTCTGTGAACAGCATAACTCAAAAACGAAGAGTCGGATAAACACCAAACTTGGTATTTAGGTTCAGTATCTTTAAGAGATGCGACACGAAGGTTTTAAAGAAAATCCCCCCACCCCAGACTACCCTTTACATGGAACATTTTTCGAAAATTTTAATTTTCTCAAAAATGGCTCTAACGATTTTGATTAAAATATCATATGTTTAAGATATTGTCATGACAAATAAAATGTATATCTCGAATTTTCTGGGAATGTCTCCAAAAGTATTCTTCATTATGAACGACTTTTTCATAACTGGTAAACCATAAGAGATAGACAAAATTTTACTACACGAAAAATGTAGATCGCGTTAAAATACACAATTTATGTCATATACATTTCTTTTGTTGAGTGAACCGTTTGCGAGATATTGCTTGTTATTCCCTTAAATTTTCCAATACTTACACTTTTTCTGAAATTCGTTATTCATTTTTACTTTCTCTACTACGTATAGTAAGTAGGGGAAGTATTGCATTCCACCCAAAAATTCGATACCGAGATTTCAGCGGAAATACATGTTTTGAGACCTCTTGAATCCAAAAAAAGCATTTCTGGAAACTTGTCCGTGTGTGTGTCTGTGTGTGTGTGTGTGTGTGTGTGTCTGTGTGTCTGTGTGTGTGTGCGTGTCTGTGAACAGCATAACTCAAAAACGAACAGTCGGATAAACACCAAACTTGGTATTTAGGTTCAGTATCTTTCAGAGATGCGACACGAAGGTTTTCAAGAAAATCCCCACACCCCAGGCTACTCTTTACATGGAACATTTTTCGAAAATTTTAATTTTCTCAAAAACGGCTCTAACGATTTTGATTAAAATATCATATGTTTAAGATATTGTCATGACAAATAAAATGTATATCTCGAATTTTCTGGGAATGTCTCCAAAAGTATTCTTCATTATGAACGACTTTTTCATAACTGGTAAACCATAAGAGATAGACAAAATTTTACTACACGAAAAATGTAGATCGCGTTAAAATACACAATTTATGTCATATACATTTCTTTTGTTGAGTGAACCGTTTGCGAGATATTGCTTGTTATTCCCTTAAATTTTCCAATACTTATACTTTTTCTGAAATTCGTTATTCATTTTTTATGTCCTGGACATGCAAGGAGAATGGAATGCGCCACATAGCAACCAGCGTTAAAATATTTGACTATCGCTTATAACATACTATATTCCCCTTGCATCTACAAGAAAATTAATAATAAGATTGACATTTCGATATCTCCATTAACATGAAGCATATGGAGAATAAGCGTTTGTAAAAATAGTTTGTACAAGAGTAGAGAAAGTCATGTGAGTGTAACACATCAGATTTTTTTTAAAATGCTCATAGAGGGAGCACGAATGTAAACATTAACCTGACAAACTCTAAACATACGTGAAATGCCTCGTGCTTAAATCTAAGAAAAAAGTTATTTCATTTAAACGGTATACTTTAATGATATCTGTTATGGTTTTATAATAGTAGATTATGCTATTTTTGGACAATTTTTTAGAATTCGTAAAATAACATTATATTCAGTCCTCAAACTAAGAGAAATCACGCTTAGAACGAAATCAACTCACGTGTATAGCGAGATTCTTGAAACAAGAAAAATGAGATATGTCAGATGTTTTGATGTTTTGTTGATTCGCTAGCAGTCATTTTTAGTGAAATTATTTTCAACATGTTTTGCCTTACACCAGGCAATGAAGCGATTAAATGTTATATCATATTGCTTTCTGGATTCCTTGGTTAAGTATTCTAGGTTATTTCTGTTGCTTCTGTAATTTCACCTCGTTCTTCCATTTCAGTTTCTTCTGAATTCATAATTGCCGCCATTTAATCTTTATATAGGTTATACTAGATGGAATAATAACGTTTTAGATCAAAAAAAGCACAAGGCTTCTAATATAAGGTATAAGTTAATTCCACAACGAATTGCGATAAATTCAAGTATGTGGATTTATGTTGTAAACAAATAATGCGACCACCGTGCGAAATTAATCATGTTAAAAGACATAATGAAGAGTAAAACCTAATCAAACCAAACCGAATTATTAAACATGTGCAAATACAAAGGATAATTGCCATGCGATTGGACTTGAAACCAAAGTTGGTCACATTGGAGTCGTGTGAAACTCCTATTGCACTAATACGTTAATGTAAAGTTTTTAGTTCATGTGCACTATATTAAAAGTTCTACTTTTAAACCATGCTGTCTAGAAATACATATTTATGGACTATTGGAAGTTCAAATTTTGTTATTCCAGTATCTCAAATTGAAGAAATTTTTACCAGAATTATTTAAGCCATTTTTAATAATTTAAAACTAAGACTTTTCCATGTAATTCTTTTGTGGGGAGGGGTTGGAGTACTTTTCAGGAATTTTTCGGTTTGTAAGCTAAAATGTGCCTGAAATTTGGTACTTTCTTGCTGTTTACACACACACACTACATATATATCTTTATATTAAATGATTCGTTTGCCTTCGTGGGGCACCAACAGGTTCCTTTCTGGTGGAGTTTGGATAGAATGCAACGCTTACTCTCTATAAGTAAAGGTAGAGAAATTAATAAGGTGTATACAATTTGAGAACTAAAACTTCACTTAGACCTTAAATAAATATTTTGCTTCACTAGGAATTACTTTACAGACATATTTGTTATAGTATAGCACAAACCAGTCTTACGCCTGAACAGCACCATTTTAACTCAACATATAATTAATCTAACCTGCCCTCCATAATTACTCTTTCACCTGCTTGGCTTTATTTTCCATAATCAGTTCGAAAGGAATTTCAAAACGACACAGAGTTAAGAACATCCCAAACTGAAACTAATATTCATTGGTAGAAGATTTTTCCCTCAAAGAAACGTTCCACAGAAAATACTAAATTCCACAAATTATTGAATTTAATGGTAATTTTAATAGTTTTATTTATATACATATAAGAGGTGTTTAAATTTCTAGTATAAACTTTCTGATATACTAATTTTAGAAAAAGAAATCATTTGGGAGGAGCCCTCTACCATACACAACGTAAAGTTTAAAAGATTGCTTTTTAATATAAAGAGATACATTTTAAAGCTTCCTTCTTCATAACTCAGCATTAATATTTTATGTATTTCTTATATTTTTCAAGAAAAGCGTAAACCAAGTATTCCATTTTTAAACAGAGAATGTATATACGGTTTTAAAACTATAGCCATAACACTTAGGTTTCTTTGCCAACATTTTCAAGTATGTTGGATGGAAATTAAATATTGTGAAACTTTGGCAGTGATGAAAAATGTTGAAAACGAAATAGTTTCCAGAAGAAAGAAATTAAGTTGGAATTTCCAATCATCTTACCAGGATATTGAATAATAAAAGGATATCACACTTACAGATTATGAATCTACAGAGTTTAGAGATTTGTTCATGAAAACAACAAATTTTTTGAAGATTTTGTGAAAACTTCGGTGGAGCATTCCTTTAATCTTCGCAATTATTTCAAAATTTCCCTAAATGACACCACCTTGGTATCCTACCCAGTGTTCTAGACATGACAACATGAAGCATTTCAAGAGGAACGTCTTCCTGCCACTCTCACACAACCAGTAAAGAGCTTATAAGGACATATCCCCCTATCGAGAGTTCGGACAGGTATTACTCCCCATATATCGATTCTTGACTTTTCCTTCTTGGTTCTCTTCACAAGAAAACGAGCGAAGGAAGGAAAGGTCACATGTAAAGACGGCTGTCCTTTTACAGAGTCAAGCTCATCGCTCCACAGTGTTCTTTGTCTTCGACTGCTCACAGTACTGGCTTCATTTGGAAATCAATATATGGGATAAATTTCAAATTAATCCTACATTGAGAAAAAGCAATACAAATAACCAATGTAATACCTTCACATGACTTTCTCTATCCTCTATGATTTATTAGTGGGTATACAAATTATTTTTACTAAAGCTTATTTTTCTATCTGCTACATTTAAATCCAAATGAACCTTTGCAGAAATAGCTGCACTATACATTTCATTATAGATTCAAAGGGAACAGCGATAGTCAAATGTGTAAGAACTGGATGCTATACGCTGACCTTAAAATTCCATAGTGTTTCCAAGCAATCGCGAGAAACAACTGAATGTCAAAAGGGCGTTAAAGAATGGCAAGTAATAAACAATTCGAACCTTTAATAACGAATATCTCAGAAATGGATTATGCCACGAAAAACTTGTTTGAAGTAAATTATGTGTTTTAAAGAGATCTACAATTTTGTGTAGTACGTTTTTTTTTTAGCAGTTTTCAAGATTATACAACATTTCTTTCAACTGAAGTTTACCTCACAGAGTATTCCCAGAAAATTCAAGATATACATTTTATTTGTGATATTTCGAAAAGAGTTCCATGTAAAGAGTAGTATGGGGTGAGAGTATTTTCTTCAAAATTTTGTTGTCGCATCCTTGGAAGATAAGTTTGGTATTTATCCGAATTTCGTTTTAGAGTTATGCTGTTCACAGACACACACAGAGAGAAGACACACACACACACACACACGGACCTTTTTCTAAAAATGCCCTTTTTGGATTCAGGGGCCTCAAAACATGTATTTTGGGTGGAATCTCTGTATCGAATTTTTGGATGGAATACAATGCTTTCCCTCCTTACTACATTTATTAGAGAAAGTAAAAATTGCTAATTTAAAAATATATGATTCACTTTAATATTTTACGGAAACAAATATAAGATGCGTAATATTTTATACTGCTTTCTGTCATAGAAAATCGGCTATTTTCAATAGCAACGTGTAATCCCCAGAGGGATCACAAAATATCTTATCTGTTTACTTCAGCCGAATTACTTCCGCGTGTATTATTGTACTAAGAACTGTGCATACATTTTATGTTTACATAATTATTTCCTTATGCTTTTGTTTGTTCAGCTAGCATAGGTTTTGTTCTAAGTTTCAGCCCCAAAATTGTTTTATGAATTAGGTTCTATCCAGCCATCTATAAGTTAGGGTATTTAATTAATTACAAATTTCATGTACTGCAATTCATAATTCATGTACAAAGCAAATGCTTTAAATATATTAAAATCCTATGTTGTTTTTGTTATGTCGTGGAATATTTTAATGCACCGAAAACAATGATGTGGTTATTTCATCCAAAATAAGGTTTAAACATCCTCTGAATCAAAGCAGGCATTTTTTTCTGTATCAGAGAGAGGGAGAGAGAACAGAATAATAATAATAATAAAAAAACACCGAATGAATACCAAATTTAATATTTCAGCCAGGCATGTTTTAAGCCGGCAAGGCAAAAGGTCATGTACTTCCCCATTCCAAAATCAGTTTGCTTGGAATAGCTTTAGTTATTTTATTTCTAAAAAAAACGGCTCGCACATACCTTTTGATATATTCCCGTGGCAAATATAATGCTTGGTTTGAAGTTTCTTTGAAAGCATCTTCATTTTTAAATTTTGTACAAGTGGAAAACCTAAAAATACGAAGAAAAAAACATAATGCAGAAAAAAATTGGTCACGGTTTATGTGATAGTCCTTTCTACTTGATATAAGCAGTTCCGAGATATTCGTGCTATAATGTTCCTCATGCTGAAGCTATATGCGCTCTTATAATCTGAAAATGTCAATTTCCCGCTGCTCTGAAAGTTCTTGCCAAGAAAATCCTAATAGCAGAATACTGTTACCTCAAACTGCATGTAACTGTGGGTTAGAAACCAAGAGAATGGCAGCACTGCGGTCAAGGTCAAGCCTATTGCGCCTGCTAAACCTTTGGGAGAAAGGGATGAGGTGAGAGAGTACAAAGTAGGTCCATATCGGTGCTGGCAAACACAGCATGGTCCCTAATGTTTCCAGTCTGAACATCCCCTATCTTCTTGGCCAGTTTAGAGCAGAGGGTTCCGTGCAGGGAAGAAACAGACACCAATCGTCTACCACTCTTGTGCCTACCCCTAAACCTTTAAAGGAAATGAGAAACAGGAATCAATCTGTGCAATCCATTTCTTTCAAATAGCACTCCTTCCTGTTGTAATATGGCTTCAAAATACAGCATTTGGTTCAGAAAGTACGTAGTTCACCAAGGCGAATGGAACATAACACTGTTTTACAGTTGCAGGTTATGATCCACCCCAGCATTCACTTACCGACCTGGAAAATCCACGAAAGTATTCAAGGTTAGGGTTGCCGATTCAAGGGGAATCGAACCTGGGATCTCCCGAATGCGAGATGCAACCGCCTGAGGCATGCTGCTCTGTTTTACATGTACCTAAGTGGAAATGGTTAATTTGAAATAATTATTAGACAAATTTTATGATGAATGAGGCAGCATGCATAAAGGAATCACTTTTATATGTGTTGTATAATATATAAGGGATACCTGTAAGTTGGTAATGGATTGAGAAAGTCGAGTGAATTTCAAATATCAGCTTTTTTTGTAATTTATTTCTATATGAATGCTAATTGGAAACCAGTGATTTCTTTGCTCTTATCATTTATTAGCAGAATGGCTGTCTTACCCGTTGTGGAATTTATTCTGTAAATAAGTTTCTGAAAATAAGAACAGGGCTAATTTTTGAAAGGAGAGTAGACCATTAATTTTCGATGGACCTAAGACGCAAGTGTACCAATTTTCTCCATATTGGACAAATGAGCAATATTATCCACGTAGAGGCGGATAATATCAGGAAACATGGTACTTTTAAGGTAACCTATTGGTATAATCCTAAAATATATTGTCCAAATGTGCTAAACGGTACTTACTTGAGCGTACCAAGTTCCATCCTATATGGTAAAAATTTGAAACACCTGTAAGTAAAAGTTAAAAGTGAGAATAAGGGTAGCTTTTTTAAAATCTAAGATAGCCTAAAGTTTTCGCTGGAACTTAATGCAATGCACCCATGAAATTGAGTGAAACTGGTAAATGCAAAACTTGAATTTTTTTGTTTTTATTGTGTTTCACTCCATCCTTCATTTCGAGCCCTTGATTTACTGATATAGCTATATTTAACGCTCTGTAAGGACGTTTTAAATATTCCTGAACACCGAAAGGCACTTTCCAATTTTAAATGTTTTTCTAAAATTTTTCTCAGCATTTTTAATTTCTTAAAATGCTGCATGTGTCAAAATGTTTGATCGATTAAGTTATAATTTTCAGTAAACCTTTATGAATGATTACTTAAGAGACACGTATAATCGTTTTTGCAACTTTATAATTACGTTATTTTTATTAAATATTTTCATAGCTTAGTATTCATAAAATCGAAAAGGTGTACAAATGCAACGGAATTATTTTTTCTGGCATAGTTTCATTTGAATTTCAAAAACTTTTAATGTGTTGTTTGTAATGGTCTGTTAAAGGCAAAATAAACTTCTGAATAAGATGTAACAAACGATTTTAGACGTGGGGCATTTTAAATAACACAAATTCATTAATTAATTAATTCTGGTACAAAATAACAAACACATGTTAAACAAATGAAAACATCTGATTTAAATTTTGTATGTGTTCTTTATATTACAATTCCATACTGTGGTAAAATTTTCAGGTCGCCCAAATGAAACTTGTGGCTTTTAGGTTTTTACAGTTTCTTTGCCTTAAATCGTAAATGTCCCTTGTTCTGTCTAGGTTGGCCAGCACCTCTACCAGGGCTGCCAATATTGTCCAATTTTATCAAATATTCCAAAATATTTGTCAGTTTTTATTATAAACTCTTTAATTGAAAAACAAGTTTGATCATGTAGAAGGGGCTTTACTCTCTTTCCATCATCCCAATTTTGGATATTTTAAATCCCTCCACTTAGTCATTTGTGGTGGAAAATACTATCTGCAATATTCGCAATAAATGGCCAAAATGTACCCTCTGATATTCATATACTATGACACCTAAAAACCCAATTTTTAAAATATTATATAGGCTATAGCCGTCTAAACGAGCAGGACTTTTTTGTGACGAAAGGATTGTTAAAATCGGTTGAATGGTTTTTGGGTTTGCCTTAAACATCACACGCGCGCGCACATACACAGCCACACATAATGCTTTTCTCTTTATAATAGTATAGATAGAGCAAGGCACCAAAACACTGCACAATTTGAGTGTTATTTCAACTATTTCGTTGAACTTTTCTTCATTTGGGAGCTGGCTACAGGTTATCAGAATTTAACAACTAAAGTACAGAGCTTAAGGGCGTAATAACTGTGGCAAACTGACACCCAACAAGTTCACCATGGTTTTGCGCAAGCACAGCTTTCCAGGGAAGTTTAAACGTACCGTGAGACTCGTAGGTCCGTAAATGGGCCCAAGGGATGTTAAACTTTGCCATTACAGCTTCTCTAACACGGGACAGTGTTTTCGTAACACCAGCTTCACAAGCATGAATTTATCCTAAAAATATCGCACATGGAGGCGACCTAAGTGGTTGAATTCACTGCCTTCTACGAGGACATCGTAATCTAATCCATTCCCTCTCAGTCGTATGCAAAAAACAGCCCTGGTTTTATAATTGACTATAAAAGTGATATAGCAGTCCACGGTGTATACCTTAGCTACATCTATTTATAGTAGTTTCTACCAACAAATGAACAGAGATTCCACCGAAAATACAGTTTCCGAGGTCCCCTGAATACAAAAGAAGCTAAATGTAACAGCGATTTCACCGAAAATACACATTCCGAGGTGCCTGAATACAAAAGAAATCTAATGTACCAGAAATTTCCCCGAAATGTTTGTGTGTGTATATAAACATGATTTAAAAACAAAATTTCGGATTAATAAATTCATAGATTTTACAGTGGTCTGGACTATCTCCAGACTCATTTGGTCAGGACCAAAGCCGACCAAGTTTTTGATATTCATAGACGATAAAAAGTCTCGGACCAAGAAAGGCCGTGGATCAGCAAGATGTTACACCACGAAGAAAGGTAGTTCTGCGCATGCGCAACTTGCATAGAGTAGTAAACTAACCACTGTTACTCCCTAGTTTTTAGCTTTCTATGGTCGTTTCGCAGCCGTTTTTACATCGGTTCAGTGCTCACTCCTCGCCCTCAGCATAAAATGGAGATAACCAAGAAGCGTGTACTAAAACGGTAGGAGGAAAATGCCTGTTTTCCTTAATAGAAAAAATGATAGATATTAATGAAAACGAATCGGTTTCGACAAATGCAAATGCAAAAAAGAGGAGGCATGGAGGGAGATAATACATATATAGGCAGTTTTGTGCATGATACTAACCTATTGCAACCCCTCCCTTTTTGGAAACGTTCTTATACACCAGATACACAGTTTCATGGCATTGTTAATCATTTCAATAAGAATTTAATTTGCTGGCGTATTAAATTTTAACCTTAAAATTACTGAATGAAATCGTATTTAAATAGAAAGGAACATTTGCTGTTATTAAAATGTCACCCTGGATCTTAACCAAATAAACTGTGTGAGAGTAATTGTACAGAAATAATTACCTGAGGAAATTGATATATCATAAACCTTCCGGAAGTTATAATCCTCCTCTCCTCGCCGAGAAAACGTAAGTAAAGCCTGAATTACTTCGAACTTAACCAAAGTGACGTAATTCAACGCGACATAACGTGAAGATCTTATACATTGTATTAAATGGAGCTGTTTAGGGTTGTCTTAACGTGGCTTACTTTAACAACGTAACTTAAAGAATTTGGCAATGTCAAATTTTTTCGTCGCGTTACGTCAAGTTTATTGTGAATGGCAATTGGAACCAATCGGCGTGAAGCAGTAGCATGAAGTGATAAAAGAACAATCAATCAAGATTCATTCCCGTTACGTTAAGTGCATCCTAATTAAACCTTTACTGTAGCAGAATATCTTAACTTCGCGTTACAGCCCGTCATGTTACGTAAAGTGCATCGTAATCCCGGTTTAACGAAGGTAAATCTAGCAATGACACTTGAGACATTAGTTATAGCTTACTTACGTCTTACTAAGGTCAGTAGTGTTTTCTTGATATCCTTCTCTTGCATAATATGGAAGTGCTATTAGCATCGTATCAATTGAGATACTCAAACCTCTGTTATACTCTGTCATATAGGTTAGGATGAATCCGTTTTATCAGCTTTCTAACCTTTGCTTTACTAAACCTGTATTTGTTTTGAAGTTTAGGTCGCTATACTTTCCAATTATGTGTAATTTTGGTATATAGTTTTACTCCACTGTCTCATTTCGCGAATTCTACGCAAGCAGCCACGCCCATCACTCCAAAGTCATCGATTTTGTAAAGATGGCCTTTAATCTACCCCTCCGAGGTAGACCAAAATTTGGTCCCGACCAAAGCATTTGATTCCCGGAGCAATGCAAGTCCCGGTCTATGAATAAGAAAATCGATGGTCAACTGTAAAAGTAGCAAGTTGGTCCGGACCAAAATCGACTATGAATACCGCCCTTAGAATTTAACTTCAGTATTTCCAAGCAAGCGCTATGTAAATTTTCCAGAAAATCATCCACACCAGACTGCACCATACATTGAAAAAATTTCATCGTTCTTTATTTTCTCAAAAATGCTTTTAACAGTTTGGTTAAATTAAGATACCTGCATTACTAATAAAATGTATTTCTTGGATCTTCTGCGAATAGCCTGTGAAATCCACTTCATTCTGAATGAATTTTATATAACTTTGTATTAGACACAAACCATAGGAAATACACAAAAACCTATGAAATGAAAAATGTAGAGAGAGCTGATTAAAACTCGCACTTTATCACATCTTACCTATGGGTATTAAAATTTCGAGATATATGCTGCCATTGGTTTGAACTCTCCAGTACTTTTACTATACAGCTTTTGAAGTGCTAAGCCACCATTCTTCTGTTTTTCGTGATGCCATGCAAAGAGCAAGGAATTTTAAAGCCAGCATATAGCGATCTGCTTTTTAAAGAGTTGACTATGCCCCTTGTACGTACAATGAAATGTATAATGAAACCATTTCTGCAATGTTTATTTCGTTTAACATTGAAGATGTTTTGTTGTATTATTAGTTGCCACACGTATGGAAGCCAATTTGAAGAAGGTTATTATATCTTTACATTATTTGCACCACGCTTTGGGTGTCAATTTAAAGAAGGTTATATTGAAGGAGTTGTGTTATATTTCAACTGTTGGGGAGCCGAACTAGAAGTAGTTGCAACCGTACGTATGGTACCCGGTAGCCTTCGTCCAAAAATTTAAAAATATTAACTTTGTAATTTAACTGTTTCTTTAAATATTTATGTTTGCCTCGGCTGCGTCAGTATTATTGTTGGAGACATGGATATCTAGGCAGGGTTGTGATGCGACAAGAATGTAGGCTTACACAGACTATAATTTTACTCCACTCCTTTTATTAATGCTTGCTACGATTTAAATAACACTTCACTGATAGATAGCTGTGAGATCCTTTTTTGAATTACTTGCACTTTTTAACACGTAAACTATGTTTCGTCTCTTACGAATGCGTATTATACTTCCAGAGGACGTGTCTCGCATCCGGTTACAAATACTGTCTGTAGGCAACTGAACTCTAAATTTGTAAAATTTTCTCCTTTTCAGTTTCTGATTGACTAATCCTACTCCAATAGAATACCTTCATTTAACTAAAGCTTTTTTTGTTTGTTGATTGGTTATTTTATAAACTGTCACTAAAATTACATTATTGCTTCCAAGAATCAGAAGTAATATTGTTAAACTCTCAAACTCATTATTGCCTCAAGGTTACCTCATTGTTACCTCATTGTTAGCAACGTTTAACCTATTATTCTCATAGCTCCTACATTATTAAATTACGTAATACATTCACATAACATTATTAAACATGAATACAATAATATAAACATTTATAATGACTGTAATATACAGTTTTTATATATAGTTACATACACATATTGCTTTAAGGCGGGCTGTTATTGAATCATTGAGTGTTAAAAATACTGCCTCAACATGAAGCAGAATGAATCTTACACTATTTACAATATTTACACTAAATCTTACATTAAGTGATAACCGCTGAGAAATGCATGGAAATGAAAGTCGTGTGATTTTTACTTTCTCTACCATCTATAGTAGATACAGAAGGTATTGCATTGTGTCCAAAAATTCGATAACGAGATATCACCGGAAATACATGTTTTGAGGCCCACTAAATCGAAAAAGGTGTGTGTGTGTGACTTTGTGTCTGTGAACAGCATAATTCAAAAACGAAAAATCAGATATCACACTTGGTATTTAGTTTCTGCACCTTCCAAAGATGCGACACGAAGGTCCCCCATGAAAATCTTCCACCCCAATTAGGCTTTAAATGAAAATTTTTCGAAAATTTTGATTTTATAAAAAATAGTTCTAACGATTTTGATTAAAATACCATATATTAAAGATATTTACATTACAAATAAAAATTATATCTTAAATCTTCTGGGAGTAGCCTGTGAAGTCCTCTTCGATTTATCGAAATCTTTGATTTTCTAAAAAAAAATGCTCTAACGATTTTTATTAAAATATCATATATTAAAGTTGTTTACATTACAAATAAAATGTATATATTGAATTTTCCGGGAATAACCTAGGAGGTCCTCTTCATTCGGAAGGATCTTTGTATAAGCGTATTTAACTGGTAAAGTTAAGCGATAGACGAAAACGAACCATACAAAAATGTAGATCTCTTTAGAACACAATTTATTTAAAATAAGTTTTTTGTAGCATAAGGCGTTTCTGAGATATCCGTTATTAACGATTCGAATTGCTCAATACTTATCATTTTTTCCAAGTCCCAAGGGTTTTCATTTGTTTCTCACGATTGCATGGAAACAGTATTGAATTTTAAGGGCACATATAGCGTCCAGTTCTTAAATATTTGACTATCGCTGTTCTCTTTATATCTATAATGAAATGTATAATGTAGCTGTTTTTGCAAAGTTTTATTTGGATTGAAAAATAGAAAAATAAGCTTTAGTAAGAATAATTATATACCCACTAATAAAGACATGGGGTAGAAAGGTCATATGACTCACATCAGATTTTTACTTTCCTTACCACGTATATAGTAGGTAGACAAGATATTGCGTTCCACCCAAAAATTCGATAACGAGATTTCACCGGAAATACATGTTTTTAGGCCCCATGAATCCGATAAAACATTTTTAGAGAAATACCCATGTGTGTGTCTGTCTCTGCCTGCCTGCCTGCCTACCTGTCTGTCTGCCTGTCTTTCTTTCTATCTGTGTGCCTGTGAACAACTTAACTCGAGAACGAAAAGTCAGATAAATACCAAACTTGGTATTCAGGTTCAATATCTTCCAAAGTTACGACACGAAGATTTTCAACAAAATTACCCACCCCAAATACGTTTACATGGGGCTTTTTCAATTTTTTTTATTTTCTAAAAAAAATGCCTCTAACGATTTTTATTAAAATGCCATATATGAATGATATTTACATGAAAAATGAAATGTATATCTTGAGTTTTCAGGGAATAGCCTATGTAGTCCTCTTCATTCTCAAGGAATTTTTACTTTCTCTACTACGTACAGTAAGTAGGGGAAGTATTGTATTCCACCCAAAAATTCAATACCGAGATTTCACCGGAAATACATGTTTTGAGATCTCCTGAATCCAAAAAAAGCATTTTTGGAAACATGTCCTGTGTGTGTCTGTCTGTGTGTCTGTCTGTGAACAGCATAACTCAGAAATGAACAGTTGGATAAACACCAAACTTGGTATTTAGGTTCAGTATCTTCCAGAGATGCGACACGAAGGTTTTCAAGATAATCCCCCACCCCAGAGTACCCTTTACATGGAACATTTTTCGAAAATTTTAATTTTCTCAAAAATGGCTCTAACGAGTTTGATTAAAATATCATATGTTTAAGATATTTTCATGACAAATAAAATGCATATCTTGAATTTTCTGGGATTGTCTCCAAAAGTATTCTTCATTGTGAACGACTTTTGCGTAACTGGTAAACCATAAGAGATAGACAAAATTTTTCTACACAAAAATGTAGATCGCGTTAAAATACGCAATTTATGTCATATACTTTTTTTTGTTGAGTGATATTTCTTGTTATTCCCTTAAATTTTTCAATACTTATTTTCTCAAATGGGAATTCGTTATTCATTTTTTTGTCTTGGATATGCAAAGAGTATTATTCTGTGGAAAAGGGAATAGTGCTGCACCTAGCAACCAGCTATTAAGAGATATGTAGGTGCTTAAAGGCTACTGTATTTCGATACTGCCCTTGTAAATATATATTCCCCTTACATCTACAAGAAAATTAGCAATAAGATAGAGTCTGCAAATGTTTATCTCGATTAACATGAAGTAGATGGAGAATAAGCGTTTGTAAAACTAGTTTGTACAAGAGTAGAGAAAGTCATGTGAGTGTAACACATCAGATTTTTTATAATATTGTGTAACTGGTGAACGTTAAGCGATAGAGGAAAATGCACTAAGCAAAAGTGTAGATGTCTTTAAAACACACAATTTATTTAAAATAAGTTTTTTGTAGCATAAGCCGTTCCTGAGATATGCGTTATTAATGGTTCAAATTGTTCATTATGTGGTCATTCTCTTTGCTGTATCCGAAATGTGGGTGATAGAAAGTGTAGTTAAAATAGTACAGTTTGTCGCTTAAGTTATTTCTAACACACATAACATAAACACTTAGGAAAAGTTCTATCAATATTCAGTTGTGTCTCCCGATTGTTCGAAACAGTATGGAATTTGAGAGCAGCATATAGCGTCCAGTTGCTAAACGTTCATATCGCTGTTCTCTTTGTGTCCTAATGAAATGTGTAATGTAGCTGCTTCTGTAAAACTTTATCTGAATTAAAATGAAGTAGATAGAAAAGTAAGCTTTAGTAAGAATAGCTTCTATATCGACTAATAAAGATAGTGGGTAGAGAAAGATGTGAAAGTGACACATTAGATTTTTATTTATTATTTATTTATTTGCTCAGCATTTTTTACACGTCGTTGTGTTTCATTCTTTACTGTACAAGCTACAGTCAATTGTTCAGCAGTGAGAAGTGTTGGGGAAAATTATATCCGTTCTGCTTATGGTTTACCAGATGATATTTGGTCAAAAACAGCACAAGTACACCAAGACTTTTATCGAGTACGACAACCATTTTCCTGTTTGTTTGAAAGGAGATATATCATACATATTATACATTGTACATATGAAAGGGGATATATCATACATATTATACATTGTACACATAAGAATTGTATAGCAATAGTTTAATTCACTGAATGTTAAAACACTCAACATGTAACTTTGTATAGAGGTATTTGTAAGTAACGGGCGCTAGCTAATTGAAAGGGAATTCCTGGAACTCATAACGACCGTGCCAAGCACAGAGTAGTATGACGCTACATGATGGCGCTGAAGCGCAAGGTTCTGAAACCTAATATTTTCATACATGCTTGGGTAACGCGGCCTGAGGGCCAATGGGAAGTATCGTTACATTTTCAAACGTAGAAGATAGCGTGGGTAAGCCACCCTATATAAGACCAGATTTTGCCGAGGGAGGAAGACTACTCGGCGGCCCTACACGCAGGAATGCCCTTGTTAGGGCAAACCCTGGTGATAGAGGCCAGCCGCAGTGTTCGACCGACTCCATGCCGCCGCTGTTGCCTGTACGGGCACACCGACGCGTCATGTGACGCCGCTCCCCGCTGCCACTACTGTGGTAGCGGTAACTTCACCGCTGACTGCAGGGCACACGACCTGACGCACCGCCGCCGCTTCTGCGCCTCCTGTGGGGGCAAGGGGCACTACACAGGTCAGGCCGTCTGCCCGCTCTATCCACGTAGAGCTACGCCGCACTCCGTGAACACGCCACAAAACAACACAACTACGCCGCAGACCTTCACAACCACACCGCAGAACTTCGCATCATTGAATGACCCATCGCAGCACCAAACACAGACAGCAGCTTCGAACCAGCCCATCATCGACGCCATCCAGGACCTTCACGCTGAGGTGCTAAATCTTGCCAGTAGGCTAGCAGCCCTGGAAGAGCATCTCAGCACACAGTCCTCGGAAGTTGACAGCAAAATCACCGAGTCGCACGACACCACCAAGAAGTACATCGACGTCATCCTCTACAGACACATGAGCATCCTGAAAAACTGCATGACCGACATCTCCACAAAAGCCACCCAGCAGACCTTGGAACGCATAGCAGAAAGCAGCAACCAGATGACAGAAGCCTTTGAGAAACTGCAAGACCACAACAAGCGAATGGAGGGGAACCTCCACCACCACATAGACAACCCCTCTCCACACGCAGCATCACCTCTCGCCGCAACACCTCATCCTCGTGCCCGGAGGTAAAAGCCCGGGTACGCAACAACAGACGCCCAGCACATCGACATCAAAGAGCCAATTCCCGGAGGTAACAGGCCCGGGATTGGAGCCAGCATCTCCTGTTAATTCACCACCGTCACAGGTCCCTGTCAGGGCAACCGCCATGGCAGATACCTGACCACCACAGCGGAGGATTCCGCCACTTTTAGTAATCACCCACAAACAGCAGGGTTGCTTCGGCGGTACCAGCCACATGATCACCACTATGCCCCAATTAAATTGCGCCATCACAGAATCAAATCCTTCTTTTCCTTCTCCTTCTTCCTTTCTACACCTATATACATACTCTTGTTTTTCCTTCAAACCTTTACTCCTGTTTTCCCCCCAAAAAAAAAAAAAAAAAAAAAAGGGGGGGCACTCTTACTTATTACCAGTTCAGCGCAACAAGAAGTCACGCCAACGCAAGGTGCTACAGATGCACGTGGGTGCATATAAGGGTGAGGAATGCGTGTGAAAATAGATAGGCTCCTGATAAATATTCAAGTGGTGGGATAAAGTAAATGGGAAAAGCTAGCCGCCCATATTTATTTAAATAATGGAATAAACATCAATTATAAAGGGAAAACTTGCAGTGTATTTTTAACTTGTCTCACCCACTAGAACCTGAGATTAACAAACTTAACAATTAGGTAGGAATGGAGTACTCAACTACCGACGAGCATCACTAGCCGAGGAAGAAAAATACTACAAGAGCACGCTGCAAGAGTCGACCACCATTTCCCGCTACAAATGGCGCCCAACCTTTTCCCGCTACATGTTGTTATGTAGAGTAATAAAACACCTTGTCTGCTTAAATGGAAGTGATTCTCAGCCGTAGTGTACATTACTTCAGTAAAAGTATGAACAGAACGTGTAATCGCCATTCGTTGATGAATCCGTTGCGTAAACAATCGGAGAGATCAATTTTGGGGACAATGATGCTTTGTGCATCTATTTGGTATGGATGTCAAGATACCGTACATGAATGGCCGTGACAAACCCAGTGAATTGTTTTCTTTTAGTCCGGCATAAGCTGTATCCAGTCGCATAAATTTCGCCTTTGTTTGGTTATTCTAATTCTGTGTAACCCTGCGCAAAATTCTGCGCGGCTCAAACTGAAGATCACGCTTCCTCGCTTCAAAAACGCTCGTAATCAGATAGTTGCCTGCCCATCGTAACAATGTAGTCGATGATGCTGAAGTGCTCGATTCGCCTTTTTACCTTGAGTCGTCAGGAGTGCATTCTTGTTGATTGGCCAATCACCCATACACACCTCATAGTGTAGAAGAACTTTCACCCTAGTCAAAAGGAAGCTGATGCCCAAGCTTTCGGTCATCATATCTCCTTGGCGGGCAAATGTTACTCTATATAATTGCAGAGTCAAGTCATAATTAGTTCGGGTGGTCCACCAGTCAGATGCATCTACTCTATAGTTGGGCCTTTGTCCTTATGTTTGGTTGAGAGAGTGGAGCTATCTGCGTTGATTCTGTAGGAGTAGGTACAATACTGGAACCAGGAGAAGAAAAGTCGTCCGGTACTGTGTGACCACGAGAAGAAGGCAAGCGAGAGGAATGTGTAACATCAACACTTTCCTGCGTCCGTATCATATTTACGCTCGCCGTGTGGATACGATAAGCATGTTAAGGAGATTATAAACTACTACACGGTGTTGTCAAGTACTCCCCCATGGCAAGAGCCAATGCGTTAACACCTATTACGGCGGTTGCTGTTCTACTAGTATCAGATCTGGCAGCATGGGTGGCTCATTTGCACACATAAACACATTTCATAGTAAACGTAGTAAACAATCGACAGTACGTGAGCAGGTAAACAGTTACAGAACCCCGCTCGCCTTCTTCTCGTTGTCCAACAGTACTTCACCATGTTTCAGTGGAGTCAAAATAGCTCCGCTCTCTCAACCATGCGGACTAATCACAAGGTCAAAGACTAGACTACAAAGCGGGGTCGCATTTAGAGGAGACAGTACATTTATTTCAATTCATATCAAACCAAAATGGGAAAATTTTGTTAGATAACAATAGGTCTACCGCTAGTAGCACATTTAGAAGGAAAAAGTAAATTTAATCTTGTCGTCTTACATAGGTAAGGCGGCCATACTTCCCAGTTTTCGAACAGTCTCGGCGTTTTGTGCTGTAAGGTGGAAATATTCGTTCTGATGAGTTTTTTCTTTCTGTATAATGTCTCCAGGCAACTTTCTTGTCCACATGACGTCTACATGCTACAAAGTAGGTACATGGTAACTGCGTAGGGTACTGTTAAGTTTAGATCTAGTAACGGAAACCTCCCCCGAAATTTTATTCTGGGAATGGGCATGCTACAGAGTGGCTGTATTTGATTACAGGACCACCTGAGGCAATCGTGGCCTGACTACGAGGGCTGTCCCAGAAGTACCCGGCCTAACAAAGAAAACACAAAAATGTTGGGAAAAACCATCTTTATTTCTCTACATAGTCTCGTTTCAGCTCGATACACTTTTCCCAGTGATGTTCAATAGCTTCGATACCCTGTTTATACTGAGAACCGTCGAGTTCTGCAAAGTAGCCATCAACTGCAGACTCCACCTCCTCATTGTTGGAAAATCTTTTACCACCAAGCCATTTATTGAACTTTGGAAACACAAAATAATCAGAGGGGGCTACGTCTGGCGAATATGGTGCATGAGGAAGCAATTCGAACTTTAACTAATCGATTTTGGCCATGGCGATAATGGATGTGTGAACTGGTGCGTTGTCTTGATGAAACAGAACTTTCTTTTTCGCTAAATGCAGTAGTTTTTGCTTGATTTCATCATTCAACGCTACAATAAGTTTGCATAATACTCGTCATTGATTGCTTTTTCTTTTTGAATATAACCAATGAAAATTATCCCAGGCGCTTCCCAAAAAACTGACGCCATGACCTTGTCTGCAGATGGAACTGTCTTCACCTTCTTTGGAGCCGATTCTCCCCTTTCAATCCACTGTTTTGACTGTTCCTTCGTATCAGGTGTGAAGTGATGGACCCATGTTTTATCCATGGTTATGAATCGACGCAAAATCGGCTTTATTGCAAGCGAAACATCGCCAAACACTCGACTAAAACATCCTCACGACGCTATTTTAGTTCCATTGCGAGTAAACGCGGCACCCATCTTGCGCACAGCTTTCTCATGTCTAAATTTGTAGTTAGTATGCGATGTACAGCAATTTTTGAAATGCCTACGAGGTCTGCTAGCTCGCGCACTTTCAGTCGACGGTCATCCAATACCATTTTTTGGATTTTCTTCACAATTTCTGGCGTGGTCACCTTATTTGGTCGACCACTACAATTATGTCTTGGCAGCTCATACGGCCTCGCTTAAACTCTGCCACCCAATATTTTACTGTTGTAAATGAAGGAACAGACTCCCCCAGAGTAGAATCTAGCTCAGCTTTAATATTAGTTGGACTAAGACCTTTCAAATGAAAGTATTGTGTCACATAACGATGGCCAGTTTTATCCATGCTTACAAATTCGCTGAGAGAGTTCACTATTAATGGCTGCTAAACAGTTACTAAACAACGTCGCATCATCAAACTTCAAACTTAAGCTTGATAAGAGTGTTACTTTCTGCCATAGTCATTTGTTTGAAACAACAATCGCTATATCTGCGTCAGGTCGGGTACTTCTGGGACTGCCCTTATACACGGAGTGATATTTGCCCCAATTAATCGGTGCCCTGGAGAAGGCAAGGGAGATATTGTTACATACCGGGGTAAGACCGAAAGGTTTACAGCTAGATATTAAATTTTAGATACCCCAGCATGCACATTGGGAGGCATAGCTGCAGAGGCAACAAGAGGACCAGAATCTTAAACAACATTCCAGAGCAGACGTGGGATAGTTATAACAAAATACACAGAAGTTCACATTAATCACATTACCTGTGGTTTATTCACTATAAACCCCTTCATCACACACAAAAGATAAAAAGGAAGAATTTGAGAGGAGATTTTACACACACAACTTAAAATACGACCTTTCAGACTCAACACTCGACCAAAAGTGACGCTCACCACACAACACACAAAGAAGTAACGATCACTTACCCCCACTCTCTATCCCTCGATAGACCCGCCGGCTTGGACTGGAGAGCTGCTGCCATGTCAGACGAACTTCAAAGCCGAAAGAATTACCCCAAAAAGCTGTCGCCAACGACACAATTATGTGTCTGGTGTGACAATACACACATACACGCTACAATATGATGGCCGCAAACTTGCACATCAGCTTCCGTTTGACTCGGCTAAAATCCCGTGAAGTACTTCAGAATCAACGCCGATAATGTTTCAGATCTTTAATATGTTATGGAACTTGCTTCACTTCTTTGGGCATCTCCACTCTTCCCGCCCAACGACACATCCGTAAATGGCCGACTGAACGGGCCTGACAATGCTGATCTTTCCTTGAGCTAGCTATACATGCATTGTGGCATAGGAACTCACCAACACGAGCATTATGCAAAGAAGCTTTTGCATTTTGAAGCCGGAGTTATGAAGGCAATAATTATCATAATATTCTGAGAAGGATAGCAATATAAAATAAGTAATAATGTATTTAAAATCAGTGTATGTATAAAAAGGAGAAGCATTGTGAAAATTGTTGACTGTAGAAGCGACAGAAAGAGCAGACAGGCACAGTTTTGTTAATTAGGGACCAGCCCCAGGTAGAAAGGGTAAATACCATTGAAGCAAGTTTTTCCTGGAAAACAGCCGACTACAGCTGCACTCTAAGCATCATGTCGCTAAGTTTGATGAGAGCGTTTGAGGGGAGAGAGAGGAAGTTTAGGCGTTGGTTTTCCTTGTATTAGCGTGGGTAGCTCAGCCTGCCTGAGTGCCTGGTGAGTGCAGGACGACTTTCTCGTCGTGTGGAGAAGAATGGTGGCGAACATGCTAGAGGGTAGAACGCTTAGCTGTAGTTAATATTCTTCGGTCTTGGTAAAGACAAAGTATCATCGTATGCATTTAATAGTGATCGGCAAACCTAAAGTATTATTTTAAATAGTGAATAAAAGTGTTCCAAGACAGCGTTTGTGTGTTTCTCTGTACACACCCACGCATACCCTGAGGTTAAGGTTTCATGCTGGAGCAGCCGTGGCAAAAAAGAACCAACTGGGAGGAGACAAGCAGCAACCGTGAGGCAAAGGTATTGCTTCATTGTTGGAGGACGGAGCGTGGCTGCGTCATATTGCGCCTAAACTTGGGGCAGAAAGAATTACCTGCGTCAATTTAAACCAAATTTTTCAGTGTAGAGCATTTTAGACTTTTTCACGACACTGGGATAGAGAATTAAAATGTTCAAGAAATGCAGTAGGTCTGTTCGTAATATCTTCGTCAGTAACCCATCCAGAGCGCAATATTGTCAATGCAGGTTTGTATTGCAGGTTTTATGAGCTTTCACTCTGCGAATTAGACATGAGGATTTAAGAGGTCGCGCATCATAGCGTAGGTGTATTATCTCCCATAATGCTCATTGCATCATCTTCTGAAGACCGTGCAAGATTTTTCTTCTGAGAAGGAAACGGACGAGTTGTCCTTCAACACATTTTAAGTTCTTAGGAAATTTGTGTATTACTAGAAAGTAGACTATAACACGTGGATAAAATTTAATCTAAATCGCTTCCAGAAGCCTAATGCGGAAAACAGAAAGCATATGTTATGGACCTACATAGACTTTTCGAGAAGTTTGTTGATTGACCTACTTATGCGTTTTTTCTTCTCTTATAGTGAGGCAATTAGCTGTATCTCGAGAATATCTCAGACGTAACAGGGCCCATGATACTATAAAAGCGAGTGTTTTTATTACATAATGGTACAGTAAAGAATTTGTAAGTCAACTAAGGAAGTTGAAACATTCAAGATACCTCCACTTTAGTTAACTGCATAAATCCATGGCGTGTTTATACCGAGGTTTAGATTTAATCCCCGCTCTGCAACAACAGTCACATCGGTGCAAGTCGTAAATACCCTAAAATTTTCACTTTTACCTAAAGCGCAAGTTACAGAGTTTTGTCCATTTGGTCATATAGTGTATACGCAAGTATTAGTTTTGTCTATAAGAGGTTGAAAGGTAGTTTTTAAACATTTCGATGGAGCTCATAATTTAAAATACGTTTTGGATCGTTTGTTGGAAATTGTAACGTAACCTATGATTTTTGTCAGGTCCTATAGTATAACTGTAGATATTTTCCCAAATTGATTAAACACTGCAGATTTCTACATAAGAGTTTGAATTTATGTTAAGGGTAGTTTTTGAAGTTTGTAAGGTAGCCTGTAATTTTCATTAAGTATTCAGAATGTTGCCTAGGTAGGCCAAAGAGTGTTGATTTCTAAGTTAGGAGATGAAATAGGAATTGAAAATAAGTACAGGAGAAGATTTTGAATGTTATAGGTTAACTATAATCAATTTCAGATTCTAAAACCTAAGTGTACCAACATTTTCACAATTGTGCAAAAGGATCCTTATTAACAAAGTTCATTAAAATCAGAGGATAATTTAGTGATATGTATACGATAGGCATTGCCCTCCAATAACTCAGTTTTAAAATATTTTAGCTTCTCAATTTACTCCTTACGGCTCGAAGGAATTACAAATCTGCCATGTTCGTAATGAGCTTCCAAAAATATCTTCAATGAAACAGCATTGAAATTGAATTACATAAATATGAGCTTCCTTAAACTCTCAGTTTTAAAAGTAATACATTCGTTTTGAAGAATAATCTTTTCAGTGTTGAAGGAATTAACAAAATCGTGGTTGCCTCCCCGATTCACACATACATACTCCTTCTTTCTTTCTTTCTTTCTTTCTTTCTTTCTTTCTTTCTTTCTTTCTTTCTTTATAATATTAGTGTAAATGAATAGCTATAGTGTTGCCTAATGGAATAAGCATTTTCTTGACAAATGTGGTAATTTTTAAAGGAAGAATTTATATACGCTTTAGGAAGTAAGGTTTCTGGGAAGCCCTGGGACTGTTACACCATTAAAATTCCTCACTTCTCCCGTTCAGAAATGGATAAGTGTAAACCAGTATTAGAGCATGGTATAAGGTATACAGCGGAGGGAAACATCTCACTCACTGCAACCTACACAGATATTTTTGGACTACCACCCCCTCCCAGGAGAAAAGAATGAAGCGAAGGAGCCACAAGAGGCTACTGATCGCAGGCAGACAGACCAGAGGAACACGCGGAAGGCTCTAACATTTCCTGGCTCGAAGAACCGTCCCATTGCTGTAGCTACCCAGCAAGGGTGATGAATAACACGGAGCCCTATAGCGTCCACGGAGAATACTATTTCTTTGGAGCAAGCATCCGCGCTAATGTGGGTGCCAGGACATGAAGGTATTGAAGGCATGAAATTGCTGATAGCCTAGCGAAACAGGGAGCTAGCATTCCATTCATTGAACCATTTTACGGGTTATCAGATGCTATGTAAATGAAAAAGTACAAGTCTGGGAACGTAAAAGATGTAAAATCTATTGGGATGAGGTCCCTAAGAAAGAATTTATAGAACTCTCAGCTAAAATATCAAAAGTGGTCCTCACAGTTGAGGATAGTGAATTGCCTCCTCACTGGACATTGCCCTATCAGGGATCATCTCTGCAAATGGGCGTGATGAGTGTGAATAAATGTTGCATCTGTCAAGAAGAAAAGCAAACGGCGAAGTCACATACTTTGCGACTGCGAAGCAAATGCTCGCCCAAGAACGAGGCTTTTAGAATCTGCTCACTAACCCGGGACAGTTGCCTCACTATCACTCAGAAACATTTTAAGATTCATTATGAAGAAGTAGTTATATTGTAGTTCAAATGTTGGGAGCCAAAATTGAAGTAGTTGCAACCGCACGTTGGTAAAAATTTTCCGGTAGCCTTCGCCCCAAGTTTAAAAATATTAACTTTGTAATTTCACTATTTCTTTAAATATTATATATTTATGTTTACCTCGACTGCGCCAGTATTTATATTTTTTTAGAAACATGAATGTCTTTGCAGGCTTGTGGTGCGACTGAAGAATGTAGGCTTATACATATTATAATTTTATTTCACTCCTTTTATTAATGATTGACACGATTTAAATAACACTTCACTGATATAGTGAGAGAGGTGTGAGATTTTTTTTACTAAATACTTGCATTTTTCAACACGTAAACTATTTTTGTCTCACACTGAATACGTATTAAACTTCTCGAGGACGCATTTCGCGTCCGGTTAGGAACACTGTCTACAAGCACTGACTTCTGTATTTGTAAATTTTGCTCCATTTTAGTTTTTGATTTTCTAATCATAGTCCACTAGAATACCTTCATTTAACTAAAGCTTTTTCTGGTTGTTGATTGGCTGTTTTATAAGCTGTCACAAAAATTACATTATTGCTTCCAAGAATCACAAGTAGCATTATTAAATGTTCAAATTCATTATTGCCTCAAGGTTACCTCATTGTTACCTCATTGTTAGCAACGTTTAACCTATTATTCTCACAGCTCCTACATTATTAAATTACGTAATACATTCAACTAACATTATTACACAAGTATACAATAATATAAACATATACAATGAATGTAATATACACTTTTATATCTTGTTATATACACATATTGCTTTAAGGCGGGCTGATATTGAATTTATATATTATATAATTAGACTGAAATCATTTAAGTGTTAAAAATACTGCCTCAATTAGAAGCATTAATTTAAACTTGGAAATATAGAATAGTGTAATCTTACAACAGATATATTAAGGCCGAGAAGTCTACAGGATATAAACAACTCAGCATCAACCCAATCTAATTTAAGCATCCACACTAACTGTTCAGCATCGCCTCATGCCATGAAACCTGGAAGCACATCTGAAACATGAGAAGAAAAGGGAATGATTATGGAAAGGAGATCGTGGTAGATAAAAAACCATCCCAGAATTCGCCTAACGACTAGGGAAAACCACAAAAGACCCAAGATTAGAGTGGACGTTCGACGAGAACTCGGAATTTCCCAAATGCAAGCCACACACCTTACTATGGAACCATCTCGCTCGGTATAAAACCAGTTTACGAGTAGTTTCAATAATTTGTTTCAATTACACATGTATTTGCTGAATAGTTATAGTTTTTCATTTATGGAAATTATAATCCATCACGGGAATAGTGTTATTAGCTTTCAACGGCCTAGGTATTCTAACGCCTACTAACGACAATCTAGAATTCAATACATTCAAGTCAGTTTTATAATGGCGTTATCAGTTAACCACAAAATTCGCAATAGTTCAACGAATCTGACCCCTAAAACATACTTTCTCAAGCAATAATACATTTTAATCACACTAAGCAATGTAGATCTTGATGTTAATTTATCTTTGTGACCAATTTGTTCCTTCTGCAAACTGAAGTTGTTGGTTTAAAGACTCTACTCGTATTTGGTAACAAAAAGATGGATTTGTCGCTGCAGCAGCAATAATGAGTGGTGGAGCATAATTAAATATGAAGAATGGAATTCATTACATTTAGAGTGCGAAGTATCAACTGTCAGTTACGTCAAGTTAGGATATAGGCCTGTATTTCACACATCGATAACCAATAGGAATGCACGCATGGAAACAATAAATGCAAGGGACGGAATTTAGTAAAGAGGAATCATATTCTGAAATAATTAATGATTTAGATAAATATACGAAATAGCATAATGTAAAGTTAACAGTACCAATGCTTCCCGTGAACACCAAAAGAAATAACAGTTTAGAGAGATGGAGTGCCTGTTGCCTTCAGTTGCAGCTGTTCCAGAGGTTATAAACATTAATCAGCAATTCCTTACAAGCTTATTAAACTACTCATAAATAAGTGAAAAGATAAATGAGATTCCATCACTCATACCTTTATGTACTTTAAATAATGGGAATAAAATGCCTGTTCTCCGCACGGAAAAATGTGTTGTGTGCTATATATAAGCATATCGACAACTTACATAATTATTATAATTAATCTCCATGATTACCCATGATTAATATCTGTGTATTAACAGCCAACATATAGGCACAACAGAAAATAAAATAAAAAAACATAACTGCTTTTTATAGATTACATCAAAGCCTTCGATAAAGTCATGCAGGTAAAACTTTTGATTAATATGATAGCGAAAGGCTACCCAACCCATATGATTTAGCTGAAAAGAACATCATAATGAAGGCACGGGCATCAACAACGATAAACCTTTAAACAGAAGTTTACAGCAGAAGTGATAATTTAGGTTGCATAGGAATACCCAATGTTAAATACATTTTCCAGTGCTTACTTTGACGTGATAATCTCAAAACAGCAAGCTACGCTGAAGAGGAATGTTAAAGGCAATTTCATTCGCTTATGATTAAGCAATATTGGTGGAAAACAACATGCCACACATGGAAAATTTTCAATTAAATGCTACTGCAAATATTTCTGTTGCTGCTACAAATAGTGCATGTAATCTACACATATCTTCGTTAAAGCGCTGCTTCTTTTTATGTTTGCATAAAGTCTAACTAGAATCTAAAATAATAGTAATTATATGTGACATGATATAACCTATAGCTACCTACCTACCTACCTACCTACCTACCTACCTACCTACGGTAGTGGTCTCGAAATCATTTATGCAAATTTCCAAGTACTTTGGGATGGTAATCTAAAGTTTAAATAATAGGAACAGTAAATAAGCTCTATTCTAAGTTCTATAAAACAATGACTGTACTTTTTAGTTTTTCTACTATTTACCTTGAAGATAGATAATTTTGTTGGAGTTGTTTTACGTAGTTTTGATGTTAGCCCCACGTTTGGGCGCCAACTTGAAGTAGTTATATTGTTTACGTAATTTATTAGCCTCACGCTTGGGAAGCCAACATAAAGATAGTATTTGTTTAACTGTCTCACGTATGGGTTGCAACTTGAAGTAGATGAATTGTTTATGCTAATTATTTATTTATTAACCTCACTTAGGAAACCAATTTGAAGAAAGTGTTCTGTTGGAGTTTGCACCACGCTTTGGACGTTAATTTGAAGTAATTGTTTCGTTACGTAATATGCTGCTACGTATGAGAAGCCGATTTTTGTTGTTACGCTCCAAGTTTAAAAATATTATTAACTTTGTTATTAAACTGCTTCTATAGATATTATTTATGTTTATGTTTGCCTCGGCTGCGTCAGTATTGTTTTAGAGTCGCGCATTTCTTAGGTAGGGCGTGGTACGACAAGAATGTAGGCTTACACAGATTTTAAGTTTAAATTCACTTCTTTTTATTAATCCTTGGCACAAATTAAATAGCACTTCACTGATATTAAGAGATGCGAGATTCTTTTAATTTAATACTTGCACTTTGTTATCGCGTATACTTATCTTCGTTACACACGAATACGTAATATTTCTTTAGAGAACACATCTTCCATCCGGTCACTACCAAGGTCTGCCAGCAACTGAACATATTTCAACCGCATAAACTTTTAACTTTTTGTATTTCAAGTCTCTGATTGGCTAATCCTAGTCCAATAGACTACCTGCATTTATTAAAGCTTTTTCTGGCTGTTAATTGGCTAATTTTAAACTGTCACAAAATTTACATTATCGTTGCTCCAATCATGACTAGTAACATTTAAACTCTCAAACTCATTCTTGCCTCAAGGTTACCTCATTGTTAGCAACTTTAAGCTTATTATTCTCACAGCTCCTACACTATTAAACTACGTAATGCATTCATATAACATTATTGAACATGTTTACAATAATATAAGCATATGCAATGACTGTTACATACATTTTAAAAACTTATTGCATTCATATTGCTTCAAGGCGGGCTGTTATTGAAATTACAAATTATATAATACAGTTGAAATTATTCAAGTGTTAAAATACTGCCTCAACCTATAGTAAGAAGTAGTATTGCATTCCACCTTACAATTCTATACCGGAATTTAACCGGAAATATATGTTTAGAACCTCCCTGAAATCAAGAAAAAGGAGTTTTACTTTCTGTTTTACACACCTATAGTTAGAGCAAGTATTTTATTCCCTTAAAAAAAAATCGATATCGAGATGGCACTGGAAGTACACGTTCTGAGACTCCTTGAATTAAAAAAAAATCATTTAAGGCATGTATATTGCATATCAATTTTCGAGGGTGATGAATTTGAAGAATACTACTTACGCGAAAACCAAATTAATTTCTAACGCCTGTTCAACATGGTGGTTTCAGTAGCAAGCTGCTGGCATTAACCTTGGTGGCGAACTGGTGATCTATTATCCACGCCTGATTGCAGCTGAAATGGCGGTTAATGTCGATGACGGAGACGTCGATTCAGATATATTAAATCGTAAGTAAACATTAACAAACTTAATATCCAGGTAAGAATTAAAAAGTAAAAGTTAGAGAGTTTAATATAGTTCATGCTCACACTTGTAGTGAAATTGGCAAAACACATATATACGTTAGGTTACCAGCATTGAATGTAGGAAATCCAATTCTCTACATGATAGCCTGAACGGAAAGTCAATTAAAAACACTATCGTCGAAAAATAACCTTATTTTAAGGGTAATTAGAATAAATGAAAATATAATTAAGATAATTTGATTGTCTCCTTTTCTAGTTTCTAATTCAGCTTTACACTGTATAATGAAACTAAACAGACGTTGCAGACCACGGACACCGACGGTAGGATAATTTCTGAGTTGGAGTAGCTCCAAGTGCAATTTTACGGAGGATGGTGATGGCGATGGTGGTGATAATAATTTAGACGTTTAATTTAAAACTAAAAATGAGACAGCAGGTTTTCTAATCTGTCACTATGAGAATTTTCCTTAGCCATAGCATAGTTTCTTAAGTCTGCAGTATACGTGAACAAATAATACCGGTGACATTGGAAAACAAATCTGATGTGTTACACTCACACGACTTTCTCTACTCTTCTATAAACTATTTTTACAAACACTTATTCTCCATGTGCTTCATGGTAATCGAGATGTTAATCTTATTGCTAATTTTCTTGTAGATGCAAGAGGAATATGGTAGGCTTTAAGCGATAGTCAAATGTTTTAAGAGCTGGTTGCTATGTGGAGCATTCCGTTCTCTTTGTATGTCTAGTACATAAAAAATGAATAACGAATTCCCATCTCAGAAAAAGTATTGGAAAATTTAAGGGAATAACAAGCAATATCTCGAAAATGGTTCACTCAACAAAAAAATATATATAACACAAATTGTGTATTTCAACGCGATCTACATTTTTTGTGTAGTAAAATTTTGTCTTATCTCTTATGGTTTACCATTTATGCAAAAGTCGTTCACAATGAAGAATACTTTTGGAGACATTCTCAGAAAATTCGAGATATACATTTCATTTGTCATGAAAATATCTTAAACATATGATATTTTAATCAAAATCGTTAGAGCCATTTTTGAGAAAATTAAAATTTTCGAAAAATGTTCCATATAAAGGTTAATCTGGGGTGGGGGGATTTTCTTGAAAACCTCCGTGTCGCATCTCTGGAAGATACTGAACCTAAATACCAAGTTTGGTGTTTATCGACTGTTCGTTTCTTTGTTATGCTGTTCACAGACACACAGACACACACGGACATGTTTCCAAAAATGCTTTTTTTGGATTCAGGGGGTCTCAAAACATATATTTCCGGTGAAATCTCGGTATCGAATTTTTGGGTGGAATATAATACTTCCCCTACTCACTATACGCAGTAGAGAAAGTAAAAATAATGTCAATACTATTGGGAAATTAAAATTTGGAGACGTGCTAGCGATAGCTATCGTATATTGGAAACGTGGACAGAATGCCTACACTGAAGGAGCTACCAAGGTCGAAAACAAAAGACGATGACGATGGTCAGCGTGGACTTCCTCGGAAGCACGTAGGCCAACATAGGCAGCCAGGGGAGGGGCAAAAAAATCCTTTCTTTTTTGTGTATCTTACAAGGTCAACGTAAACTAGCAAGGTGTTGTTTGATATAAGAGTTGTTTTCATTATAATAGAAGCATCCGGCAAACAAGGCTGGGTCACTGCTATGTTACGTGCACCTGCCGTTAAGTGAACACGGCTTTGTCACCCGCCTACTCATGGTTGTATGTTTGCCAGGACGCTTTTCTCTATAATATCAGCACAACGAGAACTTTTTAAGGTTAAATTGGATTGCATTCTATAAAAATTGCAATGCATTCCTATTGCATAATTTCTACTCGAACATAATGTAAAAAACTATGACGTGTTCAACTATCTAGGTCTAGATGGTAGATTCTTACATGGAATAGGTATATAACATTCTTATTCATACACTTCAATTTGCTGAGAAAATACTTTAATATTTGTTGGAGGACACAGTTTAATTAATATTTTTTCCATACATTTTGAAGAATATAACAAATACTATATTAGGAATTAACTAAATGCTAACTTATGAACTTACAAACTCAATTAAGTAAAGTTGTAAAAGAAATATGACCATGTTTGTACAACTTTTCTCTTCGTACATTAGAAGTAATAGTTAAATAAAAAGACACCACTGATAATTTATTACCTTGTTGGGTGCCCCTTGGCTTTAATAACTGCCTCACACCGTTTCTTCATGGAAGTAACCACGTTTTTGCATTCTTCTGGGCTGATTTTATTCCATTCTTCTTCTACAACACTTTTACGCCCTTGTTTATATGTTACTCAGCTTTTACGGACTCGTTTCTTCAGAATTGTCCATAGATGCTTGATTGGATACAAGTCTGGACTCTGAGGTGGTGTTTGTAGTAGTTCGGGTAAATTCCATATCAACCAATTCATGTTCAGTCTTGCCTCTTGTTTACATCATTATCCTGCTGAAGCTTATAATAATGAATCCCATGCCCATTTTCTGGGCACTCTGCATTACATTGTTCTGTAAAATGTCAAAATACGTATGTTTGTCCATATTCCATCAATAAATTGTATATTATCAAC
The DNA here is from genome assembly GCA_030765065.1 of Deroplatys truncata. NCBI lineage: Eukaryota > Metazoa > Arthropoda > Insecta > Mantodea > Mantidae > Deroplatys > Deroplatys truncata. Next base: position 56,898,176 of record CM060979.1, on the reverse strand, counting down.
ACCGTTGGACGACATGCAGGCCCAGAGCATAATGGAACCATCACCATGTTTAATTGTGGGAAGAGTGTTTCTGGTTCATTGTTTAAATTTGCTTTTATCCAGACTCGTTTTACCCTATCTGACCCAAAGAGGCTTATCTTGGTCTCGTCTGACCATAACATTCTGTTCCAAAAGTTCTGATTCTTATGGATGTGATTTTTAGCAAATGCAACTCATTTCTTCCTGTTTGCTGCACTTACATAAGGCTTCTTCCTTGGTGTTCGCCATGGTATCCATACTTCCGTAAGACACGATGAACAGTTTGGTCAGATCTTCTTTCCAGACACATTTTCTACTGATGGTTGTAACTGAGGGACACCTAATTTTGGATTTCATCGGATTCGGCTTCCAATGAAACGTTCCTCTCGTGCATTCATCCTACTTTCTTTAGGTTTCCTTGATCAATTCTTTGTAGAACCTTCCTCCCTAAATTTTGTGACTACGTACTGAATGGTAGAATGCGGTTTATTTACTGTTTGTCCTATTTTTCTGAGAGAATACCATCTAAGTGCCAAGTTTATAACTATTTGCTTCAGATCAGAACTAAGCTCCTTTTGCTTGCCCATTTCGATCACAACTGACAGAACGTATACAACTGCGACCGCAGTAGCCTAAACGACCTTTGAAACACGTGCATGTTGAAGCTGTTTATGACGCAGTGGTCATTCTTAACAAATGTACGAATATGAAAGTTGTATAAAATTGTGGGCTATTTCTTTAACTTTGCTGTTTCATGCAATAGTGTAGGTTTTGAAATGCGTTTTTCATTGGAATTTATTTGAATTAGATTAATAAAGAACATATAAATGACTCACAGAAAAACACAAGTTTTTAAGCAAGTAGAGAATAACTTTTTATTGAAAATCTGATGTGTATGAATAAGAATGTTACATACTGTATAAAAGTTGTGTGACTGACAGGGGAGGATTTCTATGCCGAAATTTGATCGCCGTTTTCATTATCCCCGCATATGTAGTCAAATTTGCTTGCGGGACAAGGTTTCTCATTTTTTGTCTTCCGTCGTAGAGCGGCACGAAGTTATAAACCTCGACTTCGGCCTACCTTCTGTGGACGCGGAATTTCTGTTCATAATACAACAGGTAGAACATCTCGAGATCGCTGTAGACAACTAGAACGGTTTGCAACATTAGGAGTCAGAAGAATTGTTGGTCTTCTAACTTACTACTAATTAGAGGAAGTATTTCATTCCACTCAACTCGATACAGAGATTTCACCGGAAAAACGCGTTTTGAGGCTTTCTGAAACCATAAAAATAAAACATTTTTACTTTCTCTACTACGTATAGTAAGTAGGGGAAGTATTGCATTGTACCCAAAACTTTTATATCGAGATTTCACAGTAAATACATGTTTTGAGGACCCCTGAATAAAACAAAACATTTTTAGAAAAAGATCCGTGTATCTGTGAATAGCATAATCAAAAAGGAAAAGTCGGATAAATACCAAATTTGGTATTTAGGTTCAGTATACTCTAAAGATGCGACACGAAGATTTTCAAGAAAATCCCCCACCCCTAAACATGGAATATTTATTAAAAAATGTTATTTTCTAAAGAATGGGCGTAACGATTTTGATTAAAGTACCATATATTAATAGTATATTATGCAACGAAACTATAATGGTTGTAATTAATACGCGAGTATTATTATTAACCGAGCGAGCAAAGCGAGGTTAATAATTATCATACGAGCGTTTTAATCACCATTATAGGACAGTTTCATACTGTTTATGCTCAACCATATCTAAATTAAAGGTTTCACAAGTATTCTTTCTGGTTTGAACGATGTTTACAATCGTTATTCCTTTATCTATGGTTACAATACAATGACGTTATAGCACCTGTGTCAAACAAAGTTGCTAGCGTTGTGAGACGTACTACGTAGAATAATCGATACTTGCGCTTTCACAATGTTACGTGTTATGTTCTGATTGGTCGAATACCAATATTTTAATGAACAGGTGTACTTTAACGATGCCCATTAAAATACTACTACCAGTCGTATAAACACTACATATTGGCATGGTCAAGCATAAAGATACTTACATGACAAATAAAATGTATATCTCGAATTATCTGAGAATAGCTTCCGAAGTCCTCTTTATTCTAAAGGAATTTTGTATAATCGTGTATAACTGGTAAACGTTAAGCGATAGACGAAAACGTACTACACAAAAAGCATAGATCTCTTTAAAACAAACAATTTATTTCAAATAAGTTCTTTTGTTGCATAAGCCATTTCCGAGATATCCGTTATTAATAGTTCGAATTGTTCATTTCTTGGCCATGCTTTAAAGTCATTTCAATATTCACTTGTTTCTCGCGATTTCATGAAACAGTATGAAACTTTAAGACCAGCGTATAGCGTCCAGTTCTTAAACATTTGACTATTGTTGTTCCCTTTGTATCTAAAACGAAATGTGTAATGTAGCTATTTCTGCAAAGGTTTATTTGGATAAAAATGTAGTAGAAAAATAGGCTTCATTAAGAATAGTTTGTATACCCGCTTATAAAGTTAAGAGGATAGAGCATGTGAATTTATCACATCAAATTTTTAGAAAAACGACATGTTTGTGTATGCGTCTCCCTCTGTCTCTTAAATGCATAACTCAATAGCGAAAAGTTGATTAAATACCAAACGTGGTGTTTTAAGTTCAACACCTTTCATAGATGTATGTGTTGAATTTTCTGGGAACAGCTTGTGAAGCCTTCTTCATTCTGAATGACTTTTGTGTAACTGCCAAACTGTAATGCAAAAACAAAATCATAATGCGCAAAAAAAATGTAGATTTCGTTAAAGCACACAATTTACGTGAAATAAAGTTTTGTGACAAAGGTTTCCAAGATATCCTTTGTTATTGCTTTCAATTTCCAAACACTTGTGTTTTTTACTTTCTCTACTACGTATAGTAAGTAGGGGAAGTATTGTATTCCACCCAAAAATTTGATACCGAGATTTCACCGGAAATATATGTTTTGAGGTCCCCTGAATCCAAAAAAAAGCATTTTTGGAAACATGTTCGTGTGCGTGTGTGTCTGTGAACAGCATAGCTCAGAAACGAACAGTCGGATAAACACCAAACTTGGTATTTAGGTTCATCATCTTCCAGAGATGCGACACGAAGGTTTTCAAGAAAATACCCCCCAGATTACCCTTTTAAATGGCACATTTTTGGAAAACTTTAACTTTCTCAAAAATGGCTCTAACGATTTTGATTAAAATATGATATATTTAAGATACTTTCATGACAAATAAAATGTATATCTTGAATTCTCTGGAAATGTCTCCAAAAGTATCCTTCATTGTGAACGAACTTTGCATAGCTGGTAAACCATAAGAGATAGACAAAAGTTTACTACACAAAAAATGTAGATCGCGTTAAATTACACAATTTATGTCATATACATTTTTGTTGTTGAGTGAACCATTTTCGAGATATTACTTGTTATTCCCTTAAATTTTCCAATACTTATACTTTTGCTTAAATGGGAATTCGTTATTCTTGTTTTTATGTCCTGGAAATGTAAAGAGAATGAAATGCTCCACATAGCAAACAGCGCTTTCATGATTTGACTATCGCTAAAACCTAGTATATTCCCTTTGAACCTACAGAAAATAGCAATAAAGTTGCTAACATGAAGTAGATGGAGAATGAACACTTGTAAAAATAGTTTGTACAAGAGTAGAGAAAGTCATGTGAGTGCAACCATCAGATTTTTACAATTAGTACTACTTATAATTGAATGACTCGCATAGTAGCAAATGAGCATGTAGATGAGATACCATAGACACATCATAAAGGCCAAAAAGTCCGAATGTTTATTTAGTGGACGAACATATAACAATTTCCAAGCTTTACATATAGGATCAGTGAAAGTATAAAATGTATATATAGAGTTTTTATTAGCAAATTTAGCTTCTCCCAATTGGAGCCTGCCTCAAACAAAACGTGCAACAAAGGTTATAAATACATTATCGAAAGCATAAATAATACAAATAAACCCAGTGGAATGGCTCAGGTGGTAACGTTGTGACCTGCATTCGGGAGGTCCCGGGTTCGGATCCCTTGGGCCGATCCATCTGACTGGAGTTTTATCGTGGTTTCCCTCAATTGCCAAGGTAAATACCACCACCCAAGGTTCCACCTTAAATCTAAAACAAAAGTAAAAATCTGATGTGGAACACTCACATGACTTCCTCTACTCTTGTACAAACTATTTTTACAAAAGCTTATTCTCCATATGCTTCATGTTACTCGAGATGTTAATCTTATTGCTAATTTTCTTGTAGATGCAAGGGGAATTGGTAGGTTTTAAGCGATAGTCAAATCTTTTAAGCGCTCTTTGCATGTCCAGGACATAAACAAATCTGATGTGTTACACTCACATAACTTTTTCTACTCTTGTACAAACTATTTTTACAAACGCTTATTCCCCATATGCTTCATGTTAATCGAGATATCGAGATGTTAATCTTATTGCTAATTTTCTTGTAGATGCAAGGGGAATTGGTAGGCTTTAAGCGATAGTCAAATATTTTAAGAGCTGGTTGATATGTGGAGTATTCCATTCTCTTTGCATTACCAGGACAAAAGAACTTAGTAACAAATTTGAGAAAAAGTATAAGTATTGGAAAATTTAAGGGAATAACGAGCACTATCTCGAAAATGGTTCACTCAACAAAAAAATGTATATGAAATAAATTGTGTATTTAACGCGACCTACATTTTTTGTGTAGTAAACGTTTGTCTATCTCTTATAGTTTACCAGTTATGCAAAAGTCGTTCACAATGAAGAATACTTTTGGATACATTCCCAGAAAATTGCGGTGGTCTCTTGTTAATTTCTTTGTGTATGTGTGTTTACTTCACGTGGTGAAGCCATTTTGTGATGTGATTCTTTGTTAGGTTTGTAGCTCCATCTGGTGTTAGCAATTTGCGGTAGTATTAGTGTTTGTTTGAAAGAATGCGACTGTTATTTTATTTAATTTTTGTTTACTGTCCTCCGGCTAGCTATGATCTTTTTGGTCGAGCATATCTCTTTATACAGGTTGTGTAAACGAAAGGAGTCTTTTATCCAAAGATAACACTGATGAAAGAATTTGTTTTACACTTTTATTGTCGAACACATTCACTATCACATTTACACATTGATCTAGACACTCGCCAAACTGAAACTGTTATAATAACTTCATTACTGATCATTCTCAATTCGCGTACTTCAACTTTTTGTATAATTAACTCTACAACACTTGAGAATCTTCCTAACTCTGCTACGCGTAACTTGCAAATCGATAGCCGACGTATACTTTACAAATATTTCTGCTGGACTGAGGGCGACGTGTAGCATACAAATATTTTCGACGAACTGACTGACTGAAGGCGACGTGTAGCATACAAATATTTTCGGTGAACTGACGGACTGAAGGCGACGTGCAGCATACAAATATTTTCGGTGAACTGACGGACTGAAGGCGTCGTGTAGCATACAAATATTTTCGGTGAACTGACGGACTGAAGGCGACGTGTAGCATACAAATATTTTCGGTGAACTGACGGACTGAAGGCGACGTGTAGCATACAAATATTTTCGGTGAACTGACTGACTGAAGGCGACGTGTAGCATACAAATATTTTCGGTGAACTGACGGACTGAAGGACTTTACCTTTAACCTAGCCCTTTTATACTCCTACACCCCGATATGCCTAAAGATTATAACTGAGCTGCAATTGGCTAATAAAACGCGCCAACATTAGCGTCTATTTTTATATCCAATGAAAATTATGAATACATATGCTCTAGGAAGAAAGTTCCAGCACATTCTAAGAAAAACGCGCCAACATTACGTAACTTCCTCGTCTCCAATAATGATAAACAGCTCACCCCCTCGCTGCATTATTGCACGCTATTATTGTCAGTTTCAGTAAGGCCGTATAAACTTACTTCTCAACAATAATTACAATCAATATATATCTCAAATTAATGTCACATAAAAATGCGTATTCATACTATAATTACTCTTTACATTTAAATAATTTATGATACAAATTACTGCATCAAAATTCGAGATATACATTTCATTTGTCATGAAAATATCCTAAACATATGATATTTTAATCAAAATCGTTAGAGCTGTTTTCGAGAAAATTAAAATTTTCGAAAAATGTTCCATGTAAAGGGTAATCTGGGGTGGGGGGATTTTCTTGAAAACTTTCGTGTCGCATCTCCGGAAGATACTGAACCTAAATACCAAGTTTGGTGTTTATCCAACTGTTCGTTTCTGAGTTATGCTGTTCACACACAAACAGACATATACACAGACACACACGGACATGTTTCCAAAAATGCTTTTTTTGGATTCGGGGGGCCTCAAAACATGTATTTCCGGTGAAATCTCGGTATCGAAATTTTGGGTGGAATACAATACTTCCCCTACTTACTATACGTAGTAGAGAAAGTAAAAATGAAAAAGAGATGGTAATACTGAATGCTCTGCCATCTATCCAGAAATAAAAATAGCAGGTACAGTGGATGGTACCGTAATGTCATGTGCCCGGTAAGTGTAGAAGCAGAGATACAGCTCCTATGCACTAAAGCCTCTTTGGACATGTGACGAGGTAAGATACGGTACAGGCATGAGACCTATAAGCTAACTTTCCGCCACACAGCGGTCCAGGAGGTATCTCCCTAACAGATCCGTGTGGTATGACCGCATAGTTAAAGCGACGTAAAATAAATAGAGAAAAAAAATTACAGCAGCAAAGTTTAACTATATAAAACACTGAAAATATTTATAATCTGCAGATATATATGAAAATGGTCCTTATCGAAGTAAACAAACACACACGCACATGAATCGAGTTTACGTACTACAAAAATGATTTTCAATATAACTAGTGAATGACCCATTAATAAAATAGCGGGTCATTGCTTTAATAAATTAATTGTTTTATGCTTGCTGTCGTAGCGTTTTGCCGCTACTTTGTTGTGTTACTCTTACCTCTGCGTCGTTGTAGGTAAAGTCTTCAGGACTCGAGATCGCCGATATCAGTCAGGAAGCACTTATGGATGTCGCATCTCAGGGTCAACTGTCGGCGAGTCGGTCTGAAATTCCCTACTGTTATGGTCCGGGTAGGATTGCTGGAGGGTGACACTAGGATAGTATTCTTGAATAAAACGTTTTCACTTCCTCACTAAAACGCGTATTCCTGCCAGAAAACCTGCAAGACGGTTCTTAGATAAGAATATTTTCACCCTTTGGTTCACTAACGTTTTGCTCCGGCTAATTATTTATCATTTAAGGCGCTCTATCACCGTTCTTTTGATTCCCGCGAGCTTGAATGTTTTCTCCAGCTCTGGTCTAAAGGAAGGAACTCTTTCCGGCCTTGTCATTCGTAGTAGCGAATATCTAAATGGTGTTCATTTGAAATACCATCAGCACGTTTCACCAATGTGCTCAATAAACAAACGAAAATTTATCTAAGCATTAAGTCTGAAGCAGGTAATTCTTTCTGCCCCTCGTTTAGTTGCAATATGACGCAGGTAATTGTTTCTCTCCCACGTTTAGGAGCAATATGACGCAGCCACACTACGTCCTCCAACCACAGAAGCAAAACCTTTGCCTCACGGTTGCTGCTTGTCTCCTCCCAGTTGGTTCTTCTTTTGCCACGGCTGCTCCAGCATGAAACCTTAACCTCAGGATATGCGTGGGTGTGTACAGAGAAACATACAAACGCTGTCTTGGAACACTTTTATTCACTATTTAAAATAATATTGCGGTTTGCCGATCACTATTAAATACATACGAAGTTACTTTGCCTTTACCAAGACCGAAGACTACTAACTACGGCTAGGCGTTCTACCCTCTAGCATGTTCGCCGCCAATCTTCTCCACACGACGAGAAAGTCGTCCTACACTCCTCAGGCACTCCGGCAGACTGATCTACCCACGCTACTACAAGGAAAACCAACGCCAAAACTTCCCCTCTCTCCCCTCAAACATTCTCCTCAAACGTAGCGTCATGAAGCTAGAGTGGCCTTCAACAGGCTAAGTGCAGCTGTACTCTGCTGTTAACAGGAAAAACTTGCTTCAATGGTATTTACCCTTTCTACCTGGAGCTGGTCCCTAATTAAGAAAACTGTGCCTGTCTTGTCTTTCTGTCGCTTTTACAGTCAACAATTTTCACAATGATTCTCCTTTTTATACATACACTGATTTTAAATATATTATCACTTATTTTATATCGCTATCCTTCTTAGAATATTATGACAATTATTGCCATTATAATTTCGGCTTCAAGTTTGTTAATTCTAAATGCTATTGCAAGTATTATTTTATACTAACGTGTATAAGGTAGGATCTTTTGTCACGATAAAGCCCTTTGTGTCACAATAAAGCCCGTCCTCTATGACAGGTTTTTCCAGATTTTTCTCGCTCCTCATATCTGCAAATGCTGGGGTCCATCGTCTGTGAGCCATGTGTAGTAATAATGGGCGTTTAACACTACAAAACCCCTATTTTCCCTTTGCTCTGCATCCAGTAAGCTGAATCCTATAAAGCATGTATTTGTTGCCTGAGGGGTAACAGTTCATCTGCTTCAAGCATTGCACCTTTGTACCATTCCGTTTCTGATTAAGCCATCTGTTCATCTGGACTTCCATGTTATATTTTTATCTCTCAATTTGTACTAAAGTATTGATTTTACAATTCTTGAATTTGGCACATAATATAGTGTTCCTTCCTACTCATCTGATACTGTTTTATGGCTTCAAGAACATGGTTATAACCCAGATATTCCCAACTTTATGGACTTGTGGAGCCTTTCTTGGAATCAATTCCGATGACGGACTCCCTTAGTCCCATACCGGAGAGAAGCAAGAGGGAAAATGTAAAGTAGAGAGGTTCTGCTTTTTACTTTCTCTACTACGTATAGTAAGTAGGGGAAGTATTGCATTCCACCCAAAAATTCGATACCGAGATTTCACCGGAAATACATGTTTTGAGACCTCCTGAATCCAAAAAAAGCATTTTTGGAAACATGTCCGTGTGTGTGTCTGTGTGTGTGTGTGTGTGTGTGTGTCTGTGTGTGTGTGTGTGTCTGTGAACAGCATAACTCAAAAACGAACAGTCGGATAAGCACCAAACTTGGTATTTAGGTTCAGTATCTTCCAGAGATGCGACACGAAGGTTTTCAAGAAAATCCACCCACCCCAGACTACCCTTTACATGGAAGATTTTTCGAAAATTTTAATTTTTTCAAAAATGGCTCTAACGATTTTGATGAAAATATCAGATGTTTAAGATAATGTCATGAGAAATGAAATGTATATCTCGAATTTTCTGGGAATGTCTCCAAAAGTATTCTTCATTGTGAACGACTTTTGCATAACTGGTAAACCATAAGAGATAGACAAAATTTTACTACACAAACAATGTAGATCTCGTTAAAATACACAACTTATGTCATATACATTTCTTTTGTTTAGTGAACCGTTTTCGAGATATTGCTTGTTATTCCCTTAAATTTTCCAATACTTATACTTTTTCTCAAATTCGTTATTCATTTTTTTATGTCCTGGACTTGCAAAGAGAATGGAATGCGCCGCATAGCAACCAGCGTTAAAATATTTGACCATCGCTTAAAAGCTACCATATTCCCCTTGCATCTACAAGAATATTAGCAATAAGATTGACATCTCGATATCTCGATTAACATAAAACATATGGAGAATAGGCGTTTGTAAAAATAGATTTACAAGAGTAGAGAAAGTCATGTGAGTGTAACACATCAGATTTTTTACTTTACGACTTACCCATATTAAGTATAAGAAGTACCTATTGTCTTCCATGAAAAATTCTATATCGAGACTTCAGTAGAAATACATATTTTGAGGCTCCTTCAATAAAAAACATTCTATTGTGATATATTCACATGAATTTCTCTAGTGGGTACACAAACTATTCTTATAAAGCTTATTTCTTTATGTGCTACATTTTAATCCAAGTAAACCTTTGCAAAATTTGTTACATTACACATTTCATTATAGATACAAAGAGTCCAGCAAATTGTCAAATGCTTAAGAACTGAACGCTATATGTTGGCCTTAAATTTCAACTGTTTCGATGCAATCGCGATAAACAACTGAAAATCATTAGGACTTAAAAATAATGACAAGTCTTGGACAATTCCAGCGTTTAATAACGGTTTCTCAGAAACGATTTATGCCAAAATACTTTAAATTTTTAAAATCTTAGATTTTAAATAAATTCTGTGTTTTAAAGAGATCTACATTTTTTGTACTATACATTTTCGTCTCCCGCTTAGCGTTTACAAGTTATACAAGATTATACAAAATTCCTTCATAGGCTATTCCCAGAAAATTCAAAATATTTTATTTATCTGTAAATATCCTTAATATATGGTATTTTAATCAAAATCGTTAGAGCTGTTTATCAGAAAATCAAAATTTTCGAAAATGTTACATGTAAAAGGTAGTTGGGGTGTGGGGATTTTCTTGAAAATCTTCGTGTCGCATGCTTGGAAGATACTGAACTCAAATACTCATATTATCCGATTTTCGTTTTTGAGTTAGGCTGTTCACAGACCTAGAGTACGTAGAGAAAGTAAAAAGCATTGTACGAGTGTGAGTGTGTCCGTCCGTCCGTCCGTCCTTCCGTGTGTCTATGAACAGCATAACTCAAAAACGAAAAGTAAGTTAACTACCAAACTTGGTATTTTAGTTCAGCGTCTTCGATGTGGTTCGAAGGTTTTCAAGAAAATCTCTCAATGCCAAACTACCGTTTATGTGGGAAGAAAATGTTCATTCTTTTTATCTTCTCAGAAATGTTTCTACCGATTTTGATGAAAGTATCATATGCTCAAGATATTTGCATGACAAATGAAATGTATATCTTGAATTTTCTGGGAATAGTCCGTGAAGCCCTCTTCATTCTAAATGACTGTTCTAGAATTGATAAACTATAAGAGGTGAACAAAATTTTGCTTCACAATATGCGTAGTTCTTGTGTTCACAATTCATGTCAAATCCATTTTTATCTGCGAGTTTACCATTTTAAGATATTCCTTGTTATTGGTTTGAATTTTCAAATAATTTTCTCGAATGGAAAGTAGCCACTATTCTTTTTCTCTCTTCCTCTCTCTCTCTCTCTCTCTCTCTCTCTCTTTTCTCTCGCGGTCATGCAAACGCTTGGAATTTCAAAGTTATTACTCTTTAAAAATCCGATTACTGCTTTAACTGCTGAATCGTATAAACAAATATATAAAGACCTATCTGAATGAACTAGAAGTACCTAGACTAATAATCTTTTTTGTAAAAAAAGTTTGTGGAAGAGCGAATAGAAAAGGTGTATTGAATGCAACACATCAGATTTCCACTTTTGCTCTGGAACCCGCAAGGTGAATCGTATAAATAATTGTATTTATTGTTGACGGGTTACCATTCATCATCTGCTTCAAGAGTTGGGCCTTTGACCCTTTCCGTCTCTTTTAAAGCTGATCCAGTCATGTGTTCTTCGCTCTTCCTTGGGATCTTTTGCTCTTGGTTGAAGTATTGTTTTTCCAATTCTTGAAGTTTCACGCTATTTACATCATCATTCTCACTCGTTGGATATAGTTTTATGGTTTCAAGAGTATTGTTGTAATTCAGGCATCCCCAACTTCTGGACTTGCGTAGCCCTTTTACTTTCTCTATAATGTATTGTAAGTAAGGGAAGTGTTGTTTGTAATTCGGTACCAAGATTTCATCGGAAATACTGACTTGAAGCCCCTGAATCCAAAAACCAAGCACTTCATATTTGGTATTTGAGTTTAGTATCTTTCAAAGATACGACAAGAAGATTTTTCAAGAAAATCCCCCTACATGGAACATTTTTCGAACATTATGATTTTCTCAAAAATGGCTCTAATGGCTACATCATACATTAAGATATTTTAATGACAAATAAAATGTATATCTTGAATTTTTGGGAATGTCCCCAAAAGCCCTCTTGTTTTCTGAATGGATTTTGCATAACTGGTAAACTTTAAGATATAGAAAAAATTTAGAGCTCGTTAAAACACAATTTAAGTTATACTTTTACATTTTTTTGTGGAGTGTACCATTTCCGAGATATTCCTTGTTATTTGTTTGAATTTTCTAATACTTTTTCTCAAATGGGAATTCGTTATTCGTTTTTTAATGTCCTGGACATGCAAAGAGAATGAAATACTCCACATAGCAACGAAATATTTGACTATCACTTAAAGCCTACCATATTCCCCTGGTACGTACAAGAAAATTAGCAATGAGATAGTTTCTGCAAATGTTTATCTTGATTAGCGTTTATAAAAATAGTTTGTACAAGAGTAGAGAAAGTCATGCGAGAATAATACATCAGATTTTTTGGAATCAATTACAATTCCTGAGCTCCTTGGTCCCTACCGGGAAAGAACAACGGAAAAGTAGAAAGGTCCTGCTTTTTTTCTTAATCTTTAATTACTTATTTTTATGAGCGGCAACGAGCCCAACCTGTGCTCCGCAACCTCTGCGAAATGTAGATTTGGAAAGTCGCATTATAACTCATGTTATAATCAATATTATTATAATAAATTGCTTCAAAAGCTTGCCGTTCCTAACTATCGTAAAAGTAAATAGTTTCCAGCGCTCTTAATTGCTTTGTTTTACCTTGAAACTTTTTATATAGCTTAGCTGCTGTTTGTTGAATTCCATCAATCGGGAATTAGATTCCTTACGATTGAAGCAGTATTTTTAATACTTAATAATTTCAGTCTAATTATATAATATGTAAATTCAATAACAGCCCGCCTTGAAACAATATGTGTATGTAACAATATATAAAAAGCGTATATTACAGTCATTGTATATGTTTATATTATTGTATCCATGTGTAATAATGTTATGTGAATTTAATCACGTAGGAGCTGTGAGAATAATAGGTTAAAAGTTGCTAACAATGAGGTAACCTTGAGGCAATAATGAATTTGAAAGTTTAAATGCTACTAGTCATTATTGGAGCAACAATAATGTAAATTTTAGTGACAGTTTATAAAAATAGCCAATCAACAACCAGAAAAAGCTTTAGTTAAATGAAGGTATTCTATTGGATTAGGATTAGCCAATCAGAAACTAAAAAGGAGAAAAATTTACAAATTTAGAAGTCAGTTGCCTGTAAACAGTGTTCCTAACCAGACGCAAAAGGCGTCCTGGAGAAATTTAATACGTATTCATGTGAGACAAAAAATAGTTCACATGTTAAAAAGTGCAAATAGCGTAACAAACCATCTTCTCACGATTACGGTTTGTTATACTATGGTAGCCTTAAATGGGTACGATTCTTCGAAATGAAACTTATCGAAGCGGATCATTTAAATAAACTTTCTTTCCCGGCAAGGATGAAGCTCTTGGAAGGCAAATTTAGTTTATACACATCGTATTCTTCTGAATTGCAACCATAGAGGTCATGGACGTTGGGATGCTTTACTGCAAATATTTTGAAAAAAAAATTGCGGTGTACATTATTATGCGAATAAAAAACTTAATACCGCAGGCGCAGAGCATAGCAATTTTACTTTTTGTTTTTGCCTCTTTTGCGCGGCACGTACGTCTTGGGGTGAAAGGACCCATAACACGTGGACTCGGGTCTCTCCACTCTTCGTCTTCTTTAATGCAACTGGGTGTATAACTATCATTGCAATTTGAGAATCTTTCTTAATCCTTCTTTTATGCAAGTCTGGTAGGATGCGGTTAATGCAATGCATTTGTATGCTTCTCTTAATTTACTATTTCAAAATGTTTACGTTTCTAAATGTTGCTTTTACTTTTTCTACTACGTGCTTGCAGTAAGTAGACGAAGTATTGCATTCCGCTCAAAGTTCGATATCAAGATTTTACCAAAATGTATGTTTTGAGATTCCTGAATAAAAATAGCATTTTAGAAAAAGTTCCATGGATGTGTGTGTCTGTGTGTCTGCGAACAGGCATAACAAAACGAAATGCCAAGTGTGGTATTTCAGTATCTTACAAAAATGCGACACACAGATTTTCAAGAAAATTCCCCCACCCTAAATTACACTTTACATGGAACATCTTTCGAATTTTATTTTCTTAAAATGGCTCTAACGATTAAAATACTGTATATTAAAGATATTTTCATGACAAATAATATCTACATCTTGAGTATTTTGGAAATCTGTGAAGTGTTCTTCATTTGGAAGGAATTTTATATAATTTTATATAATTAGTAAACATTAAACGATAGGCGATTATGTGCCACACAAAGAAATTAGATCTCTTTAAAATACATAATTTATTCCAAAAACATTTTTGTGGCATGGGCCATTTTCGAGATATTCGTTACTAATGGTTCGAATTGTTCAATATTTTGTCATTATTTTAAAGTCCTGTAGACATTCAGTTGTTTCTCGCGATTGCACTGAAAGAATTAGGCCAGCATCATCCAATTCTCAACATGTGATATTGCCATTCCCTTTGCATTTATAACGAAATTAATAATGTAGCTATTTCTGCAAACGTTTATCTCCATTAAAATTAAGTAGAAAAATAAGCTTTCGTAAGAATAGTTTTATAACTATCAATAAATGATACAGGATAGGCAAAGTCGTGTGGCATATAAATTGTTTACTCTGTAGTAACCTTTCCGGTTGGTAAGCGTTTTCGATAGTTCCACCTAAATCGAGAACTGTGTGAGGTTCGCCGTCCAAAAGAATTTCTGATGTCTTGCACACATGTCTTTCTCCACTCTCTCGTCTAAAAGCTTACTATTCTATCTACTTCTTGTTAATCGAGATAAGTAAGTTGTAAGTATAAGAAGACTAAAACGATTCTCAGATTTTTTATAAAACATGTCTCTATATGCCGGCTTCGAAATTGTATGTTTTTCACATGGCTAGGAGAAAAAAGAACAGCGGTTTACCACTTTGAAAAGAGTATAAGTATTGGAAAAATGTAAACTAATAACAAGGAATATCTCGTAAGTAGTTAACGCTAAAAAAAAGTTTTATTTGGCCTAAACGTGACCTCAACGAGATCTAAACTTTTGTTTACTAATGTTCTGTCTAGCTCTTACGGTTTACCATTTATTCAAAATTCATTCAGAATGAAGGCGTCATTCAGAATTTAAAATAAACATTTTATTTGTCTTAAATAGATGGTATGTTAATCTAAATCGTTAAAGTCATTTTTGAAAACATTCTAAAATGACGAAACAATTTCCACGTAAACGTTAGTCTGGGGTGGGGATTTTCTTCAAAATCTTCGTGTCATATCCTTGGTAGATGAACTTAAATACCAAATTGAGACTAAGTGATTTTTTTCCATATCCACAAGTGAAATTATAAAATGCAAAAATTATTGAAAGTCTTCTTAGACTATTTACCCCTTTGATGAATGAAAAACCCGAGTTGAATCTTCTTCTTTTAAAATATTCTACTAACTGTACAAAATGCGTCACTGAAAAAGGAGATACACTAAAAACTGCAGTTAACTGATCCATATTCAAAGCACACACCGTAGGGGACGCAAAACAGAAGATGATGTTCGTGGAATATGCCATATTTCTTAGAACAAAAACATAAGACGCAAAAAGTCCGAATTCACATTAAGATTTCCGAGAAGCATTTATCTACAAGATAGAGAGCCATTAAAGCATTACGTGCATTTGCGTCCTAACGTTTACAAAACAAGGCATTCTAGCTTTCATCTCTACACAAATTTGAGCTTACACTTTATTTAAATTATAATTAAATCACTTTGGAGTTAACAAATACGTATGCGGTTATCTCTGTACACTGCCGTGCATAAAAAGTTGTCCATTCCCCTAGATTGCCAAAGTGTTTTCCCTCCGTAAAGGTTTCACCTTCAGGTAATCACCTTTTGACTCCGCCCAGCCGGTATCAGTTCCCTATATAACTCGTCTCAAAAACAATACAGGGACATGCAACTAACTGATGAGCTTTTTTTATAATATATGGGATGAAGCGGCAGTTTCGCTACACAAGGAAAGGTGCACTGTGGAGAATATTTGCTAGCCACATTTTTACTTTCTCTACTACGTATAGTAAGTAGGGGAAGTTTTGTATTCCACCCAAAAATTCGATACCGAGATTTCACCGGAAATATATGTTTTGAGACCCCCTGAATCCAAATTTTTTTTTTTTTTTTTGGAAACATGTCTGTGTGTGTGTCTGTCTGTGAACAGCATAACGCAGAAACGAACAGTAGGATAAACACCAAACTTGGTATTTAGGTTCAGTATCTTCCAGAGATGCGACACGAAGGTTTTCAAGAAAATCACCCCACCCCAGATTACCCTTTACATGGAACATTTTCCGAAAATTTTAATTTTCTCAAAAATGGCTTTAACGATTTTGATTACAATATCATATGTTTAAGATATTTTTATGACAAATGAATTGTATATCTCGAATTTTCTGGGAATATCTCCAAAAGCATTCTTTATTGTGAACGACTTTTGCATAACTGGTAACCCATAAGAGATAAACAAAATTTTACTACACAAAAAATGTATATCGCGTCAAAATACACAATTTATGTCATATACATTTGTTTTGTTGAGTAAATCATTTTGGAGATATTGCTTGTTATTCCCTTAAAATTTTCAATACTTATTTTCTCAAATGGGAATTCGTTATTCATTTTTTAGTCTTGGATATGCAAAGAGTATTAATCTGTGGCAAAGAGAATGGTGCTGCACATAGCAACCAGCTATTAAGAGATATGTATATGCTTAAAGGCTACTATATTTCTATATTGCCCTTGTAAATATATATTCCCCTTACATCTACAAGAAAATTAGCAATAAGATAGAGTCTGCAAATGTTTATCTCGATTAACATGAAGTGATGGAGAATAAGCGTTTGTAAAAATAGTTTGTACAAGAGTAGAGAAAGTCATGTGAGAGTAACAGAGCAACTGCGAAGACACTTTGGGTCTACGTTATAATTCGGTGTCGAACCCCAACCTAACACAGCAGATATACTTTTACTAAGTGAATCTTGTCCTACTACCTGCCCTAAACCAATTACAATATAATTTGGGCTTCTAGAGGAAGGGGTAAAGAATTACTTGCATGCGTACTCAAAGTGAACGACAGCTACGACATTCACATATATGAGAGCTTTCATCAGCGATGTGAAGACGAAGGTTAAAGTTGGTGCCGCTTCTAAACGGCAATAAGAAAACGGTAGTGTAGCATACAAATACAAAATTTAAGCTGTAATGTTACCCTTCGGCTGTAATATTACCTTGCCAATCAGTGGCTAAAATTTGATTGAAAAACAGAAGTGATGACGCTGGCAGGGGATGGGGCTAGATTTTGTCAGTATCAACATAAACAGTTCCGTTCCATTGTGGGACAGTAGTCGTTTGTGATGAGCAACTTGCGAAATCTACGTGAAAACTAATCCTAGGCTGAAGGGGATATTTTTCATTTTCCATGTACTATTTGTGGCATTAGTGTGTCACTTTTCTAATAGAATGAGGCATTGTGATGGTTTAGTTGCAAGCCAGATGTTTTTCCGGCCCGCGGGTTTATTAGGTGATTGTTGTTGATACGATACGCTGCGTTATGTTTCTGTCCTAAGCTGTCGCAGTATTTTCTAGTGTTATTTTATTTGCTGGGCGCCTGTTATTGTTTTACTATTTTGAATTTTGGGTTCTTTGTCCTCCGGTTAGCTATTATAACTCAGTCGAGCAAATATCTCTAAGCAGGGCGTGTAAACGGAAAGGAGTTGTTACTAGAAGGTAACAGTGATAAAAAAAATTATTTTCACACTTTTATTGCCGTCACACTTAATTAATAGTTCACATCTTTAATCTTTCTACACGCCTGACTGAAACTGTTATATTTCCCAATGTAATTACTGTCGTAATAGTTGTCGCGTACTTCACATTTTGTAACTAACTTTACGACGCGAGAGATTTTGTAGAATTGCGTAATGTGTACCTCGCGAGAGATTGCTGAGAACCGCGTAATGTGTACCTCGCGAGAGATTCTGTAGAACTGCGCGACGTTTACCTCGTGAATGATTCTGTAGAACTGCGTATTGTGTACCTCGCGAGAGATTGCTGAGAACTGCGTGATGTGTACCTCGTGAATGATTCTGTAGAACTGCGCGATACTTGCTTTTGGCTCAAGAATTTAAACTCCCTCACCCCGATATGCCTAAACAATATAATAGAGCTGCTATCGGTTACTAAATCGCGCCAACATTAGCGTCTGTTTTATAAGCCAATCATAATTACTAATACATATGCTCTAGGGAAAATATTCCCTCCATTTCTAAAGAAAGGCACGCTATTCTGACGTCATTTGTTTGTCTCTTCTAAGTGATAAACAACTCACCCCATCGCTTCATTGTTACCCACTCCTATTGTCAGTTTCAGTGAGGCCGTGTAAACTTATTTCCTAACAATGCTTATAGCTAACAAACTTCTAAAATCATTGTCATACAATAATGCTAATTTACACTACAATCACTCTGGCATTCACAGTGTTGTGATATAAAATACTGCCTCAAAGCAATGGCAGATACTATGAAATATTTGATTGAGGAGCATCTCATCGTTTGTGTGTGGGTTCATGAAAAAGAAAACTAGCGAAAATTACGAAGAAATCAGAGAAAAGTTCTTTTTTCGCTTCATTGAAGCAGCTCAAAGTGATGCCAATCTCCGAAAACTGGAAAAGAAGACTTTCTTGACGCAAGGCTTGGATGCATGTCATGATGTGGGCCGGAATTACCAGTGAAATTATTATCGGACCATATTCTTTGAAACATCTGACTGACCTCGAAATGTTCTCTCATTGCCTGGTTACGGAATTTGACAGAGTTGGTATTCGCCGTTGTCCTCCCACAACATGGGGACCAGAATATTTCTAGACTCCAGTTCAGGAATGCTTAAGTACCGGCTTTCCTATGAGGACGAGATGGACCTCTTCTTTGGCCACGTAACGTGCAACAACTGGCTGTGGCCCTCTTCTAAGAAAACCTTGGAAGAATTCAGATGGATTCTTTTGAACAATTGGAGAGATATCATCCGTAACTTGAGTACGATCACTTCCGAAATGCTCAGGCGCGCAAGCAGACAAACATTGCGGTGCATTCAATGTAGCCATATGGAAAAGACGGTCTACATACCGACATGTTAGACGTTTAACAACGATGCACGTAGGTATAGGTAACTTTGTTTTTGCATATTTCCATATTATAATATTGGCGAGTTCAATAAATAATGATTTTACTTGCTGTATTGATTATTTCGCAAACTAACATAAAATATCGGATCGGACTTTTGGCCCAGCCTGTACGTTCCTCATCGTGATGCATGCTGCTGAATAGCCATTGCAGGCGTGTTTCTTATTGAGGTGGGTCGCTATGTGATGGTTTAGAAATTGCATTCTGATTGTATGACCACAAGAAAACACAAATAATGACTTACCACTTGAAAGTATTTAAAAATAATAGCAAAGAATATCTCGTAAATGGTTAATGTCTTAAGAAATGTTAACTGATATATTGTGCAGTGAAAAGTGTGAGCCTACCACATCAGAATTGGTTTGACACTGAAAGAGTATTACATGTACTTTTCGATCGCAATACTTCTTCTACCTTGGGTATGCCATAAAGTAAAAACGTGGCAGATACAAAGGACAAAAGCTAGTTCTCAAAAAACAAAATGTTATAAAGAAAGTTCCTTATTACACCGCCTTTGTGCTTATACTTTCGTGACTAACCAATTTGCAATCACGTTTAGCTACAAATAAGTATAGCATTCCATATAAAATGGCGGGCGTATGCCTCAGTGATTCTCAAGGAAACCTGCTTCATCTTTAACACCCACCTGAGTTTTTGTTCTGATCTCTGTCAACCGTGTTTTTCTGATAGAAGGTCACTGCTCGTCACTTGAATCTTTAACATTTCTTCTTGCCGAACCATAACCGTCAGACCCAAAATTGCAGCGTAAGGTCCACCAAGACGCAAAAAGGTAGATCGGTTTCTTCTTTGTGGCATAGTTCTTCATGTCATGCACTATTTTATACCAACAGCCTACTTCCTCAGAGGAATCAGTTACTTCTTTTCTACACTTACGCTAAATCAAATAAAATGGTTTCGGAGCACAGCACAACAGGTGGAAAAGGCTGCATATTGTCATTTACTGAATAAAAATTACCTTTTCAATGTTAATCTTGGAGTGGTGCAAAATAGTATAATACGATATCTTAATCTAAGACATTGCATGAGGACAGAAAATAATCTCTATCAACATCTTACCTTTATCTTTTTTATTCTTTTGTATACATTTGCTTTAACTTTAACGAGTTTATGACACTTGCGCGGAGGTAGAGTTTTTAATACTTGCTCGAAATTGCTGCTAGCAGTAGACGTATCCTTGAAAAACTGAGTCTGCTCTACCCCCTCACTCGATTTTCCCCTTTTCGTAACATAATAGGTATTATAGATAATAAATAATTACTATCAGTACTACACATGATCCTTAATGTTCAACCATATTTATTATTGCTGAATAGTTATGTTTTTTCAATCACAGAAATAACTGGCCTTATCAAAGGAAATATATCGAATATCGCACGGGTTACAGTACATAGCAACAAAACTGTAGAATCCATAACTTCTTTGTTAGTTTTCAAGGCTTTTGGTTATGTATATATCGCAATATTTGACCACGATTTTAGTTTCTCTAATACTTTCCTCAAGTAATCAGAGGAAGTAGTATTTTACCGGAAATACACCGTTTGAGACTCCCTGAATGCAATAAAAGTATTTTTCGGTTGGCCCGGTAGCTCAATCGATAGAACACCTACCTGCTGTGCGAGGGGTCCCGAGTTCGGTTTCCGGCTGGGGGTGGGATCTTTTCTCTAGCAAGATTATTCCCTATCTTCCCCAGTCTGGAAGTATGCATGAGAGTGTGAATGTGTGTGTGTGATCTAGTGAAAACAACCCAAGGTTTACCAGTAACCCAACGACAAGCGGATACGAATTAATACTATTGCCTATAGGCAATAATATTGACAAAAGGAGATGCCATCGATAAGATCACTGCAGCTAAATGGAACTTACAAAATAAAATTTAAGAAAATCAAAAATGTGTGTGTGAGTGTGTCCGTGTTGTGCGCGTATGTATGTCTATGTCTTTTAGTGTGTGGGCAGCATACTAACTGAAAAACGTAAACTTGGTTAAATACTAAACATTGTATTTCAATTCAGCATTTTCCAAGGTGAAGTAAGTTTGTTTCGTTATTGTTATTTTTACGTTGTTTGCCCCACGCTTTCGAGCCAATTTGAAGTAGGAGTAACCGCACGTATGGTAAAAAAGTTTCCGGTAGCCTTCGCCCCAAATGTACTTTCCGGTGGTTTTTGCCCCAAATGTTTAAAAATATATATTAACTTTGTAATTTTGACTGTTTCTTTAAATATTATATATTTACGTTTCCCTCGGCTGCGTCAGGATTATTGTTAGAGACACTTTCTATTTGCAGGGTTGTGGTACGACTGAAGAATGTAGGATTACACAGATTATAATTTTACTTCACTCCTTTTATTAATGCTTGACACGATTTTAATAACACTTCACTGATATAGAGGGCTGTAAGATTCTTTTATTAAATACTTGCACTTTTTAAACACGTAAATTATATTCTCACACAAAATACGTATTAAATTTCTCGAGGACACATCTCGCGTCTGATTAGTAACACTGTCTGCTAGCAACGCGTCCAGTTATGAGCGCTGTCTACAAGCAACTGACTTGATTTCAACCGCCTAAAATTTGTAATTTTCTGTATTTCAAGTCTCTGATTGGCTATTCCTAATCCAATAGAATACTTTTATTTAACTTAAGTTTTTTTCTGGTTGTTGATTGGCTATTTTATAAACTGTCACAAAAATTACATTATTGTTGCTCCAAGAATAACTAGTAGCATTATTACATTTTCTTACTCATTATTGCCTCAAGGTTACCTCATTGTTACCTTATTGTTAGCAACTTTTAAACTATTATTCTCACAGATCCTACATTATTAAATAACGTAATACATTCACATAAATTTATTGAACATGTATACAATAATATAAACATATACAATGATTGTAATATTGTCGTAGCCTCTCTACAATATACTACTCAAAAACCAGACGGGTGGGCCCTCGCTTGCAAGAGGTACGGGTAAATTAAACAAGATCTGCACATGGCGAGGCTACGACGGGGAACGCAGCTAAGTTAAAGACACAAATAACGGCTATTCCAAAATAATACCTGGCTTACGGGAAGGAAAGGACACTACACTACCATAAATTAAACTTTCCAAGAGTAGATGGCTAACAGTTTAATGAGTTAAAGACAGATACTTACATTATCAGCCCAATGTCTGTCGGCGAGGACATCGTGCTTTAGCACGAAGAAAGCAGTTGTACGTCTTTCCTACTCGGGGCTTGCTTACTGACTCCTCTCAAACCCACGCCAAATCTCAGGCGTCACTGACGCTATCCCTTCCCCTAAGACTTAGTTCAACCTGACTTACCCCTACTCCCAGACAAACTGCCGTCTCGGATCTCGGTGCCCAGAGAGTTGTGTATCCTATTATCTGTGCATACGTCACATCTCCCCCTGGCCACCGAGATCGACGCCCTCGTCGACACAAGGCAAACAAACACAATAAGAGACATTAAAATAACAAAAATGACATACAATAAGAAGGAACAAAACACATGTGTGATAAACACCCAGACGACAATGTTGCTTTTTTTTGTTTTTAGATGGCTGGCTCGAGAATCTTGAGTGCTATCGGATAATATTGTTAGAGCACTAATGCTCGAGCACCCCGCACACGCACACACACCACGCTGCCTCAGTTCACACGCACACTACACTGCAATTGAGCTTGATGGTCCGTTGAAACTGTTTGTGGGTGAGTTTATAATGTGCCCACAACGACGACTTGTCTTGGCTGTAGAATTGTTATTACTGCAAGTCTCTGGCGATGACAACGGGGTGGACAGTCGCTGGTTTGGACTGCCCCCCCCCAAAATAGTGGCTTCTTATGCCACGGCAGTGTAGTGGCTGCCCAACAGCTTCCCTGTGGTGTTTCTTGAACTTCTGGTGTGCCACGTGGGATGCTCCCATATCCTCTCGAGCTCCGCCACACCAAAGTACTACAACAAAACCACCAAACAATAAAAAGGGTGCTCCAACAAGCAGTCACACATAAAAAGAACGGTATGTCATGTACAATAAAATATTTGAAAAGTTAAAAAGTTTGCACTAAAAATTCTTTTGACATGGGCAAAGAAAGAGAAAAAAAAATAAGTACAAATTGGCATAAAAACTAAATTTTATAGAGAGTTGCCATCCAAAATTTAACTCACAATGCTTCACAATCCAAATAAAACATTAAAACAGACTCAGAATACATTAACATTATATCAAGAACAGTGACTTTTTCATACAATAACATGACAGAAAAAACAAAACCTTATTTGGGATCCCAATATTAACTCTTAATGTCCAGCTGGTATCACTAACAAAAGAAAATAAGTGCACTTACAAGACAATCACACATGACAATGAAATGAACTCATTCACACTGACTATGGCCCAAATTACACACAACACTCACTTAACTAGCTATTGAAAACTACTGTATGTATTGCTACAAGCTACAAAATACATCCACAATACATCTTCAAACTACACCACGTAACATGCTTTGAACTACAATTATCATACTGTTGTCACTAATACAATTTCTCGTCTACATTACTATCTTCTATATCTCATTATTATCATCAACTCAATCATAATCATCATCATCATCAGTATTTCAATCAGCATCATTACTTCAGTCATTATCATCTTTATCTCAACTTTCAATTTTCTCTTCAAAAACAAAACATCTTCACTGACGTGTCTCATTTACCATGCTGCAAATTCAAAACAGAGAGTCGTGTATCCTATTATCTGTGCATACGTCACAATATATACTTTTTATATATTGTTACATACACATATTGCTTCAAGGTGGGCTGTTATTGAATTTATATATTATATAATTAGACTGAAATCATTTAAGTGTTAAAAATACTGCCTCAAAGGATGCGACACGAAGTTTTCCAAGAAGATCCGCCTACCCCAAACTACCTTTACATGGAAAATGCTTCGAGAAATTTTATTTTCTGGAAAATAGCTCTAACGATTTTGATTAAAGTTGAGGTAGTATTTTTAACACTTAACTGATTTCAGTCTAATTATATAAAGATATAAATTCAAAAGCAGCCCGCCTTAAAGCAATATGTTTATGTAACAAAATATAAAAAGTGTATATAACAGTCATTGTATATGTTTGTATTATTGTATCCATGTGTAATAATTTTATATGAATGTATTACGTAATTTAATAATGCAGGAGCTGTGAGAATAATAGGTTAAAAGTTGCTAACAATGAGGTAACAATGAGGTACCTTTGAGACAATAATGAATAAGAATGTTTAATAATGCTACTAGTCATTATTAAAGCAACAATAATGTAAATTTTGAGACAGTTTATAAAATATCCAATCAACAACCAGAAAAAGCTTTAGTTAAATGAAGGTATTCTATTGGAGTAGGAATAGCCAATCAAAGACTTGAAATACAGAAATTTACAAGTTTAGACGGTTGAAATCAATTCAGTTGATTGCAGACAGCGTTACTAACCAGACGCAAAAAGTGTCCTCAAGAGATTTAATATGTATTCGTGTGAGACGAAAAATAGTTTTACGTGTTAAAAAGTGCAATTAATTAATAAAAAGAATCTCAAAGATCTCTATATCAGTGAAGTGTTATTTAAATCTTGTCAAGCATTAATAAAAGGAGTGAAGTAAAATTATAATCTGTGTAAGCCTACATTCCTGTCGCATCACGCCCTGCTAAGAGAAACGTTCTCTAACAATAGTATTGACGCAGCCGAGGCAAACATAAATATTTAATACTTAAAGAAACAGTCAAATTACAAAGTTATTATTTTTTAAACTTGGGGCAAATGCCACCTGAAAGTAATTTGGGGCGAAGGCTACCGGAAACCGGGTACCATACGTGCGGTTGCAAACATACTTCAAGTTTGGCTCCCCAGCGGTTGAAATACGATACAACTCCTAAAATACTCCTTTTTCAAATTACCACAGATTTAAGGTATTTGCATGACAAATAAAATCTTTACCTTGAATTTTCTTCGAATACCCAGTGAAGTCCTCTTCGCTCTGAATGACTTTTGTATAATTGTAAAACCGTATTACTACATTGCATCATTATTATAAACACGTAGACCTCGTAAAAGCACAAAATTTGCGTCAAACATATGTACACGCAACCACATATATAATTAATTGTTTTTGTTTTAGTTTTTGGTTTAGTCAACCATTTCCAAGATATTCCTTGCTATTGCTTTGAATTTTCAAATACTTATACTTTTCTCAACTGGGAAGTTATTGGCTTTTTCGCGGCCATGCAAAGACCATGGAATTTCAGAGCCATCATAGAACAACACAATCTTTAAACATCTGACTGTCCCATTACCTACCGTATTCTACAACGAAATGTGTAAATGTGAATTGAAATTTGATCTAAATTAGCAAGAAGTAGATAGAATAATAAGCTTTTTGTAAGAATGGAGTAATTTTGTAAGAGTGAGTAGGGAAAGTCATGTAAAAGCAGCACATATGATTTTTTAAACATATTTCGAATTCCTGTAAAGCTGAGCTGTTTAAATTGGAAGATTCGTAATTTATATCATGGACAATCCATTGGCGAGACATACAGAAGCACATGTTTTTCAATAAAAACAATTGTCTGCTGATATAGCTGTATGGCCAGTTAACAACACTTGAGACGAAAGCAAGAAATCCAAGTGGTCAAACGACGAGACACCTCGCTGAAACAAGAATGTTTCGGAAAAGGTACTTCGACTTGCAAAATTGGACTATGATGCTGTTACATCGTTACAACCTCTAAGATAGACAAACAGTCGCTGAAACGACAGCGCTGAAAGATCTGGGTTTCTTATAGGCAGTGGTGGCTGTTGTATAAGGGTGAACACCTTAACTTTTCACACATTGCGGATTTGTTGGTTATTACTTTCTCTACTACGTATAGTAAGTAGGGGAAGTATTGTATTCCACCCAAAAATTCGATACCGAGATTTCACCGGAAATACATGTTTGAGACCCCCTGAATCCAAAAAAAGAAGCATTTTTGGAAACATGTCCGTGTGTGTGTCTGTGTGTGTGCGTCTGTGAACAGCATAACTCAGAAACGAACAGTCGGATAAACGCCAAACTTGATATTTAGGTTCAGTATCTTCCAGAGATGCGACACGAAGGTTTTCAAGAAAATCCTCCCACCCCAGATTACTCTTTACATGGAACATTTTTTCGAAAATTTTAATTTTCTCAAAAATGGCTCTAACGATTTGATTAAAATATCATATGTTTAAGATATTTTCATGACAAATAAAATGTATATCTCGAATTTTCTGGGAATGTCTCTAAAAGTACCCTTCAATTTGAACGACTTTTGCATAAATGTAGATCGCGTTAACATGCACAATTTATGTCATTTATGTTTGTTCAGTGAACCATTTTCGAGATAATTGCTTGTTATTCCTTTACATTTTCCAATACTTATACTTTTTTCAAATTCGTTATTCATGTTTTTTGTCCTGGTAATGCCAAGAGAATGCAATACTCCACATAGCAACCAGCTCTTAAAATATTTGACTATAGCTTAAATCCTACCAATTCCCCTTGCATCTACAAGAAAATTAGCAATAAGATTAACATCTCGATATCTCGATTAACATGAAGCATATGGAAAATAAGCGTTTGTAAAAATAGTTTGTACAAGAGTAGAGAAAGTCATGTGAGTGTAACATATCAGATTTTTTTCTTTGGATGCTATTAAACGTAACGTGTATGCGGTAATTTAAAAGCTAAGGCGTTTAAATCTACCGCGCTACTCCTCTAAACTCGATGAAACATGGTAACACTTCGCTAGCACATCTTGACTTGTGCACGTTTTAAAGAACTTCTACACATGCGTAACTGGTATGACATAATTACCTAATGGGGCCAAATAAATACATACACGAAGAGGTGCACTAGCGCTCAAAGCTGCTTCCATACTCACTACTACTTGTACATAAATGCCACTAGGTGTAGCACACGGCAGAAGTTAACACAGTTACCGTAGCAGAAGTAGGTAATGTGCACAAGCACGGAGACTTCTCCCTGTTTCTCCACACTATCCGCAATCTCAGCTACAATTTAGTTTACATGTTACTTCGTTCTTGCCCCAACACAGTGTACTTAATTATGCACACAGTAACAAACATAAACAATTTTATTTCGCTAGAAAAGATATAGGTTCATTATTATTATTATTATTATTATTATTATTATTATTATTATTATTATTATTATTATTATTTATTAGCGGCTGCAGTTGTATCAATTTGTTGCTAATCATATATATTATGCAGCAGAAGGTATTTCACATTTTCAGGGCTGTCAGACTAAAATGTTGTGAACACCCAAAATGAGAACCTCGTTTCCAAAAGATACGAAATCCAAAAATATCAAAATTGAGATAATATATGGCAGCACTTCTCAGAGCCTATGTTCACATATTGGGTGACATAATTGGGTGACGTATTTCCTATGATACGACCCACTTTTATAGATGGTTGGAAAGTGATGGGGAAGGGCCCCAAACGAAGTCAGTTCTTGTTTGTGGGACTCTTTTTACGAATTCTGAAACCACTTAGTGATGAAAACAACATTAGAACCTTGGTATAGTTTGTGACAGTTGTGCATCACAAAATAAGAATTATTGCATGATTTTCATGTTTTTGTATGATTGCTCATAAGTATGGTTTGCAGATAGAATGGCTTTTCCCTGTCCTGCGCCGTGCTGCTCTAATTCCCGTTCACGGAATGCGCCCGGGTTCGATCCCACCCATAGTGGTGCGGATTTTAGATCCCAGATATAGGAGAGGTGCCCACTCAGCATCGTGAGGAAAGTGAGGAGCTGCGATAAGCAGCGGTCCTGGCCTCGCGAGCTAACTTTCCGGCTGGGGTATCGTGACGCTAGCCACATCGCCTACCCGTATCGGTTGGATGATCGCCCACCTCTGCCTGCGCACGTGGGCGTGAGACCGACAGTCGAGTTGGCAGGCCCAGGCCTTTCGCGGGCTGTAGCACCACAGGAGTTTTATTTTTATTGTTTGTCCCTGTGAGGGGCCACTCTTACATGCCAACCAAGGTCTTTTGGGTTAGTAGAGAAAAAAATAAAAGAGGGTTACTGTGCTGCAGAGGATTATGATTCTCAATTCCAGTAATTTGAAGAAGATGGTATTTATTAGCCCCAAGTTTAAAAATATTATTAACTTTGTAACTTAGACTTTTTCTTTAAATATTATGTATTTATGTTTGCCTCGGCTGCGTCAGTATTTATTTTAGAGACATGGATGTCTTGGCAGGGTTGTGGTGTGACTTAAGAATGTAGGCTTACACAGATTATAATTTTACTTCACTCCTTTTTATTAACGCTTGACACGATTTAAATAACACGTAAACTTATTTTTCGTCTCACACGAATACGCATTAAATCTCTCGAGGACGCATCTCGCATCCGGTTACAAACACTGTCTGCAGGCAGCTGAATTGATTTCAACCGCCTAAACTTGTAAATTTCTGTATTTCAAGTCTCTGATTGGCTATTCCTTATCCAATAGAATACCTTCATTTAACTAAAGCTTCTTCTGGTTGTTGATTGGCTATTTTTATAAACTGTCACTAAAATTACATTATTGCTTCCAAGAATCACAACTAGTATTGTTAAACTTTCAAATTCATTATTGCCTCAAGGTTACCTCATTGTTATCTCATTGTTAGAAACTTTTAACCTATTATTCTCACAGCTCCTAAAGTATTAAATTACGTAATATATTTACATAACATTATTACACATGGATACAGTAATACAAGCATATGCAATGACTGTTACATACATTTTAAAAATTATTACATACACATATTGCTTCAAGGCGGGCTGTTATTGAATTTACATATTATATAATTAGACTGAAATTATTTAATTGTTAAAAATACTGCCTCAAATTTGGCGTGCTTCATATACTAAATAAAGATTTTCATTGGATTAATTAACATGGCCTGTCAAGGGTTTTAATTTCCTCAACCAAGAAATTTAAAATAAGTTAGGCAAAAAAGTTAACAGTACAGGCTAAAATAGCCCACGTTGGAATTCACGCTTTCTATGCTGATGAACCCTTATGTGAGCATAGGTCACTGAAGAAGGGGGTGAAATATGAATCAGTTGTGTGCCAACTGTCCAAAGTCCCTTGCCACAGCCACATTCAGGATGCTAACACATGATGTGGCTCAGTTACTTTCAGCTGTGGGGCACAGACTGGATGATCAGCCTGGATGTAATACAATTTAAGCATACAGCTCAACTCGATTTTTTTTCTGTATTATAGATTACCATCACAATAAGATTATCAGCATTGAATATTGTCGTAACCTCTGCATTTTCGCAACTCACGGAGGGTAGAGCACGGTACCAAGATCTAACATTATCAATCTACATGAGGTCCGACGGGACGAGCTAATAGAAATTACCTAAAACACCTGAAAATTCCTAAAATATATCTAAAACATTGTGAGGAAGGAAAGAGGGAACTAACTGCATAAGAATCTACATACCAGGAATTTAGATTGAAAGCTATATTAAAGATCAATAAAGATACAGAGTAGCTTCTGCTGACGTGCGTCTCCTAGCCTAGTCCATGTCTGCGCTCCTCGGTGGTTACAAGAAGAGAGAGAGCGTCAGACGCTTGCTACTGATAACCGGTTTTTGCCCTCACTCCCATTACATCATTCCGATTGTACTACCAACTTAACATAATCACCAAAACAAACATTACCATAACCGAATGTTAATACATATATTTCCACAACCAAATGCCACAATATTATCAAAGGAAATCTTTCATGTTTTAGTGTAAAAGTATTATGGTTTTTAATAATTTAGAAATTATTTTAATATAATCTAATTTTGTTTAATTTTGGTTCTGAAATGATTAATGAACCATAAAACTTAATTTCTGAATTATTTATGCGTATTTTATACATTAACTGTTAGTATTCACAATATTATGCCAAAAAGTACCAACTCAATTTTATTTATGCTTATAACACCTAAGAGTTTTTAGATCTAAACAGAAATAATTGACAGACACTGGCACATGATGACTATTAACATATATAGAAAGTTAGCAGCATGTATTCAAACGATTGTGAGCACCAGAGGTTTTTTGTGTCTCTTGGAAACATTGTTATTTGGGATTTGATACGTTTTGGAAACAAGGTTCTCAAATGTATACTCACGAGCCGCTACTGCTTATGGGATCTTACTGGGCTTGAGGACTTTTAATACTGAAATGAATGTGAAAAGAAGAATTTTCGTAATGATGTAAACTAATGGATTCAACCAAAAATATTGGTAGAGCTTTGAAATTTATTTCAAAAATTCAATGTCATACTTTAAAACAAACTTAAACAGGGTTACATAAAACTGAGGCCAAATTAAGGTATAGGCTTGGAGAAAATTGAAATAAGCCTTGCTCCTCTCTTCATACTAAATGGTGAGAAAATTACAACGGATTCTTAAACATGATTTGAAAAGGCATTTCTGTCTCTGTTTGGATTATTGCAATTATGTAATAATAGGGGAAATAAATACATAGGAATATAACTATTTAGCTGGAGACGATATAACCAATGTACTTTGGAAATGACTTTCAAATTAGGTAACAGTTAACAGCTTATAGACAATACTCCCCTGTGACGCCATCCCAATCATTATTGGTTACTTAAATCCAAGAGGCAGGGGAGAATGACGTTCCTTCAAGTGTAGCTAGAGAGTAATTATAAATTAATTGGAGAATTAGTTTTCGGCGCAAGTGTCAATACGCGTAACTATCGACGCACACAGGTGTTCCATAACGATTATGAACAGCATTAAAATAACTGAGAGGTAGAAGCGTAGCACCAGGTGGTTCAAATTTACATAAGGAGGTGTTTATCGTTTACCATTTTGTTTTTGTGGCTCTTAGGAAAATATCCTTGTTGATGAGACATAAAAGAATATCTAGTGGAAAGGCTCAACTACCACCCTTTTAACAGATTTCTTGTTTTTCGAAAAGCGCTTCAATTAGATATCTATGAAACATTATCTTCATTTATTCGCAAGAACATGTCATCAGAGCATTTGGTTACTGTCTGATGTGTGTGGTGCTGCTAAGCTTTAATCTCTAGTCAAGTGAAACATTTCCTTTCATGCTTTCAGTGCTGCTAAAATTTAAAAACAAACCTGAAAACTACACCTCAGTTTATTTAAATTTTCCTCTCTGTCGCATAGAGTAAAATATTACGCTCAAGCTACTAAAGAATCACAAATGAAATTCCAGTTTTCCGATAAAGCATATCAATGAAAACTAAAATACGGGAAAAGTATTCCAGAATATGTGAATCGGGATATTTCCTGCCTGAGACTTTTAGCTATTTCCGGAAATGAAAAAGAAACCTTATGGTCACCATGTTAACAAGTTTAATGGAGCAACGGGATTGACAAGAGATAAACAGTATCATGTTTATTTTGTTTCGTTTATTTATTTCGTTGATCATTTGTTTTCAAAACATTAACTCTAAAGTGATATATTACAGCAGTAATAAATATCCCTCCGTTCAGTTTAAAATGTTTTTAAAGAGTGATTTTAAGAAAAAGTAATGAAAATAAGAAAAAACTGCTTAAATGATCTTTTTTCTTAAAAAAAAGCTTACATTTATATCATTAGGGCTTTTGTTTTAGAGAGATGTGTCCCCATTTCTATGTTGGAAGTCACGCTGGCGCTAAAAAAGGTTTACTTACAACAATTAAATACACATATGTGTTTGTTTTGTAAAAAAAATATGTTTTTGCGACTATTGATTTTATTGTGTTTTCCTAATGTATATTCTACTCAAGTTTTCTTTGAAAACGTGCTGTTATCTCAGAACTATTTTACTTCGAACATAAATTAATATATAAGCCATATACTGGTTAGAAAAAGCTAATAAATTAGAAATTTCCCACGAAGGTTTTGATAATTTTGATTAAAAACATTAACGAAAATGTAAAAACAGTATTTCACCGTTGCAGCCTAACATAAAACAATATCTCCATGTCTATTTAATTATTGAGATTTCATGAGAATGAGGCTAAAGTTCAATAAGCTATGATCAATAGATAGTACAAAATGGGACAGTCTAATCTTAACGTTGGTGAGATGGTCATTCTCTTAAAAGAGTTATCGTGGCTATTCCGAATAGGTTACCAAATTGGGTTCTGCAATTCTTTTAAACGTTTAATAGATCATTACGTACTAATTATGAAATCTTTCCTCTCCGAATGATAATCGGATGTAAAATTTGTTGTCACTTGAATTGCGCTCATGGCAATCCTAGAAATTTGATTATTTTTTCCGTCGTTAGGAGACATTTAGATACAGAACATTTTATTTAAATACAATTAATTCGGTTAACTTACTTCCTATACATCCTTATTATTATTGCCTAAAATGTAATGTCTTAAAATGAAATTAATACACTTATGTTGAGGCAGTGTTTTTAACACTTAAATGATTTTAATCAAATTATATAATAAAAAATATAATAACAGCCCGCCTTAAAGCAATATGTGTATGTAACAATATATAAAAAATGTATATTACGGTCATTGTAAATGTTTATATTATTGTGTACATGTTCAATAATGTTATGTGAATGTATTACGTAATTTAATAATGTAGGAGCTGTGAGAATAATAAGTTAAACGTTGCTAAAATGAGGTAACAATGAGGTAACCTTGAGGCAATAATGAGTTAGAATGTTTAATAATACTACTAGTCGTTATTGGAGCAACAATACTGTAATTTTAGTGACAGTTTACAAAAATAGCCAATCAAAAACCAGAAAAAAAGCTTTAGTTAAATGAAAGTATTCTATTGGATTAGGAATAGCCAATCAGAGACTTGAAATACAGAAATTTACAAATTTAGGCAGTAGAAATAAAATCAGTTGCTTGCAGACAGCGTTCATAACTGGACGCGTTGGTTGCAGACAGTGTTCCTGACGCGAGATGCGTCCGCGAGAAATTTAATACGTATTCGTGTGAGACGAAAATAATTTTACGTGTTAAAAAGTGCGAGTAATTAATAAAAAAAATCTCACAGCTCTATATCAGTCAAGTGTTATTAAAATCGTGTCAAGAATTAATAAAAAAGAGTGAATTAAAAATTATAATCTGTGTAAGCCTACATTCTTCAGTCGCATCATTCCCTGTTCAAAAATTCATGTCTCTAAAAATAATACTGACGCAGCCGAGACAAACATAAATATATAAAATTTAAAGAAACAGTCAAAATTACAAAGTTAATATTTTTTTAAACCTTTTTTGGGACAAAGGCCAACCGAAAGTACATTTGGGTGAAGGCTACCGGAAACTTTTTACCATTGTGCGGTTGCAACTATTTCAAGTTCGGCTCCCCAACAGTTGAACTACAATACAACTACTTCACATTGGCGCCCATACGTGGGGCAGAAAATAATTACTTCAATGTTAGAATATCCCCAAAGAGAATAGGTTGAATGGCTAATCTGAGCATTTTATATATCCAAATATGTGCTTAAATTGCCTAAAGCCGAGCGAGTTAGCGCCGCGGTAAAGTGTGCGACATACGTTGGAGGTCCTGGGTTTAAAACTCCGAGACCGACCAGCGTGAGTGAGGGCTTTTTGCGGTTTTCCTCGGTTGCTGGGTGAATGCTGAGTTCTGCGAATATACCTATTATCTCTTTTATCATTACATTTAATTTCTTCTTCACCATCATATCAGACATTGGGCTGATCACCCATTCTGGATATGCTATGATCTAGAGTTTGTTTGCTCCTTGATAGGCTGCTGGCCGAAGGCTTGTAAATCCTTAGTGTGTGTAAGTTCTCCAAAGAGAAGAATAACCAGTTAAAGAAGAAGAATATTGCTTAAAAGTACGCTCTATATAGTCAGAGATTACAAGATTCAAATCAATAATTTACTTTCTATACTACTTAGAGTAAATATGTATTGTATCCCACTCAAAAATACGATGTCGAAATTTCCGGGAAATAGATTTTTTTGAAGCCCCCAAAATCCAAAAAAGGATTTTTAGAAAAAGTCCGCGCATGCGCGTGTGTGTGAAATTCCGGATAAATACCACGCTTTGTATTTAAATTCAGCATCTTCCAAAGATGCGACAAGAAAATTTTCAAGAAAATACCCCCACCCCAAACTACTCTTTAAATGGAAGATTTTTAGAAGATTTTACTTTTCTCAAAAATACCTCTAACGATTTGGATTAAAATCTCATGTATTTAAGATATTTACATGACAATTAAAATGCATATACTGAATTTTCTGTGAAAGTCGGTGAGGTCCACTTCATTCAGAAGGAATTTTGCATAATTTTGTATAAGTGGTAAACGTTTAGAGATTAACAAAAACGTATCACACAAAAAATGTAGATATCTTGAAAACACACAATTTATTTCAAATAGCTTTTTTGTGGCATCAACCATTTCCGAGATATCCGCTAATATTGTGTTTAAAGTCCTGTCACTATTTACCTGATTCTCGCGATTTCATGGAAGGATTATGGAATTTTGAAGCCATAGCGAGTCGTTTTTAAATACCTTTCTCCTATCCCTTTTGTGCCTACAACGAAATGTGTAATAAAACTACCTGAAAATGTTTATCTCGATCAACACGAAGCAGAGAGAACAAAATCACAAGCCTCCCTCTACCCTCTAGCAATTATTGGTGGATATACAAATTATTCTTACGAAAGTTTATTGCTTTATCTACTTCACTTTAATCGAGATAAACTTTCCGGAAAATTTTCGTGTCGCATCTTAACTTGCATACTTGGTATTTATTCGAGATTTCGCTTTAAGTTTTTTAGCCCGTTTACGAATCGGACATTGGCTTTTTAGCCATAGATACCTGCTCAATGGTGACCCCGCACCAGCATGCGAGCAGTGTTCTGCGCCCTTAACGGTGCGTCACATTTTAACAGAGTGTCAAGTTTTAGCTCCATTGCGCACTCGTGTGGGCCTGCCTTTTGGAATAGCCAACGTTTTGGCCGACGACGCGCATGCTATAGAATATCTTTTACGTTTTATCAATGACAGTGATTTTAATCGGCGCATTTGATGCGTTTAGCGTCCTTTAACATTCTGATTTTATATTGCCGTTTCAATGGGGGCTCTACTCCCATGTGGACATATGACGCTCATGTCCTATGCGTTCTACAGTTCTTGACACGTTTTACTATTTTATTGAATTGTTTATCGTGGCTTTTATAGTGGTTTTAACTATTGATGACTGATTTTAGAGTATTTTTGACTATTCGGTTTTTTACTCGTATTTTATTTTTGGACCTTCAATTTTATACTTTGTGAGGGCGCTGATGACCATAGCAGTTTAGCGCCCTTAAACCGCATATCATCATCATCATCATCATCATCATCATCATCGCTTTAAGTTAAGCTGTTCACAGGCACGCTCACACACATGGTTCTTTTTCTGAAAATCTGATGCGTTACATTCACATGACTTTCTCTACTCTCTATAGTTTATTAGTGGGTATACAAAATATTCTTACTAAGCTTATTTTTCTATCTACTACGTTTTAATTTAAATAAATCTTTGCAGAAATACCTACATTATACATTTCGCTATAGATACAGAGGGAACAACGATAATCAAAACTGAATACTACATACTAGCCTTAAAATTCCATACTGTTTCCGTGCAATCGGGAGAAACAACTGAATTTTGACGGACTTCAGAAAAATGGCAACGTATTGAACACTTCAATCCATTAATAACGGACATCTCAGAAATGGCTTATGCCTCAAAAAAAACTTATTTGAAATAAATGCGTTTTAAAGAGATTTAAACTTTATGTGTTCTACGTTTTCGTGTATCACTTTACGTTTAATAGTTATACAAGAGTTTATAAAATTTCTTCCGAATGAACATGACTTAAAATGCTATTCCTGGAAAATTTAAGATCTACATTTTGTTTGTCATGTAAATATCTTGAATATATGGTATTTTAATCAAAATTGTTAGGGCCATTTTTTAGAAAATAAGAAATTTGGAAAATTGTTTCATATAAAGAGCAGTTTGGCGTGAAGGTTTTTCTTGAAATTCTCCGTATCGTATCTTTGGAAGGTACTGAACGCAAATACCGAGTTTGGTATTTATCCAAGATTTCGATTTTGAGTTAGGCTGTTCATAGAAACACTCACATACACCGACCTTTTACTAATTTTTTTCGGGGGGTTCAGGATGCCACAAAGCTCATATTTCCGGTGAAATCTCGGTATAGAATTTTTGGGTGAAATGCAATACCTTCTCTAACTACTACGTATATGGTAGAGAATGTATTAAGCATGCCTCAGAATAGTTTGTAGAAGCTATATAAAATAAAGCCTTGTGAATGTAATACATCAGGATTTTCTTTGTCTTATTTTCCATTTTTTTTTGTCTGAGAATGTATATAGTGAAAAGAACGATACGATAGCTATCTGACAGAAAATAAAATAAGTTAAATTATCTCCTTAAGTCAACTCTTACAAATGGAGACGTAAAGCTTAAATGCGTGCCCCTAAGCGATATTTAAATGGAAAAGAGCCTTTAATTGCTTTTTTCCTACGGTTCATGATTAAGTATTAACATGTCGAGTCGTCGTCTCTAACACTCCCCATATATCAGGAGGCTTTTAAAGAAAGTATGATAATGTTTTAAAAAAAAAAATCTGATGTGTTACACTCACATGACTTTCTCTACTCTTGTACAAACTATTTTTACAAACGCTTATTCTCCATATGCTTCATGTTAATGGAGATATCGAGATGTCAATCTTATTGATAATTTTCTTGTAGATGCAAGGGGAATATGGTAGCTTTTAAGCGATAGTCAAATATTTTAACGCTGGTTGCTATGTGGCGCATTCCATTCTCTTTGCATGTCCAGGACATAAAAAAATGAATAACGAATTTGAGAAAAAGTATAAGTATTGGAAAATTTAAGGGAATAACAAGCAATATCTCGCAAACGGTTCACTCAACAAAAGAAATGTATATGACATAAATTGTGTATTTTAACGCGATCTACATTTTTTGTGTAGTAAAATTTTGTCTATCTCTTATGGTTTACCAGTTATGAAAAAGTCGTTCATAATGAAGAATACTTTTGGAGACATTCCCAGAAAATTCGAGATATACATTTTATTTATCATGACAATATCTTAAACATATGATATTTTAATCAAAATCGTTAGAGCCGTTTTTGAGAAAATTAAAATTTTCGAAAAATGTTCCATGTAAAGGGTAGTCTGGGGTGGGGGGATTTTCTTGAAAACCTTCGTGTCGCATCTCTGGAAGATACTGAACCTAAATACCAAGTTTGGTGCTTATCCGACTGTTCGTTTTTGAGTTATGCTGTTCACACACACACAGACACACAGACACACACACACACAGACACACACACACACAGACACACACACGGACATGTTTCCAAAAATGCTTTTTTTGGATTCAGGAGGTCTCAAAACATGTATTTCCGGTGAAATCTCGGTATCGAATTTTTGGGTGGAATGCAATACTTCCCCTACTTACTATACGTAGTAGAGAAAGTAATAATAGAACATTATTTTCCAAGCACTTTATTATCATTCATTACCATACACTACTTCTCCACATAATCACCGCCGTTATTCAGGCATGTATCGTAACGGGAAAGCAGATTTTGTATGACTTCGTCAAAGAATGATGCCGCCTGTGATGAAAGCTATGTCTGCACTTCTTGTTTCACATCATCGTCGTTGAAATGTTTACAACCAAGGAATTTCTTCATATGAAGAAACAGATAAAAATCACATGGTGCTAAATCCGGACTACTGAGGATGGTCCAAATTGTTCCCAACCAAATGACGCAATCAGACCTTGAGTTTGTTTGGCTGTGTGTAGTCGGGTTGTCACTCAGTTTTGTTTCCCCATAAACTTCCTACAATTGACGATTAATGTTTGTTGGCATTCAAAAAACGAATCACTCATTGGAATTCACAGTCGGCGGTTCGTTCGATTGTTTTGAACACTTCTAAACGCTCTAACAGGAGGAAAACACAGTGACGATCGCTCACAGCTTCGTCTGCCTTCGTAATGAATAGAGGGTGATAATGCATGCTCAAAATCGCGACCATTATCGCCGAGTTAGGGTGATGAGGATGGTGGTGGAATGAGCGAATCTACAGCTTTTAGACTCCGAACCGGTTGAGGCTTCGGGATACTTCACATAGCAAATCAGAGGTGAAGGCGTGGATAGGGCCGACTTAAAATTCGCCACCCCAGAGCAGGGAATCGAGCCAAAGACCGATAGAACGAGAGCTGGAAACGAAACCATTGCGCTACCCCTGCGTCCTCAGTACGGCTCAAGCAGTGATCTGTGGTCCGATTAGGGAGGTTCCAGTTTCGATCCCGGCGCCCATCGACTCTGACCCATGTGATTTTTCGAGGTTTTCTCGGGTCGTCAGGTGACTGCTGGAGTGGTTACTTTCATCCCCCGATTTTCCTGTCCCACTATTTCGTTCCGTTAATAATTTCATTCATCCTTCACCCCGTTTGGTCAGTTTCAGGGTTAGAAGTGTCAGCAAAGGTTTTTCGATGCAGCGTGGCAGGGAAAAGGATGCTTTCTCTGAACTTTCTCCGTCCCTCGGTCTTCCGCTGGTTGTCGGGGTAGAAGGACCGCCCCTTGGGAGAGGGCGTTGGAGTCTGTGCGGGGCGGTGTCCACGGTCTGCCTGTCCAAGTGCTGGGGCGTCGGACAATCTGGAAACTG
The DNA here is from genome assembly GCA_030765065.1 of Deroplatys truncata. Lineage (NCBI taxonomy): Eukaryota > Metazoa > Arthropoda > Insecta > Mantodea > Mantidae > Deroplatys > Deroplatys truncata. The sequence continues at coordinate 56,859,012 of CM060979.1, read as the reverse complement.
AAGGGACCCTGCCGTTGCTGTGCCGTCACTCCTCTTCACCTCATCCTTCCCTCCCGGCGGCGCCCCCAGTCTGTACATCATCTTCATGCCTGGATCCCCCCCCCCCCGTTTCACATGCCAATACATTGTCAAGTGAATATATCAGTATAATCCGTAATTCTAACCCTGGAGGCTATAAAATTATATTTCGTTATTGTTGACTCAAAATTGCTATCTTTAATGATATTTAAATGTGTTTTATATTGCGCATTCATCTACCTAGTTTCATTGCTATTCAAAGCAAGTATCTCTAAATGTTGATAAAAATGCTTCTCCATATGAGCAATACTTACAGCAGCTATATTGTAATTATTAATTGCACATTTCATCAGGGTCATAAACTTGTGCTAATGATCATCTTAATAGCTTAATAAAGAGAATCGGTGAGCATGTTTCCCTATAATATTAATTTATGAGGGGTAATAAACTGCTTTATGGGAGCCATAATTGTCTAATGTTAAACGCATTACTATCCTCTACATTAATAGCTGTTATAGCTTGAGATTACTGACTACTCAAATCTGAGATATGTCAAAGAAACTGGTTATTTAAGCCTCGAGAATAAATCTTCCATGCAAAATACTTGCTCATTTACGTAGTAATTCTAAGGGTATTATATTATAGTATGTAACTAATATTAGATAAATCCTGTAGTAGGATAAAAGTTTAACATTTCTTAGGCTTTGGAGGAACAAGAACATGGATTACCATTGTAAATTATCATCTTTATAATTCAACACAAGCATCACATAACCCACAGTTTTCTTTTATTTATTTGTTTCCTTCTTTGTTTCTTCCTTTTCTTTTCTTGTGTATAATTCAGAGGAAACTGCGTTTAAAACTTGGCGTATTCTGTCCTCAGGATCATCAAGGATTCTTGTAGTCTTGATTCTCGTTGGCGCAGGATCCCAAGAAGAATTTGCAAGATACGAGTGTTCTGATTTTTTTCGGCTGTTGCCGCCAGTCGATTGTCTGCGCATAGCATGAATACTTTGAAGCGAGTTTATCACCAGTGCCTCTGGCATAGGACTAGCGAAAGATGAGTGGAAGGAGTAGATGTCAACAGCTTCGAGATCACCTTAGTGAAATGGGACTTGTATCGTACCTTTCCAGTATTTACATTTGGAACATCTTCGCTTGCGTCTCGTAAACTCGCAATCTCAGCAGGCTGATAGCTCAGTCAATTGGACGATTTTTGTAGCGTAGAGTGTCTCGGCTTAGCACTCAACCATTCAAATTCTGTCGTCGTGGTTATTTCCATCTTGCGTGCAAAGAACGCACAAAATATAGTGAAAAAGCAGTTCTGCACCGCCGCAGTTGTAGTTTGAAAAATGGGTGGGTTTTATGCCCATGCACTGCGACCTTAAAGATCTATTGCGCATCCCCCCTTTCATCAGTTAAGTAGTCTGTTGCTCGTTATGAACTTAACCAGACTGCTAACTCAGGCTTTCAATAGTTCATCCATCTTTGGAAAGTGATTGCCAAAATTACTTGCTCTTTTCTTTTCAAGATCATATCGGGATCACGTCCAAGATTCATCACTAGTAACGATGTTCCAAACCAAATTTAAAGTGCCTCTTGGAATTTTTCCAGAGTTTTTCTGCACCAACCAATGCGTTGTTGTTTTTGGTTGGGAGTCAACTTATGTGGAATCCATCGACACAAAAGCTTTCCCACGTCTTAACTGTTGATGTAAAATGTTTTGTATTTGACTCACACCAATGTCTAATGTCGCCCAAAGAAATTCATAAGATGTCTATCTTCTTCAACCATTGTTCGAAATGCGCAATATTTTCACCAGTAACAGCAGTTCTTGGGCTTCCTTCACGAAATTCATCACAAAGATCTTCATATTGTTTAGGCGTTAATGATGATTTGAAATCGTAAAAAGTCGTAGCCCGGTAAAGTTCTTTGGTCATATTCATTTTTGGGTTACACAAAATATTTAAATGATAATAATTAACAAATATTAGAGCAAATCGAACAAACTACACGGCGATCAACTCAGGAAACATTAGAAAGTAGCTGTCAAATGTAAAGAAATTTCATTTGTTTTTAGAAACATGCCATTCTAAAGATTTTCAGTATCGCCTTCGAAAATAATATCAATTTTCTCAGAAACAATGAAATTAAATTGTAGAATAATTAAAAAAATCTGATTGTTGTTGGGATCATGGTTCATTATTCTTTTTAAAGTAATTTCTGATAAAGTTTAATCATAAGAGGCTATATTTAAGAAAATAATTAATATCTTCGTTAATAAACAAACATATTGGATAAAAACGAAGCAGTGAACTTAGAAGGCATTCATCTATATCGTGTAAAAATTTCAGTCTGATATCTTAAATATTTTATGAAAATGTGCGTTATAAATTTAGCAGATTTAATATGTTTTGGATAGATATTTTACCTCCCCTTAAAACAATACTAGCGTAGGTGTAAAATAGATTTTCGTTGTTACAATTCGTCTTGCATATAAAATGCAAGTATTCGCGGCAGAAATTAACCTGAACTGGAACTTATAAATGCCATGGCCTCAAGAAGTTATATAGTCACACTCCTGTAAACGGTAAAGATAGTATGCATAGAGTCCAACGAGCTGAAGTCCAGACCAGTCCGATATTCCTGGAGTCACTTTGCAAGTCAAAGTTGGGAAACGGCACATTACATGTGCAGACCAGAGCACGTGTATGAGACGAACGTTTGCCATGCAGTAACCTTTCTGCCCTTGCATTTGTTTACTTTATACAACATTTTGCAAAGCAAATACATTAAGTTAAATATACACTGAATTTTTTGGATTTATGTTTTGATAGCTTTAATCTCAGTGCGTTCAAATTGACACGTCATGAGCATATGAGATTGATGAGAAATGGTTACTGTGTTGCGTTAATCTAAATCAAACACGATAACAATGTCCAATCGCGATGGCTCAAGCGCTAACGTCTGTGGCCGGCATTCGGAGGGTCCCAATTTCAAATCCCGTGGGCCGAACTTGGGTTTTTTCGTAGTTTTCCTCAGTCGCCAAGGTAAATACCAGTTTAGATATTTCATATCACGACCCAAAGTTCCATGTTAAGTCTAAAACATTAGTAAAAATAAAAATAGTTAATAGCAAATGCTCTGCCATCTATCCACAGATATTGAAAGGAGATAGACTGGACGACACCCTAATGCCATCTGCCCGGCAATTGTAGAAGCAGAGATACAGTTGCCTAGCACTAAGATCTCTGTAGACACGTGTCGAAGCTGCCATCTGCTCTACACAGAAGTAGAGATACAGTTGCCTAACACTAAGATCTCTGTGGAACTAACGAAGCAAGATGGTGTAGTTACAGGGATGAGACCTAGAAGGTTAACTATACTCCCAAGGTCGTGAATTCAAACCCGGCGAAGGGCAATGGAGTTTTTGGGGCGTAAAAATCCTTAGCATGGCTTCTTTCGGAAGGGAAGTACGAGGGGCACTATTTATATTTTGAGCCTAATAATTAAAACACAGTAATTTCTGATTGAAAACTGCTTTATTGTTTTTAAAAATATTCTCCTTTATGATCAATATACTTTTACATCCGTTTGAACCATTTGTCAAAGCATTTATTCCAGTCTACTTGAGACACCTCCAAAACATGGATTTTAAAGGCAACAACGGCTTCTTCTGCCAACGAAAATCGTTGTCCATGCAATTTATTCTTGATGTTCGGGAACAAAAAGAAGTCATTGTGTGCCAAATCACGACTGTATGGCGGATGACCAATCAATTCGATTTTTTGAGCCTTCAAATACTCTGTTGTTAGACTAGATGTGTGTGCTCGCATTGTCTTGATGAAGAACGATCCTAAGGTTCTTGTTGGTTTTCCTTACTTCACGGAAGACTTTCGGCAAACAAATGCTTGTGTACCATTCAGCATTGACCACTTTACGTTCCTCTAAAGGCACTGTTGCCACATGGCCAGTTTTGCTGAAAAATCAGGCGACCATTTGCTTCGAAGTGCTTCGAGTGCGAACAATTTTTGTTGGATTTGCTTCATCTTGAAACAACCATACAGTCGACTGCTGTTTACGTTACGGCTCATACGCATAGATCCATGATTCGTCACCTGTTATAATCTTATATACGTCTTTTGAGGCCATTGTATTTCTTGAGCATTTTTGTACACCAATCGACACGAGCATCTTTTTGAGATTGCGTCAAATTATGTGGGTTCCAACGAGAGCAAACCTTTTTCACGGCTTAATAACCATGCAATATTTTATATATGCTAGTAGAACTAATGCCTTGGGTTGCCTCAATCTCGCATGACGATCTTTCGTTATTAGTTTGTGCACAGCATCAATGTTTTCTGGCACAACAACTGATTTTGGACGACTTTCACGAACTTCATGATTGAGCGAACGGCGACCATGATTAAATTCTTAATACCAACGTTTTACAGTGGCAAAGGATGGAGCTTCATCGCCAAATGTAGAAGTTAGTTGATCGATGCTCTTGTCTCGATAATCCACGTCGAAAGTCGTAATAAATCATTGCAGGAACATTTTCACGATTTAATTCCTTGTTTTTGTTGACACACAATTTTCAAGTTTCACAGATTATTCCCAGAAAATTCAAGATTACATTTTGTTTTATAAATATTTTAAACGTAATGTGCTAATTTAATCAAACACATAAGCACTGTTTTTGAGAAAATAAAAAATAACAAAAGATTTTCCAAGTAAAAGGTAGTTTGGAGTGGGTTTTTTATATTTATTTTATTTATTTTTGGCACCTTCATGTCGAATCCTTGGAAGATACTCAACTTAAATACCAAATTTGGTATTTAAACCAATTTACATTTCTGAGTTTTGCTGTTCATGCGAGGACACATACACACACTCGGACCTTATTCTAAAAATTCGTTTTAATGGTACTTCAAAACGTGTATTTCCGGTGAAATCTCGATATAGAGTTTTTGGTAGAACCAATAGTTCCTTTACCTACTATAGGAAAGCAGTAGAGAGAATAATGATTCCTATGTAAGTATGGTAAACATCCAGTTCTCAATGGGAAAAATGTTTTATTTTAAGTTTGCAAAAGTTTTAATCAATAGAGATAGCAATGGCTTTACCTTTTTCTTACTTTGGCTTGATTTTGACTTTCCGAAGCGTAACCATATTAAGGGTATAGAAGACAAACGATGAATTTCTCTCCACGCTCACGCAATCATAATTGCTCATTAATTATTATTTGTATTGGCGTGTAGAAATCTCCATACTTTGACGTGTAATATTTCGTATTATCTATTCACTAGTGTAATTGGCCAGTCGAGGTTTTTCTATGGCTTCTGAGCGAGTGGCATATGCTACCTGGGCTGAAAAGCAGGTCCCTTGGTGACAATATACCATTACTGTACAAGGATTGAGATTGATGTTTAGGGCACGACTCTCTCGATCTTCCCCTGACTAAAACATTGGTGAAGGCACGGTACTGTTTGGCCTATCTAAAGTAATGTTATTTCAGGTATTTTTCTCTTATATTTTCGACGAGGTGGTGCAGACCATATGGGGCCAATGATGTACAGTTTTATTTTTCATGTTCTTGGGAACAATGTTGAAGATTTAGTGTTACTTTTAAATATGTGTTGTAGATTCTCAAGATTTTGTATAGTATGTCGCCCATATAGAGACGTTTGAAAATCGGTTGTCACCGATAAATCATTCCTAAAGGTATGTGTTCAAAACATAGCTCTTACTAATACAGTATTATTAGCGAAGTTTCTGCAGACTGGAGAGCCCACATTAGGGAAAGTTGTGCAAACATTTGACCAAAATTCTTTTAAACGTTGGAGGGATCAATTTGCAGCCTTTCAATCTTATTTCAAGATGACTTTCGCTTACTTAATCTGGGGGTTAGAGTGTGGAAGTTGCAAGTTGTTAGATTCCGAGGATGGAGGAAATGAGATTGACAGAGCAAACGCCACTTGATGAGATTTGAATGGAATGAAGTTACGAAATGCGAGAATAACGAACGACGGCCGCTTCAAGTAAGTAGTGAAATGGTGCCAGACTAGTGAAGTGACGAAATCAACAGTTCATTAAAACTGACTGCTTCCTTAGCAGTTAAGGGAAGCGAAGCGTTCATTTTCAACTGGTCATTCCAGGGGCGTATTTAAGTAGAAGGCGAGAGGTCTGCCGTCCCCCCCCCCGAAATATCTCCTTTTCTGGTAAAACAGCTGTGAAAATAATTTAATAAAGAAAATAATCGTAAACATTTTAGCCAAAATCAGTCTCAAAGGGAAGTATGTCTTCAGAAAGGGAATCTTTGTTTTCAAAGGAACATTTTCTTAAAACAATCTGACAGCAACACGGAAAACGTCAAAGATATGACTTATTTGAACATTTATAGTACCGTCGTTTTATCTCCGACTCTGGCATTTAGCGCGACCGAGAGAGGTAGTGTTGCCAATTCTTACCCCTACTCTGAACACGTGTGTATACCTATGCCATCTCTTCGTAAAATGCAAACGATGAAATGGTTGCCTATGTTAGAGTATTTAAAATATGGAGATAGCATTTACAGAAAACTTAAACAACGGTAACGCAGTAAATCGTATGCGCACAGAAAACAAACTTCACCTGGACTAAATCAAACAGCTACTGACGACACGTGCTTCACTTACTAGAAAATCGGCAACACAGCCCAAACTGCAGTGTACACACCGGAGAGGGAGCCTGTAATTGGTCCTAGCAGACAACTTCCACCCTTTGCTGTGCGAGTCAACTCAGCACTGCAAACCTTGCCGGATCTTTTATTCTTTTCTTTTGTGTTGAGGTTTATGTTCAGCAAAGCTCTAAGCAACAGCAGTAGACTTTATTTATTACAGACTTAAAAGAGATCAAATTACAGTCCCCATTTATCTGTTGAAGCGAATCAGAATAGCTTCCTTTAGCAGGAAATTCACAGCGCTAGTATTGCTAAAGGTGGCCATTCTAATATATACCTGTCTCTTTCTTCAGCCTCATGAAACGTCAGGACGGAGATACAGCGGCGTAGGTATACGTTCTTCTATAGATATTAAACATTATACCATTTTCCACCTTTTCTGCAGAAAGAACTTTTTCCACTCTAAAACAAAGACCTACTTGAGAAGCACAACATCTGGTTGCCTTGCTGTTACTTCACTGTGATATTCATATGTCTGATGATGAAGTTATAGTTAAGTTTGCTTGTGTCCCAAGAAGACTTGATCTTGTATTATGAAAGTGTTTGTACTTTCAAATTGCTTCTAAATTCTTAAACTGAAAATATGTTGACCCTTGCGATAATTTTTGTCAAATTCACTTTGAAGAAATCAGTACAACTATATAGACATGCCACACAGAGAGTGTAGGTTATACTTATTTGAAATAATAATTCTTTATAACTGTGTGTATACATTGGTGTATTATTGTTGTTTTTCACTTGCACGTATTCCAAATTTATAATTTTATGGAGTTGGTCGCTTTCGGTCCCCAAGATAAATTCCGTACGTGCCCCTGTTTCATTCACTAGCAATAACTTCGCGATAATTTCGCGACATAAATAAAAACCAAATATATGCGTAGTTCGTATAATAACCAACTGTGAAATTCACTTGTACAAAAAAAAATATGATTTGTTACACACATATGACTTTCTCTACTCTTGTACAAACTATTTTTACAAACACTTATTCTCCATATGCTTCATGTTAATCGAGATATCGAGATGTCAATCTTATTGCTAATTTTCTCGTAGATGCAAGGGGAATATGGTAGGTTTTAAACGATAGTCAAATATTTTAACGCTGGTTGCTATGTGGAGTACTCCATTCTCTTTGCATTACCAGGACAAAAAAAAATGAATAACAAATTTCCATTTGAGAAAAAGTATAAGTATCGGAAAATTTAAGGGAATAACAAGCGATATCTCGAAAATGGTTCACTCAACAAAAAAAAAATGTATATAAAATACACTGTGTATTTTAACGCGATCTACATTTATGGTGTAGTAAAATTTTGTCTACCTCTTATGGTTACCAGTTATGCAAACGTCGTTCACAATGAAGAATACTTTTGAAGATATTCCCAGAAAATTCAAGATATACATTTTATTTGTCATGAAAATATCTTAAACATATGATATTTTAATCAAAATCGTTAGACCCATTTTTGAGAAAATTAAAATTTTCGAGAAATGTTCCATGTAAAGGGTAATCTGGGGTGGGGGGATTATCTTGAAAACCTTCGTGTCGCATCTCTTGTAGATACTGAACCTAAATACCAAGTTTCGTGTTTATTCGACTGTTCGTTTCTGAGTTATGCGTTCACAGACAGACACACAGACATGTTTCCAAGAAGGTTTTTTTGGATTCAGAGGGTCTCAAAACACATATTTCCGGTGAAGCTTCAGTATCGAATTTTTGGGTGGAATACAATACTTCCCCTACTTACTATACGTAGTAGAGAAAACAAAAATCTGATGTGTTACACACACATGACTTTCTCTACTCTTGTACAAACTATTTTTACAAACGCCTATTCTCCATATGCTTCATGTTAATCGAGATATCAATATTATTGCTAATTTTCTTGTAGATGTAAGGGGAATTGGTAGGCTGTAAGCTACAATCAAATATTTTAAGAGCTGGTTGCTATATGGACTACTCCATTCTCTTTGCATTACCAGGACAAAAAAAATGAATAACGAATTTCCATTTGAGAAAAAGTATAAGTATTGGAAAATTTAAGGGAATAACAAGCAATATCTCGAAAATGGTTCACTCAACAACAAAAAATGTATATGAAATACATTGTGTATTTTAACGCGATCTACATTTTTGTGTATTAAAGGTTTGTCTATCTCTTATGATTTACCAGTTATGCAAAAGTCGTTCACAATGAAGAACACTTTTGGAGACATTCCCAGAATATTCGAGATATACATTTCATTTGTCATAAAGATATCCTAAACATATGATATTTTAATCAAAATCGTTAGAGCCATTTTTGAGAAAGTTAAAATGTTCGAAAAATGTTCCATGTAAAGTGTAATCTGGGGTGGGAGGATTTTCTTGAAAACCTTTGTGTCGCATCTCTGGAAGATACTGAACCTAAATACCAAGTTTGGTGTTTATCCGATTGTTCGTTTCTGAGTTATACTGTTCACAGACACACAAAGACATGCTTCCAAAAATGTTTTTTTTTGGATTTAGGGGGTCTCAAAACATGTATTTCCGGTGAAATCTCGGTATCGAATTTTTGGGTGGAATACAATACTTCCCCTACTTACTATACGTAGTAGAGAAAGTAAAAATTAACTTGTGTTTCACAATAGAAAATTATTGTACTATCCATAAATTATTCATTACCACATATGTGTAAAATTTAATACCATCAGTACTTTATGTGAGGTTTAACAGAGATGCAAGTTATTTTAAAGGGATATTAATGTTTATTACAAAATATTAAATTAAATATTATTTAGATTAACTGTTTATTCCATGACACCAAATTGTAACTTACAATAACTTACAATATTTTCAGGGCACTGAAGATCTTTTATTATCCGCATTTGGTGGTAGTCATAAGGCTTGAACAGATATCTCACAAAATCTATGGAAATGCTTAACTTTAGCTTTAAATGTTAACAGAGCATGTAAGAGGGCGAACCCGAAAGTTTTTAAATGCCATCTTTCTAAAAACAAATGAAATTTGTGTATATTTGACAGCCAATTTCTAATGTTTTGCGAGTTTATTACCATGTAGTTTGTTAATTATATTTAAGGATTTCGTGTTAACCCAAAACTAAATTTTACTAGAGGGGGATTCCAGGGTTTTAATCGTCATTAACGATTAAACAATGTGAAAATCGGCTTAGAAATGCATTTAGCCAAGAAGCCTTATCTACGGCAAAAATTTATAATTGCTACGGCGAATTCGAAATAGATCGATTTTTTCTTTGTGATGAATTTCGTGAAGGACGCCCAAGATGTACTGCTGTTCCTGGTGAAATATATGCCGCTGTTCGAGCAATGCTTGAAGATCAACGGTCATCTTATGAATTTATTCGGATGTAATTGGGCATTAGTACGAGTCAAATTCAAAACAATTACATCAACAGTTAGACTGAGAAAACGTCTTTGTCGATGAATTCCACATAAACTATGTATTCCCGAACAAAAGCTACAACGCATTGATTTGTGCAGTAAAACTCCAAGGCGGCACTTCAAATTTTGTTTGGAATATCGTTAATGGTGATGACTCTTGGATTTATTATCATTATCCTGAAAAGAGGAGTCAATCAGCTCAATGGGTCTTTTGAACAGAACCTAAGCCCACAACTCCGACGAATTAGCAGTGTTGGTAAGGGGATGACTGCTATTTTTACTTTCTCTACTACGTATAGTAAGTAGGGGAAGTATTGTATTCCGCCCAAAAATTCGATACCGAGATTTCACCGGAAATATGTTTTGAAACCCCCTGAATAAAAAAAAAAGCATTTTTGGAAACATATCCGTGTGTGTGTGTCTCTCTCTCTCTCTCTCTCTCTCTGTGTGTGTGTGTGTGTGAACAACATAACTCAGAAACAAATAGTCGGATAAACACCAAACTTGGTATTTAGGTTCAGTATCTTCCAGAGATGCGACACGAAGGTTTTCAAGAAAATTCCCCCACCCCAGATTACCCTTTACATGGAACATTTTTCGAAAATTTTAATTTTCTCAAAAATGGCTCTAACGATTTTGACTAAAATATCATATGTTTAAGATATTTTCATGACAAATGAAATGTATATCTCGAATTTTCTGGGAATGCCTCCAAATGTATTCTTCATTGTTAACGACTTTTGCATAACTGGTAAACCATAAGAGATAGACAAAATTTTACTACACAAAAATGTAGATCACATTAAAATACACAATTTATGTCATATACATTTTGTTGTTGTTGAGTGAACCATTTTCGAGATATTGCTTGTTATTCTCTTAAATTTTCCAATACTTTTTCTCAAATGGGAATTACTTATTCATTTTTTTTATGTCCTGGACATACAAAGAGAATGGAATGCGCCACATAGCAACCAGCTCTTAAAATATTTGACTATCGCTTAAAGCCTACCAATTCACCTTGCACCTACAAGAAAATTAGTAATAAGATTAACATCTCGATTAATATGAAGCATATAGAGAATAAGCGTTTGTAAAAATAGTTTGTACAAGAGTAGAGAAAGTCATGTGAGTGTAACACATCAGATTTTTTCTAAAACGGGTCATTTTGCTACAATAGCATTAGAAGATAGACGTACCGTTACTCCGAATTTATACCAATTGACGCCCAATAGGAAAAATAATGTTACATTATGGCAACTCATCGTCGCACACAGCAAAACTAACAACTGAGTATCTGGATGACCTAATGGTCAGCACCATGGACCCTCCACCATACAGCCCTGACCTAGCACCTTGTGATTTGTTTGTTTGATTCCAGAAATTAAAGATAAAATGCATGAAATCACTTTTTCGTCATCAGATGAAGCAATGGAACATTATAAAAACCTGGTTTCTGAAGAGTGGTATCATTGCTTTAGGGATTGGTTTCATCGAATGCAAAAATGTATTCATGTTAAAGTTGAATATTTTGAGAACCAATAGAATAATTTAAGTTTTTTTTAAAACTAACGCTTTTTTGATTTTCTAACAATTATCAGTGTGGCCCCCGTAATACATAAATTTCATTATTATCCTGATACAAATTTCGTGTGTTTGTAGAATTCAATACAGCTTAAAAGTAGGTATTATTTTCTCTCTGAAACTCAAGTAGTTGCTTAAAATTTTTTCAAATCGAGATTAATAACAAAATTTTCTTAATTCTGAAGGTTCAAAAAGAAAATCCATATTCTTATTACCTTTATGACGTCATAGAATTTTATAATTGATTTTTAAAATATATAAATGTTTGTGTTTATCGCGCAAATAAAGACTTTCGCAGCAGAACGAGAAGTTCTTGAAAATTCTGTAAAAAATTACAGGTTTAAATCGTCTAAATTTATTGTGAAACATAGATAGTCGAAGTTGTAAAACATTTTTGGGATTTATCGTTAATAACAGAAACATACAGCTCTGTTCATAAGTAATGCATAGTTCACGGTATGAATCAGCATTCATTCTCTGAGGCAATGCATGAAAGCAGTAAATCATATATGAATCGGAAGCAGCATAGAACGTTTTTAATTCCGTGAGATTTTAAACATGAGCAAATAAGCAACCGAAATGTGCAACAAAAAACAGTTTATCAAGGATTCCTCGTAAATGGTTTAATGCAGCACCAGTTAGATGTCCTTTTGACATTTGTTATCTGCAGAATCAGTGAGCCAATGCATTATTTTCACGTAACTCATTGAGACTAGTGGAAAAACAGGCTGTCTTGTTTGAAACAAGCATTACAGTTAGTATCCGAGTTTAATGTAGATAGTACAGGAACTAGGACCGAGCGAGATGGCTCTGCTGCAACATGTGAAATCGCATTCGGAACGTTCCGGGTTCGATTCCCGGCGACATCCCACCCTGACCCATGGGCTTTTGTGTTTCCACGTGTCGCCAGGCGAATGCTGGTGTAGTTCCCCTTCTTCCACCACGACTCTCCAGTCCCTCGTTTCCTGTACCTATCATATGCTTCATTGTAATCTGTTTTAGGTTTGTAGGACCAGACGACGGGCGTGTTGCGGCTGGACGGTGGATGTGTGCTTTGTGGAAGTTTCTTCCAGCCATCGGTCGGGACTGCTCAGTCAGGACCCACTTCCTATGTGTGCCTCTTCGGGGGACCACCGGGGGTTAGGAGATTGTGAGTGGGATTGCCAGTGTCGAATGCGTTGGAACTGAAACCGTTGGGGGCCCCGTCCCAGTCATCCGGATCTAATCGCCCTTTGGTCTCTCCCTTCATCCCTCCCTCCCAGGGGTTACGGTAGAAGCACAAAGGTCCGGGAGTCTACGTGCAATGCTCTGCCCCGTTTCGTCCGCAACTTTATCGTTGTCGTTACCTTTTACATGAACTAGGACTGAAACAAACACATATGCTTCTACATTATGTGTAAAATTTGAGGCAATATTTTATATCCTAACATGCTGTGAATGCCAGAGTGATTATAGGGTAAATTAATATTATTGTATGAACATGATTTTAGATGTTTGTTAGCCATAAGGATTGTTAGGAAATAAGTTTGCACGGCATAACTGAAACTGACAATAGAACTGGGTAACAATAAACCAAGGGGGTGAGTTGTTTGTCACTAAGAAGAGAATGCCGAAATTGACGTCAGGGTAGCGTGCCTTTTTTAAAAATGGAGGGAGTATCTTTCCTAGAGCATATATGTTAGTAGTAGTGATTGACTGACTAAAACAGACGCTAACGTTGGCGCAATTTGGTAACCAATGGCAGCTATATTATAATGTTTAGGCAATTCAAGGTGAAAGAGTATGTATTCTCGAGCCATAAGGAAGTGTCGCACAGTTCTGAAGAATCTCTCAGGAGGTGCACGTCGCAGAGTTAGTTACAAAAATGTAAAGTATGCGAAGTAATTGGTGCGCAGCAACTAAAACGACTGTAGTTACATTCAGAAATATCACAGTTTCAGTCAGGCGTGTATAAGGATTAAATATGTCAATTATTAATTAAGTGTGACGGCAATAAAAGCCGATATTCAGATTTTTTATCAGTGTTATCTTTTAGTAACAACTCCTTTCCGTTTACACACCCTGCTTAGAGACACGTGCTCGACTGCCGGAGGACAAAGAACCCAAATTTAAAAAAATAATAAAAGAATAAGTGCCCAACAAATAAGATAGCACAAGCCATCTGAGAACTGCAACAAGTTGCCTGATTCCAAGCAAAAACCGTACGGAAAATAGTTTTCCACTTCAGTAGCCACATTCTCATCAGTCTAGCAAACAAGGGAAAATCTTACATTAGAATATTTTGCATTAAATTTTTCACCATGACATTAAAGTACATATAAAACTATTTTTGTCTTACTACGTCACTTTTTAGTGTTTTTACTTTCTCTACTTCGTATCTATGGGTAGAGAGGGTATGACATTCCACCAAAATTTCGATTTCGAGATTTCAACCCAAATGATTTATTTCGGCCTCTTTGAATCCAAAAAAAAAGCATTTTTGAAAATAGTCGGACTGTGTGTGTATGTGTGTGTGTGTGTGTGTGTGTGTGGAGGGATGTATGTGTGCTTTTGTCTGTCTGTCTTGATCAGCATAACCCAAACACAATAAATACCAAACTTGGTATTTAGACTCGGAAACTTCCAAAGATGAACGAAGATTTTCAAAAATAATTTGCCCATCCCAAACTACTCTTTAGAAAAGGTTCAAAATTTTACATTTCCTTAAACAGGGCTCTAACGATTTTGACTAGAAATCCACATAGCTTATGAAGTGCTCTTCATTTGTATAATATTGTATAAAGAAACACGCAAAAAAATGTAGGTTCGCTTTAAAGCACATTTCAGGTAACCTTTATGTAGCATTAGAGATTTCCGAGATATAGGTTGTTATTTGTTTGAATTTTTGAACACTTTTTCATTTTTTAAAATGCTTCGCTATTCAATTTTTCCTCGCGATATGTTGAAAAGAGTATGAATTTCTAGACCAGCATATAGCGACCAGATTTTTCTGACTATCGATTCGGTTTCGTCTTTCTCCCTTGTACCTTCAATGAAATATATAATTCAACTATTTCTGCAAAGATTCTCGTGACCATGATTTCTAGAGCGTTTAGCTTTGGTGCTCCGTCGTGTGAAGGACCGCGGTTTCGAGTCCCGTCTTGAGCATTAGTGTTTGCGTCCGTCTACGGAAAAGCAACCACTGTCACAGGAAAACAAACGAGAGCGTGTTTTCAAAGTAAGTACCAATAAGGTTTTTGAAAAATAATATAATTTTCCAAATATTTTACTATCATCCGTTATCTTAAACCTTACACTACTCCATACAGACACCGCCGTTGTTCAGGCGCTTGTAAGGGGAACCAGTTTTTGTATGCCTTCGTCAAAGAATGATGCCACCTGTGATGAAAGCCAAGTCTGCACTTCTTGTTTCACATCATTGTCGTGGAAATTGTTTCCACCAAGGAATTTTCAGAGGAAGTACGAGGGTCGTCCAATTAGTAATTTTCCCTATTTTACTGTCGCAGTTCTCATGGCTCGTGTTATCTTATTTGTTGAGCGCCTCTTGTTTTATTATGTATTTTAATTTGGGTTCTTTGTCCTCCGGCTAGCTATTATAACTCAGTCGAGCAAGTGTCTCTAAGCAGGGTGTGTAAACGGAAAGGAGTTGTTACTAAAAGATAACACTGATAAAATAATTTGTTTCTACACTTTTATTGCGTCACACTTAATTAATAATTCACAATTTAATCTTTATACACGCCTGACTGAAACTGTGATATTTCCGAATGTAACTACAGTCGTTTTAGTTGCCGCGTACAAATTACTTCGCGTACTTTACATTTTGTAACTAACTTTGCGACGTGCACCTCGTGAAAAATTCCTTAGGACTGAGTGACATGCACGTCATGAGAGATTCTTCCGTTTATGGCTCGAGAATATATACTCCTTCACCCCGAATTGCCTAAACATTATAATAGAGCTGCTATTGGTTACCAAATCGCGCCCACTTTAGCGTCTGTTTTGTCAGCCAATCACTGCTACTAACATATATACTCTAGGGAAAATATTCCCTCCATTTCTAAAAAAAGGCACGCTACCCTGACGTTATTTGTTTGTCTCTTCTTAGTGATAAAAAAACTCACCCCCTCGGTTTATTGTTACCCACTTCTATTGTCAGTTTCAGTGAGACCGTGTAAACTTATTGTTATGGCTAACAAACATCTAAAATCCTGTACATACAATAATATTAATTTACACTACAATCACTCTGGCATTCACAATGTTGTGATATAAAATATTGCCTCATTATAAAAACATTACACACAATTCATCATGTTGAATTAATTTTATTTATATTGTACAATCCTTCTGTTACTTTTCTACATAGTCAACATGTTTTTCAAAGCATTTTGGGGACGTGACACAATTTTTTCCAAGCCAGTGTTGTACCAGGTCGGGTTCTGTGCTTGCAACCAGCTGTTCACTGTTTTGACTTCGCCATCGGTGTTAAAAGTGCTTATCTTTGGGTTGGAGGAACATGTGAATATCACTTGGGGCAGGCTCCGGTGAACACGGAAGATACGAGAAAACTTCCAAGTTGAATCTTGACCCAGGCGGAGCTCAGAAGATTCAACTGGGAAGTTTTCTCGCATCATCCATATTCACCAGATCATATTCCCAAGTGATTTTCACATGTTCCCCTGACTCAAATGCCATCATTGAGGTAAGTACTTTAACACCGTGACGAGATAAATCAGAAGTGAACAACTGGTTACGAGCACAGGGCTCGACTTCTGGTTCATTTTTGATGAAAATCGCTGGTGACAATGTTTTCTTCCACAGCTTGCACCAAATCATGTGATCACAGACGATCGAACGCTCCTGGCTCATGCACATTTTCATCACCTTCGTTAACTGTCTAACCCACCTCACCATTATTGTTTCCCCATAAACCTCATACAGTTGGCAATGAATGCTTGCTGGCGTAGAATTTCTCACACAAAGAACGAATCACTGATCTGACTTCACAGTCGGCGAGTCGTTTGATTATTTTGAACATTTCGAAACGCTCTAACAAGTGGAAAACCCAAAGACAAAATCTGGCGGCGTCTGGCTTCCTAATGAATGGAGTAAGTGATCGCGCATGTTCAAAATCGCGATTGCCGCGGCAAAATATTAAAACGGTACTTCAAAAACAGGCCTCGTATTGAAACGTAACTTCAAGTTGTTTTTCATAGTGTTACAGTACAGTAATTTGCAACGTTCAATAACATACACATGTTATATGAATTAAGTGCATAGTTCAGTGCTTAATTTAACACATAAGGTTATAGGTTGTAGGTAATCAGCGATTATGGTGGAGAATGAAGGTGGTGACCGAAGAAAATAACATTACATAGCAATATTATGTGACATGAAAATGACTGGTAATACTAGCAGAAGACCGAAATAGTACTTCTTTTGTAAATAGGTTATCTGGTAATTTCTCTGGTTATACCTAGTGACTCGTGTTAGAACGTTGACTGCCCTGACATGCGGCATCAGCCATATTTGTTTTGTGGTAACCTGAGTTATGTTGCGTCCCCTATACTTCATCTTCTTTCTGCAACTGTCATTTCTCCGCTCCCAGTTTCAATTCCTCCCTTTATTTCTGTCTTGTCCCTCCGCTCTCTTGAGTCAATGGTCTCATTTATGTCGTCTTTCCAAGTTCGGCTGGGGCGTTATATTTTCTTTCCTCCGAATGGGTTCCTGTGGAGAAACTTCTTTGGACATCTAATCCAAGTCAACTGTTTCTTTTTCACCTCGCCCATCATATCTCTTTTCACTCCCTTCTTATTATTTTTAATTTTCAACGCCATACATTCTAGTTTTACCATAACTACTTCTTAGGAAATTAATTTCACTTGCCAACAAATTATTTACTCTTGTCGTGCTTACTCTCGTCACATGCCTAAACCCCATATTTCGTCACACTGTGTCATTCTTTCACAGATCTTTTAAGTGCTTTCCTTCAGGGTTAAAGGCCCTAGTAATTTTGCTTTTCTTGTTAGTTCTAAACTAACGTTGAAAGCCCAAACAGCATATGAAGCTGAAATAAATGTGCTTGTCTTTACATCGCTATGGTAGCATTTCCATAACTTTAATTTTCCTTTGAAACTTTAACTCTAAAATGCCTGATCACAACAGAGTTTGGAACCCAAGGTGGTCCAAAGTGAATTTGTTACTTTAGAGAAACTTTCAGAATCAGAAGAACCATGTCTGAACTATAGGCTGGGTGAGGAAGAGTTTCCCAATTATAATCGGTCACTACATGACCCAAAGGCCCGCACACATGCTGCTTGTATTATCGTTGAGAAGCAGCTGACAGCGCTCTTTCTCTTTTAATGTGATCCACTGATGCTTTGGACATCCCATGTTCATGGGATATCTTTTCACAATGATCCCCGTGTTTTCTTATAAAACATTCATAACACTGATTTTTGTGACCAGATCTATTGATGATTTCAGTCTTTTGAAACATTAATTTCTTTTATAAGTAATTTGACCTCCGAAGAATTCTGAATGACAGGGAGAATCGCTCACACTTTCCAAAGCAGTTATTAAATATCTGCCGGCTTCTTGAAAGTATAGCTTTACCTTTAATGAAGGATATTTGATCTAAGACACGTGACCTGATCGTCGTCGTCCATTTTCATTAGTTTGTAGACAAAGAGATGTTTAAACAGCTGTAATAAGCATCAGATTCACTCACTTTAATAGCTGAATAGATTATTACCACGCATCTCCTTGCAGACGAAAACGAATGCACACTATGTATGTTATTTGAAGATGTTTATTACGATCAAAGGTAAATGAAAGCATTTATACATTTTAAGTGATCTCTCTGTAAAATTGCTATGCAACTTTAGTGGGTAGAGAATATTGCTCCATTTTTCATAGAAGGTCAAGGTTTTTGTTTGAAGTTATATTTCACTGTCGGTAGCAGCATAATAACAGTTGTTTTTGTCCTGAAGCAGCTCATTTGCGAATATCCCAGCTGTTGAGATTTTAATCCGGATCACTTCCTTTGCCACCCTTCAATGTTGCGGTTTTCCTTGAGGCAGCATGTGCTAATAACTTGCAAGTCAAGGTTATCCCAGTGCCACCTTTCCATCTTCAAGAGCCTAGCAAGTGCGAACTCCCTCTAAAATGTAATCAGCAAAAAATTAAACAAGGTTTTCTAATAAGTTACACCGTAAATATATGCAAGATGTCCTAAAAGCCACTTGACCGAGAAATTGAAAAATGACAAACTAAAAAGTCAAGGAAACAAAACTTCGCAATTAATTTTATTACTTTTTAAATTCTTAATAACCTACAAATGCTGCTAAAAATGCTTCCCATTTACTTCTATATATTTTTAATAGTGTTGTACACAAATCCTGTTAGTGTTTAGCGCTTCACATTCATTTTCAACGATTGGCCTTGGATTTTCCAAATATATATGTCGTCGCGAAAAAAAGATTCAAAATACCCACACCGAAGACTAATGGTGTTAAGATCACATGACCTTTGGGGGCCAATCAGTTGTACCAGGCCTTCCGATCCCCTCATCAAAATTCCCTTAGAGACATTCCCTTACCGGTAAACTGTAATGTAGCGGAGCGTCATCTTGTTGCCAAATTAAGCTCCTACACTTCTCAAAGGATGATGTTTTAGCTCAGGTAACGCTACGTTTTGTAACATTCCGAAATACGAATCGCCAGTGCCATCGAAAAAGAATTTTACTGTATGAAGTGACTTTTGGTACACGAGGAACAGCACAGGAGAAAGGCGAAGAGGATGAGGGTGTATCTGTCTATAATTTTGATATCAGATCATCCATTTTTTGCAATAAAATTAGACTAATGGTATTTTCCAGAGTTTATTGTTCTGGATACAATTAGCTCAGTGATATTTTGTTGCCTCACAAATGATAAACTCTGATTTGACTTCACCCTAAGCAGAAATTTATTGTGATTTCAGCCTTTCGGGACATATGGCCCTATATGTGTGACAGAAAATCGATAAATTTACTTCCTAGTCTGTGTTTTCCTTTCAACCCACTGGACAATTTCTCACAGAAGAAAAATAAGAGGGAAAAAGGCTTGTCTTCGTATTCTGTGAACCAGGTGACATGCAAACTTGTTTTCTAAAATATTCCCGAAATTCGCAGGCAATCGGTCTGAACAATCAGGTGAATTTTCGAGTCCCAAATTAAGCGGCTCCGTTCATCCGATTTGGATGTTCTTAATGTCGTGTGGAAGCCTTGCTTCTTTTTTCCAACAATATAAAATACCCGAATTTTGTTCAAAAGATATTTCAGTAACTTAAACACACCATGCCCAACAGCAGTTATAAAAAAATGGCTACTTACGAAAGCTTCATATGGGTTTACTGGTATTTATTTCTAACATCAGAAAGAAAGTAAAGAAAAGAGATGCTTTTTCATTTCCCCGTCTTTTCCGACCTACTCCTTCTTTCGTTATCTCTGTCTAAAATTTTCTTATGAGGAAAGTGCATTTGTTTAAATCGTTGTCTTACCCGGGCTTTTCTTGCTGGCGTAGAGTATGAATTTTGATTACCTGAATGCATTAAGCAAATTAGGTTAATATATTGTTCTCTCCACTCCCCAGTGAATTTGAATTCGATTTATGGTAATATGTTGTATTTCTGATTTGTTTGTCCTCGGTCAAGGATGCATATAGGTCGGTCGAACTAGCGGATCGGTGAATTATCGTTCGAAGCGATCTTGTGAAGTGAAACGTTCTATTCTGATTCCACGCTGCTTACATTATTCAGTTATCTTTCACGAAAAAATACTTTCTCGGTCTATATGCCGCTGTAAGAAGAGTTCCATTTCCCAGATGAGGTGGTATAACAAAAATTGGGAATAGAACCTCAAATAAGTTACTACCTCAATACCCTCATACTCGGTAGTATTGAAGTGTGTTTAACATGTTGAAATAGATCTTTGATACTTTTTCGATGCGTCTAAATTTTTAATTCTCGTATTTCTGTTCCAGATATCTTTACTAGCAGTTGTTGCTAGTTAAGGATGAAAGGAGTATGCGTGTCCAAGTATTGCTGGATTCATCATTCTTGATCCCTGAACATAACAATCATTCTTGTAACTGAATCATAGTAACACTAATAGTTCATATCTAAATGAAAACATGCAAAACATGGTATAACTGGCGCAAAACTTCTGGAATCGTGACCTTGATTGCTACCCCAGCTGCCGAGCCTAGGAATGGTTTATGTTTAGCTTAATCAACGAAAGCGATATAACACCTTTGCTTACTCACAGTGCACAGTCTGCATAGAAAGTGTCTGCATCTGGTTGTAATTTCAAAGAGAGCAGTACGTAAATAGTGCTTATTTTATATTTGTGATATTTATAACCATGGCTCCTACATTTTCAAAGTTAAATGGTAAGGTATTACGTATTCAAAGCAGGGAAATAATTGCAAATGTCCTCAACTTCATGAACCAAGAAGCAGAGATAAAGGAAGAAAATATATGTTTACCCGAGGTCCACAAAAGCCTTAAGAGAGTGAAAGAAAGAGTAGCCAAAGCAACTGGTGTTTCACTGAGTTCCGTTTCCAGAGTTCTCAAAGATAAGAAAAATCATATGGATGAAAGAGTACCATTTGACACACCTGTGAAGAAACTTAAGGTCCCCTAAACGTATTACAGAAATAAACGATTTCGACAAATGCGTCATTCGGCGCACCATTCACAATTTCTATGTGGAAGAATAAACTGTGCCAACAATAAGCAGATTGCTCATCAATCTGAAAGATGTCATAAATGTTCAAGGTGGTGCTACAAGTCTCAAATCCCGGCTATGGCACTGAAGTTTGCAGTCTGATTCTCAGAAAAATTATAAAAGATGTTGACCATGTTGATACCTAATATGCCTGCTGGGTCTATTCTGGTTATCGACAATGTTTCACAATGGGGCAACACTCAAATTGACAAACAACCTACCTCAAATTCCTTGAAAGAAGAAATGAAAACCTGGTTGCTTAGGCATAATATAGCTTTTGATGAAAGCATGAGTAAAACAAATATAACTTAGTTAAAGCCAACAAATCCCTTCAGAAGTCATAACTCATAATTAATCTGGGCTGATGTCAAAAACTGGGTGGCCTGCAGAAATATTGCTTTTAAACTAAAAGATGTGGAGCAGTTATGTCGCCAGCGATTTGCAGAAATTGGAAGGTCAATTGGGAAAATGTATGTCGATATGTTGAATAAATTGAGAATCATTATTTCAAAAAATACGGAATTGCAGAAGATCAATTAGAAAAAATTCTCATCCAGGATAATGGTGCAGAAAGTAGCGACAGCATTGATGGCGGCAATGATGTGAGTGATTCCGCAGAAGAGGAAGGGCTGTCAGGTGTGGAAGAACTGGAGGCAGATGGTTGACAGTGTTTTTATATTAAGGGCATTTTACAGCGGGGAATTTAAATATACTGTATATAACTATAAGTTTATCGTGTAGTGCAGTGCATAACCGGTGTGGGGATATTTGACAATGACTGTCCCACGCACTCCTGCAGCATGCAGACGACCGGTCACCTCCTGATCTGGTATGTAACTCGCTTCATAGCTGTCATTAAGATTTTCACATGTCTAGAACTGTTGCGCCAGTTATAATAGGGAAAGCGGTGCACCTTTCGTTGTTTCTGTGTTGGCCTGACTTGGTAAATGACTCGCTCTAACTCCTTACGTTTATTCACCCGGTGACCAGAGCAGCAGTTATACGTAATTGATCGTTTGAAAATATGATGGTTTTCTTTCAGTTTTTACTTTGTGGCAACGCAATCTGACACATATACTTTCCCCTGGCGTAGATCACAATGTGTGCCGTACGTTAGTAATTTTCTTTCATTCGGTGTGCCGTGTTATGTACAGCAGTGATATTAAGTGTAATATATCAAAAATGTGTAAGTATTTTGAAGTTAGCGCAACAAATAACAGCAGAGCAGTGTGTAAAATACGTATATTCGCATTTTCGCGAAGTGATGCACATATCACAACGAATTTGAAGAAAGGTGTTGCATGTACCTACACCGAGTGAAATTTTTAGAAACTTCATGAACGATTTTCTCGCCACTGTCAGGATCGAAAGCCACAACTTAGTAAAATGGGAACCAATGCGATTATTATCTTTTAATTGAGGCAGTATTTTTAACACTTTAATAATTTCAGTCTAATTATATAATATGTAAATTCAGTAACAGCTCGCCTTGTGTATATAGTAATTTGTAAAATGTATGTAACAGTCATTGCATATTCTTATATTATTGTATCCATGTGTATTAATGTTATGTGAATATATTACGTAATTTAATAATGTAGAACCTGTGAGAATAATAAGTTAAAAGTTGCTAACAATGGGATAACCTTGAGTCAATAATGAGTAAGAAAGTTTAGCAATACTACTTGTGATTCTTGGAGTAACAATAATGTAATTTTAGTGACAGTTTATAAAATAGCCAATCAACAACCAGAAGGTATTCTATTGCAGTAGGATTAGCCAATCAGAAACTGAAATATAGCAAAATTTACAAATCTAGAAGTCAGTTGCCTGCAGACAGCGTTAGTAACCAGACGCAAAAAGTGTCCTCAAGAAATATAATATGTATTTGTGTGAGACGAAAAATAGGTTTACGTGTTAACAAAAGTGTAATTAATTAATAAAAAGAATCTCACAGCTCATCAGTGAAGTGTTATTTAAATCGTATCAAGCATTAATAAAAGGAGTGAAGTAAAATTATAATCTGTGTAAGCCTACATTCTTGTTGCATCACAATCCTGCCAAGATATCCATGTCTCTAAAATAAATACTGACGCAGCCGAGGCAAACATAAATATTAAATATTTAAAGAAACAGTTTAATTACAAAGTTAATATCCTTTTTTTAAACTTGGGGCAAAGGCCACCTGAAAGTACATTTGGGGCGAAGGCTACCGGAAACTGTTTACTAGACGTGCGGTTGCAACTACTTCAAGTTCAGCTCCCCAACAGTTGAATTATAATACATAATCTTCAAACTGACTTTCCATACGTAGCAGCAACAATCATTTCTCATAATACACAGACCTGTAGCTTCAAGTTTCAACGAGAACCACATAAGGCAAGATAATGAAAGATACTTATATTCAGTCCAGCTGAAGGTAATTTGCCGTAGCAATAATGCTGGTATTAGTGTACGCAGCACTAGAAAGAAAGAATCTCAGGAGACACCAAAGAGTCCAAGGATTGAAATAGCTAGATCATATAGAACAATTCCTTGTCATGCCGTGTATCATTGTTGGAGTTAAACAAATCAAATACAAGTCATAATAGAAGAAAAGGTTAATACATACAGCGCTATAAATGGAACGATATCTGAACGAGATTATGACACAGCGATAGATGTGTATAATACACTGGACACACCCAACAGAAGGAATAGATTGATCGGATTGAAAAATGCAGTGCCATAGACAGGATTTGAACCACGGATCTTCAGCTTTCAATGTCGGTGTTCTACCAACTAAGCTACCATGGGAACATGCCGACAAATCATTAAATTCTGCGACTGACTCGCATTTGTACTTTCTCTACCATGTAAAGAAGATATTGCATTCCACCTAAAAAATTCGATACCGAAATTTCATCGGAAATACATGTTTTGAGGCCCCAGAATAAAAAAAAACTTTTCAGAAAGCGTTCCGAGTATGTGTGTCTGTGAACAGCATAACTCAAAAAAAATCTTCGGATCAACACCAAACTTGGTATTTAATCTCAGTATCTTCAATAGATGCGACACGAAGATTTTCAAGAAAATCCCCCAATCCAAATTACCCTTTACAGGAAACATTTTTCGAAAACTTTGGTTTTCTAAAAAATGGCTCTAACGATTTTTATTAAAATACCATACATTAAAGATATTTACATAACAATTAAAATGTAGATATTGAATTTTCGGGAATAGCCTGCAAAGTCCTCTTCATTCGGAAGGAATTTTGTATAATCTTGTATAACTGGTAAACGTTAAGCGGTAGGCGAAAACATATACAAAAATCTAATGTGTTACACTCACATGACTTTCTCTTCTCTTGTACAAACTATTTTTATAAACGCTTATATTCCACATGCTTCATGTTAATCGAGATGTTAATCTTATTGCTAATTTTCTTGTAGATGCAAGGGGAATTGGTAGTATTTAAGTGATAGACAAATCTTTTAAGAGCTGGTTGCTATGTGGCGCATTCCATAAAAAAATTAATAACGAATTCCCATTTGAGAAAAAGTATTGGAAAGTTTTAGGGAATAACAAGCAATATCTCGAAAATGGTTCACTCAACAAAAAATGTATATGACTAAATTGTGTATTTTAACGCGATCTACATTTTTTGTGTAGTAAAACTTTGTGTATCTCTTATGATTTACCAGTTATGCAAAAGTCGTTCACAATGGAGAATACTTTTGGAGATATTCCCAGAAAATTCGAGATATACATTTCATTTGTCTTAAAAATATCTTAAACATATGATATTTTAATCAAAATCGTTAGAGCCATTTTTGAGAAAATTAAAATTTTCGAAAAATGTTCCATGTAAAGGGTAATCCGGGATGGGGGATTTTCTTGAAAACCTTCGTGTCGCATCTCTGGAAGATACTGAACCTAAATACCAAGTTTGGTGTTTATCCGACTGTTCGTTTCTGAGTTATGCTGTTCACAGTCACACACACACACGGACATGTTTCCAAAAATGCTTTTTTTGGATTCAGGGGATCTCAAAACATATATTCCCGGTGAAATCTCGGTATCGAATTTTTGGGTGGAATGCATTACTTCCTCTACTTACTATACGTAGTAGTGAAAGTAAAAAAGTACATATCTTTAAAACACACAATTTATTTCAAATAAGATTTTTTTGTGGCATAAGTCATTTCTGAGATATCCCTTAATAATGGTTCGAAATATTCATTTCTTGGTCACTCTTTTGAAGTCCTGTCAACATTCAGCTGTTTCTCGGGATTGCATAGAATCAGTATCCAGCACATAGCGTTGTTCTAAAACATTTGACTATCGATGTTCCCTTTGTATCTATAACGTAATGTCTAGTGCAACTATTTCTGTAAAGGCTTATATGGATTAAAACGTAGTAGATAGAAAAATATGTTTAGAGGTTAAAAAAAGTTACGTAAATGTATCATATCATATTTTTTCAAGTGAACCACAAGGCGTTCTCAAACTCATTTTTATATTAACATCCCAATGGCGACTTACAATTCTTTATGGCCTTTAACGTTAACCTGAGTAGGTCAATCAGTGATAATAAAATTATTGTTCTACACAAGCCATGTTTTATAAGTAAAATCAGGCTGAAATTTGAGGTATGTTATCGAGGGTAACGGGGCATGGTAAGTCAATAAAATGAATTAAAAATATCAAAACTTCTAAATGCAGTTACTACAGCAATAAGGCACATTAATTTATATTACCATGTAAAGAACGGTGTTTTTACTTCGGTATTCTATTACACAATTTATAAGAAGCTGTCATTTTCCTATTCTATTGAAATTTTAACCTCGCCTCAGCTGCGTCGTAAACGTCTTCAGCCAAGGAAACGCGTCACTTTCTTTAGCAGTTGGATAAATAAGTGTTAGAAGGGTAGATTTAGCCTTAGGTGCTCACTAACATAATTCCCTTCTAATCACTTTACATTTGTGAAGACGTAAGATGGTCTACATCACCGTGCTGTTCATTACACAATCGAATTACTTTAAAATCTTCGTCATCCTGTAAGACAAGGTTATAATCAAAAGGTGAAGGGAAATGCGCTTTGGAGCCAAAACTTTCGCTGCATGAGGTCTATAGTATAAGTAGCCGATGTTTCTTTCCTTTGCTTTTTGGTTATTTTGTGTCTGTCATTTCGGCATTACTTTCTTGTTTCTATGGCGTTCTCTCCGATAATTACTTACCTATTTGCGTACCAAGCCATGCTAATAGATAGCTGAGAAATGCTGCCACAATTAGAATTATGTAGATATTATCGTTGCACATGCTAAAGCCATCATGTTGCACGGTCGGTTAGTGCCGCCCAGGAGTATACAGGATCGATTCCCCGCTTGTTTATCTGGAATTAGCATCTTCATGCCACAGGCCATGTCGTGTTAATAACATTAACCCTGGTTCGACTTGGATGTTGAAGCTATCGGTAGGTAATCGGAGTTCAGGTTAGTCTCCTAGCGCAGTGAACAATTAGTGTTGGCTAACTGTCAGTGTTCAGAATATAAGAAATAAAAAAGAAAGAAAATCCTGTTAAACCACCTTTAATTTCATTCCCTTTTCCAAAGTAGAGCATTCTAACTTTTCATATGATCTATACAACCTCTAATCCAAGGGCATCAACTGCAGCAGGTTGGAACGTTTGCACGAAGTGACACCTCTACTGAGAGACATTTGTACGGCGCCTTTTTTTCTATCTGTGAGTTCACAAATGGAATGTACGGAACGACAACTAATGACCATTAATATCAAGCTTTGCAATGAAAATTTGCACAAGTACTTTTCATATTATAATACCTCGTTTAAATTAAAAAACAAAAGACTTTATAGTCAGTGGAAGCTGCTGCATAAGAGAACTTTTGACACTTTGCAGATTTATTATTGTTAATTTTCTTTCAATGCTATTAACCGTAACGTATATGCGGTAATTAAAAAAATCTGCGGGTTTTAAATGTACCGCACTAGTTATCTAAACTCACGAGGCATGGCAGCAGAGTCACTAGCACCATCTTGACTTTGCACGTTTTAAGGAGCTTCTGCGCATGCGTAACTGGTATGACGTAATTGCCTTATGGAGCCAAATACATGCGGATCGTGCACACTTGAAAAAGTGCACGAGCTGGCGAAGCTTTTCCCTCATTCTGTTTTCATACAATCGCTACGGTTTTACGCGAATGCCACCAGGCGGCAGCACACTACCGCAGAAGTTAGACACTGTAGCAGATGTTGGTAATGTGTACAAACGTAGAAACCTCTCCCGGAATCTGCATACAATCCATGTTCCTAACTACAAATTCGGTTACACATTACTTTAATCTTGACCTGACGCGGTCTACTTAATTATGTACACAATAAACATCCACAAAAGACTCTTTCCTTCGTCAGACTAGTCATGCATTATTATTATTATTATTATTATTATTATTATTATTACTACTAATATTGTTAGGAGCGGATGCAGTTGTTTGAAGTTTTGTGAAATTAGTATAAGAAGTATACTCAAAATATATACTCAGAGCTGTTACTGGTTATACTTGCAGAATGTAGAATTTTTACAACGCCAAGAAGTTACCTATACAGTTGGATTATTTGCTCTTTTTTTCTGTATATTTTTCCTCTTATGTCTCGGATTATTTGAAGAAACCCGATATATTTTAAAATTTATAGCGACAAGTTTGTAACAAAAGCTGTTGTATTTTAACTGAATGTTGACTGGAATTATTATTATGAAAATGTTCACACGCAGGTGGATTAAAGGAAGAAAGGGATTGACAGTTGTGAGCGGATTGAAGTAGAGGAGCGCTGCGTTGTGTTTCCACATGTTCAACTCAACAGCACGTGGTCGACCTATTGGTCGTTCCCCGATCAATAAAGGTATGAAATAACAAAATCTTTACACAGAAGGATATGGAAGCAAACCAGGTGTTTCTTGCCTTCTAAGGCAATTGGTTCAACAAGTACCAGAATACTCTTCTAACCTTACGGCCAAGATTTCTGTTACTGATTGTTGTGATGACAAAAGTGGAAATTACTCAAAACGCTGAAATCTGGTTGATGCACAATTGCAGGAACAGAAAGTGGAACAGAAACTGGAACCAGAACGGGAACAGGAAACAGCAAAACTAACCGTAGTGTTATCATTAAAAGTTGTCGGTTTTAAGCTCGTTTTGCAATAATCAGGAACCGAAACCAGAAGCAGAAGAAAAATAATTGAACATTAGAGGCTTTCTTTACACAGTGAACTGAATATCTCAATGATGAAACATACCGATTAATACCTATATCAATAACAATGTACAACATGAATATTTTATTTTCTTCTTATTTTAAGACGTCTTGAAGACGCTATAGCATCTTTGACGTCTAATTATCCCATGTGTAATAATAATTGAATATTCCTCAAATCTAAAACGGCTAAGTAATCGTAACTTATAATTTAATTTTGCATTTACGGATATGGGTTATGATTTTTTTTAAATACCTTAATTGGATCATATTGTATTATATTAGTAATTTTAATGAGCTTAGAAATATCTAATTTGTACAACTCTAACAAAAATGTTTTATTTTCTTATTCATTAAAAGAACATCCAAACAAAATGTGTTCTAAATTACCAAAATTGCCACATGAACATTTATTATTAACAATTTTACCTAATTTATATTGAAAATCTGGTGTATAAGCTACTTGTAGTCTTATTTTAGAAATAATCTTAGTCTTCTTTCTTAAGCAGAACCAAGGTTTATTAGTATAATTTTTTTGAAGGGGCGGCCCCACAACCGCCGCCCCCGGTGACGATCATCCTCAGAGGCTACTTCGTCTCCCCATGCTGTTAGTATCTAACATGCCACTAAGGGTGGTGCTTTGTTAGGAGTGACGTGCTGGTGCGTGTTGGATGAAGTGAGTTAGATGACCGGGTTCCGCGGAAGCACCCCGGTTAGTAACGTTAAACTACTTATGCGAGCATGCAGAACATGCAAGCGTGTCAGGTGGGGTTTACCGGCGCAAGCCATGGCGAACCCTGGCTGGCGCTCGGTGGTTACTACTGGTTAGGTTAGGGTTGTAATGCTAGGGATGCGTTAAAGAGCTTCGGCTTAAAAACTAAATGGGATGGCGCGGGTGTTAACATCATGCAGGTGATCGAAGTGAAAGGTGTGACGGCATTATACCTTTGGTACCGAGATGCTACTGCAGTGTTGCTGCGTGATGGATGGCTTATAGGTGTTTTTTATGGGTTGGCGCAGTGGCTGGGGCAGACCGTTGGTTTTGAAGTTCCTATTCGTTATGGTTTCCTGTAATGAAGACGTATTAATAATGTGGGAGAATGTGACAAAGTTACAAAGCTATGGGGGTATAAGACGGTGTAGGTGTTCAAGGATCTCCTCAATAGGTACTTCATCGGATAGGTTGCGGTCAAACAGGGCTAATGGTCGTTTGTGTTTGTTGATGGTATTTTCATAGGTGCCTAGTGTTTGGATAAGGGGGTTTATGCTTTTGGTGCAGTTGGTATACAAATCGACAAATCGACTGCTAGTTTTTTGATGAATTGTTCAATGGTGTGCATCCTGAGTTCTTGGTGTAGCAGTTTGGAGGGTGCAAGTTTGGGTACTCTGGCTATAATACGGAGGATTTTGTTTTGGAGGGATTGGAGCGTGCTGATATGGCTTTTAGCTGCGTACCCCCAGACGGGGGCCGCGTAGGTGAGTATGGGTCGGAGTAGCGTCATGTAGGCCTAGTCGTATCTGAAGGGCACTATTGTAGTTGATAAGAGGGTACAGTTTGCATAGTTGCGCATTGCATTTTCTGCGGACGTTAAATACGTGGTCCTTCCAGGTGAGGCCCTGGTCCATTGTGACGCCTAAGTAGGTGACGGTGGTGGTCCATGGTATGGGAGTGCCAAAGAGTTGCATTGGTGGCTGCGTTCGCGCAAGTTGGCGGTGTTTAACCCGCTTGGTGAAGTAGAATCCAAGTTATGAGAATAATTATACACCATTCATTAAGGATAAAGATTTTTGCATCCTTTAAAGGAAGTGGTTCTGATGAGTAAACTCCTTAATTTCTTGCTGTTTTATTTTCTGATGCAATCATATATCGATGCCATGAATGCAAATTGGACAACTTTGAAATTAAATACAGAAAACGGTTATAAAAACGTATTTCCTTACCATTTGTGATTCTTAAATTAAGAATCGATATTAAGAATTAAACCCTTATGGATAGCAGAAACGAAACCAAGAATGAGAGTGCATTCAACTGCCTGTAATAACTCCAATATTGTTATAGAAAACTACTATAGAGAACTCAAATAGCTGTTGTAGCAAGTCACAGCCTCCTTGAGTACATCATACAATGGAGACAGCTAAGCACAATGTGTGTACAGGATGTTAACACCGGAAACGAGAGACTTTAAACTTAACGAACTTTCGCATTCGCATTAGCGTGCTCCGAAAAGCTTCCCTTTGGTTGTGCATGCTTATATTAGAAAACGAGGGATTCAATCTTTTCCTTGTACTGGTTTCCGTTTTCGTTCTCCTTCCCGGTCAATAATGCAGCGAACACGAACTATCAATCCCTTTCAGTTTAACTTTCCCTAATGGTAGTCAATAAAGAATAGATTAATTATATGCTGTCTTAATCATTTCCCCAAGAGACAGATTTAATGGATTAAGAAACAAAGATCTGATGTGCTGCACTCACATGACTTTTCTACTTACTCTTCTACAAACTATTCTTTGCGGGTAGTTATGATGATGGTAGTTGTTTAGAGGAGTTTGCCCCACAGTTGTAATTTGAAGAAGTATGTTTGTTGCCAACTTTAAAACAAATTATTTAGCTGGATGCTGGATATGAGGTGTGAGAATACCCGCGTATGCGCGTCACTTTGAAAATGTATTTAGGTTACGTAATGAAGATACACTTTGACGTTTGATGCTTGGGACGCCAAACTTTATAGTGAAGATGATGCTTGTTTTACGTAGTATTATTAAAGTTATTTGCCTCGGCTGCTTTCAGTCGCACTATAGAAACACAAGTTATTTTAAGGTTGTGATAAGACAAGAATTAAAATACGTCACAGAATTTACTTTTTAATTTCACTTCTTTTTATTTCTCTTTATACTTGCACATTTATAAACACAACACTTTATAAAAGAACAACTATAAGCACTTTATATATTCTAGCGGAGATCACAATTTTTACCATTCGTACTCTACAACATCTTACCCGCGACTTTCACGTCTGCTCTATATAACATCTTGCCCGCGACTGACTGAATTCAACGGTAAAAATCTTATAGCGTCGGTAATGCCAGTCTCTTATTGGCTAATTCTAGTTCAATAGAATTTAAGTATTCAAACTAAAAACCCTTCTTTACTGTTGATTGGCTAATTCCAAACTGTAAGCGAAATTACGTTATTACCGATTTTTTCATAAAAAACTCCAGATACATTATTACCAAAATTACATTATTATTACCTCATTACTAACATCCTAAAGTATATTATTCTCACACTTTTTGCACATTTAGAGTATATAAACATTTACATATCACTAATAAATACGTTTACAATAAAAAATAAGTATTTACAATGACTTTACATTCAATTTAAATAGTAATTATATACATACTGTTTTCAAGGTGGGCTGTTATTGAATTTAATTATAATTAAAACACAATTAATATCATTTAGGCATTAAAATACTGCCTTATCTTACAAAAGCTTTTTCTTCTTTCTACATCTTGTCAATCGAGACCAACTTACATTACACATTTACATTTCCTTGTAGGTAGCTTTGAAATTGCACGTTCTTTGCACAACCACGGTAAAAAAAAGAATAGCGACACTTACAACCATAAAAAAGTAAGTATCTGAAAATTCAATTAATTACAAAGAATGTTTCGGAAATCGTTAATGCCACCAAACATTTCTGAAATACATAGTGGACTTTACACTTTTTGTGTAGCTAAAGGAAGGTGTCTCTCTTACGGTTTACCAATTATACAAAAGTCATTCAGAATGAAGAGGACCTCACAGACTCTTCCCATAAGATTCAAGATATACATGATGATGAACATATTATCTTAAACTACGGTAATTTAATCAAAATTGTTAGAGCCATTTGTGACAAAATCGAAAGTATCGAAAAATTTGCCATGCAAAATTTGGGATGGAGGATTTTCTTGAAAATCTTCGTGACGCATCCTTGAAAAATGCTGGACTTAAATCTTCTTGTTTTTGAGTTATGCTGTTCACAGATGTATACACACGCGCACTGGAAAAGTTTATGAATGCTCTCAGAACGTGTATTTCCAGTAAATTCTCGGTATTGAATTTTTGGGTTGAATCCAATGAACGTTGACTGTTTTATTCTAATGTCTGTTGACAATGTTTTATTCTAATAACTAAAAGGTAAAGATACATGTCATGGAAGGGCTCCGGAACCGGAGCAGAGCACCTCAAGTAGGCCAGTCACCCCTTTTTGCTTCCAACGTGACCCCTGGAAAGGAAAGATGAGGGGAGAGACCTGAAGGGCGACCAGATCTGGATGTCAACAGGCGCAAGGATGGACGCGGTCCCTAACGTTTCCAGATAGAACGCATTCGACGCCGCACGGTCCCATTCCACAAGCCACTATCCCCCGGAGAGGAGCCCAACGCTGAAGCGAGAGCGGTACCGCAGCGACGCCAGTAAAGAAATCTGTGCAGAGCGCAAGCCACCCCCCCCCAGCCGCAACCCGCCGAATACCACCGCCTGGTCCTACAACCCTGAAAAAGATGACAAAGAAGATGGTGGGTACAGGCAATGAGAGATGGAGAGTCGTGCTAGAAGATGAACCACTCCAGCATTTACCTAGCGACCCGGGAAAACCACGAAAAATCCATGGGCCGAGTGGGCAGTCGTCGGGTATCGATCCCGGGACCTCCAGAATTCTGGCGCAGTCGTAACCGCTGAGCCATCTCACTCAGTATTCTAATAACTAAGTGCAGCTTTTGTAAAACATCGTGACAGTCCCCACTCCTGAAGCATAGATGCGCAATAGCACTGACCAGCCCACTTGCATAATAAGAGAGGTGGGGATCAGTGATCCACTTGTTGTGATTGATATTGTAAGCTTACACAGTTATTTACAATGCATTGTGTATGTTACTGTCTTCGAGTTCTCCCTTCTAGTCCCTTACTCCCCATCACTTTCATCACCGCTTCTCATTTCTCCTCTCTTGCGCAAATGAAGTGTCACGACGTTTTACACAAGCTGTATTAGACAAGGTAATACATAAATATCTCGCTTATTGCAGGGTGAAAATATTAAATAGCAGAAGTTCTGGTCCAGTTATCATAAATTGTAATCTGCTTATCATAGAAAATATTGTAGTTCCCAAAGCCTAAAATCAATGAGAGTCTTGCTTATTTCGCTAGAAGCCTGGTTGCAATTCCCGATTGGGTCAAACTCGTGGGTAACATCCTTCATTCGGGAGTTTCCCTCAGTCCTTAAAATGAGTTTTTTGGTAATTTTAAACCAGTGGGATGGCTCAGTCGTAACGTGTGTGGCCTGCATTCGCGAGGTCCCGAGTTTGATCCCCGATGACATCCCACTCTGACCCATAGGTTTTTTGTGGTTTCCCCGGGGTCGACAGACGAATGCTGGGGTGGTTTCTTGTCTACCACGATTTTCCTTTCCGTCCTTCCCTTTCATTCCATGTCTCTTTCTCATCTTTCTGTGTTTCTAGGTCTCGTGGTGTATGGCGGTGCCGGACAGATGGTTCGGATACATGCCCACTGGAAAGAGTACTCTCAATGGACGCAGAGGCCTGCTCGACTGGTGGGTCGTTCATCGCTCTCTTTCTGTGACTCCGCGGTGGCACACGGATCTGGAAATGTTAAGCGCTTACGCGCGTCTCAGTGGTCTGTCTGTCTATGGCCTGTAGCCCCCAAGTGGTACCTTCATTTCATCGTTCATTTCTTTCTAGGGGGTAGTAGGCACAATATTATCTGTAGGTCGCTGTGCCGAGGTGTTCCCCTCCGTTGCACAACCTATAACCCATAATTATAACCGATAGGTGTTTTAATGATTTAGTTACCTGAGGTCTTTTGCGCATTCGTTCTTTACTCTCATGCAACGTTCGACGATGTTATCGTTTGGTTAAGGATGATTATTTTAAGTTACATAATAATAATAATAATAATAATAATATAATAATAATAATAACTCATTCCTTGTGAATCATAATTAATGCTTTTTCTCATTTAACTGAAAGTATAGGAGGGGGACACCTCGTGCACTGCGACTACGTGTATCTGTTGTGGTTACCGCGTCCACGAAGAAGCTCTAAAGTAAAGGAACCACAGGAGGCTACAGACCGCAGGCAGACGGGCCACATACACGCGCAGAAGCCCCTAATACAATACAGCTCAAAGACTTGTTCCACTGTTGGAGCTGCTTAGAGAGGACGATGAACGACACGTCGACTAAAGAGCCCTAGTGTCTACGGAGGGTGCTCTTTTCCTTTGATCAAGCATCCATGCCATCTGTCCGGCGCCGCCGAACGCCACGAAGCCCAGAGACATGCGCGATAGATGAGAAAGAAACGTAATCAAAGGAAAACGATTCGGTTCATTTAAATATTGGTATTCAAATATTTGTTTGATCAATTCTTGTATTTTAATGTTTGTGGTATCCCAGAAAAAGGAATATTTTTTTTTAAATAGAGCAAAAGAGCAAAAGATGGAAATTACAGAAGAGACAGAAACGAAAGAGGGAGATAGATCCCAGCAGATAAACAGAATGCAAGCATATCCGTGGGTTCTGCTAATAAATAAATCGGAACCAAATGTAAACCACTATTTTCGTCTGGTAGACGCTGTGAATTCGTGGACTTCTAAGATACGTGGCCAGTCAAGTTTTATGGCTTCTCGAGCCCTGCTCTCTTATATTTGCAGATGTGTTATTATGCTGCCCTATAATCCTGACTACGATTGGGAACAGCCACCAGTAGATGAGAGCTATGTTTGTACAGTTGGATGTATGTAACAGCTCTCTCTGAAGAAACAACGAACCCAAATGAGGCCTTTGAACCCAGCTAACAACGCGCACACTTTACAGAGCATCTTCCTAGCCAGGGAAGTTTATCGCTATTTTTCTCCTTTATTATCTTAATAAAGTCGAGGATTAATGGAAGCGACTATACCGGTGTCATCTAACCTGATGGCGTCTGTTATCTGTGTTTATGAATGTCGATATCTTTTGGAGGGCTGATATTTTTTGCTCTTTATTTTAAAGGTAGTAAGTAATACTCTCAATATTGTTCGCGTTGTCCCATTGATCAATGAGTAGTACAGATTTGTTTACCTAATGTTTCCAAAATCAGGACAAAAACGGTTTTACCTGAGCTTTTAGCGTATAAGGTATACTAAAAGTCGCCCTCCCCTAAAAGTGTAGGTAAATAATAAACACATATAGTGGTGTTTGTAGGTTATAATCCGGCGGCGCCGTGGCCAAATGGTTAGACCGCTCGCCTGTGGACAAGGCGACCCGGATTCAATCCCAGGAACCCGCATGTGGGATTTGTGGTGGGCAAAGCGGCGTTTGGATGGGTTTTCCCCGGGTTCTGCGGTTTCGCCCGTCATGTTTCCTTCCACCGGTGCTCCATCATCACCTTTTCTATCGTTCATTTCTCAATTGTATCTCTCATCCAGTTCCCTCATCCCCGGGCGTGTGATTGATCACTCACCATGGTCTCTCTGATCCGTAGGGCCTCTGCCCCGGGCATTGTTAAACGTCCTGGGGGTGCTCTGGTCCAGTTGGGTTGTTTCCGCCTTGTTTAGGTTATAATCACGTTTAGTGGCTTTTGGTGCACTGCAAGCAGTGAGTGATGTTTACGAACCACTACAGTAACCATGTTACTCGTTGGCAAGGAAATTCCTGGTGATGGTGATAGACGCATTGAATTCTGTGAACGGCTTCTCATCCAGCATGAGGCTGATCCGGAGTTCTTATCAAAGATTGACTGGTCTTGAAGTAACGTTAAAATTTTACGGACAACTGGGCCGAAGATAATCCGCAGGAAGTCCTAACAAAAATCTTGAACCTCTAGGGTGTTAATTGCTGGGCTAGTATCTGGAGTGGAAGAACTGTAGGACCGTTTTTCTTTGACTTCACATTTAATGAATCCGGAGTTGTTGAAAGAAGCTGTTATTCCAGAATTGAAGCAAGTTGCTCATTTTTCTGATAGGCAGTTCATTTGGCAACAAGATGGAGCACCTTCTCACTTCTCAATAAATGTTCGTAAGCTGCTGAATGATCACTGCCTCGAATGGATTGGCCGCGGAGGGACATTTTCGTGGCCTGCACGCTGATGTAATCTAACTCCTTGTAATTTTTCAGTCTGAGGAATTCTCAAGAACGAGGTTTTTTCAGAGAAACCGCAGACTTTAAATTATATAAGAGAACTCATTGAAAAGAGAACTCATTTACAGAATTTAAATGATGAGCCCGACCTGTGTCAAAGATTTGTTCTGCAGTCACCGAGTGTTGTACAGTATGTATCCAGCACAGCGATATGAAATTTGAGCAGTATTTGTAACATTAAAGCTTAATAAAATAAATACTGCGCTGTTTTATTTTTTCGGGAAAGCTACTTTTATAACAACCTGCATATCAAATTATACATTACGTATTTGCCACCACATTTAATACTCAGTAAACGTGAGGAAAGAAACAAACCGATTTCATGGAACGCAGACAACAGTTTATCGTGTAGAAAGTATTCATGTAACAGTCTACTTCTATTAAAACTGAAAACGTGCAAGACTTATGGGCATACTAATTTTGGATTGACATGAAAGTTTGAGTGCATAAAATGTCCAGTGCAGCAAAGTACAAAAATTACATGTAAAATAAATGGGAATACCGTTTTATAATCACACTATAAAATTATTATATTTATAATTAAAACCAGCTTTAATCTTGCGCACTAATGCTAAACACCTCTTACTTGGCATTAATAGTAAAAGCCTGAAATCGTAATATTGCTTTCTGTATTATATTCGATAACTTGTGTAAGTGCTGATAAAATATCACAAAATTAGGTAACATTTACATTATGTGATCAAAAGTATCTGGACACCCCAACAAACATACGTTTTTCATCTTAGGTGCATTGTACTGCCACCTACTGCCTAGTACTCATTATCCGCGACCTCGGTAGTCATTAAACATCATGAAACAGCAGAATGGGACGCTCCGTGGAACTCACGGACTTCGAACGTAGTCAGGTGATTGGGTGTCACTTGTGTCAGAAGTCTGTATGGAGATTCCCACACTTCTAAACATCCCTAGGTCCACTGTTTCTGATGTGATAGTGGAGTGGAAACGTGAAGGAACATGTACAGCACAAAAGCGTACAGGCCGACCTCGTCTGTTGACTGACAGAGACCGCCGACATTTGAAGAGGATCGCAAAGAGTAATAGGCAGACATCTATCCAGATCATCACACAGGAATTCCAAACTGCATCAGGATTCACTCAAATTACTATGACAGTTAGGCGTGAGGTGAGAAACCTTGGATTCCATCGTCGAGCGGCTGCTCATAAGCCACACATCACGTAGGAAAATGCCAAACGACGCCTCGCTGGGTGTAAGGAGCGTCAACATTACACGATTGAACAGTGGCAAAACGTTGTGTGGAGTGACGAATCACGGTACACAATGTGGCGATCCGAGGCAGGATGTGGGTATGGCGAATGCCCGGTGAACGTCATCTGCCAGCGTGTGTAGTGCCAACAGTGAAATTCGGAGGAGGTGGTGATATTATGATGTGGTCGTGTTTTTCCCGAAGGGGGCTTGCACCTCTTGTTGTTTTGCGTAGCACGATCACAGGGCAGATCTACATTAATATTTTAAACACCTGCTTGTTTCCCACTGTTGGAGAGCAATTTGGGGATGGCGATTGCATCTTTCAACACGATCGAGCACCTGTTCATACTGCACGGGCTGTGGCGGAGTGGTTACACGACAATAACATCCTGTAATGGACTGGCCTGCACAGAGTCCTGACTTGAGTCCTATAGAACACCTTTGGGATGTTTTGGAACGCCGACTTCGTGCCAGGCCTTGCCGACCTACATCGATACCTCTTCTCAGTTCCGCACTCCGTGAAGAATGTGCTGCCATTCCCCAAGAAACCTTCCAGAACCTGATTGAAAGTGTGCCTACAAAAGTGAACGCTGTCATCAAAGCTAAGGGTGGGCCAACACCATATTGACTTCCAGCATTACCGATGGAGGGCGCCACGAAGTTGTACGTCATTTTTAGCCAGGTGTCCTGGTACTTTTGATCACGTAGTGTATGAGGATCGTATTCGGGAGGTCCCGGGTTCAATTTTCGTCTGGCCTTTGGTTTTTGTGGTGTTCCCTGATCGGTTGGCGAATGCTTGGCTGGTTTCTTTTATTCTTTCCCTCTTCTTCTCCACTTCATGGATTAGGCTGCTGCCTGTTCCGTCTTCACAGTGTCTCCTTCCACGTCTCTCTTTCCTTTAGGGGCATATTGGAAAGCTTTTTGGCCGTCTGGTATATTCCATCCTACTAACATGTTCTAACCGTTTTGTTCTGTACTTATTCATTCTTGAGTTAACAGCTTCTACTTCTAATTCTATTCTTATTTCCTCTTTTCTAACTCTGTCTTCTCTTGTACATCCTTACATGTCATTTCACAACTTTGTATTCTACTTATTGTCTTTTGTGTAGGTGCCTAGCTTTCACATACTGATTTCACATCCTAATAACTGTAGCAGGAGACTTGTTCCTGTACTTTGTCATCGACGACTATTTTCGATCTTTTTGGTATTTCCCCCCTGTTTGCTATTATTTTTGTCTTCTCTCTTGATATTTCGATGTTATAATTTCTACATATTTGATTAAAGTAATATAGTGAAGATTGTAAATCATCTCCTGTTTCTTGTATTATTACAACATGGTCAGCGCATACAATAAGATATTTAAAATATTTCCTCGGGCTATTTTTATGCCTGCGTCAATATTTACTTTCTCTCATTTGTCTTTGGTTCCTTTCCTTCTTGTGTTTCAGGAGTGTGTTCAGGTTTCACAGGCGTGATTGCAAGGCAGTTCCGGACAGATGGCGCAGATGCTTGCTGTAAGAGTTTTCCCCGTGAACACCAGATGGCTGCCTAGGTAGTATGGGTTGCTTATCGCCCACACTGAATGGCTCCGAGGGGCTTCTACAGATCCCTGTGGCTTGTTTACCTGCAACCTGTGCGGTTCCTTCACTTCATTCCACACTTTCTGAGTGGTGATAGCTACAATAGGCCTGCATTGATCGCGGCGTGCGAAATGACCCCACTGTTCTATATCCTGTATTGAAATACAGTGCTTTTCCTACACTGCGGCTACTTGCGCGCCGGCCACGCAGCTCGGTCTCCTGCGAAACATTTATAATATCCCTGCAACCATCTCAGTTCTGATAGTCGCAGTTACAATTACAATGATAATGAGCACATAAGAGTTGTTGGAAATGTTTTCCTCTATCCGTACATTTCTGGCATCTTCGCAGAAATGTCCATTCGCACTCGAGAGTTCAATATCTGAATTTAAGTGAATTTCTCGCCTGACGTTTGAGGCAGTATTTTAAACACTTAAATGATTTCAGTCAAATTATATATGTAAATTCAATAACAGCCCGCCTTGAAGCAATATGTATATGTAATAATTTGTAAAATGTATGTAACAGTCGTTGCATATGATTATATTATTGTATCCATGTGTAATAATGTTATGTGAATATATTACGTAATTTAATAATGTAGGAGCTGTGAGAATAATAAGTTAAACGTTGCTAACGATGAGGTAACAATGAGGAAACCTTGAGGCAATAATGAGTTTGACAGTTTAAATGTTATTTGTGATTCTTGGAAGCATTAATGCAATTTTAGTGACAGTTTATAAAAAATAGCCATTCAACAACCAGTAAAAGCTTTAGTTAAATGCAGGTATTCTATTGGAGTAAAAATAGCCAATCAGAGACTTGAAATACAGAAATTTACAAGTTTTAGGCGCTTGAAATCAGTTCAGTTGCCTGCAGCAAGCGTTACTAAGCAGACGCAAAAACTGTCCTCAAGAAATATAGTATGTATTCGTGTGAGACGAAAAGTAAGTTTACGTGTTAAAAAGTGTAATTAATTAATAAAAATAATCTCACAGCTCTCTCTTTATATCAGTGAAGTGTTATTTAAATCATATCACGTAATAATAAAAGTAGTGAAGTAAAATAATAGTCTGTGTAAGCCTACATTCTTGCCGCATCACGCCCTGCCGACATATTCATGTCTCTAAAATAATACTGACGCAGCCGAGGCAAATATAAATATCAAATATTTAATGAAACAGTCTAATTACAAAGTTAATATTTTTTTTAAACTTGGGGCAAAGGCCACCTGAAAATACATTTGGGGCGAAGGCTACCGGAAACTCTTTACTATACGTGCGGTTGCAA
Source organism: Deroplatys truncata (assembly GCA_030765065.1). Classification (NCBI taxonomy): domain Eukaryota; kingdom Metazoa; phylum Arthropoda; class Insecta; order Mantodea; family Mantidae; genus Deroplatys; species Deroplatys truncata. Next base: position 56,817,981 of record CM060979.1, on the reverse strand, counting down.
CTACTACAAGTTCGGCTCCCCAACAGTTGAAATATAATACAACTCCTTCAATACAAACTACTTCAAATTGACGCCCAAAGCGTGGTGCAAATAACGTAACAAAACACCTTTCTTCATGCTTTCTTTTAGTTCTTACAATGTATCGGGTTTGTTGCACACGCCTTCTTTTTCAACTTTCCTAGAGGCAAAAATCACATACAGTTAAATCGGCTTATCATGAGGACTATAATTCTTTACTAATTACCATGTCTTCAAAATTTTCTGAATTAAATTTAATGACTCATCATTTGTATGCGCGATAGCAAAGTCTTGTTGGAAAAGTCCGGATTGACTTTCAATGTTGATCAGCTGTTTAAAAATGCTGTGAGTAAATAATTTCTACACCCCTCTGTATTTGTGGTTTATTAAAACATATAAGTCCTATTATTCTATATGCATTTAGTGTACACCAATTTTCGCGTCATGTAAGTGAATCTTGTGTGCACATCGGCGACGAAACATCCAAATAAATGGAGAATCTCGTCAGATAGGAGTTAAGCATGGGTGTGTTTACTCTATAATTTCGCAAAAATCCAATTACAGAAATTTACCCGACTCTGGTGATCACGTAGTAAATAAGATGCACGCAACAAATACATGTTGCGTATTTGTTGCGTACATGTATGGGAGCACTGGTTTTACTTCCCTTCTGAAGGAAGCCATGCTTTACGCCCGAAAAATCCATCACCTCCGCCGGGTCTGTCCCCGCAACCTCGGGAACTAGAGGCTAGAACCCCTAGACCATGGAGGACGACATGTGGATAGAGAAGGGGGCAACATTTCCAACATCTCTTATTATGCGGTATGTGCTTATTATTATAATTATAATTGTAGCTGTAACTGTGAGAACATGAGGCGGTTGCGTGGATATTATAACTGTTTCGGCGGGAGTCCGAACTGCAGCGACCTCAAATTCGATATTTCTGTATTTTGACTCCATTCCCCGTTGTAACATCCTCTTTGGGGAAAGTATTTAAAGATTAAAGGTAGCTTCCTGAGTCCCTTGAACGGCAAAGACCTCCAGGAGTAGCTCTTCTTCTTAGGGTTATGCATATTGTTTGTATTTGTTGTATATTGTCTGTATTTTGTCTTCGTTCAATCACTATCACCTTTACTGTCTTACATTATTTGCTAACAATGTATACACCTTGAAGGCGTCTTTGCTTTTATGTACTTGCTAATGTACTGACTGTAGATTGATCTTCACACACTTTGAAGTCGAGTTTCCATGAACTTCCATGTCTCTTGCTATGATCGACCACTGCTGACGAGCTTTTTTGTTGTGTAGAAGACGTTCATCTCCGTCTTGGTCTGCCTCTGTGACGTTTCCTATACGCCGGTCACACTTGGTGGCCTTGCACGTCCACCTGTCGTCCTGCATCCACGTCAGGTGACCTCCCCATTTCACTTTGTTCTGATGACTCTTTGTGTGATGTTTCATGGTGATATTTGGGACAGTGGTTCGTTGGAAATTTTATCCCTCCAAGTTATTCTCAAGATCTTCCATTCCAGCTCTCTGTAGGTATATTTGTATTGCGTTCATTCATCTGTTGGTGTTGGGTAGACCAGGTTTCGAGTGTTTAATATTTGAGCCTTCTTTTGTCTTGCCAAGAAGTATAAACTGAAGGGACCAGTAGGTTCTCCAAGCTAGGGATATTCTTCCTTTTATATCTTTTTATGATTTGCCTTTGAAGAAGACCACATAAGTGCGAGGGCAAATTATGGAGTGACCTCCGTTTGGCTTTAATAAATTGAGAAATATATTTTAATAAGAAAAGTATGTCACTGAAAAATTGAAGCTTACTTCATTTCTTAAAATAATTGCCTCTGTTATTTGAGCATGTATTATATCTCTCCACGAGCTTTAAGATTCCCGTCCTGTAGTCGTTTGCCGCCAGTCCAGATGTTCATACACAATTTTCACTAAGCAAAGAACGAGAAATGTGTGAGAAAGGAATCTATGACTCGAAATCATTTCTGATAAACGACGGACGTCCGGGTCGAATTTTGCCATGAACATTTTGTTGAACTTTCATACCACTTTCTCACATTTCTTTCGTTCATTACTATATTATCTTGCACATCTTTTAGCTGATGTAAATTGCTGCAGGCTTCAACTTCAACAAATCGAATTACATACATTTCTTACCTGACATTCGGCGGGACTTGTACCACACAATTTATTTTCAACAATCACAGAACGGCAATAACAACTTTTTTCGAATAGCACTTACACAATATTCAGAAAGGATGTTGTGGAAACCATTCGACCTTGGAAAGAAGCCCGATAGCGGTCTGCACAGGGGGAATGTGCAAATGGTCGTTACTTTCGATATATGTATTCTGTTACATATTTTAATGTTGTTCCCTCTATTGAGATGGGGGTTTCCAGTGTATTTGTCATTAGCTATGGTTTTGCCAACTTCTTTGATAGGCCCACGCCTTACCTACAAGGTGTCATTAGCCTGGTTTCTAATTAGAAGGTAACTCATGCATTATACGAAGCTATATAGCAATCCCTTCGGTCATTCTTAACTAAACACACACACACACAATTTAAAACATGGTATTGCTTCAGATGTCCATTTCAAAAGTTATAATATTTCAAATGCAAATTATCAGAGAGTTTTATCATATGAAAGGATGTCCTAATAAAAATACCATATTACTATAATACTCCAAGTTTCATCTGACAGAATATTAACCTTCTATTGCATAATGTTGCGTTCACGCAACAAAAATGTTTAGTCAAAGTTTTATAATATTTTAATTATTTGTGTTATCATACTATACATTTTAATCACAAAATAAGAGTATTTATATTTTAATTTATTTCAATACTATTATAATGCTTGTTTTTCTTTAGAACAAAAAGCAAAATCCATGCAATGCAACCTCTTCATTATCCACGTGCACCAGAACACCAGTTATTTTACATGAGACCTCCCCATCCCTTTCCACGAGCACATTTGACTGCAGTCGCTGGGATTCTAACTCGTGATATTCGGCTTTGAATGGATGACACTCCATTTCGTCTCGTCTATAAGATCGTGGCTGTCCGAATTTCTTCCGTTAAGGTGCCTGTGCCAATGTTACATCCTGGGGTAAGGCTAAAAGTTTTACAGATAGATATTAAATGTTAATTACCCCAGCATGCACTTTGGTAGGCATAGCTGCAGAGGCAGCAAGAGGACCAGAATCTTAAACAACACATTCCAGAGCAGGCGTGGGATAATTATAACAAGATACACAGAATTTCACATTAATCACATTACCTGTGGTTTATTCAGTATAAGCACGGTGCCCCTACATCACACACAAAAGATAAAGGAAGAAATTGAGGGGAGATGCTACACAATACAAACCAGTTTTTGAATTAGAAGAAGAGTGGCATATGTAGCAAAATAATTTCTGTAGTAGGGAGTTACCTTTTCTAAGTATTATCTGCAGCTCGATTACCTAAACATTATTCTTTTTCGTTTGTTTACAATAACACTCGGATTAAACTTAAAATAGCTGTTCGTTGACAAGGAAATTCTGCTTTTTCTTTCTTCTCTTCTGTCTGAAATTCCAGAACCAGAACTGAACTGGAAGACTAATTACAAAGACAACCCTATCCTTGGTCCTCCTCAATTTTTATAGCTCTACGAGGCCCATTTTAGGATGTTTTCATTTCGAAGTTCCCCTAAGCGGCGAGTACCAAGGAAAGTCAGGAGAAATTACAGAGTACCTACCCAGATTGTTGATATACAGCAAAGGCTGCTTTCGTACATTGGGCTGTTAAACCAATACGAGGAAACGTTTGGGATTATCATAGTTGTTACGTCGTTCATCCAGCATAGTTGTTCCTATTGAACTGTTCCGGTTTCTAAATATATTATCTTGTAATCTTAGCAAAGTTTTTTCACTGTCATTGTTCAGTATAGGGTATACAACGTAGCAGAATACCACACGCACTGCGACCTACGTGAGATCTTCAGCAGCTACCATCCCCCAGGAGGAAAGGATGAAGTGAAGGAACCACAGGAGGCTAAGGCCGCAAGAGATAGACCATAAAGACGCGCGGAAATTCCTGACAGTTCCTAGCTCGAAGACCCGTCTTACTATTGGAGTTGCCCAGAGAGGACGATGAACAACCCGTTTAACCAAGTAGCCCTCTGCGTTCAGAGGGAATACTCTTTCCTAAAAGCAAGCATTTATGCCATCTGTCGGGCAAAGCCTCACACAGAAACCTAGAAGCACACCTGTACCAAGAGAAGGAAACGGAATGAAAGAGGAATTACGGGAACAAAAACTCGGTGAGATACAGCCCACGGATCAGGGAAAACAACGGAAATTCCAAGCTCAGAGTGGTCGATCGACAGGAATCGAACTCGGGACCTCCCGAATGCAAGTCTCCCATGTTACCACGGAGTTTATCTCGCTCGGTCTTTGTTCAGTAAATGTTTGTAACTCTGTATGGCTTTTGTCTTTGTATCTGACATTAGTAAATCAAATGGGTTTCTAAACTGCTTCTCTAATATACTACTTCAGCTGTTAATTGCTGGCTGGGGAAATTTACGAAGTAGTTCTGGAGATATATCCGGGTTAGGCACTGTGGGTTCCATTGTCTCTACTAGCCCCCCTGAGGTCACTAAGGAAACCATAATTCTTTATTTCGGGAACCAAAATTCGTGTAATTGTGCTCTCAGAGCTATCGATAGGCAATGTAATCAGATTACGTTTCATCTTATTGTACGGTTATCTATACCTAATTATCCGAACCCAATTTGCAAATTAAAATACAACTTTGTACAGTATCTAACGCTCTCAAAAATCAATTGTTTGTTTTAAACTGCCCAAAGCGTTCAGTGTGCTTTTGTTCTCAAGCGCACAGTATGGCATGACAAACAGTTTTTGCCAGAAATATAGTGCTCAAAGAAAGAAAGGGGGGAAGCTGTTACTATAATATTTATTCAGTATTCCATTTAGAATCAGCCTTTAAATAATGGATGTTTATATCCCTTAGCTAAGACACAAATTAGCTGCCTTGTGTGTCCTATGGGTTACTACAACTTGAAAGTTTGTACAGTTACATTTAGGTCTGTTCTAAAGTTAAAATTTGTTTAATCAACAGGTGCTGTGTAAGTGAATCCAAAACTACATTTAGTGTAGATACATTATTAGCGGTACAGCCAAGAATGATGATTGTTTCCAATTAAAGTATATTAGAGTGCAACTGTGTAGGGCTAACAACACTTGTCTATTAACACAGGTTAGTAAAACTTAATATCTTGTGGAATATTATTTTAAAGTTATGCATATGTTACTCCATAGCATGCTGTGTTTATACATGCTAAATTCATTGGGTCAAAGCAATCACTAGAAGCAAGAAATAAGAACAATATTCGGGAAGCCATGATAATTAATTGGCAGGAGAAAAAAAAAACTAACTCCGGAAGCTGCAAAATTTAAACAACCGAGCGGGATGGCTCAGCCGGTAACGTCTGTGGCCCGCATACGGGAGAATTCAGGTTCAAATTTGATTGGTGTTTTCGGTGATTTCCCTCACCGAATGCTCTGCCATCTATCCGCGGATAATGAAAGCAGGTAGACTGGACGGTACCCTAATGCCATCTGCCCGGCACGTGTAGAAGTAAAAGTACAGTTGCGTGTCTTTGGACACGTCGAACCTACCATTTGCTCTTCACAGTGGGAATGTTTCTCTAGCCAAGATTATTCCCTAACCTCCCCAGAGTCTGAAAGTAAGAATGACAGTGTGATTGTGTGTGTGTGTGTGTGATCTAATGATAAAAACACAAAGTATAAGTGCAAGCGAGTACGAGTTAACACTATAGCCAATAGGCCAATAGTTCCAAAGGAAAGGCCGCCGATAAGACCAATGTAGTAGTAGGGGTATAAATGGAATTTTTTTTAAAAAAAACTGCATGTGCAGTTACTGTGGGCATGTGGCGGAGTAAGATGGTATGGTACAGGATCCCTAGATCCGTCACTCACCGATCCACAAGGTATCGCATATATAATCACATATTTAAATCGAATCAAAATAGAACAAAAATTAGACATTTCTACGCTGTATTTATCTAACGTACGTACAAGAAATTTCACATGAAGTTTTCAATTTAGGTATTAGAGAATTGTTTTATGGCACAATCGCTTTGAGGGTCCAGAAGCCCAAGATTATACAGCGATCTAATTACGTAAAATTTTTGATATACGGATTTTTCACTGTAATTAAATTATAATTCTTAAATATAAAGTGTAACAGCGAATTTCCTTTTGAATTGCTCCTTACTTTTCTATTAAGACGTTTTATAGATATCACAAGTTTAGACCATAATTTATACAATCAAGCTTGTGTAGGTCATTTTTAAAAAGTTAATTTGGAAAAACACATTTGGATTTTATGTGATTTAAAACCTATTTTGGTTAATGAATATATCACAGAGAGATATTACCAAGTTCTTCAACGGATTAACCTCCTCTTTGCAGCACTTGCATCCCAAGGATTTACAAGCCAATACCTTGGGTCAGCAGCCTATCGAGGAGCAAGCAAGCTCTGGATCATGGCATATCTAGGATGGGTGATAGCTCAATGCCTGGAATGGCAGTGAAGAAGAAGGAAATGATAAAAAGAATGATAGAAAAATTCCCGGATCAAATTATCCATCCAGCATTTCCCTAGCGACCGACGAAAACCGCGAAAAAACCTTCAGTCAGATAGGTCGGCCTCGGGGGTTTGAGCCCAGGATCTCCCGAATGCCAGTCGCACACGTTACCGCGGCGCCACATCGCTCGCGGTTACCTATTTACTTGTAGAAAATGTTCATCATTTCTGGCGACAGGCCGGAAACAAAAGTGGTAGTACATACTGTCATCTTCTACTTTATCTGTATTATAGCTTAAGTTTCAGCTTACACCTCTCTTTTATTTTACTATAGGATCTTAACAGAAATTACATTTTCACTGCTTGTTGCCCTTCGCTTCTCGCCTTTACCAACTCAGGTCTGTAATTTCAGCAAACAAAAGTAGTTGCTAAAGGCTAATTGACGCAACATCACATGAAGTGAATCTTTCCTGGAGCTTCGCATTGAAACTTTACTGTCATCCAAAGACATCCTGCTAAAACTCAAGGTGACCCGGGAAACCTACTTTCCGCGTCCATTTCATTACATAACGACAATAAAGGTTAGCAGAGATTTATAGTAGGCGCGGACATGAGCTGATATTATAACACTATGATGTATTTCATTCACACGACTTTCTATCTCACTCTTCTACTAACCATTCTTACAAAAGCTCATCATTACATTTCCTTGTAACATACAGTAGATAAAGCGATAGTCAGATTTTTAAAGAGCGATTTGCGATGTGATGGCTTTGAAATTTGCATGCTCTTTGCATGACAACGAGAGGGAAAAAAACGCATAATGACTTCTCATTTGGGAAAAGCGTATTTGAAAATTCAAACCAATAACAAGGAATATGTCAGAAATGGTCAAACCCACATGAAAATTTCATTTGAATAAATTGTACATTTGTAATGTAAATGTCTAAAACATGTGGGTACTTCAATCAAAATCTTCATACCCATTTTTCAGAAAATCAAAAATAAGGAAAATTGTTCTGTGTAAAGCTTAGTTTGGAATGGGTGGATTTACTTGAAAATCTTCGTGTCGCAACTTGGAAGATATAACATCAAGTTTTCGTTTTTAAGTTATGCTGTTCACATATAGACATACACAAAGGACCATTTTATAAATATTTTTCTTTTTATTCAGGTAATCTCAGTTTTACAGTAAATCTCGATATCGAATTATTGAGTGCAATACAATTCTTATGTAGGCAAGCAGTAGAGAAAGTAAAATAGAATACATCCAAGTTCATTCTCTGATTCCCATATTGATAGTGCATAAAAGGGAAAGGGTTCAGTTTTCTTACTTTCCCTACTACGTATAGTAAGTAGGGGAAGTATTGTATTCCACCCAAAACTTCGATACCGAGATTTCACCGGAAATACATGTTTTGAGATCCCCTGAATCCAAAAAAAGCATTTTTGGAAACATGTCCGTGGGGCTTAAGTCCAGTGATTGAGTAGGCCATGCAACAGGGCCTCCACGTTCTACCCATTGTCTGCGGAAGATGCTGTTGAGGTGTCTGTTGAGGAAAGGAGTATTTTAGTTGTATCTTATTTCAACTGCTGGGGAGCCGAACTTGAAGTAGTTGCAACCGCACGTATGGTAAAAAGTTTCCGGTAGCCTTCGCCCCAAATGTACTTTCAGGTGGCCTCTGCCCTAAGTTTAAAAAAACTTATTAACTTTGTAATTTGACTGTTTCTTTAAATATTATATATTTATGTTTGCCTCGGCTGCGTCAGTATAATTGTTAGAGACATGGATGTCTTGGCAGGGTTGTAGTACGACTAAGAATGTAGGCTTACACAGATTATAATTTTACTTCACTCCTTTTTATTAATACTTGATACGATTTAAATAACACTTCACTGATATAAACAGCTGTGAGATCCTTTAATTAATTACTTGCAGTTTTTAACACGTAAACTATTTTCGTCTCACACGAATAGGTATTAAACTTCTTGAGGACACTTTTTGCTTCTGGTTAGTAACGCTGTCTACAACCAACTGAACTGATTTCAACCGCCTAAACTTGTAAATTTCTATGTTTCGAATCTCTGATTGGCTAATCCTACTCCAATAGAATACTTTCATTTAACTAAAGCTTTTTCTGGTTGTTGATTGCTATTTTTATAAACTGTCACTAAAATTACATTATTGCTTCCAATAATCACAAGTAGTAGTGTTAAACTCTCAAACTCATTATTGCCTCAAGGTTACCCCATTGTTAACTCATTGTTAGCAACTTTTAACCTATTAATCTAACAGCTCCCACATTATTAAATTACGTAATACATTCACATAACATTATTGAACATGTATACAATAATATAAGCATTTACAATGACTGTAATATACACTTTTTATATATTGTTACACACATAATTCTTTATTGAATTTATATATTATATAATTTGACTGAAATCATTTAAGTGTTAAAATACTCCCTCACTGTGAACATTAATGCGGTGGTGGGCTGGCGCCCCATCGTGCTTCAGCTGTCATTTTGACAAAGACACGTTCTCCAACAATGGAAGCAGAGTGTTTGCAGGAAGCCCAGATGCGTTTCTCCGTTCAGCGGTGTGGAAGAAGAATTGGTCCAAATACGCGGTCATCAACAATCCTTGCCCAACATTGATGCTGAACCGCTGCTGACGCTTAAACCATTCCGTGAGGATTTTCTGTATCCCACAGATGACGATTATGTAGGTTAATGGTGCCATCTATACTAAATCGGTGAAGAGGACTGAAGATAGAAATCCCATAATCGTGATGGCCTGTTGCACCAACCAGCGACAAAATCTTTCCCGTGGTGATAATTCCTGCACACGTTGGAGGTGATAGGGATAATAGCGGTTGTCATGCAGGATATAGATAACCGTCCTTTGGCTTACACCATGTTGGCGGGCCAATTGCCTGGAACTTGTATTCGATATCATGGAGAACATGTACCTCCACATCTAGTATACACACAGTCCGCGGTTCTCGACACGTTCGTCTGTCTCAAAGGATCCATGCTCACACAAACGCCGAAAAATAGCTCCAAATGCATCATAATATCACAAATGTGATGTGAGTGGTGTTGTCTTATCAGGCTCGATACATCCGTGCTACCTCCCAACCGTTTCCACCTGCTTGGTATACACGAACACCATCTCGGCTTGTTCCCGGAATGAATGCCGGACCATTGTGCTTCTACGCTGCTTTAATCACTATCTGCAACACACAAAACGCGCACTGCAATTTATGAGAGAATGTCGTCAGTGCCATCTACCGTGGAATCTATGCATTTCCGGACACAAGATGATATAAACTCTTGTGCTTCATTTCCAGTCAGGAATCAACCCCTGAAGTTTGTTGGTGGACTTAAAACTAGGCATCTTCTAACGTTTGTCAACAAATACGCTGATAATGACGGATGGAACTGTCAATAATATGCACTCTTTAATGTGTGCCTTACTTGAATTATTAAAATAGAGGTGCCTAGGAAGTGTTCGGACCTCGTGACGGTAAGCGATACAAAGTAATCGAACTGCCCCTCCCTAAGCGTTTGTTCACAACAGTCAAATTCGGGTGTACTGGGTTTAATTAACAAATGTTTGCTAGGGGCAGTATACATCATCATATCTAGCATGAACACACAAAATTTTCAGTAATTTTTCAGACACCTTTGTTATTATAGGAGTTCACATAACTGACGTAATTATTGCACAGAGAAAGTAAATTATCTTAACATAAATACATAACGGATATCCCATTTAGTTCAATCACTACAACTCTTCACCTCAACACCACTATGAGATAATTCAATGATGTCGTAAAGTAAGTCCCTCACAAAATATGGATAATAAAACGGCCTAAAATGTCTAAAGAAACTCGTACACTACATATAAAAACCAAATGACCAGGCCGGAACAAAATCAATACTACAAAGTTAACAGATATAAATCATTTTAATGCTGAAACATTAAGAATTCGGCTTATTAAGTCATACAAGAACCTCGCCAAGAGAGAGATGTGTCCACACACATGTTTTACAAAATCAAGGAGACATAGTGCATTTTCACTGTACTTTTTCATATTATTTTCTATATGTAATTGCCAGTTTTTAGTTTTCCTTCTTATCTTACTTGGTGTATGAATTTCATAAATTTTAAGGTAAGTTTCTGATTGAATTTCATTTAATACTGTTATGGTTTTATAAATATCAGGATGTGAGCTCTAAAATAAGCTATTGAGTTTCCTATGGAAAGCTTAGCAGACGTTGGTAGTGTGAGTGGTTTCAGATGAATGTTCCGCCCAGATTGTAGGTGGGAACGTGGCCTCGTCAGATGTGAAATAATCTACAAGATAGTAAAAAACAGAATGATTTTTGGACAACTTGGCTTATTCTCAACCATTTCAAATACAAAACAATCACCTAGTAAATATAATGAACCAAAACAATGAGTGAACCATTTGCCGGCTCGAGAACAATTGTTTTGTAGTCCCTTGTTAGGCCAATACTTTGAAGTTCACACCACCAGGACTGACATAGATGAAATTGACATCCTAAGAGTTGAGTTGTCCCTCTCCATGTTGAGTTAATTGCATGGTGAATAGCGACAAAAATTTGCTACTACTTTCATTGGTTCAAATCCCAATTCTAAATTATCACATTTTTATTTTAAGAAACGAAACATCGCGGAATACTATTTTTATTTTAGTTGCTAATAAGTAAACCACCACCGGAATTTAATGTCCGTTCTGAAGAAAATGTATCGTAAACAATTGCGTAAAGTATTTGGTATAAGCATTTAAAAGTTCCATCTTGATACAGCGTTTCTACTCCACACAGATAATGTAAACTGCATTCACACCCGGAAATGATCACATTATTTTCAATATCATTTAATAACACAAAATCCTCGATCCTAGTTGACACTGGATGCAATTGAGTTACTGCGTCATGAACTTCAGATACTGTTGTTATTATTAGACAATTGATGACGTCCTCTCTGTGAATTGATTCACGTATTAGTTTCATGTCGGTAAAATGTAGTACACTTATAAAAGTAGTGGCATTCTCATCCAATGCTTTAGGTATTATGTTAGCTGTTTTTTCATCTAATTCAGTAACGGCTCTTCTCTTACAAGATGCACAAACTTTCTTACGAATGATTTTTTTGAAAGTTTATAGTCGCTTTAACATATTAGTCATATCGCGACTTTACAACTTTTAAAATGCATATTTAACAATAAAAAAGAGCTTATTTAACATACTGGCAGTTTTGAATCATTACAATGAACTAGTATAAAATTGTGACACTATAGTTAATCAAACTGATTGAACATTATATACTTTTATATAAATTTATGTTTTTGAAAAATTCCACTATTCTATGGTACATCGAATAGTTGAGTGCTGTTTGTAAATCATTGGGTATCTGGTAGTATTGTCTCCATTGATCGTATTGTGGACATTCCACGATTATGTGTTTCGTCGTTAACAGTATGTTACACTGGTGGCAAATGGGTTGTTGGTCCTTTGAAAGAAGATAACTGTGAGTGATCTTGGTATGGCCCATTCTGTCAGGATATTAAAACCTGATCTTGTCTGGAAAGAGAATTACTGGGAAGATGTGTCAAAAACTCGATGTTATATTAGCGGAGTTTGCTTCTCGTGGAGTCAAACAATCCTGTCTTCCATTGTTGGTAGAGGTTCTTTTTAATTGTTGAGATGACATCATGGGCTGGTGTAGTTATTGTTGGGTCACTTCGTGGATGTTTAGTGGCTTCTTTTGCTGCCTGATCGGCCAATTCGTTGCTTTGTATTCCAATGTGGGATGGAATCCATACTAGACACTTGTTTATTGGCTCTGTGAAGTAGTGATTGAACTTCTTGTGTAAGAATATGGGTTGATAACAGATTGTTTATTGCAAGTAGTGCACTTTTAGAATCTGAGTATATAAAAAATAACTTTGAGCGTCGAGTATTCAAAATATAAATCACAGCTTGTTTAATTGCAAGCAGTTCACTTGAGAAGATGGTATAAAAATCATTACACTTTGATCCATCATTTTAGATTGCTGTATGTTTTCCATATCTGTCATCTAATTCATTAAATAGTTGGCCATAACTGAGGAATGCGTGTGTTCTTTGGATATTATGTTCAGTTCTAAATTGAGGCAGTATTTTTAACACTAAAATGATTTCAGTCAAATTATATAATATAAAATGTAATAACAGCCCGCCTTAAAAGCAATGTATGTATAAAATAACATATAAAATTATGTAACAGTCATTGTATTAGTGTTTATATTATTATGTACATGTTTAATAATATTATGTAAATGTATTACGTAATTTAATAATGTAGGAGCTGTGAGAATAATAGGTTAAAAGTTGCTAATAATGAGGTAACAATGAGGTAACCTTGAGGCAATAATGAATTAGAATGTTTAATAATGCTGCTGGTAATTCTTGGAGCAGCAATAATGTAATTTTTGAGACAGTTTATAAATGGCCAATGAACAACCAGAAAAAAGCTTAAGTTAAATAAAAGTATTCTATTGGATTAGAAATAGCCAATCAGAGACTTAAATTGCAGAAATTTACAAATTTAGGCGGTAGAAATCAGTTCAGTTGCTTGTAGACAGTGTTCCTAACCGAACGCGAGACGCGTCCTCGAGAAGTTTAATACGTATTCAGTGCGAGACAAAAATAGTTTACGTGTTAAAAAGTGCAAGTAATTAATAAATAATCTCACAGCTCTCTATATCAGTGAAGTGTTATTTAAATCGTGTCAAGAATTAATAAAAAGGAGTGAAGTAAAAATTATAATCTGTGTAAGTCTACATTCTTAGCCGCATCACTCCTTGCAAAGAAATCCATGTCTCTAACAATAATACTGACGCAGCCGAGGCAAACCTAAATATATAATATTTAAAGAAACAGTAAAAATACAAAATTGATTCTTAAACTTGGGGCAAAGGCCACCGGAAAGTAAATTTGGGGCGAAGGCTACCGGAAAACTTAGTATCATACGTGGTTGCAACTACTTCAAGTGTTCGGCTCCCCAACAGTCGAAATACAATACAACTCATCTTAAAATTATACTTCTTCAAAATTTAATGAATGATTTGTCTTTCATCAATTTGATTGTTATGGAGACCAACTATTCTAGTTCTACTGTGTTATTACTTAGCAGGACAGCCCTTATCTGTGCAACGCTAGCGTATTCTTTCATCTTCGTATGTACAGCTATTTCATAAGAAGTCGTCCTCCGTGGTCTAGTGGTTACCACGCTAGCCTCTAGTTCCCAAGGTCGCGAGTTCTAACCCGACGGAGAGCGATGGATTTATTCGGGCGTAAAAAAGCCTTAGCATGCCTTCCTTCGGAAGGGAAGTAAAGCGGGTGGTCCCATGTCGTAGATTTACGGCACGTAAAAGAACTCAAGCCGGATAAAGAGGCCTTTCCGGGCTTTCACGCCCAGTATAGAATGGGACACTAAGACTCACAGCAGTTAAAGAGCGTGCATAAATAAAACTCAATTTTTTATCTCGTAAGAATAAGTCCTTTTCCCTTTTTACTTCCTTTCTCGACCATCCCTACAACAGTCGTTACGTTGCAGTTGTTACACCAATGCTTCTTAACTCCACATTGCAAATTCCCCTTCTAAGCCGACCTTCAGCGGTTTCGTATAGTTTGCTAAGATAATGCCACTTTAACCAAAAGAATTACAAAACCATTACCGTTGGCGCAATTGCATTGTCCTGGACAAGTGATTAAAGAAGCGAACAACTGAACTGGCGCGAACGCAATGCACCCACCACATAGCTGACTAATAGAGATACAGTCGGTAAACAAAACCGCTCAACGGCAGCTACCGAGGCTATTTGAAATTCATTAACCGAAATGACCCAATAAGAAAGAAAGTAATGTGCGATCAGCACACGTATTGGGGAAAGGAGGTTTTTTTGTATGTCTCAAACGTTTTTACCCAAGACACAACCAAGCACATTTGACTCATCAGTTCATACAGGGCAACTTTTACTGATAGAACAGATTTGAACACTACCAGCTTTGGTTGGCGTCATCAATATCTGTAATCAAGGGCTGATTTGCTGCTGCAACTTACTGTAGCGTACCAGGGCTGGTAACTATCCCCAGCTATCAGAGTGGGGCAACACTGAAAAAAGTATTGAAATTAGGATTAAATTCAGAGTGAACAGGGTTCAAGATTGGACGAGCAGACATTTCCTACTATGTAAGGTGCAGTTGCAGCAAATTTTTAAGAGGGTGCCACCTACCAGGCAGAAAATTATTCTACCAAATAGATAGCGTTATTCTGGGAATCCTTGAATCCGCACCATAGAAGCCGTAGTAGCCGGGCAGGGCGAGGCACAAGAAGAGCGGTGAGAGTCGAAGTTAATTAACGAAAAAATAAAAGGAAGGAGATACTATATTGGAGAAGAAGAGGTAAATCTGGTCGCCGGTTGCTAAGAAGCGGGAAGAACGAAGTGGAGCAGTGCAGCGGCTGAAAAGCGCTTATCCAACACCAGGGGACGTCGCCCCAAAGCAACCCTAGTGGTCAGGCAAAGTAAAGAACATCCCAGAGAGAGATCACCTCTTATCTGCCTCCCACGCAGCCAGCAGGAGGAGTACCGGAGAGGTAGATAACGGAACCCCAATTTTAGGTCGTCTTTCTCGTTTCTATCGATGATGATGGGCTTCTGGCAACATTAAATAAAGAATAACACTATAGGAAACCAAAAGCATTGGACATTTCCGTGCACTTGACTGCAGAGAGAGTGATGACTACAGGTGGGTCAAAGATATTCTTGAAATGGCAACACAGGGAAGAAGAAGAAAACGGAGGAGGAGGAAGAGGAGGAGGAGGAGGAGGAGGAGGAGGCCAGCGCTAAGATGGGAAGAATACATCCAGAAAGTAATGGAAAGCAGAAACTTAGGACTGATGACTGGAATAGAGGAAGGCTTATGGAATTCAAGAACTTTTTTAATAGCGTTCAACTATTACAGTATTACACTGAGACGCATATTCTCCAATATATTTCTTATGGAGTATTCTATTTCCAGTCGCCTCCATAACTCATCACCTCAGGTACCCATCTCCACTGTTCTAATTCTATCTTTAACTCCCTTGTTTGAGAACACATCTCGACTCTGAATAGAACTATACCTGTCAAATATTTCTATTCCGTATTATCCCATCAACACCTTTAGTAGCTCTTCCCCCATCCCTATTTTGCTGTTGATGTCTACGTCACATTCACCGGAACCATTTATTATTGTTCCCAAATACTTAAAAATGGTGCAGGATTTTATTTCACGTAACTCTCTCTGTATTCACTGTAGACTGTCCAATACGCAGACACTCCGTCTCTTCAGAGTTATTACCAGACCCTTTTGCTATATTCCTCTTTGAGCTTTCTGAGCATTCTCTGGCTTAGCTTTAGTTTTTACAATTCCGTCAATCCTTCAGATTGAGAATTCTAAGACGAGACGCTATACAGATCTAAACGATGATGGATATAATGATGTTCTAGGTTGAGGAATGGAAAAGAGTGTCTGGTGTTGATTTCGTGCGGTTGTAAGAAACTGGAAACGTGAATATAATAGACCTACATGTAATAGCCCTTCATTATAATTGAATATTGTATATTTACACGTGATTGTAAGAGATAGACAAAAACCCACTTAAGGAAAAACTTTGAGCTCGTGAGACGTTTTTTAAGTATCCCACTTTCCAAACATTTGGTGGGTCATTTAACGAAAGTTTTAAATGTTTCCGAATTTTTTTAATCTTTTCCTCGTAATTTTTTCCTCCATCTCTACAAATTGCATGTTGTAATGCAACTACAATAGAACAAGGATAGGGCTAGGAGCGGAGGGGAACTTAGCACCTTGGCCTACTCAGACCTTGATGGGGCGCCCCCGGGAGGGAGGGAGGGAGGGATGGTGTGAGAGGAGACAGAGGACAGCCGGACTAGGAGGTACGACAGGCAGAGGGCAGGGTCCCTACCGTACAGATTTAAACTCCCCAGGTGGCAGCTGGTGGAGCCGGCTCACCTTCCCCTGAGGCTTACACAACCCCTGGGGGCGCGCGGTCCGGAGACCACCCCTATTCCGGTGGACAAAGGTTTACCCCTGCCATGCACTGCCGAAATCTCCCGCCGACAGTTGCAACCCTGAAAGAGATAAGCAGATGAACGATGAAGTGAAATGAGAATGGAGATGCACTGGAGGGACAGGAAATTCGGGGGATGTGATGATGCTTCCCAGCATTCGCCTAGCGACCCAGGAAAACCCCCGAAAACTCCCATGGGTCAGTAAACGGAACCGAACCCACGACCAGTCGTCCTCCGTGGTGTAGTGGTTACCGTGCTAGCTTCTAGTTCCCGAGGTCGCAGTTTTAAACCCGGTGGAAGGCGATGGATTTTTTCGGGCTTAAAAATATTTAGCATGGAAATAAAATCGGTGGTCCAGTGTCGTAGACTTACGGTACGTAAAAGGAGCTCAAGCCTGATAAAGAGGCCTCTGAGAAAAATTACCTGTCTTTCGCGCCCGGTATAGAATGGGACGCTAAGGTCCACAGAAGTTAAAGAGCATCCATAAATAAAATAGTAAAAAAAAAAAAAATCCAAGACCTCCCGAATGCGTGGCACAGACTTTACCCCCTGAGCATTCCACTATGTTGTAATGCAACTAAGTACGTGTTAGTTAATTTGAAGTCATTTATAGGCAAAAATATATATAGAATAGCCTAAACCTGATAGAAGAATCACTGTTTAATGAATAATATAATTAATTAGGTAGTATATGTGAATTTGCTCTGAGCAGAGAAAGTTGTGTGACTGCATCACATCAGATGCACGATTTGACAACATCATACGTGCTGTGAACGTAATTAATCTATAACGAAGGCGTGGCGTATTATTGCACTTTTCTTTCAACAACCTTGAGACTTTAAATAATCGTCTGTGTGTCCATTAACACCTCGATCCTCTGGAAGAGCACTGTTCCAGAACAGATTGCGACTTGTTTTGCAAGACTTCGTTCCTTGTCTGGAGTCTGGAATCTAGAGGCTTATACTCGGGTTGAGGACCGCGACAAAATGAGTATGCATAAACCGTAACGAGGTGAATATTTACTTCGCATGAGTTATCTTACATCTCCTGTTTAGTGCATATAACGTCGTAATGCAAATTTCCATACAATTCTATACTTACTTTATACTAATTTACCATATCACATACTTCTAAATGAAGAAAAAATCTGATCTGTTACACCCACATGACTTTCTCTAATCTTGTACAAACTATTTATACAAACGCTTATTCTCCATCTACTTCATGTTAATCGAGACTACCTTATTGCTAATTTTCTTGTAGATGTAAGGGGAATATATATTTACAAGGGCAATATAGAAATACAGTAGCCTTTAAGCACATACATATCTCTTAATAGTGGTTGCTAGGTGCAGCACCGTTCCCTTTCCCACAGATTAATACTCTTTGCATATCCAAGACAAAAAATGAATAATGAATTCCCATTTGAGAAAATTATTGAAAAACTTAAGGGAATAACAAGCAATTTCTCGAAAATGGTTCACTCAACAAAAAAAAATGTATATGACATAAATTCTGTATTTTAACGCGATCTACATTTGTTGTGTAGTAAAATTTTGTCTATCTCTTATGGTTTACCAGTTATGCAAAAGTCGTTCACAATGAAGAATGCTTTTGGAGACATTCCCAGGAAATTCAAGATATACATTTTATTTGTTATAAAAATATCTTAAACATATGATATTTTAATCAAAATCGTTATAGCCATTTTTGGGAAAATTAAAATTTTCGAAAAATGTTCCATGTAAAGGGTACTCTGTGGTGGGGGGATTTTCTTGAAAACCTTCGTGTCGCATCCTTGGAAATACTGAACCTAAATACCAAGTTTGGTGTTTATCCGACTGTTCGTTTCGGAGTTATGCTGTTCACAGACAGACACACACAGACAGACAGATACACAGACATACACACAGACACACACACGGACGTGTTTCCAAAAATACTTTTTTTTGGATTCTGGGGTCTCAAAGCATGCATTTCCGGTGAAATCTCGGTATCGAAAGTAAAAACCATTAAACTTACGAGTAGTTCTGTCATATGCATAATTCCCACTGTGTCGTATAAGTCTATCATCATATGTGTTTATTTTTCATTACGTCTGAATTTTTAAAAGTCTTATTTAATTTAACATGACTTTCTCTACCCTTTATTGCTTATTGATGAGTATACAAATTATTTAATGAAAGTGTATTTTCCTATCGAGATACACTTTTCCAGAAACAGCTGCAATACACATTTCGTTATAGATAGTTAGGCAACAGCGATAGTAAACGTTTTGTAACTGGAAGCTATACGCTGGCCTTAAAATTCCATACTCTTTCCATGGCTTTGCGAGAAACAACTGAAAATCGACAGGACTTTAAAAGAATGGCTACGTATTGAACAATTTCAACAATTAATAATGGATATTTTGGAAATGGCTGATGCCACAAAATAGTAGATTATGATACAGTGTTAAAAGTAGGGTTTTAATTTGCCAGTAGGAGTGTTCTCACTCGGCCTACGGCCTTCGTTTCAGAATCCTACGAGCAAAATAAAACCATTTTAGCACGTGTGGCGTGTACTGTCTTTAGGCAGAACTCGAATTTGTAAAATATCAATAAAATCATACTATATTGATTCCTGAAACTAAGAGAAATCACATTTAGAACGAAAAAACTCACGTGTGTTGTGGGATCTTGAAACAAGAGAAATGACGTTAAAAACGAGATCACCTCTCGTGTGCAGCGAGATATGTTTTGATGTTTTGTTGATTCGCTAGCAGTGAATTTTCAGTGAAATTATTTTCAACGTGTCTTGCCTTACCCACAATGAAGCGTCATATTGCTTTCTGGAATATTTGTGTAAGTATTTCTAACATTATTCAAGTAATTTCACTGGTTCTTCCATTTCAGTGTCTTCTGAATTCGTAATTGCCGCTATGTAATCTTTTTATAGGTTATATAGATAAAAGAATAACATTTTGGATCAAAGAAAGCACAAGCCTGCCAATATAAGTTATGAGTTAACTCTGCTACGAATGGCGATAAATTGAAGTATGACGATTTGTATGGTGAACAGATAATGCGACCGCTATAAGAAGCTAATCATGTAAAAAGACAATGAAAAATGGTGTTTGGATATTAAGAGGGATAAGAAAGGACACCCCTGGGAGTCAGTGCCCCGTTTGTGGAGGGAAGGAACACCTGGAGCATATAGTATTTGAATCTCAAGGAACGGATCTATGGAGGAAGGAGTTTCTGGAGCTGAAATTGGCTAAGGCTGATAGAAAAATAGAGTTAAGGGGGATTTTTAGAAAGAATGGCAGAAGCTTAGGTCAGTTTTAAAGTAAAGTTAAGAAAACTGAAACTGTCTATACAAAGGGAATCCGAGTTAACATAACTTTTTGTTAGCTATTAATGCATTTTTATAGTTATAGAGAATTATAAAATGTGTGTAGAAGTAATTATGTTGGACGAGCAAAGAGGCTATGCTGAAAACCCTCTCGTACTCCAGTATGTATTAGCTTAACACAAGTAAAAAATAAATAAATAATGAAAAGTAAAACTTAATCAAACTAAGTCAATTATTAAACATCTGCAAATACAAAGGGTAATTGCCATGTGATTGGATTTGAAACCAAAGTTGGTCACAATGGAGTGGTATAACAATGTTATCGCACTAGTGCGATAATGTAAACCTTTTAGTTCGTGTGCACTATGTTAAAAGTTCTGTTTTTAGGCCATGCTGTCTAAAAAGTTATTTAAAATAAATCGTGTGTTTTAAAGATGTCTACATTTTATGTAGTATAGGTTTTCGTCTATCTTTTAAGGTTTACAGTTATACAAGATAAAACAAAATTCCTTCCGAATAAAGTGGACTCATAGGCTATTCCCAGAACATTCAAGATATACATACATTTTATTCTTCATATAAATATCTTTAATACATAGTATTTTAATCAAAATACTTTGAGCCATTTTTGAAAAGATCGAAACTTTCGAACGGGTAATTAGGGTGAAGGATTTTCTTGAAAATCTTCGTGTCGCATCTTAGGAAGATATTAAATGCAAAGCATCTATAGGATTTTTCGTTTTTGAGTTATGCTGTTCGGGCGGCGCCGTGGCCGCGTGGTTAGATCGCTCGCCTCTCACCGAGGCGGCCCGGGTGAACGAAGCGGCGCCTGGGCGGGGTTTTTCCGGGTTCTCCGGTTTCCCCCGCAATTGATTCCACCAACTGCTCCATCATCACCTTTCCTTTCATCCATTTCATCATCATTTCGTTTCATCTGCTTCCTTCATCCTATACCAGGCATCGGGCTGATCACCCATCCTGGACATTGAAACGGCAACTCTAGGCCGAGCCCAAGAACTATAATTACAGATAACTTATTAATTAACTTTTAGTGATGTTAAATCGTATTATGTAAATATCTTTTTCTCATACTGCTTGTATATTTTAAGAAGGGTGATTTAACGTTATGTATCTATCTAGGTTATTAATATTAGTAGAGTTATAAATGGTTTAAGGTAAATAATTTAAGCGCTATGTTAAAATACTGTCCACGAGGGAATGTTTTAGCTACAGGAATAGTGCTTTCGAAGGCAGAAAACCTAGTTTTATTACCTCTCTTCGGTCGCCGTGCTATTATTCCTACAGCGAGGGTGTAGAGCCTTTGTCCCATTATTTGATAATTCGCCGTGACCAAGTGAGTGAGAAGGACAATCTAACGGTACATGTAGGAAAAGCCGCGATTTATATTAAAATTGGACCAATGAAATCCCTGGAAGTTTATTCGAAATAGTTAGACGCGTCGAGTCGCGCTAAAAAACGTACCAATAGGAAAGGAAGCAGCCTCAGAAGCCTGAGACTATAAATGGATCTGTTTAGGGAAAATTCGGGGCAGTTTATGTCATGTGTGGTCAGGGAGAGATGCTGCAGGATGTGTGAGATATCGCGCCAAAAAGGGAATCAAGTCAAATTTGTCATGTCAGCTTAGTATTGCATTTTATTCGAGAGTTTTCGTAATGTGTGGTCAGGGAGAGATGCTGCAGGATGTGTGAGATATCGCGCCAAAACAGGGAATCAAAAATAGTTTTAGCAACACACCTAAGATCCGCTACTCTGAAAGCGACAATAAGAATAGTTATATTTCGTGCCATATCCACGCCATAGTTTAACAGCGGTGGACAGTATTTTACAGCGGCAATAACAGTTTTGTATACTACGAGTGTTAATTAAATAAAAAGAAACGGCAGTGTCATCTTTTCATAAACAAAACAAGTCTATGTCTTCCTATATCACCACCCGAGATCTACGTTTTCCTTTACCGAGGATAAGTCCATGCTCCCATATAATTTAAGGAAAATTACTGCAGCTAGCCGAGGATAAATTGAAGAACCAACACGCTGAGAACTTCTGGAAGCAACGGGAGAAGCATCAAGGTAAGCTACAGCAACGGATGAGGAGGTGATCGCCACAAACTGGCTCCCAAACGTGGGGCTAACAAACGTTAAGATCGCCGCAAACTGGCGCCATAACGTGGAGCTCGAAGGGAAGACCAGCTCGAAGGGAAGAACGACACAAACGGAGGACTAGGAAACAACGAACAGACGAAGAATCTTCAGAGGAAAGGGGCACAGCAGAACAAAATTACAACGCGAACTTCTAGTCTACCTACGTGGGACAACAAAACAGCTGAGAGCATCGCTTCTAGAACTTCACCAGGATTCGAACCCGGAACGCATCAGTTAACATAAAAAAAATACAGGTTAGAACATTTATTCAAAAACAAACAAAAAGGCATGCAGAGTAGTGATTCAGTTTTGGTGAACACATGTTATTGAGAGGGGGTAAAGTCATTACTAGGGAGGTAGAACTTGCTAACGGAACCATGAGTAGGTCAAGGGAAGGTTCAGAAGAACTGGATGGGGAGGCTATTGTCAGCATAACAACAGATGGAAAAAATATGGGTGCAGCAGAAGTAGAAGTTAGGCTAGAAAGGCAATCACCGATTGAGCAGGTCATTGACGCAGGTCAAAACCAGCTGCTAATATTGCTTCAACATTTGAGCACAAAGATAGACGAGATGGGTAAGGACTTAAATGAGCAGAGGAAGGACTCACGTGAACAAAATAAAAATTTAGAGGGGAAATTAAATGAGCAGAGGAAGGACTCACGTGAACAAAATAAAAATTTAGAGGGGAAAATAAATGAGCAGAGTATACAGATAGGTGAATATGTCAGAGAGGAAAACAGGAAGATGAGAGGGGAATTAGCTCAGGAGATGAGGGAATATTTAGGTGAACAGGTCACCCGATTACAAAGTCAATTGGACTCCAAATTCAGTCAGCAAGGGAAGGTAGTACAAGAAATTCAGGCAGGACAGCTATGTCTAAGAAACGATGTAGAAAAACTAAGGAAGGATGTAGAAACAGAATTAAGTGTTACCAGCTTAGCCATAAAGGAACAATTGGATGATGACTTAAGAGCTGTAAATGTTTCTTTAGAAAAAAAACAAAGTACCTTAGAATCTAACATTCAAAGGGAGTTCAAAGAATTTAGAATAGTGTTAGAAAAGGATCAGGGAAAGATGAATGAACTTTCGTCAAAAATGACTGAACAGCTCTCAAATCATCATGAAATTGTGAAGAGGGTGGAAGAGCATGAAAATTGTGTAAAGGAGTTAAAACGCTCTATTGGTAGACTAGGGATAAGTGTGAGACAGAGTGATGATAGCTCACCCAGTGAAACTAGCACCACTTTTAGGGAGGTAAATGGAGGCCAAAGTCCAGCTGCCGACCCATATAATTTTAATTCAGGGCACCAATGTACATCTAACCATGCAAGTAATGCAAACTACCATTTATTAAATGAGATAGGGGTACCTACTTTCGAGGAAAATTCGGCTGATAATCCTAAACAATACCTAAATGACCTTGAGGAGTATTTCCGTTTGAAGCAGATTCCGGACGAGCTAAAGATGTTAATCGTTCGTAAAGGTTTACGTCAAAGGGTTCTCCAATGGGTAAGATTGACTTTGGGGGAGAATAATAATTTTGAATATTTCAGAAGGGCATTTTTGAATAAGTACTGGAGTACTAATACTCAGAACCAGGTGAGATCTATCCTAGTTAATGGCAAGTACGATGAACGCGGAAACCTAAGCATGGTAGATTATTTGCTAACTAAAGCACAGAGTAGTAGACTAATCGAGCCACCCATAAGCGAGAGGGATTTCATTAATATGATTGTACCACATTATCCAGAACGTATACACCATTACCTACTCATTGCGAAGCCAAATTCTATTCCCGAATTGATTGAGTTGGTATCATCATTCGAGACAAGTAGTAGGAACCACGTACAAAACTATACAGTTCGACCATTACCGGATAATTCAAGGAATGCGAATTGGAGAGGAAACGCGAGAGGGAACTATAACCCCAGAGAGAGATACTGGAACGACGTGCCTCAATCCGGGAACAGGAACTGTCAAAATAACCGTTTCAGGAGGGAAGGTGATAACCAATATCACATAAATGCTATACAAACCAGACCAAGATACAGGGGCCGTTTTAGCTATAGGAGAGGCAGAAACAATGAAAACAGATCCAGGGAACATTATTTTTCTGACCGAGGGGAAAGCGATATAGGAGAGAGGTATGACGAAAATTACCCAGAAAGAAACGAAAGGAGAGAGAGACCTCCCCGGGGACATTTTAGAGGAAGCAGAGGAAACTATAGGCAAATTCAGAGAGAGGGAAATGTGGAAGAGACTAGCGGAGCACCAAATAGTGTCGATAACCCGGAAAACTAAGACAGGATCCAATCAAGAGCTCGGAGCGGATTCTAAGCGCGCAAAATGCTCAAATAAACAGAAAATGTGAAACAGGGCTCAAAAATGACTTTATACTGGGAGAACTGATAACTACTATTCAAAATCACTCGGAAAAGGATCTGACAGATTCCCCTAGCATAAAAGTAGTATTATTGGATGAAGAATATAACGCTTTAATAGACTCTGGAGCCAATGTGAGTGTATGCAGCCTGAGGTTATATCAGAACCTGGTAAATAAAGGAATTAAGCTAATGACATTACCCATAAGGAACACGGTATGCCGGGTAGCAGTTAACAAAGAGGTTACCCGAATAAAAATGCAAGTAATGTTGAACATAAAAATAGGAGAAGAAGAATTTGAGTTTATTTTTCTGGTAATCAATAATTTGATTTGTGACATTTTGATTGGGTGCGACGTTTTGTTTGAATTAAGAGCTAGGGTTGATTTTGCTGATAAAGTTTTGAAAATAGAGAAGAACAGAAAACTATTAGAAATCCCTTTTGTAGAGGGCATGAAGCAGGATACTTATAACAAAACCCAAGGAGAAGAAGATATCGCCGAAGAAAGATTTTTCGTACAATTAGTACAAACAGGTAGGAGTGAGAAATTAATTGCTATAGTACAAGGGGAAGAAACTGATGAGATGCATGCGTTCGCTGACAGGTTTTACAACGGGTATACGGAGCACAATGAGAAAGATTATGGTTACGCCCGAAATAAAGAATTCCAAGATACCGGCAGCCAGGTAGAAGCAGTAGAGGAGAAAGTGACCCTTGCCGAGAACCTCACAGAGACACAAAGGCATCTATTAAGGCGAATGTTACAAGAAAACAAAGCGGTATTTTCGGACGTCCCAGGCAAGTGCAAAGCATACAAACACAGTTTTAAGGTACAAGATATTGCGCCCTTTACACACAAGTATCGGGATATTCCGATTGCATTAAGGGAGAGAGCCAAACAAGTGATCGATAAAATGTTGAGAGACCGAATAATACAAAAGTCAAATTCTCCATACAGCAGTCCATTATGTTGGGTGACGAAACGCAATGGCGAACTTAGGATGACGATAGATGGTCGAAAGATAAATAAACATACTCAACCAGACAGATTTCGGAGCGAAAGTGTAGAAAAATTGCTGTCAAAAATAACCAAAGGCAAGTATTTCTCCACTATTGATTTAACGGCGTCATACTGGCAGATTGAGCTTCACGAGGATGTTAGAAAGTATACTTCTTTTTTATTTTTTGGGAAACAGTTCGAATTTTTGAGAATGCCTTTTGGTATGCTTACGTCATGTAGTGGACTATTAAGAGCCATCGATAAAATATTTGGCGACTCAGCCGACGAATTTTTGATCCAATATATCGACGATTTTCTAATAGTTGATGAAAATTTTGATGAGCATATTAAACATGTGGATTATGTGCTTAGAAAGCTGAGAGAAAACGGTATGACGGTGAACATTAATACATCCAAATTTTGCATCCGTGAGGTGGAATTTCTAGGATATGTAATTAATGATAGAGGAATGAAGCCAAACGAAGAAAGAGTAGCGGCTGTGAGAAGAATACCAGCGCCCAAGAGTGTTAAGCAGGTTAGGTCGTTTCTTGGAGTGCTAAATTATCAAAGCAAATTTATCCTGAGGTACGCCGCAGAAATAGCACCTTTGCGCGAATTACTTAAAAAGAAAGTGCGATGGAGATGGGACGAGGTACACCAGAAAGCTTTTGAAAAGATAAAAGAACTATTTGCGAAATCAATTCTACTAGAGAGACCCAAGGACAACCTACCATATGTAATTTACGTGGATGCGTCAGGTCACGGATATGGGTGTGTCCTAGCCCAATCAGATGAGGAAAATCAACTGCACGTGATAAGTACCGCTTCAAGAGGTTTAAGTCAAATAGAGAAAAATGCTTCGGTCACCGAATTAGAGATCTGTGCTGTGTATTACGCACTACAGAAATTTAGATCATATATATATCTACAGAAGGTTATTATATACACAGATCATGTGAGTCTTTCATTTATGAAACGTTGTCGGCTTACGAGTACTAAATTATCTAGGTACATCCATGAGATTCTTTCGTATGATGTTGAGGTGAAACACATTCCAGGAAAAACAAATGTTTTTAGCGATTTGCTGTCTAGGTTACATAACAACAGTGAAATACCGGAGAGAATAGAACGCCCTAAAAATGAAGTAACATTAATGAGTATTGAAATACCCTTGAGTAAAGGATTGATAAAAGAATTAAAAGGAATAGGGGACCAGCAGCGACGAGATGAGAAGTTAAATAAATTAATAAAAAGGGCCCCAGAAATAGATGAAAATATCAAGGGAAATATAGGGTTAAAGGGGGGCGTGTTATATAAACTACATGGCAGCGAAATACAGAAATGGAAGACATATATACCTAAGAACATGGAGAATGAACTCATAAGCACGTTCCATCAAGCTCTAGCACATTCTGGCTCAGAACGCACAGCTTTAATGATCCAAGAAAATCTGTATATTCCAAAATTACACCATAAAGTAAGGAGAATAATTTCGACATGCTTACAATGTCAAAAAAGCAAAGCCATTGAATATACAATATGAATACGAGACAAACTCCATACTAAGGGAAAAACCAGGCATGTTAGTGACCTTGGACTGTCATGGTGAGATGCCTTGTAGTAAATTTGGATTTAGGTATATAGTGGTGTTAATAGATGTATTTTCAAAATTTGTGAAAATTTACCCAGTCAGGAAGATTACAAGTGAAACATGCCTAAGGAAGATAATGAAGTCGTATGTTCCACAATTTGGAAAGATGAAGGCAATTTTATGTGATAATGCTTCAATATTTACCAGCAGAAAATTTGTAGACACCTTAAAAGAAAACGAAATCACGTTGTATCATTGCTCAAAATACCACCCACAAAGCAATCCCTGCGAAAGAATAATACGGGACATTTCGGTTTATTTGAGAATTTTGGCCAATAAAAAACACAGTGATTGGGCAAATCACTATCAGCGCATCGAAAGTATTTTAAATGAAAGTGTGAGCCCTACTACCGGTTATAAGCCCATCGAGCTGATGAAGGGGAAATTAATGGAAACACTTGAAGGGGAATTACCACAGACACTAGAAGCTAAAGATCCGAAAGCACTAACGGAAGAAGAGATGTTTAAGAAAGCTTTTGAAAGAATGGTCAATAAGCCACAGAAAAGAAAAGAGAAGTTTAAGAAGAAGAAACGAAAACACTGGTTGATCAAATTGGGAGACTTAGTATTGGTACGGGACAAGAAAAAGTCTAGCATTCTGAACAAAAGGTATCATAGAATGGAAAATTTATTTAAAGGTCCATACCGGGTGATTAACATTTTTGGCTCGGATACATTTGAGTTACAAGAAATAAAGAATTCCAAAATCGTAGGGAGATATCATAAACAGTTGCTCAAACCATACAAATGTTTAGAGAATGAGAAGGGTGAAGAATGTAATGAAAATAGTCAGGTTAGTTTTACTCGAAATGAGGTAGCAACCCTGTGAACAAATAGTAAAGGTAATACACCCGATAAATAAGGATGTAAAGAAATAAATAAAGGCATAATAATTATGTACCAACATGTATGTAAATAGATTTAATTTTAGAACTTAATTTGGGTATTAGTGTATTTGTTTGCGTTACAAGTTATTCGTGTGCGCGAAGTGTATTGGGTATAAGAATGTCTCTCGGAAAACCTGTTTTTAAAAGGGAGAGAGGAATCAACCATAACAAGGGGTAAGGTGAACGACCCAAATGTAAACACCACTGGTTTGGCAGAACCCTTGTGAAGGAGCAGGTATAGCGAAGGGTCTCTGTCAACAAAACAAACGAACAAAGGCCATAATCAGAGGAATTATTCTGTAAAAGAAAATTGTAACAAGTGTTGAAAAATTTATTCTTTTCCAGAACAGGGCAATTTGAAACGGCAACTCTAGGCCGAGCCCAAGAACTATAATTACAGATAACTTATTAATTAACTTTTAGTGATGTTAAATCGTATTATGTAAATATCTTTTTCTCATACTGCTTGTATATTTTAAGAAGGGTGAGTTAACGTTATGTATCTATCTAGGTTATTAATATTAGTAGAGTTATAAATGGTTTAAGGTAAATAATTTAAGCGCTATGTTAAAATACTGTCCACGAGGGAATGTTTTAGCTACAGGAATAGTGCTTTCGAAGGCAGAAAACCTAGTTTTATTACCTCTCTTCGGTCGCCGTGCTATTATTCCTACAGCGAGGGTGTAGAGCCTTTGTCCCATTATTTGATAATTCGCCGTGACCAAGTGAGTGAGAAGGACAATCTAACGGTACATGTAGGAAAAGCCGCGATTTATATTAAAATTGGACCAATGAAATCCCTGGAAGTTTATTCGAAATAGTTAGACGCGTCGAGTCGCGCTAAAAACGTACCAATAGGAAAGGAAGCAGCCTCAGAAGCCTGAGACTATAAATGGATCTGTTTAGGGAAAATTCGGGGCAGTTTATGTCATGTGTGGTCAGGGAGAGATGCTGCAGGATGTGTGAGATATCGCGCCAAAAAGGGAATCAAGTCAAATTTGTCATGTCAGCTTAGTATTGCATTTTATTCGAGAGTTTTCGTAATGTGTGGTCAGGGAGAGATGCTGCAGGATGTGTGAGATATCGCGCCAAAACAGGGAATCAAAAATAGTTTTAGCAACACACCTAAGATCCGCTACTCTGAAAGCGACAATAAGAATAGTTATATTTCGTGCCATATCCACGCCATAGTTTAACAGCGGTGGACAGTATTTTACAGCGGCAATAACAGTTTTGTATACTACGAGTGTTAATTAAATAAAAAGAAACGGCAGTGTCATCTTTTCATAAACAAAACAAGTCTATGTCTTCCTATATCACCACCCGAGATCTACGTTTTCCTTTACCGAGGATAAGTCCATGCTCCCATATAATTTAAGGAAAATTACTGCAGCTAGCCGAGGATAAATTGAAGAACCAACACGCTGAGAACTTCTGGAAGCAACGGGAGAAGCATCAAGGTAAGCTACAGCAACGGATGAGGAGGTGATCGCCTCAACATTCTGTCTGCTCCATGAGTGTCTGCTCCTCGACGGGCCTCTGACCCCAGGCACACACCTGTAAGTTCTTGGGGGTGTAAGTCCTACATAAGATGAGGGTAAACAGTGAATGAATGAATGAATGAATGAATGAGTTATGCTGTTCATAGGCACAAACATCCGTGGACCGTGGAATGTGATACATTCATATGACTTTCTCTAACCTCTACCCTTATTACTGGGTATAAAAGTTATTCTTACTGAAGTTTATTTTTCTACCTACTATATTTTAATCCAAATAAAAATAACTACATTACATATTCGTTATAGATACAAAGAGAACAGCCATAGTCAAATTTTAAGAACTGGACGCTATATATTGGCCTTGATTTTTATTTATTTATTTATTTATTTTGTGCAATCCCGAGAGACAACTGAAAATTAATAGGACTAAAAGAATGACAAGTATTGAACAATTGAATCTTTAATGACGGAAGCTCAGAAACGCCTTATGCCACATTCTTGTGAATTTTGGAGTGTTTCATTAGAGAAATGTTGTACGAGGGCAGTTCCAGAAGTACCCGACCTGAGGTATATATAGCGGTTGTTGTTTCAAACAAATGACAATGGTAGAAAGTACCACCCTTATAAAGCTTAAGTTTAAAGTTTGAGGATGCTACGTTGTTTAGTAATTGTTTGGCAGCCATTAATAGTGAACTCTCTCAGCGAATTTGTAAACATGGATAAAACTGGCCATCGTTATGTGATACAATACTTTCATTTGAAAGGTCTTAGTCCAACTAATATTAAAGCTGAGCTAGATTCTTCTCTGGGAGAGTCTGCTCCTTCCTTTACAACAGTAAAATATTTGGTGGTAGTGTTTAAGCGAGGCTGTACGAGCTGCCAAGACGAACATCGCAGTGGTCGACCAAATGAGGTGACCACGCCAGAAATTGTGAAGAAAATCTACAAAATGGTATTGGATGACCGTCGACTGAAAGTGTGCGAGCTAACAGACAACGTAGGCATTTCAAAAAGTGCTGTACATCGCACACTAACTGAAAATTTAGACTGAGAAAGCTGTGCGCAAGAAGGGTGCCGCGTTTACTCACAATGGAACAAAAACAGCGTCATGATGTCAGGATTTTCAGACGAGTGTTTGGCGATGTTTCGCTGCAATAAAGCCGAGTTTTTGCGTCGATTCATAACCATGGATGAAACATGCGTCCATCACTTCACACCTGAGACGAAGGAACACTCAAAACAGTGGATTGAAAGGGGGGAATCGGCTCCAAAGAAAGCGAAGACAGTTCTATCTGCAGTCAAGGTTATGGTGTCAGTTTTTGGCATGCGCGTGGGATAATTTTTACTGATTATCTTCAAAAAGGAAAAGCAATCAATGGCGAGTATTATGCAAACTTATTGCAGTGTTTGAATAATAAAATCAAGCAAAAAACGGCCGCATTTAGCGAAAAAGAAAGTTCTGTTTCATCACGATAATGCACCAGTTCACACATCCATTATCGTCATGGCCAAAATCAATGTGTTATAGTTGGAATTGCTTTCTCATGCACCCTATTCGCCAGACTTAGGCCCTTCTGATTATTTTCTGTTTCTAAAGTTGAAGAAATGGCTTGGTGGTAAAAGATTTGCCAGCAATGAGGAGGCGGAGTTTGCAGTTGATGGTTATTTTGTAGAACTCGACGGTTCTCACTATAAACACGGTATCGAAGCTATTGAACATCGCTGGTAAAATTGTATCAAGCTGAAAGGAGACTATATAGAGAAATCCAGATGTTTTTTCCCAAAACTTTTGTATTTTCTTTGTTAGGTTGGGTACTTCTGGGACAGCCCTCGTATCTATCTGTTGGAAAAATCGTTTCAAATACGTATGTTACTATTATGTGGTATAAAATATTGAGAAGCACAGCCATGCTCTCCTCTCTGATAGGTGCTGCGACTGGTATGGGGTGATCTAGTATACACAGGACTTTGCACTTCTAGAACAAATCCACGATTTCCTCATATTTAAACCTCACACAATGCTGTTCATATGCGAAGCTAATGAGCACTGTCCCCAATTATCAATTCACTTTCCTGTGACAGCTGATCTGCTATTGAAGACCGCTTGGTAACCTTGGGCTCCATAGAGGTATAATACTCCATGGCCTGGAGCAATGCCCAACTGGCCTGCTATGAGCATGAGGCATGTAACGTGACCACCCAGGGCCAGGGGTGGGCTTTCCCAATAACACCTGGGGCCATTGATATGTCCAACCAGTAGGAATGTGCGTAACACACGCATGCGTGTACTTCTTAATCTTTAAACAGTAACACGGATCTGCAAAACAGTGTTCAAGATATCAAATTTGCGTCAATAATACGCCATTTCTGTTTCATAGATTTAAGTGTTACGAAGCGTGTATATTTTTACCAAAATGCACTTGTTTTTACTTTCTCTACTACGTATAGTAAGTAGGGTAAGTATTGTATTCCACCCAAAAATTCGATACCGAGATTTCAACCGGAAATACATGTTTTGAGGCCCCCTGAAACCAGAAAAAGTATTTTTGGAAACATGTCCGTGTGTGTGTCTGTGTGCCTTTGTGTGTGTGTGAACAGCATAACTCAGAAACGAACAGTCGGATAAACTCCAAACTTGGTATTTAGGTACAGCATCTTCCAGAGGTGCGACACGAAGGTTTTCAAGAAAATCCCCCCACCCCAGATTACCCTTTACATGGAAGATTTTTTGAAAATTTTAATTTTCTCAAAAACGACTCTAACGATTTTGATTAAAATATCATATGTTTAAGATATTTTCATGACAAATGAAATGTATAACTCGAATTTTCTGGGAATGTCTCCAAAAGTATTCTTCATTGTGAACGACTTTTGCATAACTGGTAAACCATAAGAGATAGACAAAATTTTACTACACAAAAAATGTAGATCGCGTTAAAATACACAATTTATGTTATATACATTTTTTGTTGTTGAGTGAACCATTTTCGAGATATTGCTTGTTATTCCCTTAAATTTTCCAATACTTATACTTTTTCTCAAATTCGTTATTCATTTTTTTGTCCTGGTAATGCAAAGAGAATGGAATACTCCACATAGCAATCAGCTCTTAAAATATTTGTATATAGCTTAAAGCCTACCAATTCCTCTTGCATTTACAAGAAAATTAGCAATAAGATTAACATCTCGATATCTCGATTAACGTGAAGAATATGGGGAATAAGCGTTTGTAAAAATAGTTTGTACAAGAGTAGAGAAAGTCATGTGAGTGTAACACATCAGATTTTTTTGACCGGATGCTTCCTATTGTGCAACTATTTCTCTTAACTCTGATATATTATATCAGGTTAATCGGCTCGTGGGCTTTGAACCTAACTTGCTCTATAATTAGTCAATAAGATAAAAGCTATATTTTTCACTTAATACATAGACCCTTAACCGTACAACGAAATAGAAGTAAAGCTGGTGAATATGAAGATATGAAGAGTAATCCTCTCACTTGACTATAAAATATAGATTGGATCAATACTAATATTAGCCGGACACAATTTTATCTCGTTATAAAATTGGAAAGGTAGAATCAGATAACTGAAAAATTCAATGCCATAGCCATGTTTTGAACCACGGATCTCCCGGTCTCCGTCCGGTTGCTGTAACCACTGAACTACCATGGCAACATGCCGGCACGACATTAAATTCTCCAACTGATTCGCATTTATCCCGGTAAACTACAAGAAGATCTCAAATTGTATTGAGATGACATACCCCATTGGGACTTACTATGCTGTAAGTACTTTAAATCCCCGGCTTCATAGTTTGTCCAACACATGGCTTGTGTGGAAGAACAATTAATTCCATTAATTAATGACCTAATAGTGAGATTTAAAGTATAGGGTCTTTCAACAAGAGTGTCCTATCTTTGAACTTTAATAAAACACGTTCTATAAATGATAGAGGTTTATTTCCTTTTTATTTTGAAACATAATTAATGTCATTACGTGTGGAAGAGAACATCAGTTAAGTGACCGCCGCGACTTCGTTGGGTTGCGCGTATAGGGTTGACCCAATTTTCAATGGCAGAAGAACGTAAATTAGGTCCAACTTCACGAATAACACGCGTGATGTTATTCATAAGATCATTGATAGTTTCTGGCTTGTTGACATGAACTCGAGATTTAACATAACCCCACAAGAAGTAATCCAACGGCGTTAAATCACATGACCTCGCGGGCCAGTTAACATCACCACCACGGGAAATGATGAAACCTCTGAACTTCTCCTTCAAAAATCGATTGTTTCGAGATGTTTCTGAGATCCATACCATCCAAATGAGGTCAAAAATAGTCCCTTATAATAGCCCCGTATCTTTCTCCATTAACAGTTGGAGCTATTCCATCTTCATCTTGGAAAAAATATGGACCAATGATTCCACCATACCAAAATCCACACCACACAGTAACCTGTTTGGGATGAAGTGGTCGTTCTTGAATCTGCATTGGAGTGTGCTCCAATAACGGCAATTTTGCTTGTTAACACAACCATCTATCCAAAAGTGCGCTTTGTCGCTGAAGATGATTTTTCGACAAAAATCCGGGTCAGCTTCCAATTGGTCCTAGCCCAGTCAGCGAATACACGGCGAAACCTATGGTCGTTGGGCTTTAGTTCTTGAGCTAACACCCTTTTTTAAGCGTGAAACTTCAAGTCCAGATGCAGAATTCGCCAAGTTGTGGTCGGTGAAACCCCGAATTCTTGCGCTCGACGAGCAATTGATTTGTTTCCCTTCTCGCGTACACTCTCACGAACGGCGCCTATGTTATCGTTGGAGCGCTTACGTCGATTACGTACAGGCGTTCTTTGATCGTTGACAGAACCACTTCTTTCAAATTTATCGATCAAATCGTTCTCTCGCAGGGACGATTATGCTCACCGTAAACTTCACGCAATACACGGAAGGTTTGGCAAATAAATGATCCATTTGGATAATAAATTTTCACAATTTCTACACGTTGCTGAATGCTGTAATGCTCCATGGCTATTTGTCAATAACAACTGTAACCACATGAAAAAAATGACTACTGTAACTCAATAACAACGGCAGCTATCACATGTTAAAAATAGGACACTTGTTGAAAGACCCTTTACTTACAGCATTGGGGTATGTCATCTGATGCTATTTGAGATCTCCTTGTGGTTTATCGGGATACATGTGAATCAGTTGGAGAATTTAATGTCATACCGCATGTTGCCATGGTAACTCAGTAGTTAGAACAACCGGATGGAGATCGGGAGAGTAGGATATATAGGACAGACCTGGCGCAGTTTTTTGGGCATATATGGGAAAGGATAGGGAAAACGAGGCTAGATGAGGCGGTTCAAGGAGGAAAATGGGTTTATATGGGAGAGATAGGGAATACGACGAAAACACGTGTAATCCGCTAATGACAGCGATAATGATCATCGCTAATGGATATTCGTTGTAATACATTTGTAACCGCTAATGGATATTCGTTGTAATACATGTGTAACCGATAATGACCGTCGCTAATGCATATTCTTTGTAATACATGTGTAACCGCTAATGACCGCCGCTAATGACACGTCTAATGGATATGCGTGGTAATACATATGTAAACATGTGTAACCCGCTAATGACCGCCGGAGATGCCGACAACTGATAAGGTGTAGTAAATAAAATAGCGACTTGAGCACAAAGGAAGATGGCGACAAGCGATAAGCTTCTTTGTTCTACGCCGACAA